>CM061748.1:209411368-210810118 GCA_030979885.1 Lolium multiflorum
GCCGCCTCCCCGATCCCGCACCGGTTCCCTCTTTCTTTCCGGCGCGAGATCAAAGCATCTCTCCGCTTCGTTGACTTATCCCGAGGTAAAAAGAAAGAGAGAGCTATGTCTTCCTCGCTATGTTGCGATCCCTTGTTGCCCGCGGTGATCTTGGATGGCGCGAATTACCTCGATTTCGCCGCTCTTTCTGCGCGCTCCACATGCGTGGTCTTCGCTTCTGGGGTGTGCTTTCCCGGCGAGGTCTCCGTTCGTCACAACACATTCTATGGTGCCCGTTGCACCGCCACCCGTTGCCCTTGCCCTCGATGCTACTCAAAGTGATATGATGCAGCCTAAGAGTGCTAATGACACCGCTCCGGCTGATTATGACCTAAGGTCCAGACTCACTCTATCGCCATGCGGACGACTACTGGATCTGGACCGAGCACACTCAAGGATAGATGAGGATGCTCGTGTTGTTGCTGTTCTCACCTCCAGTTCTGCCTCAGTATGCCGCTGAGTTTATGGGTCTTCCCACCGCTGCCGCTCGTTGGGCTTTTCTTCGTCAGCGCTATCAGCCGTCTCGGGATGCTCTTTACCTGTCTGTGGTCCGCCAGGAGCATGCCCTTCAGCAAGGTGATTCTACTATTGATGAGTTCAACACTCAGAGTGCTGCCATTTAGCGTTAGCTTGATTCTCTTCGTACAGCTGTGTGTGCCACCTGTCCCTGATGTCTGATTGTGCGCGCGGATCTGGAGTTTCAATGCGTTTTTTAGTTCTTGTCGGCTCCGTAAGGAGTTTGAGCCGCGCCGTGCACATCTGCTTTCCTGTGGTCGTGTTCCGCTCTCTGAGGTACTGGCTGAGCTTCGTGCTGAGGAGACTCGTCTTCGTGGTGCTGGTCTTCTTGAGGTTCCCTCTGTTCTTGCTGCTCGTGGCCCTCCTGTGCCGTCTGCTCGTGGACCTCCTATGCCGCCGGCTTCGTTGCGGTCTCCGTCACAGCCGATACTCCCTACTCCTCCATTCCAGGGCCAACGTCAGCCCCAGCAGCCTCGTGGTTTGACATCACTTCCTTGCACCTACTGTGGCAGGACTGGCCACACTGTCTCTATTTGCTGGCAGAGGGATCCTAGCTTACGTTCGCCGCAGCATACTCGTCGTCAGGCTGGTTCTTCAGGATCTTCTGCTGTTGCACTATCTGATTAGGACATTATCCGTGGTCTTCGTGGTCTCGTCATTGCATAGTTTCTTCTCGACGGTACCGCTGGTTCTCGTGCTCGGTTTTTCCGGCACTGCTACGACCACCACCTTTCCACGTCAGTACGTCATCCCCGTGGTATCTCGATTCTGAGCTTCTTTTCATATGACCTCTACGTCTTCATTCTTTCCCCGCTCTTCGCTCTCTTGCTTCCTGCCTTCGTGTTATCACTACCGATGGTACCTCTCTCATGTTTCCACGAGGCACCCTTCTACTACCTCTTCGTCTCGATGTTTCTCATGTTCCTAGTCTTAAGATGAACCTCGTTTTTCAGTCACCATCGATTCCGGTTGTCGCGGTCATTCTTGACGCCGATTCGTGTGCTGTTCAGACCGCCGCACACAAAGCCCCGGGTTGGAGCTGGCCCTCGGCACTTGAGTCCCCGAGGCTCGGGAGTTAGACTGGCTTGCTGCTCTTCGCTGACATTGTCACGCTTCTCCTGCGGTTGCCGCTTCGGGCTGCTGGCATCATCGGCAGATCACCTTGTGGCCCCCGCTATCGTCATTAGTTCGTAGTGGTCTTCTTGGGTCTGTCTCTCAAGAGATGTGTCTTTGCATTCGTGTCGGGGTTGTAGGCTAGGCAAACAGATTCACCTTCCCTATCCTACTAGTGCTTCTGTATCTCCTCAGCGATCTTTTGATTTAGTTCATTCGGATGTTTGGGTTCCGCCCTTTCCACTTGAACCAAAAGTCCGAACCGATGGAAAGGGCTAGGCAATCCTCGTGTGTGACAAGAGAAAGTCAACACGTGAAAGAAGAAGAGCACACCAAAACAGGGCATCAGTGCAGTGGCTAAACAGGGGCAACATCAATTTTTAACCGCTAAAAGGGGGCAACAGCAATATTTAAACATAATTATAAACCATGTAAAGCCGTGATCAACTTCGAGACCTGCATCACCACGCAAGCCTTCACGCACTAAATGCACTTCAACCAAAATCGAACCCGATTAAAAGAATGAAAAGAATTCATTTATACACTTCACAAATAATGCCTACGTTATCGGCTGGCTAATGATCTGGTACATTGATGTCTACGACAGTGAAAAGAGTATAGTTGAAGCCGTCTCCACTCTCGACGATACGAGTTGAAGCTTTCCATGCGTACCATGTAGAATCACATAGTTGGCTGCACAGGCGGACCTTAGTGGGGGCGAAATGGGCCGTCGCCCCCCCAGCAAAAAGCAGATTTTAGTAGTACCCGGCATTATTTTCAGCCCATATGCCAGGCCGTAGTCTCCATCGTCCGCTCAAAGGAAAAAAAAATAGACCCGCCTGCATCTACGCGAGGACACCACCGACTGCGACTGGGCGACGTGCTCCCGTCGCTCCTGCTGCCGGACTGCCGGTGAGCCGGTCGACCACGTCCCACTCCTCCGCCTCCAGCGCTGGGTATCCGCCGGCGCTCCACCATCTCCGCCTCTGAAGCCCCTGCTCGCAAGCTCCGCCTGCCCACTCGCTCCGATTGCCTCCTCACGACCCTCTCTTTCCCAGCTGCGGGCTGCCGGCCGGCCGGCGAGGCGGACCCTCTCTTTCCCAGCTTCTGCTGGTAATATCGCCTCTGATTCTAGAGTCCCAATTTCAATTTAGTTTTGATTCTTGCATCTTCGATTTGGGGAAAATTCCAGCTATGTATAGAACTTTGCAGTAAATGTGGTTTACAAATTGTTGTTTCTGTAGCACATTGCACTGAAGGTTACCAGATTTCATGACCACTTTTAATCATTTCTTAGGTAATTGTCTAAACCAGTACAAACCGAGTTTTTTGGGGTTAACAATACCAGTGTGTTAATATAATAATACCTGATCTGGTTTTGTGGGGGTGTTCTTGCTTTGCAAAATATATGACATCACAAGAAAATTTGCACTCCTTCTCTGAACAATTGCTCAGGATGAGTCCACCTTGATTGTTCATAAAGAATTTGTAATGCCGCATCACCTGAGCATGTGTAGTTATGTAGCACAAGAAGAGCTAAACTGTTGGAACTTATGTAGTAGCAAGAATATTTAAAGTTGTTCAAAATTAGAGTATTGAGAAGAACGATATGTAGTTCTTTTGTAGTAATTGTGCTACATAACTAGTTCCTTTCTTTTGTTTCCGAGTAGTTTTGGCATATATTGCTGCTATTAAACATATTTTATGGACAAAATCAATCGAATTATGTAAGTATTTGAAAATACTACAAATTCTAGCTTATTGTTGTCGTATAATTTGGTGTTCCCAATAAAATTTACATGTTAATTTGAAGCTTGGCCCCCCCAAGGATTTTCTGCAAGGTTCGCCACTGGTTGGCTGCATACATCGAAAAGCGATGTCGTTACTCAAAACATGCGCGGATCACAACCACATAGTATTTGCTTACCAAAGTGCATATCACATATAGCATCAAAATCCAGATTCCAGAACAATACGAAATTCACAGCAAATTCATCGAAACTAGTAAAAACACATGAATCGATATCTAATCAACTATCACCCTCCGGGCTGTGGCCGTCGGCAGAGTAGACGTATGTGAGGCCGCACTTGCCGCAGGCGTGGCGGTCGGCGTGCGCGGCCATGAAGGTCCCGGCGCCGCAGTCCGGGTTGGGGCACTCCTTGCGGAGGCGCTCGACCTTGCCCGTGGCGTCGTCCACCCGGTAGTGGCCGAGCACGGCGAGCTCGGTCTTCTTGTGCTCGTGCGGGACCTTCTTGGGCGTGGAGTAGGTCTTCTTCTTGCGCTTCTTGGCGCCGCCGCGGAGGCGCAGGACGAGGTGCAGCGTGGACTCCTTCTGGATGTTGTAGTCGGCGAGCGTGCGGCCGTCCTCCAGCTGCTTGCCCGCGAAGATGAGCCGCTGCTGGTCCGGCGGGATCCCCTCCTTGTCCTGGATCTTGGCCTTCACGTTGTCGATCGTGTCCGACGACTCCACCTCCAGCGTGATCGTCTTCCCTGTCAGCGTCTTCACGAAGATCTGCATCTTGGCTTCGTCCTGTCGCCGGTCGCCGGTCGCCGGTCGCCGGTCGCCTCGGTTCGCCGAGATTTGTGAACCTTGCTCCGGAGGCGGCGGCGTGGATTGGATTGGGAGGTTTGGGTGGGTGGGCGGTGTCGCGGCGCGTGGGGGAAGAATTTATAGTTAACCCTGGCCGACCAATCGGCAACGGACGGTCGTGATCGAGTGGGTCGGAACCGACTCCTGAACCAACGAGGCCGGGCCGGACACGACGAGGAGTCTCCGACTCCGACCGACCCGAGAGAAGTAGTAAAACAAAATCGGCTTACCTGGACGCCTGAAAGAAGAAGTCAGAAGAGGAGAATCGGCGGCGATCGGCGGCAGAAGCGGCGGCGCCATCGCCGGGGTGGGGGAGAGGCGATGTCGTCCATCGGCTCGTCCAACGTCGGCTTCCAGGTCCGTCACTCGCTTCTTCGTCCCCTGCCCATCCACCGATTCATCCCTCTTTCGCGGGAGATTAGGGTTTGATGCTTATTGCGTTGCGTGAGCCTGACCGTGTGCGTTTCTTCTTGGGTTGCTGCAGCTGCTGAAGAAGTCCGGGTGGAAGGAGGGCACCGGCCTCGGGGCGCAGGAGCAGGTATGTGTGTCTACCATCGACCCCTCCCAAGTCAAGATTTCATATGTCCATTTTTCCCCATATTCTTATGTTGATTTCTGGGCTAGTTGTGCTAGATGTAGCATGTGCTTTGTGAGGGGAGGATGAAATCTCTGTGCGTTTCTGCTGTTGTTAGTGTCTTAGTACTTTCTTACCTCAGTGTCTTGGTACTAATCATGAGGTTGATTGCGAATTATGGACTTATCATCAAAGGATGAAAGCGTGTGCACAAATAAGTTGGGCATGTTTGATTCGTAGGATTCTTAGAACACATGAATAGGAAAACCTGGATTAGAATGTCATGTCCTGTTGAATCAAAGAATTCTGATGCACTCTAGTTTGGAGGAAAATTTCCATCCACTCCAAACTCTTTTTACAATTCCTTTGGTTTCCCTGTGCAATCAAACACTACTTGACCTAAATTCCTTTAAGTGGATATGCCATTTTCCTGTTCCTGCATTGTGAGAATCCTATGAATCAAATGAGCCCTTGGAGGGTTCAATCATTTGAATCAAATGGCCTCTATAGGAAAAATTCCTGTCGGTAAGAAGTCTGGGTAATTATGAGGTGTTGGTACTAATCATGAGGTGATTGCGAATTATGGACTTATCAAAGGATGAAAGTGTGTGCACAAATAAGTTGGGCATGTTTGATTTGTAGGATTCTTAGAACACAGGAATAGGAAAACCGCTGGATTAGAATGTCATGTCCTGTTAAATCAAAATATTCCTATGCACTCTAGTTTGGAGGAAAATTTCCATCCACACCAGCCTCTTTTTACAATTCCTTTGGTTTCCTGTGCATGCTAATCCTATAGGATTCAAGTGGACATGCCATTTTCCTGTTCCTGCATTGTGAGAATCCTATGAATCAAATGAGCCCTTGGAGGGTTCAATCCTTAGAATCAAATGGCATCTATAGGAAAAATTCCTATGGTTAAGAATCCTACAAATTTTCTTCGGAAATCCTTGAATCAAAGTATCAAACAAGCCCTAGTGGATGGAAATTTTTCCTCCAAAACATAGTGCAATTCAACCCTTTAGAAAAAATCCCTACCTATTCCCAAGGATTCCAATCCTACGAATCAAACGGTGCACATAGGAAAAATTCCTAAGGATGAAAATCTTACAAAATTCCTATGGCATTCCTATGAATCAAACGAGGCCCAAAATTCCTATGGATTGCTTTCCTATACTACAGTCCCATAGGATTTCTAGCAAAGAGCTTAGACCTCTTGGAAAAATTCCTATGTGTTTGTGACAACTAGGACATTACTTAATCTCTATAGAAATTTCTTGCATTTTTCCTCTGGTGCAACCAATTCATGTACAATTTCACATGTCATGACATACTATTCCTGCGTTTTTCCTTTTCATGTGCTTTTGAAATCCTTTGAGTCAAACAGGCCCTCAAACCTCATGTTACAATTTCTTTGTTTATCCTCTGAGTCAAACGCTTAAGGGCCTCTTTGATTCATGGGATAGGAAAATCAAACGACTAGGAAAGGATGGCATGTGTAAAACTTTCCTCCTTCCTGAACTAAAGCATGAGGATTGAGTGAACTTTTCATTTCCTGCCTTGAAAGTGAGATCCAAAGGAATAATTTCCTTAGTTTTCCTTTGCACCTTCCTTACGAATCGAAGGAGTGAACAGTAGCATCTCTGGAATATTTCCTAACCCTTTACATTTCCTTCATGTTTCCTTCAAATCAAAGGAGTGGCCATGATAATTATGGCGGAAGTATAGCTAAATACTTGAATTTGTTAACCAAATACCTTAGTTTCTTGTGCTTCTAACCCAAACGAAATCTCTGAACTCAAGTTAGTTAAAAGCAATTTTATTAGTTAGTGGAACTATTATCTTGGCCAATCATAGGTTTTAAATAAGAAATGCTGATGTTCATCTTTTATATATAACGAACTCTGATTATATGGCTCGGAAGAAGCCAGCTTGCAGCTTATTTTCCTAGTTACTCTTCGTACTGTTTCTGTCTGTGTACTCACCTGTCCCAACTGTCTGAACCAGGGGAGGTTGGAGCCCGTAGAGACTCGTGTTAAGAACAACAAACGTGGTTTGGGTTCCAAAGAACCAAAGCCAAAGCCAGTGGTCAATGATGACGTCGAAACGGCTCCCAAAAGGCACAAGGTGAGCAAAGTATGATGTACTCTTAGTGGAACATTAAATAGATTCATTTAGCATTCTTGATATCTTGATTCTGCGAATAGTACATTGTAGTTCACAAATTCTGCCTATTTGCACAAATTGTTGTACTATTTTTTGATTATTATGGAGTAACACCTTGTATTTGTTTCTGAAGAATATTACTTTGATTTAGGAGATAACATTGTCGTGCATCTGTGTCTTGAATTACTGTACTTTCAATCATTACTTTGGTTGCTCTGACTTAATGCCACAAATGTGATTGTCAGCAGGACGTGCCATCAACAAAGAGGGCAAAGTTGGCTGCGAAGAGAATACGGAAGATGCAGGAAGAGGAGAAGCGAGCACAAGAGAAGGAATTCGAAATAGCCTTCTTCAGGGAATTTTGGCCTGAAAATGTATAAACCACCACAAACCTAACATTGTTGCACCTGTTAGCACTACTGTACAGCTTGTCGATGCTTCTGCAATTCGCACTCGCACCTACCTTTCAAACTTTTCTGACCAGTTCTGGTCTAAGTATTACCGTTGTAGATGTTTGTGCCTGCAAAGAGATGTTGTAACAAATGTTACGTTCACTGAACAAATTGTAGCTGATTCTTTTTACTACTAGAGTTGGGTGCGACTATCTCTTGAGTCGATTGAGAACTAATTTCGTTCTTATGATGTCATCAAAATTTAGTTGCAACTCATTACTAGCAAATATCATGATGCAAAACTCATTACTAGCACATATCATGATGCAAATCAAATGGTGTAAGATTTAACTGAGCATGAAGTTAGTTCTTAACTTACTGGTAAAGAAAACCTAGTCGACAGCTTAGCTACGCACCGCATCAGGGCTCTTGGACTTCTGTCTTGGGCATCATGGTTGATTTGATGAGTTTTTAGTCAGTTTATTTGTTATTTTTGTCAAGATTCGTCACGACGTGGGAAAGAGAGAACAGCATCCTCTGACACGAAAGTTACAACAAAACCACATTTATTTCAAGGGATTGCAGTGGTACACGAGTAACACGACCAAAGGACATACAGAAAATGGTCTCAGTATGGTTTGAAAGAATGCAGCAGAAAACTGTCACCTTGTGGTGTCAAATCTGTCTATACAAATAATTTATGCATCTCGGGATTATAAGTCGCTTCTCAAAACAGCCCTAGCTAAAACAGCAGATGTTGGCGCCACAGCACCTCGTGTGGCAGGAGCTCGACTCTGCTGGCTACCTAACAAAAAAGTGTCTTCACATCCCTCCTAGAACGCCAATTCTTCCTCCTCTTGAGCTGTGACTGGCAGCGTGCCTGCTGTTGCGGCATCCTGAAGCTCGTTAGCTTTCTCGGCACTTATGGCAAGTAAGTACTGCAACCTAGATAGCTTATCAGGCTTCGGGATACTCTTCATGTAAACGCAGTACAAGTCATCCAACTCTCCCAGTGTGGGCCATGACAATGGCTTCGAAGCAGGGACGGCCGCATCACATGCGAGTAGGTCATTGAGCGATGAGATCTGCATTGGATATGAATGTTGTTAGACATAAACGCAATGAAATAAATTTCAACAGAAACTTCAGGATAAGATAAAAAAGTTGTATAAAGTAGCTTTGTATCCGTTAATGCGTTATGCATTTAACTTAATACCATCAGAATTTTTCAGAGTCTGGCACACCACACAAATTTCCTATCAATCTGGTTTCATCAATCTATTGTGTCAGTGATCCAAGAATAAATTTATCCAGATGAGTCCTTTACGGTTACCAACATCTTGGAAATACGTCAAGATCTGTATATGATTGTTTCCTCGAAACTATATCTCTAGGAGCAATTTTGTAAATTTAGCGAAGCAAAGAGACAGGGGACCAACTTACCACACCATCTTTCTTCTTCTGCCGAAGCAAAGCAATAGCCTGAACAAGAGCGTTCTCCAACCTAAGCTTTGCAATGCCCTGAACAATCGACTTGGCCTTCTCAGCACTTATCATAAGATCAGCAGGCATCTTTACATACACTTCATCTTCATCAAAATCACCTGTGCCTGATGAAAATATCTCCTCTGCACACTTCTTGTAAATGGTTTCTCGCAACGGTTCTGAAATCAAGCTATCCAGCTTAAAATCTGCTTCCTTCAGTCCTCGGACCTGCTGTATACCAATCTGCCCTCGAGATATAGAAGCTTCAATTGCGGAAGACAACTTTGTTGTTGTGATGCTCTTAATGATTTTCTGTGCGTGGTCAGCAGGCAAACCAACCTGCTTCTGTATCTTTGCAAGCTGGTCAGCCTTGGATTCTGTTAACTTCCCATCAGCTAGAACTACTTCAGCCTGTTCGACAAATGCTTTTTCTGCCAGCTTAATGTGGACATCTTGAGCTTCCTTGCGGGTTAAACCAAGTATGTTTCCCAATTGCTTTAGCATCATATACTCCGAATTGTCTTTCTTCGTGGAGATTGCTGTCCCGAATGAAACATTGGTCGTCTCCCCAGTGATACAGAACATCAAATATGTTCGGTACAGCTCAGCTCTGTCGCTCAATGGAAGATCATCTTTGAGGGTTATCTCTTTCTGACTTGACTTCTCAAGCTTTTCTTTTAGCTCTTTATCAGGCCTAGTCTTCTTTAATGTTTCCAGGGATTCCCATTCATAGTCACCATCCTCTCCCTCAGATTCTGTGGTCTCAGGTTCTGACGTCGCACTTGATGTTGCAGGTTCAGCAGCTGTTAGCTCTCCTTTAATGTCAGATAGAAGCTCACTTACAACAACTGTGTTGAAGGAAATTAACTTCTTCAACTCCTTCGCCTGCTCAATGCGGTTGCCAGCTGCTTTTGCTCTCTGAATGTAGTTCAGGAATAATTTCCGTACCTGTCATTTGAAATTGGTAAATACAGAAAATTAATTGGATTTGCAATGGAGAAGAATATATGCCAACTGATGTAACATGTTATTTTTGGGGGGGCAAGAGGCATACTGCTTTACTGAAGATGGTCATAGCAGCCTCCTTTTTCAAATTTAGACTCTGTGCTGCTTTCCTAACTGCCTCTCGTCTATCAGCATTGTATCCATCAACTGATACAATTGCTTCCTTGACAACCTGCAATGTCCTAAACAGGGTAAGAAAACCACTTGCGCAGAACAGGCCATCAACTTTGCTGAGCTAACGCAGATCTGGAACAGAACTTGAATTATGCAGTCTGTTAAATGAAAGGCACCATAAAATACATCACCTTTTCAAACAACTGGCCACATATGTCGGCATGAGCAGCATCGACAGTTTCTTGAGGAATGCAAAGACGCACTTGGAATGCCATCAAAGCTTCTGTTTCATCCTTGCTCAGCTCTCCATCAGCTACAAACTGCTGAAGCTTCTGTCTGTAAATGTCTGAAGTATGAAGTGGCATTAGTACAACTTTATAATCACAATAGCTAATATAGACCTATGATGCAATAATAAGTAAGTGTCAACCTTCATGCATCTTGCTAGCGAGTTCAGGATCAAAATGTAGCTCTTCACAGAGATTTTGGAGGAACGATGCTTTGCTAGGAGCCGCAGCCAAATCGCTGTTAAAGCATTTTGCAAGTCTCTTCCTGTATGCTTGAGATTTAACATCGGAGATGATCGATTCTGCTTCACGCTTCCCCAATCCAAATATATTACGTAAATCATTTAAAGGAGTAAGCTGCATTTTTGTATCAAAACAAGACTTATGTTAAGATACAACCATATAACATTGATAGACTTGCCAATTTGGTATGGACTAAAATGAAAGATTCACGCTGAAGAGTACGATAAGATTCCTAAGTTATGTACTGATGTGTGGCCCTAGGACCCACAAATTATTATTGCTTAACAAAAGTAACATGTAACACTTATATTTGTTTAGTTCAGCATCTAACATGATGCGAACAACATAAAGTGAAATACAAGAAAGAAGAAGTGTGACATAGACAGCAGTTCAGTTTTCAGTGCCAGCCATAGCAGTACAAGCTGCATGATCTAGACTGTGTTGTCGGCAATCCAAAGATTTCACTGGACCTACTTTGTCTACATAAAATCCAGGCTGTATTTTCCAAATCCTATAGCCAACTGGTCTACTTAAATCAATATGCTTAACAATTATAGGGGTTTATCTGAGTTACAAATTTCACATTCCTACAGAATTATTGAGAACTTAACTCAGCTTGTCATTTCATATGGAGCATCAGTTAACTAACATGTAGTAGTAATCACCTTCTCATTATCAAGGAGTCCTTCTGAAAGTACTTCTGTTGCATAAGCCCTATAGAGTATCTTTAGATCACCAGCCCTCCTATCATGATCATGCTCTCCCCCTATGGAGTCCATGCAGGGAATTCATAAGAATGGTCCACCTCATGAGCATCAAAAATTGAAAAACTTTATAACATTACCTAATGAAATAGGTCCAAGCCCACATGCAAATCGATCGCCTTGAGGATGCTTGCTCAGTACGGTTAGCAGGCTATTAAATGCAAGGACACTCTTTACTTCTTCAATAGCCTGGGTTGGGTCATTCCTGTGAGCAGTGATAAGATGGTTTAGCAAAGAAGTCATGTCCATGTTCTACATTGATAAGATTCATTTTTTTAAGCATAGCACCAGAGGGTTTGAACTTCTTGACAGAGATTCATATAGTTGCTGACAATTGACCAACGAAACAAATGGGGTTTCTTATGTTTCTAAAGTATTTCTTAAATTTACTTAAGCCAGACTGCAAGATAGCTGTTAAAAAAAAAAAAGATTGCCAGATAGCTCAAGTTTTATTAACATAGTAGTAAAATACTCTACTACTCCCTCCGTCCGGAAGTGACTTAACTATCTAGATAAAGTTGAGTCACTTATTTCCAGACAGAGGTTGTACTATTTAAAGCAGATCAATCCATCAAATTATATGGTATATCCTAATATAAACTGCATGTTGCGTACAATAATACAGATAAGAATTTTAACTGGAGTTTGAGTATATATGTCACTGCCACTGATACAAAATAATAGTGAAAGCTTGAAACTCCAACAAGGCAGCAAAACTCTTGTCGTGAACAAGGAGACATTTCATCATTGCTAGTTACGAACAAGAGAAATTTCATCATTGTAGTTAAGGAATAACAACTCCCTCAATTATAATAATCAGGAGAGATTCTAATGAGCAGAATACCTATATGTTGGCTTTAACAAAAATAAATGTTCACTTTTCTTAAAACCATCAGATTATTAGCAGTTAATATGTCAGTTCATGTTTTCATTGAAACTATCAAATGATAAAATCAGTCAGTAGGGAAGCAGTCTACATACGTGGCTTTGTTACGCGACTTCAAAATGTCTAAAGCTGTTGAAATGTTTTCTTGAATCAACTTCTTTGCATGCTCCTTGAACATGTCAGCAGCAATCTGCGAGAAATTCAAATTAGGATATTTATAACACAGTATGCGTAGATTGATGCATTTGTTATTTCCTACCTACTTAGATTGATATCAACAATCAAATAGAAACCTCTTATGGTGTGTCCATAGTCTACTCTTGACAGGTATATAACATCCTTAGATCTACACTATTTGGAGACAGGCAAGAAGACCCTGCTGATGAAACGATACAGCAACCCGGCTGAAAGTTTACCTCGTCTGAAAGTTTACAAGCAAGCTGTGCTCTCCTTACTTCAATGAGTGTGCCTATGTCAAGACCTAGGGAAACAGAATATGTCCAGGTGAGAACATTCATGAAATGCAACAAGTGATATATCAGGTAATTAGTATAACAAGAGATAATAACCTTCGCTATCTACCTTGCTCTAAATTTAATCTACTTGCACGACAAACCTTGTAAGCACAATATAACATAAGAGTACAACTAATGCCAACAAAAGACAGTTTCAGCACTACCTCTACCAATAGACTTGAGCTGCTTCGCGTATAAATTTTTGGCATTGTCCCGCATAGCAATGTCTATCTGCCAAAAGATCATGAAAATGTAACAAAACAACCACATGTCAACCAAGAACAGACACAGGAACTATGAACCAAAGTAATAAGGGATGAGCAGGCAGTTTAAAAGACATGCTTTATGAGCAAAAACCATTTGAGCCATATGCATGTGCAATCTGTAGATGTTAAAGCAATCAATGTCCTCATCCTTATCAACACAAAAGCTCTTCCCTTTCAACAAACTACCACAGCTACTCCAATAAAAATATTTAAAATCTATACTGCTCAAACTTTACAAATTTGATCATGATAGTCACAAAACAATGACACTAAATAATTACAGCCTGTCTATTTTTTGTTAGATGTTTCATGTGTGATAGTGGATAACATTACATTCACCACATAATATTTTTAATTTTAGACAGGTATGAACCGCAATAAGGACAACAAACTTGGAATCATGTATGTATGTGGGTAGTAGAATTGGCCAAGATAAAACAATCATGCAAAGACCAGCAGTTGCATCATGAAGGGTGAAAGACTATGCAAAGAGCCAAAGATCATGCTCAACATGCTTCAGAAGGTCTCTCCCAGTAACAACATTGTTAGACAATGTCTGTAATTACGCTTCAAATTTCAGCACAAATTACCAAACACCATAGTGGAGGTACCGTTCTGCTTTTACCATGACATGAAATCATAAAACTGAGGCATGCTATGCACAAGGTAAACGGATGCATATTAATGTACCTGAGAATCAGTGATCCCGAAAAGACGTTTCCATGGAAGTAGGAAGGCTGATGCATCTCCGAAGACAAGATTTGACACATATATCAGCTTTTGAAACGCCTATGATAGATTTGCCATGGTTACTATTAGGGTCTGCAGACAGTTCTAAGTAGCCATGTATTTACTTCCAAGCAGAAACACTTACCCGCCGCTGTTCGATGTCAGCATCGCGGTCCCTTGTTTCCAGCCTCTCTCTGTATAAGCGTCTACCAATCTGTTGCAATGGGCAAGGTAAAACGCATAAGGAGGCATAGAGAAAACTGTTTAATTGTGAAAATGGTGAGTAAAGCAATAATAACATCTGAAACGAATATCAACATATAATAAAAGGCTTAGATATGAAGGGAATACCTCCATGTGCATATTTGCAGCATCAACATCATCGAGTCCAAGACCTCTTTTAAATTTTACAATAACCTCAACCTCGTTACCTTTAAGATCTTCATCTCCTGGAGGAAGTACTGAGTAAAGAAAGCTGCAGAAAAAATGGATAGGAGAAAGGATGAGCGGATGGCTAATGTTCAGGAGGGTGAAACCATGCAAAGTTTAAAGATTACGTACATTGTAAAATTAGTAAGATGATGATAGTGTCAATCTAAAGATTGTAACGTTAAAATTTAGATGTACTTGTCAAAAAACAGTATAGTAAAAGAGTTGTACGAGATTTTGTAGTTCAATCGTGCTCACCTGGACCAGCAATGTCTCCCAAAATTAACAAATTTAAAGATTTGCCATACGAAAATGATAGAGTGGATAGTCATCTGAGGTCACAGCACTTCCACCATACTGTAGATTTATACCCTTTACAGAAATATTATACTACAAACTTTAATACTGCGTGCTGCTTTTATAAGTTGTCAAAAGTGGCACCATTGTGGGACAGAGCCAATGGTCACTGGAGAAGAAGCCAATATTTATCTGGTCGTTCTGTTCATACACATGTCCACTACCATTGAAAATAACGGATCAGGTGTAGCAAGAGGTTTACCTGGCATACAAGTCACAGAGCTCTGCTTTGAAGGCAGCATCCTGTGTACTAACTCCATACCTGAAATAAATTGTGAAAAGGGTAAGAATGATGCAGAGAGAGCGATGTATCCAATACTTCAACGCAAGTATACAACATCAAAGAAGATCTTAGATCTCTTTCTTGTCTTACATGATGATTAATTAAAGATAGTTCTAATTCATCTTTTACAGAACAAAAGTATACACCAAAAACGTGAATAGCTACCCGATAAATCTGCGGTTTCGAAAGTAGATGCATTTGCACAAACCACATTGCAAGCCTAAATTTGATAGGGAAAAAAGCGAGCACAACAAACAAAAGGTTGAGATAAGCAGATACTACTATTAGATGATATAAACGAATCGAGCATAACACGAACGCAGCAGCCATATATACAGAGGCAAAACCAGGCTCACTTGTTGGCGATGGCCTCCACCTCGCTGGTGTCCAGCTTGGTGGGGTCGTCGTGTCCGGCGACGTAGTTGTGCAGCCCCACGGCGGCGACCTCCGGCACAATGGAGTTGACCGCGACGGCCCCCGCGACGCTGGCCGCGCCGAGCACGGCCGCGCCCGCGTAGGCCGCGGCCCGCGAGCCGCCGCCGAGTCGGAGCCCGATGCCGTACCCCGCCGCCACGGCCGCCGCTGCGACCGCGAGCTCCGCCGCCGTCCGCGCCGCTGGTGGTAGGGATTCCACCAGCGGCTGCACGCCCGTGAGCTCCCTCCGGCCCCCGAACACCTCCTCCCTCCGGCCGCCGAACACCTCCTCGTCTCGAGCGGCGGCGTCTCCCGACGCGGCCGCGCGGCGGGCCCGGCGGGTCCGGAGGCGGGCGAAGGCGGCGTGGTTCCGCGGGGGGAAGCGGAGGAGCGGGAAGGGTTTAAGCGGGGCGAAGAGGAGCGGGGAGGCGGCGGCGCGTGGCGCGGGCCTCGCCGCGACGAGGGAGAGCTCCATTGAGGGATCTCACCTGGATGGACGGGCGGCGGCGGCGGCGGCGGGCGGAGGGACCGGAGGAGGAGCCGAGGCGAGGAGGAGGGGTGTGGATAGCGTTGCGACGATGGGGATTGGTGGGGGCGGGTCGGAACGGAGCAACGCCTGGGGAGGGGGCGAGGGCGGCTGGCTGGACGAAGGGTTGGGCGAAGTATCGAATTTAGAGGCAGCAAGGCAAGGACAACTTTTTTTCCCTTCGACGAAACCGGGAGTAGTACTATCCGTCCGTTTTTTAAAGTAAAAAAAAAAACTACTTATACCAATTTAATAAGTACAAAAAATTATACATATCAGTATGTTCCAAATTATATGATTTTTAGTTTTTTTCTGAAAGGGCAAGTTGATCCTCCCCGGGTATCAAATCCCCGATCCCGAGGTCTGCAGCCGTGCGATTCGGTCGACCACTCAATAACAATCGTCGATTTGGACGGATGGCTTGGAGCAGCAGTCGACGATGCCGAGCGGCGGTAGATGGCTGGTAGCTGACGTGCCCCTAATAGCAGTGCCAACATGCCCTAGTTGTGGCGTTGTCCTGCCGGCAGCAGCTGTAGAAAAAAAGGCATGGGAAGGAGGGCTTAGGCGATGGTGGCGTGATGGTGTGGGAAACAATGGCAGTGGTGTAGCAGCATGGGGAACCGTTGTGCGAGCTCCATCTCCCTTCGTCTTCTCCGTGGAACAAGACTGGTGAATTTGGGGAAAACAAAGGAGAAATTATGTGCGGTAGGGGAAAAAAACTAGTGGAGGAGAAGGCGTCGGTGGTGTGTGGGCCTGCAGGGGATGCGTGGCATGCGTTGGAGGAGGACCATGCGTTGTGTTCCATCCTCCGGGTGATCGACATCTTTATACTTTTCTGAATCATATGTATCTAGCTACTCACTGTGTTTGTTTACTCATTTCACTACGCATGTAATCTAAATTAAAATATCTTACAATCCGAAGTTGAGGGTGTAACTGGAACGGGATGCTATGAAAAGACACCAAAAGGCATAAGAAGTAGAGAACTCATACTCGCAAGTAAATTATTTCCTTAGAAACATTGCACTTACTATTCATGAACCCAAAAGGCCTTGTTGTAAGGATATGTTGCCCCTACGTGTATTTTTGGTAATTAATAACAATTTTTATGGATTAATGTTTCATTGAATTTATACGAAGGAATTTATCATGGTAGTCCATGTGTTGGATTCAAGTGTGGATGTCGTGAAGATAATTATCATCTATTTGAAGAGAAAAGTATGATATGATTAAGAAGAAAAATGAAGATGGGGTTCTGTTATCACCGGATTTTGGCCAAATCAGGAGATGGGCCGTAAGTGAAGATGGGCTTTGAAGATTACACGTGGAGCATCTTTGAAGCGGCCTTGCGCTAAGGGTTTGGGCTAAATTGCCCGTGTATCTGTAATGTAGTAGATCGTATCGTGTTTAGAATTAGCAGATAGAGTCTGGCTCGTGCACGGTTAGGTGCACGCCTCAATTAGAAAGTCCCTTGGACTATAAATATGTATCTAGGGTTATCGGAAAAGGAGGACAATCACGTTCACAACAAACACAAATCAGGCGCATCGCCACCCTTCCTTCGAGGGTTTCTTCCGGTAAGCATCATGTTGCCTAGATCGCATCTCGCGATCTAGGCAAACACGTTATTCGTCTACCTTGTGCTGCTCGTGAAGCGTTGTTGATGGCGAGCAGCACTACTTATCTTTAGGTGTTTAGGGGCTTGCATTGATGCTTTCTGCATATCTGTGGCAATGCCGCCTCGACATCTAGCTGCCCTTACACCTATCGGGTGTAAGGGCGGATCTTGCTTGATCGTTACTTAGTAGATCCGATCGTTATAGTTGCTCCCTGCTCCGCATGGATTAGTTTAATATCCGCATAGTTAGGGCTTATGTGGGGTCGGACGATCCGGTAGGCGTTAGTCGTTGTTTACCGTCCCTACAAGGGATGTTCCGGAATCAACGTTATGTTGGTTTTTAGGCCTCTTGTAGGGGTGGTTTGCATCATCTTTCGATCTGCTAGGCCCGATTACACGTAGGACGTTCCGGCAGCAAAACCCTAAACTGTAGATCGGTTTAGCTTTGTTTTGACCAAGCAGATCCCCATGTCATTGCAAATCCAACGTGAACCATGGGGCGATCGGCTCTTTGAGCCGATCCACAGGCAACCCGAGAGCCGATAGGGCTCGTATTTAATGTTTACGTGTCTACCATGCAGAACAATCGAAGCACTCTAACACCTTCCCGATCGGGTCTAGGTCAGGTGGCACGCCCTAGCAACCGCCGGGACGTGGCTCGAAGACTTGCGGACGACGCGAGGTGCTGTGGTCCACTAAGCGGCCTTGGGAGCGTCCCGGCTCTTCGTGTTGCTTAACCATTGCCCGCCGGTGGGTTTTGGCAGTAACACATTCGGCACGCCCGGACATCTTCTCGCAACATCCACGTCAACACCGACACCCGAGATGGCAGGAACAGATCACATACGAGGATCTCCCGCTGAACACAAGAAGAAGTGCGATGAGTGAAGGCCATTCGTGAAGCCGAGCTCATCGCCTTTGCGAAAGCGCGCACGGCATCAAGGTCAAAGGGGGCACACGTTCGTCTCCTGGCGTCAATATGGTGGATCTCAGCCACTCTATAAGGGAGCCAGGGTTCTCCTTTGGTGTCAATATGGCAGGGCTTATGATCCGCCATAGCACGGGCAAAGCAGCGCCCTCTCGTGGCAAGGACAAGAGGAGGCCGTTCACGCGACCGGCCCAGGATGATGACAGACGATACCTAACCGAGGAGGAGGTGAGGGAGCATATATCAACGCCCACTATCCGTGCATCTCCTCAACAAATATGAGCAGCAGTGACCGACGTCGGCGCTACGACGAAGATGATGAAAGATATCGTCGCCGATGCAGACAGGAGGTATCGTCGCACGAGAAACAACGACGGGTACGAGCTTCACGCTAGAGGAGGTCAAGGGAGCAAGATGACGTGGATAAGCATGGGACTGTCCTTTCTTCAAACATTGCCGGGACTCAGAATGAGCCGATTGCCAACAATCGAGAACGCCAGAATGCAAGCAGCAGGAGGAGGACAAATGAAGTCTCAGTGTTCGAGCGTTTAGACCTCTCCCACCTCATAACAAGCAAGCTAAGTCATCTCAAGAAGAAGACTTTGAGGAGTCGATGGAGAAGAAGATAGGTATCACCGACCAAGGTGGTGCCCCGATGGACTCGGCCATTCTCGAGCGTAGGGTGCAGCGGGCGGAACTTGGAAGAAGCCGAGGCACAAACCTGCACACGTTGCAGCGCGGCCCGATCTGGCCGTAAAATTCAGCAAACAGTGGAGACAAAGGCGCCCGCCAAAGAAAGTATGGCGCCCTAAACAGGCGAAAGCCGATGCACAGATCACGATGCCGATGTAGAGACATCGGCCGACACAAACATGGTGTTCATACTCCCGCCGGAGTTTCGCGCTCCAAACGACGAGGAGGTATCGGTGGCTCAATTCGACTGCGGTCCACGACCAGTTATCTTTGAGAAGCCACGAGATAGAAGCTATAGGCATTTGAAAGCCCTATACTTGAGGGGTTACATCAACGGGCAGCCTGTCAGCAAGATGTTGGTTGACACCGGAGCGGCAGTCAACATAATGCCGTATTCCATGCTACGACGTTGGGGGCACTCCAGTGATGATCTGATCAAGACCAACATTACTTTAAGCGACTTCAACGGCCAGGCGTCAGAAGCAAAGGGTGTTCTGAATGTAGAGCTTACCGTAGGCCGGAAAACCACCTACCGCGTTTTCATCGTCGACAGCAAAAGCAATTACGCCGTCCTATTAGGAAGGGATTGGATTCATGCTAACTGTTGCATTCCATCTACAATGCACCAATGCATCATACGATGGGATGGAGATGAAGTGGAAGTCGTTGCGGATGACTCAATCGAGATATCGTTAGCTGCCATGAGTGTGTGGGAAGCAGATAACCAAGAGCCGCTCTCGGAATTGTGAGCGCATCGAAGCTTCGAAAAATGGGGTAAGGCTGGTTTTATCCACCGGCCTAACGGAGTAACAGGTCCGAGACATTGGACGTACGTGGCAAGGCCGACCCACGCGATCGGCTCCAAAAAATGAAAAGCAAAGGATCTTATTTCCAGCATGCCACGTAGCTACATTGGAAATCCAAGAAGTTGCGAACCATCGTCAAACATTGCAATGAAAAGGAGGCCGATTCCCGCAATCGGCCAAAATTATCTCGAGGCGTTTTGTCTGTGCTCAACATTGATCCAACAGCATGAAGAGCCGATACCATCAAATACTTGACAGAATCGACTCGGGGGCACATAGAAGGATAGAACACGAGGATACGGAGTTTGAAGCAATTCAGGATGTATTCTCTGATAAAGTGGGGGCCGTTACATGAGTAAATCGGCCGTAGAAACTCTCGAACTCAAATTTCAAAAAACTCTAGGAGCAGCCGATGCGCAGACATCGACTCAAGAAGCCCAATGGAGCAGTTATCAAATTACATGGAGGGACTCTTCGACGGAATGGTTCGATGACTTGGATCCTCTCTCAGGGACCTCCAACCTCCTTGGCGAGCCATCAGGTGCAGCAGTGCTAGCAGGAGCATCAGTTGTGGCGTCCAATACTGCTTTGGCCCGTTTGAAGCCGCTGATGCTTTTCTGTACGATTGAAGATTGTAACCCTGACTAGCAACAAGAGCAGCATAAACATACGAGTCAGATTAAGGATGGGCCCAACGAAGGGAACATACCTCCTCTAGGACCGCGAGGACGGCCGATGATGAAGCAATCGGCTGTAGCATTTTGCCTGAGGGCTTGGTCAAAGTGG
The DNA here is from genome assembly GCA_030979885.1 of Lolium multiflorum. Taxonomy (NCBI): domain Eukaryota; kingdom Viridiplantae; phylum Streptophyta; class Magnoliopsida; order Poales; family Poaceae; genus Lolium; species Lolium multiflorum. The sequence goes on from CM061748.1 coordinate 209,431,894, forward strand.
CAACTTGGTAGATATTACCTTCAGAGGATGTTTACGTCCAGAGTTGGGAAGGGCGTCAGGACTTCATCAAACATCCCCACTAGCAGTTGCGTTAGCCTCCCAAGAGGATGAGCCGATCCGATCGCAAGGCGCAAGAACTGAACGAGAAAGCTCGGGAGACACGCTACGACATTTCTTCCGTCTGGAGAGCCGATTTGGTTGGATCGGCTGATTCCGCCCTACAACTTGGAGGCCGATGGAAGCCCATCTGGCTGGCCCACTATGGTCCTCACCCTGATCGAGGCTCGGGGGCGTTTGCCCTGAATGATCCTTTGTTGTAGGAAGCCGATTCTTGTTGGAATCGACTGGCTCGGCCACAACTTGTCCGAGGAATGGTGCTGATGTGCAAAATTATCGTTCCAAAGTGCAAGACGATTCAGCGACAGGCCCAGAGCTCTATCGAAGACACCTGCCCACAACCAGTTACCATTTGGATTGGCTGGTGATCAGCACAGATCGGCTGTCAACGGAGGAAAGGCGATCGGCTGGTTGGCCCTGCATGATAGCTCTCTCGATGTGATTGAGCTTGGGACTGGTTGTTTGAATTACGTGTCCCCATCACCGTTTTCGCCTCGCTGAGGCTTGGGGCAGCACCTGGCCTCGTGGATGCTCGTTTTTTAGAAGCCGATTGGAGAGTCGTCGGTTGGTCCCGCAACGCAATTCCTCTCAAAGGCGATGAGTTCTTGCAGAAGAAAGGTCCATCATCACCGATGGAGAATGGACTCTGGGCTATCTGGTTGTAAAGGAACAGAGATATCTGTACTACAGGGGTCTCGGTTTCAACGGCAAGTTGTTTAGAGGCAGTTTTAAGACTCTTTTGAAGGCATTGGCCTGCCTCGTTGTCCATCAGGGCTCCAGACCGTCTCAAAAAAAAGGAGAGATCGTGTGGGGTTGATACGTTGACATTGATTGGTTGAGCATTGACCAAGTTCACGATCACTCCGACGTCAAAGAGAGGAAATGCGGATTATGGGGGACCGATGCATGGAAATCGGCTCGTTGAGCATTGACCGAGTTGACAATCGGACTCAGACGAAGGACAATCGGCTAAATTAGCATAAAGGAAATCGACAAAATCAAATTGGGAAATTCTTCATTGATGAACGAGATTTCTTACATGAAGAGCTGATCGCCCTCAAAAGGATGTCCTAGGGGATACATTGCCCATCTACTACTGCTGGCCCTAGGCTAAGATCCTATCTAGGGGCCGTTGCGCCTCGCCGTCGTCGTCGCCATCGTCGCCATCGCGGCGCCGCTCCCTCGGTCGTCATCGCCGTAGCGGCCACCGAGGGACCCTCGTTGTCCTCGTCCTCCTCGTCGCCGCTCCCTCATCGCGCTCGTGAGGTTCCCGGCCGGGGCGATGGCGCTGGCGGCGGCTCGTGGAGGAGCTATCGTCCTCCTCCTCCTCCACCTCCTGGAGGAGGTGACACCCTCCGGAAAGTCGTCGTCGCTCTCTTCCTCCGCTGCCCCATTGGCGAGGCAACGGAGGACGCTCTCCCTGTGGCCGTGGACTGGTCGTCTCTCGACCGATGGAGAAATTGTGGCTCGGCTCGTCCCCGGCCGATGGCGCGGCGGATGTTGGCCGCATGGGCTTCTTCCGGGTTCCATTCCGGCTCGCGGAAGGGGAGGACTGCAGAAGACCCGATGAGGAGGAAGAAAAAGAAGACATGGTGGCAGAGGAGGGCTTTTGGAAGTGCTAGTGCGAGGAGGATGAAGAAGGGAACTGCGAGAAGTGGCTAAATGAAAGGGGATATAGCAATTTAATGCTTAGTTTTCGAGGATGTGGTGCCAAAACCGTCAAATCGTGCGAGAAGTTGGGAAGGCAAGTCGTCATGATGAGAAAATCTGCGAGCTCCGCACGACATGACCCCTCGAAGGAAAAACGGATGGTTTTGAAATTATCATTACCAAAACCAGGGGGGCATGTGTTATCACCGGATTTTGGCCAAATCAGGAGATGGGCCGTAAGTGAAGATGGGCTTTGATGATTACACGTGGAGCATCTTTGAAGCGGCCTTGCTAAGGGTTTGGGCTAAATTGCCCGTGTATCTGTAATGTAGTAGATCGTATCGTGTTTAGAATTAATGATAGAGTCTGCCCGTGCACGGTTAGGTGCACGCCTCAATTAGAAAGTCCCTTGGACTATAAATATGTATCTAGGTTATCGGAAAAGGAGGACAATCACGTTCACAACAAACACAAATCAGGCGCATCGCCACCCTTCCTTCGAGGGTTTCTTCCGGTAAGCATGCTGCCTAGATCGCATCTCGCGATCTAGGCAAGACACGTTTATTCGTCTACCTTGTGCTGCTCGTGCTGAAGCGTTGTTGATGGCGAGCAGCACTACTTATCTTTAGATGTTTAGGGGCTTGCATTGATGCTTTCTCGTGCATATCTGCGTGGCAATGCCGTGCCGTCCCTCGACACCAGCTGCCCTTACACCTATCGGGTGTAAGGGCAACATCTTGCTTGATCGTTACTTAGTAGATCCGATCTGTTATAGTTGCTCCTGCTCCGCAGGATTAGTTTAATATCTGCATAGTTAGGCCTTATGCCGGGTCGGACGAGCGCTAGGCGTTGTTTACCGTCCCTACAAGGGATGTTCGGGAATCAACGTTATGTTGGTTTTTAGGCCTCTTGTAGGGGTGGTTTGCATCATCTTCCGTATCTGCTAGGCCCGATCACACGTAGGACGTTCCGGTTATGCGGTGAAAACCCTAAACTGTCGTAGATCGGTTTAGCTTTGTTTTGACCAAGCAGATCCCCATGTCATTGCAAATCCAACGTGAACCATGGGGCGATCGGCTCTTTGAGCCGATCCACAGGGCAACCTGAGAGCCGATAGGGCTCGTATTTAATGTTTACGTGTCTACCATGCAGAACAATCGAAGCACTCTAACACCTTCCCGATCGGGTCTAGTCAGGTGGCACGCCTAGCAACCGCCAGACGTGGCCGGAAGACTTGCGGGACGACGCGAGGTGCCAGGGTCCACTAAGCGGCCTTGGGAGCCTCCCGGCTCTTCGTGTTGCTTAACCATTGCCCGCCGGTGGGTTTTGGCAGGTAACAGGTTCTTATGTGGAACTTAAGTTAGCCATGCTCTAATTTATGTGTTAATCAATGTATAATCACGATATTAAGATAGAGCATGCATGAAGATATACAAGGTTGACCAAGACTAAGAGTAAAGGTTGAATTCAAGTTGCTCAACACATGAATCATAAAGAATGTACCACATGAGAGCATGTAATCTTGTGTATGGTAAGAGCTAACCCAATATATATGTGCATTTGTATTGTGTACGTGGGTTAGGTATCTTTTTCATGGGCATGCATCAAAAGAAGATCTCATATAGCCCATGAGAGGATGTCATAGAGTGGTGATCGTCATCAAGGTTGAGAAGGGCAAGTTCAAGATGAGCATCTTAGGGTGTGTTCGGTTTGGGGATGGGGTGAAATGGAATGGAACCATTCAATTCCACTGTCGGAACCGTTCCATCTCTGTGTTTGGTTTGGACAAAAAAATTGTCACGGAACGGTTCCATCCCTGTGTTCGGTTTTGGAATGGGATGAGAATGGAATGGAATGGGTGAGATAGTCACCCGATTAATTATTCTAAACTCGATTAATTATTTGCTAAACTTGATTAAGTAGTGCTAAACTTGATTAATTATTGCTAAACTTGGTTAATTATTGCTAAACTTAATTAATCAGTGTGGACAGTCACCCGTTCCACCTCGTCCCGAATCGGAGGAACCACTTCATTCCGGATCTAGAGGGAATATTCCATTTGGAGGAACCACTTCATTCCATTCCAGTTTGCAACCGAACGCAGGAACGGCTCTGGGTGCGGAACGGTTCCATTCCGTTCCACCCCATCCCCAAACCGAACACACCCTTGGTGATAATGGACATGTGAAGATGTGTCTTAATGATGCTATCACATAATGGCGTATGGGTGAGCAAATTATGAGTCTTCAGGAAGCAACAATGATCAAGTGACATTCCGACTTTAATGGAGCTTGAAGCGTTGTCATCAAGATCAAGCGTGATACGCAAGGCAAAGTTATGGTCTTGCTAGGTTTTCCTTTAACCGGTCTGTCGACGTAACAGGAACCAGGGTCCCCGACGAGCCCTACGACAGGGGCCAGAACGCGCTACCTCTCGGAGGCGTCGCCTCGCCTAGTGCGCTCACAGGTCTGCGAGCTTGGTCCTTGAAAAGGGAAGCCGCCACCACCAGCGCCGAGAAGTGGAGAGCGCCCCGGGCAAGGACCATCCCGGGAAGTCCTGACGGGGCACGCCCCGGGGAAGGTCCCTTTCGGGATTGATAGTCACTATCGGGAAGGTTCTACACACCCACGGCTTGCATGAAAACCACTTGTCAAGCGTATCCTTGCAGGATCTTTGACGAACCAACCACGCTGCTGGGGCGGCCAGACGCAATCTATCGCGGAAGGACAAGATGGATTGATGGCGTCCCACCGAGGGGCCCTCCCCCATGGCTCAACTCAGCGACCACATGTGTACGCCATGCACCCGATCCATGTACCACCCCCTTGCGCTATAAAAGGGGTTGTAGGCTTCAGAAAGTTCTAGGCTCGTGGGAAGGAGGAGAAAAGAGCTGGAACGGAGGCGTTGGAAGAGGAAGTCTCAGCTCCCTGTGGAAGTTGTTCATCATAATTATCAAGGAAGATCAGACAAGCAGGATGTAGGGGTTTTGCATTCATGCACCCTGAACCTGGGTAAACACTTGTGCCTCTGTGTTGTGCTTGATCATGTATGCTTCGCCCAGTGCCCTCTAGCCGAACCGAAAAAGGGGTGTAAAATCCCGGTGTCCGCAGTCTCTAGGACGCGGCCCAGTCTCAAGGTGGTTGTTTGAAGACCCGGTTATAGGATATATAGTCGCACTATCAAGAGGGGCTTTTGATTGAGTAACTTGATTACATCATCTTAGGAAGCTCAATCATTTTGCATGATTTGTATCGCATAATTCTTGTTGATCTTGGTGTTTCTCTGTGTGAGGTTCTTGAGCTTTCTCCTAGCTTTTCAACAAGCCCAAGGTCATCAAAAACGGAATCTGTATGCATCTTATATTGCGTTTTCCAGTTTGGACATTTTTACCGGTTCTTTCCGTGGAGATTTTTCACCTATAAATTCATGTAGAAACATCCCCTAATGATTCCTAATATTTCCAAATTTTCTTAGGGTTCTATTTGTCGCTATCTTTCTAACAAAATTTGTTTCATCTCAATTGGAGATCTGGAAATATGTGAAGCTTAAGTTCTTTTCTGCCAAACCGACGAGCGGACCGGCAATGTTGGGCTCACCGCCGAACCATTCCATGTGCCTCTACCCTGTGTGGTGGTGACCGCCCAAACCAGTTTACTGGTTGGCCTTTTGGTGTTGGCTCCATCGCCTGTGGACGGTTCAGTGCAAGCCCCGGCGTAAGCTCGGCCTACCGGAACTGTTCGGCCCAGGCGTCGGCGCTAGCCCTGCCAGCCGATATGCTTTGGCCCCAGCCTTGTGCGCTGATCAACAAGGTTTGGCTGGTGAACCGTCACGCCGGCCTACTGGCCGGTCGCATGGTCTGGCACTGCCGACTTTTCTGCCGTCGCCGGAATCTCCCAAACGGCTAGTTTTCTCCCTGGGACTACAAATAGCCATTCTTCCTCCTTAAGGAAAAAATTTCAACCATTCCATTTGCTCTCTCTCTCATATTCCATTGTTGAACCTCAAAATCTTGCTTCCTCTCCCACCCCTCGTACGATTCTTGCATCTTCTAAAGGGATTTGGAAAGGGGGTCTAGATCTACAATATCCAAAATTCAATTCCTCCTTTAAGTGAGGGAAATTATTGAGATTTACATTTTAAAGTCATATGTTGATTTCCTCCTTTGTTCTTCCTCTCTAATTCCTCCCTAGCACTTATTGTTTCGGTGGGATTTGAGTGTGAAGGATTGGAACACCTTTGGCGTTCTTGCTCTGCATTCTTGCATAGTGTTGAGCTATCTATTACGATTAGTTCGAGTGAGAGACCGTGAGCTTGTTACTCTTGGAGGGTGACCTCCTAGTTGGCTTCGCGGTTGTGCTCCAATGATCTCTTCGAGGAATATTGTGAAGAGGCACAGGATTATACTTCGTGGAGCTTGTGAAGTGGTTGTGAAGCTTGGCATCTCCAGAGTGGAGGAAAAACTAGGCATAAGGGAAAGGCCTTTTTTCCTTCATAAGATTGGCTTGGAGAATAGGGTGAGCCTTCGTGGCGTGTTTTGGAGATCTTCGTGGTAGCTCGCATCTCTCCAACGTGATGTACCTCACTTGGTGTGAGGGAACAAGGGAATACATCTTCGTCTCTGCGTGCCTCTGTTATTTTTATACCCGAATTTACTTTCCTTGTGATAGCCATCATGCTTCAAGTACTTATATTTTGCTAGCACTTGTGTTAAATATATCGTGTGCCTATATATCTTGCTTAGATCGATCTAGTTGTTGTTGGTAAACTTAGTTGAGCCTAGCTTATTTAGGTTTTGTTCTTGTAAAATAAACATTAGTTTAGTTGCACATTCTTACAAGTCAAATCCATAATTGATTTTAGAACTCCTATTCACCCCCCTTTAGGCGACATCTCGTCCTTTCAACAAGGTGAAAGACTCCAAACCGACCACAGAACCGGAGTCCGGAGACTTTCCCAGAGTCTCCAGTTTTGGCACGCTAGAGTCTCGGCCTGGCTATCTTGGCACAACAAGGCCAGAGTCTTCGGACACAGTCTTCGGTCTCGGGAAAAAACCCTTTGGACCGATCAGAGAACGTGAGGCAGAGTTGACACCGTGCCCACATCATGGAGTCCGGAGTCTCCGGTCCTGGGACACCGAAGTCTCTGGCCTGGAACTCCTCAACAACACATTGCAAGGGGTTCTCTCAACCATTATTCTGATGCACCCCTACAACAACAAAAACACCACAAGCTACACTACCGAGAAGCTACGGGTGTCATCTTGATCTTTTCACTTTTGAAGGGCCGACCACCATCTTGTGCCTGAAATGAGTTTTACCTACAACACTTAGCACGGCGGTTAAATATCCTAATGTTGTTACCAAACATACAAAACACATTCAGGGAGGGAAATTCCCTTTCACATACCAAATGCATGCCCCACATCTTTCTACAACTCTCTTATTGTTGTTTATAGAAAGATCATTTGTTCCCTCGGGGGTTCGACATTGCATTTACAAATGCCATCCACTGAGGATAGATGTCATCGCCTAGGTAGTACCCCTTGGTGTATTGGTGATCATTTATCGCATAGTTGCACTCCAGAGTGTTGCCTTCCGGCAGGTCTTGCAAACACCGCCGAGCATTGCAACATGTTGGTGTCATTGTGAGATTCAGCCATTCCAAATTTTTTTTTGTCAAATCCACGCATCATAATTTAATTTCCACAACTTCAAGGATGCTATTTGACGCTCAACATGACCTTTATATTTCCCTTGCCAACCAAATGGACAATTTTTTAATTTCCAATGATGCTATCGGTGCATCCAAGTATCTCATGAAAGCCTCTTATACCTCCAATTCGAAGAGTGTAGTTGTGTGTGCCCCATTTGGTTCTCTCCGATATTCCTCTCCAAACACCTTATATCCCCTTCGTAAAACTTGTACATGGCATCAAGGCATGTGGACTCTCCCATGTGAAGGTGCTCGTTAGTCTGATCATCGGTAACTCCATATGGAAGACACCACGTAGCAGCAACACATTTCTATATAGAAGAGAACATAAGCAGCTTGGTCAATCTTTAGTCTAGAATGGTCATCCTACTCCCCCATCGCCATAAGACGTGTGAACATGCCCTTCTGCATCTCTAATCATCGGTGAAACTTATCTAGAGGATAATTTGCATTGGTACTAAAGTAGTCTTTGTTATGAGAACATGGTTCATTGTCTAGTTTCAACAGATCACCACTTCCCCAATGTCGAACTTCGGTGGCATGACAGTGCATTCCGCAGCTCCTCGTAACATAGAAGAGTCTGGTGATGAATATGTCATCGCCATCAGAGGACAAATATGTCACCGTCATCGGAGGATTCATCATTGGACAATGTTTCCATATGTTCATGGTAGAAGAACTCATCATTTATATACATAGTCTACGCAACAAACAATGCAACAATCGTGAATAAAAGTTACGTTGAATTTCATTGGAGGTAGTTTGGAAAAAACTGTACCTAAAAGCTTGTTCGGTCAAATGATCGTACACGTTGCGTGCGGGTACCGAGTTGGAGATCAATATCGATGAGAAGGGTGACCGAGGGAAGAAAGCCACTCGAGTTTAGACCACGTTAGTGCCATGGCGGCATCAATGCACTATGAAGCGGCTGAATCCATCCGCGCCTCACCTCACCCGAGCGCAAAAGTGCATAGAAAACGTTGGCGACAACAACGCATGATAGGGGTGAAGGAGGTGGCGATAAAATGGAGCGACGATCACGATTTAGTGGGGAGAGAGAGAGGAGGCAGACACAGAAAATAGAGGAAGGGTGGGGAATGGTTGGAATGCTGCCACGTGGGCCTTCCTGTTGGGTTCCTAGCTGGCGCCCGTGTCCAACCTGTTTCGTCACTCCCAGTGCAGCCCGAAACACGGGGGGCGGGCCCCAAATAGGTATGGCAGTGTATACCCATTGCCCGTGTATCCGGCGGGTAAAAACCCATTAGAAGTATGGGTATGGGACAAAAAATACCCATAAATATGTAAATGGGATAATATCATACCCATTGGGTATAGCGGGTACGGGTAGATCGTAGAACTCATACCCGTGTACCTATGTACTCGTCAAGTGAGGCCTCGTTAATATTTTACATATTTAATTTCCCCTAATCATGCATTCACCGTAGCTAGATAGACCCTCCCATGATCATTGCTAGGTTAGTTAGAATTAGACTCCTAATTACCCTCCCATGATCGTTGGTAGGTTAGTTAGAATTAGACTCCTAAGGGCATCTTCAACAAGACGACACGGCGAGCGTTTGTTTGCGTCCGGCCGGGCCGAAAATACGTCTGGAACACGCTCCACGGGGCGACGCATAGTGACCGGGTCGTCCGCAGCGACACAAACCTGGCCCAAATATGCGCCTCAGATGCGTCTCTACGGATGCTGCGCAGACGCGCAAAGTGTCCGCTCGCGTCTGGCGGACATTTCGTCTGGCCCGCCTAGCATTGACCCAGGCTCGATGCGTCTTCTCAGCCGCGCTAGTACTGACGCCGATGCGTCGCTTTGGCACGCTGCGGCCGCGTAATGGTGATGCCTCGCATGGCGCGCGGCCGTCGCCTACATCTACGCACGAAGTAATGGCGATGCCAGGCGTGCCGAGGCCGTCGCCTGCCTCCGGCCTATATAAACAGGGACGCGCGCATCTCATCTCCTTCCACACTAAACCCTAGTCGCCGCACAACCTCCACCGTAGCACAGCTGCCGCTCAATCTCCACCTTTGCCACCATGAGCAGCGCCGACTGCGGGCAGGCTGCCGCGCCTCCACCTCCACCTCCCCGGCCCCGAGTTCCGATGAGGAGTTCGACGATGATGACAACACCGACGACCTCCTGGACCCGGTCAGGGACGCCAAGTTCCTGGCTGACGCGGAGAAGGAAGCAGAGGAGGAGCGGGCGGCCCACGCGGTGTTCGACGCCTAGATGGAACACCGCAGGGTGGCGGCCGCCGCAGCCACAGAGGACAATGACTCCGACATCTTGTGGTCTTCTGATGACCCTGATGCGCCTACCCGGAGGAGAAGGCGGCGGAGCAGAGGGCGTTAGTCAACTCCTTCCGAGACGCTCAAGAAGGCCGATGACGCCGCGAACGAGACGTTGCGGAGGTGCCTTCTAGCGGACGCGGCGGCGCACCGAGCCCTAGCGGCCACACGGCAGGTGGCGGAGAAGCAGACGAGGGAGGGACGCAACGACCGGGTCGGGCCGTCGGGCAGCAAGTAGTCTAGATTTCTACAACTAGTTTGTATAGTTTCTATGTAGTAGATCATGCTTTTAAAATATTTTGCAAACCAAAAAATGGGTCGCCCCACTGGGAGCACACCAAGACGCAAACGGACGCATGGTCAAAATATGTCCGCGGGGCAACGCAAACGGACGCTCGCGACCACTTTTGGATCTATATGCGAAGGACATCGGTGTTTTTCTTCGGGACCAGCACTGGGTTAGCGACCCATGTGGCCTCTGTGTGTAGCTCCTTGATGAAATTTGCTTCTTTGAGTCGATTAATCTCAGATAGTATGGCTTTGCGGTTTGGCTCGAAAAAACGCCGCAGAGGTTGTCGAATTGGTCTGGCTCGTGGATCCAAATTTAGGGGGTGCTCGGCAAGTTCCCTGGGTACTCCGGCATGTCAGCTGGACACCATGCGAAGATTTCCTAGCGCTCACGGAGGAACTCGACGAGCGCGCTTTCCTATGCGCTATCCATGTTTGTGGCGATAGCTGTCGTCTTTTTGGGATCTGTCGGGTCAATCTGTACTTCCTTAGAGTTCTTGGAGGTGTCAAAAGTTTGTTCTGTAAGCGGCCTTCCTCCATCAGGCAACACATCATAATCAGTTGTTAGCCTTGACGCTGCATACTCCGCCTGCATCCCGAAGGTTTCTGACATCCTGTGGAAATCTTTGTCGCACTTATCTGCCAAAGCAAAGCTCCCTTTTACCATGATTGGGCCACTGGGTCCGGGAATTCTCCACAATAAATATGTATAGTGCGGCACCTCCATGAATCTAGCATAGACGGGTCGTCCCAGTAAAACGTGATACTGTGGCGGAAAGTCTATGACTTCAAACTCCAGCTTCTCTCTTCTGTAATTCTCTCGAGTCCCGAACTGAACGTCGAGATTGATATTTCCCAGTGGATAACTCGGCTTCTCAGGTGTAATGCCATGGAAGCGCGTGTCTGTTACTGTCAAGTTTGCCAGAGATATGTTCATCTTCCTCAATGTATCTGCGAACATGAGGTTCAAACTGCTCCCTCCATCTATGAATACGCGCGAAACATCGAATCCTGCAATCACAGCGTGTAAAATCATGGCTGACTGCCCAGGACATGGAACTTGAGGCGGATGATCCGCTTGAGTGAACCCGATATCTTGTGCCGACCAATTCAGATACTCGATCGTTGGTGGAGGCATCTTTTCTGCCATATATACCTGTCGCGAAATCACCTTTTGTGCCCTATTCGAGGGTCTGCCTTTCTGAATCATCGACACTGCTCCCGTTGTATCAATGTAAGGGCCATTGTTTGCTAGGGTTGCCGCCAATTGCAACTGATGTTGGTTTTCGCTAGTTATTGCGGGTGGAGGTGGCGTATGTACTTCACTCCTTGGCCCCTGTACGTGCCCCTTGTTTGCTGCCTGCGCGTTGGCGTGTCCCGCATATCTGTGCAAAGCTTGGAAAGTTCGGCAGTCTTTCTGAAGATGACCTGACTGTCTTTTTCCATCATTGTCGAGATAAAAATGCATCTGGCATGGCCCATTCAGAAGATCTTCGGGTGATATATTGTATGGCCTCTGAAACCTTGGACGATTGTTTTGCCTGCTGGAACTTGGCGCGTCCCTGTGATCATTGCGCTGCTCGTTGCTTCTTTGATAATCCTCCCGGTGACTTCCTCCACTATTTCCTCGGAAGCCAGCCGCCACTTGGCCGGGACCGTCATAGTCTGAGTATGGACGAGAATATTGTCGCCTATTTTGATTGTTGTTTCTGTTACGATCTTCTTCGGGTGACCTATGCCATTTATTTTGCACGACATCTTCTCCATCTGCCCAGCCGATTCGCTATATCCATAAGTTATGCTATTGTTCTTAGGTTGGATCTGCCCAGGTCCTCGATGAAGTCTTTCCTTTAGATTCCCGCAACAAATGCATCTATCGCTCTTTCGTCGGATACGCTTTTCGCCAATTTTTTTATGATGTTTCATCGCTGGATGTACGTCCTCATTGGTTCACCATATTTTTGCTTGCAAGCCCTCAGCTGCTCTATGGATGCGGGTTTCTTGCACGTGGAACGAAAAATCTTTACGAACAAGTTTTCGAAAATTGCCCAGCAGTCGATGATCCTACTGGCAACTTCTTTATCCATGATCTCGCAGCTCCACTAAGATGGACTTGGACGCTCTGCATGGTTGTTGCTCCGGTTCCACCCAACAATTTTACTGTTTCCAGGTAGTCGATTAACCAGTCTTCGGGTTCTTGCAAACCATCGAATTTTTTGTAACCATCTGACAACTTGAAGCCAGAAGGGACCCGCGTTCTGCGAACTCGTCGAGTAAAGCAGGGGAGTCCACACATATCCTCTTCATCGACTTCTGGCGAGTGTCGCATGGATCTGTTTTCACGTGCTCTATCAACTCGAGCTTGTGCCTCTATATTTCTCGCCTCCTCGTGGAGGATCTCGCGCCACCGTGGTGGGTCGAGGACTATTTCGCCTCGGAGTACTTTCGGGTTGTGGTGTGCTTGAGCTCTGCGAACGCTGTTCCCATGACTCCAACTGCCATGGCCATCTGATATAGTGCTTCTCTCGGGTCTCCTGTCGGTGGCCTTGATGCTAGTATATAGGCTTGAGTCGCCATGTATCCAACTTCCGGTGTTTTGGGGATAATATTCCCTCTTGTATCTATCGACATGAAGGACATGTCGAGGTTCTGGATCAGGTGCTTCCGCTCATGCTCAGGTATGTGCGCCAAGCGAGATCTTCCTCTTGCACGTGATGCTCTGTGGTTTTTCCCGAAGTTCCTGATTGTCGACTTAACTCAGCTCTACGCGCTTGACGCAGAGGCTGCAACTTTTCGTTGTTCGAGTACAATTCTCTGTTTGTCAAGTTCTCGTCCAGCACGGGAGAGTTTATATTGATATGCTTGCACTCTCCTGCCATGGCTGTGGTAGGCATCGGCTCTGTGCCGTTCATAGCTCTTGAAGCTCTGTCCCAAGCTGCTTGTGGAAGTTGTAACTTCTGGCGAGGTGTGGGCCCGACGTATTTATTTCCCAGTCCTCGCGTGAGATCAGCGGGATCGATGTATGGATTTCCAAATCATCGAAAGCCTCTAATGCTTCATCCTCCCTGGCGACTTGAGTCTCCAATTGCAGACTTGATGATATATTGTAACTTTGTCTTTCTCTTCGGGTGACACCGTCATATTGATCGACGAAGACCTCCCGAATAGAAGTAGATCCGTCGATGAAGTCGGGCTGTCGACGCTCTCCGAGTCGCTGCTTAGATCTGAGTTTGCATACGACCCGAAGGACATGCTGCCAAAGATGTCGGCGAGTTTTCCGTTTGAAGCGGGCTTGGTGAAGCTTGACGGCGAGATCTCTTCGTCGCCTGACTCGAACGATGATGATGACCCCGAGAAATCGGAATCGACCGCTGACGGGCCCGAAGATTTCGGTACCGCGAGACGATGCGATCCTTCTTTCCCGTCGCGGAAGTGGAAGCTCCCGAACGTCATCTCCATTGGCTCCTCCAGATACGCATATGCATCCACACAGGCGGGAGGGTGAGGAACAAAATCAACAAGAACAGTTTTGATCTGTTTACCTCCGTCCACCGCGTTTGCCACCGATGAAGTTGACGATGTTGCCGAAGATGTTGACGATGCCATCGAGATCAGCTCCTTGTCGCCTCCAATCCCCACGGACGGCGCCAATTGACAAGGTATCAACTTGTCAATTGTAGACTAGGGTTTCGCGGAAAGTAGAGGGCAAGTAGATCTCAAAGGTTTCAGCCGAAAAAGGTGCTCGACTGCTAAAAACTAGGGTTATGTTGACAATGAAATCGATCCTTTCTTTCTCCCTCGACTCCCCCTTATATAGGAGGCGGAGCCAAGGGTTTCGTGCCGTACAAGTTACAAACAACGGGAGACGTTTCAAGATCGTCCCGTAAAATTACAAATCTCTATATTTCCTAATCTATCTCCATCTTCCAAGCCGACGCTTTATTGGGCTTCCGGGCTTTGCAATCTTCGGATCGTGGGCCTTTCAGTAAACCCCGGGTACCTTTTTCGTCAGACCCATTCGGGATGCCTATGTCACCGTTGGAGATGCCCTAATTAGGAGCCATGCACCTCTTTTCTCGTGGTTGTCGCTTTTCATATCATCTTTACATGTCCGCATCCCAATGTGTTGTCATTTATGACCAAGTGTTGTTGTTTATAAATATGTTGTTGTTCATAAGTATGTGTTTACCACTATTTTTTGCTCAATTTTAAGTGTTGTAAACATAGGTATTTTTACGCACGGGTACCCATTTACCCTGACCGGCGATGGGTATGGAAAAAACTTGTACCCGTTAATGGTATGGGAACGGGTGACAGATAAAATTGAAGACGGCAGGTACATGTATGGGATGGCTCCAACTGTACTCATACCCTGCGGGTGCCATCCCTAGTTCCGAACACATTTCATCCCAGATTGTCTACATATGAAGACCTGTTGGGGCGTGAAAAACTTTTCAGGCTCCCAACGGACTAATAAGGTGTCAACTGGGCCCTCCTTGGAGATGCCCTTTGAGCTTTGCCTATGACTTTGGGAGGTGGAGAAGAAAACAATTTATTATTTTGCTTTCCGGAGATGTAGCAACTATTGGGTTTCATATCCATAAGCAATGGTGATATCGATGAGGATGTTTGCCACAAGATCAATGCAGGGTGGATGAAGTGGAGGCAGGCATCTGGTATCCTATGTGACAAGAAGGTTCCACAAAAGCTAAAGGTAAGTTCTGACATATCCAACAAATGAGTGTCGCGGAGATGCGCATGCTGCGTGGATGTGGGGCCATAGAAGAAAGGACTGGATTAGGAACGAGGTAATTCGTGATAGGCTAGGGGTGGTACCGATCGATGAGAAGCTAGTCCAACACCGACTAAGGTGGTTTGGGCATATCCAGCGGAGGCCTCCAGAAGCTCCCGTTAACAGTAGAACTCTAAAGAGTATGGAGGATACTAGAATGGGTAGAGGACGACCAAAGTGGGCGGAGGCGGAGGCGATAAAAAGAGACCCGAGGGATTGGAATGTACCTAAAGTCTTGGCTCTTGATAGGACTGCATGGAGATCAGCGATCCATGTTCCGGAACCTTAGTCACTCGCTTCTTTTCTCTTTCATTTTTCCCTTTTTTCCTTCGTTCTTCTTTTTTCTTTTTCTTTATGTCTTCTTGTTTTGGTTCTCTTTTTTGTTGGGTTTCATATCTAGCCTACCCCAACTTGCTTGGAAAAAAGGCTTTGATGATGATGATGATGATGGAAATGTAGCAACTGTTTTACTCTATATAATGAGTACATGGTTATTGGTTTGTGGATGTTTCTTTGACGTTCACAAATAGTCTACCTGATAACTCCGCAGCAATTCAAATGGATGTGGCGCAGTTCGAATTGCATTGTTCTCTTTGTTTGCTTCATGATTCAACAAAGAAAACGGTTTTCAAATAGTGTAATTTCTGTAATCTGCATCGATGCACACACAGAGTATTATGCCGGTACTTGAGATGTAACATTTGACGTGACTCCTTCTATGATTGCTTCTGCTTCACGCTTCCCCAGTCCAAATATATTCCTCAATTCAATCAAGCGAACAAGCTGCATTTTTTATCACATAAAGATTTCTGTTAAGATGCTACCCCACAAAGCACATTACCAGATTCTATAGAGAGGTACAAATTATAAGATGGTGCTGTCATAAAACGCTAAAATGCAGTTGCCAAGTTATCAAGTTATGTATTGCATTTTACATACTGATAAAGGAAAACAAATAAACTATTTTTACTGATAAATCATTTGGGTTAAGCTAATCTTTGATCCATGAAGTAAATCCAGACAAAATTCACAATCTGACCATAAGCATAATTTATCACAGCTTTTCGAACGCGCTCACTATGGCCTTGTCAAGACCAGATTGAGTTGGGTATATCCTGACGCTCCAAATAGAAGAAAAATACAAGGCAGAGGATGTGGATGTATATTACGTTTATTCACAATCTGCTAGCAAGCTCTGGTTAGGACATGCTACCGGAGGCTGGGAACGTGCGGAGGCGGTTTCTATAGTGCTGTTGGGTGTGACCCTGCTCAGCTTCGGATGCTAGGCTGAGGGATGCTGAGATCTTGGATTTCTTCGGGTCCTGCTTGCATGTCCACCGTGCCTCTGTCTCGTCTCCTATTGGCTTTGACGCCTTTCGTTTGCCTCCAGAGTGTTGCTCAGGTCCTCCTCCTTCGTTGCCGGATGGTTGAAGACAATGTTGCATCTCTTGAGGATCTACCGGACCACATCTCTGATGACGTTGAGGGCTTTGGGTTGGCTGAGCTTTTTGTTGAAGCCCCTGATTCCCATTCGCGTGAGCACTCGGGGCTTGAGGCGTATGTGCTGGACCTTGAAGATGTGGTCGATGTGTTGGCTATCTCTCCCTTGGGGCCATTTTATGACGATGCTGAGGTGGCTAACTTCACCAAGCTTTGCGATTTCTTAGCCACCTTGGCTTCGAAAAAGCTGGCGCCCATGTCGCTCTCGCATGAGAATTTGGAGGAGATCCCTGCTGCCGGTGTCGTCCCTCCTGCAGCCACGGCTACAGAGGGCTTTCAAGTTGATCAGAGGGATCCTATCGCTGACAAGCGCAATGCCTTCTTGTCATCGGTTTTTCGGCCAGTGCCTCCGCCTATCCTTGCTACGCCGGCCCCTAGGCAAGCCCGTGCTCCTAAGGAGGTGGCCACCACGCCTTGGAGTGGTCGCATTGAGAAGCAGAAGCAAAAGCGGAAGGATGCTACAGCTCAGGAGTTTCTCGCACGAGCTGTGGGCCTCCTAGAAGAGAACGCTGAGTTCGATGACAACGCCCTTGCGGCCTTTATTGGCAAGTTTAAGGCCCCTTTGTCGCCTCATTCCTTCTTGATGCTTGGCTTCCTTGTGAAGAATATGGAGAAGGTGAAGCCCAAAGGCGAAAAGGTCAGCGCCAAGAAGAAGGCGATTGAGATTATATGACAGATGTAGTTGAAGCAAATTTTGTATGGAGTGGTCGAAAATGTAGTAGGCTGTGTGTGGCAGGTTGTTTTCTATTGTTGTGTTGTTGTTTTAAGCTTTGTGAGTGGTCCACATGTCGGGAGTAATCAAGTTTGTATGGTTTTCGATCCGGTTTTCCTTATAAACTGGATCATTTTCTTTTCTTCTTAATGAATAGCCAGAGCTCCTGGCGTTTGCTCCAAAATAATTATCGACATAAAATCTAAATATGTTTAAGATTCCGCAGCCTTTTTAATTCGCCCTACTCAACTTAAATCAAGATGTTATGGGGGTTTATTCGGATAGGTCAGTTCATCAGCCTATAGAATTATCGATCCCATATTTTCAATTATCAATTCAAAATCAGCATGACTTTAATAAACACGTGGAATTACCTTCTCATCATCAAGGTTTCCATCTGAAAGTACTGCCGTTGCATAGGCTGCATAGAGTATCTTTAGATCACCAACCATCCTATCATGATCAAAGTCTCCAGCTGTGCACAAGAACCATTCTTAAGAAAGGCCAGCTAAAGAACATAAGAATTTAATAAAACTTTACCACTTTTTCTTACCTAAGGAAACAGGGCCAAGCCCACGTGCAAATCGGTCGCCATCAGGAAACTTGCCTAGAACTGTTAGCATGCTATTGAATGCAAGGATAGTATTCACTTCATCAATAACCTGTTCTGGAATGTTCCTGTAATCAGCGATCATATGGTTTAGCATCAAGGTAAAATTTTGTTCGCGTTATACATGATATAAATTCCAAATTTATGAGGATTCAGATGGATTGACCACTTCTCCAACAGGATAATACATTTTCTGAATATTGATCAAGAAAAGCTCACACAATTGCTCAAGTATTTTGTTGGTGTTCTCACATTCCCTTAAAAGGCAGATTGCTCAGGTTTTTCACGATGGAAGTTAAATACTCCCTTCTAGTGAAATCAAATATATCCATTAAATATAAGTCTAATAACTTCTACGAACTGGTTTGAGTACAAATGCTATTGTTCAGGATAGACAAAGTACTTAAAGCCTGCAACTCCAAGAACACGACCGTCCTATGCGTGGGAAAGGTGACCCATTATGGATAACCTCTTGTTGGGGAGAAGGGATGAAAATATACATTATTTCTAACTTCTATGTACAATCTATTTTCCTCTGTTATATATTGCTACAGTAAAACTAGGCGTATCAGATTTAGCAAAAAACATGGTTGTGCCCTTCTCTCAGTTAATTAGATGATCGGTAACACTGATTCAGGTTTTCATGTTGTCATAAAGGAGTATAATTTTCATGCAAAATGTCAAATGATAAAATCTTTCATCAGGTTTTGCAAAAACGTAGGCTCATACGTCGAACCGGGATTAGACTTCAATATGGATAAAGCAGATGAAATGTTTTCTTGGATCAAGTTCTTCACATGCTCCCTGAACATGTCAGCAGCAATCTGCAAGAAATTCAAATGTTCAGATATGTTAGAAGACAACATCCTTAGATTAATGCTGTTTTTTTCATTTCCTATCATACTTGCATCAATGAAAACAATCAAATATTAAATTACTTATTATGCCTTCTTTAGTTTAATTCTTTATGGGTGTACACAGTACATACTTACATGTGATAATATTTGGATATAAGTGACATTGTGCCCCAAGTACCAAACAAAATGTAAAATCAAATGAAGCCAATGAAACAGTAAAATTGTGATAAGAAAACGGTTACCTCGTCAAAAAGTTTATATGCAAGCTGTACCCTCCTTATATCAATGACTGTGCCAATGTTAATACCTATAGAAACAAATATGTCAGATGATAATTTTTCAAGAAATGGAGCAAGTAATGTGTCAGGTAATTAGTACGATTACAGAAGATGCCACTGCTACCTTACCTGCCCTAAATCTAATGTGTTTGAAAAAGTTAAACCTTGTAAGCACAATATGAATAAAGTGCAACTAAACCCTACGGAAGAATGTTTATAAGAACTACCTCTTCCAATAGACTTGAGCTCTAACGCATATAAACTTTTGGCATTCTCCCGCATAGCAATATCAATCTGCAAAAACACCATTACAAGGTAAAGGAACAACTAACAAGACGTGTTCAACTAGCCTCCACTGTATCATGAACAACACAATACAATGCTGAGCATGCTCAGCATGCTTTAAGAGGCTTCTCAAGGTGAAAAATGTTAGAAAAGTAGGTGCAGTCACAGTACTAAGTTGAGTGCAAGTGATCAAAATATCATAATGGAGGTAGCTCTGTGCTTTCTCCATAAATGAAGTCATAAATTGATGCTATGCATAGTGGTAAAGGAATGACGAATGTCTCTATTTACCTGATAATCCGTGATCCCGAAAAGATGTTTCCACGGAAGTATGAACTCTGATGCATCTCCGAAGACAAGATTTGACACAAAAATTAATTTTTGGAACGCCTATGAAATATTTCCCTTAGTTATAACCGGGATTTGAAGACTGTTCAGGTATCCAATATGCTTATGTACTTCTAAGAAGAATGACTTACATCGAGGCTCTCTTTGTATAAGCGTCTACCAACCTATTACATCGAGCAAAGTGAAACACATAAGGAAACAGGGGCAAAACAGAGTAAATGTGAAAGCAATGAGTCAAGTCATAAGAGCATCTGAGATAGATACTAAGATATAGAAGGGATAGGATCATGAGGCAATACCACCATGTGCATATTTGCAGCATCTACATCATCAAGTCCAAGAGCTCTTTTGAACTTTATAATAGCTTCAACCTCATTACCTTTAAGATCTCTATGTCCTGGAGGAATCACTGAGTAAACAAAGCTGCGGAAAGAATGGATAGGAGAAAGTATAAGTGCATGGTTAATGTCAACCACATGGCCAGATTGTTAAGATGTGAACTATGTATAGGTGATTTTTTTTTATTTACTTCGAAAAGGAGAAAAATACATACTACCTAATAAACAGAAATGCAAGCCCACATTATCATCACCACAAGAGCAAATGATGCTGTCTAAATTATAGTGTAAAGAACCATGTGTAGCATTGGGCAATATATTTTGCTTGTAGTATGATAAAAGCAGCATCAAGGTGAACGGAATAGTGAATGGCAACTATGATGAGCCATTAAGAGTTACAACTAAGTCTTCTCACATATGCTCATTTACTCAAACAACAATTACTCATGAAAGCCAGTATATATCTGGCAGTCTTGTGCATAGCATGTTCACAATCATGGAAAACAACTGAATGCAGTATCATCAGAGGTTTCAAGAGGCTCACCTGGCATACAAATCACAGAGCTCTGATTTGAAAGCCGCATCTTGTGTACTGACTCCATATCTAGAACATTATAAAAAGGTAAATGATAAGATCATGGAGAAAGAGCGAGGCATCCAATATTTCAATTAAAGTTTAACATGTATATGATTATACGAACCACAGCACCAGAATAAAATTATGCCTCTGCTGGATGATTAGCAAAGGAGAATCCTCATAGTATTATAAGTTCTTCTTGTACTGAAAAAACGTACACCAAAATTTTGCTAGCATCCTAACAAGAAATCGGAGTTTCAAAAACGACTAAAACAAACGGCATTGCGGGAACTAGGAAAACGCATTTGAAAACAGAAGCTAGTGGTGATCGGTTTTTGCAGAAAGAAAAGTTGGGATGATTAAACATTTAGACAGCTGCTGATATAAGCAACTGAAGCGTGAAACCGGTGCAGCAACTATACAGGGGAGAAGCAGAGTTCCGACTCACTTGCTCGCGATGGCCTCCACCTCGGCAGCCTCCAGCTCGGTGGGGTCGTCGCGGCCGGCGACGTAGTTGTGCAGCCCCACGGCGGCGACTTCCGGCACCACGGAGTTCACGGCGGCGGCGCCCGCGAGGCCGGCCGCCCCGAGCACGGCCGCGCCCGCGACCGACGCGGTCCGCGTGCCGCCGCCGTAGCGGGTCCCGAGGGTGTACCCCGCCGTCGCCGCCGCGGCAACGACGGCGAGCTCAAGCGCGGCCCGCGCCAAGGGCGGCAGCGCCTCCACTAGCGGCTGCACGCCCGAGAGCTCCTTCCGGCCGCCGAACACATCCTCCCCCTTGGCCGCCGCCGCGACGCAGCGGAAGCCCCGGCCGCCGAGGCGTGCGCGGCCCCGCGTGGGGGAGGGGAGGAGCGGGGAGGCAGCGGCGGCGGTGGCGGCGCGGGGCGAGGCCTTGGCGGAGACGAGCGAGAGGTCCATTGCTAGCTTGGGCGATCGCACCTGGCTGGGACGATATATGGTCGGGATGTTTCCATTGGCCTAGCAACATCATATGGTCGTTGAGCAGTTTGAATAGATGGAACGATGGATGAGTTTGCGGCTTCGAAGCGCGCCTCGCGGATTTGAAAGCTCGGGGCCAGGAAATATATGTGTCGGATATACTACTCCGTACACTATGATGCAATTCACAGGCTTCTTTGTTGCTAGTATATATCCAGCCATTTTATTTCATTGACTGTAAGCTTTCATCAGGCCAATCTCTACATTGATAGATAGATGCATATATCTCAATAATTTTTACAAGCCAACAATTATGACAAAAAGGTAGGCTAATCAAAAAATGACATGCCACAGACAAAACAAAAATCTAATCGGAAATATGAAATCACACATATAAGTATTCCGCCTAATTAAAAAAAGATAAAAGGACACACAGTACATCATCGCACGGAAGACTATGCACCACACACTATCCAAACTGGGTGATAAACCCCTAGTAAGCCATTCCACTCGCTTGGCGCCAATTTCTATTGTTTCCTCATGATGTTGGGTACATTGTATGATAGGCCATGATATTTTAAGTGGTTGTTGAGAAACTCCAATTTCTTGAACGAACACTCGTAATTGATGTAAGCCTTGGAATGATATATACACATGTGTTTCAAAGTTATTTTACCAATGTGCCGTGTCATGTGTTGTCTTTTCAAGACACAACAACAAGACTCAACATTGTGTGGTATTATTTTGTAGGAGCATCTCCTGTGAGCCTTATTTATCCGTTTATCTTATTTGTCTATCTAAGGGCTGTTCGGACAAATGAGAGAGACAAACATGGCACCCAATGGGAACCCCAGTTGTCCACCACATTTGATCATTTATCTTTTCTTGTTGTTGTTCCACAACATGTACATATTTTCCATCACAATAATTCAAAGATAAATATTATGTCGCATAAATTCAACAAGATTTTAAATTCAACTTTTCAAAACACGTAGTCCAAATTCAGATTCGGTTTTAAAGACATACCAAGCACCGAGCAAAGTAACAAATGATCAAAAATCTTACAACGTTTATCATGAAATGATCAGAAACCCTAAAACACATATTGTGTGGCGCCAACATGATCATGGGCTGCTCATCGAACACCTTCATCCTTGGCTTCGGGTGCCAAGATGGAATCGGATGTTGCCATGCCTCATCTTGGCTCAAGGATCCACGAGGTTTGTGTTTGTTGGAAAATATATGCATTATTTTAATTCTAATCGTTAATACAAAATATATTTCTCAATTACTAAATGATGATTCTTAGAAAATTTCTAGTATGTAAAATGGTCCTAACAAGGCACTACAACCTAACATTGCTAGCATATACATATGAACAATCAAGGCACATGCCTATAGTTTGTCCTCAACAATTTCTCTCTTAGAACTTACACTAGTCTATTAGGTAGTCAGATCAGGTCAGATTCATGCATGCTTGGTGATGTAGTCCAGAGCAAGACAATTGAGTATTCATAGGCAGCGCAACAAGCATCTTAGAATTTTATTGCTCGGGGAACTTATTTTCAAGCCGTGCATGTCCTCGCGATGACAAATGATTGAGATCACCGCTCTCCTACTCTTCAATGCACGTCCATAAGGAGAATCGGCTATGGCTTGGTGGCACAATACTTTGCACAAGACATTATGAAGTGACAAAGATGGATGGTGAATTCAGCGTTTGAACCATAACATTTGCTGGTCTCATCTATACCTACAACCCTCTACTAGTAACAACCAAATAATTAGCCAACCGACACTGGCAACAACCATTAACACCATACACTAAAACTAACCAAGTCCTGCCAAATTAACCAACAAATCAATCTGTTTAAACATAATCAAGGGATGAGAGATAATTGCTTGATTTAGAAAAATAAAAGATGGATTCTATGTGCTACAAGCCTAGAACCATGCATTTCACAACACACCACCCTATTGTCGCAACTCGCAACTCACATGAAAATCAACGAATGTGTGCTCCATGTGGGTGTGGTGCAAGACTATGTGAGTTTCTAGTATTCTATACCACAACTTGAACTCCACCCTATAAGAGGGACTCCGCCTTATTTCCTTAGCAATATGGGATTGAGATTTGGACAATACTTTGCATTTTTTGAATTTTAGAATGTGTCACATGCAGACAAAGGCCTACCACAATGTCGGGAAATTCTAACTGTGTCATCCAACATGATCCTAGACTCCTTAGTGAACCTAGTGAGGTGCACCTGATCCTCCTTAGTTGCCATCTATGTAGCTCAATTGTAGACTTACTATACCATACTCAATGGAAACTATATGTGACACATAAGTCACTTTATCATTCTCAATTGCCACCTTCACAGCTTGCATCTTCATAATGCCCTTGTACATCTCCTCCTTATTTCTTCCTTCTTCTCTTCACTCATGTCGCATGTGAGCTCTTTGTTGGTCATGATCATTATCGGTAGTCACTCAATGTAATAGCTGCCCGCTTTTGCTCCGTCTTAATCCCACTCGAAATTCGAATTTGTGCCACCGACAGAGTCCCTTCTCCACTTATCCCTGAAATTTCATTGTGGATTCCTATGGGTTTCGAATGATTAATAACAAGGCAATTAAGAAACTAACCACTCTACTAAGTATTGAATGTTTATCTCATATGCTAGTTGGATAAAGTCATCACTGGCCCCTAAAAACAAGAAATGGCATGTTCACCATGAAGCTTATAATTTACATTTTGTTTGATTCATATGCATACCATACAATAAAAATAAACATTTCACTGATAAGAGGAACTTGGTTCACTGAGAAATCTCTCAAAAAATCCTCTATAATCTAGCTTCTTTATCTATTTACTCCACACTAACATCTTCTTTGGAACTATTAGGAAAAGCTTTCCTTGAACCTTTGGATCAGTGACAACGAGAGCTAGGAAAATGGTTGTAGACACTATTTGGTTTTCTCTTGAACTCTCGAGTGAAGTATTCCTGGAATCTCCAAGTCAATGTTTTAGTTTTGAAAAAAATCACCAATAGAGCTCGTGAACTTCAAAGTTAAGATATGAACTTCCAAGGTGGGACTCAGTAGCCTATCTTATTAAAGAGGGTGTTCTATCTAGTCAGGAACTCCCAATGGAAAATTTTCCTGTACTATCGAGATTCCATAACCTTTGAGATCTCTTTCCAATTACCTCGAGTTTCCATCTTGAGGTCTTATGGGAAAGCAAGAACCTCCTAATACCAAAAAGTACCTTTCCTGGCACATCGTTCAAAAATTGGACTTGTCTAGTACTCTAGGGAACTTTTTATTGGAACTTCTAAGCACATTCATGTTTCTTGTAAGGGTCAAAATTTTCCCCTTTTCCATATAAATTGTCGTCCCCACTATAAACATTCTATCCACGAAGACAAGGGAGCTTGGTGTACGGGTTTTGTTAGGGGCCGTTGGGCGGAGAGTCCTCGGGACGGTGGTACGCGATTTACCCAATTTCGGAACACCTGCTCGAGGACAGGGCCTACTGCTGCTTGTCTGGAATTATTTGGATGCTTTCGCGTTGTTACAATGAGTTGTGGTTGTGCCTCTAGGGCTCCCGGGATCCGGCTTATAAAGGCGCTCGGATCTAGGGTTTACACGGAGAGTCCTAGCCGGAATACAGGATGCCTAACTATGGAATATTACATTGTCGTGCACGTCAAGGATCAACCTTTTCTTATACGCCGTATTGGATCCGTATACTTCATGGGCCTTCACGGATCCGACTCAGGCTGCGCGTTCGGTTAATATGGTTAATGTGGCAGGCTATTTTCTGGTTCCCTCCGGCAAAGCTGACTGCATTGAAGTAGTCCTCAATCCAGGCATCGGGTCTTTCACTGCCATCATAGTGCTTCAGATTTTCGGGTAGCTTATGTTCAAGCCTTTTGGCGTTGGCTCCTCTCGGATCATCCTGCCGAAGCATTTTGGGCCAATGTACTCAGATATGTATTCATTGAGACGTACTCGTGCGTCGCCCGGGCCACTACGAGGGGATTTTGAACGGGAGCGAGATCTTTGGCCTCCGCCTCCACCTCCTCCACTGGGTGGTGGGGAGGGAGATCTACGAGGGGGCCGGTGGGACCTTTTGCTTCCGCCTTCAGATTCCCTGCGCCCTTCCTGCTGCTGACTGCGGCTTCGGTGGCTACCTTCTCCATGATGGCGGCCTCCCCTTCCGGCTTATGCGGGGCTCAGGCTCGCGTTCTTCGTTCCGGCTCTGACGAGGCTTCGGCGTGCGCTCCATGTTCCAATTCCTCTGAGGTACCACGTTGTCGCGGATATTAATTCCACCAGCCCATGGGGTCTGGTGTTTCGACTGGACTACGTCGGCGAGGTGGCGAGGAGGATGGGATCCGGGCGGAGGTGACGGTTCCGGTACTTGTCCTTGCCGGTGTACATCGGATAATTTCCCTTCTTTGGGTCCGTTGGAGGTGTTTTCGAGGGTACGGAGATCGGATTTGGATGTTCTCTGGTTCTCCTTCTGCGCTCCGTGGATCTGGTGCACGATTCATCATCACGATGTACCCTTCCGGAAGCATCCTTCTGCGCGGTGGATACGCATAGTTTCGGGTTGGATTCCAACCCGCACGAAGTGTCTGCCTTACTCTGTTGCTTCATTGCTGAAGCTACGAGTGTGCGGAGGTGGTTGATGTCGATTTCCTCATCTTTCTTGGCCAAAAGCTCCGCAGCCTTCTTCATATTATCTTTTGGAGTTGTGAGCGGTTGTTGATCGGTGGGGGTCGCAAAATTAATCTTCCGGGGGCCAATGGCTTCCTGATGGATCCTATCTACTTCCGCGCAGGCATCGTTTATGATGCCTTCCCACTGTCGTCGGAGTGCTTTGGTCTCTTCCAAGTATTCTAGAGCTTCACGCTCTCTTTTGAGGAAATTCTCCATCACTTCTTCTGCCTTTTGCCTTTCCTCCAGCGTTGCCACTGTGGTGTTGGCAAATCTTTTGGCGGTAGCCAGCATTTCCTTCCTTTTTGCTTCTAGAGCCTCCGGATCTGCGGCATCGTCCGGAGTTATTGGCTTGTTGAGGATTTCCGAGTGCGCGATAGCACCTATGCCTGCTTGTTCGACGAGCTCTTCTGCGGACAGATTTTCCCCGTGCTCGAGGATACGTCCTTCTCCGGGATCCGGCACAACGCGATGACGTGGCCGCGAAGGCGGAGTCTCCGAATTGGACGGGCCTGGAAGTCCGGCGTCGGTTGGAGTAGCTTCGTCGTCAGTTTCTTGCTCCATCCCAATTATGGTCGCAAGGACCTCCTTTGGTGGGCGGATTCTGCCTCAGCTTTCTCCCCATCTTCCAACTCCTTCGTAAGGCGATTGTACTCTTCTGTGTCCATAGAGGAAGCATCGTTAGAAGTTGGGCTTAACTTGCCAAGGATTGATTCTTCTTTGTCTCCGGCATTCTCTTGCTGATCCGGGGCGTCGCTATCTCCGACAACCTCTTGCTGATCCGGGGCGTCGCTGTCTCCGGTAGCCTCAACCTGCATGGGTCCGACTCCATCCTGAGGAGGGGCGGTTCCTGCGGTATGTGCGAGGAAGTGCACGAAGTGGAACCTTTGCTTCTCTAACACCTGGGAGACTCAGGCGGATCTACATTGGTCTTCCACCATAATTTCCTGCTCAGGGGCGGATTGGGTGGGTGTTGAAATTTCCAGATCTAAGGCGGAATCTTCCTTAGGAAGTTCCCTGATCTTAGATCGGATCTTTGCGACTGCGTCCTGCTCAGCGGCGGTCGCGTCAGCGTGACTTACCAGGGCGTTTCCGTCGGAATCGACGATCTCCCCGATGAAGGTGTGAATGCCGCCGATTGGGACGATGGAGAGCTTGATGGGGTCGGTTTTAGCCGGAATCCAGCACTTGTTCAGAGGGACGATCGGAAAGTTCCTGGCATAAAGGACACGCCCCACAGCGATGGATTCATCGTAGCTTCCCATGGCGGAACCCTCCCGGTTCCGGCCTCCAAACGCCGCTAGCCCCACGGTGGGCGCCAACTGTCGTTGCCTATTCGACTCCAGAGGAGGGATCCTCATGGAGGGAAGAAGAAGTAGGGGCCATTGGGAGAGTCCGGACGGTAGTATGCGATTTACCCAGCTTTGAACACCCGCTCTAGGACAGGCCTACCGCTGCTTGTCCGAATTATCCGGGCGCTTTCGCATTGTTACAATGAGTTGTGGTTGTGCCTCTAGGCTCCCGGGATCCAGCTTATAAAGGCGCTCGGATCTAGGGTTTACACGGAGAGTCCTAGCCGGAATACAAGATGCCTAACTACGGAATATTACATTGCCGTGCACGTCAATAATCCACCTTTCCTTATACGCCGTATTGGATCGGATACTTGATACGTCTCCAACGTATCTATAATTTCTTATGTTCCATGCTAGTTTTATAACAATACCTACATGTTTTGTTCACACTTTATGATGTTTTGATGCATTTTCCGCACTAACCTATTAACAAGATGCCGAAGCGCCGCTGTTTTCTTCTTTTTGGTTTCAGAAATCCTACACAGGAAATATTCTCGGAATTGGATGAAACAAAAGCCTACGGTCTTATTTTTCCACGAAGCTTCCAGAAGACCGAAGGGATATAAGTGGGGCCACGAGGGCGCCCTAACCATAGGGCGCGACAAGGAGGGCCCACGCAGCCTATGGTGTGGGGCCCCGTGCCTCCTCCGACTCGCCCTTCCGCCTACTTAAACTCTCGTCGCAAAACCCTAGTACCAGAGCCACGATACGGAAAAGTTCCGAGACGCCGCCACCTCAATCCCATCTCGGGGGATTAAGGAGATCGCCTCCTAACTGTGCCGAGAGGGGAATCATCACGGGAGGCTCTACATCACCATGCCCGCCTCCGACTGATGCGTGAGTAGTTCATCCTGGACTATGGGTCCATAGCAGTAGCTAGATGGTTGTCTTCCTCTTGTGCTATCATGTTTAGATCTTGTGAGCTGCCTATAATGATCAAGATCATCTATTTGTAATTCTACATGTTGTGTTTGGTGGGATCCGATGAATATGGAATACTATGTCAAGTTGATTATGATCTATCATATATGTGTTGTTTATGTTCTTGCATGCTCTCCGTTGCTAGTAGAGGCTCTGGCCAAGTTGATACTTGTAACTCCAAGAGGAGTATTTATGCTCGATAGTGGGTTCATGCCTCCATTGAATGGGACAATGTGAAAGTTCTAAGGTTGTGGATGTTGTTGCCACTAGGGATAAAACATCGATGCTTTTTCTAAGGATATTTGTGTTGATTACATTACGCACCATACTTAATGCAATTGTTCGTTGTTTGCAACTTAATACTGGAAGGGGTGCGGATGCTAAACTGAAGGTGGACTTTTTAGGCATAGATGCATGCCGGATGGCGGTCTATGTTCTTTGTCGTAATGCCCGATTAAATCTCATAGTGATCATCATGATATGTATATGAATCTTTATTTGTCAATTGCCCACCTGTAATTTGTTCACCTAGCATGCTATTTAGCTTATTGGAGAGACACCACTAGTGAACTGTGGACCCCGGTCCTATCTTTTACATCTGAAATACAATCTACTGCAATCTCTGTTCTTGTTGTTCTTCGTAAACAAACATCATTCTCCACACCATACGTTTAATCCTTTTTTTTCAGCAAGCCGGTGAGATTAGCAACCTCACTGTTAAATCGGGCAAAGTATCTTGATTGTGTTGTGCAGGTTCCACGTTGGCGCCGAATCACCGGTGTTGCGCCGCACTACACCCTCCACCAACAACCTTCACGTGGCCTTCATCTCCTACGGTTCGATAAACCTTGGTTTCTTACCGAGGGAAAACTTACTGCCGTGCTCATCATACCTTTCTCTTGGGGTTCCCAACGGACGTGTCACGTCACAAGGAAGCTTCTACGCGCTAGCAACTACTTTTTCTCGCGCTCGTTGCGGGAGATCAAGACACGCCGCAAGGGGAGTCTCTCACATCCAATCTCTTTACTTTGTTTATTGTCTTGCTTTACTTTACTTTATTTTTGTCTTGTTTGCTTTATATCAAAAACACAAAAAAATTAGTTACTTGTTTTACTTTATTTTATTCGTTTGCTTAGTTTACTTTTATTACGCTAAAATGAATACTCCTGAAAACACTAAGTTGTGTGATTTCACTAGCACAAATAATAATGATTTTATATGTACTCCTATTGCTCCACCCGCTACTACAGAATTTTATGAAATTAAACCTCTTTATGAATCTTGTTATGAGAGAGCAATTTTCTGGTGTTAGTACCGATGATGCTGCCCATCTTAATAATTTTGTTGAACTTTGTGAAATGCAAAAGTATAAGGATATGGATGGTGATATTATAAAACTGAAATTGTTTCCTTTCTCTTTAAGAGGAAGAGCTAAAGATTGGTTGCTGTCTTTGCCTAAAAATAGTATTGATTCATGGACTAAATTTAAAGATGCTTTTATTGGTAAATATTATCCTCCCGCTAAGATTATATCTTTGAGAAGTAGCATTATGAATTTTAAGCAATTAGATAATGAACATGTTGCTCAAGCATGGGAGAGACTGAAATCTTTGGTAAAGAATTGCCCCACTCATGGACTGACTACTTGGATGATCATCCAAACCTTTTATGCGGGATTGAATTTTTCTTCAAGAAACCTATTGGATTCAGCTGCGGGAGGTACTTTTATGTCCATCACTTTGGGTGTTGCAACAAAGCTTCTTGATGATATGATGATCAATTACTCTGAATGGCATACTGAAAGAACTCCTCAAGGTAAGAAGGTAAATTCTGTTGAAGAAACCTCTTCTTTGAGTGATAAGATTGATGTTATTATGTCTATGCTTGTTAATGGTAGATCTCATGTTGATCCTAATAATGTTCCTTTAGCTTCATTGGTTGCTCAAGAAGAGCATGTTGATGTGAATTTCATTAAGAATAATAATTTCAACAACAATGCTTATAGGAATAATTATGGTAACAACAACTATAGGCCATATCCTTCTAATAATGGTAGTGGTTATGGTAATTCTTATGGTAGATCTGTTTTGCCTAGTGAGGAAAAGATATTAGAAATTGAAAGAACTACTAAGAGCTATATGCAATCACAATATGAGCAAAATCAATTGTTTACTAAAACTATGAATGAACAATCTGCCTTGTTGAAAAATATAGGGAATCAACTTGAGAATTTGAATATGGAAATTTCTGGTTTGCAAACTAAGATTTCAAATGCTGAAACCGAATTTCATACATGTCCGAGTCACAAGCTTCCTTAATTAATAAAATGGCTGCTAAACCTGAGGATAATGATAACAAAATTCTTGCTAAAACAAATGCTATCCAAGTTCGAATTAATGATAACATTAGATTGATGGCTGAATTGCATGCTAGGTGGGAGAGAGAAGAAAGAGAAAAACTTGCTAAAGAGAATAATGTAGCTAAAGTTTGGACTATTACCACCACTAGTAATGTTGATGCTTCACATGTTGCTAAACCTCCTACTATCAATGGTAAAATAATTGGTGTTGGCAATGTTTCTACTCCTAGTACAAAGCGTGCAAAATTGCCTGAAACTGCTGAAATGTTGTGTGAAATTTTTCAGAATGCTGTAGATCATAATGGTTTAGATTTTGATAGTTGTCATATTTCTTAAGTTATTAAGTTCTTACAAAAACTTGCTAGAAGTCCTAATGCTAGTGCTATAAATTTAGCCTTTACAAAACATTTTACAAATGCTCTCATTAAAGCTAGGGAAGAGAAATTAAAACTTGAAGCTTCTATTCCTAGGAAGTTGGAAGATGGTTGGGAGCCCATCATTAAGATGAAAGTCAATGATTTTGATTGTAATGCTTTATGTGATCTTGGTGCAAGTATTTCTGTTATACCTAAGAAAATTTATGATATGCTTGACTTGCCACCATTGAAAAATTGTTATTTGGATGTTAATCTTGCTGATAATTCTATAAAGAAACCTTTGTGGAGGATTGATAATGTTCGCATTACGGTTAACAATAACCTTGTCCCCGTTGATTTTGTTGTCTTGGATATTGAATGCAATGCATCTTGTCCTATTGTTTTGGGAAGACCCTTTCTTTGAACTGTTGGAGCTATCATTGATATGGAAGAAGGAAATAAATATCAATTCCCTCTCAAGAAAGGTATGGAACACTTCCCTAAAAAGAGAATGAAGTTGCCTTTTGATTCTATTATTAGAACAAAATATGATGTTGATGCTTCTTCTCTGGATGTTACTTGATTTGCACTGCCCTAGTGAAAGGCGTTAAAGAAAAGCACTTCTTTGGAGATAACCCATGTTGTTTTTATTTTTACTACTGTTTTGTTGAGTCTTGGAAGTTGTTACTACTGTAGCAACCTCTCCTTATCATGTTTTTGTGCCAAGTAAAGTCTCTAATAGAAGGTTGATACTAGATTTGGATTTCTGCGCAGAAACAGATTTGCTGTCTGTCACGAATTTGCGTCCTTCTCTCTGTAGAAGAATAAAAAAAATCAGCGAAAAATCATGCATGATCCTCAGATATGTACGCAACTTTCATTAGTTTTGAGTTTTTCCATCTGAGCAAGTTAAGTGCCTCAGAAAAATTCGTCTTTACGGACTGTTCTGTTTTGACAGATTCTGCCTTTTATTTCGCATTGCCTCTTTTGCTATGTTGAATGGATTTCTTTGTTCCATTAACTTTCAGTAGCTTTGGGCAATGTCCAGAAGTGTTAAGAATGATTATGTCACCTCTGAATATGTGAATTTTTGATTATGCACTAACCCTCTAATGAGTTTGCTTTAAGTTTGGTGTGGAGGAAGTTTTCAAGGGTCAAGAGAGGACGATGATATAATATGATCAAGAAGAGTGAAAAGTCTAAGCTTGGGGATGCCCCCGTGGTTCATCCCTGCATATTTCAAGAAGACTCAAGCATCTAAACTTGGGATGCCCAAGGCATCCCTTCTTCATCGATAACTTATCGGTCACTTCTAGTGAAACTATATTTTTATTATGTCACATCCTATGTTCTTTACTTGGAGCGTCTGTTTGCTTTTATTTTTGTTTTGGTTTGAATAAATTCGGATCCCACAATCCTTGTATTGGAGATAGACACGCTCCGCTTTTTCATCTGAACACTTGTGTTCTTAGTTTTACTTTAATGTTCATGGCGAAGGCTGAAAATTGCTTTGTTGGTTGCTATTTGGTTGGAATCAGAAAATGCTTCATATGGTCTTGAATAATTTGATACTTGGCAATTGTTTTGAGCTCTCATAGATCATGTTTAAGCTCTTGCATCATGTAGTTTAAATCTATTAGTGGAGAACTACCATAGATCTTGTTGAAATTTGGTTTGCATGATTGATCTCTCTAAGGTCTAGATATTTTCTAGTAAAAGTGTTTGAACAACAAGGAAGACAGTGTAGAGTCTTATAATGTTTGCAATATGTTCTTGACTAAGTTTTGCTGTACCTGTTCATACTTGTGTTTGCTTCAAACAACCTTGCTAGCCAAAGCCTTGTACTGAGAGGAAATGCTTCTCGTGCATCCAAACACCTTGAGCCAAAACCCATGCCATTTGTGTCCACCATAACTACCTATATGTGGTATTTTTCTGCCATTCCAAAGTAAATTGCTTGCGTGCTACCTTTAAAATTTCATTCCTTTGTCTTTACAATACATAGCTCATGGGAAAATAGCTTAAAAACTATTGTGGTGATGAATATGTAGCTATGTATCTTAGTTCTTATAAGTTGCTTGTTGAGCGGTAACCATGTTTCTGGGGACGCCATCAACTTTTTACACCTTTGTTGAATATCATGTGAGTTGCTATGCATGTTCGTCTTGTCTGAAGTAAGGGTGATTTATCATGATTAAATGGTTTGAGTATGCATATTGTTAGAGAAGAACATTGGGCCGCCAACCAAAGCCATGTATCATGGTGGAAGTTTCAGTTTGGACATTAATCCTCAATCTCTTATGAGAATATTATCTGTTGAATGCTTAAGCATTAAAGAGGAGTCCATTATCTGTTTTCTATGTTGTCCCGTATGGATGTCCACAAGTTGAGATTTATCAAAATGAGAAATCAAATGCGATCTATCTCCTTGGACCTTTGTACAGTGGGAGGTACCCCTTTGTGACACTTGGTTGAAACATATGTAATGCAATGATAATCCATGGAAATCCGAGCTAATTAGGACAAGGTGCGAACACTATTGGTATTCGATGCATGAGGCTTGCAACTTGTAGGAAGTTTTATGCATAACACATATGAATTATTACTACCGTTGACAAAATTGTTTCTATGTTTTCAAAATAAAAAGCTCTAGCACATGAGTAATCCATGCTTCCCTCGAAGGGCCTTTCTTTTACTTTATGTTGAGTCAGTTTACCTACTTTTCTATCTTAGAAGCAAACACTTGTGTCAAATGTGTGCATTGATTCTTACATGTTTACTTATTGCACTTGTTATATTATCCATGAGATATACATGTTACAAGTTGAAAGCAATTGCTGAAACTTAATCATCCTATGTGTTGCTTCGAAACCTCTTACTTTGAATCTATTGCTTTATGAGTTAGCTCTTATGCAAGTCTTTTTGATACTTGTCTTGAAAGTACTATTCATGAAAAGTTTTTGCTATATGATTCAGGTGTTTAGTCATTATCTCTTTGTTAGCAATCTATTGCTTCGAATCACTTCATTCATCTCATATGCTTTACAATAATGTTGATCAAGATTATGATGGTAGCATGTCACTTCGAAATTATTGTTTTTATCGTTTACCTACTCGAGGGCGAGTAGGAACTAAGCTTGGGGATGCTTGATACATCTCCAACGTATCTATAATTTCTTATGTTCCATGCTAGTTTTATAACAATACCTACATGTTTTGTTCACACTTTATGATGTTTTGATGCATTTTTCCGGCACTAACCTATTAACAAGATGCTGAAGCGCCAGTTCTCGTTTTCTCCTGTTTTTGGTTTCAGAAATCCTACACAGAAATATTCTTAATTGGACGAAACAAAAGCCTACGGTCTTATTTTTCCACGCGAGCTTCGTAAGACCGAAAGGATACGAAGTGGGGCCACGAGGCGCCCTAACCATAGGCGGCGCGGCCAGGAGGGGCCCGCGCCGGCCTATGGTGTGGGCCCCCGTGCCTCCTCCGACTCGCTCTTCCGCCTACTTAAACTCTCTCCGCGCAAAACCCTAGTACCGAGAGCTACGATACGGAAAAAGTTCCGGAGACGCCGCCACCGCCAATCCCATCTCGGGATTCAGAGATCGCCTCCCGCACCCCCGGAGAGGGGAATCATCACCGAGGGCTCTACATCAACATGCCCGCCTCCGGACCGATGCGTGAGTAGTTCATCCTTGACTATGGGTCCATAGCAGTAGCTAGATGGTTGTCTTCTCCTCTTGTGCTATCATGTTTAGATCTTGTGAGCTGCCTATAATGATCAGGATCATCTATTTGTAATGCTACATGTTGTGTTTGGTGGGATCCGATGAATATGGAATACTATGTCAAGTTGATTATTGATCTATCATATATGTGTTGTTTATGTTCTTGCATGCTTGCTAGTAGAGGCTCTGGCCAAGTTGATACTTTTAACTCCAAGAGGGAGTATTTATGCTCGATAGTGGGTTCATGCCTCCATTGAATCTGGGACAGTGACAGAAAGTTCTAAGGTTGTGGATGTCTGTTGCCACTAGGGATAAAACATCGATGCTTTGTCTAAGGATATTTGTGTTGATTACATTACGCACCATACTTAATGCAATTGTCCGTTGTTTGCAACTTAATACTGGAAGGGGTGCGGATGCTAACCCGAAGGTGGACTTTTTAGGCATAGATGCATGCTGGATGGCGGTCTATGTTCTTTGTCGTAATGCCTGATTAAATCTCATAGTGATCATCGTGATATGTATATGAATCTTTATTTGTCAATTGCCCACATGTAATTTGTTCACCCAGCATGCTATTTATCTTATTGGAGAGACACCACTAGTGAACTGTGGACCCTGGTCCTATTATTTTACATGTGAAATACAATCTACTGCAATCACGGTTCTCTGTTGTTGCAAACAAACATCATTCTCCCCACCATACGTTTAATCCTTTGTTTTCAGCAAGCCGGTGAGATTGACAACCTCACCGTTAAGTTGGGGCAAAGTATCTTGATTGTGTTGTGCAGGTTCCACGTTGGCGCCGGAATCACTGGTGTTGCGCCGCACTACACTCCTCCACCAACAACCTTCCCGTGGCCTTCATCTCCTACTGGTTCGATAAACCTTGGTTTCTTACTGAGGGAAAACTTACTGCTGTGCTCATCATACCTTCCTCTTGGGGTTCCCAACGGACGTGTGATGTACCGTCACAAGGAAGCTTTTACGCGCTAGCAATACTTCATGGGCCTTCACGGATCCAACTACCTGCATAGGTTGGTTGAGATCCGGCTCCTGTTCCTGGGCTGGACTTCATCCATCTTCTATCAACAGCAACTGGGCCGCCCGATGGGCCGTATGCCACCATCACCATCTGTGGGCCACCCGGGCTTGCCGGATCTAGACCACGTCGTTGATATACCCATAAAATATACCCACAACAGGTTTAACCCTATGATGCAGCTACTCTTAATACTCCATTCAAGTGTCTACAAGAAATTTACTGGTTTGAGTGATTCCTTAAAAATATCTTTGCAAGGGCTCAAGATCTAACTACTAGCCAAGTGTCGTTACCTTTTTGAGGGTGTGCTCCTCCTAACTGCTAGTTGGCACTTGGAAGCATTCAAGGTGTGTGAAGGAGCCAAGAATTTTGTGAAGAACGAATATGACCTTCTGAGTGTGAAGATCTACCCTAGTGATTGGGCATTTGGGCATGTACTTGGTGTCGTATCTCATTGAGAGACATGTGGATCTTTATGACCCGGGACTTGTGTCCGGGGGATTTTGTGTCCTATCCTCCCCTGACGATCGAGGACGTACGAGGACGTACGATCGCGCCAACAACCTGAACCTCGAGGATACATATATTTGTTTGTGATCCTTTCAACTCAACTCCTTCACATTCATGCACTCTAGCATTTCACAAGTTTATCTTTATAGTATGCATGCTTAGGGTGTTGTAGGCAACGAGTAGAGTAGAAACAAATTTATCAGAAACAACCAACCTAAGTTTTTGCCTATTCGCCCCCTCTAGTCGATAGTGGACGGCCTTTCAGACCCGCGATATTTATCCATAATTGTTCCTTTCTTCTTTGGTGTGCTACCATTAGTGTTATTGAGTGATTGTAAAAGGCCTAGGCGCGACCATGTTGCAAGGTCCAATAGCGAGACAACCCAAAGGCCTCGCCCTCATTATTCTTGTACGCCGCATTGACATGCTCATCTACCAAGAAAAAAAGAACATGAAGTGATGTCTTCAGATGGTAAAAAATGAACACATAAGTTCATTGAAGGAGAGAAGAGGGGAGAGGGAGCAAGGGAGGGGGCGGGAGCGCATTAGACTTGCCAACAAAACACGAAGATGAGATTTGAGCTCATATTCTATTTTCTATTGAATAGGGCATAGTAACGGGACATGGGTTTTTTTTTTGCTTTTTGTTGCATATGCTCCTCCCTTTATTTAAAATGCATTTTATACATATTCAAAACTGTCAAATATTTCAAAAAAAGTTGTACGTCTCCATATTCTGTGTGCTCATGAAGTCATTGATACGTCTCCAACGTATCGATAATTTCTTATGTTCCATGCTACTTTATTGATGATACCTACATGTTTTATGCACATTATATGTCATATTTACGCATTTTCGGAACTAACCTATTAACAAGATGCCGAAGAGCCATTGGCTGTTTTTGGTTTCAGAAATCCTAGTAAGGAAATATTCTCGAATTGACGAAATCACCGCCCAGGGTCCTATTTTTGCACCGAGCTTCAGAAGACCGAAGAGGAAGGAAGTGGGGCCACGAGGTGGCCACACCATAGGGCGGCGGCGGGCCCTGGCCGCGCTGGCCCGTGGTGGGCCCTCGCGCCGCCTCTTGACCTGCCCTTTCGCCTACTTAAAGCCCCCGTCGCGAAACCCCCAGGATCGAGAGCCACGATACGGAAAACCTTCCGAGACGCGCCGCCGCGAATCCCATCTCGGGGGATTCAGGAGATCGCCTCCGGCACCCTGCCGGAGAGGGGATTCATCTCCGGAGGACTCTACACCACCATGGTCGCCTCCGGAGTGATGAGTGAGTAGTTCACCCTGGACCATGGGTCCATAGCGTAGCTAGATGGTCGTCTTCTCCTCATGTGCTTCATTGTTGGATCTTGTGAGCTGCCTAACATGATCAAGATCATCTATTCGTAATACTATATGTTGTGTTTGTCGGGATCCGATGGATAGAGAATACTATGTTATGGTGATTATCAATCTATTGTTTATGTGTTGTTTATGATCTTGCATGCTCTCCGTTATTAGTAGAGGCTCTGGCCAAGTTTGTACTCTTAACTCCAAGAGGGAGTATTTATGCTCGATAGTGGGTTCATGCCTTCATTGACACCTGGGACAGTGACAGAAAGTTCTAAGGTTGTGATGTGCTGTTGCCACTAGGGATAAAACATTGATTCTATGTCTAAGGATGTAGTTGTCGATTACATTACGCACCATACTTAATGCAATTGTCCGTTGCTTAGCAACTTAATACTGAATGGGGTTCGGATGATAACCTGAAGGTGGACTTTTTAGGCATAGATGCAGTTGGATGGCGGTCTATGTACTTTGTCGTAATGCCCAATTAAATCTCACTATATTTATCATATCATGTATATGCATTGTTATGCCTTTCTCTATTTGTCAATTGCCCGACTGTAATTTGTTCACCCAACATGCTTTTATCTTATGGGAGAGACACCTCTAGTGAACTATGGACCCCTGGTCCTATTCTTTACATAGCATACAATCTACCGCAATTGTGTTTACCGTTTTCTTGCAAACAATCATCTTCCACTCGATACGCTTAATCCTTTACAGCGAGCGGTGAGATTGACAACCTCACATTTCGTTGGGGCAAAGTACTTTGGTTTTGTTGTGCAGATTCCACGTTGGCGAATCCCCGTTGTTGCGCCGCATCACATTTCGCCACCATCAACCTTCAACGTGCTTCTTGGCTCCTCCGGTTCGATTAAACCTTGGTTTCTTTCGAGGGAAAACTTGCTACCGTGCGCATCATACCTTCCTCTTGGGGTTCCCAACGAACGTGTGAGTTACACGCCATCAAGTTTTCCTTTTTGGCGCGTTGGAGATCAAGACACGCTGCAAGGGGAGTCTCCACTTCTCAATCTCTTTACTTTGTTTTTGTCTTGCTTTATTTTATTTACTACTTTGTTTGCTGCACCTAAACAAAACACAAAAAAATTAGTTGCTAGTTTTACTTTATTTAATGTCTTGCTCTCTATATCGAAAACACAAAAAAAATAGTTACTTGTCTTTACTTTATTTGCCTAGTTTACTTTATTGCTGTTATCATGAGTAATCCTGAAGTTGAAGTTCGCTCTTTTAAGAAACAAGGTGGAGAAAGTTTTAAAGATGCTTGGTATAGAATTAGTAATGCTCATCATAGGTGCATTAAGAAACACTCCACCACTATCCTTCTTAGGAACTTTTATGTTGGTTTATCTAGTTGGAATAGGTATGTTCTTGATACTCTTTCGGGAGGCAATTTCCTAGGTACTCCCGCTTTAGAAGCTAGTTGCATCATTGAGAGTCTAGTTGGAATACCACCTGTTAATGAAGTTAAAATTGAAATCTCTCTTGAAGATGTTATGAAAAAATTGGAAACCATAGAAAAAAATTTCAAGTGTTGAAACTAAATTGGGAATGTTATTTGACAAAACTTATGAACTTGATAAATCCTTAGGAGGAATTGATGAAAGAATTAGTGTCCTAGGAACTTGTGTTGTCCATGATAATCAAACCAATAGGATTGATGAACTTGAAAAAGCTATGGGAACCTTGGGTTCAACCTTTTTTTCTCTCAAGTATAATGAGAAAGCTTATGTGGGTAAAGAGCAAAAATTCATGTACGCCTCTAAAGTGCCTAAACAAAAGAATTTTTATAGGCCTAAAATTTCTAAAACTCCTAGCACCACCATAGAGAATTTAGATAATGGAGCACCTAAAGTACCCTCTGCAACAAGTTGTGTTTGCATTAAAAATAATAATGTTGATGCTTCTACTCTTGATGTTACTTGATTTGCACTTTCTGCGCCTAGCTGAAAGGCGTTAAAGAAAAGCGCTTATGGGAGACAACCCATGTTTTTACTACAGCAATTTTTTGTTTTGTTGAGTCTTGGAAGTTGTTTACTACTGTAGCAACCTCTCCTTATCATGTTTTTGTGCCAAGTAAAGTTTCTATGTCAAAGTTGATGTTATATTTGGGATCGCTGCGGAAACAGCATTGCTATCTGTCACGAATCTGGGCACAGGCCTCTGTAGAAAATTCGAAAAAATCTGCCAATTTACGAGCGTGATCCTCGATATGTACGCAACTTTCATTAGTTTTGAGTTTTTACATTTGAGCAAGTCTGGTGCCATCTTTAAATTCGTCTTTACGGACTGTTCTGTTTTTGACAGATTCTGCCTTTTATTTCGCATTGCCTCTTTTGCTATGTTGGATTTATTTCTTTGATCCATTAATGTCCAGTAGCTTTATGCAATGTCCAGAAGTGTAGAGAATGATTGTGTCACCTCTGAATGTGTGAATTATTAATTGTGCACTAACCCTCTAATGAGTTTGCTTGAAGTTTGGTGTGAAGGAAGTTTTTAGGGTCAAGAGAGGAGAATGATATACTATGATCAAGAGGAGTGAAAGCTCTAAGGTTGGGGATGCCCCCGTGGTTCATCCCTGCATATTCTAAGAAGACTCAAGCGTCTAAGCTTGGGGATGCCCAAGGCATCCTCATCGACAACATCATCAGGTTCCTCCCCCGAAACTATATTTTTATTCAATCACATCTTGTGTTCTTTACTTGGAGCGTCGGTTTGTTTTTGTTTTTGTTTGAATAAAATGGATCCTAGCATTCACTTTGTGGGAGAGAGACACGTCCTCTGTTGCATATGGACAAATATGTCCTTAGGCTTTACCTCATAATGTTCAAGGCGAAGTTTCTTCGTTAAATTGTTATATGATTGGAATTGGAAAATGCTACATGTAGTAATTCTAAAATGTCTTGGATAATATGATACTTGGCAATTGTTGTGCTCATGTTTCTTGCATCATATACTTTGCACCCATTAATGAAGAAATACATAGAGCTTGCTAAAATTTGATTTGCATATTTGGTCTCTCTAAGGTCTAGATAATATCTAGTATTGAGTTTTGAACAACAAGGAAGACGGTGTAGAGTCTTATAATGTTTACAATATGTCTTTTATGTGAGTTTTGCTGCACCGGTTCATCCTTGAGTTTGCTTCAAATAACCTTGCTAGCCTAAACCTTGTATCGAGAGGGAATACTTCTCATGCATCCAAAATCCTTGAGCCAACTACTATGCCATTTGTGTCCACCATATCTACCTACTACATGGTATTTCTCCGCCATTCCAAAGTAAATTGCTTGAGTGCTACCTTTAAAATTCCATCATTCACCTTTGCAATATATAGCTCATGGGACAAAAAAAAAAAAAAAACTATCGTAGTATTGAATATGTACTTATGCACTTTATCTTTTATTAAGTTGCTTGTTGTGCGATAACCATGCTTCTGGGGAACGCCATCAACTATTGTTGAATATCATGTGAGTTGCTATGCATGTCCGTCTTGTCTCAAGGATCTATCACCTTAGTGGTTGGAGCATGCAAAATTGTTAGAGAAGAACATTGGCCGCTAACTAAAGCCATGAATCATGGTTGAAGTTTCAGTTTTGGACATATATCCTCAATCTCATATGAGAATAATAATTGTTGCTACATGCTTATGCATTTAAGAGGAGTCCATTATCTGTTGTCCATGTTGTCCCGTATGGATGTCTAAGTTGAGAATAATCAAAAGCGAGAAATCCAAAATGCGAGCTTCTCCTTAGACCTTTGTACAGCGGCATGGAGGTACCCCTTTGTGACACTTGGTTGAAACATGGCATGCAAAGATCCGGTAGTCCAAGCTAAGTAGGGACAGGTGCGAGCACTATTAGTATACTATGCATGAGGCTTGCAACTTGTAAGATATAATTTACATAACTCATATGCTTTATTACTACCGTTGACAAAATTGTTTCATGTTTTCAAAATAAAAGATCTAGCACAAATACAGAATCGATGCTTTCCTCTTTGAAGGACCATTCTTTTACTTTTATTGTTGAGTCAGTTTACCTATCTCCCTCCACCTTAAGAAGCAAACACTTGTGTGAACCGTGCATTGATTCCTACATACTTGCATATTGCACTTGTTATATTACTTTATGTTGACAATATCCATGAGATATACATGTTATAAGTTGAAAGCAACCGCTGAAACTTAATCTTCCTTTGTGTTGCTTCAACACCTTTACTTTGATTTATTGCTTTATGAGTTAACTCTTATGCAAGACTTATTGATGCTTGTCTTGAAGTACTATTCATGAAAAGTCTTTGCTATATGATTCACTTGTTTACTCATGTCATTACTTTTGTTTGATCGCTGCATTCATTACATATGTTTACAAATAGTATGATCAAGATTATGATGGCATGTCACTTCGGAAATTATCTTTGTTATCGTTTTACCTGCTCGGGACGAGCAGAACTAAGCTTGGGGATGCTGATACGTCT
The DNA here is from genome assembly GCA_030979885.1 of Lolium multiflorum. Lineage (NCBI taxonomy): Eukaryota > Viridiplantae > Streptophyta > Magnoliopsida > Poales > Poaceae > Lolium > Lolium multiflorum. Next base: position 209,474,041 of record CM061748.1, read on the forward strand.
CCAACGCATCGATAATTTCTTATGTTCCATGCTACTTTATTGATGATACCTACATGTTTTATGCACATTATATGTCATATTTACGCATTTTCTGGAACTAACCTATTAACAAGATGCCGAAGAGCCGCTTGCTGTCTGCTGTTTTTGGTTTCAAAATCCTAGTAAGGAAATATTCGGAATTGGACGAAATCACCGCCCTGGGTCCTATTTTTTGCACGGAGCTTCCGAAGACCGAAGAGGGAAGGAAGTGGGCCACGAGGTGGCCACACCATAGGCGGCGCGGCCCAGGCCCCGGCCGCGCCGGCCCGTGGTGTGGGCCCCCGCGCCGCCTCTTGACCTGCCCTTTCGCCTACTTAAAGCCCCCGTCGCGAAACCCCAGGACCGAGAGCCACGATACGGAAAACCTTCCAGAGACGCCGCCGCCGCGAATCCCATCTCGGGGATTCAGGCGCCTCGACACCCTGCCGGAGAGGGGATTCATCTCCTGAGGACTCTACACCGCCATGGTCGCCTCCGGAGTGATGAGTGAGAAGTTCACCCTGGACCATGGGTCCATAGCAGTAGCTAGATGGTCGTCTTCTCCTCATGTGCTTCATTGTTGGATCTTGTGAGCTGCCTAACATGATCAAGATCATCTCTATCTGTAATACTATATGTTGTGTTTGTCGGGATCCGATGGATAGAGAATACTATGTTATGGTGATTATCAATCTATTGTTTATGTGTTGTTTATGATCTTGCATGCTCTCCGTTATTAGTAGAGGCTCTGGCCAAGTTTGTACTCTTAACTCCAAGAGGGAGTATTTATGCTCGATAGTGGGTTCATGCCTTCAACACTGACAGTGACAGAAAGTTCTAAGGTTGTGATGTGCTGTTGCCACTAGGGATAAAACATTGATTCTATGTCTAAGGATGTAGTTGTCGATTACATTACGCACCATACTTAATGCAATTGTCCTGGCTTAGCAACTTAATATCGAATGGGGTTCGGATGATAACCTGAAGGTGGACTTTTTAGGCATAGATGCGTTGGATGGCGGTCTATGTACTTTGTCGTAATGCCCAATTAAATCTCACTATATTTATCATATCATATGTATATGCATTGTTATGCCTTTCTCTATTTGTCAATTGCCGATTGGTAATTTGTTCACCCAACATGCTTTTATCTTATGTGAGACACCTCTAGTGAACTGTGGACCCGGTCCTATTCTTTACATAGCATACAATCTACCGCAATTGTGTTTTACTGTTTTTCTTGCAAACAATCATCTTCCACTTGATACGCTTAATCCTTTGTTACAGCCAGCCGGTGAGATTGACAACCTCACTGTTGGGGCAAAAGTATTTGGTTTTGTTGTGCAGATTCCACGTTGGCGCCGAATCCTGTTGTTGCGCGCATCACATTTCGGCCACCATCAACCTTCAACGTGCTTCTTGGCTCCTCCTGGTTCGATTAAACTTGGTTTCTTTCTGAGGGAAAATGCCACCGTGCGCATCATACCTTCCTCTTGGGGTTCCCAACGAACGTGTGAGTTACACGCCATCAGTCATTTCTACCCGAGTTTTTATGTGCAAAACAAAAAAAATCACTAAAATAAGTCTTTTTGTGAGATATTTTTTGACTTTTTTACACATGCCATAAAATTTTCATTTTTATGAAACTTAACGCGATCACAAAACATGGAGATATATGAGCCAAAAAAATATGTTAAAATTTTAATTTATTTTTGGGTAAAGGGAGCATATGCATCTAGGATAAAAGGTGCATTTCAATGCACTTTATAAGGAGTGAGAGTCCCAAATCTGTATTCCAAAAAGCAATTGTGAGAAAAACGAATAAGGTAACATTTTTAGGTGGAAACCAATTAAAAATTTGAAATACTACTGTAGAGAGACCATTATCTTTTTTAGCGAACAAAGAATGTTAGTTTTCCTAATGGCCATGCTTTCTAGTAGATATAATTTGGGCTTTGGGCCTGCCTTATCTAGGCAGGCTTTCTAGGGTCAGTGTAGCTGAGAGCTCGAACATGCGCAAATCTCTTTTTAAAAGCAACTACACTTACAGGAGTGGTATCAGCAGTGACATCAGCTATGTGCTGACCAATTTTTTCACAAAATTATGAAACAAATCTGATACATAATTGGAATACGAATATTTTGTGAAAACAAACCCTAGTGATGTTAGCAGTGACGTCATTCGTTTTACTTTTTTGTCAGAATGTTTCACAATATTTTCCAGGTATCACTTTAGTTTCACAAAAGTTTAACTTATTTTTTAATTGTTAGTTTATATTAAACAAATGTAAAAATCCACACTGATCTCAAAGTACAGAGTGGATGGTAGATACGGCACTGGTAGGTACCGTTGCCTTTAAATTCACTGCTTTCCTCGAACATGCCTTTTTTTTAAAACTTGGTAGAAGCCTAGAACATGCCAAATCTGCTTGAATCTTTAATGATCTCTAACATCTTGATGCAGAAAACGTCCAATGCTTTCGAAGCTATCAAATTATTTTAAATTATTTCGTGGATTGGATTTCACTAGCCTGATCCCACTGTTATGAAAATACTCGCAGGTCGCAGCTATACATCAGCTTCTTTCCTAGCTCCTATTTTACACACACCAGACAGTGATTTATGCTCTAATCAGTAATCTTCAGAGAGAAGTAACTGCTTTGCTAGTCAAGACAGAGACTCCTGATGCGTCTTCCCTGCCCGAAAATGAAAAGAAAAGATGATAAACAAAGAACATCAAAGATAAATACGACGTCCAATTCCTTATCCTGCCAACTGCTAAATGTCCCATGATAATGGCTTGCAGGGAGACAAAGTTCGGTTTCATTCAGTAAGCCCAGTACGTCTCGTCAATCGCCGCACGAGTCAGATCGTAACCGCCCGGTTTCTCCTGCACCCACAATCCATCGGTTGGTGTGGTATCCCGATCAGTGAGCAAACCGCACCCAAAAACTCGCAGTATTTCCTCCGAGCTTCGCCGGGTTATCTGAATTCAATAAATAGGTTTCGTGGATTCAGCCTTGAATAGCTGCCCTCACTGAGTTTGAGCTTGTTTAGTGCACCGCTCCTCAAAGGCTCAAACCAACTAGATACTTCATCGCCTAGAAACAAATAAGGTGCTGTATTTGCCAGTAAAATGTTGCTACTCCTTTGACACATATTACTTCAGCGACAAGTAATATCAGTCGGAGGAAGTAACTTTTATTGTTGATATGTAAAAATTATGGAGTTATGAATAGTTTTTCGACAACAGTGATTAATGATCTAGAAATTCCTTCTTGTGCTTCAATCTAGAGCTACCTCAAAAAAAAAAAAAAATAGAAAAAGGCACGTGTGCCCAACTTCGAATTAACAAAGCACCAACGATGAAAACGATACAAAGCTGAACCCAAATTACATATCGAACCACACACCCACACGAATTACCAAAGAAGCTACAACCTAAGCGCGACCAACATGCTCAACCAAAACGCCTACGAGAACTCGGAGCAGAGCTGGAAGCTACAGCGGGCCGGAGCTCACTCAAGAGCGAGCCATCGAACACGCGAGCCGTCGACAGAACCCCTCCGTCGTAGAAACGCCACCGGAAGCCGACCAACACCAGGGACCAACCCACGTTGCTCACAGACCGAAAAGCAGTACCAAGGTAACTCGACAAGGGAAGGGCACAGAGCAAACCTTGCCGAAGATCGCCGAAGAATCACCTCCGTCACAACCATCAGAGAGCCTCGTGCTGTGGGCTCCAAGATGGTGTCTTCAAGAAGAGCACGACACCGGTGTGCCGCCACCGCCCGATCCCCAGATCTTGGGTTTTCACCCTGAGGAAGTAGAGGGATGGAGACTAGCCTCACGGCGCCTTCAAAAAGGGAACGCCGTCCGCGGACGTCGCCACCGTGGCCCAAGGGGCAAACCCTTTGGCAAAGTCACCACCATCTACACCCCACAACACTCAACTCGCCGACCACCACGCCACCCTCACGGCCGTGGTCACCAACCAGCACTGGTGAGTGGCTCCCGCCAACCAACATGACTCCCACCTTCCAGGGCCGCCGCCCCGGCGTCCTAGCTCAGAGCTCAACGGAGAATAGGATGGGAACGAGTAGAACCTTCGCAGCGAGTACCCTGGACCCCCTACCTGAAGCATCAAACCTGACTGGAGAGAGCACCTCCCGAGGATCGGTAGACCAACAACCCCCGTGGCTACCGGCAACACCAGATCGCGGGACGGAAGGCGATGGCTTCGCATGGCACCAAGCCCCTGCCTGGCCCGTAGGCAAGCCAGCACACCTCCCAGCACCCTCACCACCACCGGCAGGCACCCCACCGCCGGCCAAGCTTGCCACCAAGGCAGCGCACAGCACCCGACCTTTGTACACGCCCACCGAATCCGAGATCCCGTCCAAATCGGAGCCGGATCTAGGCTCGCCAGGGGCCCGGCCCCCGCCCGGCCCGTGAGGCACCGGATCCTAAGCGGAGCGGCATGCAGGGTCGCCGCCGGCCAAGAGGGCCAAAGACGCGCCATCAAGCCTTCCCAGATCGACCTCGCGAGCCCGTCGAGAGAGGAGCTCGCGCTGCCCGTACCTGCAGCCGCCGGAGCCGCCGCCGCCACGAGCACACACCCGCCGCGAAGCCACCGCACCGTCGCCGCAGCGACCGCACCGCCGCGCCCAATGCCCAGCGAGGCGCCTCCGCCGGCCGTCGCGGCCCGCACCGCCACCACCACACGAAGGAGAAGGATTTGGCCTCACCGCCGCCGACGCACCCGAGCTTCGCCCGGGCGGCGCCTTCCGGCGGCGGCGAGGAGGAATGGAGAGGAGGGAGGGGCTAGAGAGGGGCCGCTCGTGAGAGCGACGCGGGAGCTAGGTTTTTCCCATGTCCAGCCTCAGCTACCTCAAAAATCAATGAGCCCTTCTCTCCAAAATCAAATCTTCCTGGAGGCAGACAGACAGGTGTGAAGGTGTACCACCACTAGAAATCATCTGAAAGCCTCAACCGATTCAGCACTTCAGTTTGCTTAGGCGGCGGCCCTTCTTCTTCTCCGGGACTCGAGCTGCACCCATCCGAATTAGTTGGCCCGTCACTACAAGCGCGACCAAACTGCCGAGGTGTAGTTCACGTCGAACTCCACCAATGCATACACTACCAGCACACACTACCACCATTCCTCTCCTCCTACTACTAGTAATCTAGTATCACCACCACCTGCTGGCCGGCGCCTCCATGTATTCTTGCCTTGCACATCTCGGCAATCAACCTGCTGTTAGGCTCGATTTGTAGTAACATTTGTTTATACCCACCCTGGTCGTAAGGAAGTGTGGCGTCAATTCGATCGGGTCTTTTCATGCTTGTTACCTGACACAAGTTTACCAATGAATAAGCCGAGGCGGGAGCTTGGGCTACGGCGGTGGCTGGTGGTTCCGTGGGTCCTCGCGGTTGTGGTAGCTGGCGTGGCGACGGCGGACTTGTCGGAGTCGGAGCTGGAGGCGTTCCGCGACGAGCGGGGCGGGCTGGTGGCGCTGCGGGACGGGCTGCGCTCGGCCAAGGACCTGCACTCCAACTGGACGGGCCCGCCGTGCCACGGTGGGCGCAGCCGGTGGTACGGCGTGTCCTGCGACGACGACGGCCGCGTGGTGAGCCTCGCGCTCGACGCGATCCAGCTCACGGGCACGCTCCCGACAGGCGCGCTACGCGGCCTCGCGCGGCTCGCCGCGCTCAGCCTGCGCGACAACGCCATCCACGGCAAGCTCCCAGAGCTCGCCGGGCTGGACCGTCTCCGCGTCGTCGACCTGTCGAGCAACCGCTTCTCGGGCCCCATCCCGCGCCGGTACGCGGCGGCGCTGCCCGCGCTCACGCGGCTCGAGCTCCAGGACAACCTGCTCAACGGCACCGTGCCGGCGTTCGCGCAGAGCGAGCTCATCGTCTTCAACGTGTCGTACAACTTCCTCCAGGGCAAAGTCCCAGACACGCACGCGCTGCGCCGGTTCCCCGCGAGCGCGTTCGGCCACAATCTCAAGCTCTGCGGCGATGCCGTGAACGCCGCGTGCCGGTCCCGGTCGCCGTCTGCCGGCAGCCGCGACGGTCCAGTGGTCAGGCCGGATGACGAGTCCGGCGGGCGGCCCACGCGCCAATCCAGGAGGTTCAAGCTGGCGGCGTGGAGCGTCGTGGCGATCGCCCTCATCGCCGCAATGGTGCCATTCGCTGCCGTCCTCATCTTCCTGCATCAGACCAAGAAGAGCCGCGAAGTCCGTCTCGGCGGCCGAGCCGCACCGGCAGGAGGAGCAGCGGACATCAAGGACAAGGTTGAGGAAGGTAAGAAGAGCGGCAGCGGCAGCAGTGGCCGGGACGCGCAGGCGCAACTGCAGTTCTTCCGCGCGGACAAGGCGGCCGGGTTCGACCTCGACGACCTGTTCCGGTCGACGGCGGAGATGCTCGGCAAGGGCCGGCTGGGGATCACCTACCGCGTCACGCTCGAGGCCTGCGTCCCCCCCGTGGTGGTCGTGAAGCGGCTGCGCAACATGGGGAACGTGCCGCGCAAGGACTTCGCGCACACCATGCAGGTGCTGGGCAAGCTCCGGCACGAGAACGTGGCCGAGGTCGTCGCGTGCTACCACTCCAAGGAGGAGAAGCTGGTCGTCTACGAGCACATCCCAGGGTGCAGCCTCTTCCAGCTCCTGCACGGTACGTCGCCGCTCGCCCAGTTATAACATGTACTCCGTGGTGACGACTGATCGTGCTCTGCTTTGATTGTTCCGTGCGCGCAGAAAACAGAGGGGATGGCAGGATCCCGCTGCCGTGGCCGGCGAGGCTGTCGATCGCGAAGGGCATGGCGCGCGGGCTGGCGTACCTCCACCGGTCGCTGCCGTTCTTCCACCGCCCGGCGCACGGCAACCTCAAGTCGTCGAACGTGATCATCTTCTCGCCACACAGTGGCAAGCACCTGCATCAGCACCTGGTGCCGAAGCTCACGGACTATGGCTTCCTCCCGCTGCTCCCGCACCACGCGCACCGGCTGGCGGCGGCCAAGTGCCCGGAGTACACTCGTGGCAAGCGGCCGTCGTCCCGCGCCGACGTGTTCTGCCTCGGCCTCGTGCTGCTGGAGGTGGTGACGGGCAAGGTGCCCGTGGACGAGGCCGACGGCGACCTGGCCGGGTGGGCACGGCTGGCGCTGAGCCATGAGTGGTCAACGGACATATTCGACGTAGAGATAGTCGGAGAGCTGGACCGGCACGAGGACATGCTGAGGCTCACGGAAGTCGCGCTGCTGTGCGCCGCCGTAGAACCCGACAGGCGGCCCAAGATGCCCGACGTCGTCAGGATGATCGATCACATCGGCACCGCCGCGGACGAGGAAGGCAGGTGGGAGCTCGCCGTATGCTGATCCTGAGCTGTATGCGCGTGAAAATTTGTGCTTCCGCTCGACACGATCTCTGTTTTTTTTTTCTTTTTTGTAAGGCTAGTTTCACACAAATGTTGTATCGTTAAGGAGAATTTGTAAAAGAAAGCTTTGGGTTCGTAAATCCAATTACAAGAAGAGTATTTGAATTAAAATAATACCTACCTAGTTCACGAGCCACTACGATTTTGTATCTCTCCCACAATGAATAAACTCGACTTTTCAAATATTTCCAGCTTTGGTTATTAAACACGATCACTTTGTTCTCATTCCCGTATCTTATGTGACGTGTTTTATTTTATTATTTCAAAGAAGTACCGCTCAACTATTTTGTTAAGGTTGGATTCTAGTATTGAATCGCAGCCAACTCTCCTCAGCAAAAAGGTGCCAGTGTTAGATATTTTGAAAATGGTATTTTTACGTATTTTTCGCAAGCATCTTGTTGTTGCATTTCATTCTTGTATCGTGTTTTACTTTCTTATTTCAATGTAGTATCGTCATACCAATTTTTTAACAATTAATACCAAAGATATTTATAGTACCAAATAGTACATGATAGATACACATGAGTTGTATCCGGCGACTACAAAATAAAGTCTAAAAGAAACGATTAAAACTTCAAGTTCTTCAAGCTCTTTTTTATTTCTTTTATGATACAATTTTATACTTCTCTGAAAGTACCACCCTACTATTTCATTAAGGTTGAGTTCTAATATTAAATTGTAACCAAATCTCGGCAATAAAACATGCCGGTGTTAGGTACACTAGTTTAAATATACAACAAATTAGTCTTCAATGCATTTTCGGAACATCATAGGAACAACTGCCTTAGACGTTAAAACGGTATCATCAAAATTATCCTAGCAAACTTGTGTGTACAACTATGTGTCAAGAAAACCGTTAGTATGAAAATAATTTTTTGCATTGTTAAACAATTATCATGCATGTGGAATAGTTTCCATGAAAGAGAGTTGCACTGTATTTTTTTTGTTGTTGGAACAAGCAAAATATGAAGCACAAATGTACAAATAAAATTTTGGTTGTGAGTCGGGTTCTTTGCCTCTTAGATACCTTGGGTTCATATCCATTGCAGAAAACTTCGAAAGATGGTACCCCATAGAGAGCCACTTCGGAAGGAACCTGTAATGTTGGATTGGTGCTTTTATATGGAGATCAACTTGTTCTTATCTACTATGTCATGACCAGTTTATGTGTGTTTATGTTATCATTTCTCGAAATACCCAAAGGGATATTAAAATGTCTAATTCCCACAAAGCAATGATAAAAATATAGGCTAAGAAAATTGAATAGAATTTTTAGAAAGATCAGAGAGGTCCAGAAATAGAGGTACCCAAACATATGAACAAGTGTTTAATCAACATTGGATGTTTAAGTTACCTAATGAAGAGTGTGTGTGGCAAGAGTTACTACAAAATAAATACTTGTCTAGAAGAATACGTTGTCTCGGGTGCACCAAAGCTAACTCGCTCTACATTTTGGAAGTACCTTGAGGCTTAATTGTGGTTTCTCAGCGTTGTATTCTAGATAATTTTCTTATGGCAGACCCTAGAAAATTCAAATGTGTGGTATTGAGCCCCTTAATGAGCCTAGTTATATGCATGTTTGATTTTTGAGGGCCCGTGCTATGCTGAAATGGCACTAGTGAGTCTGTCTCGAACACTAAAAACACCGACTCCAGGGAAGAACGGTCATTCTAGACAAACCATTAGGAAAATGAATTATAAAAAAGATTGATTTCTTAAACGAGACGCCACGGTGCATTTTGGTTCTAATAGTTTGTAGTACTCCCTCCGTTCCAAAAAAAGCTACTCAACTTTTTCTAGATATAGATACATCTTTAACTAAAACATGTCTATATACATTCGTATCTAGATAAAGTTGAACAACTATTCTAGGGACGGAGTAAGTATTTCTTTTCCTCAAATTTTCAGTTCAGACCACAATTGCCTCATAAGTGAAGGATATAATCAAAATCTGATTCAAAAATCTTCTAGGAATTATAAAATCAATTAAATCCACTGATAATATCAAAAACGGTCTTGGGTGAGACAAAACTAACAAAGAAAAATTCAGACAATATTATTGTGTTGCTTCACTGACTTTTCTGGCAGTTAGAAAATATAAAACCATTTTAATCAATTTTTTTGAAAACTCTAGTCGGTAATATCGTTTTTCATGAATTATTCTTGTTGGTGAAATTGAACAAGATATCACTAGGGTGTGTCTCGAGTGAGGTGGTTAAATAAAAAAAAATTAACCATTAGTAGGGGCATGTATGTCAGTCAGCCTTACGTAGGCCATTGTACACTATTAGAGAATTGACACAATCATGTTTCTTTGAGTAGATTAGGCCGTCTCGATGGAGCACGGCTCAATCTTATGTTAAGAGAGCATCGAAGGGGTTGAGCATGAACTCCAGGCCCAACAAGGATTCTGGGACATAGTCAAGGTTCCAAACAACTTTAGTCTGAGTCAAATAAGGGTTCTAGGATTCAAGAGTAGAGTCTGAGTTGGACCTCTAGCCCTCTCCCCTTCTTGTATTGATGTATAAAGTAAATGATCCTCCACCACCTTGGGGGGTTTACGTAGTGAAGGGGTCATTGAAAATGACCAAAGTTACCATTCATGGTGGTAGGTAGGAGAGTATACTTGTAAGGCTTGGTCCATAGTCGATGAGGGATGTGGATGAGAGAGAAGATGGTCCATGGTCCATGGTGGACTAGTCCAATTAGGATTTGACCTAATGGGTTTCTTGCTTCGTGGATTTCACCTTTAACCTTGTCTTTTATCACTTGTCTTGATCATTAACCCGTTAACCGTGCCATGACCGATGTATACCTTGTTGACCAATATTGGATTTAATTTGCTTAACTTTTGTATATGTATGTGCATAGCTAGCAGGCTTGGGGTCCCATTTAGGAGGACCTTACCCATTTCTACAACGGTGCTATGGGTAGGGCTGTTACCAAGGTGGGTTGACCTTAAAATCATGAATATTCATATATGATAGGATATTTTGGGACCATTTTAAAAAATCAAGTTTACAATGTTTCTTAGAAAATAATACAAGCAAGGAATTCATGCAAGGGATTTTTATTTTTTTATATTTCTTTTACTTTTTAAGATGATCAAAATTGCCCGCACATCTTTCTACATCAACATCTTGAATATTTCAAAACACAACTCTTCCACAAGATTCTAATTTGATACATTAAAACCATATTCATGTAGGAGTGCAAATTTAGAAAATATCACAAATTGAAAATTGGGGCCATCATTAATCACCACTTTATTGTAGAAAATACTTGACAAATATAGAAATGGACATACAAAGCATAATATTCATGTGAAATAAAAAATCCTAAACAATACATGATTAATTTTATGTTCTACATCAAGTTTGAACTCCTAAACAGTTCAAAGCACTTCAACTTGCGGGAAATACAATCAAAAGCTTCGGACAACATGATCATAGAACACATTGGCGCAACACACCAACTAGCAGTACACTACATAGTGAAAAATCTACGGACAAAGAGGATTTCACGACGGCCAAGACCTTTTGGGGCTTTTTTCCGAAAAGTCCAATCTATTGAGAAACCTCAACAACATTACAAATAATTCCAAAAATAAAAATTACAAACAGGTTCTTGAACCACCTAGCGACAAGTCTCGAGCGAGTCGAAGGCACGCCGTCCCCCCCCCCCCCCCCCCCCCAAATAGCACCGGGTCTGTAGTTTCCTGACATAGTTATCCCTGGAGGTTTTCTTTGTTGGTGATTATGGACGTGCCTTGGAGTTTAAAAGCGCCAGGCCCGTGTGTCATGTTGTAGTGGTGTTGTTTTGACTAACGGATGTAGTAGTAATATACTCAGTCTATCAGGTAGGGCACTGAAAATGTGTGAAGAACTTCGTGAGTAAAACTAGTCAGAGTGTAGACTAACATGCACATCTACGTTCATAGTGGATAGTACCATATGTGAGGTAACATAAAAGGTCATATTTATAACTTTGTAGAGTCTTTTTTTTTTCTTCGGATGTGTGAGGTTATGATAACTAGCTAGTTACCACAATCCTCTTGCGGTTGGTCCGACTATTTACAGACTGTTGAGATTCCGAAAATCTATGGCGACTCGCCATCGGCCATCTTTTTTCTCCACAGGTATTATATTGGAAATCCATTCAGCGTACCTGCATGGCCTGATGGACCCGGCGTCCAAAAGCTTCTTGATCTCCTCCATCCGCTCTAGCTCATTTGCTGATGTAAACCCATACCCCCGCTTTCCGTCGCCTGCTAAATCCATGTCGCGCACTGGCAGAAGACGTGTTGAGGTTGGTTTTAGTCGATCGATAGAATCGGCCTCTTTTTCCATCTTAATGCTTACCGAGAATTCACTACTGTTCATCGTTTGGGGCCGATCGTGTGGATCGGCCTCCTCTTCACCTTTGCCGCGGGAGCGACTGCTCTCGGGCTTATCCTCGTCGTGGCGATCTGCAAGCCCTGCCATATTGATATCAAACGAGAAACCCGGCTCGCCTTATGCACTGGCTGAGATCGACCATGTTGACTTCCCGGAACGGCTGCGTGTCAACTCTCATGGCAAACTGACCGAATAGCAATCGGCCTTGCTCTATCGCCATCCGAATCTGTCCGCGAAGGACTTTGCAAGAGGTATGGGTGAACGTGTGATGCCACTTGCGGTATGGCTTTCGTTCATCTCTTGTGGCGTGGGGATTTTGTGACCTGGTAACTTCTGCCTGTTTCTTCCAAAGAAATCAAAAATCTGCTCCGTTTGCTCAAATCGAAGTCGAACCCCTTTGGAGGCCCTGGTTGTTTCACCCACTTGCAGGACACGGGTTTTGCCCCCGGGTCCACTCCGCTACGGCGACCTCCCGATCTCCTTCGAAATCTTCATCTTCGTCTTGCCTCGATCGTGGCGACGCGCTTGTATTTGTCCTGGTACACCCCGGATGGCGCTGTTCATATGCATCAACTTCTAACCATGTGCGTGATGAATCTCGCTTGGAAGGTCAGATCTGAGCGGCGCCGATAATCTCTGCTACCGCCAGCTCAACGCTTCCTTCGCTAGGGCGAACGAATAACATCGGTTCGACGGTCTGAACCTCTGGATGTACTCGATACCGTCTCTCCTCGTCTTTGCCGAACTTAGATCGGCAGCTTTCCGTGGCTTCCGAATGGTATTGTTCATGGAATTGCTCTTCTAGCTGCTTCCACGTCCGAACCGCGTTTGGTAGCACGAGGTGTACCACCCAAAGGTGGACCCGTGAGACTGCGAGAAGAACCTCACGCGTAGCTCATCTCAAGCTGAGACCATGCCCAACTGTGCTATCGGCTCACGTGCTCGATCGAGCTGGTTCCTTCCGATCCACTAAATTTTGTGAAGTCGTAGCCGATACTTAGGTGGCAGCGTGATCAGGTCGTAGTCGTTGGGATACGGCTTGGAATAGCCGATCATCCTCTCTTCGGCAATATGCCGAACTTGTCTCTCATGATGGCGGTGATCTCATCCACCGTAGGAGCTGCAGAAGCCGATCGTTTATAACTTGTACGGTGGCATATTTAGTTAGCCACGCCGTTTTTCAGCATCTGCTCCAATCGCTTGATCAGCCGACTCCTCCCGCGTGATAGCCCTTCCCCGCTGTAACCGGTCATCCAGTTGTTGCGTCCGGCACGTATGTGCACACGTATCCATGTGGAACTTTCTTGGGCGGCTCATACAGGTAGTCGCCTGGATCTCCTCCCTCCTTGTAGACGACATACGCCGGTGAACCTTGTTGTGGAGCTGCAAACGTGTGTTGCGGTGGCCTTGTGTAGCGGTACCTCCCTTGGTGAGTTCCTAGAGCAGGACTGACGGAGAGTACTTGTGCCGTGACTTGCACCACATTGAGCGCGACACGCTCCAGTATTCACCAAGCTCTCGCATGCCGATGAAGAGAGTGAGCAACGGCATAGTTGACTTCCTGTCGCAGGGCTCTGCACGTTCGTCCGAAGGGAGGGATAGATCTAGTCCATCTAGCGCGCCTCGGGTTGGAACCCCTTGAACTTGATCCCGTGCGAACGTTTTCTCGAAGCGATGAGCTCGGCCCAAGATTGCCTTGAGATCATCATATTTCTTCTTATGCTCAGGAGGCAGATCCTCATACTTGACTGGTTCTCCCGCAATCCGAGGTGAGATGACGACATGGTTGTTGCGGAAGATTGTCCCGATGTCCCACCGGGCGTGCAGAATGTGTTGCACGCCAAAGCCCACCGGCGAGCAGTGGTTAAGCAACACGAAGAGCCGGAGGCGGCAGGGGCCCCGGTCCCTCGACGTCGTCCCGCAAATGCTCCGGCACACGACCCGGCGCTGCAGGTGCCACGACCTATACCAGCCGGAAGGTGTGGATTGCTTCGATTAGTTCCTGCATGGCGACACGTAAACATTAAATACGAGCTCTATCGGCTCTCAGGTTGCCTGTGGATCGGCTCAAAGAGCCGATCGCCCCATGGTTCATGTTGGATTTTCAATGACATGGGGATCCTGCTTGATCTCAACAAAGCTAAACCAATCTACGACAGTTTAGGGTTTTCACCGTATGATCGGAACATCCTACGCGTAGTTGAGCCTAATAGACACGAAAGATAACGGAAAGCTAACCCTAAAAGAGGCCTAAAAACCAACATAACGTTAATTCCCGGAACATCCCTCTTAGGACTAGCAAACCATACCTAGCGCACTACCGGATCGTTCAACCCGTTTGCAAGGCCTAACCATACAGCTATTAAACTAATCCTTGATGAACAAGGAGTACCTATAACAGATCGGATCTACTAAGTCACGAACAAGCAAAATGCTGCCCTTACACCTAGATAGGTGTAAGGGCAGCTAGGTGTTGAGGGACGGCATAGCTAAGCAGATATATGCAAGAAAAGCATCTACGCAAGCCCCAAAACACCTATGGTAAATAGTGCTACTGCCATCAACAACGCTTCGACGAGCAACACAAGGTAAACGAATAAACGTAATGCTGCCTAGATCGCAAGATGCGATCTAGCAGATGGTGCTTACTCGGGAGAAACCCTCGAAAGAAGGGGTGGCGATGCGCCTGATTTGTGTTTGTTGTGAACGTGATTGTCCTCCTTTCCGATAACCCTAGATACATATTTATAGTCCAAGGGACTTTCTAATTCAGCACCTAACCGTGCACGAGTTAAACTCTATCTTTTAATCTAAACTACAATGCGATCTACTATATTACAGATACACGGGCAATTAAGCCCAAACTCTTCGCGCAAGGCCGCTTCAAAGATGCTCCACGTGTAATCTTCAAAGCCCATCTTCACTTACGGCCCATCTCCTGATTTGGCCAAAATCCGGTGATAACACATATACCACATTGACAATGACTATGAGGTCCTAAATTGAACAAATAAAGTATAACTACATCATTATTGTGACATTTTCACATGGGTACTATATATACTTATACAATATTCCCAATCATATTTTCTCATGAAGAATTCTGTAGAATTGGAGAAGAGATCAATTAAACATCAAAGCATAGGAAAATTACAATTTAATGTTACCTAAACAAATATCAGTGAACAATGGCTATGGATGCTTATTTTTTTATACTATACTACCTCCATCCCAAAGCTTAATTAAGGCTTTTTTTTTGAAAAGTCATACCAAGTAAATTTTGACCAAACTTTTAAAACAACATATCAACAAATATAATATTTTGTAGATACCATACGTAAATATATTTAATTATCTATTTAACGATATTAATTTTGTATTTTACATGTTAATGATTTTTGATAAAAGCTTAATCAAACTTAACATAATTTCACTTTCTAAAAATAATATAAGCATTAAGCTTTAGGATGGTGGTAGTATAAATTAAGGAGAACATGGGATTTATTATCGTAACTAGATTTAGATGTGCGCCTTGGCGCACGACCCCATAAAATTTACATTGTTTTACATTTTATAAAACGACGATGGAAGTAAGTTCAAAAAATGGTTATACATTTTGTACTGGTTTATTTTCAAACGCATCAAGAGAACAAAGTTTAAATGATCTGTAGACAGACCCTGAGAGAGGTAATTTTAGTTCTAGTAGGGTCTCCATAAATATTAGTTAACTCACACAAGCTTACTAACAAACAAAAAAATATGACATAGCCACGCGGATCAGGAAATATCATGTAAATTTTACGATAGAACCAAAGGCAGGCAAACAAAAGTCAGTTTGCATACAGACGCGAAGGAAACATGAAAATATGAGTAGCTACTCGCGAACAAGTTTAAAACATAACATATATCGATAAATAATATTTTAGGTATATAAGTTTTTATACGGGAAATAAGCCAGGGGATGTGTTATGCACGAGACACTAAACAGTAGGGGTAGAAGTTCTTTTTCTAGTTTTGTGGGTGGGGTAGAAGTTATACGGCACCAAAGGTAACCAACAAAATATAGATGCAGCTCATCACAAGAGCACTCCTTGGCGCACAATCCCGTGATCCCATGACTTCACACCAGTTTTTATTTTATAAAGCACTAAAAAAAATGTGGGACACCAATAATT
This sequence comes from Lolium multiflorum, assembly GCA_030979885.1. Classification (NCBI taxonomy): domain Eukaryota; kingdom Viridiplantae; phylum Streptophyta; class Magnoliopsida; order Poales; family Poaceae; genus Lolium; species Lolium multiflorum. The sequence continues at coordinate 209,490,068 of CM061748.1, forward strand.
TGCTTATATCTAGGTCTTATATTAGGACAAAAGAGTGTATATTACAGTTAGCATTAATGTATCATAAAACAGTGGCAAGCTATTTTTGGCTAGGTCATAATCTTCTTTATCCATGAAGAATTCTATAGCATAAACTGAGCTTGCTTTTAACACATCCTTGAACTGGTTAGATAGTTGCATTCACCATAACTAAAGAATGTGCAGTTTGGTCCACCGATGTAGTTGAACAAATCAAACAATCAAATTATAGGGGTAGGCTATGGTCCACCGCTGTCATTTTAATCAATAAAATATTCTTGATGACCACACAGAAGTGAAAACAACGCAAACTACAATGAGGTAACAAAACAACAGTCTAAGTAACTTCATAATCCCATCTTTGACAAGTAATCACCCCGCAGCAGATGTAGCGCCTTCAGTAGAAACCTAGAACGCTGAAATGTGCCCTTTTTCTTCTGGGGAAAGAAGATAAATCCTTATATAATGTTAGACGATGAATGCAGAAGGCTAATGCAGCGCTGGTATGTATATGGAAGCTGACTATTAGCTGACTGATATACAGATTCCTTGATGTGCTCAGCAACAAAGATGCACTTGGCGTTCCTGGTCCCGCTCAACACAAATATCCACTTGCACATGAACTCGCCGTCCTGGATAACCACCCCGCGGACCTCTATTTCTGCAAGCACAAAACAAATCCAGCTTTGTTCATTAGTCCTCCTAAACTCTCATGGACTTGCACAGTACTCCAGCAACCTAAGTTGTCTGCAAATACTTACCAAACCATAAATTTGTTTTCCAAAAATGCAGGCAGCATAAAAGAATAGACACACATCCAATCTTTGTTTCACAATAATAAACAGTAAAGAGATAACTGAAAAGAAAAGAAAAATGGTTGACTTTGAGAGAAAACGACCATTGTCAGGCCAAATATGTCTTGGACAAAACTAAATATAGTGAGATACTTGCAACCAAACCAAATAAAAATCATGTCGAATTATGTAAAGCCAAGGACTCCATTGGAAAGGTACTAACTCAGTGCGGAGGAAGCGAAGATTGCAGATAATGCCGAGAAGGGTAGAATGTCAGGGTTACTTCAAAGCATCCTCCGCCAGCGTGCTTGTTGTCGTACTTGGGACATAGAGGACCCAGCTTCTTTAGCATGGCTTCCAGAAGCTCATCTGTTGGAATCAGTCTCCATGTAAGCTGTTATGGAAATACAAATATTATTTGATCATGAAGCAGAACGGCGAAAGAAGGTAGATCAACATGAAGTTAGGAGTATGTATATGAATAAGTACTCTAAGAACTAAAGAACACATGTTAAGAAGTTCAGGATTGAAATGGATAGAAGTAAAAGTTAAAAGAAGATGAGTTAAGTATTGTCCAGCAGCATGCTGACTTGTATATACCATATGGTTTTATCAGCTATATAGTTTTGTAGGACGCAAACTTCGGATATATTAAATCGGTACAAATCACTGTGATGTTACTATGACGCAATTGAATATTTACCTGTAGCTTACTTTTGTTTTTAGTTTCTGGAAATGCTCAGATATGTGTTCAAGATTGTGAGTTGAAATTGGTTGCTGCATTGCTGGACTATTTTAAGGGGTGCGCCAGAAGAAGCAGGAATGTTTCGAAGATGATAAGCAAGCAAGCGATGAACAGAATCTGACCTGCGAAGGTTTTCGCAAAGCTCGATGAAGGGCTCCGTGTCTTGCGCGGAAGAATCGACCTGATGAAGCAGCACCTGAAACAGTAGGTGACGGTAAAATTAAGAGAAGGCGCTAAAAAGTAAGAATGCGACGAATATATAGGCATATTGATCTTCATAAATCACAAATAACAGAGTCCAAGTTACACGGCAGAATTAACAAAAGAAGCAAATTTTAGCGAGATTTCAAAGGATTAATGGATACTTCAAGTGTAAATACAGAGTCCAAGTTCTGAGTGGAGTTTCACTCTTGTTTGAACAACAAAGTACAAAGGTGAGTAATATGACATAAGCAATTAATAATGAATAATATAGTAAACTTGTGTGCAAGAAACCATTATGTAAATTTCTATTTCGAATTTTGAAATGCATCTTTCTAATTGCTTATTCCGATTGTACTGAATTATAAATCATGTAGCGTACAATCCTTATTACTCGTTATTCCGTCATGAAGAAAAAATGCATTTCAACCTCTCTATATAGTAATATGTACACATTGTGTTACGATCTCTAGCGCATTACATAGGTTCTGATATTTTGTTGGGTCAGAATTCAGGCAGCACAAGGTACATCTCGCCTACTCAGTCTGTCTTCCCCGTGACCTTGATGGTGTCGTCAGCAAGCAAGCTACAGCGGAGATTCACCTCTATGAAAAACAACGTTCAACAAAGCTTCTAAGCATTCAATAGCTACACTTCTAGCTAGGGCGAGCCGAACTTGGTAGCAAAACTGGAATATTGAACAATTTAAGAGCTAGCAGCTCACGTACATGTTCTTGATTGCTACTACTTCGTTCAATGAGATTTTGAAGCAAAATCCAGCAACGTGACAATTTTTCCATGTGAGGTATATAGTGTAATAATTGACCAGCGATGGTGCAGTGGAATAGTCTTTTCAAGCCAAAAAAAATCCTCTTTCCTGGATACTGTACCCTTTTTAAATCAACCTGCAAAAGAAGCAGCAGTAACTTTCCATAGGTTAGTATCTTAAAATTGGTAGCAAAAATAAATTACGGTGGAAGAATTAAATACAGCTTGATAAGTCTTTGATCAGGTCATCAGGATCACCTATGAGGCAGCACTGATGATACCATCGCTCGCGCCTGGTTGCTCTGTTTCCTTCCTGATCTGCATCTTCTGGCTGCACTGCTCAAAACAGCCTCTGAAAATTTCAACAAATTCAAATGTTGATGGGCACCATATGGAAACCAATGACAAAAAACTAAATTTTAAAGAGAGGAGAACAAAGAACTCAAGAGGAAAAGAGAAGGAAAAAAATAAGAAATATAAAGAGGAGAAGAAAAGAATCATCAAAGAGAGAAATAGAATAAATGTAAAGAACATCACCTGAGCCAAAACGATCTGTGCTGATGGGTGGCATCCTCTGGCGGCAAGGGTGGAAGAGGCAAAGAGGACCAGATAGTTGTGCTTCTGGCAGATGAGGACTCTGGGAACTGCAAGATCGATTAGCATGTATTATAATAAAATGAAGTGACATTGGTATAGCTTGTGAAATAGAAGGAACCAAAAATCCATGTTTAACTTCATAAAGCATCATGAAAAATGAACGGACTGGAGAGAAAATAGAATAGCAATCCAAGTTCAGTTGTTTTGGTGTGCATCCTAAACCTGGAAGATTTAGCAGAGACGAACAGGTGAATCACCATAGGTGAGCTATTTTGCTGATCAATTCACCTTATGCTATATCATTACCAGTTGCCCTTAGTCACAATGATTGTTAGTTAAAAAGGGCTATGAAGGTACCATACCACCACATGGGAAAGCACTAAACTTTTGTAATGAAATTGCCAGAACAAAAATGCTACCAACCTAAGCAAACAAACACATATTGAAGAAAACAGAGAACACGGGGACCATAGGAACTCCATGACAGTAAAAGTGAGGTGCATCCACAGGAACATACACCTGAACGACATGACGTAGAAGAAACTATTAGTGCTAGATAATAACATTAGAAGGTTACCTGAACATACAGACCAACAAGAAGTGTTGTCGTAAGATCAGCAATAGCTCCAATGCTCAACACAGTAACAAATCTCAACCTCTCAGCAATGTATATGGTATCATTCCAGAAATCACCAGGCACACAACAATTTATATAGTATGACACATACCAGAAGACTCCCTCTAGAAAATTTCGTTTCATTATCAGTAAAGAATTTTTTTGCATGAGTCAAAAGAATATTTAGAACGGGTTATGATAACCAAAAGGAAGATCATTAAACTGTAAGAAGAAAATGAAACATGAAGATAAAAAAGAATAATATTTAATGAGAATTTCTGAACACTTCAAAATTCTAAGAATCAAATGGATTATGGTGACAAAGGAGAACACATCTACTGAAATATTGGAGAAAATTTTAGAAATTCATCGAAGAAAATGAATTATGATGACAAAAAAGACCTAAAGGTGATAGTGTGAGAAAATATTGAATTTAACAGTTGTCTTTTAGCTTTCTTGGCAAAATTAGCAACTGCATCAAATCCAACATAGGCAAAGAAGACTACTGTGGATCCAGATAACTATATGCATCACTACAGCAAGTCCAACACACAAAAAATACAAGAAATTAGTCATCTGGGCATATCATGACTGCATCGTACTGAAATAGTTTGGGGAAAGTACCAATCAATGGGAATAATGCCTCATATCACAAGAAATCCAAGAAATGACAATCAATCTTCATTGGCTAGTCTCCAATGAAAATATGCAAATCCACCACTCTAATCTATGAGAGGCTTGAAGACTACTGATGCAAGGAAGAGTAGGCCACAAGATTGAGTCGGTTACCTGTGCATACGACATGGTGGCATGGAGTGATAATGCCGCGCTGAAGGGGTCATGAGGGCGCATATTTCCAACAGAGTCATCTGCAGTTGTAAATGGGATTAATCAAAATTTGATAACTTCCCTTGCAGGTACAACATTAAACATGTATAATTAATCTTCTTCACATAGTAGTAGTAAAAGTGATTACCTACAATTGTAACCTCTTGCAGCTTCTGCACATTACCAATCTGTACAGAATTAAAAACCACCAAATTACACAATAAGAAAGTGGGCACTGACAAGTATCACTACAGTATTTAAGGTTTTAAACTGTGGGCTTAACATGTCATTTGGGCATGATAGAATTTTCTAAATATTATTTAAATTAAAGTTTAAGACAATACAAAATATAGGTTTCATTAGGATTGATAGTGATGAAAAGGCAAAGGGCCATGCAGCAACATTCTGATGTAAAAGATCTTGCATTTTTTATGCTTCCTTAATTTCTGAATTTCTTTAAGCTTGGTACAGAGGCTGCATGTAGCATTTGCATCCTGGTTCTCTCATACCTGCATGAGCAACAAATGATAAATCTAAAATGTGTACCTTAGAGTTTTTGATCCAGAACTTTGACAATATGAAATGTCATTTTGTTTTCACCTAAAAGGAATCTACCAACGGAGCAATAAAGTGTATGAAGTTCTCTCTGATGTACAGACAAGAAAAATAGGCAAAATGGAATATTTACCATGCATTGATGTAACATGCTACATATTAGGCCTTGAAGTGCTGCCACACAGAGAACTTATCCATAAAATGGACCTCATATCTCTAATGAGAAGAAAGCCAACACAAGATAGCCGTTGATCGTACTTACTGCATCTATTGTCCATGTTACAACCTGCACAGAAATATGTACGAAATTAGCGCAACACCTGCAACAACAATCCCCACTTGATGAGAAGGTCCACCGCAAGATATAACTATGCCATACACGAGTAAAATTATGGAACCGAATAAGAAACTAAACTTGTTTACCTTTCTATAGGCACAATATAGGTGTATAGAAGTGCTAACCAAAATATAATTTTTTTGACCAAACAACTCAGTATTGATTGTGTATCTCAGTTCAACCAAGAATCATAAGACAATGAAACAAAATATAAGAGGAATCTTCTTGGAATTTCGTCAAACACCTTGAAGGCATATGTGCATATAATCTGCTCAAACATATATGATTCTGGGAGAGAGAGAGAGAGAGAGAGAGAGGAGGAGGAGGAAGAGCATACCCTAGGCACCTGCAGACGTGACATCTCCTGCCACTGGAGGCCGCCATGGTAGGCTAATAGGAGAGCTTGGAGGCAACGACCTGAGTTCTTCTTGTTGCCACCTCAAACCCTAGCGCCTCTGTCTTGTGCAGGATCCTCATGGCGGCCTCCATGACCAAGAAGAGGCAGGTGAGGGCAAGCAGCTTCTCCCGCTGACCTCCGGCGGCTCATCGCGGCAAGGTGCGAGCGGATTGGTAGAGGAGGCAGGAGAAACCGCCGCCATCGACCAGGACAGAGCTTGCTCGGGGATTGGGGGAAAGTGCGCTAGGGTTTCCCTCTGTGGGATGTCTCTTTTATACCGGCGCGGTAAAAAACGGACGGCTCAGATTTGCCGAGGGTAAAATTAAGGGCTAGTCAAATCTGATTTACCTAAGACCCCCATGGGGAGGCATCTATTATACCTTTAGATAGCTGAACCAATAGCCATATTATATTGGTGCTCCTTCACGCCGCACACCCTAGATGGCTTTTGGGCTGGGCCCATGTGCCCAGGTTTAGTTTAGTTTGGGTTTTCGATTTTGGGCTGGGCCCATAGTAGATATTTATTTAAATTTTAGTTGTTTAAATTTTTTTTTGTATGTGAACATCGTCGTTTATTTGAGTGTAATAAAAATCTTAACATTATTTTGTTTCAAAACTATTATTTACTACACCTACGAGTAATTTGGGTTGAAAATTTAACGACAAATGAATGAAAATGGCCCGGACAGTTGTGCCAACCAACGCGTTTTGATGTCCGCGACTCGATCCAAACGAACTAAAATGGATACTTTTTGTGTCTAAACTATGCCGGGACATGTCATAAATTCGTTTGGATGCTCTAATAAACATTAGATGTGGATTTAACACTACTGATATTGGAGGGGATTAAATTGGTCGCACTATTCTGCACGTTTGAATTGCTTTCATATTTCACGATCATAGAGATCATACAGGCATACATCACACGTAAATCAACACTAGGTGTACTAGAACATCAACTCACACGAAACAAGGATTCAGAAATCCCTATCTCTTGTGCTTTTACACCTCTTGTCTTTCGATCAGGAATCAGTAACTCAGGGATTCAGAAACCCCAGATGTTTTCATGCCTGCAGTGGCTTTAGCACATACCATAAACTAACATTCAGTTTACTCCGAGTGTGTCTTGCCCTCCTCCTTCCGCTCCACCAATTCGCCGCAGTTGAACCACATCGTATCAGCGAGCCTGGGGAACAAGAACCTGTAGAAGATGTAGTCACGGAACAGCCTGACAATGTACCCGCGCACGCCCTGGACGTTGGTGCCACCCTGCTGAACCCAGCCTGACAGGTATGCTCCTGCCACCATCCACGCAGCCCGCCAGCGCCGCTCCGAGACATACGCGGCCACGCCGGCGGCGGGCGTGGCTGCCCGCGACAAGGCGCGAGCGAGCACCACCGCGTCCTCCAGCGCCGAGCACCCGCCCTGCGCCATGTCGGGCGTCATCGGGTGGAACGCGTCGCCGGCCACCGTCACCGCTCCCCGCGCCGCCGGACCCGTGAGGATGGCCCATGGGGAACGGTACAGCAGCGGCGCCCACGAGAGGTTGCCGAAGTCGGAGTTGCTGGCAACGTCCAGGTACTCCGTCGGCATGTTTCTGCCCAGGTTGTCCGTGACCTCTCGCAGGATCTTTGCTGGGTCCGCGCCGGCTTCTTTCTCTGCAGTTTGCCAGTTTCAGTTTCAGTTTCAGTTGTGCAGTGCCGCAGTATTGAATGGCGAGCAATCAAATGTACTACACGTCTTGCCTGCAGAGATGGTGTTGTTGACGAGGAACCGGTAGACGTCGGTGTCACTGATGGGCACCATGCCGGCCCTCAGACCCTCCGAGAGGAACTGCCGGAGCTCCTTCTTCAGGCCGTGCCCGTCCGGGAACACCGACAGCCCGCGGACGGCGGACCGGCCTGAGCTCGCCGGCTCCGACATGCCCAGCCACTGCGCCACCACCGAGTGCACCCCGTCGCACCCGATCAGCACCTGAACAATCAACATACAAGACGACTTGCTGACGGTTAGTCGTTCTTAAAGGAAGATGCCAGTAATGCGCACATTTTCACATGCCACATGTGCGTCGATGCGGTCGATCCTATGGGTGTGTTACCTTGGATCGGATCACGGTACCGTCGTCTAGCCGTAGGACGGCGATCTGGGGCGAACCCTCGGAGTCGATGGAGACGACCCTTGACGAAAACCTGATGGTGCCCGGAGGTAGCTCCTCCGCGAGCGCCTCCAGCAGCGCCTTCCGATGCATCGGCCTCACCTTGACGTCGTCACCACTGTTTTTGTCGGCCCAGCGAAATGGATCAGTCAAGTTCGGGTTGAAGAATCAAACGGAAAATTCGCTGCAGTTTTGTTAGCTGCTCGGCTCCCTCGATCATCGATGCTATATATGGTCGATTCAGCAAGGAAAAATTAAATCAAGATTGTAATATACCTGCTTTTGCGCCCAGCGAAGCGGAACACCTGCGTCGCCCCAGTTTCAAGAGTGGTCACTCGGGATCTGCATATATATGCAGCAAACACAGCTGATTAGAGGCTTAGAGCAACTGATCCACAGAAATGATTAGTACAACAACAATCACTCTTCCAGCAACGGAAAACGCACGTTTCGAAAGCGTCGTAGCGGGAGATGAGCTTGTGGGCGACGCCCAGCGCGTGGAGCGCGAACCAGCCGTTGGGGAAGATGGTGAGCGCGGCGCCCGCGGAGCGCAGCTCGGCGTGCCGTTCGAGCACAAGAACGCCGCCGGGGGACATGCCTACGCCGACGCGCCGCAGCGCCAGCGCGGTCGCGAGCCCCGCGATCCCGGCGCCAACGATGACCACCTCTGCTTCCACATCCATGGCAGGCGCCGTGCCGCTGCGATCGGCCATGGTCACCTAACCTTACTTGATAGCTAGCTCCTGATGATTGCTCAGTTCAGAAAATGGTACAGTACATACAGATGCGCCGGGCCGAAACAAGTGGACATTAGCACAAGAGAACAGAGAAGCATATTGTCGTTTTTGTGTGTTAACAACTTTTCTGCGAGGGTGACATGGATCGATCGGCCAGCTTTGTCCTGTTATTCCACATCTGATCTGATGCTATCAGTGTCATGGTCATGAATCATCGGTCGATCGGTAGTGGTTTGCTGATCCACGTGCTAGTGGGGCGTGGAATAATTTCTGATTCTGCTACCTACACCTACACCCTCCTCTCACGTCCTCACATTTCTCCCATCCCGCCACATCTCCAGCGGTGCAAAGCCCGTGCAGGGTGTCGCTCCACCGTTCCTTGGAGGCATGGCTGACGTGGTGGATCTTTAGCGCGCACCTCGGAACGACATGTGGGTGTACATGCCCACGGCATGCACCGGTCACGTAATGATGTGGCCTTCTTCATCATCGGCGCAAATGGATCTGGCTGGTGGTGGTGTTGTCTCGTGGCGGCTTTCTGACGGCGGATCGTTTGGCCCATGGGCAGTGGCGAAGCTAGATGATTAAACCATTGGGGTCAGCTCCTTATTTTAGGTGTAATCTTCCACTAAATTTGCAATGAGAGACTAAATTAGTGAAGAACTTGGAAAATCCGTTGGGTTCGCCTGACCCCAATGGTTGTACACCAGCTCCGCCCCTGCCCATGGGGTGCGGCGGTTCACGGAGGAGGGGACAATGGTCCAGCTGATGAAGCGGGTGAGGATGTCACTACCGACGGCGGCGCCCGTGGGTGTCGTATTCCTTGTTGGATGCGATGGTGGAGGCATCTCTCGTTCCATTGTTTTCGGGGGGAAATCTCAGATCTGGGGGAGGCCACAACTGAAGGCGGCACCCATGGGCGTCGTAGCCCTCGTTGGAGTCGTTATGGAGGCCTCCTGGATCGGATGATGGCGATGTATGCGTTGTCAACCCCGTGTGGGAATCATCATTAGCGACATCATCGGCTCGACAGAAGTGTGGACAGCTTGGTGGCTGGGCGTTGGTCTCCGCGTGTTTCTCGCGTGGGGACCAAGGTGGAGCGGCATGTCATCTACCATCTACAATAGCAAGTCTCGATGGCGTGGTGTAACAGGGTCTCCATGACGATCGCGGGATGATGGACGCGCACAGGGCGGTGGCGCTATCTGGTGTCAGGGTAGCATCAACGACAGGCCTGGCAAGGTCAACGCGTTGATCCCTCTTGGATATGGTGATAGAGCTTGCCGAGGGATCATTTTGATGGAGTGCCTTTATTATCAACCGGCAACGGCGCTCAAAAATATTCTTGATGACAAACAAAATGTTGTAGCAAGATTCTTTTCGCCACAAGGGTGACTCGATCTATCTAACATACCTCGGATAGACCCGATAGTAATTAAAAGCTCATCTTCGTACAGAAAGTGGTACGCTACTCGCTGGTAGGGTGTGCCAGATATTTGTCGTGCATGAAAGTGCTAGATGCGCCGGGTTGAAACTCAAACTAACGATGGTGTGACTACGATGGTGAGGTGCTGCTGCGGCGGTGGTGTGATTGACAAGGTGGATTGCGACAATCCTGTGGGTAGTGTGGGCGGTGTGTGGCTATACGGACGAAAGTCTTGCTGCCTTGTCGGTGCCGGCGGTGACGGCACACGTGGGCGTCGTTATCCTCCTTGGAGACGTCGTTTAGGTGTGTCGGTACCCCCGCTCCCTCTTTGGTTTGGTGGTGTTTCCGTGCGAAAGCCTAGGTTCAGAGTAGAATCGACGCAATGGCGGCATCTCGATGTCGTTCCTCTGTTGGGAGCATTGTGTTTGGAGACACGTCAAGTTTTATCTTGTTGCGATCCTCCGGTGCTCGTCATTTTCCAAGGTGGATAGTCCTAGTCGCTATGTACGACGTCCCTGGAGAGTTCAAGACGATGCCTTTATAGGGACTAACCAAGTTCCGCCATCTTCTACACTTTGATGGTGCGTTGAAAATGGGAGTTCAGTTGGAGGCGTTATTCTTTGGGGGTGACCGGGGTGGAGCGAGACGCGACTCGGTGTTTTTCTTGGGATAGGCTCTTTTGTGTCCGAGTTGTAATTTCGGTGGTGGCTGTCGTAGGATTAGCCTAGAGTGGAGTTCGCACTGCGCTCATTGTTCGCAGCGAGTAGTAGTCGTCTTGTAATAAAATATCAGTCTTCTATAAAAATAAAGGCGTACTCTGGAAAAAAAGAAATCCGAAACAAGTGGACATATATAACAGAAGTAGCACAAGAGAGGAGAAAAATGTATTGCCGTTTCTATGTAGGGTTCTATGTATTAGCAACTACTCTATTTTCTAAACTGTAGTTCTGCTTTTCCTTATACGAGAAGTGACACCACTCGATGGGCCAGCTTTTGTGCTGTTAATCCAGGACTGATCCGATGCTATAATGGTCATGGATCATCGGTCAATCGGCAATGCTTCGCGGGTCCAGGTAGGGATTGGTGGCCCTGTTCCCTACCATGGACTGCTTTCTCATCCCATCCTTATATTATGCTCACAAAAAAAATCCCCATCCTTATTTCATAATTAGGGAGATTTTTTTCCATCCCCATTCTTATTAGGTTCGGGACGAGGATCGGGTTCCCTATGAAGAAGCGAAATTCAAATGATATTCTCATAATTTCATGATCTTACATTTTTAACACACAATAATAACAAGCTTTTGTAATATATAGTTGGTAAATGACAACAAATTAGTATCATATGTTAAATATTACTGAAATATACTACAACAAACACAATATTACAACATATTTTATATAATAATATACCAACTTATATGTATATACAATTATAATGGGGCATAGCGGGGAACTTAATCCCCATCCCTATTTTAGATAGTGGGGGATCAAAATTCCTCATACCCATCCCAAATAGATGAATTCCCCCACGGATTTACGGGGAACATGGCCCCATCGCCATCCCTAGGTCCAGGTGCTAGTCATCCCACCGTTTTTATTCTGATTCAAGTGATGTCATCCCACAGTTTAATAGTATATGAAGAATTTTTTTAGTGTGTGAATAATTTTTTGTACCACGTGAATAAGGTAGACGCAATTTAAAAATCTCAATTGCAATCCCACATGTAACTGAAGAAAATATTTGATGCAACCTGATGACTGCATTTTCATATTTTAGTCATGTAAAATGTGCTAATTGCCACTCATATCATCCTCCATCTAGTTCTAAGTGTGCCATTTTCAATGAGTGTTGGATAACTATTATTTTTATTAGGTTTTCTTGTCTTTTATATGTGTGTAGGAGCAAGATGCAATTATGGATAAAGAAAGGCAAGGGGGACAAAAGATGGAGGAGTTGCATCCACCAGACTCAGCCATTTGGAGGGTAGAAAAAGATATTTTTTTCCATAATCACAAAATACAAATTCAAGACTGGTGTTGTAGCCTTCGTCCATACGAGTTCAAAGAACACCAAAATTGAGTCCGTATGAGGAAATGGTGGCCATTTTATTACGAATATCTACAAGTTTAACGAGCATCCATACAGGCAGAGTGGGAGGTCGTATCGCGGCTTCCATGTCGGGAGAAGCTCGTTGGACCATCCGGAATACGTTAGGCGGATCCGTGACGTGCAGGTCAAGAAGTAGTCCACATTATGAGAGTCTTGTAGTTTCCGGGTACGATTCCTCCATGTAACCCTAGATCACGGCACCTTTATAAGCCAGATCTCGAGAGTCATTGAGGTAGAACTAATCCTCTTGTTGTAATCGTGCAACTATTGGCCTTATAGTGAATTATAGCAGCACGTATGACCTCGATGCCGTTGTGAGATCTAAAGCTGGGTAACTTGTGTCTCACCATCCCGATAGCTCCCGCGTTTCGCCAACCTCTCTCCACATCGTGAGGTACCCTTTTTGGCGTACTTGTCAATCACAAAACAACAACGCCAACAGATGGCAACAAGAACATACCCATTGTCCATGAAGAACGGCAGAGACAAAAACTCCAAAGCTCCTCTACAATGCCAATCCAAAGTAAGTGCAATTTTTTTGAACAAGAGACCGACTTACCATTTTTGTTAACTTAAATTTAGAAAGAACGCATAAATGACGATCAAAGCAAATATACTGTCCAACTGGAGGTACCTTTTGTGAATCAAAAATTTAGAAAGCGCGTTATGCACAATGGCAATGTATCACCTTCATACCATCAGGCAATGAGCATCCTCGGAGGCGCACGCATCTTTTCAGCACGGCTGCCATTGTGATAGTACTACTGCTTTCTACGGACTACAAGCACGTACAAGAATGAATTCTTTACACTAGACAAGACAATGCGAAAGTCTCATAGGATCCTTGTAACCGTACAGTGAAGCCGTCCGAGTATGGACCGCGTGGTGCAATGGGTCGTCGTGCTCGAGCCTCTCCATGCATTGACCGGGAGCGGCATACTGTATGTTGGAGCTCGCGTGCCCTGGTGCCCGTGCTGGCAGCTGATGCTGCAGTTATCGGCCACAAAAGCTCCTCGGGTTCCTAGGAAGGAAGTCGCAGATTGCTCCCCCGACCTACTCAGCTAGCCCGAGCAATCTGCTGGTAATCACCGGCTGATTACACGTCCGAGTGCCCTGCGATTCCTTGCAGCCACCACGCACGCCCAACCAAGAAAGTCTCAAAAGGTGGCCGCTTTGTTGCAGCCTTTTGTTCAGCAGACACTAGGCACTCCTAGAGCGGTACTACTAGCCCCTACAATTTTTCCGTTTCCTTTCAGTGTTGCTTCGCTTTTTACCCTGCACTGCTACACTGCACCGCACCGAACTGACCTGCAGGCTAGCCAGTGACCGTTGCGCCCCACCCAAGTTCAGGCACGTCCTACAAGGTCACGGGCGCGCACGGCCCTAGCCAAACTAGGACGGAACGCCGGAGCAGCAGAAGCGAGAAGGGAGAAAGCAAACGCCGAAGAGATGGGAGGCTCGCCATCGCCGGCGCGCAAGATGCACTGAGCGTTCCTTGCGTCTGTGCTGCTTCTCTGCTCCCTCTTCCTGCAGCCGTCGCAGGCCTTCGGCGGCCCCGGCGCCTACATTTCTCGGGTGAGCTTGCTCTTTCACTCGACTCCTCCCTGCCATGACTGCTCACTGGCTCGTTCGTGCTGGCGGTCTCCGTTAACGTTTGCTTTTTGTGTTCGACGAATTAGCTGCTTGGCGAGGGCTACAGCGAGGAGAAGCTCCCCATGACCATCGTCGTGCCGTCGGTGCCGGACAACTCCCCTCAGCCGGCACCCTCTTCCGCCACTGTCGCCGCACCCGCGCTTGCACCCACGCTCGCGCCGGCGCCCGCGCCAAGGACGGTGTCCGGCTCGGAGGACTACATGCCGACGCTGCCGTCGGAGGGGCGGGGCCCTGGTGCGCCGTCCAGCGGCAACGCGGGCGCGCCGGCTCCTGCCGATGGGGCGAGCACCGCCTTCATCAGCAGCAACCCCGCGGTGCCGCTCCCCGCCGGCGTCACCGACTCCGCCACCGTCCTGCCCATGCCCACCCCCGGGCAAGAACAGCGCCAGGTAATTGACCGGCCGCTAACCGCAAACATTAACATCTCAAGCTTTTCCTGCCTTTGCTCAGCAGCTTTTCACTTTCGTTCGCATCTATTGAGCTTTCTTTCACCTTGCTCTGATTTCTTTGGTAGCAGGTCGTGGGGGCGGGGACGCTGCTTCAGGCCAGGACGGCCCCGTTGGTCCTTCCTCTCCTCGTGGTGGTGTCCTTCCTTGCCTTCCTGTTTGGGTAGCCAATACCAGTAGATAGCGGATTCCTTCTGCGACTGATGCATCGACGAATTAGTTGCTAGCATATTGCGCTCTTGTAATAATCAGCACTGCCTTCTCTACCGTTTAGCCAAATGTAAACAAACTCACATCTGCCCTGTTGCATGCTTCGTGTCTATTGCCACGCTTGTCTCAGCAAGTTTATTTATGCATTGCAACCGCTATTTGGTGACACACTGGGACAAGGGGATGAGCGTAGAGCTATTGTTCTGTACGTGCGATTAACATATTAGGGCAATTTTCCACGCAAGTGAAAATCCCACTCGGTCCTTATTTGGCACTAGTAAGAGCATCTCGAGCCGCGTCCCAAACGGCGCCGGATAGTTAGATGATGATGTTTCTTCGTGCCGTGTTTGGAGACGTTATTGTCAAGCCGCGCCTCCCAAACTTGTTTTTACATTAAAACTAGTACAAATGCCCGTGCGTTGACATAGGTCCTCAAATTTTATTTTACAATGTATATGTATAATTTATAACTCACTATAAAAATTTAAACAAATCAGGGATAACATAATACACAACACGATAACACCGAAGCAATAACAAGACAATGTTGTTGTGTCTCTGCGTGGTTCCAAGTTCTAGCTCTTCTTGTTATTCTTCCGTGGTCAGTCACACACTTGTGTTCCGGGACATCATAACTTTTAACTGAACAACCACTCCTTTTGGATGTATTATTATCTCACAAAACTTGTGTGTTGCAAACACATGTATAAACTAGAGGAATACTTATTTTATGATTAGTTCAAACAACTCTTGATATTCATAAATATCCGGAGACAACCCTAGATCGTAGCCTTCTGTATCAAACATATAAAAGGGGCTTAGCAAATCTTCAATAATGGCTGGGTTAAAAAAAAGCTCCGTCGGCAGTGTTGTGGATGCTAATTTTTTGGTAGCTTCCCCAAACCTCTTCAGCACATGCAAGCCAAAGAAAAATTAAGTGAAACACGATTGCGATCAAAGATCATTGCTTTTGTGGCTCTTTCTCTAGCTCCCTTGCCTCTCCCCATGTCTCTCTACATTGGTTCCAGTAACCCCGACCCCAATAATTAACACCACTACACACTGCTTTGCGTCCGGGGTTTTCTCCAACTCCAAATCATCACTAATCGCAAATGGTTTTGAATGCTTAGTATAATGCAGGAAAAACCATTAGCAGAAATCACGAAGAACTTCACAGTATATAATTAATATGATTCCGAAGATTGAGAATTATATTCTCAATCTGCGGAATCATATTATATTATATTCCAATTTTGGTTCGCATCCCAGTAAACCCACGCGTGGTCGAGAGAACGAGCTCACAATGCCACCTGCAAAGAGAAGAACAATTCACATCGGACTTCTACGCATATACTTTTTATGATGGCTCACATCATGTCTGATTTCTACCATCCAATAATAACACCATAGTTTGAATTTGCATATAGTTCTTCCTCTATGAGGAGTTCTAATGTACATATGTTTATTCCACTGTCAACAAAGGTGTCCGTAAGCTAAATCTAAATCACAGGTGTATTTTCAAGATGAACTCATCAATTACGTAAGCAGGAGTACATTCTGGACTACATGAATGTCCAGTTCTATCAAAAATTATGTATCAGCCGAAGCAAATATTAATATGATTATCGCAAAAAACACTATGTGTTTGAAGGAGCAGACTGCAAGTATGGGGGATAGGATGCTAAAAAATTATCTCTATCGGGTGTCCAATTTGGTAAGTCAATATAGTATGGATTCCGAAACATCAAAAATAACACACAGAAGAGAAGAAGCAATTGTCTAGCAACACGGTGCAACACCAACAATAGGATAAAATTATAAGAATTGTGCTTCTTACCTTGCATATTGGGTATTGACGATCCCTCAAATTGACAAGTAAACTTTCACTTTTCAAGTCAAAGTGCACTATATTGTTTATTACGCAAGTACACATTCCAAAAGTTGTATCAAGCAATGATTAGTATATTCCTTCGATCCTTTAGTAATGCAAATATCTCAATGGAGTGAGTCATAAACGTAATTTCCCTAACCTATAGTCAGGGATAGATAGGCAACCAACAAACAACATTTTTATGTGAAAAACAATAAGTGGATATGATACCGGAACTATTGCCTCAAAACAAACTCCATTACCATGCAGTAATTTACGAGTTGGTAATGTACACGTCTCCAATTTCCTAGCTTCTTACTGCGCTAACTTGTAATATGTCTGACTCTGATATCGCCAAGTTGAGCTTTGACAGTCCTCATCGAAGGACCTCCCAACTTCTCAGTTACCACGGGAAACAATACAAATGTTTTTCTGCACATGTAACAATAATACACATGCAAATTTCCATGATAGAAAGAGATTGCCGTATAATGTTGCAAAATAATTTACTCCCTCCGTCACGATTTAGGTGTCGGAGGTGTAGTTCAAAACTATTTTTTCATTTACACCCTTCTTATTTTGGAAAGTCCCCAATGGATCACAGCCACACGCTAGCGGGCAGTCTCGCTCGCGGTCGCTTCTTCCCGCCGGTGGACTCGTGCGCTCGTCGCAGGCTCGCCCCGGCGTGCCTCCCGGTGGAGTCGCAGCTTCCCGCCGGCGGAATCCTGCGTTCCTCGCAGCCTTGCTCCAGCGGGCCTCCCGGCGGGCGACCTCCCGCCCTTGGCGCTGGCAACCTCTCGCGCCGGCGGGCCGGCGAGCTGGAGTCCTCCCTCGCTCCGCCGCCGCTGCTGGAGCTCGCCTCTCGCGACCGCTGCTGGAACCTGCACTCCACCGCTGTTGTAACACGCGCTCCGCCGCCGTTGGAGCTCCCATCCTCCTGCGCGAGTAACAGGAAGACCTTTCATTGGTCTTGACCTTTTGAGCAGTGTTCACCAGATTGCGTCATTTCTAAAACACCTAGAGATTGTCTGGATTTTATTTTGTGTCCAGTGCCACGCCAAAGACATCCTGCAAAAAATGATACTCCAGCATTAGATTTCAGATCATACACAGGGAAATCATAGGTCCTCTTATATGGGTGAGAATGGATTTTTTTTCTTCCGATCATAACAACTTAAGAATGTACTCCAATTTAAAAATAATAGAGTACTTGATATGTTTTTAAGTAACTAAAAAGCCTAACTATAGCAAGCAACTCCAAAGCCTAACTTTATGATTATGGATGTATGCTCAATTACAGAAAAGGTACTTTGGTTATGATTATGACTGTATAATTGTGGCCACTGGACATGTCAGTACCATAGAATCTTGTAAGGCCAGAACTGCTTCTTTTATATGGTTCCTTTCATCGGCACATCACACCTCATTTGAATTGAACCCACCAAAACGTAAGTAATAATGGGTTTAGTAACTTCAGTGTATAACTATTCCTTCTGTTATATCTTTCTTGCATTTACAACAAAAAGATACCCCTTATCTAAGAGACCATAGACCAAACAACAAAAGGATACCCGTGGAGTACTTGACAATCTCTGCTTTGATTCAGTACCATTTCATTTATGGAGTAGCCTCACTTGGCACATAAACAAATGTAGTTTCATCAATACCAGAAATCCATATGTTTAGCCTGGTTAAAGTTTTTACTAAGATAAACAAGCAACTAATGTACTCCAGTAGTACCAGTAGAACAGTCCAACTTATTTCCATCTACTGTACTGTAGAATAACGAAGAAAATTCAGGTTGGACTGTTCAACTGGAGTATAACAAAGACTATTCAGGTTTCAGACATATGCTCAATTAAACTACTGTACTGTCATCAGAATAAAGAAACCCATATGATTTCCCTGGCTACGAAGATAAAACAAGCAACTAAAACATGTTAGGCTATTTACAGTAGCACAGTAGGATGGTGTAATTATGATCTTTCATTATGACTATGAAAGGCACATTGGTTTTTCCTAACTACTTTCAGATATTAGTCAGTGTGATGCAAGTCCCAAAAGCCAGCATATAGAAAACTGAATTGCCTTAATTCAGAATAAATATATGGTTTGCACAATGCAAGAGAATAAAAATGTAATTCTGCTAATGATGACAACCTAAAAAGTAAAAAATAGAAGGTTGCTTTTTTCTGTTCAATAGAGCAGTTTAATTCAAGCAGTTCATGTCTTTCAAATTTTTAGTATAGATGCCTTGGTGATTCAGGGATGCTCACAGCTCAAAGCACATCAAGATACAAAACAAACAACAAAGAAACTCGACATATGAATCACCAAGGAGTGCTACATCAAAGACATATAACATAGAAACTATTTAGCAACATCTGAATCCTACAAGGAGTGCTTAACAAACAACTGACAAATATAGGCTATACATATGAAGACTTGGTAACGCAACACGATGATTCATAAGTGATAGAAAGAAGGTTTGCACCTTTGCCACCACAGTCAACACCACAAAAGTAACACGAACAAAAACTGGAACAGCAAGACTTATAATTGAGCAAGTGTGCTTCATTGAAAATGAATAAATCAAGAGCTGATTTGAGGATAGGATTGTACCCGATCTACAAAGTCGATGCAGAGGCCAGGGGTACCCCCTCCATTTTGAAGGGAAAAAAACGATCTACAAAGTTCCCAGTTTCCAAGCAATTATATCTTGAAAGAATCAATGTCCTGTGAATGAACTACAATAGCATGGTTAGTGTAAATCCTATTTTTTTTGGAGAAACACACATGGCATGCATATATAACTGCAAGAGATCACTAACCCTATGAAAAAGAGCAGTAACCTTTGAGGACCAGGAGCTTCAGCTGAAAATTTTCATTGATGCATCCATCGTATGTAAACATAATCATGAAGAGACCTTATTAATCATGAAAGCATCAAAGAGGAAGGAGAGCAAATTCTATAAGAGGACGAAACAATAATCTTATTCAGAGCTCTCTAACAAATAGAAACATATTAGTTGCCCTTTCTTGCAAGCACATATATGAAGAAAGAGTTCACTGCAGCGAAGGCACGTCACTAGTGGAAACATGGCCTTTTGCACCGGTTGGTAATGGCCATATGCACCGGATGGCCAACCGGTGCAAAAGCCCCCCCCCCCCTTTTGCACCGGTTCACTTACGAATCGGTGTTAAAGGGGTCACCACGTGGCCGGCTGTGGGGCGCTCGGGGAGCTTTTGCACCGGTTCGTAATATGAACCGGTGCAAAAGGGTTGTAACGCGGCAGCATTTTAGTGCCCTTCCCTGCTGCAGACTCGCGGCAGGGAATTGCACTAAACGCTGCCGCGAGACTCTGCCCCATTCGAAACACGGTATAATATTAATGCAGACAATTCAAATATATATATATATAGGAAACCATTATATTACATATATCGATCAAAGTGACACACGTTCATGCATATATATATATATATATGTCTACATCAACTTTGATATTGGATGTCGGCCACATAGTGTTCTCCACTTGCTCAACTAAGAATCCCGCCAGTTCTTCTTGAATTGCTCGTACACGCTCGGTTGCTAGAAGACCGTTCCACAACCGTTCGATCTAATAATTTAAAGAAGGTACGGTGGTCAATATATATATGTGTGTGTATGTGAATGAAACACAAGGTGATAAAATAAAGCCATGAATGTTGTTTACTTACATCAAGTTGTTCCAAAATGTCCCTCACATGGTGGGTATTCTGGCGGATGAACTCGCAAACGTAGAACCCGCATAAATTATTTCCGTCCTCTTGACTCACGCACTTTACGAGAACAAAGTTCAATCAAAATAATATATATATAATCAAGGATGATAATAATGGTATTGAAACAAGAATCAAAGAGATGCGCGGCCTAGCCAGTAGTACTTGCCGGTACATGTTTTATTCGAAGTTCTTTATTCTTTAAACCCGGAGACTTGTTGGTGAACCGTTTCCAAGCCTTGTGGAGGATATCAGCCATGTCCCCCCACGCCTCAAGGGGTTTACTCTTCGAGTCCATGACTTCTACTACCCCGGTGTCGGGTTCAATGACTAGCAGGATATAGTGAAAACACACACACACACACACACACACACACACACACACACACACACACACACACATATATATATATATATATATATATATATATATATATGCATAACTCATCAATTACACTTAACACATGGAGTAAGCGAAAAAGATTTAATGTGTGAAGACAGTAACACTCACGCGAAGTTGTAAGGAAATAGTATTGCCCTTTTGTATGAGTTTTTCCTTAAGACATATACCAAGTTATTCTCCGTGTCCTTGGGAGAGTTGTCGACAGTATACCCATTCACGGTATATGGGTCAACGAACCCAAGATCATAGATTTGCCCCTTGCGGCATTCGCGGATCTTCATTCTGCATAATATAGTGAGAGTATGGTTATATGCATGCAATGGACGAGCCGCGGTAGAGACTTAATTACATAAATAATACTTACAGACAGTATGCACTCAGCAGAGATTTGTCGAGGGCATCTTGGTTGAATAACTGAAATAATTCACAAAATTCGATGTTCATCACGTCATTTCGCCCGTAGTGGTCATCTGTGATTGCCACCATGATCCAGTTCTTACCATCCTTACATGCATCCATGTACCAATTATGCAGTCTTCGTAGTTGTGTTGATAGATTAGGCAACTCCTCAGCTCTGACAAGAGGTTGCCCGTACTTGTACTGGTATGCTATTTGGACATCATCACCCTAGAACATGAATTCTGCATCGATGCGGCTTAAGTACTCAGGAATACTCATACCGGCCGCATCTGCCTCATCTTTGTATAGTTTTATCATCGTCGGATCAAGGCACGCTAGGACATCGGGATACACTTGGAGCGGGGGGCACGAGTTTTTCTGGGTTCCAAGCTGGGGAACTGGTTTCCCTTCTACCTTACTTTTTTCCCACCGATCTCTTGCTAACACATTTGACTTGCGAATAGACCGGTCATAGTTCGATGAAAGACTTGGCTCAGGTTGATGAAGGTTCTTCAGCAGTTTCAACTTCTTTTCCAGAGATATAGCTGGCTCCGGCTCAAGCTGGGCCTTTTTATTGCCTAACATTTGTTGCTTGTGTTGTTCAGCTGCGATCTTGGCATTTTCCTCAACTGTATAGTCATAAGGTCTCTTGGGAGGAACCTTAGGCACTCTTGGGAGGGGCTCTTGTTTGCGTCTCGGTGATTTGTTACGACTCAGTGTCGTAGCGGTCCACCTTTTGCTCTTAGACTTGGGCTGCGGGCGGAGAAGGCTCACGCGGCGCGGAGAAGGCTCACGCACCGGGGAAGGCACACGCGCTGGCGGGGAAGGCTCACGCACTGGAGACGGCTGCATCGGTGGAGAATGCTGCCTCGGTGGAGACATCGTTGGCGCCTTCCAACCCGGAATCACAATGAATTCCTTTCACCATAGAACTGTCGTGTTCTTGGCTTCTCCCAGCTCTAGCAAATCCCCTTCATCGGCAGGGTGGTCAAGCCTCAGCGGCCCATACCCATCCATAACTTGATCCACCCCGGCAACAGTAGTGATACGTCTCGGTATCGATAATTTCTTATGTTCCATGCTACATTATTGATGATATCTACATGTTTTATGCACATTATATGTCGTATTTACGCATTTTCCGGCACTAACCTATTAACAAGATGCCAAAGAGCTTTTTTGCTGTTTTTGGTTTCAGGAATCCTAGTAAGGAAATATTCTCGGAATTGGACGAAATCAACGCCAGGGTCCTATTTTTGCACGAAGCTTCCGGAAGACCGAGGGGAAAGGAAGTGGGGCCACGAGGCGCCGCCACACTAGGGCGGCGCCCAGGCCCTGGCCGTGCGGCCCTGGTGTGTGGGGCCCTCGTGTGGCCCCCTGCGTTGCCCTTCCGCCTACTTAAAGTCTTCGTCGCGAAACCCTGTACCGAGAGCCACGATACGGAAAACCTTCCAGAGACGCCGCCGCCGTGAATCCCATCTCGGGGATTCAGGGATCGCCTCCGCACCCTGCCGGAGAGGGAATCATCTCCCGGAGGACTCTTCATCGCCATGATCGCCTCCGGAGTGATGAGTGAGTAGTTCACCCTGGACTATGGGTCCATAGCAGTAGCTAGATGGTCGTCTTCTCCTTATGTGCTTCATTGTTGGATCTTGTGAGCTGCCTAACATGATCAAGATCATCTATCTGTAATACTATATGTTGTGTTTGTCGGAATCCGATGGATAGAGAATACTATGTTATGGTGATTATCAATCTGTTACCTATGTGTTGTTTATGATCTTGCATGCTCTCCGTTATTAGTAGAGGCTCTGGCCAAGTTTTTGCTCTTAACTCCAAGAGGGAGTATTTATGCTCGATAGTGGGTTCATGCCTCCATTAAATCTGGGACAGTGACAGAAAGTTCTAAGGTTGTGGATGTGCTGTTGCCACTAGGGATAAAACATTGATGCTATGTCTAAGGATGTAGTTGTTGATTACATTACGCACCATACTTAATGCAATTGTCTGTTGCTTGCAACTTAATACTGGAAGGGGTTCGGATGATAACCGAAGGTGGACTTTTAGGCATAGATGCATGTGGATAGCGGTCTATGTACTTTGTCGTAATGCCCAATTAAATCTCACTATATTTATCATATCATGTATATGCATTGTTATGCCCTTTTCTATTTGTCAATTGCCCGACTGTAATTTGTTCACCCAACATGCTTTTATCTTATGGGAGAGACACCTCTAGTGAACTGTGGACCCCGGTCCTATTCTTTACATCGTATACAATCTACTGCAATACTTGTTTTACTATTTTCTTCGCAAACAATCATCTTCCACACAATACGGTTAATCCTTTGTTACAGCAAGCCGGTGAGATTGACAACCTCACTGTTTCGTTGGGGCAAAGTACTTTGGTTGTGTTGTGCAGGCCGGAATCCCTGGTGTTGCGCCGCATCATATTTCGCCACCATCAACCTTCAACGTGCTTCTTGACTCCTACTGGTCCGATTAAACCTTGGTTTCTTCTGAGGGAAACTTGCCACTGCGCATCATACCTTCCTCTTGGGGTTCCCAACGGACGTGTACATCTACGCGCATCAAGCAAATTTTGGCGCCGTTGCCGGGGAGATCAAGACACGCTGCAAGGGGAGTCTCCACTTCCCAATCTCTTTACTTTGTTTTTGTCTTGCTTTATTTTATTTACTACTTTGTTTGCTGCACCTAAACAAAACACAAAAAAATTAGTTGCTAGTTTTACTTTATTTACTGTCTTGTTCTCTATATCAAAAACACAAAAAAATTAGTTACTTGCATTTACTTTATCTAGTTTGCTTTATTTTTGCTAAAATGAATACCCCTGAAAATACTAAGTTGTGTGACTTCACAAACACAAATAATAATGATTTCCTATGCACACCTATTGCTCCACCTGCTACTACAGAATTCTTTGAAATTAAACCTGCTTTACTGAACCTTGTTATGAGAGAGCAATTTTCTGGTGTTAGTTCTGATGATGCTGCTGCCCATCTTAATAATTTTGTTGAACTTTGTGAAATGCAAAAGTATAAGGATGTAGATGGTGATATTATTAAATTGAAACTGTTTCCTTTCTCATTAAGAGGAAGAGCTAAAGATTGGTTGCTATCCTTGCCTAAGAATAGTATTGATTCATGGACTAAATGTAAGGATGCTTTTATTGGTAGATATTATCCTCCCGCTAAAATTATATCTTTGAGAAGTAGCATAATGAATTTTAAGCAATTAGATACTGAACATGTTGCTCAAGCATGGGAGAGAATGAAATCTTTGGTAAAGAATTGCCCAACCCATGGACTGACTACTTGGATGATCATCCAAACCTTCTATGCAGGACTAAATTTTTCTTCGCGGAATTTATTGGATTCAGCTGCTGGAGGTACCTTTATGTCCATCACTTTGGGGCGGCTACAAAGCTTCTTGATGATATGATGATAAATTACCCTGAATGGCACACGGAAAGAGCTCCACAAGGTAAGAAGGTAAATGTTGAAGAAACCTCTTCCTTGAGTGATAAGATTGATGTGATTATGTCTATGCTTGTGAATGGTAGATCTAATGTTGATCCAAATAATGTTCCTTTAGCTTCATTGGTTGCTCAAGAAGAAAATGTTGATGTGAATTTCATTAAAAATAATAATTTCAACAACAATGCTTATAGGAACAACTCTGGTAATAACTATATGCCATATCCTTTTGCTCATGGTAATGGTTATGGTAATTCTTATGCGAATTCTTACAACAATAATAGGAGTGTACCCCCTGGTCTTGAAGCCATGCTTAAAGAATTTATTAGTACACAAACTGCTTTTAACAAATCTGTTGAGGAAAAGCTTGATAAAATTGATATTATTGCTTCTAGAGTTGATAGACTTGCCTCTGATGTTGATCTATTAAAATTGAAAGTTATGCCTAATGAGGATATTGATAATAAGATTACTACTACAGCAAATGCCATCCAAGTTAGAATTAATGAGAATATAAGATTAATGGCTGAATTGCGTGCTAGGTGGGATAGAGAAGAAAATGAAAAACTAGCTAAAGAGAATAATGTAGCTAAAGTTTGGACTATTACCACCATTAGTAATGATAATGATTCACATGTTGCTGCACCTCCTACTATCAATGGTAAAATAATTGGTGTTGGCAATGTTTCTACTCCTAGTGCAAAGCGTACAAAACTGCCTGAAATTGCTAAAACTGCTGAAATCACTTGTGATAAAACTGCTGAAATTTTTTCCAACCTTGGGGACAATGATCCCATTGCTGTAGCTCATAATGATTTAGATTTTGATGATTGCCACATCTCTGAAGTTATAAAGTTCTTACAAAAACTTGCTAAAAGTCCTAATGCTAGTGCTATAAATTTGGCCTTTACAAAACATATTACAAATGCTCTCATAAAAGCTAGAGAAGAGAAACTAAAACTTGAAACTTCTATTCCTAGAAAGTTAGAAGATGGTTGGGAGCCCATCATTAAAATGAAATTCAATGACTTTGAATGTAATGTTTTATGTGATCTTGGTGCAAGTATTTCTGTTATGCCTAAAAAGATTTATGATATGCTTGACTTGCCACCATTGAAGAATTGTTATTTGGATGTTAATCTTGCCGATAATGTTAAAAAGAAACCTTTGGGGAGGATTGATAATGTGCGCATTACGGTTAACAATAACCTTGTTCCCGTTGATTTTGTTGTCTTAGATATCGAATGCAATGCATCTTGTCCTATTGTGCTGGGAAGACTTTTTCTTCGAACCGTTGGTGCTGTTATTGATATGAGGGAAGGTAATATTAAATATCAATTTCCTCTCAAGAAAGGTATGGAACACTTCCCTAGAAAGAGAATGAAGTTGCCTTTTTATTCTATTATTAGAACAAGTTATGATGTTGATGCTTCGACTCTTGATGTTACTTGATTTACACTTTCTGCGCCTAGCTGAAAGGCGTTAAAGAAAAGCGCTTATGGGAGACAACCCATGTTTTTACTACAGTACTTTGTTTTATATTTGAGTCTTGGAAGTTGTTTACTACTGTAGCAACCTCTCCTTATCATGTTTTTGTGCCAAGTAAAGTTTCTATGCTAAAGTTGATGTTATATTTGGGATCGCTGCGCAGAAACAGCATTTCTGTCTGTCACGAATTCTGGCATAAGTCTCTGTAGAAAATTTGAAAAAATCTGCAAAATTACGAGCGTGATCCTCAGATATGTACGCAACTTTCATTAGTTTTGAGTTTTTCCATTTGAGCAAGTCTAGTGCCCCTTTCAGGTTCGTCTTTACGGACTGTTCTGTTTTTGACAGATTCTGCCTTTTATTTCGCATTGCCGTATTTGCTATGTTGGATGAATTCTTTTGATCCATTAATGTCCAGTAGCTTTGTGCAATGTCCAGAAGTGTTAAGAATGATTGTGTCACCTCTGAATATGTGAATTTTTAATTGTGCACTAACCCTCTAATGAGTTTGCTTGAAGTTTGTGTGAAGGAAGTTTTCAAGGGTCAAGAGAGGAGTATGATATACTATGATCAAGAGGAGTGAAAGCTCTAAGCTTGGGGATGCCCCGTGGTTCATCCCTGCATATTTTAAGAAGACTCAAGCGTCTAAGCTTGGGGATGCCCAAGGCATCCCCTTCTTCATCGACAACATCATCATGTTCCTCCCCTAAAACTATATTTTTATTCAGTCACATCTTATGTTGTTTACTTGGAGCGTCGGTTTGTTTTGTTTTTGTTTTTGTTTAAATAAAATGGATCCTAGCATTCACTGTATGGGAGAGAGACACGCTCCCCTGTCGCATATGGACAAATATGTCCTTAGGCTTTACTCATAATGTTCAAGGCGAAGGTTGAAAATTTCTTCGTTAAATTGTTATATGGTTGGAAACAGAAAATGCTACATGTAGTAATTCTAAAATGTCTTGGATAATGTGATACTTGGCAATTGTTGTTCTCATGTTTAAGCTCTTGCATCATATACTTTGCACCCATTAATGAAGAAATACATAGAGCTTGCTAAAATTTGGTTTGCATATTTGGTCTCTCTAAGGTCTAGATAATTTCTAGTATTGAGTTTTGAACAACAAGGAAGACGGTGTAGAGTCTTATAATGTTTACAATATGTCTTTTATGTGAGTTTTGCTGCACCGGTTCATCCTTGAGTTTGCTTCAAATAACCTTGCTAGCCTAAACCTTGTATCGAGAGGGAATACTTCTCATGCATCCAAAATCCTTGAGCCAACCACTATGCCATTCGTGTCCACCATACCTACCTACTACATGGTATTTCTCCGCCATTCCAAAGTAAATTGCTTGAGTGCTACCTTTAAAATTCCATCATTCGCCTTTGCAATATATAGCTCATGGGACAAAATAGCCTTAAAAACTATTGTGGTATTGAATATGTACTTATGCACTTTATCTCTTATTAAGTTGCTTGTTGTGCGATAACCATGCTTCTGGGGACGCCATCAACTATTCTTGTTGAATATCATGTGAGTTGCTATGCATGTCCGTCTTGTCTGAAGTAAGAGAGATCTACCACCTTAATGGTTGGAGCATATGCATATTGTTAGAGAAGAACATTGGGCCGCTAACTAAAGCCATGAATCATGGTGGAAGTTTCAGTTTTGGACATATATCCTCAATCTCATATGAGAACACTAATTGTTGCCACATGCTTATGCATTAAAGAGGAGTCCATTATCTGTTGTCCATGTTGTCCCGGTATGGATGTCTAAGTTGAGAATAATCAAAAGCGAGAAATCCAAAATGCGAGCTTTCTCCTTAGACCTTTGTACAGGCGGCAGGTACCCCTTTGTGACACTTGGTTGAAACATGTGTATTGCGATGATCCGGTAGTCCAAGCTGATTAGGACAAGGTGCGGGCACTATTAGTATACTATGCATGAGGCTTGCAACTTGTAAGATATAATTTACATAACTCTTATGCTTTATTACTACCGTTGACAAAATTGTTTCATGTTTTCAAAATAAAAGCTCTAGCACAAATATAGCAATCGATGCTTTCCTCTTTGAAGGACCTTTCTTTTAGTTTTATTGTTGAGTCAGTTTACCTATCTCTCTCCACCTCAAGAAGCAAACATTTGTGTGAACTATGCATTGATTCCTACATACTTGCATATTGCACTTGTTATATTACTTTATATTGACACTATCCATGAGATATACATGTTATAAGTTGAAAGCAACCGCTGAAACTTAATCTTCCTTTGTGTTGCTTCAACACCTTTACTTTGATTTATTGCTTTATGAGTTAACTCTTATGCAAGACTTATTGATGCTTGTCTTGAAGTACTATTCATGAAAAGTCTTTGCTTTATGATTCATTTGTTTACTCATGTCATTACCATTGTTTTGATCGCTGCATTCATTACATATGTTTACAATAGTATGATCAAGGTTATGATGGCATGTCACTCCAGAAATTATCCTTGTTATCGTTTACCTCTCGACGAGCAGAACTAAGCTTGGGGATGCTGATACGTCTCCGACGTATCGATAATTTCTTATGTTCCATGCTACATTATTGATGATATCTACATGTTTTATGCACATTATATGTCGTATTTACGCATTTTCCGGCACTAACCTATTAACAAGATGCCGAAGAGCCAGTTGCTTTCGTTGTTTTTGGTTTCAGAAATCTAGTAAGGAAATATTCTCGGAATTGGACGAAATCAACGCCAGGGTCCTATTTTTGCATGAAGCTTCCAGAAGACCGAGGGGGAAAGGAAGTGGGGCCACGAGGCGCCGCCACACTAGGCCGGCGCGGCCCAGGCCCTGGCCGCGCGACCCTGGTGTGTGGGGCCCTCGTGTGCCCCCCCGCGTTGCCCTTCCGCCTACTTAAAGTCTTCGTCGCGAAACCCTCTGTACCGAGAGCCACGATACGGAAAACCTTCCACAGACGCCGCCGCCGCGAATCCCATCTCGGGGGATTCAGGGGATTGCCTCCGGCACCCTGCCGGAGAGGGGAATCATCTCCCGGAGGACTCTTCATCGCCATGATCGCCTCCGGAGTGATGAGTGAGTATTTCACCCCTGGACTATGGGTCCATAGCAGTAGCTAGATGGTCGTCTTCTCCTTATGTGCTTCATTGTTGGATCTTGTGAGCTGCCTAACACGATCAAGATCATCTATCTGTAATACTATATGTTGTGTTTGTCGGGATCCGATGGATAGAGAATACTATGTTATGGTGATTATCAATCTATTACCTATGTGTTGTTTATGATCTTGCATGCTCTCCGTTATTAGTAGAGGCTCTGGCCAAGTTTTTGCTCTTAACTCCAAGAGGGAGTATTTATGCTCGATAGTGGGTTCATGCCTCCATTAAATCTGGGACAGTGACAGAAAGTTCTAAGGTTGTGGATGTGTTGTTGCCACTAGGGATAAAACATTGATGCTATGTCTAAGGATGTAGTTGTTGATTACATTACGCACCATACTTAATGCAATTGTCTGTTGCTTGCAACTTAATACTGGAAGGGGTTCGAATGATAACTGAAGGTGGACTTTTTAGGCATAGATGCATGCTGGATAGCGGTCTATGTACTTTGTCGTAATGCCCAATTAAATCTCACTATATTTATCATATCATGTATATGCATTGTTATGACCTTTTCTATTTGTCAATTGCCCGACTGTAATTTGTTCACCCAACATGCTTTTATCTTATGGGAGAGACACCTCTAGTGAACTGTGGACCCCGGTCCTATTCTTTACATCGCATACAATCTACTGCAATACTTGTTTTCCTGTTTTCTTCGCAAACAATCATCTTCCACACAATACGGTTAATCCTTTGTTATAGCAAGCCGGTGAGATTGACAACCTCACTGTTTCGTTGGGGCAAAGTACTTTGGTTGTGTTGTGGTTCCACGTTGGCGCCGGAATCCCTGGTGTTGCGCCGCATCATATTTCGCCACCATCAACCTTCAACGTGCTTCTTGACTCCTACTGGTCCGATTAAACCTTGGTTTCTACTGTGCGCATCATACCTTCCTCTTGGGGTTCCCAACGGACGTGTACATCTACGCATCATGTAGCCAGGTGGAACTGGATTGAAGTGGTATCTTTGATCAGGTACTGGCGGTAAGACATAGCCGACCGTCGCCTTGAGCGTTAAGTAGCCCATCGTTTGGAAATGTAGCTCACAAGGTGTAGACTCTGTGATAAAGTCCACAGGGTAGAGATCAAGATCCATCTGCGGATCCACAGGGGAGGGAGGAGCCATCTGCGGATCCACATGTGCATCATCACCAGGCAGCTCCGTGGAAGCGCTGCTTTTCCGCTGAGATCCCTGGCCGGTAGCATCGAATGCAACTTCTTCTATCTGCGGATTAGGTTGAGGTTGGGTGACTGTGACTGAGCCTGACATTATCATCCTCACTTGCTCCTCTAGCTTAGCAATGCGTTCGTGAACCACATCCTTTTGCCTCTGACGGCTTCTATCGGGATATTTCTTCGTTTTTGCAGGAAACCCAATACACCACGGCTTGCCACCTGATATGGTTCGTGTTCGTCCTGGGTGTTCAGGATTCCCAAGGGCGCGTGTGAGCTGGTCCTCTCTCTCGGGACGGAACTTCCCCTCTTCAACTTCCTTTGCAACATTTCTAAAGGCTTCGATGGGAAGTGGGTTTTCCCGATGTCTTTGTGTATATATGCATAACCCTTGTGCGTCCAACGTGCCCCCATGCGCGTAAAACCAATCCCTTGACCGCTGGTTCCATTTCAGTACCTCTGGCTGGATCCCCTTTTTAATTAGGTCGTTCTCCCATTTCTCCCACTTAGGCCTGCCAGCCTTGTAGCCTCCTCGCCCCATGGTATGGAAGTACATCTTATTAGAAGCATTTTTCGTATTGGTGTCTGATGTCTACTCACGCTTCTTTTCCTGTAGACAGTGTTGGGCCTCCAAGAGCAGAGGTTTGTAGAACAGCAGCAAGTTTTCCCTTAAGTGGATCACCCAAGGTTTATCGAACTCAGGGAGGAAGAGGTCAAAGATATCCCTCACAAGCAACCCTACAATCACGATACAAGAAGTCTCTTGTGTCCCCAACACACCTAATACACTTGTCGATGTATAGGTGCACTAGTTCGGCGAAGAGATAGTGAAATACAAGTAGTATGGATGTATATGAGTGGTAATAGCAATCTGAATAAAATATGGCAGCAAGTAAACATGCAGTAGAACAGTAAATAAGCGGTGTTTGCAGTATTGGAAACAAGGCCTAGGGATCATACTTTCACTAGTGGACACTCTCAACATTGATCGCATAATAAATAATAACTTCTCTCATTTGTGCTACATACACTCTTTGTTGGATGACAAACACCATTCATTGTGTAGGGCTACAAGAGCACCTCAATGCCGGAGTTAACAAGCTCCACAACATTCGATGTTCATATTTAAATAACCTTAGAGCATAATAGATCTTTGCAAAATAAACCGAGTACTAACATAGCATACACATCACCATTACACTATGAAAGGGGGAATAGATCACATCAATACTATCATAGTGATAATCAACTCCATAACCTACAAGAGATTATGATCATAATCTACGACAAGAACCACACGATGCACACACTGTCACCATTACACCATGCAGGAGGAATAGACTACTTTAATAACATCACATGAGTAGCACATAGACTAGTAGCGATACAAAGCTCATCATATAGATCTCAATCATGTAAGGCAGCTCATAAGATCATTGTATTGAAGTACAGAGAGAGAGATTAACCACATAGCTACCGGTACAACCCTTAGCCTCGATGGAGAACTACTCCCTCCTCACCATGGGAACAGCGATGGCGGTGGAGATGGCTTCCGGGGGCAATTCCCCGTCCGGAAGGGTGCCGGAACAGAGACTTCTGTCCCCGAATTGGAGTTTCGCGATGGAGGCGGCCCCTGGATGTTTTCTGGAGTTTCGTCAATCGTGTCGAAGATTTAGGTCACGAGGCATCTTATAGGCGAAGAGGCGAGAAGAGTCCGAGGGGCCCACCTCATAGGGTGGGGTGACCACCCCTCGGCCGCGCGGCCTATTGTGAGGAGGCCCTGGGCCTCCTCCGGCCGGCCCTTCTCGGCTCCGTGAGTCTTCCGGTGAAATAGAATTTTCGTGATTTTTCTGGATTTTTCGAGCACTTTGGTTTTTGGGCCTTTTCTGCAATAAACAGACATAATAAAAGAAACGGCACTGTGGCATCTTGTTAATAGGTTAGTCCAATAAATGCCATAATATGATATAAAGTGCATATAAAACATGTGAGTATTGTCATAAAACTATCATGGAACATAAGAAATTATAGATACGTTTGAGACGTATCAAGCATCCCCAAGCTTAGTTCCTACTCGCCCTCGAGTAGGTAAACGATAACAAAGATAATTTCTTAAGTGACATGCTATCATAATCTTGATTAACATTATTGTAAAGCATATGAGATGAATGCAGTGATTCGAAGCAATGATGAAGACAATGAGTAAGCAACTGAATCATATAGCAAAGACTTTTCATGAATAGTACTTTCAAGACAAGCATCAATAAGACTTGCATAAGAGTTAACTCATAAAGCAATAAATTCTTAGTAAAAGCTTTGAAACAACACAAAGGAAGATATAAGTTTCAGCGGTTGCTTTCAACTTCAACATGTATATCTCATGGATAATTGTCAACACAAAGTAATATAACAAGTGCAATAGGTAAACATGTAAGAATCAATGCACATAGTTTACACAAGTGTTTGCTTCTAAGATAGAAACAAGTAGGTAAACTGACTCAATAATAAAGTAAAAGAATGGCCCTTCGCAGAGGGAAGCATTGATTGCTATATTTGTGCTAGAGCTTTTATTTTGAAAACATAAGAGAGCATAAAAGATAAAGTTTTGAGCGGTGTTTGTTGTTGTCAACGAATTGTAGTGGGCACTCTAACCCCCTTGCCAGACAGACTTTCAAAGAGCGGCTCCCATGAAATTTTATTTTTGAGTGGATCTCCTTCCAACCTTGCTTTCACAAACCATGGCTAACCGAATCCTCGGGTGCCTGCCAACAATCTCATACCATGAAGGAGTGCCTTTTTATTTTAGTTTTATTTAGATGACACTCCTCCCCACCTTTGCTTTCTCAAGCCATGGCTAACCGAATCCTCGGGTGCCGACCAACAATCACATACCATGGAGGAGTGTCTATTTGTAAATTTATGAAAGTTAATTAGTTCGGGGCTGGGAACCCCATTGCCAGCTCTTTTTGCAAAATTATTGGATAAGCGGATGAAGCCACTAGTCCATTGGTGAAAGTTGCCCTACAAGATTGAAAGATAAACTCCACATACTTCCTCATGAGCTATAAAACATTGACACAAATAAAAGGTAATAACTTTTGAATTGTTTAAAGATAGCACTCAAGCAATTTACTTTGGAATGGCGGAGAAATACCATGTGGTAGGTAGGTATGGTGGACACAATTGGCATAGTTTTTGGCTCAAGGATTTGGATGCACGAGAAGAATCCCTCTCAATACAAGCTAGGCTAGCAAGGTTGTTTGAAGCAAACTCAAGTATAAAACGGTGCAGCAAGACTCACACATGAACATATTGTAAGCATTATAAGACTTTACATCGTCTCCTTGTTGTTCAAACACCTTAACCAGAAAATATCTAAACTTAGAGAGACCAATCATGCAAACCAAATTTTAACGAGCTCTATGTAGTTCTTCATTAATAAGTGCAAAGTATATGATGCAAGAGCTTAAACATGATCTATATGAGCACAACAATTGCCAAGTATCAATTTATTCAAGACATTATACCATTTACCACATGAAGCATTTCCTGTTTCCAACCATATAACAATGAACGAAGCAGTTTTCAACCTTCGCCATGAACATTAAAAGTAAAGCTAAGAACACATGTGTTCATATGAAACAGCGGAGCATGTCTCTCTCCCACACAAGCATGAATTTATTCAAAGAATACAAATAACAAAATGAAAATAAAAGCACACATACGCTCCAAGCAAAGTACATAAGATGTGACCGAATAAAAATATAGTTTCAATAGAAGAAACCTGATAAGTTGATGAAGAAGGGGATGCCTTGGGCATCCCCAAGCTTAGACGCTTGAGTCTTCTTGAAATATGCAGGGATGAACCACGGGGCATCCCCAAGCTTAGACTTTTCACTCTTCTTGATCATATATCATCCTCCTCTCTTGACCCTTGAAAACTTCCTTCACACCAAACTTAGAGCAAACTCATTAGAGGGTTAGTGCATAATCAAAATTCACATGTTCAGAGGTGACACAATCATTCTTAACACTTCTGGACATTGCAGAAAGCTTCTGAAAGTTAATGGAACAAAGAAACTCATTCAACATAGCAAAAGCGGCAATGCGAAATAAAAGGCAGAATCTGTCAAAAACAGAACAGTCCGTAAAGACGAATTTTGCAGGGGCACTTAACTTGCTCAAATGGAAAAACTCCAAACTAATGAAAGTTGCGTACATATCTGAGGATCACACACGTAAATTTGCATATTTTTCTGAGTTACCTACAGAGAATTCGTAACATACAGCAAATCTGTTTCTGCGCAATAATCCAAATCTAGCATCAACTTTACCATAGAGACTTTACTTGGCACAAAAACATGATAAGGAGAGGTTGCTACAGTAGTAAACAACTTCCAAGACTCAACAAAACAGTAGCAAAATAAACACATGGGTTATGTCCCAAGAAGTTCTTTCTTTATAGCCATTAAGATGGGCTCAGTAATTTTAATGATGATGCTTTCATAAGGATGAGAGTCGCAGCAAAGAGAGTATCAAAAAGCAAGTATGAAGCAAATTTAAGCCTAACCCTCTTCCTATGAAAAGGAATCTTGCACACAAATAGATTCATGAAGAACAAAGTGGCAAGCATAGAAAAGCAACACAAGCACAATTTCAAGATTCTCAACATAAAGAGGGAAACTTAATATTATTAAGATGAATATAACCATGTTTCCCTCTCTCATAATAACTTTCAGTAGCATCATTGATGAAATCCACAATATAACCATCACTTAAAACATTCTTATCATGGTTCATATGCATAAAGGTATCATTATTTTTGACATAAGAAAAACTCTTCTCATTAATAGTAATTGGAGCAGGATCATTATCAAGAATTTGAACATGGTAAACAAGTTGCATACTAAGGGAATGGTTTTTGGCAAGCCCATCATAACTATGACAAGTTTCATAAGGATAATTGTAATATGTGTCATATCCATCTCTATAGCGATTATCTAAACCAGAATATGTAATATCATCATTTTCACAAAAGTAGAGGTCTCAAATATATGATCTTCAAGCACAACATCCCCAAGCTTAGAGCTTTCAATATCATCGTTTGAGGGGACAAGAATAATGCTATCATCATTACTTTCATAACCAGTACCAAAGAGATTTCCAATATCAAAGGTAGTGTGCTCATCCAAATCATGATCACTAATATGGGTGAAGGGCATAGGAAGATCAGATCATTATATCAGCTTACTCGTTACCTCATACACGCGGGGATATGCCGTTACCTCTTTCTTTTCCTTCTTCTTCTTCTTCTTCTTCTTCTTCTTCTTCTTCTTCTTCTTCTTCTTCTTCTTCTTCTTCTTCTTCTTCTTCTTCTTCTTCTTCTTCTTCTTCTTCTTCTTCTTCTTCTTCTTCTTCTTCTTCTTCTTCTTCTTCTTCTTCTTCTTCTTCTTCTTCTTCTTCTTCTTCTTCTTCTTCTTCTTCTTCTTCTTCTTCTTCTTCTTCTTCTTCTTCTTCTTCTTCTTCTTCTTCTTCTTCTTCTTCTTCTTCTTCTTCTTCTTCTTCTTCTTCTTCTTCTTCTTCTTCTTCTTCTTCTTCTTCTTTTCCTTCTTCTTCTTTTCCTTCCCTCCTTCTTTAGGAGGAAGAGGCTTGAAGGAGGCTTCTCCACAGAACCTGATTTATTTCCAGAAACAATAGAAGAAACTTGGGAGGATTCATTTTCATTAATAAGTTTGAAACACACAGCGGTCCTATCATATTTTGGCAAAGTGTCATCTTCTAAAATATTCTGTATGTAAGTATTTGTATGGCAATTATTAATGCAATAAGAAAGACACCCATGCAGGACATCATCAATATCAAGATCATTAATATCTAACAAAGAATTTTTTCTTGATAACTCTTCACACTTCAAACATAAGGTAAGTTCATCATGCTGATTAGGAATAATTTCAGCATCACAATACAAATTTGCAGCACTCATGGGGTTCGAATTATCATTGGAGGAGCAGAAAATTAAAATGACCAACTCTATCGCAAAGTTCACAAATAAAAGGATAGAGGGCACACACTTTTTCTCCAAGATCATCTAGAGCCCTAGACCACTTTCTAGTTTTTTCATTCCTATGATGGATACAATATTCATTTTCAATTTGATTAATTCCACAAGGTCTATGTATTCCACAAAAATTTACATGCTTATAGGAAATAGCATTTTTAGAAGTTTGAACATGTTCATTGCAATCATTAATAACAATTTCATCCTTCATGCAAGCGTCTTTAAAAGGTTCATGATACTTATCAAAATTCTTCCTAGGCAATTCAATGTGAGAAGCAAAAGCTTTCTAAAGATTTGCAATAACTTGAGAGTCAAGACCATAAGTAGCACTCATATTTCAAATTTATCAGTATCCATAAAAGTTTCAATGCATTCATAATCATAATTTATACCCGACTCTTTACCTTTGTCGTTCTCCCAATCTTCAGCTTCTCTGAATCCGATTAAGAAGGTCCCATTTAAACTCTTCTTTATTGCGCGTGAATGATCCAGAACAAGCAGTATCCAGCAAGGTTTTATCTTGAAAAGAAAGTCTTGCATAGAAATTATCAATGATAACATTACCAGGAAGCTCATGATTGGGGCATTTGAGCATTAAGGACTTCAATCTCTCCCATGCTTGGGCAATACTCTCTCCATCATGAGGCCAGAAATTATATATACGGTTTCGATCTTTGTGAATTTCACTTGGAGGATAGAACTTAGAATAAAATAGAGGCACAATATCCTTCCAATCAAGAGAGTGCCCGTCCTTCAGCAGTTTATACCAATGCGCCGCTTTACCAGATAGCGACATAACAAATAATTTCTTCCTAACTTCATCCATTGAAATACCTGCACACTTGAATAACCCGCATAATTCATGCAAAAACACTAAATGATCTTCAGGATGAACAGTTCCATCCCCTTCATAGCGGTTATCCATAACACGTTCAATAATTTTCATAGGTATCTTGTAAGGAATACTTTCAGTAGGTGGATTTAAAATGTCACAAGCATCATTAGAGTTATCGCATATGGGAGATAAAGTATTATCAGAGCAAATTTTCTCCCCTAAAGATGGGAGGCTAAAAAGATCACATAAACTAGCTTCCCCAAGCTTAGACTTCTCCATAGCATTAGCAGTAATTGCATTCATACTAATAACATTGCTACTAGCATGCAAATAAGGTTCCATAGGTTTTTTAATTTTCGCATCAAACAATTCTAAATCAGGAAAAATATTAAAAAGCTCACTAATTTTTTGTTGTTTTCCATTATGCCTAACTAGTGAAAATAAAAACAAGAAACAAAAAGATGCAATTGCAGGATCTAAAGGAAATAGCTTCGAGCACTCACACACCGGCAACAATGCTAAGAAATAACTTAGTAGTCGGAGGATGTGAATACCTTTTACCTTACCTCCTCCGCAACGGCGCCAGAAAATAGCTTGATGTCTACTCACGCTTCTTTTCCTGTAGACAGTGTTGGGCCTCCAAGAGCAGAGGTTTGTAGAACAGCAGAAGTTTTCCCTTAAGTGGATCACCCAAGGTTTATCGAACTCGTGGAGGAAGAGGTCAAAGATATCCCTCTCAAGCAACCCTGCAATCACGATACAAGAAGTCTCTTGTGTCCCCAACACACCTAATACACTTGTCGATGTATAGGTGCACTAGTTCGGCGAAGAGATAGTGAAATACAAGTAGTATGGATGTATATGAGTGGTAATAGCAATCTGAATAAAATATGGCAGCAAGTAAACATGCAGTAGAACAGTAAATAAGCGGTGTTTGCAGTATTGGAAACAAGGCCTAGGGATCATACTTTCACTAGTGGACACTCTCAACATTGATCGCATAATAAATAATAACTTCTCTCATTTGTGCTACATACACTCTTTTGTTGGATGACAAACACCATTCATTGTGTAGGGCTACAAGAGCACCTCAATGCCGGAGTTAACAAGCTCCACAACATTCGATGTTCATATTTAAATAACCTTAGAGCATAATAGATCTTTGCAAAATAAACCGAGTACTAACATAGCATACACACTGTCACCATTACACTATGAAAGGGGGAATAGATCACATCAATACTATCATAGTGATAATCAACTCCATAACCTACAAGAGATTATGATCATAATCTACGACAAGAACCACACGATGCACACACTGTCACCATTACACCATGCAGGAGGAATAGACTAATTTAATAACATCACATGAGTAGCACATAGACTAGTAGCGATACAAAGCTCATCATATAGATCTCAATCATGTAAGGCAGCTCATAAGATCATTGTATTGAAGTACAGAGAGAGAGATTAACCACATAGCTACCGGTACATCCCTTAGCCTCGATGGAGAACTACTCCCTCCTCACCATGGGAACAGCGATGGCGGTGAAGATGGCGGTGGAGATGGCTTCCGGGGGCAATTCCCCGTCCCGGAAGGGTGCCGGAACAGAGACTTCTGTCCCCCGAATTGGAGTTTCGCGATGGCGGCGGGCCCCTGGATGTTTTCTGGAGTTTCGTCAACTGTGTCGAAGATTTAGGTCACGAGGCATCTTATAGGCGAAGAGGCGGAGTCGGAAGAGTCCCGAGGGCCCACCCCATAGGGTGGGGTGACCACCCGGCCGTGCCGGCCTATTGTGAGGAGGCCGTGGGCCTCCTCCGGCCCGGCCCTTCGGCTCCGTGAGTCTTCCGGTGAAATAGAATTTTCGTGATTTTTCTGGATTTTTTCAAGCACTTTGGTTTTTGGGCCTTTTCTGCAATAAACAGATAATAAACAGAACCGGCACTGTGGCATCTTGTTAATAGGTTAGTCCAATAAATGCCATAATATGATATAAAGTGCATATAAAACATGTGAGTATTGTCATAAAACTATCATGGAACATAAGAAATTATAGATACGTTTGAGACGTATCACCTTTTCTTTGCCCTGTCCGATTTCTTGTACTTCAGAAATTGCTCCCAGTGGTCTTTTATCTTCTCATAGGGGCCATTGAAATCAGGAGTCTTCCCTTTCTTGACAAAGAAGTTTTCCAATTTCTTCTTGTAGTCGTTGAACTGTTGTTGAGGGTGCTCCTCGGCAATGCCCTCCGATAGGGGCTTAGGGTTGATGGAATCCTGCAAGCTGACACGAGACATCGATTCACAGACAAACGGGAGAGCGATTTACCCAGGTTCGGGCCCTCGATGAGGTAAAACCCTTACGTCCTGCTGTCTGTTCTTGATTATGATGATAATAGGTTACAATGGGGTGCCGAATAGTTCGGCTGAGATCTCATCGAGATGCTAAGCTTTACGATGACCTAGCTCTAAGCTTCCGGTGGCTAATATTGCTAAGATTGATTATGTCCCTTGGCAGCCCCTCTCCTAGCCTTTATATAGGAGGCCAGGTCTCAAGAGGTCTAACCGAGTACGACTAGGTTTACAGTAGTTTTAGATCTAATCTTTCCTTGTTCGGCTGCTTCTTCGTCTTGCTTGTCAAGGAATCTTCTGGTGCACCGCCCGGATGGGCCGCCTTTCCTCCAAGTGCCTTCACGGGCCTCCAACTAGGAAATATAGGATAGGGCAACGTCGGTTACCCGAAGGCTAGTGCCCACGTCAGTAGCCCCCGAGTGACTAGCCGAAGATAGTTCGGGTAGAGACTAAAGCATGGTTTCTTCTAATGTCCTTCTCCTTGCTTGTTCTTGTTCTGTCGGGTGCGCTTTAGCGCTCCTGATGGGAGTAGCCCCCGAGTCTAGGTACGGATGCTTGCAAGCCGATGGCAAAACAACGTTACCCTACACAGAATCAAGTCCCCGGGCATGATCCTGGAGTGCAAAAAACTTTTATCGGGTGCACGGCCAGTGCTCCCGATGGGAGTAGCCCCCGAGTCTGGACACGAACGCTTTTCGATCGGGTGCAAACTCGAGCCAAATATTCCATTCTTCTCATTAAATATGTCTTTAAGTCCTCATTCTTTCGAGTGCGCGTCTTCTTTTTATCGGGTGCGCGTCAGCGCTCCCGATGGGAGTAGCCCCCCGAGTCTGGATACGAGCATTTTGTGGTCGGGTGCAGACTCAAGCCTAAATATCCGAAGATTATTTATTTTCCTTCGATTGCTTTTGATTCCCTTCATGATGATATTGATGACGTGTTGCTGCTGTGGTGTGATTGACAAGACTTGACCTGACGGGCCCACCCTAGCTCTGCGCAGGCAGTTTTTAGGGAGTGACCGGCGTACGCGCACTAACCGAGGCGTCTCCTCGATTTTCGCGCGTCGTGGGTTTAATGGGCCGCCGGTTCCGTTCTCCTCTTTATCGCCACGTGTACAGCCAGATCTGACTTACTTCCCACGATGCTTGTGAAGTTATGGCCACGATCTCGTCTCATTTTTACGACATAAATAGTGGGTCTTCCCTGCTTTCACTTTTTACGCCTCCCACTGCTCATCTTCTTCACCTGCCCCTTCCTGCTTTCTCTGCTCTTCCTTCAAGAACTTCAAGCGCCATGGGCAAGAAGAAGAGCGCCAGCACCTCGGACGTGGCCAAAGTCAGCCGTGACTGGAGCGCCTCCGCCATCTCCAGTCGCGACATCAACAAGCTACGCAGCCTCGGCTTCATCTCCGCATCTGAGGAGGACATTCGTCTTCCAGGTGCGGTTACTCGCCCAAAGCCCCCACAGGGCTTCACTGTCATGT
This sequence comes from Lolium multiflorum, assembly GCA_030979885.1. Taxonomy (NCBI): domain Eukaryota; kingdom Viridiplantae; phylum Streptophyta; class Magnoliopsida; order Poales; family Poaceae; genus Lolium; species Lolium multiflorum. Next base: position 209,531,159 of record CM061748.1, read on the forward strand.
TCGTTGCCTTTTTGTTCCGTGGTCTTTCTCTTCCGGCCCACGAGTTCCTTCGGTCTCTCCTTTTCTTCTACGGGATCCAACTCTGGCAGCTGACCCCAAACTCCATTCTCCATCTTTCCTTTTTCATCACGGTTTGTGAGGCCTTCCTTGGCATTGACCCCCACTGGGGTCTTTGAGGAAGATCTTCTATGTGAAGCGTCACAACGGCAGCAATGGCCCTCCTGTCGTAGGTGGCGTTGGCTTTGTTGTCAGGCAGGATGTCGATTATCTCGACTACCCGATGAAAGAATCGGTTCAAGGGTGGCGCAACAAGTGGTTCTACCTGCGAGACCCTGCGGTTTCTGGGAAGCGCTCGAACATTCCCCCTTTTGAAGACAAACTGGTGGGCAAGCCGAAGAAGTCCTGGCAAAATGCCCTTTCTCCTGAAGAAAGAGTGATAGCCAACAAATTATTTGACCAGGTTGTTGCTCTGAAGAATACGGGAGGCTTGACGATGTGCGGCACTGAGGTAGTCTCAGTGTTCCTACAACGTCGAATGCAACCGCTGATGTCTCGCCCCCACCAGCTGTGGCTTTACACAGGTAAGGACGATGAGTCTAGGGTCAGCTCTGCCGACCTTTCGGCTGAAGACCTGCGGGACGAAGTTCGCTGCCTGACATGCCTTAGTGCAAAGGACAATATTGTCCTGGTGTCGGCTCGTCCTCCTTATGATTCTCAACATCTTCCGACTGAGGTACACCTCCGTTGTTTTTCACTTGCAGCCGATATTCCCTTTTTGCTGTGCTTTACAAATTTTCACTCGACAGGTCCCCGCCGTTGCTCAATGCTATCCTCCTATACTCGAAAGCGGTGTGGAACCAGAGGATGATAATGACAACTCCGAGGAGACCGAGGATGCCCAGCGTACCCTTGAGGACAGCGATGTCCGAGAGGAGGAGGCTACCGAGGATGATGCTTTTCTCAGGAGCAGGCGACGAAAGCAGATACACGAAGATTTGATTACCACGGCTGAATCAAGTCCTAGCGGACAAGATAATGACGCCGCTGGAAGACGACTTGGACTCGTAAGCATTTATATCCCTTCATAACTTATTCTTTGTAGTTGCGCATGCTGACTGTTTATCCTTCTTGTATAGCTCTGACGACGATGATGAAGTTCCTCTCTTAAAGAAGCCCAAATTAACCCTTGGGAGAAAAGCATCAGTCGAGGAGTCGAAGCCTTCTCCTGCCAAGTCGACTGCGCCCTCCCGAACGACTGTAGAAAAGATCCCAGTGTCACGGGTTATTCCTGCTGGAAATGCTCCCGCTTCATCTGCTGCCCGCAACCACGTAAGTGTTTCATGTCGTCTTGATTTCTTTCTTGCCTCTCATCCAACTAATCCTTCTTGGTTTTCTCTTTCTGCAGCCGATTTATGCCACAGTCGATGCTGTGGTAGATTTTGCTGAGCAGTTTACTCGACTGGAGGCTGAAAACGCCCAGCTTCGGAAGACTGTCAAGTCTTCGGCTGATCAGGTGTTGGAAGCCAATAGGCTTGTCACCGACGCCAAGAAGGAAAATGCCTTGTTGAAGGAGGAGGTGTCGAAGTTGAAGCAACAGATGAAGGATGAGCAGGACGCCAGGCGTGTGGCAGCGGTTGCAATCGATAAAAAGGAAGGTGTTCTCCGTGAATCCATCAAAGATTTATTGGATAAAATTCACGACACATAGCTCCTTCTTCTTTTTCCTTTTTTGATATTTCTTTTCTGGCTATTGATCTGTATTTCTTTCATAGGCCGCCAATATAACCGTTACTCGACACCACCAGCTTCGGGAGGACTCCACATCCGATGCCTTGTCGCTTGCTGCTGAGTCAAATGTCCAAGTCCTTGGTCTTCTGCAGAAGACTAGAGGATCTCTGTCGAGGCTGTACTTAATGATCTTCCCAAAGGTGAAACAGGACAAGACCCTTGGCGAGATGGCGGATGCTTTTCTTGTCGACCCTTCCGAGCCTGTGGAGGTATTGAAACGCCGTTCTCGATTATTCGGGGCGGTTCTTACTTTCCAGCTGCTAATGGGTCATGGGCTGGAGTCTGACTTAGAGAAGTTATCTAAGGCGTTGCCTGTGGATGACGACAACCACTTAGTCGACCTTGAACCTTTTAAAAGATCGGCAATAACTTGTGCCGATCAACTGCTGAAGTTGGTAGACGAAGCACAAGCCAAGCCTACTCCTGAAGCTTCCCCTGGCCCATCGTCAGCGCCTCCTTAAACTTGTTGCTTCATTAGTTGTAAATAAGACCAATCGTAACTTGACTTAGTCCTGTTTATTCGGCTCTTATGCCAGTTTGAACTCCCTTTTGGATGTAATATATATGCCAGCACTCCCGATGGGAGTTTAATGTTAATGTCTTTCTGAATCGAAGATTGTACTGCAGATTCCTTCATCTTCTTCCCGTGCCGAACTTCTTTCAAATTCCTCAACCAGTGATGAGTCTGGCCTTGTTCGTTCTTTACGCGACCAAATGCTTCGTCTGAACAAAGATATCACTTCCCTTCACGCGATGGCAGCGTTGTTGAAGTGATTCTTCGACAACTTGCTGCGGGCTCGCCTCTGATTCGCCAGCTGACGGTTTTGGCGGTGCCGACGCCTTTTCTTTTATCGATCGCTGAGTGATCACTTCGTAAAACACTCCGTCTAGGATGGGAGAGCACATGGACCCGATGTTCGCCAAAGTGTCGGCTTCCTCATTGCTGGCTCTGCCGATATGTTTAAGCTCACACCCTTCAAATTTGGCTTCCATGTTCTGGTATAACTGCCGGTAGGCGATCATGTTGTCGCTGACCGCGTCACACAGGTTCATCGACTGTTGTACTACCAAATTCGAATCTCCGTAGATTTCCAAGCGAGTTGCCCCGCATGCTTTACCCATCTTCATCCCATGTAATAGCGCCTCATATTCTGCTTCGTTATTCGTCGGCAGGGGAAATTCATACGTAGTATGTACTTCATCTTATCTCCCTGCGGTAATATTAGCACCACCCCGGCTCCTGCTCCTGTGCTTCGTTTTGACCCGTCGAAGTACATTGTCCATGACCCCGACATGTCGGGTGCTGCCGGCGTTTGCGATTGGATCCAATCTGCCACGAAGTTTGGGAGGATTTGGGATTTTATCGCCGTCCGATTAACGTAAGTTATGTCGTGTGGTGCTATCTCGATCACCCATTGAGACACTCGACCCGTGGCTTCTGGGTTAGTCATTATGTTCTTTAATGGCGCTTCGCTCACGAGGACAATCGGGTGCTCTGTGAAGTAGTGCCGCAGCTTGCGCGCTGACCTCCATACTGCATATGCCAGCTTCGATGATGGGGATACCTCTGTCTTGCGTGTGAGCACTTCACTGAGGTAATAAACATGCCTCTGCACGCCATGAACCTTCCCGCTTCTTCTCGTTCGACGACCAAGACGCTGCTGAAGACTTGGGCTGTTGCGGCTATATACATAAGCAATGTTTCTTTCTCACGGGGGGTCACAAGGACTGGGGATGTCGATAAAATTCTCTTCAGATTGTCGAAGGATTCCTGCACCTCCTTTGTCCACTCTAATTTTTCTGATTTTTTCATCAAGTTGTAGAAGGGTAGAGCTTTTTCCCCTAGCTTGGCGATGAATCTGCTGAGTGCCGCCAGCCGTCCTGCCAACTGCTGCACTTGGTGCAGATTCTTTGGCGGTTCCATGTCGAGGATGGCCTTGATCTTCAAAGGGTTAGCTTCTATTCCCCTTGCTGAGATGAAGTAGCCGAGTACTTGTCCTCCTGGCACCCCGAAGAAGCATTTCTTCGGGTTCAACTTGATCTTGTATTTGTCTAGATTGTCGAAGGTTTCACGCAAATCATCGATGAGAGTGGCAGCGTGCTTTGTCTTCACCACGATATCGTCGATGTAGACCTCGATGTTCCTTCCGATCTGCTCTCCAAGGCAAGCCTGCATGCAACGTTGATAAGTTGCTCCGCGTTTTTCAACCCAAAGGTCATGACGTTGTAACAGAAAACGCCGTGTGGGGTGATGAACGTGGTTAGCTCCTGGTCTTCTTTCTTCAACTTGATCTTATTATATCCGGAGTATGCATCAAGGAAGGAGAGGCGATCGCATCCAGCTGTGGAGTCGACTATCTGATCAATACGAGGCAACGGGAAGTGGTCCTTTGGACAGTGTTTGTTGAGGCCGGTGTAATCGATACACATGCGCAGAGCAGTGGTGTCCTTTTTGGCACCATGATAGGGTTGGCCACCCACTCGGCTTCCTTGAGCTCCCGAATGAATCCTGCTTTACGGAGTCGATTGACTTCCTCGCCAATCGCTCTCCTCTTTGGTTCGGAGAATCGACGCATTGACTGCTGCACTGGTTTGGCTGTCGGGTCGACATTAAGGGCGTGCTCAGCGAGTTCCCTGGGGATACCTGGCATGTCGGATGGTTCCCATGCAAATATCTCCCAGCGCTCACGGAGGAACTCGATGAGCGCGCCTTCCTATGCGACCGTAAGGTCAGCCGATGTATTGACTGTTTTCTTCGGGTCAATGGGATGCACCTGCAACTTCTTGGCTTCCTTTGCAGTGTCAAACTCATCGGAGCTTACATTTCGATTGTCGGCTGGTGGTTGCGTATGATCTGTGGTAGCGTCGACCGCGTTGAGTTCTTCCTTGGCACCAAACTTCGAGGCAATCTTCTGGAACTCCCTATCGCAAGTGTCTGATCGAGCAAAGCTCCCATGGATAGTTATTGGGGTCCCGTTGTTGCCAGGCATCTTCAGTTTTAGGTACGCATAATGAGGTACGGCCATAAATTTGGCAAAGGCGGGTCTGCCGAGGATGGCATGGTACTGAGATTCCCAGTCGACTACCTCAAACTCGATTTTCTCCTTCCTAAAATTGCTAGGTGTGCCAAAAACTACATCTAGTGATGTTTTGCCTAGGGAGTAAGCGGGCCGAGTCGGTATGATGCCGTGGAATCCTGTATCGGACTCTCTTAGCATGTCGACTGTTAAACCCATCGTCTTCATCGTGTTTTCAAAAAACAAGTTTAAGCCACTTCCTCCATCCATGAATACCTTGCTCATGTTATACCCCCCGATTTGCGCCTCAAGGACAAGGGCTGCATGACCTGGTCTGGGGACGGCCTTTGGGTGGTCTGTCCTATCGAAGGAGATGCTTTGCTCCGACCAGTCGATGAATTCGGGTGTGTCAACCATGGCAACTTCCGCATACTTCACCTCTCGCGAGAATTTCTTGATTTCCCTCTTTGAAAAGCTGGTTTTAAGGATCATGTTGACCTGCCAACATGGCTCTGGGAACGCTTCGGCTGGTACATACTTGTCTCTTTACATTGGTTCATATGGCTCTGGTACATACGGTTCTGGCGGATAGCTGTAAGACCCCGTTCTCTTCTCCATTATGTGAACTCTTGATAAGGCTTCGGCTCTAAGATCGTCACAGAACTGTCGAATCTCCAGAAATGGCTGGATTTCTCTCGACCATCCTTCGGATCAATGTAGGAGTGAAGGTAGCATGGTGCCTCGAGTTGCTCCGTAGCCGATAGATACGGTGACCGGGCGCGGCCATGGATCGGTCGCATGTCCTCCTGCCCTCGTTCGGACTGGCGAGGGTGAGATGTTGTACGTTCTTCTTCTCCACGGTGCGAGTCCCTTCGTCTTTTCTTTCGCCCCGTCACGACGTCGAAACTTCCTCGGTTGCTCCCTTGCACGCTTCCGGGCGGGATTTCCGAAGTTGCTGCCAGTGCGTCGCCTGCCGAAACTGAGGTCCTCGAACCGGATATACCTGTCCTAGGACGAAGGAAGCCTCCGGAGTCGATGATGAAGTGAACGCCTCCAAAAGTGGTGGTCATACCGTCGTGCGATTCTGCAGGAATCGAGTGCGGCGGCTCAAGATGTGGTACGAACTCAAAGGATCCTCAGCGGATCGGGTCTCTTGGATCTGGTGGTGTTGGTGACTCGAGTACGAACACTGCAGATGTGACTGGTATTGCCGATGTCCTGCCTTGTGCCGACAGGCTTCCCACAGACGGCGCCAATTGGCGAGGGTGCTCCTCGGCAATGCCCTCCGATAGGGGCTTAGGGTTGATGGAATCCTGCAAGCGACACGAGACATCGGTTCACAGACAAATGGGGAGAGCGATTTACCGAGGTTCGGGGCCCTCGATGAGGTAAAACCCTTACGTCCTGCCTGTCTGTTCTTGATTATGATGATAATAGGTTACAATGGGGTGCCGAATAGTTCGGCTGAGATCTCGTCGAGATGCTAAGCTTTACGATGACCTAGCTCTAAGCTTCCGGTGGCTAAGATTGCTAAGATTGATTGTATCCCTCGGCAGCCCCTCTCCTGGCCTTTATATAGGAGGCCAGGTCTCAAGAGGTCTAACCGAGTACGACTAGGTTTACAGTAGTTTTAGATCTAATCTTTCCTTGTTCGGCTGCTTCTTCGTCTTGCTTGTCAAGGAATCTTCTGGTGCACCGCCCGGATGGGCCGCCTTTCCTCCAAGTGCCTTCACGGGCTTCCAACTAGGAAATATAGGATATGGCAACGTAGGTTACCCGAAGAGTAGTGCCCACGTCAACTGTAGTGCCATCTTCTTAAGAGCCCAATTCTTAACTCTTCGCTGTACGCTATTCAGCTCGGGATCCTCAGGATCTGGCCTGTCATTCTCGCTATCAGAGTCAATTGGCTCGGGAAAGATGAAATTTACTAGCAGCTTCCTAAACATCAGACTTTTTAATCTCGTGTTGACATAAGTAACTCCTTCGCCCCCCTTTCCAGGTTTCTTCCATTCTTGAGTGGTGATCGGGACGGTGTCCCTAACAATAACTCCGCATTGACTTACAAACTTTTTTGCGTGAGCCTTGGGAGAAATCGGTTCGCCATCTATCGCGATTTCCGTGATGGTGCACCTTTCATGGTCTTCCATCTTTCTGGCCGCGCCTCGTTTAATTCTGCCAGTAGAGTTTGTTCATCGGGAAGTCTAAAAGAAGAAACAACGTTAATACATGTATATGCACAAATCTGGAGGCTTGGTTAATTAATATATATACACCTCGGCGTCGTGAGCTTCTCCCTCGCAGTCGTCACCTTCTCCCTCACCGGAGCCGTCTCCGCGGTGGTCTTGCTCATCTCCCTCACCGGAGTCGTCTCCACGGTTGTCTTGCTCGTCTTCCTCACCGGAGGCGTCTCCACGGGTTCGCTCGTCTCCCTCGCCGGATTGGTTTAGGTAAATAGAGGTGATATCTTCATCATCACGGATAATCTCCTCGACGAGCTATTCCTTTTCTAGGTCTCTTTCCATAGTTTCTGCAAAGACTTACAAGTTATTCTAATGCTATAAACACAACGAAGCAAGTTTCTGCAAAGACTTACAAGTTTCTGCAAAGACTTACAAGTAATTAAGAATAATGCTCAATACATGATCAAAATATTAGAGTTACACATATATATAGGTACTAATTAAGGATAATGCTCAATACATATATAGTTCTTAACTAAGGATCGATAATATAGTGCTGAAAGCAGATAGTGCAGTTACATGCATACATAGATCGGGTTCATGTTTATTTAACCCTAATACATCAATCACTACTACAACCTCTCAACCACGCCGACCGGGTCCTATAACGCGCCGACCGGGTCCTGAGCCGCGCTGGGTGAACCCCCAAAGCCACGGAACAGTAACGAGAGCATAGCTAACATGAGATCCCTGCATAACTGACCATCCGGTCCTATACATGGTGTCTAACGCATAAATGTAACGGCGAACGTGCTCGTCCTCCGCTGCAATGCGCTGAGCTACCTCCTCCGGCGGGGCCGGCTTCCTCTGAAACGAACATGGCCCATAAGACCTCCACCAGAGAATATCCGGGTCGACGACGGGACCCGGATTCTGCACCAAGGTGCGCGCCCCGGAAGATAACACCTCCCAGTGCTACCCAGCGGAGCCTAGTCCCGAACTTCCCCCATGTACTGCATCTCCTCTAAAATTGTCCTAGCTCCAGGACGCGGAGGGCGCGGCAACGTATGCAAACTAATATTGAATTTGAATAAATTACTTATGAATATATATGTCTTAGTAACAAATATTACTACTTTTGTCTAACACATACATTTTTATCTAACATATAAATTTCACTACTACTTCTATAACAACAATTTGTCTAACATATATTTTCTAACTACAATTTTCTAACATTTTTATCTAACATATTCTAAATTCTAAATTTCACTACTATTTCTAAGATTCTAAGTTTATCTAACATATTCTAAATTCTAAATTTCTATATTTCACTACAATTTTCTAACATTTTTATCTAACATATTCTATATTCTAACAAATATTTTCTAACTACAATTTTCTAAATAAATCTAACTAAAATTTATGTAACTTATATTTCTAAATCTAACTACTAAATTCTCTAACTAATTAAAACAAAAAAGAAACAAAAAAAGGAAGGCCGGCCGGGGCTCACCTAGCCGCGACTGCCGGCCGGAGCGGGGCGGCGGTTGGCGCCGCGGGCGGGGGCGGCACCGCGGGCGGGGGCTGCGGCGCGGGCGAGGTCGGCGCCCGCGCGCGGAGGAGAGGCGCGCGCGGCTGGCGGCGGCGGGGCGCGGGCGAGGAGAGGCGGCGGCGCGGCGGCGCGGGTGGCGGCGCGCGGCGCGCGGGCGGCCGGCCACGCAAAATTTTGGCAGAGTTTTGCCTCTATTTTGGTCCTCGCGCGAATGGAGAAGAAGGGGCGCGCGCGCGGAATAAATACAGGGGACCTTTTGCACCGGTTCGTGGCTGGAACCGGTCTCTTTTGCACCGGTTCCAGCCACGAACCGGTGCAAAAGGTCCCAATTTTGGCTGAATTTTTGCTTCTTCCCGCCTTTTTTCGCTGTTTCCGCCACGACGCTGCGCGGTTTCGCCACGGCGGTTCCCCCACGACGCCGCGGGTTTTCCCGCCAGACGGCGCCGGACAACCCGAGCCGGCCGCCCGCCGCGCGCCGCGTATTTTCCCGCCGCGCGATATTTTCCCGCCACGACGCGCAGCGCGGAGATTTCCCGCCTACACGCCCTCTATAAATAGTATGCCCCCGTCTCTCCCATTTCACTCATCACCAAACCCTAGCCCATTGCGCAATGCCCCCAAAGCCACACCCGCCGCCGGTGGAGGTGGACCCGCAGCTCGCTGAGATAGAGGAGTGGGAGAAGCTGCAGCGGCAGGAGGCGGCAGCAAGGTGGGCAGCAGAGGATGAGGTGGACCCGCAGCTTGCAGAGATAGAGGAGTGGGAGGAGGCGGCGCTAGCGGCTACCATAGAAGCATTTGAGAGGTAGAGTCTCCAGGAGCTGCATAAGCGGCCGCGTGTGGCGGATCTGGATAGTGAGGAGAAGTATAAGCGTCATCGTGAGGAGGAGCTGCGGCAGGAGGCGGCAGCCAGGAGGGCAGCAGCGGATGCGCGGAAGAACTAGTAGAAGTTGTTATTTTAGTTTAAATTTTGTTAATGTTAAATTTCAATAAAGTCGTTGTCGTTGTTTTAGTTTAAGTTTAGTTAACGTATCTTGTTAACTTTCAATAAAGTCGTTGTATATACCCCTTGTATCCCGGTTCCTGGCTTGAACCGGTGCTAAAGATGGTGGATTAGATTATATACCCCTTTTATCCCGGTTCCTAGCTGGAACCGGTGCTAAAGATGGGGGGCTAAATCTGGGGAGGCTTATCTGGTGTTTGCCTTATCTGGGGTGGCCTCATCTGGGGGGGAATTATCTGGTGGCACATTGCTATATATAGCCCCCTCCGGGGAGAGTAGAGAGAGCAGCCTGAGAGGCAACGACCAAGAAGGAAAGAGCCTCTCCGGCGAAGTTTCTCGAAGATGTCTTAGATGGTTGGCCGTCTTAGATATCTTCGGAAGCTTCGCCCGAGTAACTCTTCCCGCAAGTCCCGCTCGGAAGCTTCTAGTATACACCCAACAACCAGTAGCTCAGGGTAAGGAGGGCTTCCGGGAGCTTCTCGAAGAAAAGAGCCTCTCCGGCGAAGCTTCTCGAAGATGTCTTAGATGGCCGACCGTCTTAGACATCTTCGGAAGCTTTGCCAAAGTAACTCTTCCCGCAAGTCCCGCTCGGAAGCTGCTAGTATACACCCAACAACCAGTAGCTCAGGGTAAAGAGGGCTTCCGGGAGCTTCTCGAAGGAAAGAGCCTCTCCGCCGAAGCTTCTCGAAGATGTCTTAGATGGCCGGCCGTCTTAGACATCTTCGGAAGCTTTGCCCGAGTAACTCTTCCCGCAAGTAAGCTAGGAGTCCCGCTCGGAAGCTGCTAGAAAGGGGGTGTTTTGTAAAAATAGTAGACCACCTAAGATGGATAATTTCCAAACATGTGTATCTAGAAAAATAATAAACTTGCATAATTGCATTTAGTTCAAACGACCAATGTTACTGATACATATCACAACAAACGCTTCACAATATGAGCTCAAGGTACAGGATAATAATTAATACATTATGATCGCTTCGACCGTAACCATGGAGTATCTTCAACATTTAACGCGATGGTTGGATCAATGTTCACTGTGAATGGCGGAATTTCAGCAAGCTTATTATAATCTTCTGACATGTCTGTCTTGTCCTCGACTCCCACGATGGTTCTTTTCCCTGAAAGAACTATGTGACGCTTTGCCTCATCGGATGAGCTCGTTTCCTTATGTTTTCTTTTCTTCGGTCTGGCGGAGAGGTGCCAAAGGTTGCCCGGCTGACAGGTACCTGGCGACGGACCTTTTGCACCGGTTCGTGTTACGAACCGGTGCAAAAGATAGCTCATTTGCACCGGTTCGTAACACGAACCGGTGCAAAAGGTCCCTCGAACGGCTGCGCCCCACGAACCGGTGCTAATGACCCCCTTTAGCACCGGTTCGTGCCAAATCCGGTGCAAAAGCCATCTGGGGCAAAAAACGAAAGCCCTTGTTTCTACTAGTGCGTGTGCATACACCATCACGAGAAGCATGCTGATCTCGTCACCGGATGCTTCCAGTCGTTGTTGGTATCATCAGAGCTCGGTTTGACAACGTCCAGTTCAAGTCACGTCACTGCCGAGGTTGAGGAAGGACACAAAGACCCAGCCTCGTGGGCACATCCTCAGACAACATCAAGATGTGAGGATGCCTTGGTGGTAGTCCTAAATGGAGTTTATGGTTTCAAAGCTGATGATTGGAGAAGTACTGAAAGTGTCAAAACAGAGAAACTCATGCCATGCCGACTAATAGTAAGAGCATGAAGCTTTAGTAAAACAACAGTAACAATTTCCTGCTAAACATCACTACAAATACATAAATATATACGAATATAATTTTATAATCCAGTTGCTAGAATAAACAAAGAAGGAGCTCCTAATTTTTTGGTCCGCTCCTCTGAAACTAAGCCTAGATGATGTCTTCCGAATGTTTCATCTAGAGTACATTTCTACTTTTCTATCTGATAATATCTGATTGGGGCTTGTCTTTGATTCTGCCTCGGAACATGCACACATTTCTCATTGTCCCAGACTAAAATTTTGACAAATTGGTAGCACATCGGTTCTTTCATATTTTCCTTGAAACCATCCATCTTACCATTACCCAGCAAGTTGATCAGAAACGGTAGTGATATTTTTATTCTCAAGTTTTGGAAGAATTAAAATACATCTTCTTTCAGAACCCATTGATAGATGAGCGGAGCATGAAACAACTATTGTAACTTAGAAAGTAACATAAATATATACAAAATAACAAATTATATTAAGCATTATGAAAACTCTCCCACCACACGAGCATGCTCTATAATTGAATGTACAGCAAAACCTCATTCGAAGGGTTCTTTCCAGGCTTTTTTTGCGAATAGGATTTTAGCAATGTTTATAGTAATTATGTAGAGATAAATTCAAATATTTCTCTCAAAAGGAGACGAAGAAAGTCAAAAGAGATAACACAAGCAAGCAATTTATCACACAAGTAACATGGGCACAGACCCATTGATCCTAGATTCAGACATAACTTGAACTCAACAATTCTTAATTAGTACACTCCGTTCATAAATAGTTGAACTCCCAAAACGTCTCATATTTAGGAAAAATAAAGTTTATGGTTTCAGAACTGATGATTGGAGTAGTACTGAAAGCGCAAAAAAAAAGAGAAACTGATGCCATGCTGACTAAGAGTAATAACATGAAGCTTTAGTGAAAAAACAGATCACTACAAATACGTAAATAGATGATTTTATTATCCAGTTGTTAGAATAAACAAAGGAGAGCATTGCCATGGAGTGGTATTGCTCGATCAAACTATCCGCTAAGGCTTCTTTTCTTTTTGACAGAATCAAATACCCTGTTCACAGCCTTGCAATACTTTCCTTCACATATACTACGGATTTGAAATAACTCAATTCCCGCAATATAAAAAAATCTGTAAAATAACGGTACCACTTCAGAGCAAAGGATTCATGAAGCAAACAATTTCACATCAAGGTACCATTAGTAAAGCATTTTAAAATCCTAAATGGATTTTATGTTTTTAAAGCGGATGATTGGAGAAGTACAAAAAGTGCAATAACACAGAAACTCATGTCATGTCGACTAAGAGTATATCATGAACCTTTAATGAAACTATAGTAATTTTTTTGATCCTCTACATCAGTACAAATACATAAATACATCATTTTATCATTCAGTTGCTAGAATAAAGAAAGAATGAGCTCCAGAATTTACTGAGTAAAGTAATACCCTCAATTCATGAACATATATATATCTTACCGGACTTAAGTCAGCTACTTCAGAAAAACCTAGTGATATTAGAGTAACATATCACTGGAGACGGTGGCGCCATGTGAGATGCCCCTCCAGCATTGGCAGATCGTCAACATCGTCCGCGTCGCCACTGGCAGTTGCATCATCAATGAATTCCGCCTTGTGGCCTTGCTGGACGATGTATGGAAAATTCCGCCTCGAGGATAAGGGAAATCACAGCTTACCACGTCCAGGTATAGTATAGATTATATTCACTGAAGAAGCGGACAACACATAGGGTCACAACCAACCCCGTAAACAGAAAGGAACACATGATAATACGAGGCAATACCGTATATGCCCAGGGCGAAGATTACTGTATGGTTCCATCTTCCATCCTCCGCATCCGAGAACCAGGCAAGGAAGTGGGGGCTCCTCGGGGATGTCAACCTTGACTGAAGCTCCGCAGCCGAACCACCTACAGGCAGGCTATCCACCTGAGGCTGACCTTGAGGTGGCAGCTATGGTTGCGGAGTGCGTCGGAGGCGGGTGCGTCAATGCAAGCTCGATGCGGCTAGGGTTTCCTTGTGCGGCAGCGGTATAGTGAGGCCACGGTAGCGACATGGATTCGACATAACCGCGCCGCCGAGGCAAAGGGAGAAGGTCCAACGGGATGTGGAGATTTAGGCGGTTGGCAGCCGCTCTCTACTGCCAAAGGGGGGGGGGGGGGACATGTAGAGATGGAGGCGGTGGGTGAGGAGCGAGGGTTTCGGCTGCCGTTCACGTTCTGCTCGAGTTAGTTGGGCTTTGGCCCAGTTGGGCCACGCGGGATGACGAAGTGGACGAAATGTACGACGACCAAAGTTTGACGTATTGAGAGTTGGGCAGAATAAGGAACATGTTCCTCTTTCCCAAAAAAAAGAACATGTTCCTCCTTTTTAAGTAGTGTAGATATTTTTTTTTGCATTTCCATTTTAAAAGAGAGGAGGAACATTACACAAACTAATACATAGTTTAAAACATGGTTTTACACAAACTAATACATAGTTAAAATATTGCAAAATGAGAAAACCTAACTAGTGTTGGCCTCGCAGATTTCGTATGTTCACTGCTAAGAAAGAACACTCTCAGCCACTCTCAGTCACCTAAACTCAAAATGCAGCTGGCAATGATAGCTCTATTGTTCCTATGCAGGGAGAACATACAGAAACCTCCGTGACCGTCTTCACTGCGAAGAAAGAACACTCGACATTTTCAATCGGCGTCCTCTTCGTCGTCGCTGTGGTAGTGCCGGCGGAAAGACGTATTGTCGAACACCTTCACGCTCATCTCCTTGTCGTCTTGGTAGGAGAATGTGAGTACCTAGCCGGCTTGGAGGTCGTGGAAGCGCGCAAACTTCTCCCAGCCGGTGTGGAGGTACATCTTGCCGCGCACGTCGAAGAGCACGTCCACCAGCAGAAGCCGTAGCCAGCCTCCCGCAGCTGCAGCGCGGTCGGATCGTTGCCGGCAACGAACTCGGCGAACTTGTCCGGCAGCCTCTGGATGCCGAGTGGGTCGACATTGAGGACTACGATGAACTCGAACTCTCACCCCCCTCGAAAAACGACGATGGCGCAGGTGACATAGGTATGCCTAACGGGCATACCACGAGTGTACCCTTGTGTATATTATTGAGTTCAAGTTGGTGAACCCGAAGACCTGGAGGCCCACGAAGCCGAAGATGTGAAGCCCAAGAAAGAAGAGCCAGTATAGGGAAACTTGTAACAATATAAGGAAAGGCCCAGTGCGGCCCGATAATTCTGTACTTGTACGACACGGAAAAGCCTCGGCTTCACCTCCTATATAAAGGTGAAGCCAAGGTCAAAAATAAGGATCGAATCATTGCAAACCCTAGCCGCCATATTTTATCTAGTTAGATGCCTTTGTTCGTCTGACCACCCTCGAGTTCTACTTGCCCTCTACTTTCCACGAAACCCTAATTCTACAATCCGTAGGCATTGAAAAGTCGATACCTCGTCAATTTGCGCCGTCTGTGGGAATTGGAGGTAGCAAGCCCTGATCTCGATGGCATCGTCATCATCATCATCGGCAGCAAGCAATGTGACGGAAGGAGGTAAACAGATCCAATCTGGTCTTGTCGATTTTGTTCCTCACCCTCCCGCCCATTTGCATGCATATGCCAACTTGGAAGAAGCAATGAAGATGACGTTCGGGAGCTTCCGCTTCCTCGCCGGGAAAGAAGGATCACACCGCTTTTCGGCACCGATTTTTCGGGACCGTTGGCGGCCCGCGGCCGGGCCTGATTCCTCGGGATCATCAACATCGTCTGTTGAGTCAGGCGACGAGGAGGTCTCGCCACCATGCATCACCAAGCCCACTAATAGCGGAAAACTCGCCGATCTATTTGGCGGGATGACTTTAGGGTCGGTCATGGAAACCGATCTGCTCCAAGATGGCGACTCTGATAACTTCACCAACTTCGACTTCACTAGCAACACCAACTTAACCGCCAACAGGGAGGTCTTTGCCGATCTGTACGATGGTGTCACCTATCCTATGCATAATGCGTGGATGCTAACCTTAGAATCACGCAACAAGAACTCGACGATTCAAGATCCCGAGCTTGACGATAGTGCAAACTCGACATACCATCAAATCTACGTGCTCACGGCGTCGGTTCGCGAGGTAGAAAAAGACGAGCAATATGAGGCTTTCGAAGAACTAGGCAACCCCTATGTCGATCCCGCAGATCTCACGAGGGGAACAGGAAACAAGTATGTTGGAGCCCATCCAAGAGAGAAGGTGCAGTTGCCTCAAGCTGCTTGGGATAGAGCTACAAGGGCTATAAATGGCACAACACCGATGACAACCCAATCATCTTCAGCATAGCTAACATCATATCAATATAAACTTAGTCATGCAAGACGCGAGTTACAAAAGCTGCAGCAAAAACTTGATGAAAGGAAAGCAGCGGGCGGACGCTTCTAGCGAACGCAGAGCAAACCTGAGCGCACACTCGGGGAATTCAACAAACAACCACATAGACCATTGCGGAAGAGCAAGATCTCGGATGGCAGGCATACCCGAAGATCGCCTTGACGACGGAGGCCGCCACATTTTACTCTGGCGGGGGCGTCCACTCGCGCTGGCGCGGCGGGGAGGGGTCGCGGATGGCGAGGGCGCCGCGAGACGAGAAATTGCGGCGGCTGCGCGAGGGCGCAGCCTCCAATGGCTCTTGGTGATACATGGCGTCTAGGGCTGGAGGAGGACAACGCGGTGGAGGCTTGGAGGCCTGGAGAGGAGAGGAGAGGTGGAATGAAGCAGCGAGGGAGGCGCGCGGTGGTTTATATAGCGGCCGAGGAAGCCGTTGGCGGGCATTAACGCCGCAGTTGAAGACGAGCAGCAGCGCTGAAGACGAGCATGCGCGCATTAATGCCAACGCGACTCAATGCGAAAGGCGAGCAAGGCGTGCAGCCTTTGACTGCCGCTGAAGATGAGCAGGCGCGCTGAAGACGAGCAGGCGCGCATTAACGCCGACGCGACTCGACGGGCCTGGACGGTGATAAGGAAGATGACTCGGTGGGCGCTGACGAGGAGGGTCCACGGCCATGCATGCGTTTCCTGCAGCTTCTTCCCGCGTCTTTCCCGCCAACACGCGGCACGCCAGCGCCCCCGCTAGGCTCCCTTTCTACTGGGTTTGGCCTGGGGGCGCCGGATGCAAAGTCGGACCGCGTCGGCTGAAAATAAATTTTGGGGGCCGCGGTGGGGTGGATTTTAGGCGCTGACACTCCTCCAAGACCCCCTATAGGAGGGCGAGTGGAGATGCTCTCACGAAGCCTGTGACAAATGGATTTACCAGTTCAATAAAGGAACTTATTCCTCGAGTTCTTGTTATAAACAAAAAATTGAGTCATTACAGGATCACATGCCTTCTAAACTGATCTGGAAGTTAAAGTGTATGTCTAAGCACAAAGTTTTTGCCTGGTTACTCTACATGATAGAATTAACACTAGGGATATACTCATCAGAAGGCAGTGGAAAATTGCTTGTAGCAGTGACTGTGTTTTATGTCCCCAGCATGTGCTTGAAGATTGGAAATATTTGTTTTTCACTTGCCAATTTAGCTCCAGGGTTTGGAATTATCTTCAAATCGATTGGAGAGACTATTCTATTGAAGAAAGCCCGTTGTTTGCAAAGAAAAGGTTTAAGGGCCCTTGTTTTACTGAGATGATCATCTTGGCTTGCTGGAATATTTGGAAACAAAGGAACCACTGGATTTTTCGACATATGAGACCTTCTTTCAAAGGGTGGAAAATTGGTTTTGTTCTAGATGTCACCATGCTGAAGCATAGGATGAAGAGCTCTCTTGCTAACAATTTTTCATCATGGCTTAGTTCCCTTAAGTGATTCTTTGTTTTTGTTTTGTAAATATGTTGTATATAGTTTGAACTTTGCTTGAGTAATAAAAGCCTGCGAGGTGTTCCCCTGTAGTAGAAAAGGTTTCAAAAAAATAAACTACAAAATTAATGCATGCACTTTACATGCATCACACGCCACTAGTGCACTACTAGAAAAACAACTATAGGTAGGTGACTTATCAATGGCACATGTAAAGGGTGTTGCATCACGGGTATAATATAAAGCGGTGCATCAGAGGAGCTTCTAACTTACCCGTGATGCACCTTGAAAAGCGATGAGCCAAGGATATTTTTGGGCTAGGTAGCAGAGATTGCGCCCCTCACCCATGCGTACCCCATACTAGTGCGCCATAGGTATATCTGATACCCGTGACGCATCAATATATAGTGCACCACGAGTAAGTGAGGGGCTAGGACTATATAATTTTGGTCCCCTTCAGTTAAAGAAAAGAATAAAAAAAGAATAAACTTGAAAATTTCAAATCCTTTGAGATGTAGTTATTTTACATAATCTAGTTGCATGAAACAACATGAATTTAGACTTATTTTTGTAAAAGGGCTCTAGATTTTTCATACGACACCGTATCGAAAAACAATTAATATGAAAAAGCATGTACAAAGAATGTTACATCCAAATTCAGGCCATATTGCGGTTCTTTTTAGAATCATCAATATCAAAAGGAAAAGTAGTGTTTTTGGACATTTTAGATTTTGCTGCAATTTTTTTCGGAAGTACCTCACTTATCTGTGCCGCACCGTTAGTACTGTTGCGCCATGGGCATTTTACTCTAAATATCCCCGACAACCTACCCACTGGCTCCACCATATACCTATCCACACATCCCTTATCCACCTTTCTCAACACCTCTCTCTCTCTCTCTCTCTCTCTCTCTCTCTCTCTCTCTCTCTCTCTCTCTCTCTCTCTCCCTCCCTCCCTCCCTCTCCCTCTCCCTCTCCCTCCCTCCCTCCCTCCCTCCCTCCCTCCCTCCCTCCTCTCTCTCTCTCTCTCTCTCTCTCCCTCCCTCCCTCTCTCTCTCTCTCTCTCTCTCTCTCTCTCTCTCTCTCTCTCTCTCTCTCTCTCTCTCTCTCTCTCTCCCTCTCTCTCTCGTGGAGCTTCGCAACACCCCTCTTCCATGTGCGCTGGCACTCCTGCTCCGCCTCTGCTCTGCCCGACCGCACCTCCTCCGACCCATGGCACTCTTCCTGTGTGCCGCCTCTGCTCCTCCTCCAACCACACGCCTCGCCGTGGCCCTCCTCTGCTCCAGCGCGCCGCCGGCCTCCCTGATCCTCGCTGAAGCTGCGCGACCCTCCCTTCTCTCCCGTCGCTAGACGTTGCTTGCCTCAACCACCCTCGCGCTGCTCCCGGTTGCCGCCTCCTCCCGGTTTGACGACCAATGCTTCCACCAGTGCCCCCTCATCGAGCTATGGTTAGGGTTCATCGCGAGCTCCATCACAACACGTCGCTTGCTCGTTCAAAGGTAATGAAAAATTATTCGCCAAAACTAAATTCACAAAAAATTGATTTTCAAAGGTGGCCTTTCTTTTTTGTGAACATGACTATGGAAAATCGATGTGCCACATGTAGTTGTTTTTCTAGTTGTGGTATATCTTCTACCGATGGCGTGGAACGGTCACACTACCAGTATTTTATGACTGGTTACGTGGGTTGTTATTCTAACGATATACGGGCGGCATGCCACTTGCACGCCAGATGCCAGTATCGCTTTGGATATACCATTAATATACTATTATGTCCTAGTGTGAGACTTAATGTTTGGACCGTGAAACAATTGATATTACACTTTTTGTATTGATTTACCATATTGATTATAAGTATTATCAGAACACATTAGATCTACTAGTATAATCATATGGATAGACAAAATTAATAATCATATCCTGATCGATCATGCTGAATGCGCAACCTTGTACTTAAATTGCAAGTCATTCGTAGTTCATATTTGATCAACATGTAACGTTGTAACCCATGATTTGTAATATTTGAATCTGAAAGTATACACTAAAGGGATGTGTGCATCAGTTTGATGTAGAGGCTGGGGGGCATTGTTCCCTTTTTTTGATGTTTTTATCAGTATGGAATAATAATATCTGAAGTCGATCATGTAGTTAATTTTAGCGAGAGCAAATATACCGTGACATTTTCCACCATCCATGGACCCTTGAGTTATGATGGCTATATACGCACAAAGCAAAATAGGCACAAATATTCTTGCTAGAGAATTCCGAAGAAAACAATCGGACAACATACACATTTGGATTCATGTCCTAATATAAATGGACAGATACATTTGTAATGACCTATCGAATATGATCTACTTAGATACATTTGTAACCATTTATCATTTATGACATTCAATATTGTTACAATGATCTATATCAGATACAATTGTTTGGATAGTCATGGAGATATATCGTATGGGATCTGTTTATTAAATATATAGAACTATGGGAATTTATTGTTTGTTTGCTTGCTTGTTTGTGATATTTCTATGAACAATTTTAAAGATCCTGTTTGTGATCGACTAATAAAAAGATCTGCTAGATTAATGCCGAGATGATATTCCAGTGAAGCTATAAAAGACAGTGTTTTATTAGTGTGCACTTTAACATGGAAAACATGCGCTGTTTTCACCTTAATTTTGCGGATGGGAACGAAAGTATATCATCCTAGTCATCCATTCCCTTGTTCGGCGGCGATATGAACGAGGTTATGCGCTGCACTCAGCACGCACCCACTCAAGGGATACCAGATTCAGCAAAGCCGAAGCAACAGCCCACCGGAACGAAAGCATCCCCTGCTGCGCAGTCTGCCACCTAGATCGCGTAGCGGCGCGACTCAGCCTTCAGCCTACATATATACTTCAGCCTTCACCCTATAGTCTATAACCAGCGCTTCATTGTGAGCCACTGGCTTGAGGCTATTGCGTGAGCGATCGATGGAGGGAGGCGGCGGCGGAGGGTGCGGGGTGTTGGCAGAGGCGGCGAGGCCGGCGGCGGGGATGGTCGTGGTGCAGATGCTATTCTCCGTGCTGAACATCCTCATCAAGCTCGCGCTCAACGACGGCATGGACGCCCGCGTCCTGGTAGCCTACCGCTTCATGTTCGCCGTCGTCTTCCTGTGCCCCATCGCCTTCTTCGTCGAGAGGTACGATACGTTTACTCCTGAGAGTTGGAGATGCGTCGCTAGCATGCATGCATATGCGTGCACGTCTGTTTTTTTGTCAATTCAAAATGGCAAGGCAAATGCAGTTTCGGTTGGCTGAAAAAGAATTTCTGGATTCCCACGCAGCGATCAAGAAAGATGTATATGAGATCTACTGCTCTAGTAATTCTTCTCTAGCTAGCTTTATCGAAAAAAAAAACTAGCTTGCATGCACCTGCAGCCTTTGTTTTGGTCAATTTAAACGTCCATAGACCTTGAAGATAATAGCATGTTCCGTGATCTGATCAAAAGGCAAGCATGCATGCTGCATTGCTGCAGGAAGCGCAAGACATGTCTAAAATGTAATATGTAAGAACTGCTCCTTTTTCTCAGAGCTATTACTCCCTCCATCCCATGATAATATGTTAGTATAACCAAACAAAAAATTGAAATGGGGATTAAACCTCCTCTGCACCGAATAAATGCATGCGGCCTTTATTACATTAATTGTTATCGGAAAAGTGCGACAATCAGAGTATCATCGTTATTACAATACTTCACGAATCACTCAAGATCTATACATGTATCAACCATCTAAATAAGGATAAATGAAAAACGCATCAGTGGATCAACATGTGAGTCTGCGCTCATGCTGCCAGCCGCACTGGGTAAGTAAATCTTGTCCAACCGTTTTAAAACGGTTGCACCAGAAATCCACGTCCTAGCGCTGCTCCAACTGCGAAAGTTGTTAGTATAACCAATATACTCTTGTGGTTAAAATAATATCTTATAGGACCAGAAAATTGTAGTAAATTTTCATTAGTAGAAAAAACTGCTCGTAATTACCTGGTTTTTGCGAATACAACACGTTCGCTCCCTCGCGTCGCCCTCCCCCCTCCAGGTAACCAAGGGGACGAAACCCTAGCCCCGCTGCCGCTCCCTCCTCTATGTCCTCCCTTTCTCGTCGCCCCGGAGACGCTGCAGATGCCGATCAAAGACCGTGACGCCGGTGCTAGGTGGAGGAACGCTGTGTGGGATTCGCCTGTGCTGGTGCAGACGCGCGGTGGATGCCTCCTACACCGATATGCTCCTGCCAGAGCGACCTCAGGTCAGGTCAGGGATTTCCACAGTAGGGGCCTAGGCATCTGAGGGGCGGCCTGTACGAGTTGAGGGCGATGTAGTTCCTAGCGGTGAGGGGGGCGTTTTCCGGTGCTGCAGACCATGTCCTCGGTCATGCGGGTGGAATGGAGGCGGTGGAGGGTGCTTGCGTCGCACTGGTCGACCTGTAGACCCCCCGAGGCCTGCTTCCACGTCGTACCCACCCCAAGGTCCATGGAACTTGGCGTCCTCGTTGGTTCGGTTGCTGTGTTGGGGTGGCGGGTTCGGGGGCTCTAGCCGGGATAGATCCTTGGCTGCCGATGGCGATCATGACGTTAGCAACATTTTGGATGTCGTCTTCATCCTCCTACCGCCGCCAGAGGGCGCGACAAGGTGAAGATTGGTTGTTGCCGCCGGAGGGTGGTCTGCTCATTCCCTTGCTAGGAGGAACGGCATGGGACGGATCGTCCACCATGCCGGTGGCGTGCGGTTGCCGGGAACCATGGCGTGGTGGCTATCTGACGTGAGCGGCGGTGGAGTGAGCAGTGACGCGCCTGGAGCAGCGCGGCGAACAGCGACCTGGGCAACGTTCTGGGCGGCGTCCTGGTGGTGCTGATGGTGGCCTCCGTTGGCGAGCCATGCCGACGGGGGAGGTGTGGGGTTGTACGGGCCAGATTGGGTGAAAACGCTAGGTCGGTCTTCTCCTTGCCATCTCCGCCCAGCTTGTGGCAGGGTGTTGCCTAGGCTCCGCGTTGCCTTTGTCGGCATGTGATGGTCGGCGGCGTTGGGGCCTGACCTGAATAGATGGTGGCGGTCCTAGGGTTTCTCTTGTGAGAAGATGAAAACCTGGCTGAAGCCTATCCATCTTGATCTAGCCAAAGTGTTGAGTTCCGAAAGGCTCCGCCGGCGAATGTAAAAATGCATCTATTGTCTGGAGTTTTGTGGGTCGGGAGGTATTCGGTCATGCACACTCATGTTTTATTCAACCGTTTGGTTTTGGAGCGAGCGGCGCGAATCTCTGTTCAATCTTTCCAGCAGGTGACACTTTGGTCCATGGTGATGTCAGAGATGGAGAATATCATGATGGCTGCACTAGAGGACTGGCAATGGAGGTTTAAGTCTCTGCGTCGTTGAGGGACTTGCTTCGTGTTCTGGGCTTTGCAGCAGCAGTATGTATATGGGGGCGGCAACAAAGGTGAAGTTTAGAGTCTTACCTTTCAGGGTGAAAATCCAAGGTCTGACCTTAATTGTTTGTGCCCCACAATGATCTTGTTGAAGGCATCGTTTTGAGACCAGAGACTATCTTCAGGATGAAAACCGAAGATCTTTGTTCTGGCGATGAGGGCGTTTGTGCGATGTTCTCTTCTTGGAGACGGTTACTTTTGGAGAGTCTGAAGTTCAGTTGTTGTCTTGGTTGTGGAAGTATTGTTATTGCTAGGCCACAATGTTGTTTCTGGACTTCTTTTTCCCTTTTTAGTTATGCTCATCTGTACTGCCATTAGGATATTACGTTATTGTAGAGACTGGGTGTATTTGGTATGTTCTGATATTAATATATTCCTTTTATCGAAAAAATCGTATACCTACTGCAGATCTAAGTCTATCTATGTGATTGCAGGAACACAAGGCCACCACTAACCAGGAAGGTCGTACTACACTTGTTCTTGTGCGGCCTGTTCGGGTAAGTACTTTTTTTATTAGATCAACTCCTATAAGGCCCCGCTTGGATGATCGCTTCTTCCGTCCCGCGCTGGAGATCCGTGAAAATATGCTCCCGTTTTGCCTAAAAAATGGGAACCAAAGGGGGCCTAAGCTTTTACTCGTCTACATTTTTGAGAGGAAAATACTTAAATTCCAGCGATTCTGTAATTTATAATGGTAATCATCTCCATTCAAGTAGCCTGTTCTTGAGACCACAAGCATGGTTCAATTCATAATTGCTCTATAAGAAGGTTTCTTAAAGCAGTATTGTGCTGCATATCGACAATGCACATTATGCTGATTGATCAAATTGACAAATATATCAACAATGGTTACTCTATTTTAATTTTTTTCTCTAACACAGTTCATGACATTTTAAAGTTAATATTCTGCCATGCATGCTTATATTGCCTATATGTAAAAGAGAATATATTTAGTAGCTTAAGAAATTCATCAAATTACTATATGTAGCAGTATTAGGTATTTACAATTTGTGATGCACTTGTGCACACGCTTAAAGGTACTGCAAAGTTAGTCCAGGGTAAGCAAATTGGAAGTGGCAGCATGCAATCACTCTCTTCCATTTTGGGTTAGTAAGTAGTCATAAAATATGGAATAAAACTTGCAGTACTAGCTTATTGCTTGATTTATGCAAGTTGTTGGGGATAGACAAAAGAACTTTTGAGCATAACATGGGTGCAGAAATAAGTGCCTCTGAGTAGTAATAGTTGACATCTTCTTCTTAGACACACCAAACTAAAACATAACAATGCACAATTTTGCCTCCAATTATTTATTATGTAGAAAAACAGCAGCTTCCTACATTTTCATGAATTAAATCAACATTTTGGATATTATGAAGGGTGCTTTTTGTACATATGTTGTTCGGTGTTGACTTCTGTTAAAAAATAAAAAGGAAGTTAACATACATCATTTTTTAGCATGAAGTATTTGGTTTTCATTTGATTAATAAAATAACCTACTTCCTCCATCCACGAATAAGTGCTCATATTTGACCAACTTTATAGAAAAGAGTTGCAACATATATGATGGAAAATTGGTACGGAATGAAACTACATCTCAAGTAGCGAGCCTAGTTCATTTGGTTAGGAAAGTGGATGTACAACCCAGCCACCAAAGTTTAAGTTCTAAGGGATGCAAATTTGGGTTCCTATTACTTAAAATTAAAATAAAATCACTGTAGTCGCATACAGTATTTTTTTTCAAATAAATTTTTTTAAGGTGAATTTAGCTATACCAATTTAGTTTCATAAATGCTATTACTTTTTACAAAGTTGGTCAAATTTTAATAAGTTTGACTCTGAGCAAAACATAGAATTGCACTTATTTGCGGAAGGAGAGAATTAATAAGCTATGCACAATAGACCATCATAAGATTCAAGAAACATATTAATGGAAAAAGGAAAACAAACAGATGTATTAATTTAGCATCATTTGTTTCTGCCGTTGAGCTGCCAACACCTTTGCAACAGTTAAAATATGGTACATAAAAAAAGTGTGAAAAATATGGTATATAACGACCGAGGATTTTTGCCATCTGGGTAATTTTTTACTCACGGCGTCGAGGAACTGGTTGAATCCCAGCATAAATCCTAAACCCACATGACTAAAACCCTGTACCTGGGCCACATGAAACGATACCAAGTGTGCTTAGAGGAACTCCGGGTGGCTTCAAAAGATGCTAATGCACACCTCTAATGATTTGCTGAAGTACCAAGCCTTTTGGATGCACAGAAGTTGGGTGAGGAACTAAGCAATCTCCTCCAGCGCAGATCTATTATGATCCTTGCCCTGTGTCAATCCTAGAAGAAAAAAATGTTGCATCGCGAATTCTGTTAATTCTGGTAAGTGTCGACGCGATGGGTAACTGAGTACTTCTGTAGAAGTTACGTTTTGGTGGACAATGTGTGTCATATCCAGTGTTTTTTTTCCTCAGATGGTATTTCTAAAATACCACTGAAAACCGGTTTTACTGTTAGCCACTAAGGAAAATTTGTACCAAAAGAAATTTATCCATATTTTAATAATATTTTCAACTTTGTATATAATTTTTTTCTCAATTTATAAATTCGTTTGACAAATCTCAGACGTATTTTCGGAGAAAGGTAATGCATACCGGTGCTCATCGGTATTCTTTTTCCACCCGGGAAAAAATGGTTGGTCATATCCACCTCTATAATAAGACATATATGTCATGTATCAAATCTTTTCATATAGTGGCAATCATTAATGTGATCTAACATGCTGAATTGGATGGTCTTACAGCGTTCTAAGATGCAGAGCTTATGTTATTCAAATGATTTGGTGGACGCAGTTGATATAATTTAGAATACTGACTGGCATATCAGCTATGTGTACCAAAAATGTGTATATACAGGGTACTTAGGTACACATGTAGGAAACCAATAATTTTTCAATTTTGGCCAACATATATGCTAAATTCCTGCATTATAAATTCAGTTACTGCTACTTAGTCGTGGTATGTACTTGGTCGGTACTCATTCGGACATTTAGAGTTATTGTCGCTATAATGAATATGACTAACCATGTCTATGGTTTATCCTTCTAATGAAACTTATTTAGTAAAGTTAATTTCTATCTTCGTTTATACATAGTTCTAGGGCATGTTGCTTGATAGGCATATTGGTGGTTTTTATTCTTTTATGTCATTTCTATGTAAGTTGTAGCAGCATTGCCTTGCTATTACTTCTAAATTCGAAGAAAAATTTCCTTCCAAGAGTGATTTAGTAAAAAAAATATTAAGTGATGGTATTTTCTGGAAATTAAGAAGTGGCATTTACCTGGGGCAGGATCAATGAATATCACCGTAGACATGTGAGCATGAAATAATTTATTTGTTCATAATAAGAATTTTTTATTTATATGTGTATATATCTTATCGTATGCATGTTTATGTGTACGCAGATTTACTATAAACCAGAACCTGTACGTGCTGGCCATAAAGTTAACTTCGGCAACCTTTGTTACAGCTATCGCCAACCTGACACCTGCAGCAACCTTCATTCTTGTGATATTGACAAGGTTAGAGAATTTTCCACACATATGTGAATACAAATACCGATGCATGCATGTATCCACTGATATTGCATACATTTTGGTATAACTGTTATTCAATGAAATTTTCATCTCATTCGATTGGGAAAATAATGTTTATGTTGTAAAAGAAATTAATATTGGCCTCCATACTGAATTAAACAACAGGCTTGAGACTTTGAAACTTAGGAAGCGTGCTGGGCAAGCAAAATTTGTGGGAACCCTTATCGGCATGGGTGGTGCAATGTTGCTGACATTCTATAAGGGGCCAGAGTTGAAGTTACTTCGTCGGTTGCCACGTCCCAAGCTTACACACATCACCAAAGCCCACCACACCCACCCACCATCAACTGGTAATCAAATTCTTGGCTCATTTCTTGGCATCACCAGTTGTTTCAGCTACGCTACATGGCTTGTCATCCAGGTTAGTTATCTCGCATTGTGTTACGTACTGCTTGTTCTACAGTAATTCTACACCCACCAGGATAGGACATCGCTTATGTGGTAATATTTGGTGTTTCACTTGCAGGCGAAAGTGGGTGAAGTGTATCCATGCCACTACTCGATTGCTGCAATGGTGTGTCTCTTCGGTGCAATCCAGTCGACTATAATGGCAGCTTGTGTGGAGAGAGACAAGGAACAGTGGAGGCTAGGACTAAACATTAGACTCTACTCGTCAGCTTACGCGGTAAGTGGGACTTTTTTCTCGTGTCTGGAAAGTTCTTCCATTGATCAGTCATTCACAACCTCAAGAATTCAGCATGTTATTTGTTCCACTCAGGGCTTGGTAGCATCAGGATTCGCGTTCCCGTTACTATCATGGTGCCTGCGAAAGAAAGGGCCCCTATTTATCGCTGTGTTCAGCCCATTGATGCTCATCTTCGTCGCAGTTCTCAGCTCCATTCTTCTCAACGAGGCGCTGTACCTCGGGAGGTGAATACATTTTAGACCTGTATTTCATATCAATGGATGTGCCTCCGCGGATTCCTTTTTTCCAAGGCTGAATTCTTATGTTTCGAACCACTGCAGTGTGCTTGGTTCTATACTAATTGTGGGTGGCCTATACCTGGTTCTTTGGGGCAAAGCGAAGGAACAAGCTGAGGTGTCCAAAGATGACGATATGGGCAGGGAATCCATTCCTATGACTGCTACCAGTGAAATGAAATAAGACAAGGAGAATCATGGAATTAAATAAAAAATAAATCGGAGATAAGATGTTAACTATGTATATTGTATTCACACCATTTCATCTCTTCTACCGTTTTGAACTATTGAATTTATTTTCTCCATAGAGATTTGCTTCTTGGATGGAAGGCTCAAGATGAGCTCAACTTTAACTTAATGAAGTCGACCAACCAGTTTCAATTCAACACACCATTTGCAAAAAGAAAAGGTTCAATACAACGCACACCATACACATGTCTAGGCTAAGAGAAACCGAATGCAATGCAAGGATAGAACCAACAAAGGGATGGATGATACAATGGCTAAAGTAGCAAGCACACTACTGATGATCTCCCCTAAGCGAGTAGTGCATCGTCTTGAGCCTAGAGCTCGCAAGTCCCAATGCTTACTTGTCCTTCATCTTCACCCCAGAAGCCGAAGAGTGATCATATGAAAGACAATGTTAACATGTTATTTAGGGATGAATCTCTGATAGTCTGTTTGCTTCTAGCAAGCCAAAGGGACCGACATTACGCGGCAAATACTATCCAGACAATGTGTCTACGCTGGCCCGCTCAAGAACTAGCTAAATGCACAACATCCCCAAACAAATCAGGTATCCGGTCCACATTAACCAGGTCCCTCGCACAGCTCCACATGAACTTCGCAATGTGGCAAGTGAAGAAAATATGGTTGACACCCTTGACCTCGCCACATAGGCACAAACCAACTAACTTCTCCCTTGCCTTTTTTTGGATTGTGTCCCCTGAAAGCAATCGGACCCTAGCGAGCTAGCAAAGAAAATCTCGATCTTTGAAGGCGCTGTAATTTTCCAGATGAACGCAGGTTGTGGGTTGTTATGGCCCATCATGAGGCGTAGATACACGGACCTATCGGAGAATCATATCAAATCCTTCAAGGCCTAGATGACCTTTTCCTTCTCATTGTTGAGTTGCACTATGTCTGGGTCCGGGCAAAGGCTAACCCATTGTGCCCTCTCCCCAAACCAAATGTTCTCCTAAAGGGAATGGTCCAAGTGCCCTCAAGCACTAGCCACACTGCAAGACTCGTGCACTGCAATATCTAAGAGGTTTAGGAAGCGATCCTGCAGGGGTGCATCATAGCAATCAGTTGAGACAAATAAAGGTAGAGGTCGCGTTTGTTATGTTGTGATCCAAATTCATATTAAAGGGAGGCTAAATTCTGACGAGTGGAGCGATGTGTCTTCACTATTGGTGGATGTGCTGTGAGTTGGAAGGTGTGGGATCCCTGGCAACTAGGGTGCCATGGACCTATGGTTGTTGGGTCCATGGTAACTCCTTGGAAGCAATCGCTCAGGGAGGTTACTCCCGAGTGAGGTTCTACGAGGTATAAAACCCTCTCGGAGGCATCGAGCTGGAGCGGAAGACAGGTTTGGGAAGGAACCCCCTCGCAGAGCTTCCCGAGCCACCGGCCTCCTCCAAGTCAGGAGGCATCCTTTGAAGATGATAAGATCAATCAAGGAGCTTAGGATTCCTTCTCCACCAAGCCTGCAGCAAGGACCGGTGGAGTGGGCTCTCAGGCTACGAGAACAGCAAGGCCTGCGCCAGGTACGTCATGGCTGAGCTGAAAAGCTCCGTCCCGAGGAAGCAAGATTCCATTGCCCCTTTGGTGATTAAATCGGGCTTGACGAGGACCAGAGGACTAAGGCCCTGCCCTTGCCACTTTAGTGCAAGGCCGGGTCGACGGCACAAGCTGCCAGAGGAGGCGTCATCGACAACCTCAACATCTGGCATGGACCGGCACTTTAATCGGCCATGGACTATGTCCATCTTGTAAAGGGCGGGGAGTCTCCCGCCCTCAGTTTGGAGATGTGGGAACCCTTCCCCCTCAAGATATTTCGAGGGAAGAGGACCAACTCATCTACAAAAGGACTAGCTTTCCTAGCGTAGAGGGGGGCGATCCTGAGTGACCACAAACCCTAGACATCTGTACGGTCATATTCTCCATTGTGACCTGCAATACATACACCAAAGTAGGATGTAGGGGTTTTACCTCTCCGAGGGCCCTCAACCTGGGTAACTGTCGTGTCTCTCTCTGCAGTGCCCGCCTTCGGTAAGGTGACAACGTGATCTTGAGTCCACTGTGTTTGAACCTTTCGGGTTCGGTGATACCCGTGTTCCTTCGCGGACACGAATCTCCGGCATTTGGCGCGCCAGGTAGGGAACTCAGTCCGTCTTTGCACTTCTCCGACGGTCTTCGGCTATATCATCATGGCCAATCCGGCGGAGCGCACAGCGCTGGCTGACCGTCACCGGGAGCCGGTCGTTAAGCCCGCAGCTGCTCAGGTTTCGCCTGGAAGGGACGACCTCCGACCAGTGGTTATCCAGCATCCACGGACTCGCGCACGTGATGTCCGAGGTTACGACGGTTGCTGGGGGCTCAGCAGGTGCTGCACCAAGGGGTGTTCCGCCCGCTAGGCATCCCTTTTTTCCCCTCGTCCGAGGGAGGAATAAGGCAAAGCCTGGCGGCGTCGGACGCGCCAAGCGCCCATGCATCAAGAGGAAGAAAGCCTCCACTTCAACGAAGCAGCCGGAGCACCCCGCGCACACGCCTGCGCTGCGGGATCTCCTGCTGCTAAAGCAGCACCCCGGGAGCCGCTGCGTTCATTCACACAACACTTCGCCGACCTCTACCTCCAGCTTCCAAAGGTCAGTGAAAAGCAGGTTCTGGACTCCTTCGACGTGGGTACTACCAACTAGCAGGTTGTGGAAGAGCTGATGCTCTCTCCAGGACCGGTGACCGTCGCCCGGCTCTTCCAGATAGCATATGAACATGCCGACAGTGAGCTGGGCGAGGGCAGTTCGGCAGGGCCCTCACGGCAGGAAAGGTCTCTCCGTCGCTTCAAGTCGATGTCTCCTCTCTGGCACCCCAATGGTACACGGTTCCCGGACGCATCAGGGGAGGATTCTCTGGCATGCCAAGACTGGGCAAGGCTCAAGGGCTTACATCGTCAGAACGCCACCCTCTCCTATCCTGCCGCTGTTTTCGGGCCTCTTGACTGGACAACATCAGGTGTTCTGCGGATGATAAGTAGGAACGCGCCAAGCTTCCTCCCCGAGGCACGATTGTCGCAGGTCCTCCCTGGCTCTCCCGAAGGAATCTGAAGCAGCAGCTACCCTGCAGGAAGCAATTAGGGGTACGTCGGTCTACCCCTCTAAGGCCTATCTGACGTGCTTCCCTCAATTCACATGTCTTTTTTGGAAGGATCTTTTGCGGGCAGTATTGTAATAATCAACACAATTGTCGCACCTCTCAAGAATGCTCCATGCGCCTATTATTCTCAAGCCGTGTTTCTTTCTGGAAGGATCTTTTGAGGCAATATTGTAATCAATGCAATTTTCAAATCTTTCAAGAATGCGCCACACGCTTATTATTCTCAGATTGGTCATCCTCGGGATCTCAAATTGGTCTCTCCATCTGGACTTCATGGAGATTACAAAATTGTGTAATCAATATTTTCTACTATAAAAACTGCAATAACCCTATGTTGATATAGGAATCTAGTCATCTTAAAGCGCATTCTGCAATATATTCAAGGTACACTGAAGGTTGGACTTACCTTTCAGCGATCCTCTTCTACTCTTCTAAGTGCATTTTCAAATACAAACTGGACATGATGCCTTAATTAATTACAGACGATCGGCACGAGGTTTTTATATATTCTTTGGTTCTAACTTGATATCATGGAGTGCCAGAAAACAAGATAACGTGTCTCGCTCTAGCACTGAAGTGGAATATAAGGCATTAGATAATGCTACAATTAAGTTGATTTGGGTCGAGATTTTAATTCAAGAACTCGGTGTTATTATGCGGGAAAGACCATGTCTTTTGTGGGATAATTTTGGTGCAACATACTTATCAGCAAATCATGTTTTTCATGCTTGGACGTAAACATATTAAAATAAGGTATCACTTTCTTCGTGAAAGGGTTGCTGCCAAACTACTGGATATCAGGTTCATATCTACAAAGGATAAGTTGTAGATGGTTTTACAAAAACTTTAGCTGTTAAAGATTTACATGAGTTTTTTGTGTAATCTAAGGGGTTCTTAAGCATCTATATTACAACTTTTTATTCTTATATGTATGGAGTAGTACTCCGCTGGGTACGACTCCTCCAAGTCCTTCTTGTACAGGCCTATGACTCTATGAGGGTTACTTAACATGAACCATGAACCCTCGGTAGGGTATCGTCCTCCCGTATATTGATAATTACAACCATTTACAATCTATGTTATTTGCAACAATACCTTATATTATGACACATCATGAGCATATGATAAGAAACATTGATCGAATTGTTTTTTCTTCACCAGCACTGTGTATTTGTGTTGGTGTCTAATCATATATCAGCTCAGATGGGGAAGATTCTTGGATGGATGATAAAAAGAGACGGGATCACACATTCTTTTTGTCTTTATAATTTTTCAACTAACAATATTTTTAGTAATACACTAGCTAGTATTATTGGCTATGTGCACCCTCGAGTGCGGAGACCTGGGCAATTTTTTTCATTTCAAAAGAAAATTATAGAACCCAAGGCATAAAATTCAAAAAAAAATTAGATAATAATTTATTTATAAAAAATACATTCTAATCGACTTTCGAGGAAGACAAACCATGTCAACGACAGATAATGTTTACATTAATAGCACATAATTAATTTAGTTCATACTAGTAAAATTTTATTTGTATTATGGAGTAAAGAAAATAGGGGTATTGGTCAAATGGTCATTCTACTTCCGTGAACACAAGCGTCCAACATGACGTGCTCGTATGCGTCAGACGTGACATGCACATAGCGTTGCGACAAATATCGATATTTTAATTCGCCTTTCTCCTATCCTTTGACCACTTTGCACGGTTCTGGAGAAAACGAATGACGACACATTCAACACAATCTCTTGCAATAAATAATGAAGGCGAGATAAACGTCACAATTCAGCGAGCGCTGACCGAACCGGTGGCTGGCTCAGCGTACAGCCACCGCATGAAATGAAGCAATTGGAGAATGGATTAAGCAAGATGAATTACAATAGTCCCAGAGGAAACTACTTGCCAGCCGTTCAATTTTTTAGTGGACGGTGGATAACAACTTGCAGCAGAACAAGTTAAAATAAGTTACCCGCGTGGCAATGGGGATGGACCGGGAGAAGAGTATTAGGGGGTGGATTCGGCAATTTGTACAAATCTCTTGTACACATGTAACTCAGAAAAGTTGAAATCATAAAAACATGCAGTATAATGTTACTGTTTTCCGGCAAAAATAATTGCAATAGTGCCGAAAGTAGGATGATATGCCTTACAGTGGCGCAACGAGCTCCGCGAAACATAGAGGTTAGCATACAAGGCGCTCAACTTTCTTGTAGATAGAAAACGAAATAATTGCACACAAGAAGGCATGCAAAAAACAAAAAATTTAAGCGAGCTCCATGTGTGGCAGAAATAAGACATGGTCTTCTGAAACCCATTATTCATGCTGATGCTTACGACGCTTACATTATTTTTTCCAAATTCCAATCCTAATGCAATCTCAGCATCATAACACATCCTAAATCATGTCCGGTTCCATGCCGAGCTCCAGTGCCCTGCGCTTGATCTTCACCTGCAGCTGCTTGTTCGCCAGTTTCATCCTTTCGTTCTCCAGCCGCATCTTCTCCAGCTCCATGTCCTTCCTCCAGCTCGCAATGGCCCACTTCGCGCGCTTCTGCTCCAGCCTCAGCCTCCTGGCGTCGAGTTCAAGCTCCTTTTTCTTGATCTCCAACGATGAAACCGCCCGGTGTGGCGCCGAGCGCTTACCACCGGCGGTGGCGGGAGGGCTTTCGATGTCGCTGTCGTCGTGGTGGGGCTCCTTGTTGATGTCGATGGCGAAACCGTTGTTTCGCTTCAGCTTCTTGGTAGCGTTGGTCTCCTTACCGTGGTCTTTGGTGTTGGCTTCCTTGCCGTTGTCGGTGCTCTGCTGCGCCCGACGCGCCACCCTGTTCTTGCACGCGCAGTAGTGCGGCTTGTTGAGGTCGCTCTCTGGTCGCTCGCCGGCAATGTCGAGGACGGGCCTCGCTGGATCTGTGGCGCTGGGAGTCATCATATTGTTATGGGAACTGAGGTTGCACTATTGTGAACCGGAGGCTGCGGTATGCTTGCACTTAAATAGGAGAAGGGGCCTTGGATGAATTAGTGGTTGGGCGGCCCACATTTATTTGTTTCTTGTTCTTCATTTCACCAGCATTGATAACCCATATCTTTAAAATTAATGCTCCAAATTATTTTGTTTAGATATCTCGCGCATGAATTACACCTGGATAGTGCAAAACTTTGCTACGCATACACAGCTGTACTCTTCTGTTTTACTCCTTAAATGATGGTACGTACATGAGCTGGAATATATGCCACCTGCACTATTTCCCTTCAGGTTTGCAAAATGGATGGATGTGGAAGATGCAGTGCAAACAACAAGTAACATAAACTTCAAAGTGACAGACTAGACAGCTACTGCATGACGGTTAAGAAATAAGCACCCTTGTATTTCCAGAGAATACGGAAACAGCTAGCTGTAACACCCCAAAATTTCAAAACAAAGAAAACTCAATTTCTCTCATTCCAGAATTTGGAGCCAACAAAAATTTAAATTGAATTACTTTATGTGCATAGTATTCATGCATGTATGTAGTGATCTTGCCATGATGTTTGTTGGAAGTGCTTGACAATGTGTCTAAACCCTAAACTATGCCTAATTGGATCAAAGAGAAACAAAGAAAAAGAAAAGAAAATAAAAAGAGCATCACATATGAGCCTATGGCCACTTTTGCAAAATCTTAACCTAGGCCATGTTACCTTGTGTAAATTTTTTTTCATAAAGGGAATGTATTAATATCAAAACGATACCAATTATACCCAGCCTCTGCAACAACGCACCACCCTAATGGCACTACGGATGCACACAGCCAAAAAAAGAAAAGAAAGCTAAAAAGCAAAAGTACCGCTACAGTATCTCGGGCCTAACAACAGCAATACATCCACCGCCAAGTCAACACCTGAAATACAGACTCTCCAAAAACGACGCCTTCAAGAAGGGAACAGTGCGCTAACACCATCATCGCCCGATCAAAGATCTTAGGTTTTCACCCTGAAGATAGTCCCCGCTCTCAAAACAATGCCTCTAACAAGGTCATT
This sequence comes from Lolium multiflorum, assembly GCA_030979885.1. Taxonomy (NCBI): domain Eukaryota; kingdom Viridiplantae; phylum Streptophyta; class Magnoliopsida; order Poales; family Poaceae; genus Lolium; species Lolium multiflorum. The sequence goes on from CM061748.1 coordinate 209,565,747, forward strand.
GCCAGGCACAACCAGTTAAGGCCAGACCTTGGGTTTTCACCCTGAAAGGTAGGACTCTGAACTTCACACCTGTGTTGTCGCCCCCACTTTCATACCGCTGCTGTGAAGCCCGGAACACCAAGCAAATCCCTCAACAGCGGAGATTTGAACCTCCTTTAGCTAGTCCTCCCCTCCGGCCTTCATGAACTTCCCTGCTTCCGACTTTCATCATGGATCCATAGTCACTTGATGTCAACACAGAAAAAGAGCTTCGCGCCGCTCCTTCCAGAACCAATCGGTCGGAATAAAAGCATGGGTACGCACGACCGAATACCACCGATCCAGCAAACTCCAGCCAAAAGCACTGTTACATTCGCCGGCGGAGCCTTTCGGAACTCAACACTCCGGCTAGATCACGAGTCCAGGCCTCCAGTAGGTCTTCCTCTTCACCCAAGAGAGACCCTAGGACCACCACCTTTATTCAGGTCGGACCCCCACGTCGGCGACCGTCCCGGGCTGGCCATGCCAACCCTCCATCGGCGACTCCTTCGCCGGCTTCCAAGCATCTCCATCTCGCCGCCGGAACACGTTGATAGATCGATAGATCCACCACCACCAACCGCAGGCCGACCCTCTCCGGCGAAGAAGAGGGCCACCTCCACCGTCATACCACGGCTGCTGCCCCGGGCGACCTCGTGTCGCGGGTGAAACCCGAGATCGCCTCCACTCACCGGCAAGAGGCGGGGGTGAAATTGGAGCAGGCCATGAGCCTGGCCGCCGCCCACCACCAACCCCTGCCGGAGTGTTGTGGAGCCGACGGGAGGAGGGAGGCCGCAGCGCTGGCCGCCGCCGCCCATCCCACGCGCCGGCCGCCAGGGGAGCCAACGGGAGAAAGGGGCGCAGCACAGGCCGGCGCCGCCCGACTCATCTGCGCGCCCGCCATGCATCGAGGAGGGAGATCCGGCCGCCGTCACCAGGCGTCGACGAGGAGGAGCCCCCGCCGCCGCCACGTCCCGTGGGTCTTTGCCCCGGCGACGCTACCGGCTGCGGCGAAGGTTAGGGCTGGGGTACGGGAGGGTTGTAGGGGTGCGGGAGGGTTACGGGGGCTTAGCCTGTCCTTCCATCCTGGTATCTTTTGTAAATGGTTTGGAAACATTACTAAACCAAAAATAATAACATTTGTGTCAATGAAAAGCAAAGCAAATAAAAAGAAAAAGGAAAAAACCAAGTCACATGAGATAATGGTCACTTTGACAAATTATATCAGGGTACCTACTTTGAGCCCCTGTATTAAGAAATGTCTAAACTAAACTTGCTCAATTCCTTGCTCCTCATCCAAGAACACATCAAGGTGATCATCTTGTAGTTGACCAACCATGCTAAATCATTTTCAAATTCTTATAATAAGCATGCAAAATTGCAACATTGAAACAGATTATAGATCATCTCAAATTTGATTCTTACCAAATCCTTTCCAAATTTCAAACCAAGGCCATCAATAAGTGCCAAACATTATTTGAATCACACCCATAAAATATTGGGATTTCTATTTTCGTGCCCTCGGATCGTTAGTTGTACTCAGTTTTCCCCAGCCCCTTAGTTTTCCTCAGTTTTCCCCAACCTATGTCTGAAACCCGCAGAAGGAGCTCAGACGGAAGGAATCCGTTTATTTGGACGTTCTGTGCTGGCGTGTTGCGCCGCGTCGTCTGTGGGGCCGCGTCGTGTGGGGCCGCGTCGCGTGGGGCTGGTAGAAAGGGACCGCGTGGGACAGGACGAGAAGCGTTTGGTTGCACGTGAGCAGGAGCTGGGTTTTGTCTCTCTCGGCCCAAATTGGCATTTTTAAGAGCACCTTTTCCCCTCTTTCTCTCTCTGTCTTTTTCACCAAATTAGTATCAAATCTAGAGAAGCTTCTATTTCTGTCTTTCTTCAATATGGCAGCAAATCTAGTAGCAAATCTCTGGGGTTATTTATGCCTTTTGGCCCTCGTTTTTTGCCCAATATGGCAGCAAATCTAGTAGCAAATGTAGAAGCTAGTATATGATAAATTGACAACTGCATAATCAGAAAACTAAGTATAATACATAGGGAAACTGCATACAGCAGCCAAAAGCAGCCAATAACGTTGTAATATACAAGACGCACGCAATGTATGGACAACAAGAAGATTAGGATGAATGAATTTGTTCTTCATTCCTCCTCATATATTTCGTCGTTGCTCCAATCGTGCATTACCCGAAGGAAATATTCATTGAACTCCCTCCGTCTGCAGTGTGCGGCCAATACATCCTCCAAACGGTATGGCTTGTGTTCATTTCTCATACCGTAGTTTCCTATTCTATCCACACGTTCTGCCCACTCATCCCAGGCCTTTGTATCATGAGAGTACTCTCTGATATAACCCAAATCCGTGTAGTAGATGCAGCCAGGTCGAAGTGTCGGGTACACTCTGGTGTCGACGGAGATACACCGGATATAATTCACGAAGAAGGCATTACTGCCAATGTTACTGACCGGATGGAGAGAGCGGCTCTGAGTGTCCACACGGTACACCAATGGTCTGCCCGCCAAAGCCACGCTGACCAACAACACAAGCAGCAGATCACCATCCGACTTCACGAGGTAGAACTTCTGATGTCCAAGTTCTGGAAATGAAATTAGTGTCTCCATCTTGACAGTGCTCGCGCGCTGCTGCAACTGTACATTGGTGCACACTATTCTTCCGTGCTCTAAATTGTCCACAGCTAGTGCATACAGTTCACCATTGAACGGTGTAATGCAACGCAGACAATGGTTCTTGATCGAAAATCTGTTTTCCCAATCTTTATCTATATCCTTAGTTGGAGTGCTCTCATCGACCCAACCAATTTCCGACGGGTAATGTGCGGTAACGAAGACCATAGTCGGGGATTTGATCACAGCGACTGATTTCAGGAAAACAGATGGCATCTGCGCCTCAAACATAGTGTTCGATTTCTTTGTGAGTGGGTTCAGAAGCCGTATCTTGTGCGGCGGGTTCTTCTGGGCAAGCACGATGACGCCACGGCAAAATCCGACGAAGTAGTATCTGGGCAAGCACGATAACATTCAGCACTAAGATGTTTAAGATTGAAAATAAAGAGGTAGATATGGAGGAAGTTGAACCTTGTATGAACTTCCGATAGATCTATGGTGACGTAGCGTGATGTGCCGAGTTGGAGGAAGGTGAACTCAGCGACGTGTGGAAGGGCGTGGTGTAGCATGATCCATTCGTCCAGGTGCACGTCGGGCTCAGGCAAACCTGAGCGCCAATTTCTACAGACTTGCCTCATGGCAGAGTAGGTGTCGGCGTACTCCTCGTTCGCCAGCAAGCATTCGCCGATCTTGTGAAGTGGTCCATCAGCCGAGAGAGAGGCCCAGTTCACGGAGGAGCCGCGCTTGGATGCGCCGCCCTCGGAGGCGACGCGCTCGGCGGCGACTGGCTCGGCGGCGACGGGCTCGGCGGCGACTGGCTCGGCGGCGACGGGCTCGGCGGCGACTGGCTCGGCGGCGACGGGCGCGGAGGCGACGGGCTCGGAGGCGACGGGCTCGGAGGCGACGGCCGCCGGCGCATTCTTCTTCTCCATCGCCGGCAGGGTAGCGTGCGTACGGCGGTTGGGGTTTTTTCGATTTGGAGAAGTTGATGGGACGTGAGAGGGGTGGTTTCGTGCGTGAGCGAGAATGAGACGACTGTGTGCAGAGGGAGGGAGGGAGGGGCTTACGCGTCCTAAATGCGACCCGCGTCCTACGCGTCCACTATTTGCACGTCTGCACCGCGACACGCGTCAACAATGGCACGTCTTCCACTTCTGCACCGCAACACGCGTCCTCGAGTCTAACCCTGGAAATTTAGATATACTCAGGTATACCCTCGAGTCATATACTAGCATTTTTTGTGTGCTCAGTTTTCTCCTTGAGTGCTAATACTGGCTAGTGCAATATACTCAGTTTTACCCTCAAGTGGCTGGTCAACAGAGAGTCAACAAATGGGATTAACTAGTTAAATGAGTTATTTAATGTGCAAAAAAATCCGAAAAAGAGTGGCACTTACTCATGGAGTCTTTACCACAAATTGCCACTTCTCAAATCATAGATAAATCATAGATAAATCAAGTTTCACCACAAATTGCCACTTCTCAAATCACCTAGTAGCTATGAAGGTGCATGGTTTTTCATAATAAGCCCTACCCAAAACAGCTTTCCCCAAAACATACTTTGTCTAAATGAGGCCACAATTCTCACACTGATGTATATTGGTATTGCAAATAGTTTGAGGTAGGCCAAGATGGGTTTCATTGTACAAAACACGCATTTTCCATTTTTAAATCTCATATTTGAATCCCTTAGTCTGTTTACTACTCACTTGCCCTTGGTTTCTTGATACTACTCAGTTTTGCCCTCTCCCTTCACAAACTCTCACAGACGCCCAACATTGCCCTGATTGGTCTAGCCCATGTCACGCGGATCTTGCCCGCCGACCGTTGATCGTATGATCTAACGGGCAGGATAACCCCTATCTCTCTCTCTGGTCGGGGCCACCACCCTCTCTCTCTCTGTCGTCGGTTAGCTTCCACACTCTATGTATGCGAAAGGGCGGTTACCTAGTACGCTAAAGTTTGGTTTTCTGCATTATTTTTCACGAGCTAAATTATAAACTCTTTTTAGGCATTACTTTTCACGCAAAAAATGATAAACCATCACCGATTTGTTGTATCCATTACTTTTCACGCAAAAAATGATACACCATCACCCATTTCTTGTAGCCATTACTTTTCACGCAAAAAATGATAACCATCACCGATTTTGTTGTAGCCATTACTTTTCACGCAAAAAATGATACACCATCACCCATTTCTTGTAGCCATTACTTTTCACGCAAAAAATGATAACCATCACCGATTTTGTTGTAGCCATTACTTTTCACGCAAAAAATGATACACCATCACCCATTTCTTGTAGCCATTACTTTCAACGCAAAAAACGATAAACCATCACCGATTTTGTTGTAGCCATTACTTATCACGCAAAAATATGATACACCATCACCCATTTCTTGTACCCATTACTTTCCACGCAAAAAACGATAAACCATCACCGATTTTGTTGTAGCCATTACTTTTCACGCAAAAAATGATACACCATCACCCATTTCTTGTACCCATTACTTTTCACGCAAAAAACGATAAACCATCACCGATTTCTTGTAGCCATTACTTTTCTTTTAGGCATTACTTTTCACGGTAAAATGATAAACTAGTCAACATAGTCCGCATTACTTTTTTTGTTGAGATATATACCCCCACAACGGTCGTCTCCTCCTTAATTTATTGTGTATAAACCCCCACAACGGTCATCTCCTCCTTATTTTATTGTGTAAACCCCTACAACGGTCATCTCTCCCTTATAAACACCCACACGGCCATCCCTTGTGTCAATAGGTTCTGCCTCTCTCTTCTTCGTTCACATACACTTTATCCATTGCCATGGCTTCCACGTCTCGGACGCGGACCGGAAGGGGAAGGGGAAGGGGAAGGGGAAGGGGAAGGGGAAGGGGAAGTGGATCATCATCATTGCCACCACCACCGTCAACACTGCCATTGATCATAGAGGAGTTCTTCATCGTCGTCTATGAAGACCCTTTGGTCAAGAAGGTACGTACGCGTTCCCACATATATGATGCATGTGATTAATTATGGGCATGTTCTAAAAAACCTTTAATTTCAAGGGTTCCCTAATTTCAAACGATCGGCGCTCGATCTCTTTGCAGGAACTCCCAAAAAAATTTGCGGACTATCTTGACGGCAAGGAGCCAGCTAAGGTGTATCTGCGAGCAGCTGACTGCGGTCCTCGTCTCTGGACCGTGGAGGTCCTATTTGACGGACAAGGCCGGATGTACCTCGACAAGGGCTGGGAGAAATTCGCCATCGCGCACGGTGTGGATTTCGGCTGGTTCGTACACTTCAAATATGAAGGCGATGATGTGCTCACAGTGAAGGTGTTCGACGGAACAATGTGCAGGAGGTACTACTACTCAGACGACGAAGATACTGATGATGAAAGCGACGACGACGTGAAGCCATGCATCCATCCCCTTTAGATAATTAAGGGGATCATGACCAAGAATATATATGTAGCTTCATATGCATCGATTTAGAGATCTAGCTATTTTCTATATATTATGCATGTAAAAAATAATATCGCATTTCCACTATTATTCGAGCACCACATCCTCCAAACGATGCCGATGCCGATGCCGATATCGGCATGGTCAGAACGGCTATGCTCGCCGCCACTGCTAGGTCAACGCCGGGATGCACAATGTTTAGCATAAGAGTCACTTTAGATTAAGCTGCGAAAATAGTCACCTGCCATGGGCTGAGGCGGCCCCTACAGAGCGGCTCTATATTATATTCTCTAAATAAAATAGACGACCACAGCGGTCATTGACTGCGGAGGCCCCACAGAGCGGCAATATATAATTTTCTATAAATAAATAGACGACCCACTGGTCATTGGCTGCGGCAGCCCCATAGAGCGGCCCCATTTGTCATTGGCAGCACCGCGTATACAATCAGGAAATAAAACGGCCCACGCGTCAGCGGTAGATGGATCCACCCGTCAGCACGAGACGGTCAGCGAGGAACTGACCTCACGGTAACGGTAAGGCCTCTGACCTGACGGCAACCCGCGTCTTCGATGGGTTTCAAACTAGAGGGAGGGGAAAACTGAGGAAAAACTAACGAGCTGGGGAAAACTGAGTACAACTAACGAAGCAGGGGCACGAAAATAGAAATCCCTAAAATATTTTGGCAAAATTCAAATTCAAATCTCTTTCGGCCATTTCATCAAACACATGGTGTGCACAATCTGGTTCATACCCTCTATTATCCTTTGGATTTTTGCCTAAACTAGAGATCATTTGTGATCATCATTGTCCTTTTACATCCCCTGGATCAAGCCATGCCCTTGCACCACTGTTCCAAGGAGAGAAGTGACCAAACCTTGCTCATGTCATGCACCATGTCAACCATCATGCCATTCTCCTCTCCTCTCACCTCCACCATGTCCTGGAGCTTGCTCTCACTCACCTGATTATGCTCACACCACCCCTTGGTCAAGGAGAGCACGACACCGGCCAGCACAGGACGTGCCCACGTCACCCACAGCATGCCAGGATCGGCATGGACACGCCCACGGGCTCTGCAGAGCACGCGCTCGCCCGGTCGCCTCCGTCCTCGCCTTGACCTCCGTTTCTGCCAGGAGACTCGCCACGACACCAGCTACCACCAGGACACCTCCATTTCCCCGCCCGAGCCCTGTAGCCATCGTCACCATCGACGATCTCCGCCGCAGTACTGCAAGGACATCGACGTCGCCCGCACGCTCCCGTCCACCCCCTGCTGCGCCAGGACCACCATGACGAACGCGGTGACGCCGTGAGCCGTCCCCTGCCCTCGCCCATGCTCCTCCCCCTCTATAGCACTGTCACCACCACCCACCTGCCGGTGACCTCCGCCCTCTCTCGCCCGCTATAAAAGGAGCACGCCCCGGCCTCCAATCTTCACACCATTCCACTCCCCTCCTTCCTCTTTCTCTCCTCGACCACTTCCTAGTCCACATTGCCCCTGGAGCCGCCGGAATTTAGCCGGAGTTCGTTGCGGCAGTAGCCAGACGGAGGAGACGCTCCCGTCCTCCTCAGCCTCTCCCACAACCCTCGTTCGCCTCGCCGTCATCTTCCACGCTGATTGCCCACCTCGCCAAACCTCGCCGGAGCCCAGGTGAGCCTCCGACCCCCCACCGCCGTCGCTAGTAGGGTTAGAACTCGCCGGAGCCTGTTCATAGATGGAGACGACCGTGCGCCGTCCGATCGTCTTTTGATCCAACGGCTCAGGCAGCGTACCGTTTCGTTGTGGGTTAAATCTCGCTGACAGGCGGGACCCTCTGTCAGGTGGCCCGCTGCACACTGGAGCTTAGCTGGGCCGGCCCATTGATGGCGTGTAACTCACACGTTCGTTGGGAACCCCAAGAGGAAGGTATGATGCGCACAGTAGCAAGTTTTCCCTCAGAAAGAAACCAAGGTTTAATCGAACCAGGAGGAGCCAAGAAGCACGTTGAAGGTTGATGGTCGCGAAATGTGATGCGGCGCAACACCAGGGATTCCGGCGCCAACGCGGAACCTGCACAACACAACCCAAGTACTTTGTCCCAACGAAACAGTGAGGTTGTCAATCTCACCGGCTTGCTGTAACAAAGGATTAAACGTATCGAGTGGAAGATGTTTGCAAAGAAAACAGTAAAACACAATTGCAGTAGATTGTATGCTATGTAAAGAATAGGACCGGGGTCCACAGTTCACTAGAGGTGTCTCTCCCATAAGATAAAAGCATGTTGGGTGAACAAATTACAGTCGGGCAATTGACAAATAGAGAAAGGCATAACAACGCATATACATGATATGATAAATATAGTGAGATTTAATCCGGGCATTACGACAAAGTACATAGACCGCCATCCAACTGCATCTATGCCTAAAAAGTCCACCTTCAGGTTATCATCCGAACCCCCTCCAGTATTAAGTTGCAAAGCAACAGACAATTGCATTAAGTATGGTGCGTAATGTAATCAACAACTACATCCTTAGACATAGCATCAATGTTTTATCCCTAGTGGCAACAGCACATCACAACCTTAGAACCTACTGTCACGATCCCAGATTCAATGAAGGCATGAACCCACTATCGAGCATAAATACCCCCTCTTGGAGTTAAGAGCAAAAACTTGGCCAGAGCCTCTACTAATAACGGAGAGCATGCAAGATCATAAACAACACATAAACAATAGATTGATAATCACCATAATCATAGTACTCTCTATCCATCGGATCCCGACAAACACAACATATAGTATTACAGATAGATGATCTTGATCATGTTAGGCAGCTCACAAGATCCAACAATGAAGCACAACAAGGAGAAGACGACCATCTAGCTACTGCTATGGACCCATGGTCCAGGGGTGAACTACTCACTCATCATCCGGAGGCGACCATGGCGGTGTAGAGTCCTCCGGGAGATGAATCCCCTCTCCGGCGGTGCCGGAGGCGATCTCAATCCCCGAGATGGGATTCGGCGGCGTCTCGTAAGGTTTTCCGTATCGTGGCTCTCGGTATGGGGGTTTCGCGACGGAAGCTTTAAGTAGGCGGAGGGTCAACGCGGGGGCCACACGAGGGGCCCAGGGGGTAGGTCGGCGCGGCCAGGGCTTGGGCCGCGCCGGCCACCTGCCGCCTCGTGGCCCCACTTCGTTATCTCTTCGGTCTGGAAGCTTCGTGCAAAATAGGACCCTGGGCGAAAGTTTCGTCCAATTCCGAGAATATTTCTTTACTAGGATTTCTGAAACCAAAAACAGCAGAAAACAGCAACTGGCTCTTCGGCATCTTGTTAATAGGTTAGTTCCAGAAAATGCATAAATATGACATAAAATGTGCATAAAACATGTAGGTATCATCAATAAAGTAGCATGGAACATAAGAAATTATCGATACGTTGGAGACGTATCAGCATCCCCAAGCTTAGTTCTGCTCGTCCCGAGCAGGTAAAACGATAACAAAGATAATTTCTGAAGTGACATGCCATCATAATCTTGATCATACTATTTGTAAACATATGTAATGAATGCAGCGATCAAAACAAAGGTAATGACATGAGTAAACAACTGAATCATAAAGCAAAGACTTTTCATGAATAGTACTTCAAGACAAGCATCAATAAGTCTTGCATAAGAGTTAACTCATAAAGCAATAAATCAAAGTAAAGGTGTTGAAGCAACACATAGGAAGATTAAGTTTCAGCGGTTGCTTTCAACTTATAACATGTATATCTCATGGATATTGTAAACATAAAGTAATATAACAAGTGCAATATGCAAGTATGTAGGAATCAATGCACAGTTCACACAAGTGTTTGCTTCTTAAGGTGGAAGGAGATAGGTAAACTGACTCAACAATAAAAGTAAAAGAATGGTCCTTCAAAGAGGAAAGCATCGATTGCTGTATTTGTGCTAGAGCTTTTATTTTGAAAACATGAAACAATTTTGTCAACGGTAGTAATAAAGCATATGAGTTATGAAAATTATATCTTACAAGTTGCAAGCCTCATGCATAGTATACTAATAGTGCCCGCACCTCGTCCTACTTAGCTTGGACTACCGGATCTTTGCATGCCATGTTTCAACCAAGTGTCACAAAGGGGTACCTCCATGCCGCCTGTACAAAGGTCTAAGGAGAATGCTCGCATTTCGGATTTCTCGCTTTTGATTATTCTCAACTTAGACATCCATACCGGGACAACATGGACAACAGATAATGGACTCCTCTTAAATGCATAAGCATGTAGCAATGATTATTATTCTCATATGAGATTGAGGATATATGTCCAAACTGAAACTTCCACCACGATTCATGGCTTTAGTTAGCGGCCCAATGTTCTTCTCTAACAATTTTTGCATGCTCCAACCACTAAAATGATAGATCCTTCAGACAAGACGGACATGCATAGCAACTCACATGATATTCAACAATAGTTGATGGCGTTCCCCAGAAGCATGGTTATCGCACAACAAGCAACTTAATAAAATATAAAGTGCATAAGTACATATTCAATACTACGATAGTTTTTAAGGCTATTTTGTCCCATGAGCTATATATTGCAAAGGTGAATGATGGAATTTTAAAGGTAGCACTCAAGCAATTTACTTTGGAATGGCGGAGAAATACCATGTAGTAGGTAGGTATGGTGGACACAAATGGCATAGTAGTTGGCTCAAGGATTTTGGATGCATGAGAAGTATTCCCTCTCGATACAAGGTTTAGGCTAGCAAGGTTATTTGAAGCAAACTCAAGGATGAACAAGTGCAGCAAAACTCACATAAAAGACATATTGTAAACATTATAAGACTCTACACTGTCTTCCTTGTTGTTCAAAACTCAATACTAGATATTATCTAGACCTTAGAGAGACCAAATATGCAAATCAAATTTTAGCAAGCTCTATGTATTTCTTCATTAATGGGTGCAAAGCATATGATGCAAGAGCTTAAACATGAGCACAACAATTGCCAAGTATCACATTATCCAAGACATTTTAGAATTACTACATGTAGCATTTTCCAATACCAACCATATAACAATTTAACGAAGAAGAAACTTCGCCTTGAACATTATGAGTAAAGCCTAAGGACACATGTGTCCATATGCAACAGCGGAGCGTGTCTCTCTCCCACAAAGTGAATGCTAGGATCCATCTTATTCAAACAAAAACAAAAACGAAAACAAACCGACGCTCCAAGTAAAGAACACAAGATGTGATTGAATAAAAATATAGTTTCAGGGGAGGAACCTGATGATGTTGTCGATGAAGAAGGGGATGCCTTGGGCATCCCCAAGCTTAGACGCTTGAGTATTCTTAAAATATGCAGGGGTGAACCACGGGGGCATCCCCAAGCTTAGAGCTTTCACTCCTCTTGATCATAGTATATCATTCTCCTCTCTTGACCCTTGAAAACTTCCTTCACACCAAACTTCAAGCAAACTCATTAGAGGGTTAGTGCACAATTAATAATTCACACATTCAGAGGTGACACAATCATTCTTTACACTTCTGGACATTGCATAAAGCTACTGGACATTAATGGATCAAAGAAATAAATCCAACATAGCAAAAGAGGCAATGCGAAATAAAAGGCAGAATCTGTCAAAAACAGAACAGTCCGTAAAGACGAATTTAAAGTTGGCACTAGACTTGCTCAAATGGAAAAACTCAAAACTAATGAAAGTTGCGTACATATCTGAGGATCACGCTCGTAAATTGGCAGATTTTTTCGAATTTTCTACAGAGAAATGTGCCCAGATTCGTGACAGACAGCAATGCTGTTTCTGCGCAGCGATCCCAAATATAACATCAACTTTGACATAGAAACTTTACTTGGCACAAAAACATGATAAGGAGAGGTTGCTACAGTAGTAAACAACTTCCAAGACTCAACAAAACAAAAAATTGCTGTAGGTAAAAACATGGGTTGTCTCCCATAAGCGCTTTTCTTTATAGCCTTTAAGATGGGCTCAGCAGTTTTAATGATGCAATTGCAAGAAATAGTATTTGAAGCAAAAGAGAGCATCAAGAGGCAAATTCAAAACACATTTAAGTCTAACATGCTTCCTATGCATAGGAATCTTGTAAATAAACAAGTTCATGAAGAGCAAAGTAACAAGCATAGGAAGATAAAACAAGTGTAGCTTCAAAAATTTCAGCACATAGAGAGGTGTTTTAGTAACATGAAAATTTTTACAACCATATTTTCCTCTCTCATAATAACTTTCAGTAGCAACATGAGCAAACTCAACAATATAACTATCACATAAAGCATTCTTATCATGAGTCTCATGCATAAAATTATTACTCTCCACATAGGCATAATCAATTTTATTAGTTCATCAAGAGCTTGATGGCGTGTAACTCACACGTTCGTTGGGAACCCCAAGAGGAAGGTATGATGCGCACAGTAGCAAGTTTTCCCTCAGAAAGAAACCAAGGTTTAATCGAACCAGGAGGAGCCAAGAAGCACGTTGAAGGTTGATGGTCGCGAAATGTGATGCGGCGCAACACCAGGGATTCCAACGCGGAACCTGCACAACACAACCCAAGTACTTTGTCCCAACGAAACAGTGAGGTTGTCAATCTCACCGGCTTGCTGTAACAAAGGATTAAACGTATCGAGTGGAAGATGTTTGCAAAGAAAACAGTAAAACACAATTGCAGTAGATTGTATGCTATGTAAAGAATAGGACCGGGGTCCACAGTTCACTAGAGGTGTCTCTCCCATAAGATAAAAGCATGTTGGGTGAACAAATTACGTCGGGCAATTGACAAATAGAGAAAGGCATAACAACGCATATACATGATATGATAAATATAGTGAGATTTAATCCGGCATTACGACAAAGTACATAGACCGCCATCCAACTGCATCTATGCCTAAAAAGTCCACCTTCAGGTTATCATCCGAACCCCCTCCAGTATTAAGTTGCAAAGCAACAGACAATTGCATTAAGTATGGTGCGTAATGTAATCAACAACTACATCCTTAGACATAGCATCAATGTTTTATCCCTAGTGGCAACAGCACATCACAACCTTAGAACCTACTGTCACGATCCCAGATTCAATGAAGGCATGAACCCACTATCGAGCATAAATACCCCCTCTTGGAGTTAAGAGCAAAAACTTGGCCAGAGCCTCTACTAATAACGGAGAGCATGCAAGATCATAAACAACACATAAACAATAGATTGATAATCACCATAATCATAGTACTCTCTATCCATCGGATCCCGACAAACACAACATATAGTATTACAGATAGATGATCTTGATCATGTTAGGCAGCTCACAAGATCCAACAATGAAGCACAACAAGGAGAAGACGACCATCTAGCTACTGCTATGGACCCATGGTCCAGGGGTGAACTACTCACTCATCACTCCGGAGGCGACCATGGCGGTGTAGAGTCCTCCGGGAGGTGAATCCCCTCTCCGGCAGGGTGCCGGAGGCGATCTCCAGAATCCCCGAGATGGGATTCGCGGCGGCGTGTCTCTGGAAGGTTTTCCGTATCGTGGCTCTCGGTACTGGGGGTTTCGCGACGGAAGCTTTAAGTAGGCGGAGGGTCAACGCGGGGGCCACACGAGGGGCCCAGGGGGTAGGTCGGCGCGGCCAGGGCTTGGGCCGCGCCGCCACCCCTCTGGCCCTCGTGGCCCCACTTCGTTATCTCTTCGGTCTTCTGGAAGCTTCGTGCAAAAATAGGACCCGGGCGAAAGTTTCGTCCAATTCCGAGAATATTTCTTTACTAGGATTTCTGAAACCAAAAACAGCAGAAAACAGCAACTGGCTCTTCGGCATCTTGTTAATAGGTTAGTTCAGAAAATGCATAAATATGACATAAAATGTGCATAAAACATGTAGGTATCATCAATAAAGTAGCATGGAACATAAGAAATTATCGATACGTTGGAGACGTATCACCCATAAATAAATAGAAACCCTAGTAAATATTTCAATGAGAGGAAATTATTTTTCTTAAAAAGAAAACAAAGCCAACCACAATATTAAAAATGGTGTGATGCTAGATGATACGTCTCCAACGTATCTATAATTTCTGATGTTCCATGCTTGTTTTATGAAAATACCTACATGTTTTGTTCACACTTTATATCGTTTTGATGCGTTTTCCGGAACTAACCTATTGACGAGATGCCGAAGTGCCAGTTCTTGTTATCTGTTGTTTTTGGTTTCAGAAATCCTAGTAAGGAAATATTCTCGGAATTGCACAAAATCAACGCCCAGTACCTTATATTTACACGAAGCTTCCAGAACACCCGAGAGGATCCAGAGGGGGGCCACGGGGCCCCACACACTAAGGCGGCGCGGCCAGAGGGGGCGCCGGCTGTTGTGTGGGCCCCGTAGCCCTTCCGACTCCGCCTCTTCGCCTATAAGAAGCCCTGACCTAAAACCTCGATACGAATAAGCCACGGTACGAGAAACCTTGAGCCGCCGCCATCACGAAGCCAAGTTGGGGGATAGGAGTCTCTGTTCGGCACGCCGCCGGGACGGGGAAGTGCCCCGGAAGGCTTCTCCATCGACACCACCACCATCTTCATCACCGCTGTTGTCTCCCATGAGGAGGAGTAGTTCTCCATCGAGGCTCGGGGCTGTACCGGTAGCTATGTGGTTCATCTCTCTCCTATGTACTTCAATACAATAATCTCATGAGCTGCCTTACATGATTGAGATTCATATGATGATGCTTGTAATCTAGATGTCATTATGCTAGTCAAGTGGGTTTTACTTATGTGATCTCCGGAGACTCCTTGTCCCACGTGTGTAAAGGTGACAGTGTGTGCACCGTGTGGGTCTCTTAGGCTATATTTCACAGAATACTTATTCACTGTTATGAATGGCGTAGTGAAGTGCTTATTTATATCCCTTTATGATTGCAATGTGCTTTGTATCGCTACTAGTTTATGTGCTACTCATGTGATGTTATTAAAGTAGTCTATTCCTCCTGCATGGTGTAATGGTGACAGTGTGTGCATCGTGTGGTTCTTGTCGTAGATTATGATCATAATCTCTTGTAGGTTATGGAGTTGATTATCGCTATGATAGTATTGATGTGATTTATTCCCCCTTCATAGTGTAAAGGTGACAGTGTGTATGCTATGTTAGTACTCGGTTTATTTTGCAAAGATCTATTATGCTCTAAGGTTACTTAAACATGAATATCGAATGTTGTGGAGCTTGTTAACTCCGGCATTGAGGGTTCGTGTAATCCTACGCAACGAATGGTGTTCATTATCAAACAAGAGTATATGTAGCACAAATGAGAGAAGTTATTATTTATTATGCGATCAATGTTGAGAGTGTCCACTAGTGAAAGTATGATCCCTAGGCCTTGTTTCCAATACTGCAAACACCGCTTATTTACTGTTCTGTTGCATGTTTACTCGCTGCCATATTTTATTCAGATTGCTATTACCACTCATATACATCCATACTACTTGTATTTCACTATCTCTTCGCCGAACTAGTGCACCTATACATCTGACAAGTGTATTAGGTGTGTTGGGGACACAAGAGACTTCTTGTATCGTGATTGCAGGGTTGCTTGAGAGGGATATCTTTGACCTCTTCCTCCCTGAGTTCGATAAACCTTGGGTGATCCACTTAAGGGAAAACTTGCTGCTGTTCTACAAACCTCTTCTCTTGGAGGCCCAACACTGTCTACAAGAATAGAAGCACCCGTAGACATCAAGCTATTTTCTGGCGCCGTTGCCGGGGAGGAAAGGTAAAAGGTACTCACACTCCGGATCTCGGCTACTAAGCTATTTTCCGGCGCCGTTGTAAGTACTTGAAGCTATTTCCTTTAGATCCTGCAATTGCATCTTTTGGTTTCTTGTTTACACTAGTTAGGCATAATGGAAAGTAACAATGAGCTTCTTATTCTATTTCCTGATTTAAGACATGGATTGTTTGCTGCGAAAATTAAAAAACCTATGGAATCTTATTTGCATGCTAGTAGCAATGATATTAGTATGAACACTTTGAACACCATTGTTGCTAATGATATGGAAAATTCTAAGCTTGGGGAAGCTGGTTTTGATGAGCATGATATTTTTAGTCCCCCAAGCATTGAGGAGAAAATTTTCTATGATTATACTATGCCTCCTACACTTGATGAGAATAATAATGATAGCTACTTTGTTGAATTTGCTCCCACTACAACTAATAAAATTGATTATGCTTATGTGGAGAGTAATAATTTTATGCATGTGGCTCATGACAAGAATGTTTCATGTGATACTTATATTGTTGAGTTTGTTCATGATGCTACTGAAAGTTATTATGAGAGAGGGAAACATGGTTATATGCATCTTAATAATATTAAGTTTCCCCTCTTTATGTTGAGAATCTTGAAATTGCGCTTGTGTTGCTTTTCTATGCTTGCCACTTTGTTCTTCATGAATTTATTTGTGTACAAGATTCCTTTTCATAGAAAGTGGGTTAGGCTTAAATGAGTTTTGAATTTGCTTCTTGATGCTCTCTTTTGCTTCAACTCTTAATTCTTGCGAGAGTATCATTATAATTACTGAGCCTATCTTAATGGCTATAAAGAAAGAACTTCTTGGAAGATAACCCATGTGTTTATTTTACTACACCAATTTTTTGTTTTGTTGAGTCTTGGAAGTTGTTTACTACTGTAGCAACCTCTCCTTATCATGTTTTTGTGCCAAGTAAAGTCTCTATGGTAAGGGTGGTACTAGATTTGGATTACTGCGCAGAAACAGATTTGCTGTCTATCACGAATTTGAGCAGAAGTCTCTGTAAAAAAATCGAAAAATCTGCAAATTTACGAGCATGATCCTCAGATATGTACGCAACTTTCATTAGTTTTGAGTTTTTTCATTTGAGCAAGTTAAGTGCCCCTGCCAGATTCGTCTTTACGGACTGTTCTGTTTTTGTCAGATTCTGCCTTTTATTTCGCATTGCCGCTTTTGCTATGTTGAATGAGTTTCTTTGTTCCATTAACTTTCAGAAGCTTTGTGCAATGTCCAGAAGTGTAAAGAATGATTGTGTCACCTCTGAATATGTGAATTTTGATTATTGATACGTCTCCAACGTATCGATAATTTCTTATGTTCCATGCTACTTTATTGATGATACCTACATGTTTTATGCACATTATATGTCATATTTATGCATTTTCTGGAACTAACCTATTAACAAGATGCCGAAGAGCCATTCTTTGTTATATGCTGTTTTTGGTTTCAGAAATCCTAGTAAGGAAATATTCTCGGAATTGGACGAAATCACCGCCCAGGGTCCTATTTTTGCACGGAGCTTCCAGAAGACCGAAGAGGGAAGGAAGTGGGGCCACGAGGTGGCCACACCATAGGGCGGCGCGGCCCAGGCCCTGGCCGCGCCGGCCTGTGGTGTGGGCCCCTCGCGCCGCCTCTTGACCTGCCCTTTCGCCTACTTAAAGCCCCCGTCGCGAAACCCCAGTACCGAGAGCCACGATACGGAAAACCTTCCAGAGACGCCGCCGCGAATCCCATCTCGGGGGATTCGGGAGATCGCCTCCGGCACCCTGCCGGAGAGGGGATTCATCTCCCGGAGGACTCTTCATCGCCATGATCGCCTCCGGAGTGATGAGTGAGTAGTTCACCCCTGGACCATGGGTCCATAGCAGTAGCTAGATGGTCGTCTTCTCCTTGTTGTGCTTCATTGTTGGATCTTGTGAGCTGCCTAACATGATCAAGATCATCTATATGTAATTCTATATGTTGTGTTTGTCGGGATCCGATGGATAGAGAATACTATGTTATGGTGATTATCAATCTATTGTTTATGTGTTGTTTATGATCTTGCATGCTCTCCGTTATTAGTAGAGGCTCTGGCCAAGTTTGTACTCTTAACTCCAAGAGGGAGTATTTATGCTCGATAGTGGGTTCATGCCTTCATTGACACCTGGGACAGTGACAGAAAGTTCTAAGGTTGTGATGTGCTGTTGCCACTAGGGATAAAACATTGATTCTATGTCTAAGGATGTAGTTGTCGATTACATTACACACCATACTTAATGCAATTGTCTGTTGCTTAGCAACTTAATACTGAATGGGGTTCGGATGATAACCTGAAGGTGGACTTTTTAGGCATAGATGCAGTTGGATGGCGGTCTATGTACTTTGTCGTAATGCCCGGATTAAATCTCACTATATTTATCATATCATGTATATGCATTGTTATGCCCTTCTCTATTTGTCAATTGCCCGACTGTAATTTGTTCACCCAACATGCTTTTATCTTATGGGAGAGACACCTCTAGTGAACTGTGGACCCCGGTCCTATTCTTTACATAGCATACAATCTACTGCAATTGTGTTTTACTATTTTCTTGCAAACAATCATCTTCCACTCGATACGCTTAATCCTTTGTTACAGCAAGCCGGTGAGATTGACAACCTCACTGTTTCGTTGGGGCAAAGTACTTTGGTTTTGTTGTGCAGATTCCACGTTGGCGCCGGAATCCCTGTTGTTGCGCCGCATCACATTTCGCCACCATCAACCTTCAACGTGCTTCTTGGCTCCTCCTGGTTCGATTAAACCTTGGTTTCTTTCTGAGGGAAAACTTGCTACTGTGCGCATCATACCTTCCTCTTGGGGTTCCCAACGAACGTGTGAGTTACACGCCATCAAGCTCTTTTTCTGGCGCCGTTGCCGGGGAGATCAAGACACGCTGCAAGGGGAGTCTCCACTTCTCAATCTCTTTACTTTGTTTTTGTCTTGCTTTATTTTATTTACTACTTTGTTTGCTGCACCTAAACAAAATACAAAAAAATTAGTTGCTAGTTTTACTTTATTTTGTCTTGCTCTCTATATCAAAAACACAAAAAAATTAGTTACTTGTCTTTACTTTGTTTGCCTAGTTTACTTTTTGCTTATTGCATCATGTTTCCTCCTAAGTACACTCTAAAAGACATACCGGTAGGCCGAGGGTCTATAATTGGAAGAGATAATATAGAGGAATTTTTCACTCATGTTAGCACAGCTGAAGATTTTGAGGATAGACACTTGGTAGAACTTGCTCCTACTTATGAAATTGCTGTTGCTTCTTTAGTACACATGCTGGAAATTAAATTTGTTAATCTAAATCCTATAATCCAACACATGTTTCTCACACTTGGTGATATGGAGGAAGGAGAGAAGAAAGACTTTGTTTTAGAAACCCTTCTTAAAGAATTTGGTGGTGTAGCAAGAGAGGCTAGAAAAGTCTTTGCTAAATATAAAATGCTTGGTTCTTACACCAATTTTGTTAGTCTCCTTGAAAAGATGGACATGGAGAGAGTAAAGTACACTAATAATATTAATGATGGTGGGGAGGTTAAGACAACAATACCATGTAAACTCCTAGGAATGCATGAAGCTCTAGAAAATAACTATGGTTGGCTTGTTCCTGAAAATTTGTTTGATGAGAATAGCAAGCCTAAGAATAATGAAAAAGGAGCCTCTGAAACTTACATAGACGAGATAACATGCATTGTTGAGAAAACTCCCAGCTCCCAAGGTAATGATGTTGATGCTTCTACTCTCGATGTTACTTGATTTGCACTTTCTGCGCCTAGCTGAAAGGCGTTAAAGAAAAGCGCTTATGGGAGACAACCCATGTTTTTACTACAGCAATTTTTTGTTTTGTTGAGTCTTGGAAGTTGTTTACTACTGTAGCAACCTCTCCTTATCATGTTTTTGTGCCAAGTAAAGTTTCTATGTCAAAGTTGATGTTATATTTGGGATCGCTGCGCAGAAACAGCATTGCTGTCTGTCACGAATCTGGGCACAGTTCTCTGTAGAAAATTCGAAAAAATCTGCCAATTTACGAGCGTGATCCTCAGATACGTACGCAACTTTCATTAGTTTTGAGTTTTCCCATTTGAGCAAGTCTGGTGCCATTTTTAAATTCGTCTTTACGGACTGTTCTGTTTTTGACAGATTCTGCCTTTTATTTCGCATTGCCTCTTTTGCTATGTTGGATTCATTTCTTTGATCCATTAATGTTCAGTAGCTTTATGCAATGTCCAGAAGTGTAAAGAATGTTTGTGTCACCTCTGAATGTGTGAATTATTAATTGTGCACTAACCCTCTAATGAGTTTGCTTGAAGTTTGGTGTGAAGGAAGTTTTCAAGGGTCAAGAGAGGAGTATGATATACTATGATCAAGAGGAGTGAAAGCTCTAAGCTTGGGGATGCCCCGTGGTTCACCCCTGCATATTTTAAGAAGACTCAAGCGTCTAAGCTTGGGGATGCCCAAGGCATCCCCTTCTTCATCGACAACATCATCAGGTTCCTCCCCTGAAACTATATTTTTATTCAATCACATCTTGTGTTCTTTACTTGGAGCGTCGGTTTGTTTTTGTTTTTGTTTTTGTTTGAATAAAATGGATCCTAGCATTCACTTTGTGGGAGAGAGACACGCTCCGCTGTTGCATATGGACAAATATGTCCTTAGGCTTTACTCATAATGTTCAAGGCGAAGTTTCTTCTTCGTTAAATTGTTATATGGTTGGAATTGGAAAATGCTACATGTAGTAATTGCTAAAATGTCTTGGATAATGTGATACTTGGCAATTGTTGTGCTCATGTTTAAGCTCTTGCATCATATGCTTTGCACCCATTAATGAAGAAATACATAGAGCTTGCTAAAATTTGATTTGCATATTTGGTCTCTCTAAGGTCTAGATAATATCTAGTATTGAGTTTTGAACAACAAGGAAGACGGTGTAGAGTCTTATAATGTTTACAATATGTCTTTTATGTGAGTTTTGCTGCACCGGTTCATCCTTGAGTTTGCTTCAAATAACCTTGCTAGCCTAAACCTTGTATCGAGAGGGAATACTTCTCATGCATCCAAAATCCTTGAGCCAACCACTATGCCATTTGTGTCCACCATACCTACCTACTACATGGTATTTCTCCGCCATTCCAAAGTAAATTGCTTGAGTGCTACCTTTAAAATTCCATCATTTACCTTTGCAATATATAGCTCATGGGACAAAATAGCTTTAAAAACTATCGTAGTATTGAATATGTACTTATGCACTTTATCTTTTATTAAGTTGCTTGTTGTGCGATAACCATGCTTCTGGGGAACGCCATCAACTATTGTTGAATATCATGTGAGTTGCTATGCATGTCCGTCTTGTCTGAAGGATCTATCACCTTAGTGGTTGGAGCATGCAAAATTGTTAGAGAAGAACATTGGGCCGCTAACTAAAGCCATGAATCATGGTTGAAGTTTCAGTTTTGGACATATATCCTCAATCTCATATGAGAATAATAATTGTTGCTACATGCTTATGCATTTAAGAGGAGTCCATTATCTGTTGTCCATGTTGTCCCGGTATGGATGTCTAAGTTGAGAATAATCAAAAGCGAGAAATCCAAAATGCGAGCATTCTCCTTAGACCTTTGTACAGGCGGCATGGAGGTACCCCTTTGTGACACTTGGTTGAAACATGGCATGCAAAGATCCGGTAGTCCAAGCTAAGTAGGACGAGGTGCGGGCACTATTAGTATACTATGCATGAGGCTTGCAACTTGTAAGATATAATTTACATAACTCATATGCTTTATTACTACCGTTGACAAAATTGTTTCATGTTTTCAAAATAAAAGCTCTAGCACAAATACAGCAATCGATGCTTTCCTCTTTGAAGGACCATTCTTTTACTTTTATTGTTGAGTCAGTTTACCTATCTCCCTCCACCTTAAGAAGCAAACACTTGTGTGAACTATGCATTGATTCCTACATACTTGCATATTGCACTTGTTATATTACTTTATGTTGACAATATCCATGAGATATATATGTTATAAGTTGAAAGCAACCGCTGAAACTTAATCTTCCTTTGTGTTGCTTCAATACCTTTACTTTGATTTATTGTTTTATGAGTTAACTCTTATGCAAGACTTATTGATGCTTGTCTTGAAGTACTATTCATGAAAAGTCTTTGTTATATGATTCACTTGTTTACTCATGTCATTACTTTTGTTTTGATCGCTGCATTCATTACATATGTTTACAAATAGTATGATCAAGATTATGATGGCATGTCACTTCAGAAATTATCTTTGTTATCGTTTTACCTGCTCGGGACGAGCAGAACTAAGCTTGGGGATGCTGATACGTCTCCAACGTATCGATAATTTCTTATGTTCCATGCTACTTTATTGATGATACCTACATGTTTTATGCACATTATATGTCATATTTATGCATTTTGGAACTAACCTATTAACAAGATGCCGAAGAGCCAGTTGCTGTTTTCTGCTGTTTTTGGTTTCAGAAATCCTAGTAAGGAACTATTCTCGGAATTGGACGAAATCACCGCCCAGGGTCCTATTTTTGCACGGAGCTTCCAGAAGACCGAAGAGGGAAGGAAGTGGGGCCACGAGGTGGCCACACCATAGGGCGGCGCGGCCTAGGCCCTGGCCGCGCCGGCCTGTGGTGTGGGCCCCTCGCGCCGCCTCTTGACCTGCCCTTTCGCCTACTTAAAGCCCCGTCGCGAAACCCCCAGTACAGAGAGCCACGATACGGAAAACCTTCCAGAGACGCCGCCGCCGCGAATCCCATCTCGGGGGATTCAAGAGATCGCCTCCGGCACCCTGCCGAGAGGGGATTCATCTCCCGGAGGACTCTTCATCGCCATGATCGCCTCCGGAGTGATGAGTGAGTAGTTCACCCCTGGACCATGGGTCCATAGCAGTAGCTAGATGGTCGTCTTCTCCTTGTTGTGCTTCATTGTTGGATCTTGTGAGCTGCCTAACATGATCAAGATCATCTATATGTAATTCTATATGTTGTGTTTGTCGGGATCCGATGGATAGAGAATACTATGTTATGGTGATTATCAATCTATTGTTTATGTGTTGTTTATGATCTTGCATGCTCTCCGTTATTAGTAGAGGCTCTGGCCAAGTTTGTACTCTTAACTCCAAGAGGGAGTATTTATGCTCGATAGTGGGTTCATGCCTTCATTGACACCTGGGACAGTGACAGAAAGTTCTAAGGTTGTGATGTGTTGTTGCCACTAGGGATAAAACATTGATTCTATGTCTAAGGATGTAGTTGTCGATTACATTACGCACCATACTTAATGCAATTGTCTGTTGCTTAGCAACTTAATACTGAATGGGGTTCGGATGATAACCTGAAGGTGGACTTTTTAGGCATAGATGCAGTTGGATGGCGGTCTATGTACTTTGTCGTAATGCCCGGATTAAATCTCACTATATTTATCATATCATGTATATGCATTGTTATGCCCTTCTCTATTTGTCAATTGCCCGACTGTAATTTGTTCACCCAACATGCTTTTATCTTATGGGAGAGACACCTCTAGTGAACTGTGGACCCCGGTCCTATTCTTTACATAGCATACAATCTACTGCAATTGTGTTTTACTATTTTCTTGCAAACAATCATCTTCCACTCGATACGCTTAATCCTTTGTTACAGCAAGCCGGTGAGATTGACAACCTCACTGTTTCGTTGGGGCAAAGTACTTTGGTTTTGTTGTGCAGATTCCACGTTGGCGCCGGAATCCCTGTTGTTGCGCCGCATCACATTTCGCCACCATCAACCTTCAACGTGCTTCTTGGCTCCTCCTGGTTCCATTAAACCTTGGTTTCTTTCTGAGGGAAAACTTGCTACTGTGCGCATCATACCTTCCTCTTGGGGTTCCCAACGAACGTGTGAGTTACACGCCATCAATTATGCACTAACCCTCTAATGAGTTTGCTTGAAGCTTGGTGTGGCAGAAGTTTTCAAGGGTCAATAGAAGAGGGTGATATACTATGATCAAGAAGAGTGAAAGGTCTAAGCTTGGGGATGCCCCGGTGGTTCATCCCTGCATATTTTAAGAAGACTCAAGCATCTAAGCTTGGGGATGCCCAAGGCATCCCCTTCTTCATCGACAACTTATCAGGTCACTTCTAGTGAAACTATATTTTTATTCCATCACATCTTATGTACTTTACTTGGAGCGTCTGTGTGCTTTTATTTTCGTTTTGTTATTTTCATTCTCTGAATAAGTTCATCCTTGTGTGGGAGAGAGACACGCTCCGCTTTTTCATATGAACACTAGTGTTCTTCGTTTATGCTTTTAATGTTCAAGGGCGAAAGTTGATCGCTTCACTTGTTGCTATTTGGTTGGAATAAGAAAATGCTTCATATGGTTTTGAATAACTTGATACTTGGCAATTGTTTTGAGCTCTCATATATCATGTTTAAGCTCTTGCATCATGTAGTTAAATCTAGTAGTGGAGAACTACTGTAGAGCTTGTTGAAATTTGGTTTGCATGATTGGTCTCTCTAAGGTCTAGATATTTTCTAGTAAAAGTGTTTGAGCAACAAGGAAGACAGTGTAGAGTCTTATAATGCTTGCAATATGTTCTTATGTAAGTTTTGCTGTACCGGTTTATACTTGTGTTTGCTTCAAACAACCTTGCTAGCCAAAGCCTTGTACTGAGAGGAAATGCTTCTCGTGCATCCAAAACCTTGAGCCAAAACCCATGCCATTTGTGTCCACCATATCTACCTACTATGTGGTATTTCCTGCCATTCCAAGTAAATACTTCATGTGCTACCTTTAAACAATTCAAAAGTTATTATCTCTTATTTGTGTCAATGTTTTATAGCTCATGAGGAAGTATGTGGTGTTTTATCTTTCGATCTTGTCATTTACTTTTGACAGACTTTCACAATGGACTAGTGGCTTCATCCGCTTATCCAATAATTTTGCAAAAAGAGCTGGCAATGGGGTTCCCAGCCCCAATTAATTAACTTGCATTAATAATTCTCTTCACATGTTTTGCTCTGATTTATCAGTAAGCAACTTAAATTTGCAAATAGACACTCCTCCATGGTATGTGAATGTTGGAAGGCACCCGAGGATTCGGTTAGCCATGGCTTGTGTAAGCAAAAGGTTGGGGGAGTGTCATCTAATAAATAAAACTAAAGTACATGTGTAAACAAAAGAGAAGAGGGATGATCTACCTTGCTGGTAGAGATAACGTCCTTCATGGGAGCCGCTCTTGAAAGTCTAGTTGATAAGGTAGTTAGAGTACCCATTACCATTCGTTGACAACAACAAACACCTCTCAAAACTTTACTTTTATGCTCTCTATATGATTTCAAAACTTGAAAAGCTCTAGCACATGATTTAATCCCTGCTTCCCTCTGCGAAGGGCCTATCTTTTACTTTATTGTTGAGTCAGTTTACCCATTTCCTTCCACCTTAGAAGCAAACACTTGTGTCAACTGTGCATTGATTCTTACATACTTGCTTATTTGCATTCATCATATTACTCTATGTTGACCATTATCCATGAGATATGCATGTTGAAAGTTGAAAGCAACTGCTGAAACTTATATCTTCCTTTGTGTTGCTTCGATGCCTTTACTTTGAATTTATTGCTTTATGAGTTAACTCTTATGCAAGACTTTTTGATGCTTGTCTTGAAAGTACTATTCATGAAAAGTTTTGCTATATGTTATCTATTTGTTAGCAAACTATAGATCATTGCTTTGAATCACTTCATTCATGTCATATGCTTTACAATAATGTTGATCAAGATTATGATGGTAGCATGTCACCTCAGAAATTATTCTTGTTATCGTTTACCTACTCGAGGGCGAGTAGGAACTAAGCTTGGGGATGTTGATACGTCTCCAACGTATCTATAATTTCTGATGTTCCATGCTTGTTTTATGACAATACCTACATGTTTTGTTCACACTTTATATCGTTTTGATGCGTTTTCCGGAACTAACCTATTAACGAGATGCCGAAGTGCCAGTTCCTGTTTCTGCTGTTTTTGGTTTCAGAAATCGTAGTAAGGAAATATTCTCGAATTGCACGAAATCAACGCCCAGTACCTTATATTTACACGAAGCTTCCAGAACACCCGAGAGGATCAGAGGGGGGCCACAGGGGCCCCACACACTAAGGCGGCGCGGCCAGAGGGGGGAGCGCCGGCTGTTGTGTGGGCCCCGTAGCCCTTCCGACTCCGCCTCTTCGCCTATAAGAAGCCCCCTGACCTAAAACCTCGATACGAATAAGCCACGGTACGAGAAACCTTCCAGAGCCGCCGCCATCGCGAAGCCAAGATCTGGGGGACAGGAGTCTCTGTTCCGGCGCCGGGACGGGGAAGTACCCCCGAAGGCTTCTCCATCGACACCACCGCCATCTTCATCACGCTGCTGTCTCCCATGAGGAGGGAGTAGTTCTCCATCGAGGCTCGGGGCTGTACCGGTAGCTATGTGGTTCATCTCTCTCCTATGTACTTCAATACAATAATCTCATGAGCTGCCTTACATGATTGAGATTCATATGATGATGCTTGTAATCTAGATGTCATTATGCTAGTCAAGTGGGTTTTACTTATGTGATCTCCGGAGACTCCTTGTCCCACGTGTGTAAAGGTGACAGTGTGTGCACCGTGTGGGTCTCTTAGGCTATATTTCACAGAATACTTATTCACTGTTATGAATGGCATAGTGAAGTGCTTATTTATATCCCTTTATGATTGCAATGTGCTTTGTATCGCTACTAGTTTATGTGCTACTCATGTGATGTTATTAAAGTAGTCTATTCCTCCTGCATGGTGTAATGGTGACAGTGTGTGCATCGTGTGGTTCTTGTCGTAGATTATGATCATAATCTCTTGTAGGTTATGGAGTTGATTATCGCTATGATAGTATTGATGTGATTTATTCCCCCTTCATAGTGTAAAGGTGACAGTGTGTATGCTATGTTAGTACTCGGTTTATTTTGCAAAGATCTATTATGCTCTAAGGTTACTTAAACATGAATATCGAATGTTGTGGAGCTTGTTAACTCCGGCATTGAGGGTTCGTGTAATCCTACGCAACGAATGGTGTTCATTATCAAACAAGAGTATATGTAGCACAAATGAGAGAAGTTATTATTTATTATGCGATCAATGTTGAGAGTGTCCACTAGTGAAAGTATGATCCCTAGGCCTTGTTTCCAATACTGCAAACACCGCTTACTGTTCTGTTGCATGTTTACTCGCTGCCATATTTTATTCAGATTGCTATTACCACTCATATACATCCATACTACTTGTATTTCACTATCTCTTCGCCGAACTAGTGCACCTATACATCTGACAAGTGTATTAGGTGTGTTGGGGACACAAGAGACTTCTTGTATCGTGATTGCAGGGTTGCTTGAGAGGGATATCTTTGACCTCTTCCTCCCTGAGTTCGATAAACCTTGG
Organism: Lolium multiflorum; assembly: GCA_030979885.1. NCBI lineage: Eukaryota > Viridiplantae > Streptophyta > Magnoliopsida > Poales > Poaceae > Lolium > Lolium multiflorum. Next base: position 209,593,145 of record CM061748.1, read on the forward strand.
GTGATCCACTTAAGGGAAAACTTGCTGTTGTTCTACAAACCTCTGCTCTTGGAGGCCCAACACTGTCTACAAGAATAGAAGCACCCGTAGACATCAAGCTATTTTCTGGCGCCGTTGCCGGGGAGGAAAGGTAAAAGGTACTCACACTCCGGATCTCGGCTACTAAGCTATTTTCCGGCGCCGTTGTAAGTACTCGAAGCTATTTCCTTTAGATCCTGCAATTGCATCTTTTGGTTTCTTGTTTACACTAGTTAGGCATAATGGAAAGTAACAATGAGCTTCTTATTCTATTTCCTGAGTTAAGACATGGATTGTTTGCTGCGAAAATTAAAAAACCTATGGAATCTTATTTGCATGCTAGTAGCAATGATATTAGTATGAACGCTTTGAACACCATTGTTGCTAATGATATGGAAAATTCTAAGCTTGGGGAAGCTGGTTTTGATGAGCATGATATTTTTAGTCCCCCAAGCATTGAGGAGAAAATTTTATTATGATTATACTATGCCTCCTACACTTGATGAGAATAATAATGATAGCTACTTTGTTGAATTTGCTCCCACTACAACTAATAAAATTGATTATGCTTATGTGGAGAGTAATAATTTTATGCATGTGGCTCATGACAAGAATGTTTCATGTGATACTTATATTGTTGAGTTTGTTCATGATGCTACTGAAAGTTATTATGAGAGAGGGAAACATGGTTATATGCATCTTAATAATATTAAGTTTCCCCTCTTTATGTTGAGAATCTTGAAATTGCGCTTGTGTTGCTTTTCTATGCTTGCCACTTTGTTCTTCATGAATTTATTTGTGTACAAGATTCCTTTTCATAGAAAGTGGGTTAGGCTTAAATGAGTTTTGAATTTGCTTCTTGATGCTCTCTTTTGCTTCAACTCTTAATTCTTGCGAGAGTATCATTAAAATTACTGAGCCCATCTTAATGGCTATAAAGAAAGAACTTCTTGGGAGATAACCCATGTGTTTATTTTACTACAGCAATTTTTTGTTTTGTTGAGTCTTGGAAGTTGTTTACTACTGTAGCAACCTCTCCTTATCATGTTTTTGTGCCAAGTAAAGTCTCTATGGTAAGGTTGGTACTAGATTTGGATTCTGCGCAGAAGCAGTTTTTTCTGTCACGAATTTGAGCAGAAGTCTCTGTAAAAATCGAAAATCTGCAAATTTACGAGCATGATCCTCAGATATGTACGCAACTTTCATTAGTTTTGAGTTTTTCCATTTGAGCAAGTTAAGTGCCCTGCCAGATTCGTCTTTACTGTTCTGCTTTTGACAGATTCTGCCTTTTATTTCGCATTGCCGCTTTTGCTATGTTGAATGAGTTTCTTTGTTCCATTAACTTTCAGAAGCTTTGTGCAATGTCCATAAGTATAAAGAATGATTGTGTCACCTCTGAATATGTGAATTTTGATTATGCACTAACCCTCTAATGAGTTTGCTTGAAGTTTGGTGTGGAGGAAGTTTTCAAGGGTCAATAGAAGAGGGTGATATACTATGATCAAGAAGAGTGAAAGGTCTAAGCTTGGGGATGCCCCGGTGGTTCATCCCTGCATATTTTAAGAAGACTCAAGCATCTAAGCTTGGGGATGCCCAAGGCATCCCCTTCTTCATCGACAACTTATCAGGTCACTTCTAGTGAAACTATATTTTTATTCCGTCACATCTTATGTACTTTACTTGGAGCGTCTGTGTGCTTTTATTTTCGTTTTGTTATTTTCATTCTCTGAATAAGTTCATCCTTGTGTGGGAGAGAGACACGCTCCGCTTTTTCATATGAACACTAGTGTTCTTCGTTTATGCTTTTAATGTTCAAGGGCGAAAGTTGATCGCTTCACTTGTTGCTATTTGGTTGGAATAAGAAAATGCTTCATATGGTTTTGAATAATTTGATACTTGGCAATTGTTTTGAGCTCTCATATATCATGTTTAAGCTCTTGCATCATGTAGTTAAATCTAGTAGTGGAGAACTACTGTAGAGCTTGTTGAAATTTGGTTTGCATGATTGGTCTCTCTAAGGTCTAGATATTTTCTAGTAAAAGTGTTTGAGCAACAAGGAAGACAGTGTAGAGTCTTATAATGCTTGCAATATGTTCTTATGTAAGTTTTGCTGTACCGGTTTATACTTGTGTTTGCTTCAAACAACCTTGCTAGCCAAAGCCTTGTACTGAGAGGAAATGCTTCTCGTGCATCCAAAACCTTGAGCCAAAACCCATGCCATTTGTGTCCACCATATCTACCTACTATGTGGTATTTCCTGCCATTCCAAGTAAATACTTCATGTGCTACCTTTAAACAATTCAAAAGTTATTATCTCTTATTTGTGTCAATGTTTTATAGCTCATGAGGAAGTATGTGGTGTTTTATCTTTCGATCTTGTCATTTACTTTTGACAGACTTTCACAATGGACTAGTGGCTTCATCCGCTTATCCAATAATTTTGCAAAAAGAGCTGGCAATGGGGTTCCCAGCCCCAATTAATTAACTTGCATTAATAATTCTCTTCACATGTTTTGCTCTGATTTATCAGTAAGCAACTTAAATTTGCAAATAGACACTCCTCCATGGTATGTGAATGTTGGAAGGCACCCGAGGATTCGGTTAGCCATGGCTTGTGTAAGCAAAGGTTGGGGGAGTGTCATCTAATAAATAAAACTAAAGTACATGTGTAAACAAAAGAGAAGAGGGATGATCTACCTTGCTGGTAGAGATAACGTCCTTCATGGGAGCCGCTCTTGAAAGTCTGGTTGATAAGGTAGTTAGAGTACCCATTACCATTCGTTGACAACAACAAACACCTCTCAAAACTTTACTTTTATGCTCTCTATATGATTTCAAAACTTGAAAAGCTCTAGCACATGATTTAATCCCTGCTTCCCTCTGCGAAGGGCCTATCTTTTACTTTATTGTTGAGTCAGTTTACCCATTTCCTTCCACCTTAGAAGCAAACACTTGTGTCAACTGTGCATTGATTCTTACATACTTGCTTATTTGCATTCATCATATTACTCTATGTTGACCATTATCCATGAGATATGCATGTTGAAAGTTGAAAGCAACTGCTGAAACTTATATCTTCCTTTGTGTTGCTTCGATGCCTTTACTTTGAATTTATTGCTTTATGAGTTAACTCTTATGCAAGACTTTTTGATGCTTGTCTTGAAAGTACTATTCATGAAAAGTTTTGCTATATGTTATCTATTTGTTAGCAAACTATAGATCATTGCTTTGAATCACTTCATTCATGTCATATGCTTTACAATAATGTTGATCAAGATTATGATGGTAGCATGTCACCTCAGAAATTATTCTTGTTATCGTTTACCTCGACGAGTAGGAACTAAGCTTGGGGATGTTGATATGTCTCCAACGTATCTATAATTTCTGATGTTCCATGCTTGTTTTATGACAATACCTACATGTTTTGTTCACACTTTATATCGTTTTGATGCGTTTTCCGGAACTAACCTATTAACGAGATGCCGAAGTGCCAGTTCCTGTTTTCTGCTGTTTTTGGTTTCAGAAATCCTAGTAAGGAAATATTCTCGGAATTGCACGAAATCAACGCCCAGTATCTTATATTTACACGAAGCTTCCAGAACACCCGAGAGGATCCAGAGGGGGCCACAGGGCCCCACACACTAAGGCGGGCGCGAGAGGGGGAGCGCCGGCTGTTGTGTGGGCCCCCCGTAGCCCTTCCGACTCCGCCTCTTCGCCTATAAGAAGCCCTGACCTAAAACCTCGATACGAATAAGCCACGGTACGAGAAACCTTCCAGAGCCGCCGCCATCGCGAAGCCAAGATCTGGGGGACAGGAGTCTCTGTTCCGGCACGCCGCCGGGACGGGGAAGTGCCCCCGGAAGGCTTCTCCATCAACACCACCGCCATCTTCATCACCGCTGCTGTCTCCCATGAGGAGGGAGTAGTTCTCCATCGAGGCTCGGGGCTGTACCGGTAGCTATGTGGTTCATCTCTCTCCTATGTACTTCAATACAATAATCTCATGAGCTGCCTTACATGATTGAGATTCATATGATGATGCTTGTAATCTAGATGTCATTATGCTAGTCAAGTGGGTTTTACTTATGTGATCTCCGGAGACTCCTTGTCCCACGTGTGTAAAGGTGACAGTGTGTGCACCGTGTGGGTCTCTTAGGCTATATTTCACAGAATACTTATTCACTGTTATGAATGGCATAGTGAAGTGCTTATTTATATCCCTTTATGATTGCAATGTGCTTTGTATCGCTACTAGTTTATGTGCTACTCATGTGATGTTATTAAAGTAGTCTATTCCTCCTGCATGGTGTAATGGTGACAGTGTGTGCATCGTGTGGTTCTTGTCGTAGATTATGATCATAATCTCTTGTAGGTTATGGAGTTGATTATCGCTATGATAGTATTGATGTGATTTATTCCCCCTTCATAGTGTAAAGGTGACAGTGTGTATGCTATGTTAGTACTCGGTTTATTTTGCAAAGATCTATTATGCTCTAAGGTTACTTAAACATGAATATCGAATGTTGTGGAGCTTGTTAACTCCGGCATTGAGGGTTCGTGTAATCCTACGCAACGAATGGTGTTCATTATCAAACAAGAGTATATGTAGCACAAATGAGAGAAGTTATTATTTATTATGCGATCAATGTTGAGAGTGTCCACTAGTGAAAGTATGATCCCTAGGCCTTGTTTCCAATACTGCAAACACCGCTTATTTACTGTTCTGTTGCATGTTTACTCGCTGCCATATTTTATTCAGATTGCTATTACCACTCATATACATCCATACTACTTGTATTTCACTATCTCTTCGCCGAACTAGTGCACCTATACATCTGACAAGTGTATTAGGTGTGTTGGGGACACAAGAGACTTCTTGTATCGTGATTGCAGGGTTGCTTGAGAGGGATATCTTTGACCTCTTCCTCCCTGAGTTCGATAAACCTTGGGTGATCCACTTAAGGGAAAACTTGCTGCTGTTCTACAAACCTCTGCTCTTGGAGGCCCAACACTGTCTACAAGAATAGAAGCACCCGTAGACATCAAGCTATTTTCTGGCGCCGTTGCCGGGGAGGAAAGGTAAAAGGTACTCACACTCCGGATCTCGGCTACTAAGCTATTTTCCGGCACCGTTGTAAGTACTCGAAGCTATTTCCTTTAGATCCTGCAATTGCATCTTTTGGTTTCTTGTTTACACTAGTTAGGCATAATGGAAAGTAACAATGAGCTTCTTATTCTATTTCCTGAGTTAAGACATGGATTGTTTGCTGCGAAAATTAAAAAACCTATGGAATCTTATTTGCATGCTAGTAGCAATGATATTAGTATGAACGCTTTGAACACCATTGTTGCTAATGATATGGAAAATTCTAAGCTTGGGGAAGCTGGTTTTGATGAGCATGATATTTTTAGTCCCCCAAGCATTGAGGAGAAAATTTTCTATGATTATACTATGCCTCCTACACTTGATGAGAATAATAATGATAGCTACTTTGTTGAATTTGCTCCCACTACAACTAATAAAATTGATTATGCTTATGTGGAGAGTAATAATTTTATGCATGTGGCTCATGACAAGAATGTTTCATGTGATACTTATATTGTTGAGTTTGTTCATGATGCTACTGAAAGTTATTATGAGAGAGGGAAACATGGTTATATGCATCTTAATAATATTAAGTTTCCCCTCTTTATGTTGAGAATCTTGAAATTGCGCTTGTGTTGCTTTTCTATGCTTGCCACTTTGTTCTTCATGAATTTATTTGTGTACAAGATTCCTTTTCATAGAAAGTGGGTTAGGCTTAAATGAGTTTTGAATTTGCTTCTTGATGCTCTCTTTTGCTTCAACTCTTATTTCTTGCGAGAGTATCATTAAAATTACTGAGCCCATCTTAATGGCTATAAAGAAAGAACTTCTTGGGAGATAACCCATGTGTTTATTTTACTACAGCAATTTTTTGTTTTGTTGAGTCTTGGAAGTTGTTTACTACTGTAGCAACCTCTCCTTATCATGTTTTTGTGCCAAGTAAAGTCTCTATGGTAAGTTTGGTACTAGATTTGGATTACTGCGCAGACATTGCTGTCTGTCACGAATTTGAGCAGAAGTCTCTGTAAAAAAATCGAAAAAATCTGCAAATTTACGAGCATGATCCTCAGATATGTACGCAACTTTCATTAGTTTTGAGTTTTTCCATTTGAGCAAGTTAAGTGCCCCTGCCAGATTCGTCTTTACGGACTGTTCTTTTTTGATTCTGCCTTTTATTTCGCATTGCCGCTTTTGCTATGTTGAATGAGTTTCTTTGTTCCATTAACTTTCAGAAGCTTTGTGCAATGTCCAGAAGTGTTAAGAATGATTGTGTCACCTCTGAATATGTGAATTTTGATTATGCACTAACCCTCTAATGAGTTTGCTTGAAGTTTGGTGTGGAGAAGTTTTCAAGGGTCAATAGAAGAGGGTGATATACTATGATCAAGAAGAGTGAAAGGTCTAAGCTTGGGGATGCCCCGGTGGTTCATCCCTGCATATTTTAAGAAGACTCAAGCATCTAAGCTTGGGGATGCCCAAGGCATCCCCTTCTTCATCGACAACTTATCAGGTCACTTCTAGTGAAACTATATTTTTATTCCGTCACATCTTATGTACTTTACTTGGAGCGTCTGTGTGCTTTTATTTTCGTTTTGTTATTTTCATTCTCTGAATAAGTTCATCCTTGTGTGGGAGAGAGACACGCTCCGCTTTTTCATATGAACACTAGTGTTCTTCGTTTATGCTTTTAATGTTCAAGGGCGAAAGTTGATCGCTTCACTTGTTGCTATTTGGTTGGAATAAGAAAATGCTTCATATGGTTTTGAATAACTTGATACTTGGCAATTGTTTTGAGCTCTCATATATCATGTTTAAGCTCTTGCATCATGTAGTTAAATCTAGTAGTGGAGAACTACTGTAGAGCTTGTTGAAATTTGGTTTGCATGATTGGTCTCTCTAAGGTCTAGATATTTTCTAGTAAAAGTGTTTGAGCAACAAGGAAGACAGTGTAGAGTCTTATAATGCTTGCAATATGTTCTTATGTAAGTTTTGCTGTACCGGTTTATACTTGTGTTTGCTTCAAACAACCTTGCTAGCCAAAGCCTTGTACTGAGAGGAAATGCTTCTCGTGCATCCAAAACCTTGAGCCAAAACCCATGCCATTTGTGTCCACCATATCTACCTACTATGTGGTATTTCCTGCCATTCCAAGTAAATACTTCATGTGCTACCTTTAAACAATTCAAAAGTTATTATCTCTTATTTGTGTCAATGTTTTATAGCTCATGAGGAAGTATGTGGTGTTTTATCTTTCGATCTTGTCATTTACTTCTGACAGACTTTCACAATGGACTAGTGGCTTCATCCGCTTATCCAATAATTTTGCAAAAAGAGCTGGCAATGGGGTTCCCAGCCCCAATTAATTAACTTGCATTAATAATTCTCTTCACATGTTTTGCTCTGATTTATCAGTAAGCAACTTAAATTTGCAAATAGACACTCCTCCATGGTATGTGAATGTTGGAAGGCACCCGAGGATTCGGTTAGCCATGGCTTGTGTAAGCAAAAGGTTGGGGGAGTGTCATCTAATAAATAAAACTAAAGTACATGTGTAAACAAAAGAGAAGAGGGATGATCTACCTTGCTGGTAGAGATAACGTCCTTCATGGGAGCCGCTCTTGAAAGTCTGGTTGATAAGGTAGTTAGAGTACCCATTACCATTCGTTGACAACAACAAACACCTCTCAAAACTTTACTTTTATGCTCTCTATATGATTTCAAAACTTGAAAAGCTCTAGCACATGATTTAATCCCTGCTTCCCTCTGCGAAGGGCCTATCTTTTACTTTATTGTTGAGTCAGTTTACCCATTTCCTTCCACCTTAGAAGCAAACACTTGTGTCAACTGTGCATTGATTCTTACATACTTGCTTATTTGCATTCATCATATTACTCTATGTTGACCATTATCCATGAGATATGCATGTTGAAAGTTGAAAGCAACTGCTGAAACTTATATCTTCCTTTGTGTTGCTTCGATGCCTTTACTTTGAATTTATTGCTTTATGAGTTAACTCTTATGCAAGACTTTTTGATGCTTGTCTTGAAAGTACTATTCATGAAAAGTTTTGCTATATGTTATCTATTTGTTAGCAAACTATAGATCATTGCTTTGAATCACTTCATTCATGTCATATGCTTTACAATAATGTTGATCAAGATTATGATGGTAGCATGTCACCTCAGAAATTATTCTTGTTATCGTTTACCTACTCAAGGGCGAGTAGGAACTAAGCTTGGGGATTTTGATACGTCTCCAACGTATCTATAATTTCTGATGTTCCATGCTTGTTTTATGACAATACCTACATGTTTTGTTTACACTTTATATCGTTTTGATGCGTTTTCCGGAACTAACCTATTGACGAGATGCCGAAGTGCCAGTTCCTGTTTTCTGTTGTTTTTGTTTTCAGAAATCATAGTAAGGAAATATTCTCGGAATTGCACGAAATCAACGCCCAGTACCTTATATTTACACGAAGCTTCCGAGAGGATCCAGAGGGGGGCCACAGGGGCCCCACACACTAAGGCGGCGCGGCCAGAGGGGGGAGCGCCTGTTGTGTGGGCCCCCCGTAGCCCTTCCGACTCCGCCTCTTCGCCTATAAGAAGCCCCCTGACCTAACACCTCGATACGAATAAGCCACGGTACGAGAAACCTTCCAGAGCTGCCGCCATCGCGAAGCCAAGATCTGGGGGACAGGAGTCTGTTTCGGCACGCCGCCGGGACGGGGAAGTGCCCCGGAAGGCTTCTCCATCGACACCACCGCCATCTTCATCACCGCTGCTGTCTCCCATGAGGAGGGAGTAGTTCTCCATCGAGGCTCGGGGCTGTACCGGTAGCTATGTGGTTCATCTCTCTCCTATGTACTTCAATACAATAATCTCATGAGCTGCCTTACATGATTGAGATTCATATGATGATGCTTGTAATCTAGATGTCATTATGCTAGTCAAGTGGGTTTTACTTATGTGATTGATACGTCTCCAACGTATCGATAATTTCTTATGTTCCATGCTACTTTATTGATGATACCTACATGTTTTATGCACATTATATGTCATATTTATGCATTTTCTGGAACTAACCTATTAACAAGATGCCGAAGAGCCAGTTGCTGTTTTCTGCTGTTTTTGGTTTCAGAAATCCTAGTAAAGAAATATTCTCGGAATTGGACGAAACTTTCGCCCAGGGTCCTATTTTTGCACGAAGCTTCCAGAAGACCGAAGACCTAACGAAGTGGGGCCACGAGGCGGCCAGGAGGAGGCGCGGCCCAGGCCCTGGCCGCGCCGACCTGCCCCCTGGGCCCCTCGTGTGGCCCCCGCGTTGACCTTCCGCCTACTTAAAGCTCCCGTCGCGAAACCCCCAGTACCGAGAGCCACGATACGGAAAACCTTACAGAGACGCCGCCGCCGCGAATCCCATCTCGGGGGATTCGGAGATCGCCTCCGGCACCCTGCCGGAGAGGGGATTCATCTCCGGAGGACTCTTCACCGCCATGGTCGCCTCCGGAGTGATGAGTGAGTAGTTCACCCCTGGACCATGGGTCCATAGCAGTAGCTAGATGGTCGTCTTCTCCTTGTTGTGCTTCATTGTTAGATCTTGTGAGCTGCCTAACATGATCAAGATCATCTATATGTAATTCTATATGTTGTGTTTGTCGGGATCCGATGGATAGAGAGTACTATGATTATGGTGATTATCAATCTATTGTTCATGTGTTGTTTATGATCTTGCATGCTCTCCGTTATTAGTAGAGGCTCTGGCCAAGTTTTTACTCTTAACTCCAAGAGGGAGTAATTATGCTCGATAGTGGGTTCATGCCTTCATTGATACCTGGGACAGTGACAGAAAGTTCTAAGGTTGTGATGTGCTGTTGCCACTAGGGATAAAACATTGATGCTATGTCTAAGGATGTAGTTATTGATTACATTACGCACCATACTTAATGCAATTGTCTGTTGCTTTGCAACTTAATACTGGAGGGGGTTCGGATGATAACCTGAAGGTGGACTTTTTAGGCATAGATGCAGTTGGATGGCGGTCTATGTACTTTGTCGTAATGCCCAATTAAATCTCACTATATTTACCATGTCATGTATATGCATTGTTATGCCTTTCTCTATTTGTCAATTGCCCGACTGTAATTTGTTCACCCAACATGCTTTATCTTATGGGAGAGACACCTCTAGTGAACTGTGGACCCCGGTCCTATTCTTTCCATAGCATACAATCTACTTGTTTTACTGTTTTCTTTGCAAACATCTTCCACTCGATACGTTTAATCCTTTGTTACAGCAAGCCGGTGAGATTGACAACCTCACTGTTTCGTTGGGGCAAAGTACTTTGGTTGTGTTGTGCAGGTTCCTAGTTGGCGCCGGAATCCCTGGTGTTGCGCCGCATCACATTTCGCGACCATCAACCTTCAACGTGCTTCTTGGCTCCTCCTGGTTCGATTAAACCTTGGTTTCTTTCTGAGGGAAAACTTGCTACTGTGCGCATCATACCTTCCTCTTGGGGTTCCCCAACGAACGTGTGAGTTACACGCCATCAAGCTCTTTTTCTGGCGCCGTTGCCGGGGAGATCAAGACACGCTGCAAGGGGAGTCTCCACTTCTCAATCTCTTTACTTTGTTTTTGTCTTGCTTTATTTTATTTACTACTTTGTTTGCTGCACTAAATCAAAACACAAAAAAATTAGTTGCTAGTTTTACTTTATTTATTGTCTTGCTCTCTATATCGAAAACACAAAAAAATTAGTTACTTGCATTTACTTTATCTAGTTTGTTTTATTTACCGTTGCTAAAATGAATACCCCTGAAAATACTAAATTGTGTGACTTCACAAATGCAAATAATAATGATTTCCTATGCACACCTATTGCTCCACCTGCTACTACAGCAGAATTCTTTGAAATTAAACCTGCTTTACTAAATCTGGTCATGAGAGAACAATTTTCTGGTGCTAGTTCTGATGATGCTGCTGCCCATCTCAATAATTTTGTTGAACTTTGTGAAATGCAAAAGTATAAAGATGTAGATGGTGATATTATTAAATTGAAAGTGTTTCCTTTCTCATTAAGAGGAAGAGCTAAAGATTGGTTGCTATCTTTGCCTAAGAATAGTATTGATTCATGGACTAAATGCAAGGATGCTTTTATTAGTAGATATTATCCTCCCGCTAAAATTATTTCTTTGAGAAGTAGCATAATGAATTTTAAACAATTAGATACTGAACATGTTGCTCAAGCTTGGGAGAGAATGAAAACTTTGGTAAAGAATTGCCCAACCCATGGACTGACTACTTGGATGATCATCCAAACCTTCTATGCAGGACTAAATTTTTCTTCGCGGAATTTATTGGATTCAGCTGCTGGAGGTACCTTTATGTCCATCACATTGGGGGCGGCTACAAAACTTCTTGATGATATGATGATAAATTACTCTGAATGGCACACGGAAAGAGCTCCACAAGGTAAGAAGGTAAATTCTGTTGAAGAAACCTCTTCCTTGAGTGATAAGATTGATGTGATTATGTCTATGCTTGTGAATGGTAGATCTAATGTTGATCCAAATAATGTTCCTTTAGCTTCATTGGTTGCTCAAGAAGAAAATGTTGATGTGAATTTCATTAAAAATAATAATTTCAACAACAATGCTTATAGGAACAACTCTGGTAATAACTATAGGCCATATCCTTCTGCTAATGGTAATGGTTATGGTAATTCTTATGGGAATTCTTACAACAATAATAGAAGTGTACCCTCTGGTCTTGAAGCCATGCTTAAAGAATTTATTAGTACACAAACTGCTTTTAACAAATCTGTTGAGGAAAAGCTTGATAAAATTGATACTATCGCTTCTAGAGTTGATAGGCTTGCCTCTGATGTTAATCTTTTAAAGTTGAAAGTTATGCCTAATAATGATCTTGATAATAAGATTACTACTACAGCAAATGCCATCCAAGTTAGAATTAATGAGAATATAAGATTAATGGCTGAACTGCGTGCTAGGTGGGATAGAGAAGAAAATGAAAAACTAGCTAAAGAGAATAATGTAGCTAAAGTTTGGACTATTACCACCACTAGTAATGCTAATTCTTCACATGTTGCTGCACCTCCTACTATCAATGGTAAAATAATTGGTGTTGGCAATGTTTCTACTCCTAGTGCAAAGCGTACAAAACTGCCTGAAATTGCTAAAACTGCTGAAACTGCTTGTGATAAAACTGCTGAAATTTTTTCCAACCTTGGGAATAATGATCCCATTGCTATAGCTCATAATGATTTAGATTTTGATGATTGCCACATCTCTGAAGTTATAAAGTTCTTGCAAAAACTTGCTAAAAGTCCTAATGCTAGTGCTATAAATTTAGCCTTTACAAAACATATTACAAATGCTCTCATAAAAGCTAGAGAAGAGAAACTAAAACTTGAAACTTCTATTCCTAGAAAGTTAGAAGATGGTTGGGAGCCCATCATTAAAATGAAATTCAATGACTTTGAATGTAATGCCTTATGTGATCTTGGTGCAAGTATTTCTGTTATGCCTAAAAAGATTTATGATATGCTTGACTTGCCACCATTAAAGAATTGTTATTTGGATGTTAATCTCGCCGATAATGTTAAAAAGAAACCTTTGGGGAGGATTGATAATGTGCATATTACGGTTAACAATAACCTTGTCCCCGTTGATTTTGTTGTCTTGGATATCGAATGCAATGCATCTTGTCCAATTGTGTTGGGAAGACCTTTTCTTCGAACTGTTGGTGCTGTTATTGATATGAGGGAAGGTAATATTAAATATCAATTTCCTCTCAAGAAAGGTATGGAACACTTCCCTAGAAAGAGAATGAAGTTGCCTTTTGATTCTATTATTAGAACAAGCTATGATGTTGATGCTTCTACTCTTGATGTTACTTGATTTGCACTTTCTGCGCCTAGCTGAAAGGCGTTAAAGAAAAGCGCTTATGGGAGACAACCCATGTTTTTACCTACAGCAATTTTTTGTTTTATTGAGTCTTGGAAGTTGTTTACTACTGTAGCAACCTCTCCTTATCATGTTTTTGTGCCAAGTAAAGTTTCTATGTCAAAGTTGATGTTATATTTGGGATCGCTGCACAGAAACAGCATTGCTGTCTGTCACGAATCTGGGCATAATTCTCTGTAGAAAATTCGAAAAAATCTGCCAATTTACGAGCGTGATCCTCAGATATATACGCAACTTTCATTAGTTTTGAGTTTTTCCATTTGAGCAAGTCTGGTGCCATTTATAAATTCGTCTTTACAGACTGTTCTGTTTTTGACAGATTCTGCCTTTTATTTCGCATTGCCTCTTTTGCTATGTTGGATTTATTTCTTTGATCCATTAATGTCCAGTAGCATTATGCAATGTCCAGAAGTGAAAATAATGATTGTGTCACCTCTGAATGAGTGAATTATTAATGATGCACTAACCCTCTAATGAGTTTGCTTGAAGTTTGGTGTGAAGGAAGTTTTCAAGGGTCAAGAGAGGAGAATGATATACTATGATCAAGAGGAGTGAAAGCTCTAAGCTTGGGGATGCCCCCGTGGTTCATCCCTGCATATTTTAAGAAGACTCAAGCGTCTAAGCTTGGGGATGCCCAAGGCATCCCCTTCTTCATCGACAACATCATCAGGTTCCTCCCCTGAAACTATATTTTTATTCAATCACATCTTGTGTTCTTTACTTGGAGCGTCGGTTTGTTTTTGTTTTTGTTTTTGTTTGAATAAAATGGATCCTAGCATTCACTTTGTGGGAGAGAGACACGCTCCGCTGTTGCATATGGACACATGTGTCCTTAGGCTTTACTCATAATGTTCAAGGCGAAGTTTCTTCTTCGTTAATTTGTTATATGGTTGGAATTGGAAAATGCTACATGTAGTAATTCTAAAAATGTCTTGGATAATGTGATACTTGGCAATTGTTGTGCTCATGTTTAAGCTCTTGCATCATATGCTTTGCACCCATTAATGAAGAAATACATAGAGCTTGCTAAAATTTGATTTGCATATTTGGTTTCTCTAAGGTCTAGATAATATCTAGTATTGAGTTTTGAACAACAAGGAAGACAGTGTAGAGTCTTATAATGTTTACAATATGTCTTTTATGTGAGTCTTGCTGCACTTGTTCATCCTTGAGTTTGCTTCAAATAACCTTGCTAGCCTAAACCTTGTATCGAGAGGGAATACTTCTCATGCATCCAAAATCCTTGAGCCAACTACTATGCCATTTGTGTCCACCATACCTACCTACTACATGGTATTTACCCGCCATTCCAAAGTAAATTGCTTGAGTGCTACCTTTAAAATTCCATCATTCGCCTTTGCAATATATAGCTCATGGGACAAAATAGCCTTAAAAACTATCGTAGTATTGAATATGTACTTATGCACTTTATATTTTATTAAGTTGCTTGTTGTGCGATAACCATGTTTCTGGGGAACGCCATCAACCATTGTTGAATATCATGTGAGTTGCTATGCATGTCCGTCTTGTCTGAAGGTCTATCATTTTAGTGGTTGGAGCATGCAAAATTGTTAGAGAAGAACATTGGGCCGCTAACTAAAGCCATGAACCATGGTGGAAGTTTCAGTTTTGGACATATATCCTCAATCTCATATGAGAATAATAACTTTGCTACATGCTTATGCATTTAAGAGGAGTCCATTATCTGTTGTCCATGTTGTCCCGGTATGGATGTCTAAGTTGAGAATAATCAAAAGCGAGAAATCCGAAATGCGAGCATTCTCCTTGGACCTTTGTACAGGCGGCATGGAGGTACCCCTTTGTGACACTTGGTTGAAACATGGCATGCGAAGACCCGGTAGTCCAAGTTAAGTAGGACGAGGTGCGGGCACTATTAGTATACTATGCGTGAGGCTTGCAACTTGTAAGATATAATTTTCATAACTCATATGCTTTATTACTACCGTTGACAAAATTGTTTCATGTTTTCAAAATAAAAGCTCTAGCACAAATACAGCAATCGATGCTTTCCTCTTTGAAGGACCATTCTTTTACTTTTATTGTTGAGTCAGTTTACCTATCTCCTTCCACCTTAAGAAGCAAACACTTGTGTGAACTGTGCATTGATTCCTACATACTTGCATATTGCACTTGTTATATTACTTTATGTTGACAATATCCATGAGATATACATGTTATAAGTTGAAAGCAACCGCTGAAACTTAATCTTCTTATGTGTTGCTTCAACACCTTTACTTTGATTTATTGCTTTATGAGTTAACTCTTATGCAAGACTTATTGATGCTTGTCTTGAAGTACTATTCATGAAAAGTCTTTGCTATATGATTCAGTTGTTTACTCATGTCATTACCTTTGCTTTGATCGCTGCATTCATTACATATGTTTACAAATAGTATGATCAAGATTATGATGGCATGTCACTTCAGAAATTATCTTTGTTATCGTTTTACCTGCTCGGGACGAGCAGAACTAAGCTTGGGGATGCTGATACGTCTCCAACGTATCGATAATTTCTTATGTTCCATGCTACTTTATTGATGATACCTACATGTTTTATGCACATTATATGTCATATTTATGCATTTTCTGGAACTAACCTATTAACAAGATGCCGAAGAGCAGTTTTTTTTTCTGTTTTTGGTTTCAGAAATCCTAGTAAAAAATATTCTCGGAATTGGACGAAACTTTCGCCCAGGGTCCTATTTTTGCACGAAGCTTCCAGAAGACCGAAGACCTAACGAAGTGGGGCCACGAGGCGGCCAGGAGGGAGGCCGGCGCGGCCCGGCCCTGGCCGCCGACCTGCCCCCTGGGCCCCTCGTGTGGCCCCCGCGTTGACCTTCCGCCTACTTAAAGCTCCCGTCGCGAAACCCCCAGTACCGAGAGCCACGATACGGAAAACCTTACAGAGACGCCGCCGCCGCGAATCCCATCTCGGGGGATTCAGGAGATCGCCTCCGGCACCCTGCCGGAGAGGGGATTCATCTCCCGGAGGACTCTTCACCGCCATGGTCGCCTCCGGAGTGATGAGTGAGTAGTTCACCCCTGGACCATGGGTCCATAGCAGTAGCTAGATGGTCGTCTTCTCCTTGTTGTGCTTCATTGTTAGATCTTGTGAGCTGCCTAACATGATCAAGATCATCTATATGTAATTCTATATGTTGTGTTTGTCGGGATCCGATGGATAGAGAGTACTATGATTATGGTGATTATCAATCTATTGTTCATGTGTTGTTTATGATCTTGCATGCTCTCCGTTATTAGTAGAGGCTCTGGCCAAGTTTTTACTCTTAACTCCAAGAGGGAGTAATTATGCTCGATAGTGGGTTCATGCCTTCATTGATACCTGGGACAGTGACAGAAAGTTCTAAGGTTGTGATGTGCTGTTGCCACTAGGGATAAAACATTGATGCTATGTCTAAGGATGTAGTTATTGATTACATTACGCACCATACTTAATGCAATTGTCTGTTGCTTTGCAACTTAATACTGGAGGGGGTTCGGACGATAACCTGAAGGTGGACTTTTTAGGCATAGATGCAGTTGGATGGCGGTCTATGTACTTTGTCGTAATGCCCAATTAAATCTCACTATATTTACCATGTCATGTATATGCATTGTTATGCCTTTCTCTATTTGTCAATTGCCCGACTGTAATTTGTTCACCCAACATGCTTTATCTTATGGGAGAGACACCTCTAGTGAACTGTGGACCCCGGTCCTATTCTTTCCATAGCATACAATCTACTTGTTTTACTGTTTTCTTTGCAAACATCTTCCACTCGATACGTTTAATCCTTTGTTACAGCAAGCCGGTGAGATTGACAACCTCACTGTTTCGTTGGGGCAAAGTACTTTGGTTGTGTTGTGCAGGTTCCAGTTGGCGCCGGAATCCCTGGTGTTGCGCCGCATCACATTTCGCGACCATCAACCTTCAACGTGCTTCTTGGCTCCTCCTGGTTCGATTAAACCTTGGTTTCTTTCTGAGGGAAAACTTGCTACTGTGCGCATCATACCTTCCTCTTGGGGTTCCCCAACGAACGTGTGAGTTACACGCCATCATCTCCGGAGACTCCTTGTCCCACGTGTGTAAAGGTGACAGTGTGTGCACCGTGTGGGTCTCTTAGGCTATATTTCACAGAATACTTATTCACTGTTATGAATGGCATAGTGAAGTGCTTATTTATATCCCTTTATGATTGCAATGTGCTTTGTATCGCTACTAGTTTATATGCTACTCATGTGATGTTATTAAAGTAGTCTATTGATGACCCACAAGTATAGGGGGTGTATCGTAGTACTTTCGATAAATAAGAGTGTCAAACCCAACGAGGAGCAGAAGGTGTTGACAAGCAGTTTCGATGAAGGATTCACTGTAAATGCTCACAGACAAGTATTCAGGGGGTTTTGATATAGCAGATAAATAAAGTACAAGTAAATAAAATGCGAGAGAAATAATTGCAGCGAGTGGCCCAATCCTTTTTAGCACAAAGGACAAGCCGGTTTGTTTACTTATAATGACCAAACGTTCTTGAGGACACACGGGGATTTTAGTCTAGTGCTTTCGCTTCATACGGCTGATTAATCTTCATTGTTTTGATAAGTGTTGTGTGGGTGAACCTATGCTAATGCACCGCCCTTCCTAGGACTAATACATACTTGTGATTATACCCCTTGCAAGCATCCGCAAATACAAGAAAGTAATTAAGATAAATCTAACCACAGCCTTAAACTCTGAGATCCTGCTATCCCTCCTGCACCGATATACTAACGGGGGTTTAGGTTGCTGTCACTCCGGCAACCCCACAATTAGCAAACGAATACAAGATGCACTCCCCTAGGCCCATAAAGGTGAAGTATCATGTAGTCGACGTTCACATGACACCACTAGAAGAGTAACACCACAACTTAAATATCATAACATTGAATACTACTCAACAATAATTCACTACTAACATTTAGACTTCACCCATGTCCTCAAGAACTAAACGAACTACTCACGAGACATCATATGGAACATGATCAGAGGTGATATAATGATGAATAACAATCTGAACATAAACCTTGGTTCAATGGTTTCACTCAATAGCATCAATAACAAGTAGTAATCAACACCGGGAGAGTTTCCCCTATCAAACAATCAAGATCCAACCCAAATCGTTACAGCGGTGACGAGATGCAGCGGTGGAGATGGCGGTGTAGATGGTGGAGATGATGATGATGATGATGGAGATGATGTCCAGCTCGATGACGATGGCGATGGCGTCGATTTCCCCCTCCGGGAGGGAATTTCCCCGGCGGATTCCTGCCCGCCGGAGAGCTCTTTTCTCTCTGGTGTTTCTCCGCCCCGCAGAGGCGGCTCTGTCAATTCTCCGTAACTCTCTGGGGCTTAGGTTTTCGGGACGAAGAAGTACGCGAAGGAGAGGCGGCCAGAGGGGGCTGTGGGCCCCCTCCCCACAAGGCGGCGCGGCCAGGCCGGCCCGCGCCGGCCTATGGGGGGGCCCATGGTGGCCCCTCTCGGCCCCTCCTTTTGGCTCCCTTCATCATCTGGAAAAATAGGATTTTTCCGTATAATTTCCGTCAATTGTTGATCTTCCGAAATATGGTGTCCTGACGGTGCTTTTTCCAGCAGAATCCTGACTCCGGTGAATAATTCTCCAATGATCACGAAACATGCAAAATAGATGAAATAACATAAGTATCATCTCTAAATATGAAATATATCAATGAATAACAGCAAATTATGATATAAAATAGTGATGCAAAATGGACGTATCAACTCCCCCAAGCTTAGACCTCGCTTGTCCCCAAGCGAAACTGAGCTCGATAAACAAGACCACATGTTTATGGAGTGAAGAGTCGATAAATAAAATACGGACAAGAAGCATCATATTGATTCACACAAGATATTCTAGTAAACATTCTCTTCATATAACTCAACTTGAAATAAGTAAAGAGAAATCACAAGTAGAGGTGCATAGGAAATCATAAACGGTTATGGCAAACTTTGTTCTTGGTCAGAGAACTACTAACGGATTGTACTTATCTTCTAAGCAAAGCTTTCATATTAGAATTTATATAGCAGGGCTTTCATTCTCAATCATAACAATCTCCTCATAATCATTGATAGCTTTCAAAGTCATATTCATTCAGATAAAATTTGTACTAAACAAGAAAGCATAAAAGACATGATTAACTGAATCATAGCATAAATGGTTGGTTCACAACAACTCAATTGCTTGCTTAAGATAGAGGGAAATAGGTTTACTGACTCAACATAAAAGTAAAAGATAGGCCCTTCGCAGAGGGAAGCAGGGATTAAATCATGTGCTAGAGCTTTTCAAGTTTTGAAATCATATAAAGAGCATAAAAGTAAGATTTTTAGTGGTGTTTGTTGTTGTCAACGAATGGTAGCGGGCACTCTAACCCCCTTCCAAGAGCGGCTCCCATGGAGGACGGCATCTCTACCAGCAAGGTAGATCATCCCCCTTCTCTTTTGTTTACACATGTATTTTAGTTTTATTATGGATGACACTCCCCCCAACCTTTTCTTTCACAAGCCATGGCTAACCGAATCCTCGGGTGCCTTCCAACATTCACATACCATGGAGGAGTGTCTATTGCAAAATTAAGTTGCTTACTGATAAATCAGGGCAAAACATGTGAAGAGAATTATTGATGAAGGTTATTAATTGGGGCTGGGAACCCCGTTGCCAGCTCTTATTGCAAAATTATTGGATAAGCGGATGTGCCACTAGTCCATTGGTGAAAGTCCGCCCAACAAGATTGAAAGATAAAACACCACATACTTCCTCATGAGCTATAAAACATTGACACAAATAAGGAGTAATATAGTTTGAATTATTTAAAGGTAGCACATGAAGTATTTACTTGGAGTGGCGCAAAATACCACATAGTAGGTAGTTATGGTGGACACAAATGGCATGGGTTTGGTCTAAGGTTATGGATGTATGAGAAGCATTCCCTCTCAATACAGGTCTTTGGCTAGCAAGGTTTGATAGCAAGCATAAAGGTTGAGGGAAACAAACAAATATACATGTGATAGAAACAATCATGCATCTTTCTCATAAGCACAAGCAATTTTAACTTCAGAATACTAACTCATTAGCATAAAGATAATAGAGTAATATATCTACATGTATTTCCCTTTTCTATTTAAACATCAAGGTGTTGTTGCTATTGACCAATGCTAAGTTTGCCAAAACCAAATAGATTTACTTGATGCTCCCAAAGTGATATCAATACTCATGTCAAGAGTAATCATATAAAAGAAATTGCAAACTAAAATAAGGTGTGCAAAAAGTAAATGATAAAACTTCTCATTAATATTCCATAACGATAACTCACACCAACGGATACATAGATAACCAACTAAAGAGAGATACTTCCACACTGCAAACTATTCTATATGATAACTTCCCTACTCATGATATGACACTACTTGATAGTAAAAGATAAAGATAGTGATGATGTGATACCGCGGCACTCCCCCAAGCTTGATGGTGATGGATTCTTCTCGACAAGCTTCTTAACAAGTTCCTTTAAATCCTCAATCTCATAGGTGAGGTTGCGAATCAGCTCCGAGTTGTGCTCAACGCGGCTCATAAGCATGTCAGATGGCGAGTCCCAACTCTTAGAGTTGTTTCCCCACCCTTCAGCTTCAGGTTTCATCTCTCCTGGAGAAGATGTCCTTGGAGCTAAGAAGCGACGTGGAACTGCTCCTCCGGTAGCGATCCGTGCACTTCTCTTGGTGTTGGACGGATTTGATATCACGCCAATGCTTGCAATGGTGGCACGCGGGTGTACTCGCGGAATTTCCTCCACTTCTTCCTCATCCTCGCTCTCGACTTCTTCCTTCAATTCAGGGTCTTGAATATCTTCCTCCAAAGGTCCCTTGTCTTTGTTGTTGGAGACCATGGTGCTTCTAAATCAAAACAGATCCTGGCAGAAAACAGCTCGAAACAAAACACGACGAGAAAACGATATACGGACCTCTGGAGATCCGGGGGATTATATAGCAAATATTTTTACAACAAAAGGAAGGTTCCAGGCCGAAAACGAGTGGAAACGGGACGCCGAGGGGCTGTCACCATAGGCGGCGCGGCCAGGGTGGGGCCCGCGCCGGCCTATGGTGACGGGCCCTCGCGCGTCTCCTCCACTCCGTTTCGATCCCGTAATTTTTCATATTTTCCAAAAACAGCAGAAATATTGTTCGGAAAGTTAAACGCGGACTTTTTATTACTAAAACTGTTACCTATTCAAAGTCGGACTCTGCAGAACTGTCAATTTGATCTTTGATGAAAGCTTCCGGAGTTATCACTTGAATAACATCAATATCTTCATTATAAGAATCTCCAGAAATATAATGCTTGAGTCTTTGTCCATTCACTACTTGTGTGGCGTTACCTTCCAAAGAGCTAATTTTTATTGCTCCTGAACGATATACCTCCTCAATAACATATGGTCCTTCCCATTTTGAGAGTAATTTCCCTGCAAAAAATCTGAGACGAGACCGATACAATAGGACTTTATCTCCAACATTAAATTCTCTTTTAATAATTCTTCTATCATGCCACTTCTTAACTTTCTCCTTAAAAAGTTTAGCATTTTCATAAGCTTCACTTCTCCATTCATCTAAAGAACTCAATTGTAGCAACCTCTTCTTACCGGCAAGTTTAAAATCTTTATTAAGTTCTCTTACAGCCCAATAAGCTTTGTGCTCTAGTTCTAAAGGTAAATGACAAGCTTTTCCATAAACCATTTTATAAGGAGACATTCCCATAGGATTTTTATAAGCAGTTCTATAAGCCCATAATGCTTCCTTTAACTTACTAGCCCAATTCTTTCTAGATTTATTAACAGTCTTTCCCAAAATAGCTTTAATTTCTCTATTTGATAATTCTACTTGCCCACTAGTTTGAGGATGATAAGCTGAAGCAATTCTATGATTAATACCATATTTGGCAAGAGTTTTTCTAAAACCTCCATGAATAAAATGAGAACCTCCATCAGTCATAATATATCTAGGTACTCCAAATCTAGGAAATATAACATCTACAAGCATTTTTATAGAGGTCTCACCATCAGCACTTTTTGTAGGTATAGCTTCTACCCATTTAGTAACATAATCAACAGCGACAAGTATATGAGTGTTACCTTCTGAAGAAGGGAAAGGACCCATGAAGTCGAATCCCCAACAATCAAATGGTTCAATAACAAGAGTATAATTCATAGGCATTTCATTGCGTCTAGAGATATTACCAACTCTTTGACATTCATCACAAGATAAGATAAACTTCCTTGCATCCTTGAAAAGTGTTGGCCAATAAAAACCTGATTGTAGAACCTTTTGTGCGGTTCTATCTCCAGCGTGATGTCCTCCATAAACACTACCATGGCATTTACTCAATATCTCTTGTTGTTCATATTCTGGAACACATCTTCGCATAATACCATCCACTCCTTCTTTATATAAGTGTGGGTCATCCCAAAAATAATGCCTCAAATCATAAAAGAATTTCCTCCTTTGCTGAGCTGAAAAGGTTGGAGGCAAGTACTTCGAAACAATAAAGTTAGCATAATCAGCATACCAAGGGCTCTCTCGCGAGCTCACCTTTATTGCAGCCAATTGTTCATTTGGAAAACTATCATTAACAGGAACAGGATCATAAGTAATATTTTCCAATCTAGACAAATTATCAGCAACAGGATTATCAGCACCTTTCCTATCTACAATATGTAAATCAAATTCTTGCAAAAGAAGAACCCATCTAATAAGCCTTGGCTTAGCATCTTTCTTTTCCATAAGGTACCTAATTGCAGCATGATCAGTATGAATTGTGACTTTTGAATCAACAATATAGGGTCTAAACTTGTCACATGCAAAAACTACGGCTAATAACTCTTTCTCAGTTGTAGCATAATTTCTTTGAGCAGCATCTAGAGTTTTACTAGCATAATGAATAACATTCAATTTTTTATCTACTCGCTGTCCAAGGACAGCACCTACAGCAAAATCACTAGCATCACACATAATTTCAAAAGGTAAATTCCAATCAGGAGGTTCAACTATAGGAGCAGTTGTTAAGGCTTTCTTTAGAGTTTCAAAAGCTTCCTTACAATCATCATCAAAAACGAAAGGTACATCTTTTTGAAGAAGATTAGTAAGAGGCTTTGAAATTTTAGAGAAATCTTTAATAAACCTCCTATAAAAACCAGCATGACCAAGAATACTACGAATACCTTTAACATCCCTAGGATAGGGCATCTTCTCAATTGCTTCAACTTTAGCTCTATCAACTTCAATACCTCTTTCAGAAATTTTATGTCCCAATACAATTCCTTCATTAACCATAAAGTGGCATTTCTCCCAATTAAGAACAAGGTTAGTTTCTTCACATCTCTGCAAAACTTTATCAAGGTTTCGCAAGCAATTATCAAAAGAATTCCCATAGACAGAAAAATCATCCATGAATACCTCAACAATCTTTTCACAAAAGCCATGAAAAATAGCAGACATGCATCTTTGAAAAGTAGCAGGAGCATTACATAAACCAAAAGGCATACGCCTATAAGCATAAGTTCCATAGGGACAAGTGAAAGTGGTTTTCTCTTGATCTTTAGCTCTAACAGCAATTTGTGAAAACCCAGAATATCCATCAAGAAAGCAGAAATGAGTATTTTTAGACAACCTTTCTAACATTTGATCAATAAAAGGTAAAGGGTAATGATCTTTCTTAGTAACTTTATTAACTTTTCGAAAATCAATGCACATTCTATACCCTACAACTACTCTTTGAGGAATAAGCTCATCATTATCATTGGGCACAACAGTTATACCTCCTTTCTTAGGAACACAATGCACAGGACTAACCCATCTACTATCAGCAATAGGATATATAATACCTGCTTCAAGAAGTTTTAATACCTCATTTCTTACCACATCCTTCATCTTGGGAATTAGACGACGCTGATGTTCAACAACAGGTTTTGCACCATCTTCTATATTAATGGCATGTTGGCAAATAGAGGGAGAAATCCCCTTCAAGTCATCAAGAGTATAGCCAATAGCTCCTCGGTGTTTCTTCAATATTTCCAATAACCTTTCTTCCTCAATATCTGAAAGCTTAGCACTAATAATAACAGGATATGTTTTCTTATCATCAATATAAGCATACTTAAGATTATCAGGTAATGGTTTCAAATCAAATACAGGATCTTCCTTTGGTGGTGGTGTTACGCCTAAATCTTCAACCGGTAAGTCATGTTTAAGAATAGGTTGACGAAGGAAAATTTCATCAAGCTCATCCCTTTCTTCCCTAAAAACTTCACTCTCACTATTCTCCAAATGTTGCTGCAAAGGATTACTAGGAGCAAGAGCAATAGATGCACACTGTTCAACTCTAAAATCATCATTAGGCAAATCAGCTTTATAAGGAGTTTTGGAAAATTTAGAGAAGTTAAACTCATAAGATTCACCAGCAAATTTAGTAACAATTTTCTCTTTCTTGCAATCTATAATAGCTCCACATGTATTTAGAAAAGGTCTACCAAAAATAATAGGACAAAACTTACTAGCAGCAGAACCAAGTACCAAAAAGTCAGCAGGATATTTAATCTTACCACATAGAACTTCAACATCTCGAACAATACCAATGGGAGAGATAGTTTCTCTATTAGCTAGCCGAATAACCACATCAATATCTTCAAGTTCACAAGAACCAATTTCATGCATAATTTCCGTGTAGAGCTCATAAGGAATGGCACTAATACTTGCACCAATGTCGCATAAACCATAATAGCAATGATCACCAATTCGAACAGAGAGCACAGGAACACTGGCTTTCATAGACTTATTAGGATGCGAAACAATATTAGAAGCATCTTCACAAAAAATAATATGACCATCTTCCACATTTTCAGTCACAAGATCTTTAACTATTGCAACAGCAGGTTCAACTTTTATTTGTTCTTCAGGTTCTATGGGTTTCTTTGCACTTTTATTAACTACACTAGTTATAACAGAATACTCCTTCATTTTAGCAGGGAAAGGAGTTTTTTCAATATAAGCTTCAGGAAGAACATGATCAACAGTTTTAATTTCAATACATTTACCTTTAGGTGAATCAACTTTATCTTTATATGGTTC
This sequence comes from Lolium multiflorum, assembly GCA_030979885.1. NCBI lineage: Eukaryota > Viridiplantae > Streptophyta > Magnoliopsida > Poales > Poaceae > Lolium > Lolium multiflorum. The sequence continues at coordinate 209,618,420 of CM061748.1, forward strand.
ATGATACTTATCAAAATTCTTCCTAGGCAATTCAAAATGAGAAGCAAAGGCTTTATAAATATTTGCAACAACTTGAGAGTCAAGACCATATGTAGCACTTATATTACGATATTCATCAGTATCCATAAAAGTTTCAATGCATTCATAATTATAATTTATACCTGACACTCTACCTTTGTCGTTCTCCCATCCTTCAGTATTTTCTTGGATTCGATCAAGAAGGTCCCATTTAAACTCTTCTTTATTGCGCGTGAATGATCCAGAACAAGCAGTATCCAGCAAGGTTTTATCTTGAAAAGACAGTCTTGCATAGAAATTATCAATAATAATATTACCAGGAAGCTCATGAATGGGGCATTTGAGCATTAAAGACTTCAATCTCCCCCACGCTTGGGCAATACTCTCTCCATCATGAGGCCAGAAATTATATATACGGTTGCGATCTTTGTGAATTTCACTTGGAGGATAAAATTTAGAGTAAAATAGAGGCACAATATCCTTCCAATCAAGAGAACGCCCATCCTTCAGCAGTTTATACCAATGCGCCGCTTTACCAGATAGCGACATAACAAATAATTTCTTCCTAACTTCATCCATTGAAATACCTGCACATTTGAATAACCCGCATAATTCATGTAAAAACAGTAAATGATCTCCAGGATGAACAGTTCCATCCCCTTCATAGCGGTTATCCACAACACGTTCAATAATTTTCATAGGTATTTTATATGGTATTACTTCCTCACCTGGCGCCTCATCCACTACCGTTGCAGTAGTAGTAGATTTCCCAAATAGAAATTCAAGGGAGGATCTCTCCATAATGACTTATACACTACAAGAAAAGTTCTGATAGACAACGTCCCAAAATCGTCAACTAAGGGGCATTTTTCGTCGCCTATGGGCCTAACCCGACGATATGGGTTCTGTTGTCGAAACTGCGTCAGGCAAAGTCCAACGACGATTTTTTCGGTCCGTCGCGCTTGGGCGCCCTTCCGCCACGGAAAATCGGACCGTTGCGGAAGTGTTTTCGGGAGCCCGTTGACTGCTGACGTCATGCAAACTGACACGTGGCAGACGCCGTTAACTGCCAGTTAACGGCGTTAACCGGCTGAAACCCCGTGGTAGATGGTAGGCCCACACGAGGCCTGCCACGTCTTAAGCGGGCCGGGCCAGATGACATAGTTTGACCGGTCAACTATATAGCTGGGCTGGTCCATTAGTTACGTGGGCCGGGCCTAACCTCTAAGGTTGACTGGTCAAAACTTAAATGGGCCGGCCCATTTAACATGTGGGGTCCACCTTACAGCAACTGGGCCGGCCCAAGAAGCAAGTGGGCCGGGCCAAAAACACAGGTGGGTCCCACTTTCCTGTTAAAAGGCCGGCCCATTTAGTGTGTGGGGTCCACCGTATAGCAAGTGGGCCGGCCCAACAAGCTAGTGGGCCGGGCCAAAAACACAGGTGGGTCCCACTTTCCAGTTAAAGGGTCGGCCCATTTAGTTTGTGGGGTCCACCATATAGCAAGTGGGCCGGCCCAACAAAATAGTGGGCCGGGCCAAAAGGTGGGTCCCACTTTCCTGTTAAAGGGCGGCCCATTTAGTATGTGGGGCCCACCATATAGCAAGTGGGCTGGCCCACCAAGATAGTGGGCCGGGCCAAAAACACAGGTGGGTCCCACATTCCTGTTAATGGGCCGGCCCATTTGGTATGTGGGGTCCACCATATATAAAGTGGGCCGGCCCAACAAGATAGTGGGCCGGGCCAAAAACACAGGTGGGTCCCACCTTCCCATTAAAGGGCCGGCCCATTTGGTGTGTGGGGTCCACCATATAGAAAGTGGGCCGGCCCAACAAGATAGTGGGCCGGGCCAAAAACACAGGTGGGTCCCACCTTCCTATTAAAGGGCCGGCCCATTTACCATGTGGGACCACCATAGAGCAAGTGGGCCGGCCCAATAAGCATGTGGAGCCCATTATCGTGTAACCGGGCCGGCCTACTAAAGAAGTGGGCCGGCCCAAAATGAAAGTGGGTCCCACACTACTGTAAGTGGGCCGGCCCAATCTGTTGTAGGGCCCTACTTGTTTGACTAGTCAACTTGCATTAAATTTCATGAGCCTAAAATCTGATTTCAATGATACACACAAGTACATACACAAATAAAACAAATAGGAAAATTACAAGGCAATTAATGTGCCCAAATAAAAAAATTACATAGAATCATTGAGGACTTCTATTAGCATCATCAATAACACGTTGACATTTGGCAATCGCCTTGATTGAATCTTGTGTACTCTTTGTCAACATATCAGCTACAGATCTTAAAGCAGCAATACCATGTCTTTTATAAAGTACAGCCTTGAGATATTTACTGTCTGATGAAAGAAATGGTCTAGGTTGACGGCTATGAGAAGATGCATCAGAAGAAAGATCAGAACTTTTTGTGGGCCTCACTGGTAATGAAGATTGCTTCATCACAACTGCATTCTGATAATAATGCAAAAAGAGTTAAACGATGAACTATGCAAACATTTATTATGCAATGTAGATATAAGATAATAACAAGTTGCATAAATAAGACATGTATGGAACTTGTACTAAGCACAAACTTACATCATAATGTTGCACAGGGTCGCTACAGATCCTTTTTTGGCGACTATCTTCTAATGATGACTGCTTCATTAAAACTGCATTCTGGTAACATTGTAAACATAGTTACAACAATTAACTATTCAAACATGTATTACGCAATGTAGAGATCAGATAACAGCATGTAGCAGAAATAAGCACAAGATAAGATAAGATGCATGTACTAAGCACATACTGGCTCACTGCAGGTCCTTCTCTTGCGTGCACTAGTCGTGGTCAACATGCCTATCATTTTAGGTTCAGCCATCAAGTGAAATGCTAATCCTCCTGCTCCATTGTCCTTAATCTGTGTTTAGATATCACATTTAAGACCAAGTCAGCTGGTTTCAAATAACAAAAAACTTGAGCTGCCAAATGAATAAGCCAATATTTACCAGATATCAGATTAAAACCAACTAGATGTTGCTTTGCATGAGATACGAATTTCAGACATTCAGATTTAGAGTAGGGTAATGCCAAGGTTTTACACATAAAGTAAACTGGCATTAAGAATGACCAAATGTCAGGTTCAAATCACCCTCGAAGTTTCTCCAAGACAAGCATATCAAATAGGCAGAAACATAGTAAAGCATGAATGGCATTGCTATGGCAGGGTTCCAAGTGTTAATCTCTTGCATAAGGAACAATGCATATAGGTTATAGATAATAACGGAAGTAAACTGCCAAAATTACCAACCACGAACTCAGATTCCAACCTTACCTAGCGTCCCCGCTGTTAATGTTGGATGTTCTAATAAGTGGTTCGCATGATCAATCCCTAGGAAAAATAACATTGACAAGTCAGTCTACGATAATACAAAGACCAGACATGCACGCAGCAATAACTATATAAGCTAAAGACGAGGTATAAGAGCAAGCAGATTGGAAATGCACATAGCATGATTATAAAAGCAGTGTGAGAATAGCAGACACGAGAAAACAGCTAGCGGTGAGCTAATGACGTGGTATAAGAACAAGCAGATTGGAAATGCCCATAGCACGACTATAAAAGCAGTGCGACAATAGCATGCAGTACAAAAACAGTTGGCAGCAAATGAATGGGTACAAGGCTATAAATATGTGGATGCACACAGGTGTCAGTAGAATGAACAGGATGGTAGCGACCGGATAATGCTTTTGTACTGTACAATATTTAAACAAACTTCATGCGAAGCAACACATCAAGAAAGTTAACGGCATATGAGATCTGCAAATAACTACACAAAACATGGCTAAAGAAACACCGCGATCTAACGGGCCAGCGTACTAACCAAGCTGCGGCGGGGTGGACGGGGGCGGCAACTTGCATTCCAGCGGCGGCGAACGCGGGAGACGATGAATCGACCCTGTTTCAGTAGAAGCGGGCGTTAGTGAAGCAGATCTGGTTGGCTGGCAAGGTATTCGGTGAAGTTGATACAGCCGCTGCGGCGAGGTAGTCGGTGGCGAGGTCGGCGGTGAAGCAGATCCGTCGGTGGCGAGGTCGGCGGTGAAGCAGATCCGTCGGTGGCGAGGTCGGCGGTGAAGCAGATCCGTCGGTGACGAGGGCGGCGGGGGAGCGGATCAGGTGGGTGGACAGCCAACACGATCAAGGCTACGCTGTGGAGGAGTATGCCGGCGGCGAAGCAGATCTAGTACTGTAGAGAGTCAGAGCTTTGGCGTGTGAGAGTATTTTTGAGCTAATGGGGCGAATGGTTGGTGGGTGGGTGTGGGCCTGTGGGGAGGGTTCGGGATCTAGGCAAGATATTTCATTGTTACCGAATGAGCCCTCCATGGTCGGTGGGTTGTAGCTTCCGGACCAGGGTTAAAAGGGTAAAACTGGTCACGGGATTTTCGAATGGATGCGGCGGGATGATTTGGCGCGTGGCCGAAATTTTCAGTTTCAAGCTACGAGCAGAACGACAAAAATAATGTTCTTCCCCAGGGAGCTCTCATTTCTTCCTCTTCTCTTTCTCTCTCGAGTCTCTCCCACTCCCCCGGCTCCTCTCCCCCTTCTCTCCGGCGGCCTCGCCGGCCGGAGACGAGGCCGACTTCTCTCTGTATATTGTACACCCTCCGAACTAAATTAATTGATTCAACTTTCCTTAGACGTGTATGTATCTAGAGTAAAAACATGTGTGGATACATCCATATTTAGATAAGCAAAGTTGAGTCAGCTAATTTGGATCCGAGGGAGTTAGTGTTGTTGTAAGCTTAGATCCAGTGTTTCCCATGAGCAGAATGGCGCAATGGAGTCGGGGATCTCGTCATCGGCTTCAGATCTGGCCTATGGTGAATCTGGCGGATCTTGCCGGCCAAACCCCGATCTGGTGCCATCAATGTGATGGCGCTAACGGTGAGGCTTGCTTTGGTCAGTGCTTCAGATCTGGCCAATGGGGAAGTCAAGCTGCTAAAGTTCACAAGCTCGGGGCATACGACGGCGTCATCCGTCTTGCCCGTGCACATCTTGGACTTTCAGCGACCCTTCTCAGAGCCAATATGCCGTTGCTGAGGCCCTTCTTCTCCTTCGTCCTGGCGACTACCGGCGACACCGTCCCAAGTGGTGCGTCCCCGGCGACGGAGTTGCTGGAAAGGATGCGGAGCAGAGATCTGATGTGCGGTCGAGAAGGACTCGATTGATTTTCTTCTATATGTTTTGGGGTCCTTTTTGTAAAGTTGCAGGTTCTATTAGTTATTGTCTAGTACTTTTGGTCCTCTATGTAATTTTTTGGACTAGTTTCCATTGGCACTGATAAACTTGAATTTTGACAAGTTCACGGGGAAAAAAATTCCTTTGCACATATGGCCTATCATGTATAAACATTCTTGAGATTTAAACTATATGTAATGTGCCATGCATTAACCCTAAACCATATATATGTAACTAACCCTAGCTGATCAAACCCTACTTAATTAAAACAAATAACCCTAAACTATACGCATGCACTTTATGCGCAAAGGCGCGGGTGCCTCTAATAATGTGTGTGCGCACTCGATCGATGATCCCTAAACCTTATACAACCCTGAAACCCTAATCCCTAATCCCTAAACCCTAAACACCCTAAACACTAAACCCTAGACCCTAAACCCTAACCCTAACCCTAAACCCTAATTAAACCCTATATATAGGCCAACGACACTTAATTGTGCATCAAGCAGGCCAGGGGTGCCTCGCGGTCCTCTAATTAAATTAAATGTGCCATGCATTAACCCTAAACCATATATATGTAACTAACCATAGCTAATCAACCCTACTTAATGAAAACACATAACCCTAAACTATACTAGCTATAACCCGATCTAATAAAAACATGCTCTATATATAGCAGCTAGCTAGCAAACCGTAGATTAACACCAATTAATATATACATGGCCTATATCGATCATGTTGTATAACATATCCCTGAGATTCATTAATTAATTATATAATTATCGTGATAAATTAATTAACTTTAATTTTGACAAGTTCTCTCGAATGAAAACACATTTGATTAAGTTGCCTCATAATATATATATATAATTAGTGTGCATGCATGGCCTACCATGCATTCGTGCATATATTTTAATGTATATTTGAACATATTCTTGGGGATTTCAATCTCTCTCTCTCGATCATCTATATATCGTTGGTGGCCAAAAAACACACATATATATATATGCATGCAATTTATGCGTAAAGGCGCGGGTGCCTCTAATAATGTGTGTGCGCACTCGATCGATGATCCCTAAACCTTAAACAACCCTAAAACCTTAAATCCCTAATCCCTAAACCCTAAACACCCTAAACACTAAACCCTAAACCCTAGACCCTAAACGTACCCTAACCCTAACCCTAACCCTAACCCTAAACCCTAGCTAATCCTAAACCCCAATTAAACCCTATGTATAGGCCAACGACACTTAATTGTGCATCGATCGAGCGGGTCATGGGTGCCTCGCGATCCTCTAATAAAATTAAATGTGCCATGCATTAACCCTAAACCATATATATGTAACTAACCCTAGCTAATCAACCCTACTTAATTAAAACACATAACCCTAAACTATACTAGCTAGCTATAACCCGATCTAATAAAAACATGCTCTATATATAGCAGCTAGCTAGCAAACCGTAGATTAACACCAATTAAAATATACATGGCCTATATCGATCATGTTGTATAACATATCCCTGAGATTCATTAATTAATTATATAATTATCGTGATAAATTAATTAACTTGAACTTTGACAAGTTCTCTCGAATGAAAACACATTTGATTAAGTTGCCTCATAATATATATATAATTAGTGTGCATGCATGGCCTACAATGCATTCGTGCATATATTTTAATGTATATTTGAACATATTCTTGGGGATTTCAATCTCTCTCTCTCTCTCTCGATCATCTATATATCGTTGGTGGCCCAAAAAACACACATATATATGCATGCAATTTATGCGTAAAGGCGCGGGTGCCTCTAATAATGTGTGTGCGCACTCGATCGATGATCCCTAAACCTTAAACAACCCTAAAACCTTAAATCTCCCTAATCCCTAAACCCTAAACACCCTAAACACTAAACCCTAAACCCTAGACCCTAAACGTACCCTAACCCTAACCCTAAACCCTAGCTAATCCTAAACCCCAATTAAACCCTATGTATAGGCCAACGACACTTAATTGTGCATCGATCGAGCGGGTCATGGGTGCCTCGTGATCCTCTAATAAAATTAAATGTGCCATGCATTAACCCTAAACCATATATATGTAACTAACCCTAGCTAATCAACCCTACTTAATTAAAACACATAACCCTAAACTATACTAGCTAGCTATAACCCGATCTAATAAAAACATGCTCTATATATAGCAGCTAGCTAGCAAACCGTAGATTAACACCAATTAAAATATACATGGCCTATATCGATCATGTTGTATAACATATCCCTGAGATTCATTAATTAATTATATAATTATCGTGATAAATTAATTAACTTGAACTTTGACAAGTTCTCTCGAATGAAAACACATTTGATTAAGTTGCCTCATAATATATATATAATTAGTGTGCATGCATGGCCTACAATGCATTCGTGCATATATTTTAATGTATATTTGAACATATTCTTGGGGATTTCAATCTCTCTCTCTCTCGATCATCTATATATCGTTGGTGGCCCAAAAAACACACATATATACGCATGCACTTGATGCGTAAAGGCGCGGGTGCCTCTAATAATGTGTGTGCGCACTCGATCGATGATCCCTAAACCTTAAACAACCCTAAAACCCCTAAATCCCTAATCCCTAAACCCTAAACACCCTAAACACTAAACCCTAAACCCTAAACCCTAACCCTAACCCTCTACCCTAGCTAACCCTAAACCCTAATTAAACCCTATGTATAGGCCAACGTCACTTAATTGTGCATCGAGCAGCCCAGGGGTGCCTCGCGGTCCTCTAATTAAATTAATTGTGCCATGCATTAACCCTAAACCATATATATGTAACTAACCCTAGCTAATTAACCCTACTTAATTAAAACACATAACCCTAAACTATACTAGATATAACCCGATCTAATAAAAACATGCTCTATATATAGCAGCTAGCTAGCAAACCGTAGATTAACACCAATTAAAATATACATGGCCTATATATATCGATCATGTTGTATAACATATCCCTCAGATTCATTAATTAATTATATAATTATCGTGATAAATTAATTAACTTGAATTTTGACAAGTTCTCTCGAATGAAAACACATTTGATTAAGTTGCCTCATAATATATATATAATTAATTAGTGTACATGCATGGCCTACCATGCATTCGTGCATATATTTTAATGTATATTTGAACATATTCTTAGGGATTTCAATCTCTCTCTCGATCATCAATATATCGTTGGTGGCCAAAAAACACACACATATATATATATATATACGCATGCAATTTATGCGTAAAGGCGCGGGTGCCTCTAATAATGTGTGTGCGCACTCGATCGATGATCCCTAAACCTTAAACAACCCCTAAAACCTTAAATCCCTAATCCCTAATCCCTAAACCCTAAACACCCTAAACACTAAACCCTAGACCCTAGACCCTAACCCTAACCCTAACCCTAACCCTAAACCCTAGCTAACCCTAAACCCTAATTAAACCCTATGTATAGGCCAACGACACTTAATTGTGTGCATCGAGCAGGCCAGGGGTGCCTCGCGGTCCTCTAATTAAATTAAATGTGACATGCATTAACCCTAAACCATATATATGTAACTAACCCTAGCTAATCAACCCTACTTAATTAAAACACATAACCCTAAACTATACTAGATATAACCCGATCTAATAAAAGCATGCTCTATATATATAACAGCTAGCTAGCAAACCGTAGATTAACACCAATTAAAATATACATGGCCTATTATATCGATCATGTTGTATAACATATCCCTCAGATTCATTAATTAATTATATAATTATCTTGATAAATTAATTAACTTTAATTTTGACAAGTTCTCTCGAATGAAAACACGCGGGTGCCTCTAATAATGTGTGTGCGCACTCGATCGATGATCCCTAAACCTTAAACGTACAACCCTAAAACCCTAAATTAATTATCGATCTCCCTGTGATTCATTAATTAATTATATATATAATTATCGATGATAAATTAATTAACTTGAATTTTGACAAGTTCTCTCGTATGAAAACACATTTGATCAAGTTGCCTAGCTCATAATATATATATAATTAGTGTGCATGCATGGCCTACCATGCATTCGTGCATATATTTTGATATATATATATTTGAACATGCATATTCTTGGGGATTTCAATCTCTCTCTCTCGATCATCTATATATCGTTGTTGGTGGCAAAAAAATACACATATATATACGCATGCACTTTATGCGCAAAGGCGCGGGGTGCCTCTAATAATGTGTGTGCGCACTCGATCGATGATCCCTAAACCTTAAACAACCCTAAAACCCTAATCCCTAATCCCCTAAACCCTAAACACCCTAAACACACTAAACCCTAGACCCTAAACACCCTAAACACTAAACCCTAAACCCTAGACCCTAAACACCGTAAACATTAAACCCTAAACCCTAAACACCCTAAACACTAATTAAACCCTAAACCCTAGACCCTAAACACTAAACCCTAAACCCTAGACCCTAAACACCGTAAACACTAAACCCTAAACACCCTAAACACTAATTAAACCCTAAACCATAGACCCTAAACACTAGACCCTAAACCCTAGACCCTAAACACCCTAAACACTAAACCCTAGACCCTCTAAACACAGTAAACACTAAACCCTAAACCCTAGACCCTAGCTAAACACCCAAAACACTAAACCCTAAACCCAGCTAGCTAACCCTAAACCCTAATTAAACCCTATATATATAGGCCAACGACACTTAATTGTGCATCAAGCAGGCCAGGGGTGCCTCGCGGTCCTCTAGTTAAATTAAATGTGCCATGCATTAACCCTAAACCATATATATATAACTAACCCCTAGCTAATCAAACCCTAGTTAATTAAAACACATAACCCTAAACTATACTAGCTATAACCCGATCTAATAAAAACATGCTCTATATATAGCATGCAGCTAGCTAGCAAATTAAACGGTAGATTAAAACCAATTAATATATACATGGCCTATATCGATCATATGTTGTATAACATCTCCCTGAGATTCATTAATTAATTATATAATTATCGATGATAAATTAATTAACTTGAATTTTGACAAGTTCTCTCGAATGAAAACACATTTGATTAAGTTTCCTCATAATATATATATAATTAGTGTGCATGCATGGCCTACCATGCATGCATTCGTGCATATATTTTAATATATATTTGAACATATTCTTGGGGGATTTCAATCTCTCTCTCTCGATCATCTATATGTCGTTGGTGGCCAAAAAACACACACATATACGCATGCACTTTATGCGCAAAGGCGCGTGTGCCTCTAATAATGTGTGTGTGCGCACTCGATCGATGATCCCTAAACCTTAAACCCTAAATAAACCCTAATCCCTAATCCCTAAACCCTAAACACCATAAACATTAAACCCTAAACCCTAGACCCTAAACCCTAACCTCCTAACCCTAAACCCTAAACCCTAATTAAACCCTATATATAGGCCAATGACACTTAATTGTGCATCAAGCAGGCCAGGGGTGCCTCGCGGTCCTCTAATTAAATTAAATGTGCCATGCATATATATGTGTTTAATTTGGGGATTTCAATCGCTCTCTCGTATGTAGCTCTCTCTACCTCTCTCTCTTTCTCTCTCTCTCTCTCTCTCTCTCTCGTTGGTGGCCAACAACACACACATGCACTTTGTGCGCAAAGGCATGCGCCTCTAATAATGTGTGCGCAGTCGATCGATCTAGTTTTGATTAATCATAGCACACAAATAAAGAAGTTGTATTTGAATCCACACAACCTAATCTAAAACACATAACCCCTAACATGGCCTAATTAATTAACCCTTCTCGATCTCTACCTAATTAGTGGAAATTGCACAAAATCAAAAGGGGTCCCTCACTAATTATGCATATCTGCTAGATTGTGATAAACTTTTGCCACATATATATTTGGTGGATGGGTGCATCTTGGCATGTAAACAATTAGTGTTTGCAAATGGCGTTGTCAAAATTTATGTACAAATGATTTCTTTCCATCCAAAGTGCATAAAATGGGAGTTTTAATGAAGAAAGTACAAATAAAACAGCTCAACATGCTTCCACACCCCGATTTTCACACGAAGTAGAGCATATTTAAAGGATAATTCCAGAGTTTTACTATTTTTCAAGCAACTTTGCTAATTTTCCCCCACTCACATGACTTTATGTCGATTTAACGAAAATATGGCGAATTTAAACTACATGGGCGGGATAGTTTGAATTGTGCGCGCGGCAAAGGGAACCGCCTATTCCTCAACCTTGTGCACGGCAAATTACACACGCAACTCCATTAAACGCCACCTACCGACCTTAATTATCACCCCGGCGGCCCGGCCGCATGACCCCCCACCCACCCGTACACAACTTATCCCCGTCCGTGCGAAGAGCTTCCCCTCCCCGTCCCGTCCGTGCGAAGAAGAAGCTTCCCCTCCCCGTCGTTCTTCTCGAGACGCACCGGCGGTCAAGTTGATCCACGGTAGGGCTGCTATCTCTAGCTCAATCATGTATCGGGCAAGACAGCCTAACGATTTATATTTTCTTGATGCTGCTAAAAAAATTCGTCAGTATGCTCGAACTAATTGGCACTTTATAGTTTTCCGCTCGATTTGTCATCGATCAATTTGTTCATTTGCGTGGGCATATAGAGTCAGTTCTGCACTCGATCCGTTAATTTGCTGAAATGCCATGGCAGAGTTTTGTACACGATCTGTTTGCTAAAATGTCGATGGGCATTTTTTGTTTTGTACTCGACATGATTGCTGAAATGCATAATCATGTAGTATAGTTTTGTACTCGATGGATATACATTTCCTACTTCGCCTTAAATTAATCACCAACCATTGTATCTCATAATTAAACAGATGGACAGAACTTGGATACTGCATGGACACTTATGTTCCCCTTCATATATAAATGGTGTTCAACCCTTTATGGGGTTTATTAGAGCTCATGATGGTCACAACCTGGACGTGTATTGCCCGCGCTGCACATGTATGAATGGTGAGAAGAGGCCTCACCCTGTAGTGGCAGATCATTTACACATTTTTGGGATGGACCGCACATATGTTAGGCGGGTTTAGCATGGTGAACCATATAATGATCCTTTAGCAGGAGAAGCAGATCTTGCTCACACTGTATGTGTGCTGGCATATGTAGTTAATTATTTATATTGATGCTGCCGCTGTTTCAATCAATAGTTTGCATTGCTGTGCAAGGTTCTGTACTCAAATTTAACTTGTTGCAGATGGATGGACGGGAAGGAGAGAAAAAGCGCTTGCTTCAGGAAACGGGTTTCAGCTCTGGGACATGTGCTGTGCCAGATGAGAAGGTAAATATGTAAAACGGCATTTGTTCAGGTTGCATCCCTTAGATGTTTGTCTAATCGGTTGATGTACTAATTGCAGAAGCATAGAGTTAAAGAGGTCTCTCAGTTTGATGGGAGATTTGAAGATGAATCTCAGTTTGATGCACCTGTGGATGGTACTGATGACGAGCCTTTCATAGACGAAGGTCCTGCACCTGAGATTATCCAGCCTACAGAAGGAGGCCGTGGACCGAGTACACAACTTTGCGTTGAAGTGGATGCACGCCCGGAGATCATCACGGGCGTCCGGGTAGTCTCAAGACCACCCAGCCCTGATGCACCTGTGGATGGTACTGATGACGAGCCTCTCATAGACGAAGGTCCTGCACCTGAGATTATCCAGCCTACAGAAGGAGGCCGTGGACCGAGTACACAGCTTTGCGTTGAAGAGGATGCACACCCGGAGATCATCAGGGGCGTCCCGGTAGTCTCAGGACCACCCAGCCCTGATGCAAAATGTTGAGCTACTTTATGATTCGTACTCTTATGTTCTGGTGCTGTAGTATGTTATGATTTGTACGCCTTTGGCGCTAGATTAAGCATTCAGTGGATGATCGCGTTGCAAAATTCGACACCCACACAATCAGTTCATCGTATGAGTAGTAGCACAATTACTTCTACAGCGATTCCTGCCAGCGCATTAGTTGGTAGCATGAAACACTTTCAGGTACTCCCCTCTGATTCATATTAATTGACTCAATTCTGTCTAGATATGGATGTATCTAGATGCATTTGTTAACTAGACTAACAAACTTGAGTCAGTTAATATGAATCCGTGTAAACCGCCCAAGTCCTCGAGCAGCTAGTTTATTGACTCTGGACTCCAAGCCTCTCGCGGCAAGCCATCGACGAAGCTTTGACCAGATCTTGGCCCGCAATTTTTTTTGTGTGGCGAATAGCAAAGCTTTGACCAGTTCCTCTCGGGATACAGCACGCCGGTGAGCTTGCACGGTTGCCATGAGCACTTTCCGGCGGAACTTCCTCTTCAGCGCCCTCAAGCCGCTGCTGCGAGACAGCACGCAGTGCCTCGAGGTGGACGGAATTCTGGATCTCAGGGCGGGTGGTCCGCATCGTCCGGGAACGATCTCCAGCGGGTTAACGAGGACATGCATGGCGGCCAGGGGATTTTTTTTTTTTGGTTTGAGCTTGGGATTTGGGGTTTTTTCGGATAGGGGAGGAGGAACCGAGGAAGAGGAAGGAACAGCCGCGTGCTTGGCGCGTGGCGGTGTGCTTGAATTTCGAATTTTTGTGAAATGTTTCATTTCCCCGCTACAATTCGGGGGTTTCTTGACGCGCCAATGCGTCCCGCCGGGCAGCTTCAAGTAAATTTGGGGTGCCACACTATGGGCCCTAGTTTCAGTGAGACATGTAATGACTAGTCACATCAGTAAGTTCACTGTGTAATAAAATATGTTACCCCTCCCCTTTATGTAGCACCCCTTCTCTCCCGATCGAGTGCCGATTGCCGACGGATGCAAGCCGCTAGCTCGATCCCCTCCTTTCGCCTCCACCGTCCAGGCATCCAGCTTGGAGGGGCAAGCTGCATCTAGCCCAAGCGGATTAGGTAGGACTAGTAATGTTCTCTCCTTTCTCGAGATCGGTTCTTTTTTCCTCTCCTCGATATCTTGCGCATCTCTTTCCTATTCTGGGCGAAGGGGTGTCTTTCTGGTCACCCTCGAGCTGGGAGTGATTGATGGGGGTGGGGGGCGGGGGCTACCTTTGCTTGGATTGGGGTGTTCTTCCTTTATTTGTCGACATTTGCAACCTTTGTAGTTTCTGCTGATCCTCACTGTATCTTTTGTCAGCTTGTACAGGAAAGGTAAGACCTCGGCGGTGGGGGCAATGGAGCGTAAGGCCACCACGCATGTGGGCAGTTGGCTGAGCCTGAGCTGCGTCCCCAGCCCCGCGAAGCAGGTACTCCGTTTGCTTATCCACTCTTTACCTTTTAAGTGTCTCTCTGGTCTCTGCATCCTCAATCTGTTCCTGTTCTGGAATATGCTTAAAGTAGCACATGTCTTCAGCTGTTTGTGCGTAAAGCCTCTGTGACACCATGCTCTATATTCTCTGTATCAGGTTGGTACCTCCAGGTTCCGTGCTGAGGCTATGGGGAACGAGAATAGCGCCCCACCTGCTGCAGGAGCATGGCCCGATCTGCAGCACAAGAAGCGAAATGCCACTGCCGAGCTGGGCAGGGACCGCCCAGGGGTAATTTTTTTAACCAACTTACCATGATGTAGTCTGAATCTGATACTCCCTCAGATCCAAATTAATTGACTCAACTATCTGTAGATACGGATGTATCTAGATGTGTTTTAGCTCTAGATACTACTGCCTCCATCCCAAAGCTTTGGGCTTATATTATTTTTAGAAAGTCAAACTATACCATGTTTGACTAAGCTTTTACCAAAAATCAGTAACATGCAAAATACAAAATTAATATCATTAAATAGATAATAAAATATATTTTCCTACGGTATCTACACAGTATTATATTTGTTGATAGAATGTTCTAAAATTTTGGTCAAACTTTGCTTGTTTTGATTTCTCAAAAATAAATAAGGCTTAAGCTTTTGGATGGTGGTAGTACATTCATATCTAGACAAAGCTGAGTTAACTAGTTTTTTTGTCTGTCCATAGCTAGTGTTCACGCTGCAAAAGGCTAAGAGCATCCACTATATGCATCAGTCTATCTCATACAGTAATTCAATATCACTGCTGAGGTCTGCCTTTTGTTTTGCTATTCATATGCAGACTGAAACTTTAGGGCCTTTACTCAAAAGGAAGATCAAAACTGCGGCTGATCAGGCTGCCAGTATGTTGATGCCGCCCCCATCTTCTAAATGCCTCTACAAGCACAAGGCCACGCACCAGCTGGGTGGTGATCTTTTAATGAATATGGTATATTTTCTTAATCCACAAAACATGCCTTGATTTTTCTCTGTTTATTGTCGGTTTTTTCTATGCTTGCCAAAAGTTTACAACAACAACAACAACAACCAAGCCTTTCAGTCCCAAACAAGTTGGGGTAGGCTAGAGTTGAAACCCATAAGATCTCGAAGCCAAAAGTTTAGAAACACCAAATTCGTTTGCTTACAATCATCATACAGTAATGTTCATCTACTCCAGTTCCCCTAACCCAACATAAAATGATGTTAATTTCGATTTTTAGATTAAAAGAGCACCATTAGGCGCTGTTAATTACGACTTTGAGATTAAAATGTCATTTGCAATTGTTAATTACAATTTTGAGACAATTGGTTAGTTTAACCTCGATCTCTTCTGCTCTCCATTTTTCCCAACCGAACAAAAATGTAACCATTCCATTCCTCTGAAATGGAACCATTCCATTCCATTCCACGCTGTTTCAGAACCGAACACACCCTTGCATTGTTGTGAACTGTTGTCCATACACGGCCATACCCTTCCACTTACATCTAGCACTATATGCATCAGTCTGTCTCAGAGTCATTCAATATCACTGCTGAGATCTGTTCCCATTCTTATGCAGGCTGAAACTGCTGCGCCTTTACTCAAGTGGATGCAAAATGAGGCTAATGAGGCTGCTGTGAGGACGATGGTGCCGGCACCATCTTCCGAAAACCTCTACAAGCACGAGGCCATGGGCCAGCTGGGTGGTGACCTTTTAATGAATCTGGTATATTTTCTTAATCCACATACATGATTTCATTATTATCTGTTTAATTACTGTTGGCTTTGTCTAATGCTTACCAAAAGTTCAGAAACACTGCGTTTGCTTACAATCATCATACACTAATTTTTCACTTTTCAGTCTGTCTCATCCAGTATATAAACTGTTGATTTCCATTGGCTTCTTTTGTAATCATTTGCATTGTTGTCAACTGTTCTCTATGCACAACCCTATTCTTCCACTTACACCCCGCACTATTTGCATCAGTCTATCTCATAGATTTATTAAATATCAATGATGAGTTCTGTTGCTATTCATATGCAGGATGAAACTTCTGTTCCTCTACTCAAATGGATAAAAAATGATCCTGATGAGGCTGCTGTGAAGACGATGGTGCTGCCACCATCTTCTGAAAACCTCCTCAAGCACAAGGCCACGGGCCAGCTGGGTGGTACCCTTTTCAGTAAGCAGGTATATTTTCTTAATCCTCATACATGATTTGATTTTTGTCTGTTTATTGCCGGCTTTGTCTAATGCTTACCAATAGTTCAGAAACACACACACCTATTCTTCCACTTACATCCAGCACTATATGCATCAGTGTCTCATAGATTCATTTTATATATCACTGCTGATGTCTGTTGCTCTTCAATTTTTATATGCAGACTGAAACTGCTAAGCCTTCATTGGTCAAAAGGATTGCAACTGCTGCTGATGAGGCATCTGCAGAGGCTGCCACCAAGTTACTGTCAGCCCCACCTTCTGGATGCTTATATAAGCTCAAGTCCAAGGATCAGCCGGGCCGTAACCATCCAAGGGTTCGGGTATATTTTCTTAAGCCACATATACATGCCATGATTTATGTCTGATATTATCACTGGCTCTGTCTAATGCTTTTTGGAATTCGGAAACACCAAATTAGCATGCTTATATTCATCATACACTAATTTTTCACTGTTCAGTTTGTAACATAGTGTTATGCACTTGCTTGTCAACATTTGCATTGCTCTGAACTATGCACTTTACACAACCTAATTCTTCCACTTACGTTCAGCGCTACGCACCAGTAGTACCTCCCATGTTTCCTTCACCATCCCGATGCCGAGCTTGCGGGAATATGGCGGGCCCATGTACATACCCCGCATATAACACCTCCTATGGCTCTATCTACCTTTCTAGTAGCTCCTTCACAGAGTTACAGGTATGTATTCTCAGTGGTTTAGCATGAATTGGCATATAGTAAAGTCTTGTTTTTAGTCTTCCTGCTTCTTACATTTGTATCAATTTTCACATGCAGACTGTACCTTGTGAACTTCGTCCAATGATTAACCAGATGTGTCCGCATGAAGGATCTTTCACTATGCATGGCAATGGCAAATTGATGAACACCTACACGGTCTATGAGGTGTATGTCTACAAGACGCAGGCCATCACATATTTGTATGGACATGATTGGAGAAAGTTTGCTTTTGACTACGGTCTGAAGAAGGGCGACGAGCTGAGGATCAGAAACTCAAACGGGCAGATATACGTAACTGCTTACAGAGTTGGAGACACTTCCAAATATATAATATGTAACTTTTTTCTACTCATATCTTTTGATAACTGCATTCTGAGCAGTTGTTCTAAACCATTCCCTCTGTTCTAGCTTGCTGGGTTTAACATGATCAAAGCTGCAGATCCCCTGATGGAACAGGAGCGGATGTCACAAAGGGCAACCACACCAGCACCGGCACCGGCTTCCCACTCTCCTGCATCAGCACCGGTTCCTGTACCAGCTCCGTTTACTGCATCTACCCAGCAGTCCCCTACATCAGCATTGGTTCCTGTAGAGGCCCCATATACTACACATGCCCAGCAGGCTCCTGCATCAGCACTGGTTCCTCTAGCTGCACCGTTTACTGCACCTGCCCAACAGTCTCCTGCATCAGCACCGGTTCCTCTAGAGGCACCGTTTACTGCACCTGCCCAGCAGTCTCCTGCATCAGCACCAGCTCGTGTACCAGCCCAGGCTCATGCACCTGCCCCAGCCAGATCACCGAGGTCTCAGCTCATTGCTGTGGCCACCCGTGTGGTGACCAGGACGCATCTGAAGGCTATGTTCGTGAGTATATGACAGCATAACTGCTCTTATCTTGATGTCTTCTCTGCTCAAAGTCTCACATGGTTCAGTGCATTGGTGCCATTGACTAATTTTTGGTGGTATCTCTTGCTTTGAATCAGAAATTGCCTAAAAGTATCTCCAAGGATCTCAATGCTGGCCGAAGGGGCAAGATATCCCTCGTCATGGAGAGTGAAGGTCTCACCGTGGAGGGACGGTACTCTGTCAGTCCCACAGATGGCCGCTTGGCTGTTACTTCCAGGTGGAAAAAGTTCATTGACGGTGCCAAACTTCGCATTGGATCAAAGTTGAAGGTCAAGATCTTTCGATGCCGCTGTGACATGCTGGTCATAAAGTTCGCGGTTGTCTAGTTCTGTTGTCCCATGAGCCCTTAGCAAATGCATTTGTAGTTATACTTATATAAGGTTATCTTATCTGAACTGCTAATTAATTGTATGGGTGGTAAAACTCTGGCAAGCTTTTGCTCTTAGCAAGTATGTATGTATGATCAGCTATTATGATAACTAATGTTTGTGTTCATCTTAATTTGCATTTCCCTTTTAGAAAAAAACTTAATTTCTATTTTGGCTGACCTGTTAGAGAACTATCAGATTGAACCCACAACATGATTCATATAGATTCATTACACCGAGCCACATGTCTTGACCTTGCGATACACTACTTCCATTAATTAGTGCAAGAAGGCTTACCTGAGCTGCCTGAACCATGGCAGATTCGAATCCACCTTATCTATCTAGAAATACAACCTTTGCAGAAAGAGGATTTGCAGTATGGGGAGGCTGACATTGGGGACCCATGAGCCAGCAGCGTCGTCAACGTTTTAAAGGTGGCAGGAGATCGAAAGAAAAAATAAGCCAAAAATCAGTTGGTAAACAAATTCAAGAAAAGAAACATTTACCTTTCTGAGAGGATGACATGCGGGACCCATGAGGCAGCAGCATCCTCAACTATTTCAAGGCGGCAGGGGATCAAAATAAAAAAGGAAATAGCCAGAAATTAATTAGGGTCAAAAATAAATCCATCAAAGGAAACTTTTATTGTTCATAGAGGATGACATGTGGGACCGACTTGCCAGCTGCGTCGTCATCGTTTCAAAGGGGGCAGGGGATCAAAAGAAAAAGACAAATAGCCAGAAATTAGGGGAAAAAAATAAATCCAACAAAGAAAACTTTTATTGTTCATAGAGGATGACATGCGGGACCCATGAGCCAGCAGCTTCCTCAACGTTTCAAAGTCGGCATGAGATTGAAAGAAAAAGTCAAGTGACATAATATCAGGAGCCAAAAATAATCCAAGAAAAGAAACTTTATTGTACATAGAGGATGACATGCGGGTCCCATTTTGTAGCAGCGGTCTCAACGCTTCCAAGGCGGCACAGGACCGAAAGAAAAATGAAGTAGCCAGAAATCAGGGTGTGAAAAAAATCCAAGAAAAGAAAGATTTCAATTGGGCTGTATCTGGACATCTGGGCCTTCGAACTATCCTGCTGGGCCTTTTGACTCGTACAATTTCAGCCCACTCCAAAACAGGAAAGGTCGGATTTTTCTCAAAAAAAAACAGGAAAGTCCTATGCTTCGCAAAAACAAAAAACAAGGAGATTCAACATATAAGTTTGTTTATGTAGATATAAAGATTTAATTTATCCGTTTGCAATAGCTCAGAGCGAAATACAACGTTTATTGTCTGCAAAATAAAATATCACATGTTTCTTGTACGGGGAGGCTGACATCGGGGACCCATGAGCCAGCAGCGGAGTCAACGTTTCAAAGGCGGCAGGGGATCGAAAATAAAAAAAGCCAAAAATCAGTTGGTAAAAAAATACAAGAAAAGAAAACATTTATCGTTCTGAGAGGATGACATGCGGGACCCATGAGGCAGCAGCATCCTCAACGTTTCAAAGTCGGCATGAGATCGAAAGAAAAAGGCAAGTGACATAATATCAGGAGCCAAAAATAATCCAAGAAAAGAAACGTTATTGTACATAGAGGATGACATGCGGGTCCCATTTTGTAGCAGCGGTCTCAACGTTTCCAAGGCGGCACAGGACCAAAAGAAAAATGAGGCAGCAGCATTCTCAACAATTCCAAGGCGGCAGGGGATCAAAAGAAAAATAAAGGAAATAGCCAGAAATTAATTAGGGGTCAAAAATAAATCCACCAAAGGAAACTTTTATTGTTCATAGAGGATGACATGTGGGACCGACCTGCCAACAGCGTCCTCATCGTTTCAACGGGCAGGGGATCAAAAGAAAAAGGCAAATAGCCAGAAATTAGGGGTAAAAAATAACTCCAAGAAAGGAAACTTTTATTGTTCGTAGAGGATGACATGCGGGACCCATGAGCCAGCAGCTTACTCAACGTTTCAAAGGCGGCATGAGATCGAAAGAAAAAGGCAAGTGACCAAATATCAGGAGCCAAAAATAATCCAAGATTTATTGTACATAGAGGATGACATGTGGGTCCCATTTTGCAGCAGCGGTCTCAATGTTTGTAATGCGGCTTGAGATCAAAAGAAAAAGAAAGTAGCTAGTAATTAGGGGGTGAAAAAAAATCCAAGAAAGGAAAGTTGATGGACATAGAGGATGACATGCGGGTCCCTTGAGCCAACAGCTTACTCAACGTTTCAAAGGGGGCAGGGGATCAAAAGAAAAAAGCAAGCCAAAAATCAGAGGGTGAAAAAAAATCCAACAAAGGAAACTTTTATTGCACATAGAGGATGACATGCGGGTCCCATGAGCCAGCAAGTTCCTCAACGTTTCAAACGTGCCCAAATATGAGGTGCCAAAAAAAACTCCAAGAAAAGAAAGTTGATTGCTCATAGAGGATGACATGCGGGTCCCATGAGCCAGCAGGTTCCTCAACGTTTCAAACGTGGCATGAGATCGAAAGAAAAAGGCAAGTGACCAAATATGAGGAGCCAAAAATAATTCAAGAAAAGAAAGTTTTATAGTACATAGAGGATGACATGCGGGTCCCATTTAGCAGCAGCGGTATCACCGTTTGAGGCGGCAGGGGATCAAAAGAAAAAAGAAATTGCCAAAAATCAGAGGGTGAAAAAAAACCAAGAAAATGAACTTTTATAGTACATGGAGGATGACATGCGGGTCCCAGTTAGCAGCAGCGGTATCACCGTTTGAGAGGCGGCAGGGGATCGAAAGAAAAAGTCAAGTGACCAAATATGAGGTGCCAAAAATAATCCAAAAAAAGAAAGTTTTATAGTACATAGAGGATGACATGCGGGTCCCATTTAGCAGCAGCGGTATCACTGTTTGAGAGGCAGCAGGGGATCGAAAGAAAAAGTCAAGTTACCAAATATGAGGTGCCAAAAAAATCCAAGAAAAGAAAGTTTTATAGTACATAGAGGATGACATGCGGGTCCCATTTAGCAGCAGCGGTATCACTTTTTGAGAGGCAGCAGGGGATCGAAAGAAAAAGTCAAGTGACCAAATATGAGGTGCCAAAAAAATCCAAGAAAAGAAAGTTTTATAGTACATAGAGGATGACATGCGGGTCCCATTTAGCAGCGGTATCACCGTTTGAGAGGCGGCAGGGGATCGAAAGAAAAAGGTAAGTGACCAAATATGAGGTGCCAAAAAAATCCAAGAAAAGAAAGTTTTATAGTACATAGAGGATGACATGCGGGTCCCATTTAGCAGCAGCGGTATCACCGTTTGAGAGGCGGCAGGGGATCGAAAGAAAAAGGTAAGTGACCAAATATGAGGTGCCAAAAATAATTCAAGAAAAGAAAGTTTTATAGTACATAGAGGATGACATGCGGGTCCCATTTAGCAGCAGCGGTATCACCGTTTGAGAGGCGGCAGGGGATCGAAAGAAAAAGGCAAGTGACCAAATTTGAGGTGCCAAAAAAACTCCAAGAAAAGAAAGTTGATTGCACATAGAGGATGACATGCGGGTCCCATTTAGCAGCAGCGGTCTCAACGTTTCCAATGCGGCAAGGGATCAAAAGAAAAAGGAAGTAGCCAGAAATCAGGGGGTCAAAAAAATCCAAGAATAGAAAGAATTTTGGTTCATAGAGGATGACATGCGGGACCCATGATCCTGCATCGTAAACGGCTCGATCGGAGAACGTTGAACGAGATGGCGCGATCTAGAAAAAAACAATGCCAGAGAGGCTGCCATCTGGGCCCTACATCCCTCGGCGGTGCGGATTTGCGTTGACTCGGCCGGCGAACCCGAGATTTCGAGATGCACCACGTCCCGGGCCACCATACGCGACGTTTTGGCCGCTTTCGTCGGGCTAGGTGGCCTCAAAAACGAGAAAAAAAAAGTTTTGACATGAACCACGGAGGGACCAAAAATCGTCGGCCATGGTACACCAGCAACCACGGCGCGACTTCAACTTCGGCCATGGCAACTTTTCTTGTAGTGATAGCAGCAAGCAGAAACAAAATCAGCACGTACAGTAAAAGTTTCCTTACCAATTCCACTTACCAATAGCGCTTCACTCCCCGGCAACGGCGCCAGAAAATAGTCTTGATGACCCACAAGTATAGGGGGTGTATCGTAGTACTTTCGATAAATAAGAGTGTCGAACCCAACGAGGAGCAGAAGGTGTTGACAAGCAGTTTCGATGAAGGATTCACTGTAAATGCTCACAGACAAGTATTCAGGGGGTTTTGATATAGCAGATAAATAAAGTACAAGTAAATAAAATGCGAGAGAAATAATTGCAGCGAGTGGCCCAATCCTTTTTAGCACAAAGGACAAGCCGGTTTGTTTACTTATAATGACCAAACGTTCTTGAGGACACACGGGGATTTTAGTCTAGTGCTTTCGCTTCATACGGCTGATTAATCTTCATTGTTTTGATAAGTGTTGTGTGGGTGAACCTATGCTAATGCACCGCCCTTCCTAGGACTAATACATACTTGTGATTATACCCCTTGCAAGCATCCGCAAATACAAGAAAGTAATTAAGATAAATCTAACCACAACCTTAAACTCTGAGATCCTGCTATCCCTCCTGCACCGATATACTAACGGGGGTTTAGGTTGCTGTCACTCCGGCAACCCCACAATTAGCAAACGAATACAAGATGCACTCCCCTAGGCCCATAAAGGTGAAGTATCATGTAGTCGACGTTCACATGACACCACTAGAAGAGTAACACCACAACTTAAATATCATAACATTGAATACTACTCAACAATAATTCACTACTAACATTTAGACTTCACCCATGTCCTCAAGAACTAAACGAACTACTCACGAGACATCATATGGAACATGATCAGAGGTGATATAATGATGAATAACAATCTGAACATAAACCTTGGTTCAATGGTTTCACTCAATAGCATCAATAACAAGTAGTAATCAACACCGGGAGAGTTTCCCCTATCAAACAATCAAGATCCAACCCAAATCGTTACAGCGGTGACGAGATGCAGCGGTGGAGATGGCGGTGTAGATGGTGGAGATGATGATGGTGATGATGGAGATGATGTCCAGTGATACGCGTAGATGCACACGTCCGTTGGGAACCCCAAGTGGAAGGTATGATGCGTATAGAAGCAAGTTTCCCTCAGTATGAAACCAAGGTTATCGAACCAGTAGGAGCCAAGAAGCACGTGAAGGTTGTTGGTGGAGGAATGTAGTGCGGCGCAACACCAGTGAAACCGGCGCCAACGTGGAACCTGCACAACACAACCAAAGTACTTTGCCCCAACGAAACAGTGAGGTTGTCAATCTCACCGGCTTGCTGTAACAAAGGATTAACCGTATTGTGTGGAAGATGATTGTTTGCAAGAAAACAGTAAAACAAGTATTGTAGTAGATTGTATGCGATGTAAAGAATAGGACCGGGGTCCACAGTGTAGGATAACGTTGCATAGAAAACAAAAATTTTCCTACCGCGAACACGCAATCCAAGCCAAGATGCAATCTAGAAGACGGTAGCAACGAGGGGATATCGAGTCTCACCCTTGAAGAGATTCCAAAGCCTACAAGATGAGGCTCTTGTTGCTGCGGTAGACGTTCACTTGCCGCTTGCAAAAGCGCGTAGAAGATCTTGATCACGATCGCTTCCGGTGCCACGAACGGGCAGCACCTCCGTACTCGGTCACACGTTCGGTTGTTGATGAAGACGACGTCCACCTCCCCGTTCCAGCGGGCAGCGGAAGTAGTAGCTCCTCTTGAATCCGACAGCACGACGGCGTGGTGTCGGTGGTGGTGGAGAAATCCGGCGGAGCTTCGCTTAAGCGTGCGGGATGTGGTGGAGGAGAGAGACCGCTAGGGTTTGGGGAGAGAGGGGGTTGGGCGCCGGCCCTCTAAGGGGTGCGGCCAAGGCTGAGGCTTGAAGTGGTCAGCCCCCTCTCCTATGCCCCTCATTATATAGGTGGAAGCCCCAAGAGTTGTAGTCCAAGTCTTCGAATAAGACCCCAACACTAAAACCTCCCATATGTGGGAAACCTACTCAAGGAGGGAGTCCCACTCAAGGTGGGACTCCCACCTTTCCTTGAGGTGGGGTGGCCGGCCACCTCTAGGTGGAGCCCACCTGGGACTCCTCCTTTAGGGTTTGGCTGGCCAAGCTTGTGGAGTCCTTCCGGGACTCCACCTTCCATAGTGCGTTTCTTCCGGACTTTTCTAGAACCTTCTAGAACCTGCCATAAATGCACCGGATCATTTCCAAACTTGGAATATGACTTCCTATATATGAATCTTATTCTCCGGACCATTCCGGAACTCCTCGTGATGTCCGGGATCTCATCCGGGACTCCGAACAAATATTCGAACTCCATTCCATATTCAAGTTCTACCATTTCAACATCCAACTTTAAGTGTGTCACCCTACGGTTCGTGAACTATGTGGACATGGTTGAGTACTCACTCCGACCAATAACCAATAGCGGGATCTGGAGATCCATAATGGCTCCCACATATTCAACGATGACTTTAGTGATCGAATGAACCATTCACATACGATACCAATTCCCTTTGTCACGCGATATTTTACTTGTCCGAGGTTTGATCTTCGGTATCACTCTATACCTTGTTCAACCTCGTCTCCTGACAAGTACTCTTTACTCGTACCGTGGTATGTGGTCTCTTATGAACTTATTCATATGCTTGCAAGACATTAGACGACATTCCACCGAGAGGGCCCAGAGTATATCTATCCGTCATCGGGATGGACAAATCCCACTGTTGATCCATATGCCTCAACTCATACTTTCGGATACTTAATCCCACCTTTATAACCACCCATTTACGCAGTGGCGTTTGATGTAATCAAAGTACCTTTCCGGTATAAGTGATTTACATGATCTCATGGTCATAAGGACTAGGTAACTATGTATTGAAAGCTTATAGCAAATAACTTAATGACGTGATCTTATGCTACGCTTAATTGGGTGTGTCCATTACATCATTCATATAATGATATAACCTTGTTATTAATAACATCCAATGTTCATGATTATGAAACTAATCATCTATTAATCAACAAGCTAGTTAAGAGGCTTACTAGGGACTCTTTGTTGTTTACATATCACACATGTATCAATGTTTCGGTTAATACAATTATAGCATGGTATATAAACATTTATCATAAACATAAAGATATATAATAACCACTTTTATTATTGCCTCTTGGGCATATCTCCAACAGTCTCCCACTTGCACTAGAGTCAATAATCTAGTTTACATATGTAAAGATATAACACCTTGGCCTTCTGGTGCTTTATCATGTTTTGCTCACGGGAGAGGTTTTAGTCAACGGTTCTGACACACTCAGAAACGTATGTATTTTGCAATTCATTTGCGTCTTCACGCATCACTCATTTTCCAAATGAGTCGGCATTAAATATGTTTGGTCTTCTGGTGGAACCTTAATTCCGCGGTCTGAAATATGTCACTAATATTGTCATACACAATATAGCTTCAAAGTTCTGACACTATCGGAACTACACCAAGTTCTCAAAGAACCTCTTGACTTAATATCCTCAGTCATTGTCAAAACAATGACATATTCTGCCTTCTTTTGTAGAATCCGTCACAATATTTAGAACTCTTCTAAATCTAGCATTGTGCTACCTTTTAAACAACACTTAGCCTAATTGAGATTTGAAATTCATTTTTATATGTGACCAAACTAATATCGGTGCAACATTTTACAGCGATTTGTTTGTCATTACCCCATACAAAAATATATTTATATATCCTTGATTCTTCTGAAGTACTCAAGGATATTCTTACTGTTGTCCAATGATCATCACATGAATCATTCTGGTATATGCTCATAACACTTTAGAGCATAGGACATCTGATTATGTACATATTATACGTGATCTATAATCACTCATGTGTTTCAACTCATTGAGTATCATATACACTCAAGTCTTGTTAATCCTTCACATGAATAGAACACCTTCTTTATATACTTTAACTTAAACTTATTATGTGTTTCAATCTATCTTCATAGATCTTGACACTAAATATGTTTCAGTCCATATCTTTTCATTGAAGCTAATTCTCAATGAAACCTTTTATAATCAAGTATATAATTACATCATTTATAACCAACTATATGTCATCTACATAACGTATTATAAATATGTCTCAGCGCTCCCACTTAATTTCTTGCAAATGCAAGCATCTTCATCATTTCTGATGAAATCCAAAACTCTTTGACTATTTCATCCGGTGAAGATTCCAACTCCGCAATACTCACTTCATCCAATTGAAGTTCGTATTCTTATCTAGTATTCTACGGACTAGCAAAACTCTTGGTTGTATCTTGTATACACCTTTAATACACACTTCTGTTAAGTAATATATTTTGCTATCCTACTAGCATATCTCATAAAGAAATATGTAGTGATTACTAGAATAATCCACATAGACTATAAACATTGCTACGGAAGATCTAATCTTATCGTAGTCAACTCTTTGAACTTTGTCGTAAACAACTTTTCGACAAATCGTGCTTATTCAAGGATATTGCATCCAAGTCCATCAATTTTATAGATCCATTTACTTTCAAAAAATATTCATCTATCTTGGATTTCATGGCGCATAGCCATTTTAACGGAGTCAGGGCCCATCATAACTTCTTTGTATGTAGTTGGTTTATTATTGTTCAAAATCAATCCTTTGTCCACAAATCATTTATTTGATCACAAAGTAAACCAAACCTACAAGGTTCAATAGGTACTTCGATCTCCATGGCTAAAACACTTTGTAGTCATGGGAGTCATGATTGTCGTAGCCGCTTCCGGAACCTATTTCCGATGCTGCGCTACTCTGATCATTATGCTCAGGTTCATAAACCTTATCAAGTTCTATTGTCCTCCCACTCAAATACTTCGCTAGAAAACAATTTCTTGGAAATAAGCAAGTAATATTAACAAACACTTTTGTCTTTTACTTCATAGTGGAAAGAATTCCCAATCAATTCTTTGGGATAACCAACAAAGATATTCATCCGATTTTGGTTGTAAACTCATTTACTTATGCTATGCATACCAAAATTTAAGAAAGGACTATTAGGGTTCATACCCATGCCATAACTCGTATGGTGTCATTTCAATGGATCATGATGATGCTCTATTTAGTGTAAAAGCGGTAGTCTCTAAAGCATAATCCACAAAAATTATAATGGCGTCATTTCATCATTAATCCAACAAGGTTTGGATACATCTCTTGGATACTCTATCATCATTATGATACTCCAAGAAATGTGAGTTGTAGAACAATTTCATAACTCTCTTAGATGTTCACTAAAAATCGTAATTCAAATATTTCCAATATGATCCAATCATAGATATTTGACTTTTCTATTACGATGATTTCCACCTCATGCTGAAATTTATTTGAATCCTTTCAAAAGTTTCAAACTTCTTCCTTATCGAATATATACATATATACTCAATTCATTGTTGGAAGTTTTCATGAAGTAGAAGAATCTCCCGCACACAACTATGCCCAGTGAACCACATACATCATCATGTATTTTTCCACTAAGTTAGTTGCCCGTTCAACTCTTGGCCTATGAACGGTATTTTAGTCATTCTCTTTAGAAAAGATTTGCAAGCGTCAAACGATTCAAAAATCAAATGACTCCAAAAATCCATTTGCATGGAGTTCCTTCATGCGTTCCTTTCTAACATGACCTAAATGGCGGTTCCACAAATAAGTGGAATTCAAATCATTTGCCTTATGGCATTTTAGCGTCAGTGTTATGTATGTGTGTTTCACCATTAAGATTTATAATAACTTATCCATCGTACATGGAGTAATGTCATAATTTGAACAACTCATTGTTTTCATTTGACCAGAGCAAAATAACAATTATTAAGTTCTTTATTATAAATTATAAGGGCTAGGTAGAATGCCAACGACAAGCATAATAACACTTTATTATGTTCCAGATGTGCATTATTACCATATTCCTTATTAGTCACTTAGGCCATCATATTCTTGTATTGTGTTATATTGTATGACATCTCATACCAACCAATCTGGTACAAATACCCAAGAATTTCATTATGTGACAAAACAAGGAATACATCCATAACATGTATATCATGTATATACACCTGAGCTAGACTTTCTAGTCTTTTCTTTCTTTCTGCCAAAATATCTTTTGTAGTTTCTCTTTTAGCTTTCCTCATTCTCAGAAAACACTTCACCTTCAATAACTTCTAGGTTTGTTGGTCAAATACCAATAACCTTGAGGTTCTTACTTTGAAGTTGATCATCATATGACAAGTGTTCCAGATTTCACTATTAGTAACTTTGTAATATGATGAACAATTTCACTCATAATTTTATCCATCATATCATGACGACTTTCCGAGACCATGTCTGTACATGCTAGGCTCGTAAAGTTTAACCTTAGTATTCGCATGTGCAAATCTGGCTTGCACCCGTTGTATGCACACATAGAATCTATACCTTAGTATTCGAAACTACGAGTCTTAGCAACGGTGCATACTAAGGACGATCACTTCATGGATATGCGAATATCGTTAGTGCCCCAATAGTTGGAGGATTGGGACGCCTTGCGTCTTCAACCTTCCTACATTCCCATAAAACTTATGAGTTTATGTAGTCTCACCAAAATATATTCTATCATCTTGCAATAAGGTCTTAGATATCACATATATCTCATACCTTGATTATTTCTGAAAACAAAATTTTCAGCTCCTTACTTTTCAAACAGATTTGAACTTCAAGTTTCACGGAGACAAGATAACTTTAGGTACTAATTGAAACCATAGATCTTTGAATCAACAATGTGAGGTTTACTAAAAGTTTGCAATAGGACTTAATCATTTCTTGATTCTTTAACAATACGGTACCAGTCCGTAAAGTTTCTTATCAGATTTTAACAGTATTTCTATCTCAATTACAAGACTAGCGCATGGTAGAAAAACGGATGCCAATACTACAAAATTAATTCAAAATACTACTCAGACTATGTTTATGATAATTAGTTCATGTTTTAATCTAATTACTAATGAACTCCCACTTAATACAACATCCCTCATAGTTGTTAAGTGGTACACGATCCAAATCCACTACATCAAAACCGATCATCACGTGAGATGATGTAGCTTCAATGGTGAACATCAACATGTTGATCATATCATCCATATGACTCGTGTTCAACCTTTCGGTTTCCGTTGTCCCGAGGCCATGTATGTACATGCTAGGCTCGTCAAGCAAACCCAAGTATTCCGCGTGTGCAACATGGCTTACACCCATTGTATGTGAACGTTGAGTCTATCACATCCGATCATCACGAGATGCTTCGAAACGACGAACTATATCAATGGTGCATACGAGGGGAGAACACTTTATTATCTTGATATTAATGTGAGGGATCATCTTATAATGCTACCGTCGCGATCTAAGCAAAATAAGATGCATAAAGGATTAACATCACATGCAATTCATATGTGATATGATATGGCCCTTTTGTCTTTGCGCCTTCGATCTTCATCTCCAAAGCACGGACATGATCTCCATCATCAACGGGCATGATCTCCATCATTGTCGGCGTAGCGTCAAGGTCCATGGCGCCGTCTTCATGGTTGTTCACCTCATGTAGCAACTATTACAACTACTTTGAAATACTACTCAACATGAAATTTAAAGACAACCATAAGGCTCCTGCCGGTTGCCACAATACAATAATGATCATCTCATACATATTCATCATCACATTATGGCCATATCACATCACCAAACCCTGCAAAAACAAGTTAGACGTCTCTAATTTGGTTTGCATATTTTACGTGGTTTAGGGTTTTCGAGTAAGATCTAATCTACCTACGAACATGAACCACAACGGTGATACTAGTGTTGTCAATAGAAGAGTAAATTGAATCTTCACTATAGTAGGAGAGACAGACACCCGCAAAGCCACTTATGCAATACAAGTTGCATGTCGAGCGTGGAGCAAATCTCATGAACGCGGTCAT
This sequence comes from Lolium multiflorum, assembly GCA_030979885.1. Lineage (NCBI taxonomy): Eukaryota > Viridiplantae > Streptophyta > Magnoliopsida > Poales > Poaceae > Lolium > Lolium multiflorum. The sequence goes on from CM061748.1 coordinate 209,649,307, forward strand.
GTAAAGTTAGCCCGAGCCGCTTCATCCCACTATGCCACAAAGATGCAAAGTACTCAAACTAAAGACAACATAAGCATCAACGCCCACAAAAACATTGTGTTCTACTCGTGCAACCATCTATGCATAAACCTGGCTCTGATACCACTGTAGGATAACGTTGCATAGAAAACAAAAAATTTCCTACCGCGAACATGCAATCCAAGGCAAGATGCAATCTAGAAGACGGTAGCAACGAGGGGATATCGAGTCTCACCCTTGAAGAGATTCCAAAGCCTACAAGATGAGGCTCTTGTTGCTGCGGTAGACATTCACTTGCCGCTTGCAAAAGCGCGTAGAAGATCTTGATCACGATCGCTTCCGGTGCCACGAACGGGCAGCACCTCCGTACTCGGTCACACGTTCGGTTGTTGATGAAGACGACGTCCACCTCCCGTTCCAGCGGGCAGCGGAAGTAGTAGCTCCTCTTGAATCCGACAGCACGATGGCGTGGTGTCGGTGGTGGTGGAGAAATCCGGCGGAGCTTCGCTTAAGCGTGCGGGATGTGGTGGAGGAGAGAGACCGCTAGGGTTTGGGGAGAGAGGGGGTTGGGCGCCGGCCCTCTAAGGGGTGCGGCCAAGGCTGAGGCTTGAAGTGGTCAGCCCCCTCTCCTATGCCCCTCATTATATAGGTGGAAGCCCCAAGAGTTGTAGTCCAAGTCTTCGAATAAGACCCCAACACTAAAACCTCCCATATGTGGGAAACCTACTCAAGGAGGGACTCCCACCTTTCCTTGAGGTGGGGTGGCCGGCCACCTCTAGGTGGAGCCCACCTGGGACTCCTCCTTTAGGGTTTGGCTGGCCAAGCTTGTGGAGTCCTTCCGGGACTCCACCTTCCATAGTGCGTTTCTTCCGGACTTTTCTAGAACCTTCTAGAACCTGCCATAAATGCACCGGATCATTTCCAAACTTGGAATATGACTTCCTATATATGAATCTTATTCTCCGGACCATTCCGGAACTCCTCGTGATGTCCGGGATCTCATCCGGGACTCCGAACAAATATTCGAACTCCATTCCATATTCAAGTTCTACCATTTCAACATCCAACTTTAAGTGTGTCACCCTACGGTTCGTGAACTATGTGGACATGGTTGAGTACTCACTCCGACCAATAACCAATAGCGGGATCTGGAGATCCATAATGGCTCCCACATATTCAACGATGACTTTAGTGATCGAATGAACCATTCACATACGATACCAATTCCCTTTGTCACGCGATATTTTACTTGTCCGAGGTTTGATCTTCGGTATCACTCTATACCTTGTTCAACCTCGTCTCTGACAAGTACTCTTTACTCGTACCGTGGTATGTGGTCTCTTATGAACTTATTCATATGCTTGCAAGACATTAGACGACATCCCACCGAGAGGGCCCAGAGTATATCTATCCGTCATTGGGATGGACAAATCCCACTGTTGATCCATATGCCTCAAGTCATACTTTCCGGATACTTAATCCCACCTTTATAACCACCCATTTACGCAGTGGCGTTTGATGTAATCAAAGTACCTTTCCGGTATAAGTGATTTACATAATCTCATGGTCATAAGGACTAGGTAACTATGTATTGAAAGCTTATAGCAAATAACTTAATGACGTGATCTTATGCTACGCTTAATTGGGTGTGTCCATTACATCATTCATATAATGATATAACCTTGTTATTAATAACATCCAATGTTCATGATTATGAAACTAATCATCTATTTAATCAACAAGCTAGTTAAGAGGCTTACTAGGGACTCTTTGTTGTTTACATATCACACATGTATCAATGTTTCGGTTAATACAATTATAGCATGGTATATAAACATTTATCATAAACATAAAGATATATAATAACCACTTTTATTATTGCCTCTTGGGCATATCTCCACAGTTCACTAGAGGTGTCTCTCCCATAAGATAAAAGCATGTTGGGTGAACAAATTACAGTCGGGCAATTGACAAATAGAAAAGGGCATAACAATGCATATACATGATATGATAAATATAGTGAGATTTAATTGGGCATTACGACAAAGTACATAGACCGCCATCCAACTGCATCTATGCCTAAAAAGTCCACCTTCAGGTTATCATCCGAACCCCATTCAGTATTAAGTTGCAAAGCAACAGACAATTGCATTAAGTATGGTGCGTAATGTAATCGACAACTACATCCTTAGACATAGAATCAATGTTTTATCCCTAGTGGCAACAGCACATCACAACCTTAGAACTTTCTGTCACTGTCCCAGGTGTCAATGAAGGCATGAACCCACTATCGAGCATAAATACTCCCTCTTGGAGTTAAGAGTAAAAACTTGGCCAGAGCCTCTACTAATAACGGAGAGCATGCAAGATCATAAACAACACATAAGTAATAGATTGATAATCACCATAACATAGTATTCTCTATCCATCGGATCCCGACAAACACAACATATAGTATTACAGATAGATGATCTTGATCATGTTAGGCAGCTCAAAAGATCCAACAATGAAGCACAATTAGGAGAAGACGACCATCTAGCTACTACTATGGACCCATAGTCCAGGGGTGAACTACTCACTCATCACTCCGGAGGCGATCATGGCGATGAAGAGTCCTCCGGGAGATGATTCCCCTCTCCGGCAGGGTGCCGGAGGCGATCTCCTGAATCCCCCGAGATGGGATTCGCGGCGGCTCTGGAAGGTTTTCCGTATCGTGGCTCTCGGTACTGGGGGTTTCGCGATGGAGGCTTTAAGTAGGCGGAAGGGCACCCTCGGAGGGGGTCTGGTGGGGCCAGACACTAGGGCAGCGCGGCCAGGGCCTGGGCGCCGCCACCATGTGTGGGCCCCACGTGGCCCCTCTCCGGCTCTCGGGTGTTCTGGATGCTTCCGGGCAAAATAGGAACCTGGGCGTTGATTTCGTCCAATTCCGAGAATATTTCCTTACTAGGATTTCTGAAACCAAAAACAGCAGAAAACAACAACTGGCTCTTCGGCATCTTGTTAATAGGTTAGTTCCAGAAAATACGTAAATACGACATATAATGTGTGTAAAACATGTAGATATCATCAATAATGTAGCATGGAACATAAGAAATTATCGATACGTTGGAGACGTATCATCCAGCTGCATGGTGTAATGGTGACAGTGTGTGCATCGTGTGGTTCTTGTCGTAGATTATGATCATAATCTCTTGTAGGTTATGGAGTTGATTATCGCTATGATAGTATTGATGTGATTTATTCCCCCTTCATAGTGTAAAGGTGACAGTGTGTATGCTATGTTAGTACTCGGTTTATTTTGCAAAGATCTATTATGCTCTAAGGTTACTTAAACATGAATATCGAATGTTGTGGAGCTTGTTAACTCCGGCATTGAGGGTTCGTGTAATCCTACGCAACGAATGGTGTTCATTATCAAACAAGAGTATATGTAGCACAAATGAGAGAAGTTATTATTTATTATGCAATCAATGTTGAGAGTGTCCACTAGTGAAAGTATGATCCCTAGGCCTTGTTTCCAATACTGCAAACACCGCTTATTTACTGTTCTGTTGCATGTTTACTCGCTGCCATATTTTATTCAGATTGCTATTACCACTCATATACATCCATACTACTTGTATTTCACTATCTCTTCGCCGAACTAGTGCACCTATACATCGACAAGTGTATTAGGTGTGTTGGGGACACAAGAGACTTCTTGTATCGTGATTGCAGGGTTGCTTGAGAGGGATATCTTTGACCTCTTCCTCCCTGAGTTCGATAAACCTTGGGTGATCCACTTAAGGGAAAACTTGCTGCTGTTCTACAAACCTCTGCTCTTGGAGGCCCAACACTGTCTACAAGAATAGAAGCACCCGTAGACATCACTAAATTGTCTTGTGTGAGACACTTGATTGTTAAGTACTTAAGTATTGTTTGGTGATTGTATACCTCGTATCCGTTTATAGATGCTAGTACCGAAGGCTACGAGGAGGAAGAGGTCTTCTACAAAGAAGAGAAGGAAAACTTTGATCACTGTACCAATCAAGGCAAGCTATACTCTTGCAAGCTACCCTAATGCAAGCTCTACTAGAGCAAGGCACCATTACAATACATTTTGTGCTTAACAATTCCAAGCCCAAGTTTTTTTATCTTGCATGCTTTTACTTTGGTTATCAAAGTTTAATTTGTTCATTGTTAACTTCGGTCTAGATATGGAGTATTACAAGAGCCTCAAATTTAGCCTAGAGAGCTACAAGTTAGTTAGCATCCCTCATGACTAGTTGCTAGTGCTAAAACTAAAATTGACTACTCTAGATGGGAACATGTGAATCAAATGACTTTGAAAACCTTGGAATGATGAGTCATTCTATTGAAAGATTTTGAAGGTGAATATGACTTGAATGACATGGTGAATTCGATAAAAACTGATGATTGGGTTCGGATGCGATACCATTCCAATTTTAGAGTACCCCCACAATACCTGATTATGGGTAGGGCTTAACTGGAAATTTATGTATTTTAGTATGGGTTCCCTCTGAACAAGCGTCATAGGGGTTATGCCGAGGCTGCCTCCGTGAAATGTGAAATGACGTGAAAATGAGGTGAATGTCTTACCCAAGCCCTGTGCAGTTCCCAGGATAGCAGATTGCCATCACTGGGAGGCCAAGCTCATAGAGGAGATGCCTATACTATGGTATGTAAGTGAAAGGTTAATGGTTGATGATTCGCATACTGAGTATGATTATTCAGGGCTATCCCTGACGGATGTAATTGTTGGAGATATGCCCAAGAGGCAATAATAAAGTGGTTATTATAATATATCTTTGTGTTTATGATAAATGTTTACATCCCATGCTATAATTGTATTAACCGAAACATTGATACATGTGTGTTATGTAAACAACAAGGAGTCCCTAGTAAGCCTCTTGTATAACTAGCTTGTTGATTAATAGATGATCATGGTTTCGTGATCATGAACATTGGATGTTGTTAATAACAAGGTTATGTCATTGGGTGAATGATATAATGGACATACACCCAAAATAAGCGTAGCATAAGATCAAGTCATTAAGTTCAAATTGCTATAAGCTTTCGATACATAGTTACCTAGTCCTTTGACCATGAGATCATGTAAATCACTTATACCGGAAGGGTACTTTGATTACATCAAACGCCACTGCGTAAATGGGTGGTTATAAATATGGTATTAAGTATTCGGAAAGTATGAGTTGAGGCAGATGGATCAAGAGTTGGATTTGTCCATCCCGATGACGGATAGATATACTCTGGGCCCTCTCGGTGGAATGATATCTAATTAGCTTGCAAGCATGAGACTGGTTCACAAGGGATATCATATCACCGTACGAGTAAAGAGTACTTATCGGTAACGAGGTTGAACTAGGTATGGAGATACCGATGATCAAACTTCGAATAAGTAAAATATCGCGTGACAAAGGGAATCAGTATCGTATGTGAGTGGTTCTTTCGATCATGAAGTCATCGTTGAATATGTGGGACCTATTATGGATCTCCAGGTCCCGCTATCAGTTATTGATCGGAGAGGAGTCTCGATGATGTCCACATAGTTTTCGAACCGTAGGGTGACACACTTAAGGTTTGATGTCATTTTAAGTAGATATGGAATATGGAATGGAGTTCAAATATTGGTCGGAGTCCCGGATGGGATCCAGGACATCACGAGGAGTCCCGGAATGGTCCGGAGTATAATATTCATATATAGGAAGTCACTTTCCAAGTTTGGAAATGATCCGGTGCATTTATGGAAGGCGCTAGAATGTTCTAGAACCTTCCAGAAGAAATTACTATGGAAGGTGGAGTCCTGGTTGGACTCCACCAACCCTAACTTGCCAACCAAGTGGGAGGGTTGCCATGGTGGACTCCACCTCCTTGGCCGGCCAAGCAAGGGGAAAAAGGGAGACTCCTTGTCCCTCTAGGTTTCGTCCATATGGAAGTTTTTGAATTGGGGTCTTATTCGAAGACTCTGGGCAAACCCTTAGGGATTCTACCTATATAATGAGTAGGAGAGGGAGGGGGCAGCCAAGGCTAGGCCGCACCACCTAGGGCACCCAAGGGCTGGCGCCCAAGTGCCCCGCCTCTCTCCCAAACCCTAGCTACTCCCTCCTCCTTCTTCTCCCGCAATTCTTACGGCGAAGCCCTGCCGGAGATGTCCACCACCACTGTCACCACGCTGTCGTGCTGGCAGGATTCCGAGGAGGATCTACTACATCCGCTGCCCCCTGGAACGGGGAGAAGGACGTCGTCATCAACACCGTACGTGTGACCGAGTTTGGAGGTGCTACCCGATTGTGGCACCGTCAAGATCTTCTACGCGCTTTTGAAAGCGGCAAGTGATCGTCTACATCCACCACGAGATTTATCTCGTTAACGCTTAGCGATCTTCGAGGGTATGTTGATCTTCACCTCGTTGCTACCATCTACTAGATTAGATCTTGGCTTGTTGTTCGTTCTTGCGGTAGGAATTTTTTTGTTTTCTATGCTACGAATCCCATCAGTGGTATCAGAGCCGTGTCTATGCATAGATTGGTTGCACGAGTAGAACACAATGGTTTTGTGGGCGTTGATGCTTTTGTTGTCTTTAGTTCGTGTACTTTGCATCTTGCGGGATGGTGGGATGAAGCGGCCGGGCTAACTTTACATTACCGCGTTCATGAGACTTGCTCCACGCTCGACATGCAACTTGTATTGCATAAGTGGCTTTGCTGGTGTCTGTCTCACCATAGTGAAGATTCAATCTACTCTTTCTATTGACAACACTAGTATCACCGTTGTGGTTCATGTTCGTAGGTAGATTGGATCCTCGAAAACCCTAAACCACGTAAAATATGCAAACCAAATTAGAGATGTCTAACTTGTTTTTGCAGGGTTTGGTGATGTGATATGGCCATGATGTGATGATGAATATGTATGAGATGATCATTATTGTATTGTGGCAACCGGCAGGAGCCTTATGGTTGTCTTTATATTTCATGTTGTAGTATTATTTCAAAGTAGTTGTAATAGTTGCTACACACGGTGAACAACCATGAACACGGCGTCATGGACGTTCACGCTACGCCGACGATGATGGAGATCATGCCCGTTGGTGATGGAGATCATGTCCGTGCTTTGGAGATGAAGATCAAAGGCGCAAAGACTAAAGGGCCATATCATATCACATATGAATTGCATGTGATGTTAATCCTTTATGCATTTTATTTTGCTTAGATCGTGACGGTAGCATTATAAGATGATCCGTCACATTAATATCAAGATAATAAAGTGTTCTCCCCTCGTATGCACCGTTGCTACAGTTCGTCGTTTTGAAGCATCTCGTGATGATCAGATGTGATAGATTCTACGTTCACATACAACCGGTGTAAGCCATGTTGCACACGCGGAAATACTTGAGTTTGATTGACGAGCCTAGCATGTACAGACATGGCCTCGGGACAACGGAAACCGAAAGGTTGAACACGAGTCATATGGATTATATGATCAACATGTTGATGTTCACCATTGAAGCTACATCATCTCACGTGATGATCGGTTTTGGTGTAGTGGATGTGGATCGTGTGCCACTTAACAACTATGAGGGATGTTGTATTAAGTGGGAGTTCATTAGTAATTAGATTAAAACATGAACTAATTATCATGAACATAGTCTGAATAGTATTTTGAATTAATTTTTAGAATTGGCATCTGTTTTCTACCATGCGCTAGTCTTGTAATTGAGATAGAAATACTGTTAAGTCTGACAAGTAACTTTACGGACTGGTACCGTATTGTTATAGAATCAAGAAATGATTAAGTCCTATTGCAAACTTTTAGTAAACCTCACATTGTTGATTCAAAGAACAATGGTTTCAATTAGTACCTAAAATCATCTTGTCTCCATGAAACTTGAAGTTCAAATCCGTTTGAAAAGTAAGGAGCTGGAAATTTTGTTTTCATAAATAAGCGAGGTATGAGATATATGTGATATCTAAGACCTTATTGCAAGATGGTAGAATATAATCTAGTGAGACTACATAAACTCATAAGTTTTATGAGAATGTACGAAGGTTGAAGACGCTAGACGTCCCAATCCTCCAATTATTTGGGCACTAACGATATTCGCATATCCATGAAGTGATCGTCCTTAGTATGCACCATTGCTAAGACTCATCGTTTCGAAGCATCTCGTGATGATCGGGTGTTATAGATTCTACGTGTGCATACAACGGGTGCAAGCCAGATTTGCACATGCGAATACTGAGGTTAAACTTTACGAGCCTAGCATGTACAGACATGGTCTCGGAAAGTTGTCATGATATGATGGATAAAATTATGAGTGAAATTGTTCATCATATTACAAAGTTACTAATAGTGAAATCTGGAACACTTGTCATATGATGATCAACTTCAAAGTAAGAACCTCAAGGTTATTGGTATTTGACCAATGGACCTAGAAGTTATTGAAGGTGAAGTGTTTTCTGAGAATGAGGAAAGCTAAAAGAGAAACTACAAAAGATATTTTGGCAGAAAGAAAGAAAAGACTAGAAAGTCTAGCTCAGGTGTATATAGATGATATACATGTTATGGATGTATTCCTTGTTTGGTCACATAATGAAATTCTTGGGTATTTGTACCAGATTGGTTGGTATGAGATGTCATACAATACAACGCAATACAAGAATACGATGGCCTAAGTGACTGATAAGGAATATGGTAATAATGCACGTCTGGAACATAATAAAGTGTTATTATGTTTGTCGTTGGCATTCTACCTAGCTCTTAGAATTTATAATAAAGAACTTAATAATTGTTATTTTTGCTCTGGTCAAATGAAAACAATGAGTTGTTCAAATTATGACATTACTCCATGTACGATGGATAAGTTATTATAAATCTTAATGGTGAAACACACATACATAACACTGACGCTAAAATGCCATAAGGCAAATGATTTGAGTTCCACTTATTTGTGGAACCGCCATTTAGGTCATGTTAGAAAGGAACACATGAAGAAACTCCATGCAGATGGATTTTTGGAGTCATTTGATTTTTGAATCGTTTGGCATTTGCAAATCTTTTTAGAAATGACTGAAATACCGTTCATAGGCCAATAGTTGAACGGGCAACTAACTTAGTGGAAACATACATGATGATGTATGTGGTTCACTGGGCATAGTTGTGTGCGGGAGATTCTTCTACTTCATGAAAACTTCCAATAATGAATTGAGTATATATATGTGGATATATTCGATAAGGAAGAAGTCTGAAACATTTGAATGGATTCAAATAAATTTCAGCATGAAGTGGAAATCATCATAATAGAAAAGTCAAATATCTATGATAGGATCATGGTGGAATTATTTGAATTACGAGTTTTAGCGAACATCTAAAAGAGTTATGAAATTGTTCTACAACTCACGTTCCTTGGAGTATCATAGTGATGATGGAGTATCCGAGAAACGTATCCAAACCTTGTTGGGTTAATGATGAGATAATTTGACGCCATTATATTTTTGTGGATTATGCTTTAGTGACTACCGCTTTTACACTGAATAGAGCATCATCATGATCCGTTGAAATGACACCATACTAGTTATGGCATGGTTTTAACCCTAATAGTCCTTTCTTAAATTTTGGTATGCATAGCATAAGTAAATAAGTTTACAATCAAAATCGGATGAATGTCTTTGTTGGTTATCCCAAATATTTGATTGGGAATTCTTTCCACTATGAATTCAAAGACAAAAGTGTTTGTCGATGTTTCTTATTTCCAAGAAATTGTTTCTAGCGAAGTATTTGAGTGGGAGGACAATAGAATTTGATAAGATTTATGAACCTGAGCATAATGATCAGATTAGCGCAGCATCGGAAATGGTTCCGGAAGCGGCCATGATGATCATGGCTCCCATGACTACAAAGTGTTTTATCCATGGAGATCGAAGTACCTATTGAACCTTGTAGGTTTGGTTTACTTTGTGATCAAATAAATGATTTGTGGACAAAGGATTAATTTTGAACAATGATAAACCAACTACATACAAAGAAGTTATGATGGGCCCTGACTCCGTTAAAATGGCTATGCGCCATGAAATCCAAGATAGGTGAATACTTTTTGAAAGTAAATGAATCTACAAAATTGATGGACTTGGATGAAATATCCTTGAAGAAGCTCGACTTGACGAAAAGTTGTTTACGACAAAGTTCAAAGAGTTGACTACGATAAGATTAGATCTTCCGTAGCGATGCTTATAGTCTATGTGGATTATTCTAGTAATCGCTACATATTTCTTTTATGAGATATGCTAGTAGGATGGCAAAATATATTACTTCACAGAAGTGTGTATTAAAGGTGTATACAAGATACAACCAAGAGTTTTGCTAGTCCGTGGAATACTAGATAGGTATAAAAACTCTTGGATGAAGTGAGTATCGCGGAGTTGGAATCTTCACCGGATGAAATAGTCAAAAAGTTTTTGATTTCATTAGAAACAATGAAGATGCTTGCATTTGCAAGAAATTAAGTGGAAGCGCTGAGACATATTTATAATACTTTATGTAGATGACATATCGTTGATTATAAATGATGTAATTATCACTACAAGGAATCGGGTCTATTGCAACAAAAAAAATTGTCGCAATAGATGCTGTTTTGTGGCAATATGCACCTATTACCACGAAATGACGTTCGTTGGCAAGCGTTGCAATTACATGTATGGTAATAGGCTATTGCAACGAAAACGCGATTGTGGCAACAAAGCGATCTATTGCAACAACCATGCGGGAAGTTGCCACATGTTTTCCCGTGGCAGCACTCACTTGTCTCCACAATTTGGTTTGTGGAGATAGCTTGTCGCAACATGCAGCCGTGTCGTGGCGTTTGCCAGTTTGTGGCGATAGACATTTGTGGCAATAACCTATGCCAACGCCCTAAGTTTCGTGGCGCACTCTCTTTCGTGGCGATAGCGAGCTGTGGCGATAACCTATGGCAACATCTACTGGTTTGTAGCATTAGCCATTTGCCACAAATCGGTACGCTCGTGGTATTAACTTATGGCGACAATTATTCCACTCGTCGCGATAAATAGGTATGGCAACGGTAAAAAAATTGTGGCGGGAAGGTGTTGCGACAATTGTAACATTTCGTGGCGATACTCTATTTCAACAAAATCCAGTTTCGTGGCGCCAAATGCTTATCGCAACAGGGAAAAAGCTTGTAGCAAGAAGCTACTGCGACAATGTGAACTTTTTGTGGAGATACTTTGTTTCAACAAAATTCACAATTGTGGTGTTACATAATTTTTGCAGCGTCCAAAATGTTTGTAGCAAGAAGTTACCGCCACAATTTGAAGGTTTTGTGGCGATACTCTATCTCAACAAATTTTTATTCCGTGGCGCCAAATAGTTATCACATCATTCATAAAAAGTGTGGTAACAATTTTTTGCAACAATAAAAAGTTATTCGTTGCTACATCCTAACGCAACAAAGCATGTAGTCATGGCGACTAGGATTTGACGCAACACTATATTTTTCGTGGTGCTAACCTAAGGCAACAAAAAGTGAGTTGTGGCAATAGCTTATCGCAACCATAAAAAAATACAACCATTGAATTACAAAATTCAAATCCACGCGTATAATATGTAGGTTCATACAAATCATAATTCTCATATCAAATATCAATCAAATGCAACTAAAGTAAAATGTAGCAATCCAGTATAGTTGAGTCCATTAATTGCCACCATGGTAGTTCAACTCTCTAAAGTATGTGAAGTTTTCCGTGTACTTCAACCCTGTCCAGCTAATTCTTTGGGTCCTGCAATCAAAAAATGAAGAAAAAAATTCCTTTTAGTAAGCTTATGTATCTTCTAATTCATAACTGATTCAGTAAGCAAGTCCACAAGGATATAATCATAAGGAATCTGGTATCACTTTAATTTTAACCATGTATTACAAAAGCATATATCTAGAAATAAATATCTATCTAATTATATAGGTTCTATGCAGAATCATGTTGATGATGACAAAGGTATATGGTAACTCTAAACACTGGCTTGTTACTTGACAGGTTGGAGCATAAATAGAAACTGAACTTAAATAGCAGAAGCTAGACAGCTGGATAGTGTTATGTATATTTCAATGGAGAATTAAGTGCCACAAGTGAAATGACAGCAGCATATCCATGATAAATATTGTATGTATTAGAGATTAAACATGAGAACCAAAAAGGGGGGCTCAAATTCAATTATCAGGTCTGAGTTTTGATGGTCTCCAGTTAGTACTAGTATTAACACATTTAGCAAGAATGCAATCTGTATAAGGCTACCCTGATGCACATGCCTCAAGGTCAAAGAGTTTTTTTAGTACTACTTATGAGATAAATAAGACTAGTGCAATCAGGTTATGCCGAGAAAGGTGCATCATGGAGGCATGATCTCAAGAAGCAATGCGGCAAAGCACTTGAACATGCATCAGGTTAATTTTGCATGCCATACAGTGGCGGAGGACCCATTCTAGCAAGGTATGGCTCGTGCCATAGCTAGCTTTGGCTGTGCATACTACCACAAATGTTATCTTGTAAGATATTAACTCCGCCATAGCAAAAAAATTGTTCGTCCTCCGCCACTGATGCCATATATACATCTCACAAATGCATATGAACATAACAAGGACAAAATCAAATGTAGAGGAAGAGGTTGTAGGGAAGTATTGTTATGCTACTACAAAGTTATATTTTTGAGCATACTAGAAACGGTTATAGAACTGAGCAAGGATTCAGACGAGTAAAGCATGAAGCACATATAAGTGATCTTATTCATAGAAGTGAGCAAGGTACTGTTGTGACTTACCATTGCTTTGTACATTCGAGAATTCAATGTTGCAGCTTGTAGGAGTGAATTTGTAGAAATCAAATTTGACTTTGCTCCTAGATTTCTGTTAGGACTAGAGCTCTTTAAAAGAGTGGTTTGCAAATTTGAATTAATATTTTCTTTTTCATTCCTCTTCTTAAGCACCTGCGAGTAAAAGTGCACTTTCAGCAAGACAAGTTAGCAAAATAAACCTTACAAGACAGGAAGCATATGACCGTCATTACCTGTTGGTTTCCCATCTGTTGGCTAAATTTAGCCATCTGTTGTTGGAACTTTGCCATCATATTTTTTTCAAATTCGAGCCTTGATCTTCGCTCCTCTTCCACCATTTTTTCTCTTGCATCACGCTCTTCTTGCAACCTCACCTCAAGTTGCTCTCTCTCAGAGCGCTCGAAGTCAATACTCTGCTGCATGTTTGCACGCTCAACTTCTAATTGTTCTTCTAATTCGCTAACATGCTGGCTGAGCTCGGAGTTTCGCTGCAGGGTTTCAGCTGCAACACGAGCTTGGTCCTCAATCTGCATCCGAAACCTTTCAGAACCAGTTTTGGGCTTGGCCATGTACCCGTAGCCACGAGGCTGCGATGACTTGCATTGAACTGTGTCTTTATATGCAGTCTGAAAAACATTGTTTCTCTGCTCAGTTGATAGTGGACCTTTTGTTTCAGTTTCTTTGTTCTGCACCGCTTCACGTGCTTTGTCCTAAGAACAAAATGAACAATTATAGTTACAACATCAATATTGATCTATAAAAGCTGAAACAAGAATAACACAATGATGTTTTTCTTTCTTGTGTTCCTGCTCAAAGTCAAGACTCAAGAGGAAATTTGTGGGAGTTTACTTGTTCTGACCGTAAGCAATATTTTGATCTGTGATGGACGTTTCAGTTTGCTGCAGCTGGAAACCTGGGTCACATCTATGCTGTTTTTAAGATTCAGAAACGGCAGTAACTTCTATCTCTGTATAATCTTTGTGATCCCGTTGGAGCGGCCTCCACTCGATCTTACGATTCTGATTTGTAGTGCAGTACGTATGTTCACCAAAAAAAATGTAGTCTAGGCAGGCAGTATACTTAACTACTAGGTAATTAGCGTGGGTTGATCAGGATTGCTATTACGAAATATTGGTGGGTTGATCGGAAATGGTATTATAAAATATTGGTGCTGATATTAACCGAAAGAAAATTACTAAATATTTCATAGCATCTTTTTCAAAGAGTAGATTAAATAAGAAAAAAAATAAAGGTTAAGATGAAAGGGTGAACTGAGGCTGAGTTTGTGGCTAAAGTTTAGATTTTTTGGGATTTTTTTTTCTCGCATTGCAACACACGACTTAAGGTGTTTCCAGTAGCAAGTTTTGAAGCGCAATTGCAATATGATGTGAGTGTGATTAAGATAGACGAAATAGTTTGACATGAACATGTATAAGAAGATGTGTTTCCGCTAATCATTCGAATTCAATAATAATATTTAATTTTTTCTTTTCTAAAACACATGGGCTGTAACGTGGTCTACCGTAGCAACGATTGTGATATCTTTATCTATTAATAAAGATTTTTTTTCTCCCTTTTTTATCCGTTACAATGTATCATATTTATATTTATCTTTATGATTGGAGTTTCAGCTAAGGTAATCCTGATCCATCTCACATGTATGTCTTGTAAAAGCTGAAACAAGAATAACACAATGATGTATCAGTACACTCACATAAACTTCCTGGGACTCTGGGTTAGACCATGTTCCATTCTTCGTGTGTGTGAGTTCCCATAGAGCAACACAATCCGGCTCTTCTCCAGTTTCCAAGTTTCTCTGCAAGTAATATGACAATGAGAAACTTCAAACATGAAACCATAGCTACCATCGAGGCATACATATTTAGTTAGGCTCATACCTTCTCAAAACTTAGTTGGGCGTACGATTTTGATCCAACTCTATGTTTTGTTTTCTGTTTCTTGCGATTATCGGAGTTCACTTGGCTGCGTGCCTATCCATTCATTGAAACCAAATATAAACAGCCAAACAACACACTTCATGTAAACACACAGTGCACACAAACAGTGAGATTAGAGATAACCTGGAATTTTTCATCATTGCCGAAGTAGTTGATCATCCATTCCCACTCTTCTGGTTGTAAGTCTTCCGGAACATTAGCCAATCTAGCATCATCTGTTTTGAAAGCCTTGTAAGTGGAGCTTAGAGTTGATCGCCAGCCTCTATATCGCTCTTGCGCAATTCTGAGAATTTTCTCTTCAGTTTCCGGTGTATCTTCTAGGTCCCATCTGTCCTGTAAAACATAGACAACGGAATATAAATAAGTGGTGCATTGGCGATGATAAAATAAGATAACAAACGTGAAAAAGGTTGTACGCACTATCACATCTGCGACAATGAGTCGATGCACACTTGGGTGAATGTCGGACCACCTCCTCACCCCAATGAGTGGTACCTTCCTTTTCATTATCACTACCACGTCATCCTTGAATGAGCGATAGTTCATTCCTATCGTACCACCCAACGTTTCAGAGAATGTAATATTTAGCTTCGCAGATCCGTTGGCAAAACGCTTCTGAGCTGCTTTAACACCTTTTACAACACCTCGCCCTTTCTTCTTCTTCTGTCCATCTGCTTCTACAACCCAAATCATAGAAAAAAAGTATCTCATGACTTGGTTATTAGATTGTGTCAGATCGGAGGACCCAGATTAGAAGGAGAGAAAGTACCATCCTGTAGTTGCGCACGATAGCGGCGAGCATGGGATGGCCATTCATCCAGGGCACACATGTCATTAGCTGACAGTGGAGTGTCGGATTGTCCTTGAGTACATGTACAAGATTTAGCAATTTTGAAGATTTAGCAATTTAACCCATACAAGGATTTTATGCATTATAGTAAATGCTAGGGACAGCTTAAGTGAGATAAACAGTTTACCAGATCTGGGTTGTCCACCATTGTTTGTGTATTCGGTTATACTTTCCGTCCTTGTTAAGACAACAGAGCCTTTCCTTACTGCACACAAAAACAATAAAAGGACATAGCATTAACAAACCATATTTGATGTGCACCATTCAGATAGGTGATCAAGAAGTAAATATGGTGTGTACCAGCAGCATCCACCGTTGAACTCATCCTTATGCCCTTGTGTAGGTACGATCAGAAATTGAGTCATATTCAGAAGAAAAAAAACACAAAACGAAAGCAGGCATACTTTAGCACTTCAATATCTTGGAAACAATCTTTTAAACACAAGTACAAGAAGCCAAACATGCATAAATGTTACAGCAAAAAACCTGTTGAAAGTCAAGGCTTCAATGGAGTATGCATATTTTTTTGTTGCATGAGTTCTAGGTGCATACAATTAGGTGTTCTTAGATTCCGGTACTGAGATTCAGTGTTTGCTAAACAGATATCAGAGGCTGATGATATTTATGAAAGAATAAGAAGATACAGAGTGACAGAACTTTGAACAATACATATCAGCTCAGTTCAGTTAAGTTCATCGCTATATGTTTCAGACCTTTAAACAGCAAGTTCAGTTCAGTTAAGTTCTTAGATTCCGCAGTTTCAGACTTTCAAACAGCAAGTTCAGTTAAGTTCATCGCTATATGTTTCAGACTGCAAATTAGAATTTTAAAAGACAAATTCACTCAGTTGAAATTGCTATTTTATGAATTAGGATTAGCTAAATTTGAACAGCAATATATAATGTGTTATTCAAACATTAGACAAGAAACAAGTTAGACGTTATAAAAGTGCAAACAACCTAGTACAAATAAAACAGTGTCATATACTGCACATATTTTCAGTTAGAGTCATCACAAATTCAATTATCAATCATAAAAAAATGCATCAAAGGATAGAAGGGAAGAAGCAATCCAGTAAGTAGTTCACTCAGTTGAAATTAATATTGTATGAATTAGGATTAGCTAAATAAAATTTAGCATGACAGATTTGGGGCTGCTCAGTTACTACTTGGGCATTCAGGTGAAGCAATCCGGGGAAGGGATCACCCTATGTCAATCTGGTTATGCAGCACGAATCCTGGACAAGATGGGCATGTCAGAATGCAATCACAAATTATTACGTAAAGAGCCAGACATGAACATGCCAAACTACTGGCTGCCTGGTTGGAGTTGAACCATTTGCAATGAAACTTTATTCTCATGTACTAATAAAAGTTTGTGTTAATTAAATATTCATTTACTTGGTCCGAGGGCAAGAAAAACTAAGTACACAGATCAAAAGTTCAGGGAGCCAGAAGCTTATCATAATTAAATCTCATCTCCCAAGCAATTGCAGATAAGAAAGTGTTTAAGTACATGGTATGACCAGAAGTAAGAAATAAAAACCAGTTGTGGGTAATCAAGAGTTGTAGCCAAACCTGGGTAACATGATAACTATTCAATTCAAAACTGTTGTTGGAGATTTATCAAACAAATGCCTACTCCCTTATCTTTTCCCAGCCAAATCATAGATGAATAAAAAAATTAATAATACTATGCACAAGAAGATGTACTTCATGAACTGACAGGATGAAAACGGTATGCCTAATAGCATAGATTCAGACCATGATTTATTAACATCTTGCTTGAGGCATGAATACAGAAACTAATGTGTGAAAGGCTTGCTAGAGTGGGAGATCAATTTTTTTTAGTGAGAAAGGCTTTTGCTTGTCCTCTGTTCTAGGTGGCATGTGCGCACATGTGCTGAATTTTATTAGCAACAATATGTGCCCCTGATGATCTTGTTGTTGGTTTTGGTAGTTTTACTGTGCTATCAATCATTTCACCCCTGGGTCATTGCATCAGCGAGTAAACCTCATGTTTCTTCAAAATAAAATAAAAACAGAGAATGTGTTGCCCCTTCAACGCATCAAGAAATATAGGATAAGTGATTAGTATTCACAAAGAAATAGCTGTTGAACTAAGCTCTCTTATTAAGGACAATTAATTATTATATAGAAAGAAATAGTTGTTGGACAATGACATGAATGTAAATCTAACTCTGTAGTCTAGAATTTGGCACGCCCGCTGTTTCAGAAAATATGAGAGAATCATAACCATGCAACAAGAAACACACCCACACCTGGTTTGCTTCCACTCAAGGGTGCAGCAAACTGCCTACCAATCTATTATTATTAAGCACAAAAATGAAGATGATATCCATCTAAAAATTGCAGAGGTTCGTGCAGCTAACTCTATCAGATTTGTTGAGATGGGTTGCAATAGAACTAATGCAAATCAGGATGTACTGTATTGGCCTACACGCTACCTTCCCCACCCTCAAGAACGCCTCGCCGGCACGCTCCCGCTTACCTTCCCCACCCCCACCGCCCGCCCTCCAGGACCTCAGCCTGCACGGGCGGCTCAACGCCTCAACGCCTCGACGACAATCCGCGCCTCAACGCCTCCACGGTCGGCTGGCGCATCCCGCCCGCCCTCCCCACCTCCGCCACCCAGCTCCGCGTCCTCCGCCTCGACAACTGCAGCCTCGTCGGCCCCATCCCGCTCTCCCTCGGCGCCATGTCCGGGCTCCAGGGCATCATGCCGCGGGAGGTGGGAACTTCGCTCAATCGCTCGATGCAGGGGAAAACGGAGGCGGGGGATGCAGGGGAAGAGTGCACGGCGGGGGATGCAGGGGAAGAATAGATGCAGGGGAATTTCGCTCAATCGCTCAATCGCTCTGTGCAGGGGAAGTGAATTACCGTCCGTGTTGTTTGCTGTGTTGACGCCGTGAGGATTCTGTGAGGAGAACCTGGGATTGAGCGATGGTGCTGTGTTGACCTCAGATCCAATCGGGCGAGCTGACGCCGTGATTTATAATCGCTAGTTACGGGGTAGTTTAGCGGGAAGGTTAAATATAGGCTATTTTGGTGGGAACAAATTTTTTTATAAGGAAACTAATTAGGGGGCATTTAGCGGGAGGTTGGAAAATATTGGCGCAAACTACTGTAGTAGCAAAATTAGGCGGCGGGAAACTAATTCGTTTTGGAGGGAATGTTTAGAATAATGAAATAAATTGGAAAAAAAAAATGTCATGGACCACGCGACCTCGACGGCGGTTCTGCAGATGGACTGAACACGGCGACCTCGACGCTGGCGGCTAACCTGCTGCTTCGCCTTCAACCACGATGGGTTGCTGCTCGTCGAGCGGCTGCTGGCGATTTGGTCTTATGCACGGGGGTATATTCATATTACCGCGCGCCGCCGGCTGCCGCTGCCGCTGCCGCCACACCTCGTGTTGACGGGCGTCGTCGGCTCCTCCTTCACCTCCCGTTTGGGGACAGTGTACGGCGCCGACCGGTAAGACGAGGCCGGCGTCGATCGCGCCGGTCCTGAGGAAGAAGAGTGCGAGGAGGAGTAGTACGTCGTCCTCCTCGGCTGCCATTGAGGAGACGGCGGCGGTGATGACGGCATCTCCAGCCTTGGAGCGCCGTTGCGGATGCCGCGGATGACGTTCTCGAGGGTGAGCCCCGGAACGCCCCAGAACAGGGCGCGTCCGTCCTTGTTCCAGCTATTGGGGCCGCCGACGAGCCCGTCGGTGTTGTGCATCTCGACGTCGTACTTCGCCTGGAAGTACGCCGTCCACCAGGCGTCGTTGTTGTTGGCCGCCCACGTCGGATCCAACCGCTCCTCGGCGGTGAGTTGAGCCCGACGGGGCTTGATGCCGTCCCTCCATTGGTCCATGCGCGGCTTCGGGGTCGTTCATGGACGCCAAGAACGCCGCCCGCATACCTGGGCAGTCCTCGGGGTCGTCCCTGCGTCACCTGGGAAAATAGGGACGCCATTAACGTCGCTTGACCTTGCCTTGCTTCAACGGTTTTTGTCGGCGCTTGATCCCGGGGACATTTGGGGACTGGCTGGAGATGCTCTAACGGCTGGAGATGCTCTAACACTTTCCAACTTGAAAAACCCTAGTACTTGATGTAGGGTAATGGAGGTGATGTGGGGGGAGGGGGGCTACGCTCATTGACAGAAACATAATGGCACCTTCACTTTGAGGCTACTATAGGTCATAGTGTTGCCTTGAAATATGATTGTAGATGGGAGATGGTACCGTCGATCTATGTCAATCCAGATGGGGGATGCGACGGTCGATCTATGCCATTCCAGATTTAACGGTATGTATCGAGAAGCATTTGTATATACACAAGGGGTTATCGTGCTGATCATAGAACCAAAATCAAATGCCGCCACATATTGGCGACACTTTCCAACTTGGAAAACCCTAGGTGTACTTGACGTAGGGTAATGGAGGTGATGTGGGGGGGCTTGGCTCATTGAAAGAAACATAATGACACCTTCACTTTGAGGCTACTATAGGTCATAGTGTTGCCTTGAAATATGATTGTAGATGGGAGATGGTACCGTCGATCTATGTCAGTCTAGATGGGCGATGTGACGGTCGATCTATGCCATTCCAGATATAACGGTATGTATCGAGAAGCAGTTGTACATACACAAGGGGTCGTCGTGCTGATCATAGAACTAAAATCAAATGCCGCCACATATGGCGACACTTTCCAACTTGGAAAACCCTAGGTGTACTTGACGCAGGGTAATGGAGGTGATGTGGGGGGCTACACTCATTAAGGAAGTTCGATGGTACATCGACATTTATTTGAAACTACCCTAATCTACTCCGAGTCGAAGTCCGAAGAGTGGGTGGTGTCGGACACCGGAGTGGATGTCCACTCGAAGGAGGAGGATGAGAGGAGGAGAGGACGATCGTGACCCGGCGCCGTTTTTCTTCTCATCCACCTTCCTCGCGGCCTTCTCCACCCTCTCCGCCTTCCTCGCCGCCGACGCCGCCTGGCTCTGCTCCCGGTCCGCCTTCTTCTTCTCCACCGTCGCCTGCTCTTTGATGGAGCCGTTGCTGCTCACGCGTGACGGCCGACGACGGCGGGGCGAGCGCCGGCGCCCGCTCCCGCGTCCACACATCGTCGAAGTTCATTGTGCGGCGGGAGCGGCCGAGGCGCAAGGCGATGACATCGATGACCCCTGTTCTCTTTCTTCTCTTTCTATTGGGGAATTTTATTTTTTGCCCCTATTTACTTGGTACATCTACAATTTGCCCTCAATTAGTTTGAGCTTTCCTTTTTGCCACGCTTTAGTTTGGTAACCATATTATTTGCCCTCTAACAGGCTGGCCCCACAAGCTATGACGAAAATACCCCTAGTACTATTTTGTTAAGTTCGATGTTAGAGTTGTGCACTTCCAACTTGGTTTAAGTAAGTGCAACCAACTGGTTGGTGGTACCAATGAAATCACTTTTGATGCTGTATAACTGTGATTGTATATAAAGTATGCTTGCTATCTGTCCTTGTGGGCATATAATATGCAATATGCAAGTTTGAAACTTCATAATTGTTTTGGACGAATCACCAGATTACTTTTCAGAGAGGAAATGATATCGTTGTCTGAGCTACTTTCTGTAGAAATAAACGGTGGCCATCCATGGTGATGGTCAGAATTTCTGTTTTCTGTTGGTAGTTTTGTTCTCGTGAAGATATAAGCTGATTCGCTGAATCATTGCAGCAAAGTTGTATGACTGAGGCTTTCCTGGCTATAGATTGCATCAGCATTTCTCCATTTGAGTCTTGTTAACGTCTCAGAAAGAAATGCCGTTTCGGGGCTAACCTTTGGATCGAAATATCCAGTTTTATTCTGTCCATCGCACATTACTAATGTGCATGTAAATTTTCGCCTAATCTTCTTTTCTTTTTTAAATCTTGGGCATGGAAGATAGAGATGCAGAATGCATGTGGTCCGAAGAAAGGTTCCATCCCCAATTACAGTCTTTATTAATTTTGGGCTAACTGTCTGGGCCTCTAAAGTTTGGGCTGAAACGGTGAGTGAAAATAGACATTTAGGAAAAAAAAAAACAGGCCAACGTAGCTTCTCCCTCCTTCGTCTTTCACGCCGCCTTGACCGCCCTTCTATCGTCTTGCAGCGCCGCCGCTAGGGTTCTTCAACAGCGCCGTGTCCTCCTCATCCCCAACGGCAAGGTCAGCCCCCGCGTGCAATTTGATCACTTCTGGGACGGATTTCGTTTTCCCCTCTGTCCTACTCATCGATTTTGATTTGGCAGATTTGATGTGAACAACACCAGGGCAATATTAGCGACGAACTGATTCAGGTACTGCATACGTCTCAATCCCAATACTCTCAATAGGTGCACACACATGGGAAGTAATGTATGCTATAACTGAATTAATGGTAACTGAAAAACCTTAGACTGCTGCTACTGATGATATCCACAACTCATTTTCCCTGTATGGTTCTTTGGTCCCAACTCCAATTGTCCCACCTTATCAGATACTTGCAATGCAAACACATAGGAGACACTTGATCAACCATACCAGTTCAAGTTTGGATCCAGATAATTCTCTTTGGAGTTCTGTATATACATGAATTTGGAGAGAGAGATAAGACTAAATAATGTCGCTTTACAATCTCAAATCCACGGAACGCTATTTTCAATTTTTTACTTATATGGATATATTGGAGGTGTAATAACAGCCACAGCCTAGGAGTCTTGTAAAACCACTGGAAACACCGGTTCAGGTTAGGGGAGAGACCAAAAAACAGTCCCACTGCCACTGGTTGCAAAAGCATCATGCAGGCGATCTATGTACAGAAGCGAAGGCATTTGTCCCACCGAGGGCGGGCGGGCTCTATACAGTCCTAGTTCTACCCATTCTCTGAGCTTCCAAAGCACCAGCGATATTTAGCTTCTCGTGACCGTCAGCCTCCATGCCTAGGCAGATGAGCGCCATCCCTTGCAGGTAGTGTGCAATTGGCCAGTCGGGTGATATTCCCTCTGCTTTCCTCGCGTCTTCGAGGCCATCTTCCAGCCTGCCAAGTACAAATGTTCGCGAAACCTCGTCGCACTAGCATAGTTGGGGACTCCATGGCACCGGTATCGACAAACTGCAAAATATCCACAAGTGTAAAGTATAAACTTCATGGTTCACACTGTCCATATGTTAAATTGGCTTGGATAAATTCATATTACCATTTCTATGCAACAAAAGAACTGTTCTAATTAGGTTGAACTGAATAATGCAGATACAGCACAGGACATCTCGGTTTAGTAATATACCCAAATAACGGGTTCCCAATACCAAACCATTTAGAGAAGGAACATAAATAGTGACTGGATTGTTCCTACCCAAGTGACTAGTTTGTGGAAAAGCAGTCTAAATAATAACAAAAATAGAAGAGAAATATTAATGTAGTCGATTTGTAATTGGTGAAGAGTAACAGAGTTTATGTGCATATAGGAGAACTACAATCGCCCGTAACATGTGATATTGTGATCTTAAGGATACCTGCAGGTTCCATCAGATTTTTATACCAGTCAAAAACAACATTTAAGCTCAAAGTAGTGCAAGTCCAGGAAGTTGCTGAGTTGCTACTTTCCTATCTTATTTCCGAAATTGAGTGGGTCCCATTGTTTTACGTGTGTAAATGAAAGTTTCCAAGCACAGATCAAAGTTCAGCCACTAATGATGCTCGCTGTAATTCAGCCACTAATGCATACTGATGATGCTCGCTGTAATTCAGCCACTAATGCAGCTGCTATGTTTTTTAACAGGACTGGCTTTACGAACATAAGGCAAAATGACGCGAGATAAGAGTTGGATGGATAAGGACAGAGATTCTGCTGAGTGGCAAACTGGCCTCAAGGATTTCTTGAATCTTGCTTTTCCTGATGCTCGTCCAAACTCAACTGCCCCATGCCCATGTAGGAAATGTCTGAATAATGCTCAGAGAAAAAAGAGGGATGTTCACATTCACTTGCTGCACAATGGTATGGATCCGACCTACACTAACTGGATATACCATGGTGAGCAACCAGATGAGGGCAGCATTTCTGATGATTCGGATGATGAAGACGCTGTAGATGATGGTGCTGGGTTGTGTGACATGCTCAATACTCTCATTAGGGGCACAGACATGGGAAGTAATAATGCAGATCATGATGAAGGTGCAAGAGACATTCCTGTGGATGATTCCAGCAGTGAAGGAAGGAACCAGGAGCCAAATGCAACAGCCAAGGTGTTCTTCGAGCTATTAAAAGAGGCAAAAAAAGAGTTGTACCCAGGTTGCGAGGATGCCACGAAGCTATCTTTCATTGTGAAGCTTTACCAAATCAAGTGTGTGACAGGGATGACCAACAGAGCATGCGACTTAGTTCTGCAGATGTTCACGGAGATGCTTCCTAAGGGACACTGCATTCCTACTAATCTCGCAAAAGTAAGGAAGGTGATCCGAGATCTTGGGCTGGACTACAAGAAGATACACGCCTGCGTTAATGATTGTGTGTTATTTCGTGGTGAGCATGCTAATGCTGAAGAATGCCCCGTCTGTCATGCTTCTCGATGGAAATCTACTCGTACCAGTGACGAAGACAATGTATCGAGTCATACATCAAAGAAGCCAGTGCCACAGAAAGTTTTATGGTATTTCCCACTGATTCCAAGACTGCAAAGGCTGTACATGACAGAAGCTATGTCATCACATATGAAATGGCATCATGAGGGTCGTCTGGATGATGGCGTAATGAGGCACCCTGCAGATTCGAAGGCATGGAAGCATGTTGATAAGAAATATCATAAGAAGTTTTCAAAAGATGCTCGCAGTGTTCGACTTGGCCTTGCTTCGGATGGATTCAACCCCTTTGGGCTCATGAGTATATCACACACTACATGGCCTGTCATTCTTATCCCTTATAACTTGCCACCTTGGATGTGTATGAAACAACAAAATTGGATCATGTCAATGATTATTCCAGGGCCAAAGTCAGCAGGAAATAACATAGATGTGTACTTGCAGCCTTTGGTGGATGAACTGAATGTTCTATGGGAGGATGGTGCTTACACATATGATGCTGCAACCAAAGAAAATTTCAGGCTGTATGCATGCTTGTTGTGGACCATCAATGACTACCCAGCTTTCGCTATGCTGAGTGGTTGGAGCACAAAAGGAAAGCTAGCATGCCCTTATTGCCACAGACATACAGATTTCCTATGGCTCAAGTATGGTCGAAAGCATTGCTACATGGGACACCGACGTTTTCTCCGCAGGAACCATAAATGGCGTCGAAACAAGTGTTTGTTCAACAACAAAACAGATGACAGGGAAGCTCCGGTACCACTTACAGGTGAAGAAGTTGTACAACAGCTTGATAGCATTCAGCATACACCATTTGGGCGATCAAATAAGAGAAAGCGACCGGAAACTAATAGCTGGCATAACTGGCGGAAGAAAAGTGTATTTTTCCAACTCCCATATTGGAAGCACTTGATGGTTAGGCACAATTTGGATGTTATGCACATCGAGAAGAACATCTGCGACAGCGTTCTTGGGACTTTGCTTGAGATGGATGGGAAATCAAAGGATGGTGTGAAGGCTCGTCTTGATTTGGAGTACTTGAAAATTAGGAAGGACCAGCATCCAAAGCCCGGTAAGAACAAGTATGAAATAAAGAAAGGTTGCTATGCTTTAAAAAAGGAAGAGAAGATATTGCTCCTCAAATTTTTGCAGAGCATTAAGATGCCCGATGGATATGCTTCACACATTAAACGATGTGTGGTCCTCGATCAGTGCAAGATTACTGGACTCAAAACTCATGACTGTCATGTTATATTTCAGAAACTTCTTCCTATTGCATTGCGCAAGCTTCTGCCAGAGAATGTTCTTAACCCATTGCTTCAACTGAGTAAATTCTTTTCCGATTTATGCTCCAAGGAGTTAAAGGATGAGGATTTGGTGAAGTTGAGCGAAACAATCCCAGAAACTCTATGCCAGCTCGAGATGATCTTTCCACCTGCATTCTTTGATATTATGATGCATCTGCCAATTCATCTCGCTGAAGAGGCACGATTGGGAGGGCCTGTCTTGTACAGATGGATGTATCCAATTGAGCGATACTTGCGTACGCTGAAAGGGTATGTGCGTAACAAGGCTCACCCAGAGGGTTCTATTGCAGAGGGGTACATACTCGAAGAGTGCATGACTTTTTGCAGTCGATTTGTTGATGGCATGCCTACAAAGATAAGTCAGTCCGAACGCCATGAAGATGGACGTGCAGATCAACCACCAACAGGGATTACCATAATGAGTACAGTTGATTACTCCAAGAAAGGTTTTGCTCTTGAACAACTATCTTTGGCTGAGGTTAATGACATGAGGCATTTCATACTAACAAACTGCGGGGACACTGCGCCATGGGCTCGGTAAGGATACTTATGTATTTATATTATATCATTCTTATGTGCATTAATAATGTCGTGTTGAACTAACTATCATTTCTCTTTGTAGGGAACATCTCGAGGAGCTGAAAAGGAACAATTCTCGTAATCCTGATAAGCAACACAGGCAAGAGTTTGTTGGCTGGTTTGAGAGAAGGGTAAGTTACAGTCACATTTTCACTTATGTTCCTAGTAATGACGTACCAGCGATGCACATTTCACTGACATGTACACTATTCCATGAAACAGATCACTGAACTCCACAAGGATGGGAAGGTCCACAAGGATGGGAAGGTCAGCAATCTTATTTATGCACTAGCCAAAGGACCTGACCACCTAGCTCGTGTTTACAACCGTACAGTTCTGAATGGATACTTCTTTCGGAATTCCTACATAGAGCAGGACTTGAGTACCCAAAATAGTGGCGTCGTAGTCAAGGGCGATGAAGCCACAGGAAATATTGATTATCATGGGGTGATCAAGAAAATCATATTTCTTGACTTTCCACCTGATAAGGAGGTTGTTCTATTCCAGTGTGACTGGTTTGATGCGCCTCCTGCTAATAGAACTCAGAGCAGGGGGTATAAGAAGGATAAATATGGAATTATTGACCTTCGCACTACTGCACACCGATTCAAGGAAGACCCTTACATTCTAGGTCTCCAGGCTCAACAGGTTTTCTATGTGAGAGATGTGAAGAACCCTGATTGGGCAAGTGTTATTAAAATGAATCCACGCAATTTGTTTGCTCCTTCTGTTTTAAATGGTGTTGGCCTTGATGAAGCTGCTGAAGCCGATGAAGGCGGTGACGCAGACGTACTGGATGTCGTCGATGCGGAAATTATAGTCCCAGAAATTACTGTACCTGAAGAGATCACTAGTTGGTGCAGAAACGATGATGAAGGATCCAGCGTTGATGCTTCTGTCATCAAAAGTATAAAACCTGTTGAGTTTGAAGATGTTCACTCCGAATCTGATGATGATATCGATGATGATGATGCTTACATAAATGATGGCCATGTTGCTCCTTTGGGACAAGAAGAATTGGATGATGACAACGGGTTCTTTGTGTAGTTTCAAATATCTTGGTAAGATTTTCCACATGTTAAGCCATGAATACATATTCCTGAAGTTTGTTCATGTTTATCTATGAGTAGCACCTCCTGAGGTTTAATCTGATGTGAAACAGGTTGAAACAAGGCGCACGTTGCTTACTCATTTGTTGTCGCAAAAGGGAACATAAGGTAGCGGAACCGTCATGTCTGGTGGCTCACCTATTAGACTCTTGAATTTCAATTATTTGGTCATTTAACAGATTCAGAGTAGTTCATATATGTAGTTACTGTGGATTCATAGCTGGATCAGCCTACTTGTTCACACGTTACAGAAAAGCTTTTATACAAATTCAGTCACATTTTGCATTTGCTGTACGCTTCCCTAACATGTGATGTTGCTGTGTTATTCTGCTAGCTGACATGCCATGTATGCCATGTTTGGTTCATGTACAATCTTGTGAGGTGCTATTTCATGTGCATGATTATTACAGGGAAGTTTACATGATTATGCATACTCAATGTGGCTATCCCAGAACTGCACACATGTCTTTTACCTGTAATTTTCAGTGTTTCTTATGATATGACTTTTCGTGTTTGGGATAGAGTTCAAATCTGTCCGGGTTTAAAATAATATGGATCCAACTCTTGAGTTCTTTGCAAATGAAACAGGAAGAAAATGATAAGTTCATGCTGTGCGCTAAGCTGCTGGAGCTGAGTGGATGTGGACGTCTACAATGAGAACGGGAGTTAGGCAAGCCCTGTTGGACCGAAGAACACAGACCTCTTCAATTCAGCTTACTGTGAACATCAGTATGAACCACTAAGCTTCAGGATTCTTTTGGTAGATTATAGTGGTTAATTTGAACAAAGAGATACTCATGCCAACTGCATGGCACCTGAAGCAACCAGTAGTATTTTTCAGAGCTCACAACCACGAGAACTGGGCTTCAGTTTTAATGTTTACTCTGTGATGATGATTACTGGGATGGTTAATCGTGTGAGTTAGGCTCGTTAATTTCAAATTCTCTGCAATAGTCATTATGTGAGTTAGGCTAGCTAGTTAATCAGTTTCATACTTTCGACACACGTAAGATTGAGTTACGGTCAGCTTGACAGGCTTTTGGTATAGTAATAATCTAGGTGAATTCCCTTTGACAAGTTGCATCTCCGGCCTAGGGTGTACTACGTAATTGAGTTGTTTCCCTACTATCAGCTCAAGCAATTGGTAGTTATTTTGAACAGAGACATGCACGCTGTCAGTTAGGCTACTTAATTTCAGGTTTTCAACAGAGAAAGATTCAGTTAGGCTCCTCTAGATCAGCCTCCTAGGTGGATTATTCCCAGAATAAGCTGTTCATTCGTGGATGTAGTGGAAGAAGTAAATCAAGGGATATGGAGTTGGGGACAGAGAGCTAAATCTGCTAGAGATTCTACTGCATTCTCCTTCTTCTTTGTTTTCTTTAGTTTCTTCGTCTGAATCTAGCTTGTAATCCAAAAGGAAAAATTTGTGAGGTTGTTGTGTTTTGGTGGAACATCTGTAGCTTCTTGGTTTCTTTAAAAGAAATCGAGGCGTGTAGACTAGTACAAAATACTTTTGCTTCCAGTAGTTAACAACAAACAATAGTGGAGTAGTTGGTAGTACGTGCGTCCGCGATGTGCATATCCCAGGTTCAAGGTTCGAATCTTTCCTTTTGCAAATAAATTTTTCCGCTCAGCATAAAATTAATCAATCAACATATCATTAATTTGCCGCCCAGAAGAATAAAATTAATCAGTCAACATATCATTATACCATAATAATATAAGACATACCTCTTTAATCAGATTTCAATAAAAATGCACTAACACATGGAAAATTCACAATATGCAATGATTATTACAACATAATGGAGTTGAGGCAAAATATTCACTATTACCATGAAATACATATTTTGTGGTAATACGAGGCTGACCTTTTGCAACGATGTGAGCACCAAACGCAACATGGAAATTATGTTGCAATATATGTGCGTATATTTCCACGAATACATTTTTTGTTGCATTACCTAGCCTCTATTGCAACAACATGCCCAACTTATGCCACGAACTGTAATCGTCGCAATATCACCACCTTAATACCACGACACCGTGTTTTGTTGTAATATGCATCCTCTATTGCAACAAAAAGGGAAATTAATGCAACGAAACTAAATTGTGGCAAAATACAGGGGTTATTGCCACAAACCGTCATTTGGTGGCAATATTACGTTTTATTGCAACAAAAAAAGGACGTGGCAATAAATATTGTTGCAATAGACCGGAATTCTTGTAGTGTATATACTTGATGTGAATAAAAGGTTTCATTGAGAATTAACTTCAATGAAAGGATATGGACTGAAACATATTTAGTGTCAAGATCTATGAAGATAGATTGAAACACATAATAAGTTTAAGTCAAAGTACGTAGAATAGATATTGAAGTAGTTCAATATAGAAAAAATAAGAAGGTGTTCTTTTCATGTGAAGGTTTAACAAGACTTGAGTGTATATGACACTCAATGAGTAAAAAACACATGAGTGATTTTAGATCACGACTAATATGTAGACAATCGGATATCCTGTGCTCTAAAGTGTTGTGAGCATTACCAGAATGATTCATATGATGATCATTGGACGACAGTAAGAATATCCTTTGGTACTTTAGAAGAACCAAGGATATATATATAGTTTTATATGGGGTAATGACAAACAAATCGTTGTAAGATGTTGCACCGATATTAGTTTGGTCACATAGAAAAATGAATTTCAAATCTAAATTAGGCTAAGTGTTGTTTAAAAGGTAGCACAATGCTAGATTTAGAAGAGTTCTAAATATTGTGACGGATTCTGCAAAGGAAGGCAGAGTATGTCATTGTTTTGACAATGACTGAGGATGCTTAAGTCGAGGAGTTCTTTGAGAACTTGGTCTAGTTCCGATAGTGTCAGAACTTTGAAGCTATATTGTGTATGACAATATTAGTGACATATTTCAGACTGCGGAATTAAGGTTCCACCAGAAGACTGAACATATATGATTAATGCCGACTCATTTGGAAAATGAGTGATGCGTTGAGATGCAAATGAATTGCAAAATACATACGTTTCTGAGTGTGTCAGATCCGTTGACTAAAACCTCTCCCGTGAGCAAAACATGATAAAGCACCAGAAGGCCAAGGTGTTATATCTTTATAAATATAAACTAGATTATTGACTCTAGTGCAAGTGGGAGACTGTTGGAGATATGCCCAAGAGGCAATAATAAAGTGGTTATTATAATATATCTTTGTGTTTATGATAAATGTGTACATAGTTACCTAGTCCTTTGACCATGAGATCATGTAAATCACTTATACTGGAAGGGTACTTTGATTACATCAAAAGCCACTGCGTAAATGGGTGGTTATAAAGATGGGATTAAGTATTCGGAAAGTATGAGTTGAGGCATATGGATCAAGAGTGGGATTTGTCCATCCCGATGACGGATAGATATACTCTGGGCCCTCTCGGTGGAATGATATCTAATTAGCTTGCAAGCATGTGACTGGTTCACAAGGGATATCATATCACGGTACGAGTAAAGAGTACTTATCGGTAACGAGGTTGAACTAGGTATGGAGATACCGATGATCAAACTTCGGATAAGTAAAATATCGCGTGACAAAGGGAATCAGTATCGTATGTGAGTGGTTCTTTCGATTACGAAGTCATCTTTGAATATGTGGGAGCTATTATGGATCTCCAGGTCCCGCTATTAGTTATTGATCGGAGAGGAGTCTCGATCATGTCCACATAGTTCTCGAACCGTAGGGTGACACACTTAAAGTTTGATGTCGTTTTAAGTAGATATGGAATATGGAATGGAGTTCTAATATTGTTCGGAGTCCCGGATGGGATCCAGGACATCACGAGGAGTTCCGGAATGGTCCGGAGAATAAGATTCACATATAGGAAGTCACTTTCCAAGTTTGGAAATGATCCGGTGCATTTATGGAAGGCGCTAGAATGTTCTAGAACCTTCCGGAAGAAATCACTATGGAAGTGAAGTCCCGGTTGGACTCCACCAACCCTAACTTGCCAACCAAGTGGGAGGGTGGAGTCCATGGTGGACTCCACCTCCTTGGCCGGCCAACCAAAGGGGGAAAGGGATAGTCCCTGTCCCTCTAGGTTTCGTCCATATGGCAGTTTTTGAATTGGGGTCTTATTTGAAGACTTTGGGAAAACCCTTAGGGATTCCACCTATATAATGAGGAGGAGAGGGAGGTGGCAGCCAAGGCTAGGCCGCACCACCTAGGGCACCCAAGGGCCGGCGCCCAAGTGCCCCTCCTCTCTCCCAAACCCTAGCTACTCCCTCCTCGTTCTTCTCCCGCAATGCTTACGGCGAAGCCCTGCCGGAGATCTCCACCACCACCGTCACCACGCCGTCATGCTGGCGGGATTCCGAGGAGGATCTACTACATCCGCTGCCCGCTCGAACGGGGAGAAGGACGTCGTCATCAACACTGTATGTGTGACCGAGTGCGGAGGTGCTGCCCGATTGTGGCACCGTCAAGATCTTCTATGCGCTTTTGAAATCGGCAAATGATCGTCTACATCCACCACAAGATTTATCTCGTTAACGCTTAGCAATCTTCGAGGGTATGTTAATCTTCACCTCGTTGCTACCATCTACTAGATTAGATCTTGGCTTGTTGTTCGTTCTTGCGGTAGGAATTTTTTTGTTTTCTATGCTACGAATCCCATCAGTAATCAAAAGTTGTGGCACAAGTGTACAACCTCTGCAGAGTGTTAATACTATTCGAATATCCGTGTCCACGGTCATGGACGGTTGGATGGCCATATTGTTCCGTTGTCAGATGTTTTCTAAAAATGAATGGTGACTTGAAAGGTGAATTTGACTTGATCACAACAGAGTTGTGGGAATGACACTAATGTTCCCACATGAGTTTAGTTAGGCAAATAAAGAGCCTTCTATTACTAAGTGCTTATGAAATAAAACTGGCTTTATGCAAATGAACCTAGAGCTTAGAACTCCCTTACTATAATTGATAGTGCTTACACTAGTATTAGTTTGCGAGTACTTTATAGTACTCATGGCTGTGTCACTGGCTATTCAAATGGCCAGACTATGAAGAAGAGCATCAGTACCAAGATGATGGACAACAAGAGGTCTACGATAACTAGGCTCGTCTCCTGACGTCAAGCGTTGCCTCTGGAACAGATGGACCACTACTACGTTTTCCTCCGCTGTGTGTTTTGAAGGTTGACCTGTAAATCAACTGTTGTGTAATATTGGATCATGAGATCCCATGTTGTAAGACGATTATGGTTTCTAATGAATAATGTTTTGTGATATCAACTGTTATGTCTCGCAAAAACAATCTTCCTGGGATTGCGATGTATGGCATAATAGGCATCTGGAATTAAAAATCCGGGTGTTGACACCAGTTAGAGATATAATCCATTTCTAACACGTATACACTTAAATAAAAGTAGAAAACTTATACTATATAACTCATTGATGCAACGTACAATGTCCAGGACAATAATAAATCAGAAACAAAATTCAGAAATTATGAAAAGTGGCATGTGATGAATCTATAACATGGTAGCCGCTAAGAATATTATAGAAAACATGAAAGAATTTGTAAAGCGTCATAAATCAAGAATTGTTTACAAAGCATTGTCCCAATCAGTACCTCCTTGGACTCCTTGACATTTGACTATCAAGAATGTAATTTTCTATTGATGCTATAATCTGTTCATGTAAACCTATCTTCATGTTTTTAACTATTTGTATTTGGGGATTGTGCATATATGAAACATATATATACCGAGATACAATGTTATGAGAATGGACATAATATTCACGTTATTCATTTGGCAGTTTTTATCGCACATCACTAGTAGAAAAATGGGCATCCGTCTAAGCCTTTAGTACCGGTTCCCTTACGAACCGGTACTAAAGGGTGCATTAGTACCGGTTCCCTTGCCCAGGCGGCCGAGGAACATCTACACCGGTTCGTTAAGGGCCTTTGTACCGGTTCGTGTTACAAACCGGTATGAAAGGGTTTCAGTCCAACTTTGAGGTGGAGGTGGGGCCAGAGCTGGACCTTTAGTACCGGTTCATCTAATGAACTGGTACTAAAAGGTCCCTGCCCTATTTCTTCAGCGACCAATCCCTGCATCTCTCATTTTCCCTTCTCCTTCTCTCCTCTCACATTTCCAAATATTTTGCACCTCTCACACTCCAACAAATCTCCATGTTTCTCCACCATTTTAACAAGATTAACGGCACCCATCTATCCAAGGGTTAGCAATATCATCATTTCTTCCAACGTTCCTAATTTAGCTCATTTCTTTGCTAGTTTAACTCGTATTATTTTTCTAGTGCGAGCAAGGTGTTCGATGAAATGCCTAAGTTAGGGATTTAATTATTTTATATGCAATTTGAGCTCAAATTAAAGTATGAATTGTAGGTTTTAGTATCGTCTCCGTCCTCACCGTTGTCGATCGCCAGTGTCTTCCCCTAGCCGGCACTGTACCACCTCGGTGGGCCTCTTCTTTTTTATAAAAACACTTAGTTTTATGTGATGAACTTGAATATTAATTAAGTTGGTCACTCGTATATCCATGATGTTGTGTAATTAATGATTTTTGATATACTTATATAATGCAGATGAATCGACAATGGATGTACGGTGACTGATGCCATCCCGACTTCATTACTGGCATGCATTATTTTCTCAACGTGGCTGAGGCAAACAGGCCGTCAAATGGTTTCATTTATTGTACATGTAGTTCCTGTAAGAATACGAAGGATTACTCTACCTCAAAAACTCTTCACGTCACCTGCTTGAGAACGGTTTCATGCCCAGTTTGACCAAGCATGGAGAAAGAGGGGTTATAATGGAAGACAACGAAGAAGAAGAGGATAGTGAAAACTATCCTATGTTCACTGAAGAAGGTGATAGTAGAATGGGGGAAGACGAAGCTGAAGAAGAGCCCATTTTTTATGAGCCGATTTTTTATGACCCCGATGACGATTTGGGTCGGGCCATTCTTGGTGCGAAGATAAACTGTGGAAGTGAAAAGGAGAGGTTGAAGTTGTAGAAAATGTTAGAGGATCACAACAAACTGTTGTACCCAAATTGCGAATATGGCCAAAAAAGCTTCGTACCACACTGGAATTGCTGCAATGGAAGGCAGAGAATGGTGCTTCTGACAAGGGGTTTGAAAAGTTGCTGAAAATAATAAAGAAGATGCTTCCAGGGGAGAATGTATTGCCCTCTAGTACGTACAAAGCAAAGAAGGTTGTCTGCCCTCTAGGATTAGAGGTGCAGAAGATACATGCATGCATCAATGACTGCATCCTCTACCGCGAGGAGTACGAGAATTTGAATGCATGCCCGGTATGTAGTGCATTGATGTATAAGATCAGGCGAGATGACCCTGGCGATGTTGAGGGCGAGTCCACCCCCAGGAAGAGGGTTCCTGCGAAGGTGATGTGGTATGCTCCTATAATACCACGGTTGAAACGTTTGTTCCAAAACAAAGAGCATGCCAAGTTGTTGCGATGGCACAATGAGGACCGTAAGAAAGATGTGATGCTGAGACACCCCGCTGACGGATCGCAGTGGAGAAAAATCGATAGAGAGTTCAAGTAATTTTCAGATGACGCAAGGAACTTAAGATTTGGTCTAAGTACAGATGGCTTTAATCCTTTCGGGGAGCAGAGCTCCAGTCATAGTGACATAGGCATCCCCAATGGGCCTGCCAAAGATGGTTGATACGTCTCCAACGTATCGATAATTTCTTATGTTCCATGCTACTTTATTGATGATACCTACATGTTTTATGCACATTATATGTCATATTTATGCATTTTCTGGAACTAACCTATTAACAAGATGCCGAAGAGCCAGTTGTTTTCTGCTGTTTTTGGTTTCAGAAATCCTAGTAAGGAAATATCCTCGGAATTGGACGAAACTTTCGCCCAGGGTCCTATTTTTGCACGAAGATTCCAGAAGACCGAAGAGATAACGAAGTGGGGCCACGAGGCAGCCGGGCTAGGGCGGCGCGGCCCAAGCCCTGGCCGCGCGACCTACCCCCTAGGCCCCTCGTGTGGCCCCCGCGTTGACCTTCCGCCTACTTAAAGCCTCCGTCGCGAAACCCCAGTGAGAGCCACGATACGGAAAACCTTCCAGAGACGCCGCCGCCGCGAATCCCATCTCGGGGGATTCAGGAGATCGCCTCCGGCACCTGCCGGAGAGGGGATTCATCTCCCGGAGGACTCTACGCCGCCATGGTCGCCTCCGGAGTGATGAGTGAGTAGTTCACCCCTGGACCATGGGTCCATAGCAGTAGCTAGATGGTCGTCTTCTCCTTGTTGTGCTTCATTGTTGGATCTTGTGAGCTGCCTAACATGATCAAGATCATCTATCTGTAATTCTATATGTTGTGTTTGTCGGGATCCGATGGATAGAGAGTACTATGATTATGGTGATTATCAATCTATTGTTTATGTGTTGTTTATGATCTTGCATGCTCTCCGTTACTAGTAGAGGCTCTGGCCAAGTTTTTACTCTTAACTCCAAGAGGGAGTATTTATGCTCGATAGTGGGTTCATGCCTCCATTCAATCTGGGACAGTGACAGAAAGTTCTAAGGTTGTGAATGTGCTGTTGCCACTAGGGATAAAACATTGATTCTATGTCTAAGGATGTAGTTGTCGATTACATTACGCACCATACTTAATGCAATTGTCTGTTGCTTTGCAACTTAATACTGGAGGGGTTCGGATGATAACCTGAAGGTGGACTTTTTAGGCATAGATGCAGTTGGATGGCGGTCTATGTACTTTGTCGTAATGCCCAATTAAATCTCACTATATTTATCATATCATGTATATGCATTGTTATGCCTTTCTCTATTTGTCAATTGCCCGACTGTAATTTGTTTACCCAACATGCTTTTATCTTATGGGAGAGACACCTCTAGTGAACTGTGGACCCCGGTCCTATTCTTTACATAGCATACAATCTACTGCAATTGTGTTTTACTATTTTCTTTGCAAACATCTTCCACTCGATACGTTTAATCCTTTGTTACAGCAAGCCGGTGAGATTGACAACCTCACTGTTTCGTTGGGGCAAAGTACTTTGGTTTTGTTGTGCAGATTCCACGTTGGCGCCGGAATCCCTGGTGTTGCGCCGCATCACATTTCGCGACCATCAACCTTCAACGTGCTTCTTGGCTCCTCCTGGTTCGATCAACCTTGGTTTCTTTCCGAGGGAAAACTTGCCACTGTGCGCATCATACCTTCCTCTTGGGGTTCCCAACGGACGTGTACATTTACGCGCATCAAGCATTTTTCTGGCGCCGTTGCCGGGGATCAAGACACGCAAGGGGAGTCTCCACTTCTCAATCTCTTTACTTTGTTTTTGTCTTGCTTTATTTTATTTACTACTTTGTTTGCTGCACCTAAACAAAACACAAAAAAATTAGTTGCTAGTTTTACTTTATTTACTGTCTTGCTCTCTATATCAAAAACACAAAAAATTAGTTACTTGTCTTTACTTTATTTGCCTAGTTTACTTTATTGCTGTTATCATGAGTAATCCTGAAGTTGAAGTTCGTTCTTTTAAGCAACAAGGTGGAGAAAGTTTTAAAGATGCTTGGTATAGAATTAGTAATGCTCATCATAGGTGCATTAAGAAACACTCCACCACTATCCTTCTTAGGAACTTTTATGTTGGTTTATCTAGTTGGAATAGATATGTTCTTGATACCCTTTCGGGAGGTAATTTCCTAGGTACTCCCGCTCTAGAAGCTAGTTGCATCATTGAGAGTCTAGTTGGAATACCACCTGTTAATGAAGTTAAAATTGAAATCTCTCTTGAGGATGTTATGAAAAAATTGGAAACCATAGAGAAAAATTTTCCAAGTGTTGAAACTAAATTGGGAATGTTATTTGACAAAACTTATGAACTTGATAAATCCTTAGGAGGAATTGATGAAAGAATTAGTGTCCTAGGAACTTGTGTTATCCATGATAATCAAACCAATAGGATTGATGAACTTGAAAAAGCTATGGGGACCTTGGGTTCAACCTTTTCTTCTCTCAAGTATAGTGAGAAAGCTTATGTGGGTAAAGAGCAAAAATTCATGTACGCCTCTAAAGTGCCTAAACAAAAGAATTATTATAGGCCTAAAATTTCTAAAACCCCTAGCACTACCATAGAGAATTTAGATAATGGAGCACCTAAAGTACCCTCTGCAACAAGTTGTGTTTGCATGAAAAATAATAATGTTGATGCTTCTACTCTTGATGTTACTTGATTTGCACTTTCTGCGCCTAGCTGAAAGGCGTTAAAGAAAAGCGCTTATGGGAGACAACCCATGTTTTTACCTACAGCAATTTTTTGTTTTGTTGAGTCTTGGAAGTTGTTTACTACTGTAGCAACCTCTCCTTATCATGTTTTTGTGCCAAGTAAAGTTTCTATGTCAAAGTTGATGTTATATTTGGGATCGCTGCGCAGAAACAGCATTGCTGTCTGTCACGAATCTGGGCACAGTTCTCTGTAGAAAATTCGAAAAAATCTGCCAATTTACGAGCGTGATCCTCAGATATGTACGCAACTTTCATTAGTTTTGAGTTTTTCCATTTGAGCAAGTCTAGTGCCAGCTTTAAATTCGTCTTTACGGACTGTTCTGTTTTTGACAGATTCTGCCTTTTATTTCGCATTGCCTCTTTTGCTATGTTGGATTTATTTCTTTGATCCATTAATGTCCAGTAGCTTTATGCAATGTCCAGAAGTGAAAAGAATGATTGTGTCACCTCTGAATGTGTGAATTATTAATTGTGCACTAACCCTCTAATGAGTTTGCTTGAAGTTTGGTGTGAAGGAAGTTTTCAAGGGTCAAGAGAGGAGAATGATATACTATGATCAAGAGGAGTGAAAGCTCTAAGCTTGGGGATGCCCCCGTGGTTCACCCCTGCATATTTTAAGAAGACTCAAGCGTCTAAGCTTGGGGATGCCCAAGGCATCCCCTTCTTCATCGACAACATCATCAGGTTCCTCCCCTGAAACTATATTTTTATTCAGTCACATCTTGTGTTCTTTACTTGGAGCGTCGGTTTGTTTTTGTTTTTGTTTTTTTTTGAATAAAATGGATCCTAGCATTCACTTTGTGGGAGAGAGACACGCTCCGCTGTTGCATATGGACACATGTGTCCTTAGGCTTTACTCATAATGTTCATGGCGAAGTTTCTTCTTCGTTAAATTGTTATATGGTTGGAATTGGAAAATGCTACATGTAGTAATTCTAAAATGTCTTGGATAATGTGATACTTGGCAATTGTTGTGCTCATGTTTAAGCTCTTGCATCATATGCTTTGCACCCATTAATGAAGAAATACATAGAGCTTGCTAAAATTTGATTTGCATATTTGGTTTCTCTAAGGTCTAGATAATATCTAGTATTGAGTTTTGAACAACAAGGAAGACGGTGTAGAGTCTTATAATGTTTACAATATGTCTTTTATGTGAGTTTTGCTGCACCTGTTCATCCTTGAGTTTGCTTCAAATAACCTTGCTAGCCTAAACCTTGTATCGAGAGGGAATACTTCTCATGCATCCAAAATCCTTGAGCCAACTACTATGCCATTTGTGTCCACCATACCTACCTACTACATGGTATTTCTCCGTCATTCCAAAGTAAATTGCTTGAGTGCTACCTTTAAAATTCCATCATTCACCTTTGCAATATATAGCTCATGGGACAAAATAGCCTTAAAAACTATCGTAGTATTGGATATGTACTTATGCACTTTATATTTTATTAAGTTGCTTGTTGTGCGATAACCATGTTTCTGGGGAACGCCATCAACTATTGTTGAATATCATGTGAGTTGCTATGCATGTCCGTCTTGTCTGAAGGATCTATCATTTTAGTGGTTGGAGCATGCAAAATTGTTAGAGAAGAACATTGGGCCGCTAACTAAAGCCATGAACCATGGTGGAAGTTTCAGTTTTGGACATATATCCTCAATCTCATATGAGAATAATAATCATTGCTACATGCTTATGCATTTAAGAGGAGTCCATTATCTGTTGTCCATGTTGTCCCGGTATGGATGTCTAAGTTGAGAATAATCAAAAGCGAGAAATCCGAAATGCGAGCATTCTCCTTAGACCTTTGTACAGGCGGCATGGAGGTACCCCTTTGTGACACTTGGTTGAAACATGGCATGCAAAGATCCGGTAGTCCAAGCTAAGTAGGACGAGGTGCGGACACTATTAGTATACTATGCATGAGGCTTGCAACTTGTAAGATATAATTTACATAACTCATATGCTTTATTACTACCGTTGACAAAATTGTTTCATGTTTTCAAAATAAAAGCTCTAGCACAAATACAGCAATCGATGCTTTCCTCTTTGAAGGACCATTCTTTTACTTTTATTGTTGAGTCAGTTTACCTATCTCCCTCCACCTTAAGAAGCAAACACTTGTGTGAACTGTGCATTGATTCCTACATACTTGCATATTGCACTTATTATATTACTT
This sequence comes from Lolium multiflorum, assembly GCA_030979885.1. NCBI lineage: Eukaryota > Viridiplantae > Streptophyta > Magnoliopsida > Poales > Poaceae > Lolium > Lolium multiflorum. Next base: position 209,689,085 of record CM061748.1, read on the forward strand.
TATGTTGACAATATCCATGAGATATACATGTTATAAGTTGAAAGCAACCGCTGAAACTTAATCTTCCTATGTGTTGCTTCAACACCTTTACTTTGATTTATTGCTTTATGAGTTAACTCTTATGCAAGACTTATTGATGCTTGTCTTGAAGTACTATTCATGAAAAGTCTTTGCTTTATGATTCAGTTGTTTACTCATGTCATTACCTTTGTTTTGATCGCTGCATTCATTACATATGTTTACAAATAGTATGATCAAGATTATGATGGCATGTCACTTCAGAAATTATCTTATGCGATACGTCTCCAACGTATCGATAATTTCTTATGTTCCATGCTACTTTATTGATGATACCTACATGTTTTATGCACATTATATGTCATATTTATGCATTTTCGGAACTAACCTATTAACAAGATGCCGAAGAGCCGTTCTGTTTTCTGCTGTTTTTGGTTTCGAAATCCTAGTAAGCAAATATCCTCGGAATTGGACGAAACTTTCGCCAGGGTCCTATTTTTGCACGAAGCTTTCAGAAGACCGAAGAGATAACGAAGTGGGGCCACGAGGCAGCCGGGGCTAGGCGGCGCGGCCCAAGCCCTGGCCGCGCCGACCTACCCCCTAGGCCCCTCGTGTGGCCCCCGCGTTGACCTTCCGCCTACTTAAAGCCTCCGTCGCGAAACCCCCAGTACCGAGAGCCACGATACGGAAAACCTTCCAAAGACGCGCCGCGCGAATCCCATCTCGGGGGATTCAGGAGATCGCCTCCGGCACCCTGAGGGGATTCATCTCCCGGAGGACTCTACGCCGCCATGGTCGCCTCCGGAGTGATGAGTGAGTAGTTCACCCCTGGACCATGGGTCCATAGCAGTAGCTAGATGGTCGTCTTCTCCTTGTTGTGCTTCATTGTTGGATCTTGTGAGCTGCCTAACATGATCAAGATCATCTATCTGTAATTCTATATGTTGTGTTTGTCGGGATCCGATGGATAGAGAGTACTATGATTATGGTGATTATCAATCTATTGTTTATGTGTTGTTTATGATCTTGCATGCTCTCCGTTACTAGTAGAGGCTCTGGCCAAGTTTTTACTCTTAACTCCAAGAGGGAGTATTTATGCTCGATAGTGGGTTCATGCCTCCATTGAATGGGACAGTGACAGAAAGTTCTAAGGTTGTGGATGTGCTGTTGCCACTAGGGATAAAACATTGATTCTATGTCTAAGGATGTAGTTGTCGATTACATTACGCACCATACTTAATGCAATTGTCTGTTGCTTTGCAACTTAATACTGGAGGGGGTTCGGATGATAACCTGAAGGTGGACTTTTTAGGCATAGATGCAGTTGGATGGCGGTCTATGTACTTTGTCGTAATGCCCAATTAAATCTCACTATATTTATCATATCATGTATATGCATTGTTATGCCTTTCTCTATTTGTCAATTGCCCGACTGTAATTTGTTTACCCAACATGCTTTTATCTTATGGGAGAGACACCTCTAGTGAACTGTGGACCCCGGTCCTATTCTTTACATAGCATACAATCTACCAATTGTGTTTTACTATTTTCTTTGCAAACATCTTCCACTCGATACGTTTAATCCTTTGTTACAGCAAGCCGGTGAGATTGACAACCTCATTTCGTTGGGGCAAAGTACTTTGGTTTTGTTGTGCAGATTCCACGTTGGCGGAATCCCTGGTGTTGCGCCGCATCACATTTCGCGACCATCAACCTTCAACGTGCTTCTTGGCTCCTCCTGGTTCGATCAACCTTGGTTTCTTTCTGAGGGAAAACTTGCCACTGTGCGCATCATACCTTCCTCTTGGGGTTCCCAACGGACGTGTACATTTACGCGCATCAATGGTACCCGGGGTTTACTGAAGGCCCAGGACTCGAAGAATAAGAAGATTCGGAAGCCCATTTAGTGTTAAGGAAAGATAGATTGTATTAGGAAATATAGAGACTTGTAATCTTACGGGTTGAGTATGAAACCCTCCCGAACTCTATAACTTGTGTATTACGAAACCCTCGGCTCCACCCTCTATATAAGGCGGAGTCGAGGGACGAAGAAAGGATCGAATCTATTGTCAACAGAACCCTAGTTTTCATAATCAGCGAGTACTTTCCGGCTGAAACCTTCGAGATCTACTTGCCCTCTACTTCTAACAAAACCCTAGTCTACAATCTGTAGGCATTGAAAAATTAATCCTTTGTCACATAGCACCTGGCCAGTGACTCTATGTATCTATAACCTTCCTCCTTGGTTATGCATGAAGCGGAAGTTTATTATGATGCCAGTGCTCATCCAAGGCCCGAGGCAACCCAGCAACGATATTGATGTGTACATGAGGCCATTGGTTGAAGAAATTTTATAGTTGTGGCGTGAAGAAGGTGTACCTATGTGGGATGAGCACGAACAAAAGGAATTTAACCTACGAGCGTTGTTGTTTTTAACCATCAATGATTGGCCTGCTCTTAGTAACATTTCAGGATAGTCAAACAGGGGATACAATGTATGCACACACTGTTGTAGGATAACGTAGCATAGAAAACAAAAATTTTCCTACCGCGAACACGCAATCCAAGCCAAGATGCAATCTAGAAGACGGTAGCAACGAGGGGATTATCGAGTCTCACCCTTGAAGAGATTCCAAAGCCTACAAGATGAGGCTCTTGTTGATGCGGTAGACGATCACTTGCCGCTTGCAAAAGCGCGTAGAAGATCTTGATCACGGCGCCACGAACGGGCAGCACCTCCGTACTCGGTCACACGTTCGGTTGTTGATGAAGACGACGTCCACCTCCCGTTCCAGCGGGCAGCGGAAGTAGTAGCTCCTCTTGAATCCGACAGCACGACGGCGTGGTGTCGGTGGCGGTGGAGAACTCCGGCGGAGCTTCGCTAAAGCACGCGGGAGCTATGGAGGAGAAGGGGGCGGCTAGGGTTTGGGAGGGGGTGGCCGGCCACTCAAGGGGGGGGCAGGTTGTGGTCTTGGGGTGGCCGGCCCCCTCCCCTTGGCCCCTCATTATATAGGTGGAAGCCCCAAGTGTTGGACTACAAGTCTCCGAATAAGACCCGAAACCAAAACCTTCCATGTGATAGGGAAACCTACCTAAGGTGGGAATCCCACTTGAGGTGGGATTCCCCCTTCCATGTGGGGGGGTGGCCGGCCCCATAGGGGGAGTCCACTTGGGACTCCTCCTCCTCTAGGGTTGGCCGGCCATGGAGGTGGAGTCCCTCCGGGACTCCACCTTCCTTGGTGGTTTCTTCCGGACTTTTCTAGAACCTTCTAGAACCTTCCATAGAACCTTCCGAATCATTTTCAAACACATAAAATGACATCCTATATATGAATCTTATTCTCCGGACCATTCCGGAACTCCTCGTGATGTCCGGGATCTCATCCGGGACTCCGAACAAATATTCGAACTCCATTCCATATTCAAGTTCTACCATTTCAACATCCAACTTTAAGTGTGTCACCCTACGGTTCGCGAACTATGCGGACATGGTTGAGTACTCACTCCGACCAATAACCAATAGTGGGATCTGGAGATCCATAATGGCTCCCACATATTCAATGATGACTTTAGTGATCGAATGAACCATTCACATATGATACCAATTCCCTTTGTCACGCGATATTTTACTTGTCCGAGGTTTGATCATCGGTATCACACTATACCTTGTTCAACCTCGTCTCCTGACAAGTACTCTTTACTCGTACCGTGGTATGTGGTCTCTTATGAACTTATTCATATGCTTGCAAGACATTAGACGACATTCCACCAAGAGGGCCCAGAGTATATCTATCCGTCATCGGGATGGACAAATCCCACTGTTGATCCATATGCCTCAACTCATACTTTCCGGATACTTAATCCCACCTTTATAACCACCCATTTACGCAGTGGCGTTTGATGTAATCAAAGTACCTTTCCGGTATAAGTGATTTACATGATCTCATGGTCATAAGGACTAGGTAACTATGTAACGAAAGCTTATAGCAAATAACTTAATGACGTGATCTTATGCTACGCTTAATTGGGTGTGTCCATTACATCATTCATATAATGATATAATCTTGTTATTAATAACATCCAATGTTCATGATTATGAAACTAATCATCTATTAATCAACAAGCTAGTTAAGAGGCTTACTAGGGACTCTTTGTTGTTTACATATCACACATGTATCAATGTTTCGGTTAATACAATTATAGCATGGTATATAAACATTTATCATAAACATAAAGATATATAATAACCACTTTTATTATTGCCTCTTGGGCATATCTCCAACAGTCTCCCACTTGCACTAGAGTCAATAACCTAGATTACATTGTAAGGTACCTAACACCCATGGCATTCTGGTGTTGGTCATGCTTTGCCCTAGGGAGAGCTTTAGTCAACGGATCTGCTACATTCAGATCAGTGTGTACTTTGCAAATCTTTACTTCTCCATCTTCGATGTACTCGCGAATCGAATGATAACGCAGCTTGATATGCTTCAGCCTCTTGTGTGACCTTGGTTCATGTGCATTGGCGATGGCACCCATGTTGTCACAATATATGACTAGTGGGTCCAATGCACTAGGAACCACACCGAGCTCTACAATGAACCTCTTCATCCATACCGCTTCCGATGAAGCCTCTGAAGCCGCTATGTACTCCGATTCTGTTGAAGACTTCGCCACCGTGCACGAGCTTGCCCAGCTTACTGCAGCACCATTCAATATAAACACGTACCCAGACTGTGACTTAGAGTCATCAGGATCAGTGTTCCAACTTGCATCGGTGTAACTTGTTACAACGAGCTCTTGGTCACCTCCATAACAAAGAAACATATCCTTAGTTCTTTTCAAGTACTTCAGGATATTCTTGACCGCTGTCCAGTGTTCCATTCCTGGATCACTTTGATATCTGCTAGTCAAACTAACAACATGTGCTATATCCGGTCTAGTACATAGCATGGCATACATGATAGAGCCTACTGCCGAGGCATAGGGGATCTGACTCATCCTTTCTCTTTCTTCTGCCGTAGCCGGACCTTGAGTCTTACTCAAGACCTTGCCTGGTAACATGGGTAAAAATCCTTTCTTACTTTCGTCCATTCTAAACTTCTTTAGAATCTTGTCCAGGTATGTACTCTGTGATAGCCCTATTAGACGTCTTGATCTATCTCTATAAATCTTGATGCCTAATATATACGATGCTTCACCAAGGTCTTTCATTGAAAAACTATTATTCAAATAACCTTTTACACTGCTTAATAGTTCTATATCATTCCCAATCAATAATATGTCATCTACATATAATATCAGGAACGCTACAGAGCTCCCACTCACTTTCTTGTAAATACAGGCCTCTCCATGACACTGTATAAACCCGAAGTCTTTGATCACCTTATCAAAGCGTCGGTTCCAACTTCTTGATGCTTGCTTCAGTCCATAGATTGAACGCTGAAGTTTGCATACTTTGTCAGCATTTTTAGGATCGACAAAACCTTTGGGTTGTACCATATACAACTCTTCCTCAATGTCTCCATTAAGGAACGCTGTTTTGACATCCATCTGCCAAATCTCATAATCGAAAAATGCAGCTATTGCTAACAAAATCCTCACAGATTTTAGCTTCGCTACAGGTGAGAAAGTCTCATCGTAGTCAACACCTTGAATTTGTCGGAAACCCTTTGCGACAAGTCGAGCTTTATAGACAGTAATATTACCATCAGCATCTGTTTTTCTCTTGAAGATCCATTTATTCTCGACAGCCTTGCGGCTATCAGGTAAGTCTACCAAAGTCCATACTTTGTTATCATACATGGATCCCATTTCGGATTTCATGGCTTCTTGCCATTTGTTGGAATCTGGGCTCATCATCGCTTCTTCATACGTCGCAGGGTCTTCATCATTGTTGTCCACAATCATGACATTTAGACAAGGATCATACCAATCAGGAGTGGCATGTTCCCTTGTCGATCTGCGAGGTTCAGTAGCTATCTCATTTGAAGTTTCATGATCATTATCATTAGCTTCCTCTGTTGCCGGTGTAGGTGGCACAGGAACATCTTCTGATTCTTCAATCTCATCGAGTTCTACTTTTCTTCCAGTCACTTCTTTAGTGAGAAATTCTTTCTCAAGAAAGGTTCCGTTCTTAGCAACAAAGATCTTGCCTTCGGATCTGTGATAGAAAGTGTACCCTATAGTTTCCTTAGGGTATCCTATGAAGACGCATTTCTCCGCTTTGGGTTCTAGCTTGTCCGGTTGTAACTTTTTTACATAGGCTTCGCAACCCCAAACTTTAAGGAACGACAGCTTAGGTTTCTTATTAAACCATAATTCATACGGTGTCGTTTCAACGGATTTTGATGGTGCTCTATTTAAAGTGAATGCGGCTGTCTCTAATGCATAACTCCAAAATGATAACGGTAAATCAGTAAGAGACATCATAGAACGAACCATATCTAAGAGAGTTCGATTACGACGTTCGGACACACCGTTTCGTTGTGGTGTTCCCGGCGGTGTCAATTGTGAAAGTATTCCGCATTTCTTTAAATGCATGCCAAACTCATAACTCAGATATTCACCTCCACGATCAGATCATAGAAATTTAATCTTCTTGTTACGTTGATTTTCTACTTCACTTTGGAATTCCTTAAACTTCTCGAAAGTTTCGGATTTATGTTTCATTAAATAGATATACCCATATCTACTCAAATCATCTGTGAAGGTTAGAACATAACGATAACCACCGCGCGATGCTACACTCATTGGTCCACACATCTGTATGTATGATTTCCAATAAGTCAGTAGCTCGCTCCATCATACCCGAGAATGGAGTCTTAGTCATTTTTCCCATCAGACATGCTTCGCATCTATCAAGTGACTCAAAGTCAAGTGATTCAAGTAATCCATCGGTATGGAGTTTCTTCATGCGTTTCACTCCAATATGACCAAGACGACAGTGCCACATATAAGTAGAATTATCATTCAATTTAATTCGCTTAGCATCAATGTTATGTATATGTGTATCACTACTATCGAGATCTAACAGAAATAAGCCATTCTTTTCAGGTGCTCGACCATAAAAGATATTATTCATAAAAATAGAACAACCATTATTCTCAGACTTGAATGAATAACCGTCTTGCATTAAACAAGATCCAGATATAATGTTCATGCTCAACGCGGGTACAAAATAGCAATTATTTAGGCTTAAAACTAATCCCGAAGGTAGATGTAGAGGAAGTGTGCCGACAGCGATCACATCGACTTTGGATCCATTTCCAACGCGCATCGTCACTTCATTCTTCAGTAGTCTTCGTTTATTCTTTAGTTCCTGTTTCGAGTTACAAATGTGAGCAACCGAACCAGTATCAAATACCCAGGTACTAGTACGAGAACCAGTGAGATAAACATCTATAACATGTATATCAGATATACCTTCTTTCTTCTTCTTGACAAGGCCGCTCTTCAGATCCGCCAAATACTTGGAGCAATTACGCTTCCAGTGTCCCTTCTCCTTGCAGTAATAGCACTCAGCATCAGGCTTAGGGCCAGCCTTAGGTTTCACAGGAGGCGTGGCAGCTTTCTTGCCACTCTTCTTGTTCTTGCCTTTAGACTTGCCCTGTTTCTTGAAGCTGGTGGTCTTGTTGACCATCAACACTTGGTGCTCTTTCTTAATTTCAATCTCAGCAGATTTTAGCATGGCGAAGAGTTCAGGTAACTCTTTGTTCATGTTCTGCATATTGTAATTCATCACAAAGTTCTTATAACTAGGTGGCAGTGATTGAAGGACACGATTAATCCCCAGTCTGTTAGGAATCACTATTCCCAAGTCACTGAGTTTCTTCGCATGCCCGGTCATGGCGAGCATGTGCTCACTAACGGAGCTGCCTTCTTCCATCATGCAGCTGAAGAAGTGTTTCGATGCTTCATAGCATTCCACGGCCGCATGAGTCTCAAAGATAGTTTTCAACTCATTGACTAACTCATGTGGATCGTGGTGCTCAAAACGTTTTTGAAGATCGGCTTCCAGACTGCACAGGATGGCACACTGAACTTGAGAGTACCGAGTTTTCCGAGTCGCGTAAACATTCTTTACTTCATCGGTTTCAGTTTCTGCAGGAGGGTCACCTAGCGGTGCATCAAGCACATATTGCAGGTTTCCACCATTGAGGAAGATCCTCACATGACGGAACCAGTCGGTGAAGTTGCTACCATTACTCTTAAGCTTTTCTTTCTCTAGGAACTAGTTAAAATTGATTGGGGATGCCATATCTACAACATATATTTGCAATAATTTAGACTAAGTTTATGACAAATTGAGTTCAAATTTTAATTTAACAAAATTAAAAACTAGGTGAACTCCCACTCAAAACAATATCCCTCGCATTGTCTTAGTGATCACACGAACCAAATCCATCACACCTACGCCCGATCATCACGAGACAAGATGTAATTTCAATGGCGAACACTCAAAGTGTTCATCATATCAATCATATGATTCATGCTCTACCTTTTGGTATCACGTGTTCCGAGACCATGTCTGTACATGCTAGGCTCGTCAAGGCCACCTTAGTATCCGCATGTGCAAAACTGACTTGCACCCGTTGTATGCACTTGTTGATTCTATCACACCCGATCATCACGAGATGCTTCGAAACGACAAGTCTTGGCAACGGTGCTACTAAGGATGAACACTTTATTATCTTGAAATTTTAGTGAGAGGGATCATCTTATAATGCTACCATCGCGATCTAAGCAAAATAAGATGCATAAAAGGATTAACATCACATGCAGTTCATATGTGATATGATATGGCCCTTTTGTCTTTGCGCCTTTGATCTTCATCTCCAAAGCACGGACATGATCTCCATCATCAACGGGCATGATCTCCATCATCGTCGGCGTAGCGTCAAGGTCAATGGCGCTGTCTTCATGATTGTTCTCCCATGTAGCAACTATTACAACTTCTTTGAAATACTACTCAACATGAAATTTAAAGACAACCATAAGGCTCCTGCCGGTTGCCACAATACAATAATGATCATCTCATACATAGTCATCATCACATTATGGCCATATCACATCACCAAACCCTGCAAAAACAAGTTAGACGTTCTCTAATTTGGTTTGCATATTTTACGTGGTTTAGGGTTTTCGAGTGAGATCTAATCTACCTACGAACATGAACCACAACGGTGATACTAGTGTTGTCAATAGAAGAGTAAATTGAATCTTCACTATAGTAGGAGAGACAGACACCCGCAAAGCCACTTATGCAATACAAGTTGCATGTCAAGCGTGGAGCAAATCTCATGAACGCGGTCATGTAAAGTTAGCCCGAGCCGCTTCATCCCACTATGCCACAAAGATGCAAAGTACTCAAGCTAAAGACAACATAAGCATCAACGCCCACAAAACCATTGTGTTCTACTCGTGCAACCATCTATGCATAGACACGGCTCTGATACCACTGTAGGATAACGTAGCATAGAAAACAAAAAATTTCCTACCGCGAACACGCAATCCAAGCCAAGATGCAATCTAGAAGACGGTAGCAACGAGGGGATTATCGAGTCTCACCCTTGAAGAGATTCCAAAGCCTACAATATGAGGCTCTTGTTGCTGCGGTAGACGATCACTTGCCGCTTGCAAAAGCGCGTAGAAGATCTTGATCACGGCGCCACGAACGGGCAGCACCTCCGTACTCGGTCACACGTTCGGTTGTTAATGAAGACGACGTCCACCTCCCCGTTCCAGCGGGCAGCGGAAGTAGTAGCTCCTCTTGAATCCGACAGCACGACGGCGTGGTGTCGGTGGCGGTGGAGAACTCCGGCGGAGCTTCGCTAAAGCACGCGGGAGCTATGGAGGAGAAGGGGCGGCTAGGGTTTGGGAGGGGGTGGCCGGTGATACGTCTCCAACGTATCGATAATTTCTTATGTTCCATGCTACTTTATTGATGATACCTACATGTTTTATACACATTATATGTCATATTTATTCGTTTTCCGGAACTAACCTATTGACGAGATGCCGAAGTGCCAGTTCCTGTTTTCTGCTGTTTTTGGTTTCAGAAATCCTAGTAACGAAATATTCTCGGAATTGGACGAAATCAACGCCCAGGTTCCTATTTTGCCCGGAAGCATCCAGAACACCCGAGAACCGTCAGAGAGGGGCCACGTGGGGCCCACACATGGTGGCGGCGCGGCCAAGGAGCCAGGCGCGCCGCCCTAGTGTCTGGCCCCACCAGACCCCCTCCGAGGCTGCCCTTTCGCCTATATAAGGTCCCTGACCTAAAAACCCGGAGGAATAAGCCACGGTACGAGAAAAGTTCCAGAGCCGCCGCCATCGCGAAGCCAAGATCTGGGGGACAGGAGTCTCTGTTCCGGCACGCCGCCGGGACGGGGAAGTGCCCCGGAAGGCTTCTCCATCGACACCGCTGCCATCTCCACCGCCATCTTCATCAACGCTGCTGCTCCCATGAAGAGGGAGTAGTTCTCCATCGAGGCTCGGGGCTGTACCGGTAGCTATGTGGTTCATCTCTCTCCTATGTAGTTCAATACAATAATCTCATGAGCTGCCTTACATGATTGAGATTCATATGATGATGCTTGTAATCTAGATGTCATTATGCTAGTCAAGTGGGTTTTACTTATGTGATCTCCGGAGACTCCTTGTCCCACGTGTGTAAAGGTGACAGTGTGTGCACCGTGTGGGTCTCTTAGGCTATATTTCACAGAATACTTATTCACTGTTATGAATGGCGTAGTGAAGTGCTTATTTATATCTCTTTATGATTGCAATATGTTTTGTATCACAATTTATCTATGTGCTACTCTAGTGATGTTATTAAAGTAGTTTTATTCCTCCTGCACGGTGTAATGGTGACAGTGTGTGCATCCGTGTTAGTACTTGGCGTAGGCTATGATTATGATCTCTTGTAGATTATGAAGTTAACTATTGCTATGATGGTATTGATGTGATCTATTCCTCCTACATGGTGTGAAGGTGACAGTGTGCATGCTATGCTAGTACTTGGTTTAGTCGTGTCGATCTTTCATGCACTCTAAGGTTATTTAAATATGAACATTGAATTGTGGAGCTTGTTAACTCCGGCATTGAGGGTTCGTGTAATCCTACGCAATGTGTTCATCATCCAACAAGAGAGTGTAGAGTATGCATTTATCTATTCTGTTATGTGATCAAAGTTGAGAGTGTCCACTAGTGAAAGTCTAATCCCTAGGCCTTGTTCCTAAATACTGCTATCGCTGCTTGTTACTGTTTTACTGCGTTACTACTGCTTGTTTACTTCCTACAATATTACTACCATCAACTGCACGCCAGCAAGCTATTTTCTGGCACCGTACTATTGCTCATATTCATTCATACCACTTGTATTTCACTATCTCTTCGCCGAACTAGTGCACCTATTAGGTGTGTTGGGGACACAAGAGACTTCTTGCTTTGTGGTTGCAGGGTTGCATGAGAGGGATATCTTTGACCTCTTCCTCCCTGAGTTCGATAAACCTTGGGTGATCCACTTAAGGGAAAACTTGCTGCTGTTCTACAAACCTCTGCTCTTGGAGGCCCAACACTGTCTACAAGAATAGAAGCACCCGTAGATATCAAGCTATTTTCTGGCGCCGTTGCCGGAGGAAAAGTAAAAGGTACTCACACTCCGGATCTCGGCTACTAAGCTATTTTCCGGCGCCGTTGTAAGTACTCGAAACTATTTCCTTTAGACTCTGCAATTGCGACATTTGGTTTCTTGTTTACACTAGTTAGGCATAATGGACAACAATGACCTTCTTATTCTATTTCCTGATTTAAGACATGGAGGGTTTGATGCGAAAATTAAAAAACCCATGGAACATATTAATATGAATGCTTTGAACACTATTGTTGCTAATGCTATGGAAAATTCTAAGCTTGGGGAAGCTGGCTTTGATGAGCATGATATTTTTAGTCCCCCAAGCATTGAGGAGAAAATTTACTTTGATGATACTATGCCTCCTATATTTGATGATGACAATAATAATGATAGCTAATTTGTTGAATTTGCTCCCACAACAACTAATAAAATTGATTATGCCTATGTGGGGAGTAATAATTTTATGCATGAGACTCATGATAAGAATGCTTTATGTGATAGTTATATTGTTGAGTTTGCTCATGTTGCTACTGAAAGTTATTATGAGAGAGGAAAATATGGTTGTAAAAAATTTCATGTTACTAAAACACCTCTCTATGTGCTGAAATTTTTGAAGCTACACTTGTTTTATCTTCCTATGCTTGTTACTTTGCTCTTCATGAACTTGTTTATTTACAAGATTCCTATGCATAGGAATCATGTTAGACTTAAATGTGTTTTGAATTTGTCTCTTGATGCTCTCTTTTGCTTCAACTTCTATTTCTTGCGAGTGCATCATTAAAATTACTGAGCCCATCTTAATGGCTATAAAGAAAGAACTTCTTGGGAGATAACCCATGTGTTTTTTTACTACAGTACTTTATTTTATATTTGAGTCTTGGAAGTTGTTTACTACTGTAGCAACCTCTCCTTATCATGTTTTTGTGCCAAGTAAAGTCTCTATAGTAAGGTTCATACTAGATTTGGATTACTGCGCAGAGACAGATTTCTTTGCTGTCACGAATCTGGGCCTAATTCTCTGTAGGAAACTCAGAAAATTATGCCAATTTACGTGAGTGATCCTCAGATATGTACGCAACTTTCATTAGTTTTGAGTTTTTCCATTTGAGCAAGTCTGGTGCCATTTTAAAATTCGTCTTTACGAACTGTTCTGTTTTGACATATTCTGCCTTTTATTTCGCATTGCCTCTTTTGCTATGTTGGATGAATTTCTTTGATCCATTAATGTCCAGTAGCTTTATGCAATGTCCAGAAGTGTAAAGAATGATTGTGTCACCTCTGAACATGTAAATTTTTATTGTGCACTAACCCTCTAATGAGTTTGCTTGAAGTTTGGTGTGGCAGTAGTTTTCAAGGGTCAATAGAAGAGGATGATATATTATGATCAAGAAGAGCGAAAGGTCTAAGCTTGGGGATGCCCCGGTGGTTCATCCCTGCATATTTTAAGAAGACTCAAGCATCTAAGATTGGGGATGCCCAAGGCATCCCCTTCTTCATCGACAACTTATCAGGTTTCTTCTAGTGAAACTATATTTTTATTCCGTCACATCTTATGTATTTTACTTGGAGCGTCTGTGTGCTTTTATTTTTGTTTTGTTATTTTCATTCTCTGAATAAGTTCATCCTTGTGTGGGAGAGAGACACGCTCCGCTGGTTCATATGAACACATGTGTTCTTAGTTTTTAATGTTCATGGCGAAGGTTGAAACTGCTTCGTTAATTGTTATATGGTTGGAAACAGAAAATGCTACATGTAGTAATTGGTAAAATGTCTTGGATAATGTGATACTTGGCAATTGTTGTGCTCATGTTTAAGCTCTTGCATCATATACTTTGCACCCATTAATGAAGAAATGCATAGAGCTTGCTAAAATTTGGTTTGCATAATTGGTCTCTCTGAAGTCTAGATAATTTCTAGTATTGGGTTGAACAACAAGGAAGACGGTGTAAAGTCTTATAATGTTTACAATATGTCTTTTATGTGAGTTTTGCTGCACCGGTTCATCCTTGTGTTTGTTTCAAATAACCTTGCTAGCCTAAGCCTTGTATCGAGAGGGAATACTTCTCATGCATCCAAATCCTTGAGCCAACCACTATGCCATTTGTGTCCACCATACCTACCTACTACATGGTATTTCTCCGCCATTCCAAAGTAAATTGCTTGAGTGCTACCTTTAAACAATTCAAAAGTTATTACCTCTTATTTGTGTCAATTTTTTATAGCTCATGAGGAAGTATATGGTGTTTATCTTTCAATCTTGTTGGGCAACTTTCACCAATGGACTAGTGGCTTCATCCGCTTATCCAATAATTTTGCAAAAAGAGTTGGCAATGGGATTCCCAGTACCAAATTAATTAACAAAAATAGACACTCCTCCATATGGTATGTGATTGTTGGACGGCACCCGAAGGATTCGGTTAGCCATGGATTGAGAAAGCAAAGGTGGGGAGGAGTGTCATCATAATAAAACTAAAATAAAAAGGCACTCCTTCATGGTATGAGATTGTTGGTAGGCACCCGAGGATTCGGTTAGCCATGGTTTGTGAAAGAAAGGTTGGAAGGAGTGCCACCCAAAAATAAAATAAAATGGGAGCCGCTCTTTGAAAGTTTGTCTGGCAAGGGGGTTAGAGTACCCGCTACCATTCGTTGACAACAACAAACACCTCTCAAAACTTTATTTTTATGCTCTCTTTATGTTTTCAAAATAAAAGCTCTAGCACAAATATAGCAATCGATGCTTTCCTCTTTGAAGGACCTTTCTTTTACTTTTATTGTTGAGTTAGTTCACCTATCTCTCTCCACCTCAAGAAGCAAACACTTGTGTGAACTGTGCATTGATTCCTACATACTTGCATATTGCACTTGTTATATTACTTTACATTGACAATATCCATGAGATATACATGTTATAAGATGATAGCAACCGCTGAAACTTAATCTTTCTTTGTGTTGCTTCAATACCTTTACTTTGATTTATTGCTTTATGAGTTAACTCTTATTCAAGACTTATTGATGCTTGTCTTGAAGTACTATTCATGAAAAGTCTTTGCTTTATGATTCATTTGTTTACTCATGTCATTACCATTGTTTTGATCGCTGCATTCATTACATATGTTTACAATAGTATGATCAAGGTTATGATGGCATGTCACTACAGAAATTATCTTTGTTATCGTTTTGCTGGACGAGCAGAACTAAGCTTGGGGATGCTGATACGTCTCCAACGTATCGATAATTTCTTATGTTCCATGCTACTTTATTGATGATACCTACATGTTTTATACACATTATATGTCATATTTATGCGTTTTCCGGAACTAACCTATTGACGAGATGCCGAAGTGCCGTTCTGTTTTCTGCTGTTTTTGGTTTCAGAAATCCTAGTAACGAAATATTCTCGGAATTGGACGAAATCAACGCCCAGGTTCCTATTTTGCCGGAAGCATCCAGAACACCCGAGAACCGTCGAGAGGGGCCACGTGGGGCCCACACATGGTGGCGGCGCGGCCAAGGAGCCAGGCGCGCCGCCCTAGTGTCTGGCCCCACCAGACTCCCTCAGAGGCTGCCCTTTCGCCTATATAAGGTCCCTGACCTAAAAACCCCGGAGGAATAAGCCACGGTACGAGAAAAGTTCCAGAGCCGCCGCCATCGCGAAGTCAAGATCGGGGGACAGTCTCTGTTCGGCCGCCGGGACGGGGAAGTGCCCCCGGAAGGCTTCTCCATCGACACCGCTGCCATCTCCACCGCCATCTTCATCAACGCTGCTGCTCCCATGAAGAGGGAGTAGTTCTCCATCGAGGCTCGGGGCTGTACCGGTAGCTATGTGGTTCATCTCTCTCCTATGTAGTTCAATACAATAATCTCATGAGCTGCCTTACATGATTGAGATTCATATAATGATGCTTATAATCTAGATGTCATTATGCTAGTCAAGTGGGTTTTACTTATGTGATCTCCGGAGACTCCTTGTCCCACGTGTGTAAAGGTGACAGTGTGTGCACCGTGTGGGTCTCTTAGGCTATATTTCACAGAATACTTATTCACTGTTATGAATGGCGTAGTGAAGTGCTTATTTATATCTCTTTATGATTGCAATATGTTTTGTATCACAATTTATCTATGTGCTACTCTAGTGATGTTATTAAAGTAGTTTTATTCCTCCTGCACGGTGTAATGGTGACAGTGTGTGCATCCGTGTTAGTACTTGGCGTAGGCTATGATTATGATCTCTTGTAGATTATGAAGTTAACTATTGCTATGATGGTATTGATGTGATCTATTCCTCCTACATGGTGTGAAGGTGACAGTGTGCATGCTATGCTAGTACTTGGTTTAGTCGTGTCAATCTTTCATGCACTCTAAGGTTATTTAAATATGAACATTGAATTGTGGATCTTGTTAACTCCGGCATTGAGGGTTCGTGTAATCCTACGCAATGTGTTCATCATCCAACAAGAGAGTGTAGAGTATGCATTTATCTATTCTGTTATGTGATCAAAGTTGAGAGTGTCCACTAGTGAAAGTCTAATCCCTAGGCCTTGTTCCTAAATCTGCTATCGCTGCTTGTTGTTTTACTGCGTTACTACTGCTTGTTTACTTCCTACAATATTACTACCATCAACTACACGCCAGTAAGCTATTTTATGGCGCCGTACTACTGCTCATATTCATTCATACCACTTGTATTTCACTATCTCTTCGCCGAACTAGTGCACCTATTAGGTGTGTTGGGGACACAAGAGACTTCTTGCTTTGTGGTTGCAGGGTTGCATGAGAGGGATATCTTTGACCTCTTCCTCCCGAGTTCGATAAACCTTGGGTGATCCACTTAAGGGAAAACTTGCTGCTGTTCTACAAAGCTCTTGGAGGCCCAACACCCTAAGAATTAGCAGAGACATCCCGGCCACTAGGGGGGGGCAGGTTGTGGTCTTGGGGTGGCCGGCCCCCTCCCCTTGGCCCCTCATTATATAGGTGGAAGCCCCAAGTGTTGGACTACAAGTCTCCGAATAAGACCCGAAACCAAAACCTTCCATGTGATAGGGAAACCTACCTAAGGTGGGAATCCCACTTGAGGTGGGATTCCCCCTTCCATGTGGGGGGGTGGCCGGCCCCATAGGGGGAGTACACTTGGGACTCCTCCTCCTCTAGGGTTGGCCGGCCATGGAGGGACTCCACCTTCCTTGGTGGTTTCTTCCGGACTTTTCTAGAACCTTCTAGATCCTTCCATAGGACCTTCTGAATCATTTTCAAACACATAAAATGACATCCTATATATGAATCTTATTCTCCGGACCATTCCGGAACTCCTCGTGATGTCCGGGATCTCATCCGGGACTCCGAACAAATATTCGAACTCCATTCCATATTCAAGTTCTACCATTTCAACATCCAACTTTAAGTGTGTCACCCTACGGTTCGCGAACTATGCGGACATGGTTGAGTACTCACTCCGACCAATAACCAATAGCGGGATCTGGAGATCCATAATGGCTCCCACATATTCAACGATGACTTTAGTGATCGAATGAACCATTCACATATGATACCAATTCCCTTTGTCACGCGATATTTTACTTGTCCGAGGTTTGATCATCGGTATCACACTATACCTTGTTCAACCTCGTCTCCTGACAAGTACTCTTTACTCGTACCGTGGTATGTGGTCTCTTATGAACTTATTCATATGCTTGCAAGACATTAGACGACATTCCACCGAGAGGGCCCAGAGTATATCTATCCGTCATCGGGATGGACAAATCCCACTGTTGATCCATATGCCTCAACTCATACTTTCCGGATACTTAATCCCACCTTTATAACCACCCATTTACGCAGTGGCGTTTGATGTAATCAAAGTACCTTTCCGGTATAAGTGATTTACATGATCTCATGGTCATAAGGACTAGGTAACTATGTAACGAAAGCTTATAGCAAATAACTTAATGACGTGATCTTATGCTACGCTTAATTGGGTGTGTCCATTACATCATTCATATAATGATATAATCTTGTTATTAATAACATCCAATGTTCATGATTATGAAACTAATCATCTATTAATCAACAAGCTAGTTAAGAGGCTTACTAGGGACTCTTTGTTGTTTACATATCACACATGTATCAATGTTTCGGTTAATACAATTATAGCATGGTATATAAACATTTATCATAAACATAAAGATATATAATAACCACTTTTATTATTGCCTCTTGGGCATATCTCCAACAGTTGTTTAGCTGAGACTGATAGTATATATTTGGGAAACAAGAATGTGTACCTGGGGCATCGTCAATTTCTTCCAAAACAACATCACGTAAGAAAGAGAGGAAAGCGTTTCAGAGGTGAGGCAGATAACCGAACGAAGCCTACCCGCCCTACTGGGAATTTTATATATGATAAGGGTCCTGGTGGACAATCTGTTCCGCATGATGTTGACGGACACGTACCCATGTGGAAGAAAATGTCTATATTTTCGGAGCTACCCTATTGGAAAATCCTAGAGGTTCATTCTGCAATCGACGTGATGCACGTGATGAAAAATCTTTGCGTGAACCTGCTAAACTTCTTCGGTGTGTATGGGAAGACAAAAGATACACAGGATGCATGATACGTTACAAACGTATCTATAATTTTTGATGCTCCATGCTTGTTTTACACTAATTCCTCTATGTTTTATGTGCACTTTGCATCATTTTATGACATTTATTGGACTAACCTATTAACAAGTGCCACAGTGCCAGTTTCTGTTTATTATGTCTATTTATTCCAGAAAATTTCCAAAATTGGAAGTGCTCGGAAAATTCTGGAAAAATCACAGAAATTCTAATATACCAGAAGACTCCGGGAGCCAGAATGGGATACGGAGATGTGCCACGGGGCAGCCATACCAGGCCCAGGCGTGGGCCCAGGCCTGGCCGCGCCTGGGGGTGGTATGGGCACATCACCCCCTCGCGTCGCCTCTTCACCTATAAGACCCCTCTGACCTAAAAACTCCGCAAGATATCACCCTCCGTCCACGAAAAGTTCTGTAGCCGCCGTCATCGCCGAAACCAAGTTTCGGGGGAGAAGTCTCTGTTCCGGCGCCCCGTCGGGACGAGGAAGTGCCCCGGAGCCATCGCCATCGACTCCACCGCCTCCACTTCGACTCCATGATGGTTTGTGAGTAATTCCCACAGGGACTATGGGTTCTTTGCTGTAGCTAGATGGTACTCTCTCCCATGTGCTTCAATACAATGATCTCATGAGCTGCCTTACGTGATTGAGATCCATATGATGTAATCAGTGTTGTGTTTGTTGGGATCCGATGGATTGATCATTATGTTCAGTATATCTTATAAGTTTGTGAAGTATTTGTTGCTGCAATAATGTTATGTTTAATGCTTGTCACTAGTGCACGAGTGGCATGATCTTAGATCTAGGCTCTATAATTGTTGCTTAGATTGTATTTACAAATTGTATGCACATGTCTTTGTCCGGAACCCGAGGCCCCAAAGTGATCTCGAATTGGGATAACCGGAGGGGGTGGCTTTGATATGAGGATCACATGTTTTCACCAAGTGTTAATGCTTTGCTCTGGTGCTCTATTAAAAGGAGTACCTTAATTACTAGTAGTTTCCCTGGAGGCCCCGCTGCCACCGGCTGGTAGGACAAAAGATGTTATGCAAGTTTCTCATTGCGAGCACGTATGACTATATATGGAAAACATGCCTACGATATTAATAGAGGGGATATTTTGTATTAATGCTAAATTCTATTCTGTCAATTGCCCAGCTATAATTTGTTCAGCCAACACTTGTTATCTTGAGAGTTACCACTAGTGTAGATCGTCCGGAACCCCGGTCCTTTATTTCATCATCATTGCTTTTGAATCAACTGCGCGCTGGGATATTTTCCAGTGCCATCTCCTCTGTGTTACTGCTACTTCTGTGTTTTTATTGCTCTCATATTACTGCCGCATCACATTTCCCTGTCAACACGCCATCAAAGTAGTATCAACTATTTTCTGGTGCCGCATCATATTACCACTGCTTTCACATCACCCTGCTGCTAGTGCTTTTCCAGGTGCAGCTGAATTGACAACTCCGATGTCAAGGCTTATAAGTATTCTTTGGCTTCCCTTGTGTCGAATCAACAAATTTGGGTTTTACTTCCCTCGAAGATTGTTGCGATTCCCTATACTTGTTGGTCATCAAGACTATTTTCTGGCGCCGTTGCCGTGGAGCATAGCTCTACTTATAAGTTCACGTAGGGAGTACACTCCACCTCTCTCGTTGTTTTTATTTAATTTTGTTTTGTCTAGTTTATTTTTGTCTTTATTTATTTTTCCTATATATCTGAAAATCAATAAAAAATTGAAAAACCGAAAAACTAAAAATTGTTGTTATGGAAGGACCTGCTTTATACTCTATGGAACTTGCAGAATTATGTATGAAGTATAGAGAATCATATAAGGGCAAAGTCATGGGGGCACGTTAAAAAAGTTGGATACAATTGCTAAAATTTTGCTTAAACGCCATGACATAAATTGTTGCTCTAAACATGATACTAAACATCGTAAATTCCAATGTGGCTTTAGTGAAGAAGTTTTAATTTCGAACTATCATTGGAATAACTATATTCATCTTGGATTCGAAGAAGTAGAACAATTTGTCTTATTTATGGGAGCCTCTGAAATAGAATCCTTCATGTCTAAAAATTATGAAACTTGTGTTGCTTGTCATGACCTTAAAGATTATGTCTCTTCTATCCTTGATTATTGCACAGAAAATTTCAGCAATAATTGTTATATCATTGATTATAAAGAGAGACTCAATTATGCACAAGAATGTATCCACAATTTGCAGGAACCCGTGGAAGAAGAAGTTGATGAACCTAAAAGCTCATTAGATGAAAAAGAGGAGGAGAGTGATGAACAAAAGGAGGAAGAATGGATTAGCTACCCATGCAAACCTTCTAACGAGAGTAACTCTTTATCTCTTACATTATTTTATTGCCCCTCCATGCTCACCAAAGGAGGACGAATGTTATGTTCATGAGGATTCTCTTGAAATATTCCCTGTGAGTAAAACTTGTGAGAATAATTATGGTACTGTTATTTATAATAATCCATGCTATTTTGATAAATCTCATGATAATCCTTTATTTGTGCCTAATTTCGATGGTCCTATGTTACTTGATTCTATAAATTATAATGCTACTGAAAATAGGACTGCTACTAGTAGTCCCATACCTCTTGAGAATGATCAATCATCTTGTTATAAAATTGCTAAAAGTGGGTTTGATTGTTTTAATCCTACTATTTTTGAGCTTGATAAAAATTATGTGTTTGAAGATCATGAAAAGCATGCTTTATGTGATAGTTATATTGTTGAGTTTATTCATGATGCTACTGAAAATTATTACGGAGAGGAAAATATGGTTGCAGAATTTACATTGTAGTAAAACACCTCTCTACATGCTGAAAATTTAAATTTACTCTTGTTTTACCTCCGCATGCTTGTCACTTTGTTCTTTGTGAATTTATTTGTGTACAAGATTCCCATGCACATGAAGTGGGTAAGACTTAAATGTGTTTAATATTTGCTTCTTGATGCTCTCTTTTGCTTCAATTCATATTACATATGTGAGCATCTTCTCAAATTACTGAGCCTATCTTAATGGCTATAAAGAAAGAGCTTTTTGGGAGACAACCCATTATGTTTTTATTTCTGTTATTTTACTGTTTTGTTGAGTCTTGGAAGTCATTGCTACTGTAATGTCCTCTCCTTATCATTTTTTTATTTTCGTTTTTGTACCAAGAGTAGCCTCTAATGGTAAGAAAGTAGTATTTGGGGAATTTGCAATTCTGTTTCTGTTTCTGGACTGTCGCGAGAAAAATTCGCATAAATCACCAGAACGTCACCATGAGCTGAAAATTTACGAGCATATGCCCCAGGTTATTATCTAACTTCAATTAGAACAACATTTTTCTATCTGAGCGACGGAGAAGTCTCAAAAAAATCGATCTTTAACTGCTGTTCTGTTTTGACATATTTCTGCCATTAGTGCATTTGCCTCTTAATCTTTTTATTTTTGAGTTCTTTTGAAAGAAGGAGCTTTCCCAAGAAGTTTATGCAGTAGCTAATGTTTTAATATAAGCTTTACATATGTCATACTAGAACCAAGTGGATTTCTTATTTTGATTACACTAATATTGCTAATGAATTATGTTGAGTTTTAGGTGAAGGAAGTTTTCAAGTGTAGGGAGAGAAGAATGATGCCATAGGATGAAGAATGGACAAAAGCTCAAGCTTGGGGATATCCCCTGGACACCCCAAGAAATATCCAAGAGGTTCAAGCGTCAAGCTTGGGGATCCCCTCTTCATCAGTAAAAAGCACCAGGTCATTTTTCAATGCGCTATATTTTTATTGCTTCATGCATTATGTGATTTTCTTGGAGCGTCTTTATTTTTGTTTTCTGTTGTTTTGTTTTGTTTGCTGTAACAAGTGGTTGGACCCCATCATATTTGTTTTGGAGAGAGACACGCTCCGTTTTAATTGCATGAACGCTCTAGTTTTCACTCATATGTTCAACGAGCGTTCTATTTTTGCGAGTACTGCGTTTAAGCTCTAGTTTTTCATTCATATTATGTTCAGAGATTGTTGGTTTTTTATATGCAAGTGAATTTATCTCTCTGATATCTACTGAATATTATCTACGAGAGTTGTTTCAAATAAGTTAATTGGTGTTGGATACGAGTAAAAAGTCTCATATTAATAGTGATGCAAATGAAAGATCTCCTTTGATGTTTCAATTGAGTTGACTTGATGATCATTTAGTTTTTGATTTTTAATATCACCATATGCTTTGATTAATAAGTTTTTTCGCTATGCATGATTATGGCCATTATTGCTCTCTTAGTCGGTCGCCCCCTTTCTTTTGCTAGCCTTCATTTGTACTGAGTATGAGCTCTACTCGTGCATCCAACTCCCAAAAACCAAAATGCAATTGTGTCCACCATATCTACCTATATATGGTATTTTATCGCCACTCCAAAGTAAATTGCTTGTGGGCTACCTTTAAAACCTTTCAAAAAATTATTCCTTGTTTTTGCAATATATATAGCTAATGGGAAAGTAGCCTAAAAACTATTGTGGTAAGGAATATGTCACTTATGTATCTTAGTCCTTATAAGTTGCTTGTTGAGCGGTAACCATGTTATCTGGGGACGCCATCAACCTGTCACACCTTTGTTGAATATCATGTGAGTTGCTATGCATGTTCGTTGACATAGGCATCCCCAATGGGCCTGCCAAAGATGGTACCCGGGGTTTACTAAAGGCCCAAGATTCGAAGAATAAGAAGACTCGGAAGCCCACTTAGTGTTAAGGAAAGATAGTTTGTATTAGGAAAGATAGAGATTTGTAATCTTACGGGTTGGATACGAAACCCACCCGAACTCTGTAACTTGTGTATTACGAAACCCTCGGCTCCACCCTCTATAAGGGGGAGTCGAGGGACAAAGAAAGGATCGAACGTTAACGCAACCCTAGTTTTACAATCGTCGAGTACTTTTCGGCTGAAACCTTCGAGATCTACTTGCCCTCTACTTCTAGCAAAACCCTAGTCTACAATCTGTAGGCATTGACAAATTAATCCTTTGTCATTCGTCTTGTCTGAATTAAGGGAGATTTGCCATGACTTGAAATGGTTCGAGTATGCATATTGTTAGAGAAGAACATTGGGCCGACCAACCAAAGCCATGTATCATGGTGGAAGTTTCAGCTTGGACACTCAAATCCTCAAAATTTCTTATGAGAATATTATTATTGTTGAATGCTTAAAGCATTAAAAAGAGGAGTCCATTATCTGTTTTCTATGTTGTCCCGGTATGGATGTCCTTAAGTTGAGATCTATCAAAATCGATAAATCAAATGCGATTTATCTCCTTGGACCTTTGTACAGGTGGCATAGAGGTACCCCTTTGTGACACTTGGTTGAAACATATGTAATGCGATGATAATCCATGTAAATCCGAGCTAATTAGGACAAGGTGCGGGCACTATTAGTATTCGATGCATGAGGCTTGCAACTTATAGGAAGTTTTATACATAACCCATATGAATTATTACTACCGTTGACACAATTTTTTACATGCTTTCGAAATAAAAAGCTCTAGCACATGAGTAATCCCTGCTTCCCTCTGCGAAGGGCCTTTCTTTTACTTTTATGTTGAGTCTTCATCTTCTAAGTTCATGCACCATTAAGAGAGCATAGTTGTCATTCTTAGTTTTATGTGCATGGTCCCAAAATTATTATTGATTGAATCATGAATGTGTTATTACTTGTTCTTAAATTATTTGTATTTAGTCATCCTTTGAACTTTGAAGGTGCATGTCACTTCAAAAATTATTTGTTTGTTATCACTTACCTACTCGAGGACGAGCAGGAGTTAAGTTTGGGGATGTTAATACGTTGCAAACGTATCTAAATTTTTGATCCTCCATGCTTGTTTTACACCAATTCCTCTATGTTTTATGTGCACTTTGCATAATTTTATGACATTTATTGGACTAACCTACAAAAAAGTGCCACAGTGCCAGTTTCTGTTTATTTTGTCTATTTATTGCAGAAAATGTCCAAAATTGAAAGTGCTCAGATGATTCTGTAAAAATCATAGAAATTCTAATATACCAGAAGACTCTGGGAGCTAGAAGGGGAGACGGAGATGTGCCACGGGGCAGCCATACCAGGCTCAGGCGCGGGCCCAGGCCTGGCCGCCCCTGGGGGTGGTATGGGCACCCCGTGCACCCCCTCGCATCGCCTCTTCGCCTATAAGACCCCTCTGACCTAAAAACTCCGCAAGATATCACCCTCCGTCCATGAAAAGTTCCGTAGCCGCCGTCATCGCCGAAACCAAGTTTCGGGGACAGAAGTCTCTGTTCGGCCCTGCCGGACGGGGAAGTGCCCCGGAGCCATCGCCATCGACTCCACCTCCACTTCGACTCCATGACGGTTTGTGAGTAATTCCTGCAGGGACTATGGGTTCTTGGCTATAGCTAGATGGTACTGTCTCCCATGTGCTTCAATACAATGATCTCATGAGCTGCCTTACATGATTGATATCCATATGATGTAATCGGTGTTGTGTTTGTTGGGATCCGATGGATTGATCATTATGTTCAGTATATCTTATAAGTTTGTGAAGTATTTGTTGCTACAATATTGTTATGTTTAATGCTTGTCACTAGTGCAGGAGTGGCATGATCTTAGATCTAGGCTCTATAATTGTTGCTTAGATTGTATCTACAAATTGTATGCACATGTCTTTGTCCGGAACCCGAGGCCCCAAAGTGATCTCGAATTGGGATAACCGGAGGGGATGGCTTTGATATGAGGATCACATGTTTTCACCAAGTGTTAATGCTTTGCTCCGTTGCTCTATTAAAAGGAGTACCTTAATTACCAGTAGTTTCCCTTGAGGCCCCGCTGCAAACGGGCTGGTAGGACAAAAGATGTTATGCAAGTTTCTCATTGCGAGCACGTATGACTACATATGGAAAACATGCCTACGATATTAATAGACTGGATATTTTGTCTTAATGCTAAATTCAATTCTGTCAATTGCCCAGTTGTAATTTGTTCACCCAACACTTGTTATACGGAGAGTTACCACTAGTGTAGACCGTCGGGAACCCCGGTCCTTTATTTCATCATCATTGCTTTTCAATCAACTGCGCGCTGGGATATTTTCCAGTGCCATCTCCTCTGTGTTACTGCTACTGTTGTGTTATTATTGCTCTCATATTACTGCCGCATCACATTTCCCTTTCAACACGCCATCAAAGTAGTACCAACTATTTTCTGGCGCTGCATCATATTACCGCTGCTTTCACATCACCCTATTGCTAGTGCTTTTCCAGGTGCAGCTGAATTGAGAACTCCGCTGTCAAGGCTTATAAGTATTCTTTGGATCCCCTTGTGTCGAATCAACAAATTTGGGTTTTATTTCCCTAGAAGACTGTTGCGATCCCCTATACTTGTGGGTCATCAATGCACGGTGGGACCAGCAAAGTATCCATGAAGGAAACAACCTGAACCTAGAGAAGTATCAAGGTACTGCCAGCTACGCTCTTACCAAAGAAGAGAAGGAGATATTTTTTGAAGTCCTGAGTAGCATCAAGGTCCCGTCTGGCTTCTCGTCGAATATAAAGGGAATAATAAACATGAAAGAGAAAAAGTTTCAAAACCTAAAGTCTCATGACTGCCACGTGATTATGACACAATTACTTCCGATTCAATTGAGGGGGCTTCTGCCGGAAAATGTTCGAGTACCTATTGTGAAGCTATTTGCGTTCCTCAATGCAATTTCTCAGAAGGTGATCAATCCACTAACTCTACAAAATTTACAGAAGGATATGGTGCAATGTCTAGTCAACTTCGAGTTGGTGTTCCTACCATCCTTCTTCAATATTATGTCGAATCTCCTCGTTCACCTGGTCGAAGAGATTGGTGTTCTCGGTCCTGTATTTCTACACAACATGTTCCCCTTTGAGAGATTCATGGGAGCCTTAAAGAAATACGTTCATAACCGTGCTAGGCCAGAAGGAAGCATCTCCAAGGGCTATGGAACAGAGGAGGTCATTGAGTTTTGTGTTGACTTTATTCCTGACCTTAAGCCGATCGGTGTTCCTCGCGCTATGAGGGGAGACTGCGTGGAAAAGGTACGCTAGGAAAGAAAGCAACAATGTGTATGGACGGACATTCTTTCACTCAAGCACACTACACAGTTCTACATAATTCTAGCTTGGTGGCTCCGTACATAGTGGAACACAAGAATATTTTTCGCTCCGAATACCCGGAGCAACGTGAAGATTGGATTGATGGAGAACACATGAAGACTTTCGGTAGTTGGTTACAAACACGTCTCATGAATGTCACTGATGGAGAATAGCTATACTTGTTGGCCAAGCAACCATCTTCGACTATATCGACTTTTTAAGGGTACGAGATAAATGGGAATACATTTTACACGTTCGCCTAAGGTAAAAAGATCACCAACCAAAACAGTGGTGTTCGCTTTGATGCACCAGAGGACAATGGGAAGAAGGTCACAATTATGGGTACATAGAGGAGATATGGGAACTTGACTATGGACCTAATCTCAAGGTGCCTTTGTTCGGGTGCAAATGGTTCAACCTGAAAGACGGGGTACAGGTAGACCCGCAGTACGGAATGACTACAGTGGATCTCAAGAATCTAGGGTATGACACTGAACCATTCGTCCTTGCCAGTGAAGTGGCTTAGGTTTTTTATATGAAGGACATGTCTACCAAACCAAAAAAAAAATAAAGGCAAGAGGACACATCATACGATGAGCCAAAGCGCCACATAGTTCTTTCAGGAAAAATAAACATCGTGGGAGTAGAGGACAAGACAGACATGTCAGAAGATTATAATAAGTTTGATGATATTCCACCCTTCAAGGTGAAAATTGAACCAAGCACCATGTTAAATAATGAAGATTGTCCATGGTTGCATCGCAATCAGAAGAAAGGGAAACACACGAAGATAACTCAGAAGACTAGATAGGGATCATAACTTGTGTATCTCAATATGGAAATCACTTTCCCATTTATTTTTGTGTAATGATGTTACTGTATGTAAGGTATTAACAATGGAGATGGTTGGCTTGTTTTACTAGTTAAGTAGCTTTCACGGGCTTGCAGGAAAAAAATTCGAGGCGGAACTTCTGAAGATGCCGTAGGGCGTGAGCACCAACGACATCTTCGAGAAGCTCCGCCACGGGAGATTTCCCAACCCTTTCCCCAATAATGTTAGAGGAGATGGAGTCTTTCCACGGGCTTGCAGGGAAAATTTTCCGAGGCGGAGCTTCCGAAGATGCCGTAGGGCGTGAGCACCAACGACATCTTCGAGAAGATCCGCCGCGGGAGATTTCCCAACCCTTTCCCCAATACTATTAGAGGTGATGGAGTCTTTCACGGGCTTGCATGAATTTTTTTCCGAGGCGGAGCTTCCGAAGATGCCGTAGGGCGTGAGCACCAACGACATCTTCGAGAAGCTCCTACACGGGAGATTTCCCAAACATTTCCCTAATACTGTTAGAGGAGATGGAGTCTTTTCCACGGGCTTGCAGGGAAATTTTTCTGAGGCGGAACTTCCGAAGATGCCGTAGGGCGTGTGCGCCAACGACATCTTCGAGAGTTTCCGCCACGGGAGATTTCCCAACCCTTTCCTCCATCCATGGGGATGAAACTCTCCCTACCTATGTTGGCTTGTTGAGATGCTTGCCATGGCGTATCGATGCTCCTTTTACAGGCATGGCACTGCTTCTACTTTGTCTTGTTCCTCCGACAGGGTGTCGTGCGTTACATGCTTTATCTCATCGAGCAGTGCGTCCACCCACGCGTCCTTATCCTACCGACAGCTTTAGTCTCGATTGCACCCACCAGCCGGTACTAAAGGTTACCCACGCGTCCTTATCCCACCGACAATTTTGTTAGATGACACAAAAACCACCTTTAGTCCCGGTTGTACCCACCAGCCGGGACTAATGGTTGCCCGCACGTCAGCCCCCCCAGATAAGGCCCTCCCAGATAAGCTCCCCCAGATAAGGCCCCCATCTTTTGTCCCGGTTTGAGCCCCCCGGGATGAAAGTTCCCGCCACTGCGTTCCCGCCTATTTTCTTCCCGCGCTTTCC
Source organism: Lolium multiflorum (assembly GCA_030979885.1). NCBI lineage: Eukaryota > Viridiplantae > Streptophyta > Magnoliopsida > Poales > Poaceae > Lolium > Lolium multiflorum. The sequence continues at coordinate 209,717,442 of CM061748.1, forward strand.
ACCGCTTCCCGCCTCCGTCTTCCCGCCATTTTTCACTATATATATATGTAGTCTTGGCCTCCATTTACATATCACATCTAGACTTATACCACGTCCCGACCGGCTGTTTGCTGAGCGTCGGAGGCATACTGGTCCCTCCTGTCCCTCTAGGTGTGGCGCGCCAGATGGCCATCACGAACCACTACTACTTCGAGCTCACGCCAGAGCAGCGGAGGAATCCCAAGTGGCATCCCGACTACAGCCCGACTTGGGACGGCTTCTTCATCAATCGGCGCGAGAGTGCGCTTGCCAGGCACGTGGAGGACGGCCCGCCCCGTTCAAACTTCAACGAGGTTGGACATCGGCTGTGGTGGCGCGGCCGGACTCTCCAGAGCGTCATGGCCTACCGTGGCCCCCGCCTGCGCTACCCTTAGTCCCATCCCATGCGTGCTCACCCGCCGAGGTTCGACTACCGCGACCCCGATGCCAGCGACGACAACATCAGCGACTACGACGACTACAGTGGCGATGTTTATAGGGCTAGGCACGAGTATGACTGAATGACTCCAACATTCGAATCTGGTCATGTATCTTAATTTTTAGTTGAGCTCCGTACTTTAATTTCAGTTCAATCGTAATAAAATTTTATTCCCGCCCATTATTTCCCGCCCTTTTCCTCCCGTGCGCCGTCGTGGCGGGAAACTTTCCCGCGCGAACGGCGTTGTGGCAGGAGTAAAGAAAAGAAACAAAAAATAAATAGAAAAAGAAATAGAAAAGAAATAGAAATAGAAATAGAAATAGAAAAGAAAAAGAAACAGGAAAAAATAGAAAATAAAAAGAAACTGAAAAATAAAAGAAACAGAAAAGAAATAGAAAAAGAAATATAAAAGAAACAGACACAGAAAATAAATAGAAAATAAATAGAAAATAAAAAGAAATAGAAATAGAAAAAAAAACATAAAAGAAAAAGAAAAAGAAACAGCCTTTGGTACATGTTGGTGCGTGGAACGGGTACCAAAGGCCGCAGCCACGGGATTGCATCCCTACCGCGCGGCCGCAACGCAACTCCGCCGGCCGCCGGGCTACGAGCTCCATCGCCCGCCACGCCGCGAGCTCCGGCGGCCGCCGCGCTACGAGCTCCGCAGGTCCGCCGGCCGCTCCAGATATTGTCCGGCGCTGCGAGCTCCACCGGCCTCCGTGCTGCGAGCTCTGCAGGTCCGTCGGCCGCGCCCGACCTTGCCCGGCGCTGCGAGCTCCGCCGGCCGCCGCGCTGGGAGTTCCGCAGGTCCACGGCCGAGCCCGACCTTGCCCGCCGCTGCGAGCTCCGCCAGCGTCCGCGATGCAAGCTCCACCAGCCGCGCGCTCAAGAAATCGATTGCCGTGGCCGGCCGCGCGAGCAAGAAATTGATTGCTGTGGCCGCCCGCGCATGAAATCGATTGATGTGGCCACGCACACGCATGGGAATCAATTGCTGTAGCCGCGCGTGCAGGCAATCAATCATAATTTCTTGCTAATTAGATCAATTGCTAGGTAGATGGCTAAGCTCTCTGTAGAGTTGTAAAATTTAGTTGAATTTTTCTGATTTATTTGTGGCCTATTTGATCTTGTTTGTTGCATGTACGTTGAAAAAACTTGTTTGTGAAGCTCTATTTTACAGCCTCTGCTAAAGGGTTGTTTTTGGCTTCTTAGTTGTGCTGTAAAATAGAGCCTCTGACGAAGCTCGCGCCGGTTCCGCGCGCTGTATCCGGACGAAGCGCGCTGCAAACAACTTTTACAGCGCCAAATTTTAGAACCTCTGTGGAGATGCTCTAAGTCTTTCGCCCGCAGCTCTGCAGACACGCCCGCGCCGACGTAGCCATGTCGCGCCGCCATCCGAGCCACGCCGTCCGCCGCTGTCCTTTGCCATGCCGTCCGCCGCCGTCCGCTCCCCGACGCCGCAGGTTAGTCCGCGCGCTCCTCCCCTTTTTTCCCTCCCCCGCTCGCGCGCGTGTCGGCAGTGTCCGGCGCCGACGCCGCCGACACCGGCTACGCAGCCTCGCGACGCCGTCACTCCACGCCGCGTTGCCACGCCGCCGACGCCCTCGCCGACGCCGACGCCCACGCCGGGGACGCCCAGCCGCGCTCCGTGGCTTCGTCGACACCACCCTTAGGGTGTTCGACGAAATGCCGCAGACACCTTTGTAGACATCGAGCACCGGGAACCCGCTGATGGAGATGAACCTGATGACGGTGTCCCGGCCAACGCCCATGGTCCGGTATGCCACCGGCTGCGCCACCTTGCCGGCGTTGCGGTGGTGGCCTCCGGGCTCGACAGGCAGCTGGATGAAGCCGAAGTCCACCACGTCGTCGTCGCCGCTGTTGCGGTCGAAGATGGCGTCGCAGCTGCAGTGCATGACGCCGCACAGGAGGTCGGCCCAGTAGCCGTGTCCGTCGCGCGAGAACACCTCGTCGGCCTGGTACACAATCCGGTCGACGTCCTCGGGAATCCTGGCCTTCTTGTGGGCGCACGATCAGGATGTGACTGGTAAGGGCGACACTTGTCGACGAGGAGCCTCGCAGCAGTGGGATCATGCGGAGCGACCCGGCAACCGCATCATAGACGAGATACGCGAGCCGGTTGACTGGTTGAGGCTTGGCAAGGTCGTCGTGAAACCATCACGTTCCTGTCGACGACGCTGATGCTGGTATCCGGGCTGCCTCCACGGAGGACCAGGCAGGAGAGACCAGGCGGCGCGCCGGCGAGGTGCGCGCCAAGTTCCAGGCTCTGGACCGCCTCTTCGACAAGTGCCCATGGAACCCGAGCGCCTTCTTGTACGCAGCTCAGGATCGAGAACGGGTGCTCCCCGGCGATGAGGTCATCCTCGTCGTTCTCGTCCGCGTCCACGCGCACGCGGCGGTCCAGCAAGCAGCCAGACGGTAAACTTGCCCACGACATGCCGGCCTGACCGTACCGTTCTGTTGCTGGATCGATCGCGTAGATTGTATATCTGGAATATCGGAATATCCGTAGGTGTAGTAATTGATTTCTATTTGATATGCACATCTAGCGTAGTTTCAGTCAGAATCAACCGCCATATGGGTACGAAAAGTAGGTCCCGATCTCCGCGCGTACGTCTAGCTCGATTTGCTTTAAAAAAAAATGAAAACTGCATTTAGAAGTCTAACAAAATTTTGAAGAAAACACGAGAGAGGTAGCGGAGAGAGGAGGAGCAGTGGCGTTTGGAAAGAAAGAAAAAAAGCAGCGAGAGAGCACGAGGAGGCGGTCTAGAACTGGTATTGTTGGCCCATTTTCCGGTCGCGGAGGCAGAGCGCGCATCGCCGCCGGAGAGGAGAAGAGAGAGGTGGTTAGGTGTGTCGTGCGGAAGATCGCGAGGTCGGTCCGCGGCAGGAGGATCCGGGGAGCCGGGATTGCTGAGAATCGATGGGCGCCACCCTCAGCACCTTGGCGATGTCGTGGAGAGTCTTGTCCTAAGTATATATGTGAAAGGCCTCGCACACTCTCTTAATCTTGTGTTTGGTTATTGCTTTCTTCACTTGAATTGTTATCCATCTATCAATCTGTTATGACATGATGAATCAAATAATTGCACTTAATTTTGTAGTGACATTGAGCTATGGAGGATGGCACCTTCATCCGAGATGAGGAGCAAGAAGAAATGGTGCAGAAAATGATATATGAGAGTGCCCGTGGACCGGAACCCGATGGAGAACCCGATGGAGATGACGATGATTTCGGCTCACAATTTCTGAACGATGTCGGTGAGGGACTTGAGTCTGAAGAAAGAAGAGATAACGAAGTGTCCTTAACAAACTCCGGCGACGTGTATATTTTTATATCAAGCTAGGCTATGTTCATCACTAGATGCATTGATTTATTTGTATTGCACTTATTAACGAATCATTTTTCTTTTAGCCTTCTGGATTATCGAGCAAATCTGTTAAAAAGCAACGAGGCCTGACGCAACGTCTAAAGGGCGAGGGTAGGTTAGCCCTCACCACATTTAATGATGGTGGTGAACCGGTGGATCCCAAAGAGCACTGCCGTCAATTTATAAATTAAGCTAGAGTTTTTGTTAGGGACCATGTACCGATCAGCATTCCAGAGTTTCATAAGCCGAAGAACGCGGAGCCTGAAGCTAGTTATGTCAACGATACTCTGAAACTTTTTCTTTGGGACAGTCTACTGACACACTTCAGCCTACCGGAAGACATGACGGAATGCCAGAAGAAGAAAGTCAAGGAATGGACTCTTAAGAAGATGGCCACACAATTCCAGACATTTAAGAAAATTTATGGGCCAGATATGAACATTAAGATCCAGTATTCACTGAAAGTCTAGTGAAGATAAAAGATCAGTGGCCCGCATTTAAGTGGTATAAGCAATCGTATATTGTTGTGTCCCGATCAGTAAAAAACACGAAAAATGCTTCAAAGAAGCCGTTCGAGAAAGAAGAAGGACTTAGACATGTTAACGGAAATGATCAATAGGGTGGAGGTGCTTGAGAAAAATCAGAGGGCACCTGACCAGCCGCTGTTTCTACAAGATCCTCAAGCCGATGCCGCCCCGTCTTAGTGAAGAAGCAGTGTGGGTCCTCGCATCTTGAATGTGGAGGAAGCTACCCCGTGGATTATGTCACGGAGAAGACAGATTGCGAGCTACATGTGCCAATGAGGAACGTGTCTGTTAAGGTGGCGGTCGGCTATGTTTACCCAAATGAAGATGGAGCAACGCACCATCATATGCCCATTCAAGCTGGCTGTGCTCGTGTCGGGGTGGATGACGCTGTTCCGGGTTATGAAACAATGGAGCTTTATTTTCCTGGAGGTGACGATGAGAAGACAATGGCCGATGTCAACCGCGGTTTCGCCCTATGTTCCAAGAAATACATCGTCCTTTTGCCTAGGCCACCGACTCATCCTCGTAGCAATCCACATGAGCAGAAAATTCTACATGAGCAGCAATGGCCATTGACTCCTCCTGGTAGAAGTCCACATGAGCAGCAAAGTCCACACCTACCTGAGAGGGACCCAGCGCGAGTCCACCATCTCGAGATCCTCCGCGTAAGACTGCGCCCGTTAAGCGGAATGGTACACCGCCTAGGAAGAGACCTAGAATGGAGAAACCACTTCCGCCTATTGAGAAGTTACCTTGGAAAAAAACTATCAAGGAATGCATCGAAACCTCTAAGTCCGAGGTGGAAAAACATTTTGTTAAGAAAGTGCGAGAGATACCTTTTGAGAAGACTCTAGATCCGGTGAAAGTTGTGCGTTCCATTGAGAATCTATATGACCTTGTACCATCGCCGCCATCTGACTATAGGTGTTCTATTGAAAGGTCGTATGATGATATGGTGGAGGCGAAAAAAACAGATCAATCGATGGTCTCGGCGAAAAAAGGGAAACAAGTGCACCACCTCGGAGAACAACCCGTTCAATCGGTCCCCCTCTCAAGGTGTTTAACGAGAAGGCCGTTGAAAGTTCTCGACAAAACACAACCGATTACCCCATCGCTGAAGTAGCATACAAATTTGTTCAAGGGAAAGATTTGGTCGAGAATATCAGGTCGCTACCAACAAGTATGCGTAATTTGCATGTGTGGTACACTAATGCCACAAAGAGAGGGATCCAGGCTATCATGGTGCGAGTTAAGGATGAGCACTACTTCCAAGAATACTCTGTGAGCGTTGAGTTCTGCAAACTTTTCAGTTATACAATATCCGGGCCCTCGAAGAATCTATCATCAGTTGCTATTGTCTGTAAGTGATTTATTAATGCAATTTGAGAAGTCTTTAGCTCAGTTCGTTCATTGTCTGCAAATTATCCTCAATTTAATCTTTTGTGCGCTATATTATGTAGTTCGAAGAAGCTCGAATGCAAAAGGGATGAAATCACGGACATTGGGCTCATTGACCCAGATACAATGCATGAAAGAACCATAGAAGATCCAATCTATAACAAGGATACACTGGATACTTTGCTAAGGTTTTTGAAGCGACAACATGACATAAAGATAATACTTTGGTCTTACAACTTCAAGTGAGTGTTACTGTCTTATAACACATTCTATTTTGTTCACCATATGTTAAACTTTTAACTCATGACTTATATCTATGACATTGTATATTTAAACGTGCACAGGTTCCACTTTATTCTTATCGTCATTTAAATATACGATGGAGATGTTGAAGTCTTTGACTCACTAACCAAATAGCCTATACTATACAAGACGGCTTTTGATATGCTCAAAAAGTAATTTTAATTCTTGTCAGTTTTTTCGTTAATTTCCTGATATGAACAGATTGATAACTCTTTTATGCATTTTCTTTTGTCGGGCAGCGTATGACAAACGTTCATCCAGGAAGATCCGAGCGGTGGATGGAAACCGAAGCTGATATGGCATGCGAACAAAGTAAGTAGTACTACCTAGGTCCACACACATTTATCATACTCAATTATTGTTTGATTCAATTTATTCTTGTACAGAAATGCGCGAAACAACCAAAGGGGACTAATCTATGTGGATACTACGTTTGCGAGTAAATCCACAAGATTGTCAGCGAGAGAACGAATAATCAAAGAAATAGAGAGGTACGAAAACAATATTCACAAATTTATTTTCTTACCATAACTTTATTCAGTCATAATTGTTTGATTGTGATTTGATATATATATACACACATATAGCTCATGTATTCATTTGTATCTCATTCTTTTACAGTTGGCAAGAAAGTGGGACAAGATCTCAATCGAGCACCGCTTCAAAGCAATTGGTGAGGAATTGGCGGGATTTTTCCTTCGGAACGTTATTCCTAACTTCGCAGAGTACCACTATTAATGAAGATCTACATGGGAGTGGCGTTTTGGCACCCGGGAGCATATGCTCCCGGTTTTTAAACTTCATTTTAAATGCACTTTTAAAATGTTGAAAAAATTTAACACAAAATTTAGTAGATACATCTCGAAATTCTACACGTTCACAAAGTGGTTCCACAGAAAACCGACATTTTGAGTGTCATCTGTAAAAAAGACAAATTTTTCTGTAAAAAATGGTTGTGTATGAGACGTTTTGTTTATCTTTTTCGCACGAATCACAAAAAATGTCGGTTTTTTGCAAGACTTGGTCTGCGCACGTAAAATGTTGATACGTAAGCAAGAAATTTTTTGTTCGAATTTTTTGAACATTTTAAAATATTTTTCCGGTGGCAGGAGCATATGCTCCCATGTTCCGAATTGAATTTCCGGATCTACATGTAATATATAGTTTGACTCGGAGAGTACCACTATGCTACATGTAATAGATAGTATGCCTCGGAGAGTATCACTATGCATGAAGATCGATCTTCATGCATGTACTACTTAATTTGCAATCTGATGCAATTACACGTGTTATATTATACGCACCAAGTTGATATGCATCACCTTAATCTTCATGTACTACCTAAACCCAAAAACGTTTCTGGCGCATCGATGCGATATGAAACGGTCCGATACCCCTAAACCCCTCCTAAAACCCTTAACCCTGAATTCTTTGCCGCGGCAGAGATTTATGCACTTCCTCTGCTGCGGCAGCCAACCTTTGGTACCGATTCGTGTTACAAACCAGTACCAAAGGTCCCTAGCCCTGGGGTCTCCTGGGTGTCAATGTGGAGGCCCCTTTAATACCGGTTCGTAAAGAACCGGTACCAAAAGGGCGGGGGGGGGCTTTTGTCCCGAATCTTTTGTACCGGTTGCTTTTTCGGTACAAAAGGCCCTCTGAAACCGGTATTGTTGGCACTTTTTCCACTAGTGCATGGGTAATCCGATTTCAATTTTGGAGTTTCCCCACCCTCCAATATTTTCCTGGGTACTACAATTGACAACCGCTTGGGCTCCTCCCACATGAAAGCAATATTGTTTTTGTATTTTGGGAGTGGTGAGAGTCCTGCTAGACTGGGCCATAAAAGCATCTCCAGCCGTTGGGACTCCCCAGGCCGAAATCCGGCGCTATTTAGCGCCGGATGGATGTAAAATTTGGCCTGGGGAGGCCCATAATCCCGGTGGAGAATTCAGGATGGATGTAAAATTTAAACAAATATAGGCGAATCCAGACAAAACCAGACGAAATACGTTTAAACATAGGCGTAATTTAGAGATATTTAACATACATAGGCGAGTTCGTACATATATAGGCCGAATTTGTAATATGTTTGGATTCGACCAGAGGGAAACATAAACTAAAGCTAAACACGGCGATCTACATGCCGAAATGGCGGTAGAACACCGTGTAGTCGCTGCCGCCGTCATCGTCGTTGTCGCTGGAGTTGCCGGTGACCTCGGGCGGCGGCGCCTACTGGCTGCTCTGGCCGGCGTCTCCATACCAACGGCTGGAACCCTGGCCAGGGTCGCCGTGTGGCGGTGGCGGCCGATACAGCTCGTCGTCGCTGCTCTCCTCGACCTTGATCAACGGCACGGGTGCGACATGTGCGGTGAGTGTGGCGCGGGCGGCGCGTTGAAGCTACGCCTCCAGCGAAGACTGACCGGCGGCAGGCTTTTAGATCGTGCGGAAGACGATGCGATGAGGACGACGATCGGCCTTTCTCGCCGATAAGTCGGGGCCACGAGCCGCGCGGGAAGTTTTCTCTACGTTTCCCGCGCTTTCGTTTCCTCCGGACTCCCCGAGCGCTCCCCGGGGCGCCGGAGATAACCTGGGCTCCCCGGATGGATGAAAGCCAGATTCAGGCGAAAACAAGGATCCGGGAACACGTTTGAACCGTTTTCGTCCATCCGGATAAAAAAAAAAGAGGTCCTGGAGGACTTCCCCGGAAGACGGCTGGAGATGCTCTAACAGTTAGATTAGACTGCTTCAGCCCGGACGGTTTGTCTATGGAAATTGAGTCTTTCTCTAAGAGCATCTCCAACAATTAGAATTCACTAGGAAAAAAAGATGACATGCACAAAGGTTTGTGTGTGGAGCGCTATCATTGCACCGTGTGACTCGTGAGGGGTATATCTCACAACTCGATACATGTTACAAGAACGAAATGAAGTGGGGGAGGTTGAGAAAGAGGGATTTGGAAGGATGAAAGAATGCAAAATTTTGCATTTATTTTAAGTAATGCAAATTTGAAATGATATGTCTTTCGAACCAAGCTTCTAGTGACAAGCGGTTTTCTTTACGTTACATGCATCTAGATCTTCAAAACAAAATCCCATGATAGGTTTGACGATTTTTTTTTATTGTTAAAACTAATATGCGTGTACTTGAAATACTCACGCAAACATGGAAGTACACATAGTCATCTATAAAGGCGGCTCCATCTATCTATTATTTGCTCCATTATCTAAAATAAAGTGACACCTACACTTATTTTTTTAGGGGAAGTGACACGTACACATGGGCTCGACATGAACCATGCGATGAGAGACTAACTTCACAAAAGTACTGGCCTCGGACCATGGGCCCGCTAGGATGATCTAGACGAGTGTCACAGGAGCAAAGGGCCGGCTACAACCAGGATGTTGACTGTCTAAGATAGTCATTTTTTTAGAAACACAGTACAAACGTAGGCGCTCACATACACGCGCATACACTCACCCCTATGAACGCACACACGCACACCCTACCCCTATGAGCACTCCGAAATACTGAGCCGGCAGATTGGATCTTGAAATTAACAAAGTCACCACAGGCGCCTCGCTGTCGACGGGAACGTTACCTCCCACTGAATGAATATTCCGCCTTTATGAGACACACAGATGTCAAACCGAGTTTAAACTCTGGTAGGATGGGGGTACAACCACCCCAGCAAAAAGGTTCATAGATGGTCATTGATGGTGTCTATACTACAAACATATGGTTAAAAAAACAAGCAAAAAAGTTTATAGATGTGTAAGGCCATGCAATATAATCAATAAGAAAATGGTAAATATTACAAGATTGTATCATGAAAGAAAAAAGAGTTTGGAGCCCTTAAAGATTCGCTACTATATTTTAGATTTATTTTGTAATCATTGGGGACAGCTCGTGTATCTACCATGTACTATTTGTTATTATAAATATATGTTGTATTGATTGTCAAAAAAATACTAAATATTATTAGGGAAGTTACACGAGAGTTTTAGGGAACTATGTAAAGAATAGAATATTGAAACCATATTGATAATTCAAATTGAAAGGGAAGTAAAAAGCCAATAGTCAAATGATCATTCCATAATTTCAAGAAGTGAAATTATTGTTGTATAACAACAAATTCTAGTGAATTAAAAATATTATATAAAATGCTACAAATGTTCACCGTCCTTGACTTTTACAATTCTTGATGATTCCCTAGTTTGCTAGAAATTTCCTTTGAAAAGAAATCCTAATTATGTGTTTCATATTATGTTCATTTGGTTTGTGTATGATCTGCCACTTGTGGAAAAACTACAGCCAAATTTTTGTAAGAGGCTTTGACAAGATTCCCAAAATAGGGGTAAGATTGTTGAAATATGGGCGTAAGACTAAGTCCTGTGGACCATATTAGATTTTAGAAATTCTTATAAGTCGTAATGCTCAACGTGATAGCCCATGTGAGATGCAGCTAAGTTCGTTGCAACTTACACAAGGCATGGCAAGAGGTGGATGCCCAAATTTATTCCCACATGAAAAGTTCGTAGTAAGTTAGAGCAACTCCACCCGCGTCCTCCAAACCATGTCCGGTGAAAGCACCGAATCAGTCGTTTGCGGGATGCCACACCTTGGTGCGCGCTTGGGGGTGTCCCACTCCAGCTGCGTTCCCCAAACCTGACCCTAAATAATTTTCTATTTAAAATTAGTGCTTTATTTATAATCTTGGAGATGCTTCGTCACTTTTACATGGAAAAAATATTAAAACAGGCAAAGAAGAACATACAGAATTCTTGGAAAACACCAAGATAAAGCATAAAAATCTAGACTAGAGGTTGGCCCTAGTCTTCTACGCTCCTCGCTGTCGTCCCTATGGTAGTGGATACGGCAACTCTTTGTCATACACCTTGACGCTTATCTCGCCGTCGTCTTCGTAGAAGAAGTTCACCAAGCAGCCGATATCAACGTCGTGTCGCGGGCAAACTTCTTCCAGCCGATGTGGAGGTACATCTTGCCTTCCCCGTCGAACAAGACCTTCACGGCCCACTGGCAGAAGTTGCAGCCTCCTTCCCGCAGGGTCACTGCGCTCGGCTGCCGACCAGCGAGAAATTCGGTGAACGTGTCCGGGAGCTTCTTCTTGTCGAAAGGGTTGTCGTTGATAGAGACGGTGAACTCGAAGTACTTGTCGCAGGGGCAGCCTCTTCCCCAGGTGACGGTGAGCGTGTAACACGACGGCACCTGCCCCTGCCACGGCTGCGGTGGCCGCGACCGCCCCTGGTCGAACCCGCCATGGAGCGTGTGTGGAGAAAGTTGGGTGGCGGCGGCTAGGTTGTGGATGTGTGGTGCTAGGGTTGTGTTATAGGGGCGATGAGCGAGCACCCCGTTTTATACGCCAGAGGCAGGCGAGGGGGCGGTGGCTCGCATTAATGCCGACACGCAGGACAAAGCGCAACAAGATGTCTCGATGCGCATATCGAAAACTACAACATCGCTACGCGGAAATTAAATTATGTTGGCAGAGGTAGGCGATAGGTGGGCGACAACTCTGTGTCGCTGAAGATGCTGGCCAGCCACTCGCAACGCACGTTTTTGTTTTTTCCGGCGTCCCCACAACATTCCTAGTGTAGCGGTGACGTGCTCGGGGCACCGGACACCATATTGGGCCGCACCAAATGAAAATAGGCTTTGGGACGCACGACTGGGGAAGGTCAAACGTCATGCACAACCCTTTTGGTGGATGGTTTGGGGGACGCGATGGGAGATGCTCTTAGACCACCTTAGAGTGGAGGTTTCCATCATTTGGTAAGAGCGTGAGAAGATGATTGGTACATGCGCACCCCTCCTCTGTCACCTGTCGGTCGTCTCGCCACGACGATGTGGTTTGCGGGATTGAGCCCCGTCTCCCTCAACATCACCGACAACTACTTTATCTACACTCGATCAGTACATATGGCATATTCCGATTTGTTTAGGTCACATAGGGTGAAACACGGGATTGAGCCCCGTCTCCCTCAACATCACCACTGCATCGACAACTACTTTATCTACACTCGATCAGTACATATGGCATATTCCGATTTGTTTAGGTCACATAGGGTGAAACATAAAAACAACCGGCAAAATAACAAAAAAGTAATGCGTTTAAGAATCTTGCAATCTTCTAAGAAGGCACTGAAGGCGAGAGTCAAAACTGATGTTGACATTGAACACCTGGCAACACCTCGGAGATGGCCTTCGCAGCGATGTTGCAGGACGACGAGCAGCACACGACCTCAGCCCAAGTCTAGGACGTCGATGGATGATGAGGCTGAGCGGACGGAGAGCGGTTGCGCTGGCAAGGAGCACATGCACTGATTCTTATGTTTTTTCACAAACTACAGCATCGCCCCACACTCCACAAGGGAGAGGTGGGTCGAGCTCGGGTTCTTTGCATCCTTCGCCAATGAAGACGCCATCTGCTGAGGTGATCACAAGGGGCACCGGTGTTTTCCTGGGTGGGAGATATTCTAAAAAAGATGTGATTGCTTTTGGTGGAATTTCTGAAGAGGCGGTTTTTGGTGTGCGAACAAGTGAAAGAATCAAAGCTCAGCCTAATGCTGATGTGACACAACTGGAACGTGCGCAGCAGAATGCACAGGCTAGAGATGATATTCTGTATTCAGGTACTAATATTCCTTCCAAATTCACGATTGCTTCCATTCCAAATGAAGTTGTTGTTGCCCGTGCATCTAAGTTAGGAATTTCTTTAGGGGTTTCACCAAGTAATGTTTCCACTTCAATTAACAAGATCAAAGATATAGACCTACAGAGAAATAAAAGTGAGGTTCAGAGTAAAGAGGATGACACCTATTCTAGCTCGGTTATGGATGAGGCAAATGGCCTTAGTTCAGACCTGGTTGATGAAGAACACCCATCCTTGGAGGGTCACAAGGATCCTCCGTTGAGACCTACCAAACCAATCAGGGTATATAAGAGAAGGATACCAGACGTAGCTGTGGTGCGACGATGCAGTGCACGCCTAAAGAATAAAAATAAAAACTCAGTGCTTTTACAATGAAAGGGGGATTTTGGAATAGTGATGGGTTTCGGGATACTGCCAAACATTGTTTTGTGCATGAAACTATAAGAGATCTAAAATTAGATTTTTTTGCCATAATTGAGACGGGGCGGGATAACTTTTCTACGCCTTTCCTTAGACACCTTTCAGGGGGTCTTGATTTCGTTTGGTATTGCCTACCTCCACAAGGGAGATCCGGAGGCATTTTAGTAGGTATTAATAGCGAGACTCTTCAGGTCCTCAAGGTTGTTAATGGCAGCCATTGTGTCAAATTCCACATTCGTTCCAAGCTAGACGGTTTTGAGTGGTCTCTTATACCCGTCTATGGGGCAGCTCAAGATGAGCATAAGCCGGAGTTCTTAGCCGAGCTGGTAAGAGTCTGCGAGATTGAAACTTTACCTCTGCTTATAGGGGGCGATTTTAACATAATGCGTAGACAGGAGGACAAGAATAAAGATAATTTTAATCCACGTTGGCCCTTTGTTTTTAATGCTATTATTGAGAGTCTTGATCTTCGAGAGATTGAGCTTTCAGGTAGACAATTTACGTGGGCGAGTCGTAGAGAATCACCTACATATGAAAAATTAGACAGAGTTTTGGCGAGTGTCGAGTGGGAGCAGAAATTTCCTCTTGTGTCGGTTAGAGCCCTCCCTCGGGCAGGTTCGGATCATACTCCTTTGATTCTCGATTCAGGTGAACAAGCTCACCTCGGGAACAAGGTCCAATTCTCTTTTGAACTCTCATGGCTGAGACGTGAGGAATTCTCTGATCTCATTGCAAGGGAGTGGAATTCTATACAGCATGGGAATAGTCCTATGGAGGTATGGCAAAATAAAATCCGTCATCTTAGGAGTTACCTTAGAGGGTGGGCAAAAAACCTTAGTAGTGTTTATAAAAAAGAAAAAGAGAGACTTTTGTTGTTGATTGACTTTCTAGATAAGAAGGCTGAGACTATGCCTCTTAGTGCTTCAGAGCGTGCAGAACTAAAAGTCTCTACAGATAGCTTAGCCAAGCTGCGTCGTGAGGAAGAATCGAAATGGGCCCAAAGAGCTAAAGTCAAATATATTCAGGAAGGAGGTCATAATACTAAATTTTTTCACCTTATTGCCAATGGTAAACATAGGAGGAAAAAATATTCCAACTAGAACAAGAAGAAGGTACGATCGTTGGTCAAGAAAATTTGAAAGTGTATATTTCAGAATACTATAAAAACCTATTCGGAGCTCCGAGCCCAAATCTTTTTGCTATGAGAGAATCGGACACAGTTGTCGGATGAAGAGAATAAAATTCTCATAGCCAACTTTACCGAACAGGAAGTATACGCTGCTATTATGCAAATGGAGAAAAATAAGGCGTCGGGACCGGATGGTTTTCCCGCTGAATTTTATCAAAATTTTTGGGACGTGATCAAAACAGACCTCATGGCCATGTTTGCAGCGTTTCAGGAGGGTGATCTTCCTCTATTTCATCTTAACTTTGGAACGATCATTTTGCTTCCTAAGAAAGAAAATGCGATTCAGATCCAACAATATAGGCCAATATGTCTTCTAAATGTAAGTTTCAAATTTTTTACTAAGGTGGGCACGAACCGTGTCACAGAGGTCGCACACAAGGTGGTCAGACCGACACAAACTGCGTTCATGCCAGGGCGCCACATTTTAGAGGGAGTCGTTGTCCTCCACGAAACCATCCACGAACTTCAAAGGAAAAAAATGAACGGTGTTCTTCTGAAGTTAGATTTTGAAAAAGCGTATGATAAAGTTAATTGGGATTTCTTACAACAAGCTTTGCGAATGAAAGGTTTCAATCCGAAGTGGTGTAAATGGATCCAAGATTTTGTGAGTAGAGGGAGTGTCGGCATTAGGGTGAATGATGACATTGGACATTATTTTCAAACGAAGAAAGGTCTTAGACAAGGAGATCCTTTATCGCCAATTTTATTTAATATTGTCACCGACATGCTAGCTATTATCATTAATAGAGCTAAGGAGGATGGTCAGGTCGAGGGACTCATACCTCATCTTGTGGATGGTGGTGTCTCAATTCTACAGTACGCGGACGACACCATTCTTTTTATGGAACACGATTTGGAAAAAGCCTTAAATATGAAGCTAATCTTATGTATGTTTGAACAACTCTCTGATCTAAAAATTAATTTTCACAAAAGTGAGCTTTTTTGTTTTGGCGATGCTAAAGATGTGGAGGAGGACTATCGCCTTCTTTTTGGATGTGACCTGGGAATGTTCCCTTTTAAATACTTAGGTATCCCAATTCATTTCAGAAAACTTAGAAATGGGGAATGGATGCCGGTTGAGGATAGATGTGAAAGAAAGTTGAGTTGTTGGATAGGAAAATTGTTGTCTTATGGCGATAGATTGATCCTCATAAATTCAGTTTTGACGAGTTTACCGATGTTCATGCTATCGTTCCTCGAGATACCTATAGGGGTAAGGAAACGATTAGACTATTATCGATCACGTTTTTTCTGGCAAAGCGATGGGCACAAAAGAAAATATAGGCTGACTAAATGGAACATAATTTGTCGACCTAAAGATCAAGGAGGGTTAGGGATTGAAGTACTAGAAGTCAAAAACAAATGCTTGCTTAGTAAATGGTTGTTTAAGCTTTTAAATGAAGAAGGGGTTTGGCTAGAATTACTTCGAAACAAGTATTTGCAATCTAAAACTTTGTCACAAGTGACAGTAAAACCTCTTGACTCTCCCTTTTGGAAGGGACTAATGAAAGTGAAAGAAGAGTTCTTCAAAAGAGGCACTTTCAAGGTGGGTGATGGCACCTCAACCAGATTTTGGGAGGATGTTTGGTTAGGAGATAGCCCTTTGTCTCAGCAGTATGAGTCGCTATATAACATTGTCAACAGAAAACAAGTTGCTGTTGCTGATGTTTTGGAAGCTAATTCACTGAATATTTCATTTCGTAGGACATTGACACCCAACAAGTGGGTGCAATGGTTAGAACTAGTTGAACGCCTGATGAATATTCAGTTGTCTAATGAGAAAGACACTTTTGTATGGAGACTTACTACCTCTGGTGGTTTCACGGTTAAATCTATGTATCTTGATCTTTTAGATGATCAAACTAAATACCTGCGCAAATATATTTGGAAAATAAAGGTTCCTTTAAAAATTAAGATAAAAGATATTCATGTGGTTCCTCCACCGTAAAGTAATTCTAACAAAGGATAATCTTGCTAAAAGGAATTGGGAAGGAAGTAAAACTTGTGTGTTTTGTGATAAAGATGAATCCATTCAACATTTGTTCTTTGAATGCCCGTTGGCAAAAATTGTTTGGCGCATAATCTTTTTGGCGTTCAGTATATCCCCACCTTCTAATGTTACAAATCTTTTTGGAAATTGGTTAAGCGGTATTGCCAAAAAAGATTTAATCCAGATTAGGGTGGGTGTTTGTGCCATTGTTTGGGCTATATGGAATGTTCTTAATGATCTTATTTTTAACAAGCAGAAACCTCATTCTTTCTTACAGGTTATTCCCTTGGCCATACATTGGATCCGTACGTGGTCTTATATCCAAGAAGAGGAGCAGCGAGCTGCCATGGAGTCTGGGTGCAACCGTTTGGAGATGGTCGCACGGAATTTCTACAGTCAGTTCGGTAGGCGGCTTGATCATAGGATCACAATATGATGTATCACTGGCACCCGCTGTTTTTTTTCTTTTTAATGGTTGATCTTTGTATCGACCATGGATGATACTTGATTTGTAATAAGGTTCTGCACTCACTCAAAATAAAGTAATAAAGCGGCCATATGCATCAGTTTGATGCAGAGGCTGGGGCAACCCCATTTCGAAAAAAAAGGAGCACATGCACCGAGGGAACGAGCACATCGTTCGGAGAGTGAGAACGAGCTGCGGAAAAACGTGCACTGCAGAATCTTCTATAAGTACAACTTTTGATAAAGAAATCACATAAAGATTTTATTCTTTAATGGTAATTTCAGTTTTCAGTATACTTTCTCAAGAAAACCGTGTGACCATCATCATATTAAGTAATGAAGTCATCCATGTCGTCTGACCCCCGGAGTTGAGCGAGTGTAACAAGCTGGAACTCCATTAATTTAAGGGTTAACTAACACAAAATATACCTTTCTGCAGCATCTGAGAAGCTTGTTCTATGCAGTTACATTGTAAGTATCAGCACATTTTGTAACTGGCGGCGATAGCTTTGCACAACTGCATCGATATGCTAAAGTAAGAGACAAAGGAACAGTCGACAGCGCAAATGGCAAGCAAGGTAGGCACAATGGGACAGGGCATCACGCATAATCCAACAACATATACCATCTGCTTCGAGTCGCACTATAAATCGCTGCATGCGTACATCATTTGCTTGAATTGCTTCCAATGGGTTTGGAGCCGCCGGAAGTCAGCCTAGACTAAATAGTGCTCGGATGCTGGTTGTCAAGTTGAGCACTCGTTTTTTGACCGTTCGATCGAGTTGATCCGCGCTGCCCCGTTGTCCCGTTCCGACACCATCACACCTGGGATCCAGCCTGGCTGCCAACCGCCTCCTCAGTCCTCTCCCTCAACCCGATGTGCGTCGCCGTCTCCCCGGCCAAACTCCGGCCAACACAACCGCGCGCGCTCGCACGCCGATCAACGTCCTAGTGCTGCGCCGCTCGCGTGACGGCAGACTCGCTCCACCCCGCGCGTGAGCGCCGCCGCTGACTCGGCCGCTGCCCACCATGCTCTGCCGCCCCTAGATCCCCGAGGAGCTCCTGTCCGTAGTTTTGGCCTCCTCGTCTCCGGTGACCGCAATCGCTCCTGTGCTCGTGTGTCGCAGATGGCACGCTGCCAAGGCCTCATCGCGCTTCCATCTCGCCCTTGGCGCACGGCTGCCGCTTCTCGCCGCGACCCCGGGGATCCGAGCGCGTGTGGTGGTGGTCGTCGCGCACCATCTCAGCCCCGGCCTCCGACATCGGGGTGGACGCTCCTCGCCGGGGATCCGAGCGTGCGTGGTGGTGCTCGTCGCGCACCATCTCATTCTCAGCCCCGCTGCTACTTCAGAGGAAAGGGGGTCGAGGCAGCACTCTGCGTCGCGCACGGTCTCGGCTCCGACATACGCCGCCTCAAGCTCCGGTAGCCGTCACGGAGATCGGGTTGGACGACCTCGCTGCGCTGCTACTTCGAAGCAAAGGGGATCGAAGCAGTCAAATTGGGGACGAACCTTATCTCTTCTTTTCTTTTACATTGTAGTGTTCCAACTTTGACGAATTTACACACAAGTACGTACAATTGCCCTTGCAGCCTTCTAGGCTTAGTTGAATGTTGCATTTTAACCCCTCCCACCATCCATGTATCGGACATCGTAGTTCAGTCCTTGCTTATGAGCTTGAGGCTGCGTGTAGGACATATAAACTAGTTTCACGTATGAGCTAAGATTGACCACGTCACCAGCGAGGAAGACTGCAACTAAAAACACACCACCGAAGATAATTTATTTAGGCTTAATTAAGTTTTCATTTTAGTCCCTTCCGCCAAAAGATCAGGAACCACACGCGCTCAATGTCGTCGCTATGTGCTAAGTCATTTTTGTACGGCGGTATTATTGGTTTCACATATGAGCTAAGTTGTATATACCACTATTGCCAAATTGCATACGTCATATGTTGAGTTGTCGACCTCTACACGAGAGTGGCAACAACTTATTTTAAGGAGTGGTCGTACCTATAAGTACATGTATCCCACCATGCTAAGTTATCTACGATGGTGCTTAGTTTCCTATCGTGGTGTCGCAACTTCTCTTCATCTTGATTGATTTGCTCATGTCGCTGAAATATGCCAAGTTAAACGGTCTTCCCACCATCTCGACCTCTCAATTGTCCTAGAGCTCCGAGCCGCCACCTGTTCGGCCTAGCTCCACAAAGGGATAAGTACCGTCCGTATCAGAGTGGTATCCTGTTCATCTTCTTGCAGCTCTTGTAGTGCCCCGTGTCTTGGCTCGCGGAACCGGCACATTCACGGTGATCGAGAATCGAGATGGAGTTGTACCTCGCGGCGGCTGCCATGAAGACACAATTTTTTTTTCTTCACACATGTGCTAAGTTATATTCTTACCGATGATATTACTGGTTCCACATATGAGCTAAGTTGTATTTTTCACTCAAGAAAATGTTCACTCACACATTTGCTAAGTCGGGTTGGAAGACGATAAATTGTTGCTTCACACATGTGCTAAGTTGCATACCCACTATTTCCAAGTTGTATACCCACTAGTATTAAGTTGCATACCCAATATTGTTAAGTTGCATACCCACTGGTGTTAAGTTGTATACCCATTATGATTAAGTTACATCCATTGTCCAATATAGTTTCACCGCGTCTAAATTTTGTACCACCACTACTAAGTTGGCTAGAACCATTATGGTAAAGTTGCACATCGGTGTCTTGAACTTGCATGTTCATGTGTCTAAGTTGCCTAGTGTAGTACTAACTTAAGTAGCATTGTCGTATCTCACTGGTACCAACTTAGCTACCTTCATAAACCAAGTTGTCAATAATAATAGTGGTACTATGAAGTTGCCTACTATTATTATTGAGTTGAGTATCTTAAAAACTAAGTTGTCTACAAAATATAGAAAAATAGCGAACTTGTCAATCACCATGCCTAAATTGTTTACTACTAGTACTAAGTCGGCTAGCATCAATGTATGGATGTTGTGTATCTTTCTTGTGGAGTTTCCTACTGTTGCGCCTAAGTTGTGTATTGTTTTGTTATAAAGTTGTATTTTGTTACTACTAAGTTGTCTAGTTACTAACGATATACTATGAATTATGGTTGGGGCACTAGTAGTGGAATGTTGCAAGTCTCATTACTATGAAGTTGTTCATTGTTGCCGCTAAGTAAGTATCTCAGAAACTAAGTTGGATATAGAATAAGCAAGAAAAATAGTATAAGCAATTCTTTATACGGAGTTGGTTTGCTACAACACTAGAGTTGCTTTTCCGCAGCAACAAAGTTGTTTTTTGAAAAATAAAATTGTCGAAACATATACAAATGGGATCTAGTTTTGAAGATCTCGTCGCGAGAGGCCTTACGATGAAAACAAATTAGAATTCCGACACACGGTTTAAAAGTTATGACTTTTTCATTGCTCTCCATATGAAATTAAATGCACGCATAGGGAGTTTATGGGTGATTCACGTGAACTAATCTCAACTTTCCCTTTTTAGACATAAATTCTTTCCTTTTATAGGCGAGTGCTGGGATAGATAAAGTAGCATCCAAATAGCCGGATGCTGCCTAGTCATCTCGCTAGATCCCTGGTGAGTGCGCAATGAACTTACTCTTCTTATTCAGTAATTAATCTTCTTTTTTTTTCAAATTTTCACGACGGGGGTGGGGGGATTCTCTCCCCACCTGAATATATTGGAAAAAGGGGCAGACCTCAGATGGTTTTACAGAGAGGGAGGCCGAGGCAGGGAACAGAGAAGTTGCATAGAGGAGCCATAAGGCAGGCTAGCCAGTCATCAACAGGACCATGTAGCTCAGCTCATCTGCCTCGTTAGTTAGACAATTCAGTGGATTCTGATTTTTAAATCTTCATTTTACTTGATAATCTGCCAAAATACCCTTGCTAAATTTCCCTAGTACTTTAACCTTAATTCCAGTGTTATATGTAGTGATCAGCTTTGTATGCCTCTCATCAAGATCGGGCCTTCTTGCAGATCGCAGGCTGAGCAATGGGGAAATGGTGTCCAGACCCAACGATTGCGAAAGATGTGACAGAAGTGCGTAACTAACTCTGCACAATGATAGTATGCACATTTGCAATTCACCTGCACAAAACTATGCATGCAATGCTGATTCTGTTTTTCGGTCGATGCCAGTTGATTGGCAGAACCCCTCTCGTGTACCTCAACAAGGTGGTAACCGGATGCGAGGCCCGCATCGTCGCCAAGCTCGAGCTCATGGGGCCCTGCTCCAGTGTCAAGGACAGGTACGAGACCATATGTTAAGTGTGAGTACTTTAACATTCCACTTATCAGGAATAAATTATCAGTGATGTTATTCTGACGGTTCTGCTGATTTTGCAGGATTGGTTACAGCATGATCGCCGATGCAGAGGACAAGGGTCTGATCACTCCAGGAAAGGTGATCACCACACAGTGGGAAGCACCAAACGAAGATCATCATCAAAATAGTTCATAGGAAGCTTTTACAATTTTATATCTGCGAACTATGTTGCCTTCTGGTTTTTACTAGTTTTGGGAATTATCTCTCTGTCTAAAATAAGCAGGAAGCATGTTGTTTTCAGAGTGTTTTGATCGAGCCTACTGGTGGCAACACCGGCATCGGGCTCGCATTCATGGCGGCCGCCAAGGGCTACAGGCTCATCGTCACCATGCCGGCGTCGGTGAGCATGGAGAGGAGGACCGTGCTCAAGGCCTTCGGCGCGGAGGTGGTGCTCACCAACCCGCTCCTCGCCATGGACGACGTGGTGCAGAGGGCGGAGGAGATCGCCGCCAAGACGCCCAACTCCTACGTTCTCCAGCAGTTCGAGAACCCGGCGAATCCCAGGGTACATTACGAGACAACGGGGCCGGAGATATGGAGCGGTACTGCCGGCGCGGTGGACATCCTCGTGGCCGGCATAGGAACCGGCGGCACGATCACGGGGGCAGGCAAGTACCTCAAGGAGATGAACCCCGAAATCAAGGTGACTCTGAGCTCATGCCTCGTTACTTCATCATCGTGTGATTTAATCCATGATATTGACAATTTTGTAACTGAAGATCTACGGCGTGGAGCCGTCAGAGTGCGCCGTTTTGTCCGGAGGGAAGCCTGGTGAGATAATCATACCGTGATTAGGGACCCTGATCTATCTCCATCTTCCTGAT
This sequence comes from Lolium multiflorum, assembly GCA_030979885.1. NCBI lineage: Eukaryota > Viridiplantae > Streptophyta > Magnoliopsida > Poales > Poaceae > Lolium > Lolium multiflorum. The sequence goes on from CM061748.1 coordinate 209,739,438, forward strand.
CTTTTTGGTTTCAGGGCCGCACAAAATCCAAGGTCTCGGCGCCGGTTTCGTTCCTGGCGTCCTCGACGTCAGCATCCTCGATGAAGTCTTCCAAGTAAGAACCGACTACTGCTGTATGTTCCTCGTCTGAAACATTTTTATTGTTATGATTGTCCACGACATTCTTCCATTTCTTGCCAGATCACGAACGAGGAAGCCGCGGCCATGGCGAAGCAGATAGCCTTGAAAGAAGGTCTTCTGGTGCGCAAACAAACCTCAGAACTCAGAGCGATGATCTCTCTCCTCTGCTCTCATAAATTTCATATTATATGAATCGTGGCAAGGTTATGATGTGTGGTTTTTGAAGGTCGGGATGTCATCCGGCGCTACCGCGACTGCTGCTATCAGGGTCGCCCGAAGGGCCGAAAACAGAGGCAAACTCATCGTCGTGAGTGTCGTTTGTCAGATGTTAACTTGCTGCGGTATATTTGTTACCCCTGATTGTGTTCTGGTATGTTGAAGGTTGTGTTCGCGAGCTTCGGAGAGCGTTACCTGTCGTCGTTTCTCTTCGAGTCCATCAGAAAGGAGGCGGAAAATATGGTCTCTGAGCCATGAGTGGTCTGTTCTCATGTTCATGGAACAGTTTAGGCACTTCTTTTATTTTGGACCCCGCTGCTCAAATCTCCTTTTTTTACTTCGCCTAGTCCAGTGAGAATGGTCTTGTTTTCCTAGATTTGTATTGTGCTACCTCAGTTTCTAAAAATAAGACATTTTAACAGTTTAAATTGAACGGTCAGAACGTTTAATTGTAAGGTACAAACGGAGTGTGGTTTATTCAACAATAATAGTTGATGTGTATCAATCAATAGATAGCCAGATAATCAATTTTTTCAAACAAAAAATAGTCAGTATGTATCAAGAAAAATAAACTAAGTTACAACACCTATGATGGAAAGACGTCGACATGGTGCCATGCCATGTTAAAAAGGCCTAACCGAAGAAGGAGAAGGATGGCTGACTCGATGGCAATTTTGGGAACTCGGGACCTTTCCCAACCTCAACGGTGCGAGTCCCTCGCCTCCACCACACACTACAATGGGTGACGCACTTCGATGTGCTCACGATCTCAAAATGCCATTGGCAGAAGGACGGAGAAGAATCGGAAGGCCAAACTTGTGGAGATGCCACATCGTTTAGGGAGAGCTCATTGACATGGTGGGCTTGCCGATGACCCCGGCTAAAATCAGCATAGGAGATTAGTGCAGCCGGAAGCGACCTGATTGATCTTGTAGTGGATTCTGATAAATAAAGAGATACATAGGAGTGGTTCCAAATTGCTTTAGGTTGTGCCCTCCCAATTGTGACCGTTGTTGATTCTGGCCAGGGCAGGGGACAGGAAAACGGTGAGATGTCCCTGGCTAGGTGACATCCATTTTGTCTCGATCGTCTGCATGCCAATGGCATAATCCTGGCGATCACATTAAAATTAGAGCTGGCAATTGTTTTTATTCAAATAGTGGGCCGACGTGGGCCTTAATGAACCCTTTGGTAGAGACCACCGTACGAGTTCAAAAAGAGAGGGGTGAATCGATATAGGGTTATGTTATATTCCTAAGCAATCCCCCAAGCCACCATCACCCACCTTTATTCACTGTCCGCTCGATTGTGGAGCTCGTTATCTGGTGTTTGAGGAAAACACACGAGTTCTAGAGCCAAGGGGGATCATTATGCCTTTTTCCCTAGATAAGAAGGAGCCCGCTTCAGCGGCGGGTATATGGTAAAGAGTTTAGGGTTAGATATCAAAAGCTGGAAAACACTTAAGTTTTTACAAGCAAATGTATAACTTGTTCAAATACCTCTATTAGTCCTAGTCCCAAAGTTACTTTCCACTCCACACTGTTAACTCTAACCACAAATGAGGAGGAGACTGGTTCATCGACGGGGAAATGAAGGTGGTGGCACTGGTGCCATGAAGATGCAACGATGTTCCTCCTTTTCTCCCTCCACACCGTTAGACGGCGGCTATGTTCTCTTGTCACTCATCTTCTTCTTTCCATGTATCCTTTTCGGCAGCAAAATTACCCCATGTGTTGTTGACAAATTGATCGTGCATGCGAATGCATGCTAGCTAGCATTGTCCCTTTCTTGCGGGTGCCGGTGCCAAATTCTAGGAAAATTCCTACAGGCAACGTTGCATCCACTCCCACCTCATCGTCGGCAACAAGAGATGCATTACATGTGTAGAACACAAGATGGAGGCTCGACATCTACCAAGACGCTAAAAACTACACTGAAAGAACTGAAAAATCTTACACCCCTAGCATGTCGGCAAACTAAACTAACCCTTAGTAGAAACTACCCAAATCTTAGCATGATCCTTGATCTGATCGATGACCCTCTGATTGGGTTTGTGGTTGTTCTTGAATAGTCTTCCATTCCTATCGCGCTAGATGGACCATGTTGTGAGCATGACAAGCGTGTTTAGCATTTTCCTCCTTTTGCCTTGCAAGATGATGAGACCAGCTATGAAGGGTTTGGTCCAATGATAGGACGACCTGCCACTAGTAGAAAACATGTGTTAACACACGGCTAAAATGGCTCGTCGCACATGATAATCCTTGCCATCGATATGAAAGGTTAGGTGATTGATGGCTCCCAAGTGCAGGAGATTAATTGTAGTACTTTTCAATAAAAAAATGTTGTCAAACACACGAGGAGCTAAAGGTATTGGTTAGCAAAATAACAAGAAAACAGTAATAGTAAAGTAACGGTTTTTGTGTTTTGGGTATATAGTTTGCAATAAAAATAAAGTGCGGAAAGTAAATAGCAAATAAGTAAATGCTCTCAATCAGAGAAAAGTCCAATCCTCTATGCAGCAAGAGGACAAGCTAAAGTGTGTGTGCTTATATGAGACAAATGTTCCCGAGAGCGGCATGGATTCACTAGCATGTGAGTTCTAAACAACATGGTAAATTAATATCTTGTCAAGTTTTATTCAATTAGGAACGCCTAGAGCTATTTTCATGTGCATAAAGGAATCATTAAGACATAAATGTCCCATCATAGCAATAAGATTTAGGGTCCCCGACATAAACCCCTCTAATGCAACACATAGTGTTGGAAGACGGATTCTGTCATTCCGACCCCTCCACCACTAATGCATTACATCAAAGTGCAGCCCTATGAGCCCATATAGGTGAAGTAATATGCACTCGATGTTCACATAAAACCATCATAGAACATCATAAAAGATAGAAAACTTGACCTAATAATCATTTCACATCATATAGAATCATAGCCAAATCATCCTATGCCCTCAGGAACGTGCGAAACTACTCACAAGTGACAAACATCATCCAGAGGCATAATGTTTCCAACACAATCTGAATATATAATCTCCCCACCAAATAATAAAAAAGTACCAATCACAAACATAAAACATCACTAATAACAGTATCCAGTGTTCAATTCAACACAAACTATGAGGGGGATGACGTCGATCTCGTAGATGGTGATGGTGATGATGATGTTGCTGGTGGAGATGTTGATGGAGATGACTCCTCCCAAGCCAAGGAGGAGTGGGGATATCGATAGCGTCGCATTCCCCTTCACCGGAGGCACTGGTGCAGCAGGATCTTCCCTCTCCCGGAGTAGGAGAGGACTTTCGCCTCCGCCGCTTAGGTTTTTGGCCGAAACGGAGTGTCTGGGATAAAAGGGGGGGCGAAACAATGTCCGAGCTGCGAACGAACCTAGGTGGCGCGGCCAGGAAGTTGGGCCACGCCACCTGGTGACGTTTGCACCTCATGGCCCCTCTCGCGTGTTTCTTTCGCTTATGGCCTTCCTTCGGGTGAAAAACTGATCAGATATTTTTTCCTCAAATTTTTGCGATCCAGAAAGTTCTGAAACAAATAAAATACGAAAAAGGAGGTTTTCTGCCTCCCAGGAATTAAATACCAATGAAGGGAACTTTGTAGGAAAGTCCCAAAAATCATCTAGAAATGCATAAATAACAATGTATGAAGGTAAATAACAATGAAAACTAACTCTATATGTAGCAATAATGATGATACAATATGCATGTATCAGTGATGTACCTCTACAGCTCACAAGGTGTATTTAACCATCTGAGATGGGCTCTCCATTATCACATGCTTCTTGCCAAGAAAACATGTGCGATAGAAATGGCCGGCACAAATGGTTTCTATACGTTTCCGTCAGCGCATTACAAGATCACAAACTAGAAATGGTGATCTAGGCGTATGTGTTTTACTCAGGTGGCACACACTTATTTTAATCAGTCGTACGATATTAGCAAGCATCACAGACATTTTATATATGCAACAAGAATACACAGCTGCCCATAGCTGAACATTGCATGCAAAAACATTAGCAAAAAACATTTATATTTGATTGTACATTTCATACACCACATGCATATGTGTATCTCAACATAGATTCAGTTTCTAGCTATAGAAATGAGAGATCTGCATAAATGGTACCTCTAGGATTGATGAGCCTCCTCCAACCCCCCTTTGTTGGCACCTTCTACTTCTTGTGCCTCTAGCATATATGATAGGAAGGTGATTGTGTTTCAGGACAAAAGTCCTGACCTCCCTCTTTCCTCAAGATCCATCATGAGAGCGACCCCATATGCGTGCATTCTCACTAGCCCTAATCTAGATGCAATACTCCGCATCACAATGTTTGTCACGAAAATATCATCCCTATTATAAGAAGATAACTCGTTTAATACCTGAAACATATACAAAAAGTAGTAATGTATAGATCTACCTAGATTAGACAATAGAACATATATCAAACATAAAGATCTACCTAGCTGACACAATAGAATGGATATCACTCATGAGGACCAAACAGCATATCAGCTAGCTAGAGAAGTATCAGAAAGAAGAACTCGACATAGTGCTCTAGCGCCTCCTGAACCCGGAGAACAAGAAGGAGACCACTGATACGGTTGAAGTGATCACCGACGCAATGAACTCCATGTGCTCTGAACTGCAGAAGCCTCTCCGTCGCGTATCTGCCCCGGAGGAGATTAATAGAAAGCTTGGTGTGGCGGTCTCCAACACCATCCCTCCGCCTTAAAACTGCTACGGTATCAAATAATCACGAGGATTATTTCTTCCCACCTGGCTTGATTCCAAGCTTGGAAAGATCTATAACACCTTGTAATATACCTTTCAAGTTTGCATGTTTATTTTTCGTATGCATATATTTTTAAATTCTGCAAGATTTTCATGAGTTGGATGATTTATTCTTTTGGAGAATGAAGGATCCTTATCCAATGAACTTTGAGACTTTATTATGTTTGAAGTATGGTTGAATCATGATTATTGTGTTAGATGTATGAATTAGGATGAGTATTATTATACTTTCATCATGGTAATGATCTTAGGGTCTTCCACACCAATAAGTTTTGATAGACGACTATGTGAAGAGAGTTATCTGTAAAGCATATTATGATCATTTGTTTGACTATATGAGAATTTAAAATTATTATAGAAGTAAAATGAAAGAAAAGTTTTTAAAAGTATTGTACTATGAAGTTATTTACAAGAGAAATACAAATGAGATGGAAAGAATTGCTCATAGTTCTCAAATAGAAAGCTAAGCTTTATGATCATATGATATGTGAAGGAAATAATCCTCATGTAAGCTAGCAAATATAAAAGGTTGATGCATGTAATATGCATACATGAACTTTGCATTGTATTACTTATATTTCAATCATATTTGCATCATATAAGGGTTATATCATTGTTTTATATTGATTTTGGGGATATTTCACAGTTTCCCTATTTTTCTGGAATTAACCCTGCACTGTCAGAAAATCCATTTTCTATATTTTGATGTTTTAGGGACTCAAACGACGTCCAAATCACCTGAGATTTTACAAGGATCAGTTTTTGGAAGGAAGGAGTATGATCCAAGGAAGCACAAGAAAGGAAGTCCGAGGACCAAAAGGGGTAGGCCCACGCGGCCAGATTCCTGGCTGCGTGGGGTGCCCCATCCTGGCCCTCGAGCCTCCGATGCGGTCCGTTTTCATCTCCGTGCCTCCGTCTTGACCTAAAAACGTCTATAAAAAAATCCCCCGATTGGAGGGGGAAAACTCCGGCAGGGCGCTGCCGGCGTGGTCTCCACCTCCTCCAACCACTCCACCATCGTCACCGTGATGAAGAGGGAGTACTCCACCCCTGGACTATGGGTTTGTGGAAGTAACTTATGTATCTATCCTCTCTTTGAGCTTCACTAATTAGCACCGTATGAGCTGCTGAACATTATTACGGTCATCTATGTAATACCTTTGTGGTGGATTGATGTCTACTCACGCTTCTTTTCCTGTAGACAGTGTTGGGCCTCCAAGAGCAGAGGTTTGTAGAGCAAGTTTTCCCTTAAGTGGATCACCCAAGGTTTATCGAACTCAGGGAGGAAGAGGTCAAAGATATCCCTCTCAAGCAACCCTGCAATCACGATACAAGAAGTCTCTTGTGTCCCCAACACACCTAATACACTTGTCAGATGTATAGGTGCACTAGTTCGGCGAAGAGATAGAGAAATACAAGTAGTATGGATGTATATGAGTGGTAATAGCAATCTGAATAAAATATGGCAGCGAGTAAACATGCAACAGAACAGTAAGCAAGCGGTGATTCGATGTTTGGAAACAAGGCCTAGGGATCATACTTTCACTAGTGGACACTCTCAACATTGATCGCATAATAAATAACTTCTCTCATTTGTGCTACATACACTCTTTTGTTGGATGACAAACACCATTCGTTGTGTAGGGCTACAAGAGCTCCCTCAAGCCGGAGTTAACAAGCGCCACAACATTCGGCATTCATATTTAAGTAACCTTAGAGCATAATAGATCTTTGCAAAATAAACCGAGAACTAACATAGCATACACACTGTCCACATTACACTATGAAAGGAGGAATAGATCACATCAATCCTATCATAATGATGATTAACTCCATAACCTACAAGAGATTATGATCATAACCTACGGCAAGAACCACACGGTGCACACACTGGCACCTTTACACCAGGAGGAATAGACTACTTTAATAACATCACATGAGTAGCACATAGACTAGTAGCGATACAAAGCTCATCATATGGATCTCAATTATGCAAGCAATTCATGAGATCATTGTATTGGAGTACAGAGAGAGAGATTAACCACATAGCTACCGGTATAGCCCTCAGCCTCGGGGGAGAACTACTCCCTCCTCATCATAGGAGACAACGATGGCGATGAAGATGGCGGTGGTGTCGATGGAGATGGCTCCTGGGGCAATTCCCGTCCGGCAGGTGCCGAGACTTCGTCCCCGAATTGGAGTTTCGGATGGCGGCTGCGCCCTGGAGCCTGGAGTTTCGTCAATCGGTATCGAAGATTTAGGTCACGGGGTTAAATAGGCGAGGCGGCGCGAGGGGTGCCAGAGGTGGGCTCACCACACCTTGGCGTGCCCTCCTGGCCGCGCCGGTGGTGTGGGGCCCCCGGCCCCTCTCGGCTCCTTCGGTGTCCTGGTCCGTCTCGGTGAATTATGATGTTTTGTCTTCGTTTCGTCGAATTCCGAGAATATTGCCCGAACAGCCTTTCGGAACCAAAAACAGAAAAACAACGGCACTTCGGCATCTTGTTAATAGGTTAGTTAGGAAAATGCATAAAAACGATATAAAGTGTGAACAAAACATGTAGGTATTGTCATAAAACTAGCATGGAACATCAGAAATTTTGGATACGTTTGAGACGTATCAAGCATCCCCAAGCTTAGTTCCTACTCGCCTCGAGTAGGTAAACGATAACAACGATAATTTCTGAAGTGACATGCTACCAACATAATCTTGATCAACATTATTGTAAAGCATATGCGATGAATGCAGCGATTCGAAGCAATGATGAAGACAATGAGTAAGCAACTGAATCATATAGCAAAGACTTTTCACGAATAGTACTTTCAAGACAAGCATCAATAAGACTTGCATAAGAGCTAACTCATAAGCAATAAATTCTTAGTAAAAAGCTTTGAAACAACACAAAGGAAGATATAAGTTTCAGCGGTTGCTTTCAACTTCAACGTGTATATCTCGTGGATAATTGTCAACATAAAGTAATATAACAAGTGCAATAAGTAAACATGTAAGAATCAATGCATACAGTTAACACAAGTGTTTGCTTCTAATATAGAAAGAAGTGGGTAGACTGACTCAACGTAAAGTAAAAGAATGGCCCTTCACAGAGGGAAGCATTGATTGCTATATTTGTGCTAGAGCTTTTATTTTGAAAACATAAAGAGAACATAAAAAGTAAAGTTTTGAGCGGTGTTTGTTGTTGTCAACAAATGGTAGTGGGCACTCTAACCCCCTTGCCAGACAGACATTCAAAGAGCGGCTCCCATGAAATTTTATTTTGGGTGGCACTCCTTCCAACCTTGCTTTCACAAACCATGGCTAACCGAATCCTCGGGTGCCTGCCAACAATCTCATACCATGAAGGAGTGCCTTTTATTTTAGTTTTATTTAGATGACACTCCTCCCCACCTTTGCTTTCTCAAGCCATGGCTAACCGAATCCTCGGATGCCGACCAACAATCACATACCCTGGAGGAGTGTCTATTTGTAAATTTATGAAAGTTAATTAATTCGAGGCTAGGAACCCCATTGCCAGCTCTTTTTGCAAAATTATTGGATAAGCGGATGAAGCCACTAGTCCATTGGTGAAAGTTGCCCAACAAGATGGAAAGATAAACTCCACATACTTCCTCATGAGCTATAAAACATTGACACAAATAAGAGGTAATAACTTTTGAATTGTTTAAAGATAGCACTCAAGCAATTTACTTCGGAATGGCGGAGAAATACCATGTGGTAGGTAGGTATGGTGGACGCAATTGGCCTAGTTTTTGGCGCGAGAAGAATCCCTCTCAATACAAGGCTAGGCTAGCAAGGTTGTTTGAAGCAAACTCAAGTATAAAACGGTGCAGCAAGACTCACATATGAACATATTGTAAGCATTATAAGACTTTACATCGTCTCCTTGTTGTTCAAACACCTTAACCAGAAAGTATCTAGACTTAGAGAGACCAATCATGCAAACCAAATTTTAACAAGTTCTATGTAGTTCTTCATTAATAGGTGCAAAGTATATGATGCAAGAGCTTAAACATGATCTAAATGAGCACAACAATTGCCAAGTATCAAATTATTCAAGATATTATACCATTTACCACATGAAGCATTTCCTATTTCCAACCATATAACAATGAACGAAGCAGTTTTCAACCTTCGCCATGAACATTAAAAGTAAAGCTAAGAACACATGTGTTCATATGCAACAGGAGCATGTCTCTCTCCCACACAAGCATGAATTTATTCAAAGAATGCAAATAACAAAATGAAAATAAAAGCACACAGACGCTCCAAGTAAAGTACATAAGATTTGACGGAATAAAAATATAGTTTCACTAGAAGTGACCTGATAAGTTGTCGATGAAGAAGGGGATGCCTTGGGCATCCCCAAGCTTAGATGCTTGAGTCTTCTTAAAATATGCAGGGGTGAACCACCGAGGCATCCCCAAGCTTAGACCTTTCACTCTTCTTGATCATAGTATATCATCCTCTTCTATTGACCCTTGAAAACTTTCTCCACACCAAACTTCAAGTAAACTCATTAGAGGGTTAGTGCATAATAAAAATTCACATGTTCAGAGGTGACACAATCATTCTTAACACTTCTGGACATTGCACAAAGCTTCTGAAAGTTAATGGAACAAAGAGACTCATTCAACATAGCAAAAGGGGCAATGCGAAATAAAAGGCAGAATCTGTCAAAACAGAACAGTCCGTAAAGACGAATTTTTCAGGGGCACTTGCTCAAACGGAAAAACTCAAAACTAATGAAAGTTGCGTACATATCTGAGGATCACGCACGTAAATTGGCAGATTTTTCTGAGTTACCTATAGAGAGTTCTGCGAAAATTCGTGACAGATAGCAAATCTGTTTCTGCGCAGTAATCCAAATCTAGTATCAACCTTACTATAGGGACTTTACTTGGCACAAAAAAAAACATGATAAGGAGAGGTTGCTACAGTAGTAACAACTTCCAAGACTCAACAATAGAGTAGCAAAATAACACATGGGTTATCTCCCAAGAAGTGCTTTCTTTATAGCCATTAAGATGGGCTCAGCAATTTTAATGATGATGCTCTCATAAGGATGAGAGTCGCAGCAAAGAGAGCATCAAAAAGCAAGTATGAAACAAATTTAAGTCTAACCCTCTTCCTATGAAAAGGAATCTTGTATACAAATAAATTCATGAAGCACAAAGTGACAAGCATAAGAAGATAAGACACGAGTAACTTCAAGATTCTCAACATAAAGAGGGGAAACTGGATATTATTAAGATGCATACAACCGTGTTTCCCTCTCTCATAATAACTTTCAGTAGCATCATTGATGAAATCCACAATATAACCATCACTTAAAACATTCTTATCATGGTTCATATGCATAAGGGTATCATTATTTTTGACATAAGAAAAACTCTTCTCATTAATAGTAATTGGAGCAGGATCATTATTAAGAATTTGAACATGGTAAACAAGTTGCATACTAGGGGAATGGTTTTTGGCAAGCCCATCATAACTATGACAAGTTTCATAAGGATAATTGTAACATGTGTCATATCCATCTCTATAGCGATTATCTAAACCAGAATATGTAATATCATCATTTTCACTAAAAGTAGAGGTCTCAAATATAGGATCTTCAAGCACAATATCCCCAAGCTTAGAGCTTTCAATATCATCGTTTGAGGGGACATGAATAATGCTATCATCATTACTTTCATAATCAGTACCAAAGAGATGTCCAATATCAAAGGTAGTGTGCTCTTCCAAATCATGATCAGTAATATGGGTAAAGGGCATAGGAAGATCATTGTGCTCAGATTCATTATCATAATAATCATTAGAGCAACATACTTACGGTTACCTATTGTTACCTCATACACGCGGGGATATGCCGTTACCTCTTTCTTTTATTCCCCCTCTTCTTCTTCTTCTTCTTCTTCTTCTTCTTCTTCTTCTTCTTCTTCTTCTTCTTCTTCCTTCTCCTCATAACCTGATTTATTTCCAGAAAAATAGAAGAAACTTGGGAGGATTCCTCCTTTTCATTAATAAGTTTAAAACACACAGCGGTCCTATCATATTTTGGCAAAGTGTCATCTTCTAAAATATTCTGTATGTAAGTATTTGTATGGCAATTATTAATGCAATAAGAAAGACACCCATGCAGGAATTCATCAATATCAAGATCCTTAATATCTAACAAAGAAATTTTTCTTGATAACTCTTCACACTTCAAAAATAAGGTAAGTTCATCATGCTGATTAGGAATAATTTCATCATCACAATACAAATTTGCAGCACTCATGGGGTTCGAATTATCATTGGAGGAGCATTGAAAATTAAAATGACCAACTCTATGGCAAAGTTCACAAATAAAAGGATAGAGGGCACACACTTTTTCTCCAAGATCATCTAGAGCCCTAGACCACTTTCTAGTTTTTTCATTCCTATGATGGATACAATATTCATCTTCGATTTGATTAATTCCACAAGGTCTATGTATTCCACAAAAATTAACATACTTATAGGAAGTAGCATTCTCAGAAGTTTGAGCATGTTCATTGCAATCATTAATAACAGTTTCATCCTTCATGCAAGCGTCTTTAAAAGGTTCATGATACTTATCAAAATTCTTCCTAGGCAATTCAATGTGAGAAGCAAAAGCTTTATAAAAATTTGCCACAACTTGAGAGTCAAGACCATAAGTTGCACTCATATTTCGAAATTTATCAGTATCCATAAAAGTTTCAATGCATTCATAATCATAATTTATACCTGACTCTCTACCTTTGTCATTCTCCCATTCTTCAGTATTCTCCTGAATCCGATCAAGAAGGTCCCATTTAAACTCTTCTTTGTTGCGTGTGAATGATCCAGAACAAGCAGTATCCAGCAAGGATTTATCCTGAAAAGAAAGTTTTGCATAGAAATTATCAATGATAACATTACCAGGAAGCTCATGAATGGGGCATTTGAGCATTAAAGACTTCAATCTCCCCACGCTTGGGCAATACTCTCTCCATCATGAGGCCAAAAATTATATATACGGTTGCGGTCTTTGTGAATTTCACTTGGAGGATAGAACTTGGAATAAAATAGAGGCACAATATCCTTCCAATCAAGAGAACGCTCATCCTTCAGCAGTTTATACCAATGCGCCGCTTTACCAGATAGCGACATAACAAATAATTTCTTCCTAACTTCATCCATTGAAATACCTCCACACTTGAATAACCCGCATAATTCATGTAAAAACAGTAAATGCTCTTCAGGATGAATAGTTCCATCCCCTTCATAGCGGTTATCCATAACACGTTCAATAATTTTCATAGGTATCTTGAAAGGAATATTTTCAGTAGGTGGATTTAAAATATCACAAGCATCATTAGAGTTATCGCATATGGGAGATAAAGTATTATCAGAGCAAATTTTCTCCCCTAAAACTGGGAAGCTACAAAGATCATAAAAACTAGCTTCCCCAAGCTTAGACTTTTCCATAGCATTAGCAGTAATTGCATTCGTACTAATAACATTGCTACTAGCATGCAAATAAGGTTCTATAGGTTTTTTAATTTTCGCATCAAACAATTCTAAATCAGGAAAAAGATTAAAAAGCTCACTAAATTTTTTGTTGTTTTCCATTATGCCTAACTAGTGTAAACAAGAAACCAAAAGATGCAATTGCAGGATCTAAAGGAAATAGCTTCGAGCACTTACAACAGCAACAGAAAATAACTTAGTTACCTGGGACCGGAGTATGAGTGCCTTTTACCTTTCCTCCCCGGCAACGGCGCGAAAATAGCTTGATGTCTACTCACGCTTCTTTTCCTAGACAGTGTTGGGCCTCCAAGAGCAGAGGTTTGTAGAACAGCAGCAAGTTTTCCCTTAAGTGGATCACCCAAGGTTTATCGAACTCAGGGAGGAAGAGGTCAAAGATATCCCTCTCAAGCAACCCTGCAATCACGATACAAGAAGTCTCTTGTGTCCCCAACACACCTAATACACTTGTCAGATGTATAGGTGCACTAGTTCGGCGAAGAGATAGTGAAATACAAGTAGTATGGATGTATATGAGTGGTAATAGCAATCTGAATAAAATATGGCAGCGCGTAAACATGCAACAGAACAGTAAGTAAGCGGTGATTCGATGTTTGGAAACAAGGCCTAGGGATCATACTTTCACTAGTGGACACTCTCAACATTGATCGCATAATAAATAACTTCTCTCATTTGTGCTACATACACTTTTTTGTTGGATGACAAACACCATTCGTTGTGTAGGGCTACAAGAGCTCCCTCAAGCCGGAGTTAACAAGCGCCACAACATTCGGCATTCATATTTAAGTAACCTTAGAGCATAATAGATCTTTGCAAAATAAACCGAGAACTAACATAGCATACACACTGTCTACATTACACTATGAAAGGAGGAATATATCACATCAATACTATCATAATGATGATTAACTCCATAACCTACAAGAGATTATGATCATAACCTATGACAAGAACCACACGGTGCACACACTGGCACATTTACACCATGCAGGAGGAATAGACTACTTTAATAACATCACATGAGTAGCACATAGACTAGTAGCGATACAAAGCTCATCATATGGATCTCAATTATGCAAGCAATTCATGAGATCATTGTATTGGAGTACAGATAGAGAGATTAACCACATAGCTACCGGTATAGCCCTCAGCCTCGGGGGAGAACTACTCCCTCCTCATCATAGGAGACAGCGATGGCGATGAAGATGGCGGTGGTGTCGATGGAGATGGCTCGGGGCAATTCCCGTCCCGGCTGCCGGAACAGAGCTTCGTCCCCCAAATTGGAGTTTCGCGATGGCGGCGGCCCCTGGAGCTTTTCTGGAGTTTCGTCAATCGGTATCGAAGATTTTGGTCACGGGGTTAAATAGGCGAAGAGGCGCGAGGGGGTGCCGAGGTGGGCTCACCACACCTGGGCGCGCCGCCGGTGGTGTGGGGCCCCCGGCCCCTCTCCGGCTCTTCGGTGTCCTGGTCCCTCTCGGTGAATTATGATGTTTGGTCTTCGTTTCGTCGAATTCCGAGAATATTGCCGAACAGCCTTTCGGAACCAAAAACAACAGAGAACAGGAACTGGCACTTCGGCATCTTGTTAATAGGTTAGTTCCGGAAAATGCATAAAAACGATATAAAGTGTGAACAAAACATGTAGGTATTGTCATAAAACTAGCATGGAACATCAGAAATTATGGATACGTTTGAGACATATCATGGATATTTTTATGATCTAATATATGTTTGAGATTGCAATAGTTTTATTTCAGTTATGAAAGTAGATGCATATTATGTACCCCGTTCTTGTTTACTTGTTCTGATCAAACTTGTGTATGAGGGCATGTGAGGGGGAACGTATGCATTAGATGGAGCAACGAGGGGTGGCTAGTGCGGTGAAACTGACAGGAATTCCGCGATCCACTCAGGTGTTTACCTTACTTTGTTACCTCACTAGGGATAAAGAGAATACCATGCTACCGGGGATGTGGGGTGACCTTGCCACTTCTCCATGACTAGATCTAGCATGTTCTTATTTTAATTCATGTCATAGAACTTAATGCTATACTCTGATTTATCTTAGTTACTAGGGTGTTATGATTTAGTTCGCATCTTTGTGGAGTATAAGAGAGATTAATAAACAAAAGATCTCTATGTTAGAACATGATGCCCATATAACTAGTAACTTGTCATGAAACCTTTATGTTGCAATCATATATGTCAATTTCTAGTGTTCCATTGTCTACCACTTTATAAAATAGATAGTGCATGCACGTGTGAAACTATGAACCCCGGTCCATTTTTAATCATAAGAAACACCTTTCCAACACTTTATACACACTTTTTATTTTCAGCCATTTAAAAATCCGAAAATACAAAAAAACACTTTTATTTCTTGCATTCACAATACAAAACACAAAAATATCATCCATTATTTTTCCACCATTCTTGCATATTTATTTACCATCATTTGCATGTCAAGTTGTTTTCTGGAGTTGTGCAAGTAGAGAGATCTATCCCATTAGTTCCACACACCACACTGTTTTTTAGCACCATTGCATTACCATCTATATCATTGCATATTTATTTCTTGTTTGTATTTATTATCTTTTCACATCTTTGCTTACACCTTGTGCTTGAAAACCACTTGGTGAGGTTGAGGGCACAAAAAATTTTGCTTTTTTTTGCAGGTCTCATAAGAGAATGATAAGAACATAAACCCTTAACACACAGTTCCCCGAGAGTTCGATATTACCCTCGAGTCACCCTCGTGGGGAAAACACGTCTTCCACATCTACAAACTCTGCACTTGGATCTCAACCTAAGCATATACACTCTACGCCCATCAAAGGTGCGGAGACCTTTAAGTCATTTGAATATGAGAATAGTATGATGGAGTTCATTATTAGTTCTACATCCGATGTTGTAATCATTGTTCTTAAACATGCCTCATTTCTTTTAACGACTCATGCTTCGTGAACAAGATGACTCTGTCCATTAAGCTTTCATCTTGCTTGGGGACAAGCAAGATTCTAGCTTGGGAAAGTTGATGAGTGCATTTTTGGAGTGTTTTTTTGCTTCGTTATTTCATATAGATATCCTTGTGTTGCAATAGCATTTTTGTATTGCACCACGCTTTCGGGCACCTTTTATGCTTGTTTATGCAGGATCTCAAAATATTAAGGCAATGATGAAATATCAATAAAAACTATCATTTATGGTATTTTGATGTGATAAAATCATCTAAGCACTTAACGACGCTCCTGGCCCAACGGAGAATGCGAGGACGGACATCAGAGAGTTTAGCGGACATCGGTATGGGGGGACCCCGCCCGTACCGTCAGCCCGTACGCAGTACCAGGAGCTCCGCCTCATCAAATACTTTCACCTCGCACAGACGGGAGAGAGGTGTAAGATACACAGCCGCCAGAAACACCGAAACACCACCTCTAGTATAGATCCGGAGGAGGAACTTAGGTGATGGCATCATCTGAACTGCTACATGGATCATTGGAGGACAAGGAATTATCCCCTTGATCATCAACCACTACATCTCCATCGCCATCACCGATCCCATTCTTCTTCAACCATAGTTGTGATCTCGATTGCTATTGTGGATTTGTATTTGAATTCGTACAATTATCTTCATTCCATTCATAAGATTATTTGTTCTTGATTGTCTCCATATGTGAGTAGTTCCATTCGTTCTTGCGGAGATGGAGAAAACCTAGCACAAATATGAGATGAATCAAAGATGATATATGGTTTTGATATATGAATGTGTGTTAGTTGTCTCTCTAAATATTATATGAAGTGCACCGTGTAATATTTTCCTTAGGGATTAGAGAGGGGACTACCCTTTGAAGTATGATAAAGTGTACGGCGAGAAGTGGCATTACCATGGCGGCACTTTATCATATAGAAGAGGGGATAAAGGGAGATTCACTAAGCTCATATCGATAACCATGGGGAAACCCTTAATTGCGATAGTCAATATGTGGTTTGCAAAAGACTAGCTGTAGTGGTTATTTAGAGATGCGATGACCGATGGTTTTCTAGGTGCATCTTATTATGGAGCTCTCTCCACACACTACATGATTAAAAGCATAGCTTGTCTTGATTAACATGAATCCTAACTCTAGGGTGGATCCAATAATCTCTGAGAACACTTTATCTTATTGAGTTTCACTTTATTTCTCACAACGCTTGTTACTTTATTGCTTTATTTACTTTCTTGCAACCAATTACAACAACATTTAAAAACAACTTTATTTTAGATTAAAGAACGACTTAGAAGTGTCCCTTGATAGATAGTAGCAAGGGTCATAAAGACCTTAACTAGTAGCTCCTCGTGGTTCGATATCTTATTTTGAAACTAGTTACAACTGAATTGTACACTTGTAGTCATCAAGGCTCCCAAAGGGGGCTCTTCTTTTTCCCAAGGGGAGTTGTATGTTCCTCCTCCCCACGCCTCCACCTTATATAGGGGGAGAGGAAGGGGTGGTGGCTGGCCAAAACCCTAGGGAGGGGCCGGTTGGGCTAAGGGGAGGTGGTTGGCTGGGCCACTAAGAGCCCATGCGCCCCTACTCCAAACCCTAGCCGCCCCACCACATGGCCCATGTGGGTCGTTGGCCGGCCCCTTAATGGGCACCCCTCCGGAGGGGCCCATTTAAGGTGGGTTGCACCTTTAATTAAATAATTATTTATTTAATATTAATTCACTTAATCAAGAAATAATACATATTATTTAATTCCCGATGACCCATGACATCTCCCGAACCAATACGAACATCCTTCTGATTCCCTCGGTACCCTTTCTGGCTCTCTCTTCTCTATTTTTCAGTGTTTTAAATTAATCAAAAACAATCTTAAATTCCGTTGAATCCTTAAGTGTGTTACCCTACGGTTCAAGAACAACACAGACATGATCAAGATGCCTCTCAAATCAATGATCACCAGGGTATTCTGAAGAACAATAATGACCCCGGTGTATTCTATGAAGATGTGATCGTCGTTTGAACCATGACGTTAAGTCCCATTCCCTTTGTTCTTCGATACCGACACTCATCTGAGAAGTGATCACCGGTATCATGATATCACCGAGTGGGCCCAGAGTATCTATCCTTCATGCGGATGAAAAAATCTCTCTCTTGACACATACGCCTCATCGTATCCCTTTGGATACCCAAGAACACCTTTATGATCACCCTATCACGGAATGGCGTTTGATGCAATCATAACGGCCTCTGGTGATAACGATTAGATATGATCTCATAATCTAAGGATTTAGGTCTCTACACTTTCATAAACATCGTAACGTTGAACTTAGTGACATGATCATGTTACAATGCTTATATGTTTGTGTAATTCCATCATATCATTCATGTAATGATATGACTCCATTGTCAATGACGTGTGTATCCATGCTTGGGAAACCCTGACCATGCATTGACCACAATGAACAAGTTTGCATATGCCCACTAGGGACCCTGGTTTGTTTATAATACCACATATGTATCAATGTTTCCTATTAATAAAGTTATAGCCTGACATGAAACTATTATGAACCAATGAGATACAATGATAAATATTACTTATTATTTGCCTCTAGAGCACGATCTCCAACACTCTCTCCATAGTTGTGTATTTGTATGATTGAACATGGGCGTGATCTTAATAACATATTCATCTATGTTTTCTTTTTCATCCATGCGTGATTGATTGATTTGGTTCTAGGTTGAGGTATGATCTAGTGCGCTAAGTTAGATTTTATTGTGATCTGAACGTTAAAATACATGAGCTGGCGAAGATGATTTCACGATATCCTTCGGTACAGAAGTGTACTTTTGCCTCGCGAGTGACACGCGAGATTCATGCATAGTGCACGCTGTGACAACCCGGTAGCTATCAGAGGGAACTTTTATTTTCGTAAGTAATGTCGTGTAGATAATAGATCGCATACATTCGCTCATCTAGTAGTAGTCTCTACTACTCATAAAGGCACGAAGTGCTGTAGGAAAATTACATTTGCACCGTACATCCAATTACATCATACGGGCACGATCTCTCCATTCTCCCCACTTCCTTCCTTCCGTCAGACGCGGCATCATCGCTTCAGATCGATCATATCCTTAACTCCACCGTAATCTCCATCTCCATCTCCATCTCCACTACTTATAAAGGCAAGAAGTTTGTTGGAAAATTAAATCTTGACCATTCAGATCCATTCATCTAACGATGCAGATTCATTTGTTCTCCCCCTCCCCTCTCCCCGCCACCCCCTCCCCCTCCCTAAATCACGCAGCTACGTAAGTTCCTCCGAAACTCTAGATCCCCACCGCACGCCCTAATTTCACGGACGGGAATCGCGTTATGAGATAATTAATGCCGCTAAATCCAGTTTTCTTCCCGATTTGTCGTCCTTGCACACCCATATGGCCATATGGGGAGCTCCTCCTTTCCGATCGTCCCTAAGGCGAGTAGCCGAGTAGGATTGTAGGAAAACCAAATCAATACTCGGACAGCTAGCAATCTGTGGGTGCTCGAGGCGATGGATCACCTACGCCGGTGTAGAGAACATACGGCAGCGAGGAGGCGGAAGGAAGGGTGTCGGGCTGCAGCTGTTGGCGCGTGCCCCGGCGA
This sequence comes from Lolium multiflorum, assembly GCA_030979885.1. Classification (NCBI taxonomy): domain Eukaryota; kingdom Viridiplantae; phylum Streptophyta; class Magnoliopsida; order Poales; family Poaceae; genus Lolium; species Lolium multiflorum. The sequence goes on from CM061748.1 coordinate 209,758,758, forward strand.
GGGTGTCGCCATTGGGGCATCATCGCGCTCACGGCCTCCTGTCCCGAGCAGGTCATGTTCTACGACTGCCAGCACGTCGCGCACGATGCCTCGGACGCTTCTCGGCCTTCATCGCTGCCCTCGCTGTTCCGGCCCCCAATGTCGCTCACATCGGCTCTGCGGCCGCCACGCTCCACGTCGACACCTCTGTTGTCCGGCACTTCATCTCCCAGGTGAAGCCCTACTCCCATCACGTTTTACTCATTATATATTTCTGCTCTCCTTCGACCTGCATGACACCAGAATTTTGCAGGGTTCTAACGAAGAGATTTTTGAATTCCTCCCTAGATCAAACGGTTCTTCCGAAGTTCTGCAGATGGCGTTCCGATCTCCTTGGTGGTACACTTCCACTGTTTTCCGGCTGTGATATGTGAGTTATAACAAACATAGACACATAGTTTTACTTTCTGATATCTTCCTAATCACTTGTGTCCCCCCACATCTTTCTAAATCACTTTTGCGTGCAGCACAACAGCCAGCTAACTTATGTTTATACAGACCAGGTTCAGGAAATTATGTCGGTGTGATTATCCTGCACACTTGATGCTTTTGGGTATATTTTGTTATCCCTGAAAAGTACCAAAGTTTGATGCTTTTGGGTATATTTTAATTATTTTGCTCTTAGCTCTGAGATGGCAGACAAAAAAAAATTCTACGAAGTGACTGCATTCTCGGTCTGAACGATCACTTTTCTATGCTAACATCAGTGTATATTTCAAAGTGACATAAATATTTAAGATGGTAGTTTTTTTTATCGTAGAGACTCAAATATTTAATCCTTGAGTTATGCATATGGAACTAATTAAGAAAGGTTGCAAGAGAGATTTGTTGTTTTTCTTCCATGCAAGTATTTGCATTATTCGTCTTAAAATTATGTTATTCACTCTCAATATTCTAAGAAATCAATTCTATGTTTGAATGAGATTGTATGGTGATTGATATGACTTAGCAATTTTTTTATATTTATTTGTGCATGCACATGGTTCTTATAGGGCCATCACGACTTATGAATATAGGACTTACATGATGCGTGAAATGAAGCTTGATTTTACTAAGAAAGATGGGCATTTTTATTAGGTCGAAATTTATCTCTTTTTGCATAAGATAGAGACAAACAAAAACTATAGAAAAGGCAACAGACAGAAAAGGAAGCTTATTGTTTGGTCTGTTAGAATAATGGGAAAATTTAGGCAGCCGTGTATTGTTTTAAATATACATTTGGTATCCTGGGATCGTTGGACAAAATATTTTGTCAAAAATTGTTCATTGTTTCACACTGTGGTGAGGTGATAAATTTATTTGCAAACAAGCATTGCATGTGAGTAAGTCTATAATGGCGTGCTAGAATAATTATAGTGCGAGTTAGTCTAAATGTGTGTTGCACGTGCCCGCTTACTAGTGGAAGCAAAGCCTAGAAACCAACTATAATCTCCTTTGTTTACTTTCAGTGGTTCTTTAATTTAATCGGTTTAGTTCTTTATTATTAGCTACTTTAAACTTCTCAATTATCACTATTCTAAACTTATAGAATAGGCTATTCCAAACCACAGTTTGGATCTGAACGTGGCTGCACTGAAAACGCAATAGCGGGATTGTGTAGTTTCAATTTGTGAAGCGTCCATTGAACGAACTTTTTAAATAATATTTTCTACTATAAGTACTGCAATAACCCTGTGTTGATATAGGAATCTAGTCATCTTAAAGCGCATTCTGCAATATATTCAAGGTACACTCAAGGTTGGACTTACCTTTCAGTTCTAAGTGCATTTTTCACATGCAAACTGGACATGATGCCTTAATTAATTACAGACGATCGACATGAGGTTTTTCTATATTCTTTGGTTCTAACTTGATATCATGGAGTGCCAGAAAACAAGATACCGTGTCTCGCTCTAGCACTGAAGTGGAATATAAGGCATTAGATAATGCTACAATTAAGTCGATTTGGGTCGAGGTTTTAATTCAAGAACTCGGTGTTATTCTGCAGGAAAGACCATGTCTTTTTTGGGATAATCTTGGTGCAACATACTTATCAGCAATCATGTTTTTCATGCTTGGTCAAAACATATTAAAATAAGCTATCACTTTGTTCGTGAAAGGGTTGCTGCCAAACTACTGGATATCAGGTTCATATCTACAAAGGATAAGTTGTAGATGGTTTTACAAAAAAAATTAGCTGTTAAAGATTTACATGGGTTTTTATGTAATCTAAGGGGTTCTTAGGCATCTATATTACAATTTTTTATTCTTATATGTATGGAGTAGTACTCCGCTGGGTACGACCTCCAAGTCCTTCTTGTACACGCCTATGAGGGTTACTTAACATGAACCATAAACCCTCGGTAGGGTATCATCCTCCCGTATATTGATAATTACAACCATTTACAATCTATTTTATTTACAACAATACCTTATAATATGACACATCATGAGCATATGATAAGAAAACATTGATCGAATTGTTTTTTCTTCACCAGAAATGTGTATTTGCGTTGGTGTCTAATCATATATCAGCTCAGATGGGGAAGAGTCTGTTATCACCGGAATTTGACCGAGTCAGAGGTAGGCCGGGGTCAGGATGGACGTGAAGAATCTATATGTGAATCGGCCTTTATACGCGGAGTTTGGGCTAGTTGGCCCGTGTATCTTAAATATATTAAGCTACGTAGAAGTTAGAGTTTTACCCGTGCACGGTTTGGTGCACGCCCACATTAGAAAGTCCCCTGGACTATAAATATGTACCTAGGGTTTATGGAATAAACAACAACCAACGTTCACCACAAACCAATCTCGGCGCATCGCCAACCCCTTCGTCTCAAGGGTTTCTCCGGTAAGCACCATGCTGCCTAGATCGCATCTCGCGATCTAGGCAGCACGAGCCTGCCCACGTTGTTCATGCGTTGCTCGTACTGAAGCCTTTTTGATGGCGAGCAACGTAGTTATCATAGATGTGTTAGGGTTAGCATTGTTCTTAGTATCATATGCTGTCGTAGTGCAACCCTTGCGCATCTAGCCGTCCTTGTACCTCATCATGGGTGCAGGGGGCCCCGCTGATCATTATTTAGTAGATCTGATCCGTTACGATTGCTCCTTGATTCATCAAGGATTAGTTTAATATCTGCAATAGTTAGGCCTTACAAAGGGTTGGAGGATCAGCGGCATGCAGGGTGTAGTTTGCTGCCCCTAGACAGGATGTTCCGAGGATCAACCTAGTGTTGGTTTTTAGGCCTTGTCTAGGGCTGGCTTACGATCACCGTGCGTGAGCGCGAGGCCCAATCGTGAGTAGGATGATCCGATTATGCGGTGAAAACCCCAAATCGTCGTGGATCTCATACGCTTTATCTTGATCAAGCAGGACCACCATATATTCGGCCACCTTGGACGAATCATGGGTGGATCGGCTCCATGAGCCGATTCACGGATAACCTGAGAGCCGATCGAGGCTCGTATTTAACGTGTACGTGTGCCCTGCAGGAAACTAAGTGAGGCATCATCCACACCTTCCGACCAGGTATAGGTCGGTGGCACGCCTTGCAATTTGCATCGGCGCGCGACCAGGAGGCTTTGCGGGCCGTCGCTCGAGGGACGGGGCCAGCCGCAGCCCTAGTTGTTCCCGGCTCTACGGTGTTGACCAGTCACTGCCCGCCGGTGGGTTTCTGACGTCAACACATTCTGGCACGCCCGGTGGGACACATCTTCAACATCCACCATATCGCCATCTACATCTGAGATGGCGGAAAGCATTCCAGTCAAGTACGAGGACCTGGCTGACAAGCTCCGGAGAAGCATGACGGGTCAAGGCGTTCCTCGGAACCGAACTCGTTGGCTCTGAGAAGATCCGTTCGCACGGCATCAAGCTCAATGGAGACACACGTCCGTTGCCTGGTGTCAACACGATCGATCTCAGCCACTCCATAAGAGAACCAGGGTTCTCTTTCGATGCCAATATGGCGGGGTTCGTGATTCGCCATGACGCGGACAAAGCAGAGAGCAGCCACACTCGTGGCAAAGAGAAAGACGAGGCCGTTCCACGTGACCGGCCCCAAAACGACGATAAACGATACCTGGCCAAGGAGGAGGTGAGAAGCATGCGGTATCCCCGCCCATTGTCCGTGCATCTCCTCAGCAAATATGAACAGCGGTGCGACCGACGTCTCCACTACGACGACGACGATGAAGAATACCGTCGGTCCAATGCAAACAGGTATCGCCGCATGACGAAACGACGGGTACGAACGTCGCACCGAGGGAGGTCAAAGGAGCAAGACAACATGGACAAGCACTGGAACTGTCCCTTCTTCAAACATTGCTGGGACTCAGGAATGAGCCGATTGCCGACAATCGAGAACTACCCAGAATGCACACAACAAAGGAGAAGGACGAACGAAGTTGCAGTGTTCAAACGTCTAGGACCTCTCCCGCCTCAGAGCAAACGGAGTCATCTCAAGACGAAGACTTCGAGGAGTCGATGGGGAAGAAGATAGATACCACCGACCAAGGTGGTGCCCGATGGACTCAGTCTCGAAACGCCGGGTGCAGCGGCGAAGCTTGGAAGAAGCCGAGGCACGTACCTGTACACGTTGAGGGGCGCGGCCCGATCTGGCCGCGAAAATCCAGCAAATAGTGGAGACGAAGTCGCCAAAGAGAGTATGGCGCCCCAAACAGCGAAAGTCGATGCAGGCATCGGCTGATACCGCGACGCATCGGTAGACAGACATGGTTCAAGTGGACAACATGTGAACAGCGCCATCAGAATTGTACCAGGGCAAGTACAATCGCGTCACCCGATCGAGAAGGACAAAGATGAAGGTTCTGCGAGGGATCAGGAGTTCACTAGTGCTGAGCGGATCCGGGGGCAAAACCCGTGTCTGCAAGGGGCAAAGCAACCGAGCCAAAAAGGGTTCGACTTCGATTTGAGCAAAACGGAGCAAATTTTTGATTGGCTCCTAAAGGAAAACAGTGAAGTTACCCGACGGCCATGAAATCCCCACGTTACGGGAGATAAACGGCAGACCATGCAAGTGGCATGACACGTTCACCCATACCAACGACGCAAAGTCTTGCGCGGACAGATTCAGATGGCGATAGAGCAAGGCCGGTTACTCTTCGATCAGTTTGCCATGAAGGCTGACACACAGCCGTTTCTGGAAGTCAACATGGTCGATTTCAGCCACTGCATAAGACGCGAGCCAGGTGGCTCGTCTGATAATAATAGGGCAGGGCTCGCAGATCGCCATTACAAGGATAAGCCCGAGCATCGCTCCCGCGGAGAAGGTGAAGAGGACGATCGGCCCCGAACAATGAAAAGGGATGAACTCTCAGTAAGCGTTACGTTGAAAAGGGACGCCAACTCCAGCGATTGGCCAATGCTATCCTCAACACGCGCTCTACCTGTGTTCAGCATTGACCTAGAAGGCGATGGAAAGCTGGGGTATGGGTTTACATCGGTGACGAACTAGAGGAGATTGTCAAGAAGGAGATCAAGAAGTTGTTGGACGCCGGGTTCATCAGGCCATACAAGTACGTTGAAAAGACTTCCAATGTAATACCTGTGGAGAAAAGGGTGGCGCGTTGCCATAGATTTTCGAAATCTCAACATTATGTAAACAGTCGGATCGGCGACTACAAGGGAAGACGATTCCAGCGATCGGCTAAAATTACTCGCACCACCCTTGTTTACTGATGTGCTATTTCGCATGGTGAGTGGCGAGAAAAGCTTTAATTGGCTGAAAAGCCGATATCTTCAATCACTTGAAGGGTCCGGCTCGGGGGGCATATACACGGAGAAGGTACAAAGCCGCGAAGGATGTACCCAGGGGAAGCCGATTCATAGATCGATCGGCTAATAAAAAGTCGAAAATAAAGGAATTTTTGAGCACAGCCGATGTGTAGTCATCGACTTAAAAGATTCGAAGCCGATGCACGGTCATCGACTCAAGGGATTTAAGCGGAAACCTAGCCAGAGCAGGCCCTTTATTGAGATTGCCTGGCGACTCGGGCCCTCTCTTCAACGACTTCCAATTCCTTCGGCATCGAAAGAATTATCATTTTGGGTGTCCAAGACGGCCCTTTTTTCTCGTTTAGGGTGTTGCCGGCAGGTTTGAGGATGTGCAGATTAGACCAGGACCACGAGAGCAATCGGCGGTCATCCAGTTGGACTGAACTTCATTTCCACCAAAGGTTGCCTCGTCGGACCAAAGAGACTTGGGGGGAAGTTCTCTGCTGTTAACAACCGATTTCGGTTAGAATCGGCTGGTGCTGCACCATAGTAGAGGGGCCGATAGTGGCCCAATGCAGCTGGTGTAATATCACTCTCGCCTTGATCGAGGCTCGGGGGGCAGCGAGCCAATGGTGTTGAAATTGGCTGTCTCTGCATCGAACCATGCTGAACGAGAGAGTTATTGCAGAATAAAACCACCAGGGTTGACAAGAGGAGCCATCATCGGTGGTTGGACCTTAGACCAGTTCGTTGCGGCACAGGACTGCGACATTACTGGAAAAGCTGTGAGCAAACACTTGTTAAGCAGAGGTGTCAGCTTCAAACGTCAGAGGTCAGGCTTTCCTGGGAGCATTAACCCGGGAGTTTTGTTATCAGGACGAACATCATATTCGGATGACGTTAAAAGTCTAAAGGCCTTGGGGACTCGAGGCTGCGCGTCGGACCTGTTCGATTCAAAGTTTGGGTCTGAATTCCATGGACTGCAAGTCGACATCTGGGAAAGCAATCAGATCGATCTGTTTGGCAGTCCATTGCCATTGGCTCATTGAGCATCTACTGGATTGACAATCGGCGGACTCAGTATAAAAGAAATCGACAGGATCAAGTTAAAAGGAACTTCTTCGTTGATAAGTGGAGATTTCTTACATAAAGAGCCGATTGCTCTCACGGGAAGTTGCTAGGAAAGACTTTGTCCCATCTACTGCTCCTAACTCTATTCTAGCTAAGGGCCGCTGCTGTCTTCATCCTCGCCATCATCAGCGCTGCTTCCGGCCGGCTCGTCCTCACTGCTGGAGAAACCACCGGCGGGACCTTCGGTGTCTCATCTTCTTCGCTAGCGTCGCCATAGTCGCTGTCGAAGTCGCAGATGTTGCCCGCCCAGGGGCAGAGACGCTTGGCCGGTGGTTCGTCGGAGGAGGTGCTATCTTCCTCCTCTTCCTTCACCTCTTCGGTGGAGGAGTAGCCATCCGAAGCCGTCGTCGTCGCTTTCCTCCTCCGACTGTCCGACAGCAAGAAAGCGAAGGTCGCTCTCCCCGTCCGTTAAAGATTGGTCGTCTTCGGACCAAACGAGGGAGTCGTGGGTCGACTCGTCCCCGTCGGCTATGGCGCGGCGGATGCCCGCATGGGCCTGTGGACCCCATTCAGGCGTTGGCTCGCGGGAGGTGGAGGATTGGGTGGATAGACCTGATGAGGAAGAGGACGAAGAGGAGGTCATGGTGGAGGAGATGGGTTTTTTCCGGTGTGCCGGCGGTGCCGCCACAAGAAGTGGCTAAATAAAGGGAGAATACGTGGTTTAATACCTAAGCAGTTCCCGAGGACGTAATGCCAGAATCACCAAGTCATGCAGGGAAGACGAGGAGGCAAGGCGTCATCATGGAGGGAACTGCGACGGTTCTTCCACGACATGACCCTTCGAAGTATGCATATGGTTTTGCAATTATCATTATCAAAACCAGGGGGCATGTGTTATCACCGGAATTTGACCGAGTCAGAGGTGGGCCGGGGTCAGGATGGACGTGAAGAATCTATATGTGAATCGGCCTTTATACGCGGAGTTTGGGCTAGTTGGCCCGTGTATCTTAAATATATTAAGCTACGTAGAAGTTAGAGTTTTACCCGTGCACGGTTTGGTGCACGCCCACATTAGAAAGTCCCCTGGACTATAAATATGTACCTAGGGTTTATGGAATAAACAACAACCAACGTTCACCACAAACCAATCTCGGCGCATCGCCAACCCCTTCGTCTCAAGGGTTTCTCCGGTAAGCACCATGCTGCCTAGATCGCATCTCGCGATCTAGGCAGCACGCCCTCCACGTTGTTCATGCGTTGCTCGTACTGAAGCCTTTTTGATGGCGAGCAACGTAGTTATCATAGATGTGTTAGGGTTAGCATTGTTCTTAGTATCATATGTGTCGTAGTGCAACCCTTGCGCATCTAGCCGTCCTTGTACCTCATCATGGGTGCAGGGGCGGCACCCGCTTGATCATTATTTAGTAGATCTGATCCGTTACGATTGCTCCTTGATTCATCAAGGATTAGTTTAATATCTGCAATAGTTAGGCCTTACAAAGGGTTGGAGGATCCAGCGGCATGCAGGGTGTAGTTTGCTGCCCCTAGACAGGATGTTCCGAGGATCAACCTAGTGTTGGTTTTTAGGCCTTGTCTAGGGCTGGCTTACGATCACCGTGCGTGAGCGCGAGGCCCAATCGTGAGTAGGATGATCCGATTATGCGGTGAAAACCCCAAATCGTCGTGGATCTCATACGCTTTATCTTGATCAAGCAGGACCACCATATATTCGGCCACCTTGGACGAATCATGGGTGGATCGGCTCCATGAGCCGATTCACAGGATAACCTGAGAGCCGATCGAGGCTCGTATTTAACGTGTACGTGTGTGCCCTGCAGGAAACTAAGTGAGGCATCATCCACACCTTCCGACCAGGTATAGGTCGGTGGCACGCCCTTGCAATTTGCATCGGCGCGCGACCAGGAGGCTTTGCGGGCCGTCTCGAGGGACCGGGGCCAGCCGCAGCCCTAGTTGTTCCCGGCTCTACGGTGTTGACCTCAACGCCCGCCGGTGGGTTTCGACGTCAACACATTCTGCACGCCGGTGGGACACATCTTCAACATCCACCATATCGCCATCTACATCTGAGATGGCGGAAAGCATTCCAGTCAAGTACGAGGACCTGGCTGACAAGCTCCAGGAGAAGCATGACAGGGTCAAGGCGTTCCTCGGAACCGAACTCGTTGGCTCCTGTGAGAAGATCCGTTCGCACGGCATCAAGCTCAATGGAGACACACGTCCGTTGCCTGGTGTCAACACGATCGATCTCAGCCACTCCATAAGAGAACCAGGGTTCTCTTTCGATGCCAATATGGCGGGGTTCGTGATTCGCCATGACGCGGACAAAGCAGAGAGCAGCCACACTCGTGGCAAAGAGAAAGACGAGGCCGTTCCACGTGACCGGCCCCAAAACGACGATAAACGATACCTGGCCAAGGAGGAGGTGAGAAGCATGCGGTATCCCCGCCCATTGTCCGTGCATCTCCTCAGCAAATATGAACAGCGGTGCGACCGACGTCTCCACTACGACGACGACGATGAAGAATACCGTCGGTCCAATGCAAACAGGGGGTATCGCCAGCATGACAGAAACGACGACGGGTACGAACGTCGCACCAGAGGGAGGTCAAAGGAGCAAGACAACATGGACAAGCACTGGAACTGTCCCTTCTTCAAACATTGCTGGGACTCAGGAATGAGCCGATTGCCGACAATCGAGAACTACCCAGAATGCACACAACAAAGGAGAAGGACGAACGAAGTTGCAGTGTTCAAACGTCTAGGACCTCCCGCCTCAGAGCAAACGGACTGAGTCATCTCAAGACGAAGACTTCGAGGAGTCAGATGGGGAAGAAGATAGATACCACCGACCAAGGTGGTGCCCTGATGGACTCAGCCAGTCTCAGAAACGCCGGGTGCAGCGGCCGCGAAGCTTGGAAGAAGCCGAGGCACATGCACACGTTGAGGCGCGGCCCGATCGCCGCGAAAATCCAGCAAATAGTGGAGACGAAGTCGTGCCCGCCAAAGAGAGTATGGCGCCCCAAACGGCGAAAGCCGATGCACGAGCATCGGCGATACCGATGCAGACGCATCGGTAGACACAGACATGGTTCAGAAGTGGACAACATGTGAACAGCGCCATCCAGAATTGTACCAGGGCAAGTACAATCGCGTCACCCTGATCGAGAAGGACAAAGATGAAGGTTCTGCGAGGGATCAGGAGTTCACTAGTGCTGAGCGGATCCGGGGGGCAAAACCCGTGTCCTGCAAGGGGGCAAAGCAACCAGAGCCTGCAAAAGGGTTCGACTTCGATTTGAGCAAAACGGAGCAAATTTTTGATTGGCTCCTAAAAGGAAAACAGCTGAAGTTACCCGACGGCCATGAAATCCCCACGTTACAGGAGATAAACGGCAGACCATACTGCAAGTGGCATGACACGTTCACCCATACCACCAACGACTGCAAAGTCTTGCGCAGACAGATTCAGATGGCGATAGAGCAAGGCCGGTTACTCTTCGATCAGTTTGCCATGAAGGCTGACACAGCCGTTTCCGGAAGTCAACATGGTCGATTTCAGCCACTGCATAAGACGCGAGCCAGGTGGCTCGTCTGATAATAATAGGGCAGGGCTCGCAGATCGCCATTACAAGGATAAGCCCGAGAGCAGTCGCTCCCGCGGAGAAGGTGAAGAGGAGGCCGATCCACACGATCGGCCCCGAACAATGAAAAGGGATGAACTCTCAGTAAGCGTTACGTTGAAAAGGGACGCCAACTCCAGCGATTGGCCAATGCTATCCTCAACACGCGCTCTACCTGTGTTCAGCATTGACCTAGAAGGCGATGGAAAGCTGGGGTATGGGTTTACATCGGCTGACGAACTAGAGGAGATTGAGGAAGTCAAGAAGGAGATCAAGAAGTTGTTGGACGCCGGGTTCATCAGGCCATACAAGTACGTTGAAAAGACTTCCAATGTAATACCTGTGGAGAAAAGGGATGGCCGGTGGCGCGTTGCCATAGATTTTCGAAATCTCAACATTATGTAAACAGTCGGATCGGCGACTACAAGGGAAGACGATTCCAGCGATCGGCTAAAATTACTCGCACCACCCTTGCTGACTGATGTGCTATTTCGCATGGTGAGTGGCGAGAAAAGCTTTAATTGGCTGAAAAGCCGATATCTTCAATCACTTGAAGGGTCCGGCTCGGGGGCATATACACGGAGAAGGTACAAAGCCGCGAAGGATGTACCCAGGGGAAGCCGATTCATAGATCGATCGGCTAATAAAAAGTCGAAAATACAGGAATTTTTGAGCACAGCCGATGTGTAGTCATCGACTTAAAAGATTCGAAGCCGATGCACGGTCATCGACTCAAGGGATTTAAGCGGAAACCTAGCCAGAGCAGGCCCTTTATTGAGATTGCCTGGCGACTCGGGCCCTCTCTTCAATGACTTCCAATTCCTTCGGCATCGAAAGAATTATCATTTTGGGTGTCCAAGACGGCCCTTTTTTCTCGTTTAGGGTGTTGCCGGCAGGTTTGAGGATGTGCAGATTAGACCAGGACCACGAGAGCAATCGGCGGTCATCCAGTTGGACTGAACTTCATTTCCACCAAAGGTTGCCTCGTCGGACCAAAGAGACTTGGGGGGAAGTTCTCTGCTGTTAACAACCAATTTCGGTTAGAATCGGCTGGTGCTGCACCATAGTAGAGGGGCCGATAGTGGCCCAATGCAGCTGGTGTAATATCACTCTCGCCTTGATCGAGGCTCGGGGGGCAGCGAGCCAATGGTGTTGAAATTGGCTGTCTCTGCATCTGAACCATGCTGAACGAGAGAGTTATTGCAGAATAAAACCACCAGGGTTGACAAGAGGAGCCATCATCGGTGGTTGGACCTTAGACCAGTTCGTTGCGGCACAGGACTGCGACATTACTGGAAAAGCTGTGAGCAAACACTTGTTAAGCAGAGGTGTCAGCTTCAAACGTCAGAGGTCAGGCTTTCCTGGGAGCATTAACCTGGGAGTTTTTGTTATCAGGACGAACATCATATTCGGATGACGTTAAAAGTCTAAAGGCCTTGGGGACTCGAGGCTGCGCGTCGGACCTGTTCGATTCAAAGTTTGGGTCTGAATTCCATGGACTGCAAGTCGACATCTGGGAAAGCAATCAGATCGATCTGTTTGGCAGTCCATTGCCATTGGCTCATTGAGCATCTACTGGATTGACAATCGGCGGACTCAGTATAAAAGAAATCGACAGGATCAAGTTAAAAGGAACTTCTTCGTTGATAAGTGGAGATTTCTTACATAAAGAGCCGATTGCTCTCACGGGAAGTTGCTAGGAAAGACTTTGTCCCATCTACTGCTCCTAACTCTATTCTAGCTAAGGGCCGCTGCTGTCTTCATCCTCGCCATCATCAGCGCTGCTTCCGGCCGGTCCTCACTGCTGGAGAAACCACCGGCGGGACCTTCGGTGTCCTCATCTTCTTCGCTAGCGTCGCCATAGTCGCTGTCGAAGTCGCAGATGTTGCCCGCCCGGGGCAGAGACGCTTGGCCGGTGGTTCGTCGGAGGAGGTGCTATCTTCCTCCTCTTCCTTCACCTCTTCGGTGGAGTAGCCATCCCAGGAGAAGCCGTCGTCGCTTTCCTCCTCCGACTGTCCGACAGCAAGAAAGCGAAGGTCGCTCCCCGTCCGTTAAAGATTGGTCGTCTTCGGACCAAACGAGGGAGTCGTGGGTCGACTCGTCCCCGTCGGCTATGGCGCGGCGGATGCCGGCCGCATGGGCCTCCTGTGGACCCCATTCAGGCGTTGGCTCGCGGGAGGTGGAGGATTGGGTGGATAGACCTGATGAGGAAGAGGACGAAGAGGAGGTCATGGTGGAGGAGATGGGTTTTTTCCGGTGTGCCGGCGGTGCCGCCACAAGAAGTGGCTAAATAAAGGGAGAATACGTGGTTTAATACCTAAGCAGTTCCCGAGGACGTAATGCCAGAATCACCAAGTCATGCAGGGAAGACGAGGAGGCAAGGCGTCATCATGGAGGGAAGCGACGGTTCTTCCACGACATGACCCTTCGAAGTATGCATATGGTTTTGCAATTATCATTATCAAAACCAGGGGGCATGTGTTATCACCGGAATTTGACCGAGTCAGAGGTAGGCCGGGGTCAGGATGGACGTGAAGAATCTATATGTGAATCGGCCTTTATACGCGGAGTTTGGGCTAGTTGGCCCGTGTATCTTAAATATATTAAGCTACGTAGAAGTTAGAGTTTTACCCGTGCACGGTTTGGTGCACGCCCACATTAGAAAGTCCCCTGGACTATAAATATGTACCTAGGGTTTATGGAATAAACAACAACCAACGTTCACCACAAACCAATCTCGGCGCATCGCCAACCCCTTCGTCTCAAGGGTTTCTCCGGTAAGCACCATGCTGCCTAGATCGCATCTCGCGATCTAGGCAGCACGAGCCTGCCCACGTTGTTCATGCGTTGCTCGTACTGAAGCCTTTTTGATGGCGAGCAACGTAGTTATCATAGATGTGTTAGGGTTAGCATTGTTCTTAGTATCATATGCTGTCGTAGTGCAACCCTTGCGCATCTAGCCGTCCTTGTACCTCATCATGGGTGCAGGGGCGGCACCCCGCTTGATCATTATTTAGTAGATCTGATCCGTTACGATTGCTCCTTGATTCATCAAGGATTAGTTTAATATCTGCAATAGTTAGGCCTTACAAAGGGTTGGAGGATCCAGCGGCATGCAGGGTGTAGTTTGCTGCCCCTAGACAGGATGTTCCGAGGATCAACCTAGTGTTGGTTTTTAGGCCTTGTCTAGGGCTGGCTTACGATCACCGTGCGTGAGCGCGAGGCCCAATCGTGAGTAGGATGATCCGATTATGCGGTGAAAACCCCAAATCGTCGTGGATCTCATACGCTTTATCTTGATCAAGCAGGACCACCATATATTCGGCCACCTTGGACGAATCATGGGTGGATCGGCTCCATGAGCCGATTCACAGGATAACCTGAGAGCCGATCGAGGCTCGTATTTAACGTGTACGTGTGTGCCCTGCAGGAAACTAAGTGAGGCATCATCCACACCTTCCTGACCAGGTATAGGTCAGGTGGCACGCCTTGCAATTTGCATCGGCGCGCGACCAGGAGGCTTTGCGGGCCGTCGCTCGAGGGGGGCCAGCCGCAGCCCTAGTTGTTCCCGGCTCTACGGTGTTGACCAGTCCCGCCGGTGGGTTTCTGACGTCAACAGAGTCTTGGATGGATGATAAAAAAGGGACGGGATATATAGGATTAAAGAGATCACACATTCTTTTAGTCTTTATAATTTTTCAACTAACAATATTTTTAGTAATACACTAACTAGTATTATTGGCTATGTGCACCCTCGAGTGCGGAGACCTGGGCAATTTTTTCATTTTAAAAGCAATTATAGAACCCAAGACATACAATTCATAAAAAATCTAGATAATAATTTGTTTATAAAAAAATACGTTCTAATCGACTTTCGTGGAAGACAAACCATGTCAAGGACAGATAATGTTTACATTAATAGCACATAATTAATTTAGTTCATACTAGTAAAATTTTATTTGTATTATGGAGTAAAAAAAAGGGGTATTGGTCAAATGGTCATTCTACTTTTGTGAACACAAGCGTCCAACATGACGTGCTCGTACGCGTCAGACGTGACATGCACATAGCGTTGCGACAAATATCGATATCTTACTTCGTCCTTCTCCTATCCTTTGACCACTTTGCACGGTTCTGGAGGAAATGAATGACGACACATTCAACACAATCTCTTGCAATAAATAATGAAGGCGAGAGGAACGTCACAATTCAGTGAGCGCTGACCGAACCCGTGGCTGGCTCAGCGTACAGCCACCGCATGAAATGAAGCAATTGGGGAGAAGGGATTAAGAAAAATGAATTACAACAAGAGAACGTTCGGATTGTAGTCCCGGAGGGGACAACTTGCCAACCGTTCGATTTTTTAGTGGACGGTGGATAACAACTTGTAGCAGAACAAGTTAAAATAAGTTACCGCGTGGCAATGGGGATGGACAGGGAGAAGAGTATTAGGGGGTGGATTTCGAAATTTTTACAAATCTCTTGTACACATGTAACTCAGAAAAGTTGAAATCATAAAAACATGCAGTATAATGTTTCTGTTTTCCGGCAAAAATAACTGCAATAGTGGCGAAAGTAGGATGATACGCCTTACAGTGGCGCAACGAGCTCCGCGAAACATAGAGGTGAGCATACAAGACGCTCAACTTTCTTGTAGATAGAAAACAAAATAATTGCACACAAGAAGGCATGCAAAAAAACAAAAAATTAAGCGAGCTCCATGTGTGGCAGAAATAAGACATGGTCTTCTGAAACCCATTATTCATGCTGATGCTTACGACGCTTACATTATTTTTTTCCAAATTCCAATCCTAATGCAATCACAGCATCAAAACACATCCTAAATCATGTCCGGTTCCATGTCGAGCTCCAGTGACATGCGCTTGATCTTCACCTGCAGCTGCTTGTTCCTCAGTTTCATCCTTTCGTTCTCCAGCCGCATCTTCTCCAGCTCCATGTCCTTCCTCCAGATCGCAATGGCCAACTCCGCGCGTTTCTGCTCCAGCCTCAGCCTCCTGGCGTCGAGTTCAAGCTCCTTTTTCTTGATCTCCAACGATGAAGCCGCCCGGTGTGGCGCCAAGCGCTTACCACCGGCGGTGGCAGGAGGGCTTTCGATGTCGCTGCCGTCCTGGTGGACCTCCTTGTTGATGTCGATGGCGAAACTATCGTATCGCTTCAGCTTCTTGGTAGCGTTGGTTTCCTTACCGTGGTCTTCGGTGTTGGCTTCCTTGCCGTTGTTGGTGCTCTGCTGCGCCCGACGCGCCGCCCTGTTCTTGCATGCACAGTCGTGCGGCTTGTCGAGGTCGCTTTCCGGTCGCTTGCCGGCAATGGCGCTGAGAGTCATCATATTGTTCTGGGAACTGAGGTTGCACTATTGTGAACCAGAGGCTGCGGTATGCTTGCACTTAAATAGGAGAAGGGGGGGGGCCTTGGATGAATTAGTGGTTGGGCGGCCCACATTTATTTATTTCTTGTTCTTCATTTCACCCGGATTGATATACCAAATCTTTGCAGTTAATGCTCCAAATTACTTTGTTTAGATCTCTCGCGCATGAATTACACCTGGATAGTGCAAAACCTTGCTACGCATACACAGCTGTACTCCTCTGTTTTACTCCTTAAATGATGGTACGTACATGAGCTGGAATATATGCACACCTGCACTATTTCCCTTCAGGTTTGCAAAATGTATGGATGTGGAAGATGCAGTGCAAACAACAAGAAACATAAACTTCCAAGTGACAGATTAGACAGGTACTGCATGACGGTTAAAAAATAAGCACCCTTGTATTTCCAGAGAATACGGAAACAGCTAGCTGGAGATAGAATCCATTTCTAACACGTATAAACTTAAATAAAAGTAAAAAACTTATACTATATAACTCATTGATGCAACATACAATGTCCAGGACAATAATAAATCAGAAATAAAATTCAGAAATTATGAAAAGTGTGATGTGATGAATCTATAACATGGTAGCCGCTAAGAATATTATAGAAAACATGAAAGAATTTGTAAAGCGTCATAAATCAAGAATTGTTTACAAAGCATTGTCCCAATCAATACCTCCTTGGATTCCTTGACATTTGACTGTCAATTATGTAATTTTCTATTCATGCTATAATCTGTTCATGTAAGCCTATCTTCATGTTTTTAACTATTTGTATTTGGGGATTGTGCATATTTGAAACATATATATACCGAGCTACAATGTTACGAGAATGGACATAATATTCACGTTATTCATTTGGCAGTTTTTATCGCACATGGATATTCTGATTTTAATTTTGGAGTTTCCCCACCCTCCAATATTTTCCTGGATACTACGGATGACAACCTCTTGGGCTCGTCCCACATGAAAGCAATATTGTTTTTGTATTTTGGGAGTGGTAAGAGTCCCGCTAGACTGGGCCATAAGAGCATCTCCAGCTGTTGGGGCTCCCCAGGCTGAAATCCGGCACTATTTAGCGCCGGATGGATGTAAAATTTGATCTGGAGAGGCCCATATTTCCAGCGGCGAGCCTAGGATGGATATAAAATTTGAACAAATATAGGCGAATTCAGATAAAACCAGACAAAATACGTTCAAACATAGGTGTAATTTAGAGATATTTAACATACATAGGCGAGTTCGTACATATATAGGCCAAATTCGTAATATATTTGAATTCGGCCGGAAGGAAACATAAACTAAAGCTAAACACGGCGATCTACATGCCGAAATGGCGGTAGAACGCCGTGTAGTCGCCGCCGCCGTCGTCGTCGCTGGAGTTGCCGGCGTCCTCGGGCGGCAGCGACTGCTGGCTGCTCTGGCCGGCGTCTCCGGACCAACGGCTGGAACCCTGGCCAAGGTCGCCGTGTGGCGGCGTCGGCCGATACAGCTCGTCGTCGCTGCTCTCCTCGAGCTTGATCAGCATCACGGGGGCGACGGGTGCGATGGGTACGGTGGGTGTGGCGCGGGCGGCGCGTGGAAGCTACGCGTCCGGCGAAGACTAAGCGGCGGCAGGCTTTTACAGCGCACGGAAGACGATGCGATGAGGACGACGATCGGCCCTTCTCGCCGACAAGTCGGGGCCACCAGCCGAGCGGGAAGTTTTCTCGATGTTTTTCACTCTTTCATTTTCTCCGGACTCGCCGAATGCTCCCCGGGGGGCAGGGGATGATCTGGGCTCCCCGGATGAATGAAAGCGCAAATGTGGACGAAAATGAGCATCCGGGGGCGCGATTGGGCCGTTTTCGTTCATCCGGATAAAAATGGGTCCTGGAGGCCTTCCCAGGAAGACGGTGGAGATGCTCTAACAGTTAGATTGGACTGGTTCAGCCCGGACGGTTTGTCCATGGAACTTGAGTCCTTCTCTAAGAGCATCTCCAACAATTAGAATTCACTAGAAAAAATGATGACCTGTACAAAGGTTTCTGTGTGGAGCGCTCCCATTGCACCGTGTGACTCGTGAGGGATATATCTCACAACTCGATACATGTTACAAGAAGGAAAAGAAGTGGTGGAAGGTTGAGAAAGAGGGATTCGGGAGGATGAAAGAATACAAAATTTTGCATTTATTTTAAGTAATGTAAATTTGAAATGATATGTCTTTCGAACCAAGCTTCTAGTTACAAGCGGTTTTCTTTACGTTACATGCATCTAGATCTTCAAAACAAAATCTCATTATAGGTTTGACGATTTTTTTTATTGTTAAAACTAATATGCGTGTAGTTGAAATACTCGCGCAAACATGGAAGTACACATAGTCATCTGTAAAGGCGGCTCCATCTATCTATTATTTTCTCCATTATCTAAAATAAAGTGATACCTACACATTTTTTTTGAGGTGAAGTGGCACGTACACATGGGCTCGACATGAACCATGCGATGAGAGACTAACTTCACAAAAGTACTGGCCTTGGACCATGGGCCTGCTAGGATGATCTAGACGAGTGTCACAAGGGGCAAAGGGCCGGCTACAACCAGGATGTTGACTGTCTAAGATAGTCATTGATGGTGTCTATACTACAAACATAGGTTCATAGATGTGGAGAAAGAGTTTGGAGACTTTAAAGATTTGCTACTATATTTTAGATTTTATTTTGTAATCATTGGGAACAGCTCGTGTATCTACCATGTACTATTTGTTATTATAAATATATGTGGCATTGGTTGTCAAAAAATACTAAATATATCCTTGTATGGTTTTGTGGGTGGGAAAAATAATGAGTTAGTAGAATCAGAAAATCCATAAAAGGGATTGAGATTCTACATTATTCTAAAGGATTCAACAATTTGGATCGGGACTCAACATGGATTCTACGTGATTGGGATTTATAGTGGGATTTTGATCGATACGATGATGTAAGATCATCAAATCGTAGGATTCCGGTAGTAGGATCGGGATTCTGACTACCTTGGTACTAACTAGTCACCACAATTCATAAGTATTTCTGTAAATTAAGCTTAAGAAACAAACACGGTGTGCACACTGTCACCTTCACACCGTTGGACAAGGTGTCCCCGGAGATCACATAATAAAACCACTTGAGTACCACAATAGTTGAAGAATGACATCTACTTATTCAACTAGATTACAAAGCTCATGATCACATAAAGATCATACATGGAGAGATAGATATACCACATAGCTAACGGTAAAGCCCTCAACCTCGGGGGAGAACTACTCACTCCATATCATGGGAGTCAGCAACGGCGATGGAGATGGCGGTGGAGTCGATAGAGATGGCTTCGGGGGCAATTCCCTGTCCTGGCAGGGTGCCGGAATAGAGACTTCTGTCCCACGAATCTTGTCTGCGACGGTGGTGGAGCTACGGAAATTTCGTGAACGGAGGCTTATTTATTTAGGGTTTTTACGTCGGGAGGTGTTTATAGGGGGAAGGGCGAGGTCGGTGGCCGCCAGGGGGGCCCAAACCACCCCTAGGCGCGGTCAGGGCCTGGGCCTCTCCTAGGCCTGGTCTGGCCGCCCTGTGGCGCCTCCTCGTCTCTCCTCTTGACTTCGCCTTCGTTACAGGAAAGTAAGATCTTCGTCTTTTGTTTCATCCAATTCTGAGAATATTTCCTGTACAACTTTTCTGAAATATAAAACAGTAGAAAACAGGGAAGTGGCACTGTGGCATCTTGTCAATAGGTTAGTGCCGGAAAATTTATAAAGGTGCAATAAAGTGTAAACAAAACATATAGAAATTGGTGTAAAATAAGCATGGAGCATCAAAAATTATAGATACATCTGCAACGTATCAACAATGAATTCAGTTCGTCTTATGTCCCTTCGTTTCTCTACGCTTCCCTTTTTTCACTCATGATGGACTATGAATTCAGTTCGTCTTCTGCATTTTTCCCTTCTCCTTTGTGCCTATAGAAGAGAGGTCGCTCCACACTACAAAAACATATGAAATGCTATAGCCTTCGAGTTCCAGAGCTTTGCGCCGAACAAGGTCTTCCCCATCCCATCTTGCAGCGTGCACCGCGAGCCAGGACAGTAGGCCTCCGAAGCCCCGACGCTTGTGATCCTTTATGGGAGAGAGGCGATAAGGTTTTTGGGGAGCGCTTCTGCGTGACTACTGACCTCATCGCGGACGCAGACGAGTTCTTACCCGGCGATGACTTCTTCCCCAACATCAGCAGCCTCTACGACGACATGGGCGAGAACATCGGCAACGCAAATGGGTCTTCTACAACTGTCCTCACTCTTCTAGTCGAGATCATGATGCAATTTCTGTTGGAGATATGCCCAAGAGGCAATAATAAAATTGTTATTATTATATATTTGTGTTTATGATAAATGTTTGCATCCCATGCTATAATTGTGTTAACCGGAAACATTAATACTTGTGTGTTTTGTAAACATAAAAGAATCCCTAGTAAGCCTCTTGTTAAACTAGCTTGTTGATTAATAGATGATCATAGTTCCATGATCATGAACATTGGATGTTATTAATAACAAGATCATATCATTAGGTGAATGATGTGATGGACATACACCCATAGTAAACGTAGCATATGATCAAGTCATTGAGTTCGTTTTGCTTCAAGCCTTAAGATATATAGTAACCTAATCCTTCGACCATGAAATCATGTGAATTACCTACACCGGATGGATGCTTTGATGACATCAAACATTACTTCATAAAGGGGTAGTTATAAAGGTGGAATTAAGTGTTCGGAAAGTATAGGTTGAAGCATGTGGATCAATAGTGGGATTTGTCCATCCAAATGACGAATAGATATACTCTGGGCCCTCTCGGTGGACTGTCATCCAATTAGCTTGAAAGCATGTGACTGGCTCACAAGGGATGTTGTCGAGGGTACTCCCCGGCAATTCCCTCCGTAAGGGGATTAGGGCAGATGGAATCCTGTAGGCTGACACGAGACATCGGTTATCAAACAATCGGGGAGAGAAATTTACCCAGTTTCGGGACCCTCGATGAGGTAAAACCCTTACGTCTTGCTTGTCTGATCTTGATTGCTAAAAATATCGGTTACAATGGGGTGCCGAAGGTTTCGGCTATGATCTCGTCGAGAGTCTGAGTTCTACGATGACCTAGCTCTAGACGTATGGTGGTTATGGCTATTATGATTGTGTGTCCCTCGGCAGCCCCTCTCCTGGCCCTTATATTGGGAGCCAGGTCTCGAGATGCCTGTCCGGGTACGACTAGGTTACAAAGAGTCCTAGGTCTAAACTTTCCTTGTATTCTTTATCTTCTTGCCTTGTTCTTCAAGAATCCTTCTTAGGAACCGACGTAGCGGCCCACCTAGCCGTCGGGTGCCTTCATGGGCCCCTGGTTGGGCCGCAAGAGGTAGTGCAACATTAGTTACCCGAAGGGTAATACCCACATCAGTAGCCCCCGAGTGACTGGCCGAAGATACATAAATCTTGATTTCCTTTTAATAGTAGCGTCTTCTTTATCAGGTGTGCGTTCAGCGCTCCCGGTGGGAGTACCCCGTGATTCTAGGCACAGATGCTTGCAACCGTGTGTAGACTCAAGTTGTACTACTCGAATGTTTTCTTCTGCCGAAGCTTTCTGCCAACTATCATGATCATCCGATATATTTTCCTATATCGGGAATTTAATACTTTCAAGCAAGGTTTAGTACATAAAGGATATCGAGTAACGTGCCCAGCTTTACCGGTTAACTGCCGATGGCAAAACAACGTTACCCTACACAGAATAAAGTCCATGGGTATGATTCTAGTTCTGAAAAATCCTTAGAGTCCAAATTTCATCGGGTGCGCGTTCAGCGCTCCCGATGGGAGTAGCCCCCGAGTCTAGGCGCGGATGTTGGCAACCGCGTGTAGAGTTAGACTGAGCCACTCGATTGTTTCAATTTCCTTCAAATGCTTCATTCAGAGTCGATACTTCTTATGACATCATCAATGACGTAACCACTGCTGAGGGTTGATTGATAGAACATGACCTGACGGGACCCCACCTTGCTCCTGCGCGGTCAATTTAGGAAATGACCAGTGCTTGTGCATTGACCGAGGCGCCCCCCGATTTCCGCACGTAGTGGAGGAAAAGATTCCGCAGAGAAAACGACACGTGGTGACCTAATTCCAAGCCCCCTTCGCTTATCCTTTAACTTATAACCGCGAAGGGAAAGAACTATCCCTTCCATTATCTTTACGCACTTCTTCTTCCTTAGCCATCCTTCTTCCTCAAAACCATTGCGCCGCCGCCGGCGTTCCTAGATCTCCTTTAAATTTTCTTCGATGATGGTGAAGAAGAGGAACCTCACCCTCGCCGCCAGCGCCACGACCAGCGGCACCGTCGCCAAAGCCTCGTCCAGCGCGCCGAAAAAGGGCGCATCAGATGCTTCTGCGCCAGCTCCTGCGCAGCCCACGCCAGAGGTTTCCATGGTTGGACCTGCTCCTGGTGACTGGCTAGCGTCCATGGCGACCAAACGCGACGAGAAGAAAGCTCGGAGCCTCGGCATAATTTCAGCCTACGAGGGGAACATCATTCTCCCAGGTGCGGCTTCACGTCCTAATCCCCCCGCCTGTTTCACTGTGTTGTTCATGTCTTTTCTGTATCGTGGTCTTTCTCTTCCTTCTCATGAGTTCCTCCGGTGTCTCCTTTATGTGTATGAGATCCAACTGTGCCAGCTAACTCCCAAGTCGATTCTCCATCTTGCTATTTTAATCACCTTATGCGAAGCTTTTCTGGGCATTGAACCTCACTCCGGTTTATGGAAAAAGATCTTTTTCGTGAAACGCTACAACTGCAGTAGTGGTTCCTTTTTCAACGGTGGAGTAGGATTTGTTGTTCGTAAGGAGGTTAATTGCTTCAATTTTCCAATGAGAGAGTCCGTTCAAGGGTGGAGATTGAAGTGGTTCTAAATCAAAGACTCATCGACAGCTAATACGCAACTGCCGCGTTTTGCCGACGTCCTCGAGGTTGTGCCCAAAAGATCTTGGAAGAACATCCTGTCATCCAAAATAGAAACCAGCAATCGATAAGTTATTTGATAAAGTTCTTCAAATCAAATAATCCGACGGCCAGACTATGATGGGCACTGAGATAGCTGTCATTTTTCTGAAACATCGGATCCAGCCAGTTATGTCCAGGGCCCACCCGATGTGGTTATATTCGGGCCCCACGGACGAGAGCAGAGTGAACGTCGCTGAACTATCCGAAAAGGAATTGCTTGATGAAGTCAGGCGCTTGACTCATTTCAGTCAAGAAGATTCTATTCCGCTTCTCCCTCTTCAGTCTCCCTTCAACATTGATCATCCGCCGAATGAGGTAACTTCGCACTTTTTCATATACTAGCTATCGCTCTTGAACTATATATACTTGCATTTAACTCTCTTAATTCCTTCGACAGGTCCTGCCAGCTCCCGAACATTTTCAAGATATGTTGGATGACAATCTTGAAGCAAGAAGTTCTTCCATTCCCATAGAGTTCTGTACCGAAAAAAATGCAGATCCAGAAGATGAAGACAATGATCCTACGAATCCTGAAGCTTTTTCTATAGATCCTAGATCCTTCGCCGACGATATGAGTGATACGGCGGAGTCAAACCACGATGACGATGTTGATCGTGCTGCCTTTGTTGATGCAGCTGCGGAGAAGGACAACGTGCTGCCCTCAAAGAGATCATCCGGCGGTTTTGCCAACGAAGATGATCTATTTGATCTATAAGTCTTCTCTACTTGCTCCAAGGTTTGACCTCGATAGATATCGCCTGTATCTAATTCTCATTTTGTCTGATTTACATACTTACAACGATGAGGGCTTCATAGAGCCTCCTTCAAAGAAGGCCAAGACGAGCTCTAGCAAGCCAGCCCCGGCAGCTTCGGAAGCTTCGGCTCCTGCAACAGCCCCAACAGCTCAATTTTCAACAGCTTCTTCCCTCTCCAAAGGGAAGGAGATTACTTCGACTGCTGCTGTTACAGCTTCTCCTCCTCCTGAAAAATCTGTAAGCCTTTCCTGTTTCGACAATACGTTCGCCTCTGGCAGCCCCCGAGCGAGTTTTTATCGGATTATAAATCTTCTAGAAGGATTTTCCGCTTGTTAATAGCTATCTCTTCTCATTTCTCTAGGATTTTCGAGCGGTCATTTCCTCCCTAGAGGCTTTCGCCTCCCAATTTACTTCCCTCGAAGCTAATAAGGCTCGGCGTCAAAAAGAAGTCGAGTCTACTTCTTCAATGCTTGACAACGCAATTAAAATGGCTGCCGAAGCCCGCCAAAATGCCGATTCTTTGAAGGGTGAACTTGAGAAGCTGAAGAACAAGCTGAAGGACGAAGAAGCTTCGAAGCTTGTTGCCGAAGCCCAAAGGAATGAAAAGGACGATCTTCTTCGCCAATCTTTCTTGGCCTTGCTGAGTAATTCTCATTGACTTATTTTTCAATTCCTCCTTTCTTTATTCGATTATGTAACGAATTTTCCTTTTTGTTGCTTGCTGAAGCTGCTGATATTCCTGCTGATGCGTTAGGCAAGCTTCCGGACAATTCTCATGTTGATGCTTTGACATTGACCCTCGAATCCAGCAAGCTCATCCAAGCTCTTCTCCAGAAGAATAAAGGAGTTATGTCGAGGCTCCACTCGATGATTTTTCCCAAGGCCGACCAAAGCAAAACTCTGGAACAACTGACAGATGTTTTTGCTGTCGACACGAAGGAAACTATCGATGTATTCAAACGCACCTCCCGCACCTACGGTGCTCTTCTAGCTTTTCAGCTTATGATGGGTCATGGTTTCCAAGCCGATATGGAGCAAATGTCTAAAGAACTACCGAAGGAGCAAGATGGCCAACTTATTGACTTGAGCGCCTATAAAACTTTGGCACGCAAGTGTGCACTTCAGCTTCTCGAGCTAGTTTCGGCAAACAAATCAGCTGCTGGCCCAAGCTTATCGGCTCAGACCCAGACTCCTTGACTTCTTTTCATTGGATTGTAATCTTGTCAATTTAGAACAATTCCATGACATAACACTTTTTTATTGTAATGAATCCTGTACTGGCAATGTTGCCAGTACCCTTTTGCTGTAATATTTTCAACGTTCTTTTGATTGCACACTCCCGATGGGAGTAATTCTAACTGACAAACTCGCATATTCCATCACATTCTGAATACTATATCTTTACAGGTCGTTCCTGTGCCCTCCTTTACCGAAGGTCCTTCGGGTGGGTCTTCCGAGAATGATCGTCTCCAACGCATGAAGTCCCGAATTGCCCAGACGGAAAAAGATACGCGTGGTATTCATGTTATGGCCGCCATTATAAAGAAGAAGGATATGCCCTTACTGAGTTGCACAAGGCAACAGAAAGTTTGAGTTGGAAGTATCCTAACCTCCTTTTCCTTAGCTTCTAACTGACAAACTAGCTACCAACACAGAACGATATGCCCTTACTGAGTTGCACAAGGCAACGAAAAGTTTGAATTGGAAGTATCCTAACCTCCTTTTCCTTAGCTTCTTGAATAATATCAAAGATAATCTCTTGACTCCACTTCCTTCATTGCCTCCTATAGTCATAGCTCTGAACTTATCAGAAGAAAACAAGCGTGTTCATGAACGCGTAAATGCCTTGACTCATCTTGCATCTTTGGATGAGGTTTTCTGGAGGAATCAATCAAAATCTTCCACTGTCGCGAAGTTTCAAGATCGGGTGCAACAAGTGCACTCATTTTTCACCAAGTGTCATACTATCTTGAGAGTAATATGGAAGATAATGTTTCCCTTGGAGAAGGTCCCTCCTACTTTACTGATTTTGATGTCACAGTTCGGTAATGTCAAGAAAGTCTGAGGCTTGATTCGTGCACAACTTGTTGCTGGAGCTCAATCTACCTTCTCCCTTCTTCTGTCATAACATCCGACCATAGACCTGATGGCCATCGCAAATGCCGATGGTAATGTAGGACATCTTTTTGCCAAGGCTCATATTCCTTCTACCATTGTAATCGATAGGCTGGAACATAGTTCAAAGGTGATCCAAGAAGCAAGGATTCTAGAGGAAGGGTCCTGAAGACTTTTACATTCTCACTGTAACTTAAATGCTTCGATGCTTGTGACAACCGATTGTTCGGGTGCGTTGATTAAATGAATTTATCGGCAAGTGTTTATATGTACCTTCCTTTTATTTTTTAACGTTATCGGATGCCGTTGGCAAGTTTTAATATGAACGGAGCAAATTTTAAATGCTCGTTTAACATATGTATTATGATGATCATATATGTAAGTGTGTCGGCAACAAATTACTTGAGTGATCAGCTCATGTTGCAGGTTTGTGAAACCTATCGTACGTGCAACTTTGCTTTCAACCGACGATGTATGTCTTGACAGCAGCCCCCGAACGAATCGATGGAACTAAGCCTGCCGATGACTCCGTCGCTCTTTAGTACTTCTGTAGTTTAAAGTACGGGTCATGGGTCTTTGTAAGTATATGTTTGTTATCCTTGCTATCTGCAGCACTCGCGTATTCTTGAGGCTTTTTTAGCAAACGATAAAAGCAAGATTCCCACCAATTTTGCATCGTAGCACTCGTATTTTCAGAGGCTTTTAGAGTGCAATCTTGGGTATATTTTCAAGTAAACCAATGTTCGCTATAGTATACGAAAAAAAGGTCTTGATAAACTTGTTCGGGTACCCCGAATTGCTGCGATACTTCAGATAAACAAAACTTGAGTCTAATAAAGGAAGCTAAGAACGAAGTGGCCAAAAAAGCCTTATTGAAAGAAAACTTCTAAGAAAGAAAAGTAAACATGCATAACGACGCCCATCTTCTTTAAACAAGAGGAGGGTTCTTCTTATCTTCGATCTTTTTAGGGGAGCCGGTGGCTTTGGAAGCATCGATGATTCCATCAGAAGTACTCGCAGTAAGTGCTAGAGATTTATTGTTGTCGACAGGGGCCTTGCTATCAGCTGCCGAAGGCCCAACCGCCGAAACTCCCGGTGCAGGGTCATCCGGTTTCTTTTTCAATTTCTTGATGCTCTCATCCCTTTGATCTTTAAGTGCCAATGGCTTAGAAGGGAAGTCGACAGGTTCTTGCTTCATTCCGAACTTGGCAGCAATCCTCTAAAACTCGTGATCATAGTTATCTGAGCGTGAAAAACTTCCATAGACAGTGATGTTTGTCCCATTGTTCCCTGGCATCTTGAGCTTGAGATACGCATAATGTGGCACAGACATGAACTTGGCATAAGCTGGTCTCCCGAGTATAGCATGGTACTGTGATTCCCAATTTACTACCTCGAACTCGATCTTTTCCTTCCTGAAGTTATCAGGTTTCCCAAAGACAACATTCAGGTAAACTTTGCCAAGAGAATACGCTGGTAAGGTGGGGAGGATTAAATGGAAACATGTATCCGTTTCTTCCAACATCCTCATTGTAATTCCCATATTTTTGACTGTGTTTAGAAATATCAGATTTAGTCCACTTCCACCATCCATAAATACTTTGCTCATATTGTATCCCCTTATTTGCGCTTCAACTACCAAGACAGCATGACCTGGCTTTGGGATTGTCATCGGGTGATCCGCTCTGCTGAACAAGATACTCTGAGATGACCAATCGATGTATAATGGAATATTAGCCATAGTACTTTCTGCCAGGTTGATTTCTTGAGTGAGCTTCTTCATCTCCCTTCTCGAAACACCAATTTTGTGGATCATGCTCATCTGCCCCCCCCCCCCCGTGGTGGAGGGAAGGACTCATTAGGGTTACGAGGCTGCACTTGCTGGACTTGGTGTTGAGGTGGTGGTGGTGGTGGATTCGGTTGTTTTTGCTGCTGGATAAACTTCTGCATCTCAATGAACTGTCGACAATCCATGAGTAGACGACTCGACCTTTTCTTGTCATCCTTAGGGTCAATGTACGCATGTAGGTAACAAGGAGCGTTTATCTGTTCAGAAAAAGGAAATTCTGGGATCCTTGAAGGCCGTGGTTTGTAGTTGCCACGATTCCCTGAGTTACTGCGATTGTTGTCATGTCAATCATCTCGCCTATCGTCGTACTAATCATCTCGACGATCAGAATATCCTGCGGCTACCATATTAGTGTCATCGTATCCGCGGTCCTTCCTTTTCTTACGGCGATCTCTTCGACCGCCCGAGTCATGCCTCGGTTGGTCGTCGTCTTCGTCGTCACTGCGTGGACGAGGTTTTTGTACGTTATCCTCGCCATCAGCCCAACTATTGGTGATCTCCATTAACTTGGTTATGGTCTTCGGCTTCTTACGCCCAAGCTCCTCTATGTAAGTTTCTCGTCGAATACCATCACTGAAGGCGTCGATTGCTCTGTTAACAGAGACATCTTCAGCAGCGTTCAAGAGTTTGGTGAACCCCCCGATGTGCGTACGCATCGAATCCTTCGGCTTCTGATGACAATGACGTAATTCTTCGATTCCAACAAGCCTTTTGTATGTTGCCTGGAAAATTTTGACAAAAGCGTCTACCAGATCGTCCCAAGATTTGATGGATCCCTTCAGCAGGCCTCTCAACCAGGCTCGTGCCGAATCCTTCAGGTAAAATTGCAGACACTGCATCGCTGCTATTTGGTTTCCCTTGTGTAAGATTACGGTCTGCAGATAATCGTCTAACCAAGACCTCGCCTCCTGCTACCCATCATATTTAGCGGCATCAGTAGGAGTTGGTTTGAACCTTTTGGGCGGCATCATCTCGCGGATCTTGTAGCTTAAACAATCGGCTCCCCTCATCTCGCCGTCGTACTCCTGGGTCTCCTTCGAATCATCACTGTCGTATTCTTCCCTTGCCGCTCGCCGTCGCTTGACTCTGTCGATCCTGCTCTGAGTAATTTCATCTCGAGCATCTCTCGAACGGTGCTTGGAACCGCTAGCTTGAAGCGTAGATTTCTCTTTCCGTGGAACAAGTTTATGTCCAAGGATTGCGAGGCTTTCCAGGGCACCCCAATGTGCTTGGGCCATAGGACCTTCGGGTGCTGGTTGCTGGTTAATCAAATATGCCGCGAGGTTCGCGGTTGCTCCTTCGACAGTTTTTGGCCTCAACATACCCGAAGTGTCTGTAGTCATGAAGGATTTGGACATATTCTACGTTATTTCTCGTGCATCATCTTCTTAAAGCCGAGATAGCCTTGATCGATCCCTCCCCGCGCCTTGGCTGCTTCGAGATGCGCTTCCTCGTGAGGCCCTCCGACGCTTACTAGATTGGTCCGCTGCGAGTAGACGTCGATTGAGGGTGGCCTGCTCATTCGATAATCGCTCCCGATTCTTCTCCAAAATAGAATGGCATGCATTGAGAGTTCCAACCGAAACTCCAGCTGGAAGCGGCGTATTGTTGGTTATAGCAGCCCGAGCTGCTGCCCACTCTTCCTCTGCGATAGTATAATCGCTATTGTCGTTACTGGCGCTGTTTTCAGAGTTACGTCGCCTTTTGGAGCGGGGGGTGCGATCTCCTTCTTCTCCTCCGTTCCCCGCATTTCCTGCATTGAGGGTAGCATAGACTTGGTGACTGATGTCTATGTGTGCTTCTATTCTTGTAGACAGTGTTGGGCCTCCAAAAGCAGAGGTTTGTAGAATAGCAGCAAGTTTCCCTTAAGTGGATCACCCAAGGTTTATCGAACTCAGGGAGGTAGAGGTCAAAGATATTCTTCTCAAGCAACCCGCAATTAAGATACAAGAAGTCTCTTGTGTCCCCAACACACCTAATACACTTGTCAGATGTATAGGTGCACTAGTTGCGAAGAGATAGTAAAACGCATGTGGTATAGATGGTAGTAAACGGTAATTGCGATCTGAAGTAAATATTGCAGGAAGTAAAGATGCAGTAAAACAGTAAGTAAGCGATGTTTGCAGTATTTGGAAACAAGGCCTAGGGATCATACTTTCACTAGTGGCCACTCTCAACATTGCAATTGAATATAAATATAAGCACTTCATCATACTACTCTCCTGTTGGATAAAGAACTCAAATTTATTGGGCAGGTGTGCAAAAGCACACCTCAAAGGCGTATTCCCAAGTACTAATGAACACCCCACACTGTCACCGTGCGCATTCATAGGAGGTACTAACATACCACAATTCATAAGGGAGTTACACACAGCGCACACACCGAGGTCACAGTAACTCCAAAGTTCACATAATAAAACACTTGAATAGCATATGACATCTAGATTGCAAAGCCTATGATCACATAGATGAACAAATAAATGCTACTCTCAAACACTCTCTCGTTGGATAACAAACACCATTCATTGTGTAGGGCTACAAGAGCTCCCTCAAGCCGGAGTAAACAAGCTCCACAACTTCATAAAGGAAACACACACGATGCACACACTGTCACCATTACACCGTGGAGAGTGAATCCGGAGTTCATATTTAAAGTAACCTCTAGAGTGCATAATAGACAAGAGTAACATCTACATATTCATAAAGATCACACCATGGAGAGAGAGATGAACCACATAGCTACCGGTAGAGCCCTCAGCCTGGGAGAACTACTCCCTCCTCATCATGGAGAGACAGCGCGGCGATGAAGATGGCGGTGGTGTCGATGGAGATGGGGGCAATTCCCCGTCCCGGCGGCGTGCGGAACAGAGACTTCTGTCCCCCGAAACTTGTCTTCGCGATGGCGGCGGCTACGGAACTCTTCGTGGAATATGACTGGATGTTTAAGGGTTTTCGCGACGGAGAGAATATAGGTGGAAGGGCGGCCTCGGGGCCATGGGGTGCCCACACCACATGGCGGCGCGGCCAGGGGTGGCCCGCCCCCTATGGTGTGGGTCCCCTGCTGGCTGCCTCCGACTCTCCTTCGATGTTCTGGAACCCTCCGAGGAAAATAGGAAGTTTGGCTTTCGTTTCGTCCAATTCGAGAATATTTCTGTGTAAGATTTGGAACCAAAAACATCAGAAAACCCACTTCGGCATCTTGTTAATAGGTTAGTTCCGGAAAATGCATAAAAATGATATAAAGTGTGAACAAAACATGTAGGTATTCATAAAACTAGCATGAAACATCAGAAATTATAGATACGTTGGGGACGTATCAGTCAGGCCCGGGCCCACAGGAGTGCGGGTTGTGCGGCCGCACAGGGCCCATAATTTTGAGGGGCCCCATATTTTGATACAGGCCTATATGTGTATACAGCAGGAAAAAAAAGTAGCCTTTCTCTTGGCCTGGAAGCCAGCCCATGTGCGCTCGGAAATTAAAGAAGGATGGCCTTGGTTGGGCCTTCCACGTTCCACGCGACCGAAACGAACGGCAACAGCACGGCAGCCTCGTTCGGTAATTGATACACGCGATCGATCAGGACCAGGAGTCGAGGAGACGAGAGGGCGACCAGTTGCGAAAAGAGACACGACGCGCCGAGGCGCCAGGCCGCCAGTTCATATTCTGGGAAGATGCCGACGGTGCCGAATCGCCCAGTTCAGCCTGTTTCGGTCGCTTCAAATCTTCAATCTTGCAAAGTGCTGCTAGCTGCGTGGATTCTCCCATCCCTGAATCCCTGATTATCTTGATATCTTCCGTCTCAACAATGCTGGCTGTTGCGACGCTGCCCTAGCCCCATCTCATCTAATTAATTGAATTGCATTGTTCATTTTTTTTGTAAATAGTCAGGCGTCATGGGGAAGCATCAATCCGGTCATAAAAAACGCCAAAAGAAAGAGAAGGAAGAAGAGTTAATTCAATCTCAAAGAGGGGCCATGGACAGATTTGTTAAAAGGAAGACCTCAGAAGTATCTTCGGATAATCAGTCGGTTAATCCTTCTAACCTTGCACTTGCTATTGTCCCTTATAATGATTCTATAGAAAGTCAGACTGAGACTGAAAATAATGTTGAGGTAGAGGATGATCATATTGATATTAACATGAATACTTCACCGGATGCGGATTTCTTATGAGGAGATCATTGAAGATTTCATTTCGAAGAATCCCAAAAGAATGATGTTATTTAAATAAATATTATGCAACCAGGAGTTGACTAGGTATGATTCTTAATATATCCAATTTTATGTAAAATATTATTACATACGTATTATATTTGTTGAATATTTTAAATTTAGTAGTACGGTAGGGCCCTGATTTAGAGTTTCGCACAGGGCCCCGAATTTTGCCGGCCCGGCCCTGGTATCAGTGACTCGCCATCTTCCAAGTGGTCATCCTGACGGCACTGTCGATGCTTTCCTCTCCCGACGAATATCTGGCGCTGCAGACGAACAGTGTATCGCTTGATCCTAATCCGTGCCAGGTATCACAGTATAAGCAGTAGTACGAAGTCATATCGGATGACATAGAGTCATCGGATCCAATCGACATAGAAGATATCGACCGAGAAGTTGGCGGTGAAGAAGAATTCGTCGAGTCCGTCAAACCGGCCGATAGGTCGACTGACGAGGACGCGATCGATCCTGCGACTGACGGGGACGATTTCCTCGTTGATCTAGAGATGAACGGCTCAGGCAGCCGAAGAATCCCTTCCGCGTTGATGTTGTAGTGAACGCTTCCAAACATCATGCCCAAACCTCCTTGCAGATCCGAAAAGGTCGAGCGGGACGAGTCGCTGTGCGGGGTGAACTCGAAGGAACCGAATCGAATCGAATTCCCTGAGCTTGGCGATGAAGAGGTCGGTGGTGATTCCGGCGGTGTTGACGAAGCTGCCGATGACATGGCCGAATCTGCAGATGTCGGATCTTGTGCCAACAGGGTTCCCACAGACGGCGTCAATTGTCGAGGGTACTCCCCGGCAATGCCCTCCGTAAGGGGCTTAGGGTAGATGGAATCCTGTAGGCTGACACGAGACATCGGTTATCAAACAAGCGGGGAGTGAAATTTACCCAGGTTCGGGGCCTTCGATGAGGTAAAACCCTTACGTCCTGCTTGTCTGATCTTGATTGCTAAAAATATCGGTTATAATGGGGTGCCGAAGGTCTCGTCTATGATCTCGTCGAGAGTCTAAGTTCTAGGATGGCCTAGCTCTAGAACTATGGTGGTTATGGCTATTATGATTGTGTGTCCCTCAGCAGCCCTCTTCCTGGCCCTTATATTGGGAGCCAGGTCTCGAGAGGCCTGTCCAGGTACGACTAGGTTACAAAGAGTCCTAGGTCTAAACTTTTCTTGTATTCTTCGTCTTCTTTTCTTGTTCTTCAAGAATCCTTCTTAGGAACCGACGTAGCGGCCCACCTGGCCATCGGGTGCCTTCATGGGCCCCTGGTTGGGCCGCAAGAGGTAGTGCAACATTAGTTACCCGAAGGGTAATACCCACATCAGATGTCATATCATGGTACGATTAAAGAGTACTTACCGGTAATGAGGTTCAACTACATATAGAGATACAAATGATCGAACCTCGGATAAGTAAAGATCGCGCGACAAAGGGAATCGGTATCGTATGTTAATGGTTCTTTCGATCACGAAGTCATCGTTGAATATGTGGGAGCCATTATGGATCTCTAGGTCCCTCTATTGGTTATTGATTAGAGAAGTGTCTCGATCATGTCTGCATAGTTCACGAACCGTAGGGTGACACAATTAAGGTTCGATGTTGTTTTAGTAGATATGGAATATGGAATGGAGACTGATGACCCACAAGTATAGGGGATCGCAACAGTCTTCGAGGGAAGTAAAACCCAAATTTATTGATTCGACACAAGGGGAGGTAAAGAATACTTATAAGCCTTAACAACTGAGTTGTCAATTCAGCACCTGGAAAAGCACTAGTAAAGGGGTGATGTGAATGTAGCAGTAATATGAGAGCAGTAGTAACAGTAACACAGCAGCAGTAATAGCAATATGAGAGCAATGGCACCAGAAAATAGTTGATACTACTTCCAATGACATGTAGAACGAGTATATGATGATGCGAGATGGACCGGGGTTCCCAGCTATCTACACTAGTGGTAACTCTCCAATAACAAGTGTTGGGTGAACAAATTACATTTGGGCAATTGATAGGATTGATAAGGCATTAAGACTGAATATCAAGTCTATTAATCATGTAGGCATGTTTTCCATATTTAGTCGTACGTGCTCGCAATGAGAAACTTGCACAACATCTATTGTCCTACCAGCCGGTGGCAGCCGGGCCTCAAGGGAAACTACTGGATATTAAGGTACTCCTTTTAATAGAGCACCGGAGCAAAGCATTAACACTCCGTGAAAACATGTGTCCCTCACATCACCGCCATCCCCTCCGGTTGTCCCGATTTCTGTCACTTCGGGGCCTTTGGTTCGGACATGACATGTGCATACAACTTGTAGATACAATCTAAGCAATAATTATAGAGCTCAAATCTAAGATCATGCCACTCGGGCCCTAGTGACAAGCATTAAGCATAACAAGATTGCAGCAACAATAACTTCACAAACTTTATAGATAGACTAATCATAATGTATCATCCATCGGATCCCAACAAACACAACACCGATTACATCAGATGAATCTCAATCATGTAAGGCAGCTCATGAGATCATTGTATTGAAGTACATGGGGAGAGTATACCAACTAGCTACAGCTAGAACCCGTAGTCCATGGGGGAACTACTCACGGAGCATGATGGAGGCGGTGGCGTCGATGGAGATGGCTTCGGGGCACTTCCCCGTCCGGCGGGTGCCGGAACTCTGTCCCCGAATTGGAGTTTCGCGATGGTGGCGGCGCCCGGAGTTCTGGAGTTTCCTCAAGTGGTACGGTGTTTTTAGGTCGAAAGGGATTTTATAGGCGAAGAGGCGGCGCGGGGGGCACCTGGGGCTCCACACCACGCGGCGCGGGCCCAGGGGCCGCGCCGCCCTATGGTGTGGTGGCCCTCGGCCCCTCTCCGACTCTTCTTCGGTGTTCGGAGCCTTCGGGAAAAATAGGAGGTTTGGTCTTCGTTTCGTCGAATTCGAGAATATTTCCGAACAGCCTTTCTGGAACCAGCAGAAAACAGTGGCAGCATCTTTTAATAGGTTAGTTCCGGAAAACGCATAAAAACATCATAAAGTGCAAGCAAAACATGTAAGTATTGTCATAAAACAAGCATGGAACGACAGAAATTATGGATACGTCGGGGACGTATCAGAGACCAAATATTGTTCGGAGTCTCAGATGGGATCCGGGACATCACGAGGAGTTCCGGAATGGTTCGAAGAATAATATTCATATATAGGAAGTCATTTTCCGGGTTTCGGAAAAAGTTCGGTGTTTTCACTGGAGCTTCTAGAAGGTTCTAGAAAGATTGGAAGGGTTCGAAATATTCTGGAAGGTTCTGGAGTGTCCGGCCGGGATGACCCGGGATGTCTAAGGAAGTCCGGAGGGTTCCATAATTGGTGTATCCATGTTTTCCTTAAGGGTTGAGGACTTTCCCCTAAAGAAAATTCAAATTTGGCAAAAGAGTCCTAGTTTTCTAGTAGGATTCGGCTCACACAAATCTACCGGAACTCTCCCAAACTTTGGGGCAGGTCTTGGACGACCCAAGGACCTTTTCCACCTATAAAAGGAGGGCAAGGGGAGCCCCAAGAGGTGCACAAGGCACAGCCCCTGCCCCCTCTCCCCAAACACTAGTCGCTGATACGTCTCAAACGTATCTATAATTTCTTATGTTCCATGCTACTTTTATGACAATACTTGAATGTTTTATACATACTTTACAGCATTATTATACATTTTCTGGCACTAACCTATTAACAAGATGCCGAAGTGCCAGTTGCTGTTTTCTGCTGTTTTTGGTTTCAGAAATCCTAGTAAGGAAATATTCTCGGAATTGGACGAAATGAACGCCGAGGGTCCTATTTTTACACGAAGCTCGAAGACCGAAAGGGAAAAGTGGGGCCACGAGGTGGCCACACACCGGCGGCGCGGCCCAAGCCCTGGCCGCGGCCTGTTGTGTGGGGCCCTCGTGTGCCCCCCTGACCTACCCTTCCGCCTACATATAGCCTTCGTTGCAAAACCCCCTGTACCGAGAGCCACGATACGGAAAACCTTCCAGAGACGCCGCCATCACGAATCCCATCTCGGGGGATTCAGGAGATCACCTCCGGCACCCTGCCGGAGAGGGGAATCATCACCGGAGGGGCTCTACATCATCATGCCCGCCTCCGGATTGATGCGTGAGTAGTTCATCCTTGGACTATGTGTCCATAACAGTAGCTAGATGGTTGTCTTCTCCGCTTGTGCTATCATTGTTTTAGATCTTGTGAGCTGCCTAACATGATCAAGATCATCTATTTGTAATGCTACATGTTGTGTTTGGCGGGATCCGATGAATATAGAATATTATGTTAAGTTGATTATCAATCTATCATATATGTGTTGTTTATGTTCTTGCATGCTCTCCGTTGCTAGTAGAGGCTCTGGCCAAGTTGATACTTGTAACTCCAAGAGGGAGTAATTATGCTCGATAGTGGGTTCATGCCTCCATTGAATCTGGGACAGAGGTTCTAAGGTTGTGGATGTGCTGTTGCTACTAGGGATAAAACATCGATGCTTTGTCTAAGGATATTTGTGTTGATTACATTACGCGCCATACTTAATGCAATTATCTGTTGTTTACAACTTAATACTGAAAGGGGTTCGGATGATAACCTGAAGGTGGATTATTTAGGCATAGATGCATGCTGGATAGCGGTCTATGTACTTTGTCGTAATGCCCTGATTAAATCACATAGTAATCATCATTGATATGTATTGAATCTTTATTTGTCAATTGCCTCACCTGTAATTTGTTCACCCAGCATGTTAGTTATCTTATTGGAGAGACACCTCTAGTGAACTGTGGACCCCGGTCCATTCTTTTACATCTGAATACATTCTACTGCAATCATTGTTCTTACTGTTCTTTGCAAACAAACACCATCTTCCACTCGATACGTTTAATCCTTTGTTTTCAGCAAGCCGGTGAGATTGACAACCTCACAGTTACGTTGGGGCAAAGTGCTTTGATTGTGTTGTGCAGGTTCCACATTGGCGCCGGTTTCACTGGTGTTGCGCACTCTCCTCCACCAACAACCTTCACGTGCTTCTTGGCTCCTGGTTCGATAACCTCGAGGGAAACTTGCTGCTGTGCGCATCATACCTTCCTCTTGGGGTTCCCAACGGACGTGTACATCTACGCGCATCACCCCCTTCCTCCTCCTCCCTCTTGCACGGCTATGGCGAAGCCCTGCAGGTTTCCTCCACCACCACCGCCACGCCGTCGTGCTGCCGGGATTCCGAGGAGGATCTACTACTTCTGCTGCCCGCTAGAACGGGGAGAAGAACGTCTTCATCAACACTGTACGTGTGACCGAGTGCAGAGGTGCTGCCCGATTGCGGCACCGTCAAGATCTTCTATGCG
This sequence comes from Lolium multiflorum, assembly GCA_030979885.1. Classification (NCBI taxonomy): domain Eukaryota; kingdom Viridiplantae; phylum Streptophyta; class Magnoliopsida; order Poales; family Poaceae; genus Lolium; species Lolium multiflorum. Next base: position 209,795,959 of record CM061748.1, read on the forward strand.
CTCTTAAGAGTGGCAAGTGATTGACTACATCATCCACGAGATTTATCTCGTTAACGCTTAGCGATCTTCAAGGGTATGTTGATCTCATCTCGTTGCTACCATCTACTAGATTAGATCTTGGCTTGTTATTCGTTCTTGCGGTAGGAAATTTTTTGTTTTTTATGCTACGAATCCCTACAGTGGTATCAAAACACAATGGTTTGTGGGTGTTGATGCTTTTGTTCTCCTTTGCTTATCGTTTACTTTGCATCTTGCGGCATGGTGGGATAAAGCGGCCCGGGCTAACCTTACATGACCGCGTTCATGATACTTGCTCCACGCTTGACATGCAACTCTTATTGCATAAGTGTCTTTGTGGGTGTCTGTCTCTATCACAATAGTTAAGATCCAATTTACAATGTGCACTTGACAACACTCGTATCAGCGTTGTGGTTCTTGTTCGTAGGTAGATCGGATCTTACTCAAAAACACCAAGCCACGTAAAATATGCAAACAAAATTAGAGGCGTTTGACTTGTTTTTGCAGGGATTGGTGATGTGATATGGCCATGATGTGATTGTGATTATATTTGATGTATGAGATTATCCTTATTGTATTGTGGAAACCGGCATGAGCAGTATGGTTGTCTTTAATTTCATATCGATTCATCATGTAGTAGTTTTATTTCAACGTAGCTGTAATAGTTGCTACAAGTGCTGGACAACCATGAAGACGAAGCCATTGACCTTGACGCCCCGCCGATGATGATGGAGATCATGCCCGTGCTTTGGAGATGAAGAGCCAAGGCGCAAGATAAAAGGGCCATATCATATCACATTATGAATTGCATGTGATGTTAATCCTTTTTATGCATCTTGTATTGCTTAGATCTCGACGGTAGCATTATAAGATGACCCCTCTCACTAAAACTCAAGATAATAAAGTGCTCGTCCTTAGTTAGCACCGTTGCTAAGTGATACGTCTCCAACGTATCGATAATTTCTTATGTTCCATGCTACTTTATTGATGATACCTACATGTTTTATGCACATTATATGTCGTATTTACGCATTTTCTGGAACTAACCTATTAACAAGATGCCGAAGAGCCTGTTTTCTGCTGGTTTTGGTTTCAGAAATCCTAGTAACGAAATATTCTCGGAATTGGACGAAATCACCGCCCGGGGTCCTATTTTTGCACGAAGCTTCCGAAGACCGAAGGGAGTCGAAGTGGGGCCACGAGGTGGCCCACACCATGGGCGGCGCGGCCCAGGCCTGGCCGCGCCGGCCTGGTGTGGGCCCCTCGCGCCGCCTCTTGACCTGCCCTTCCGCCTACAAATAGCCTCCATCGCGAAACCCCCAGTACCGAGACGCCGCCGCCGCGAATCCCATCTCGGGGGATTCAGGAGATCGCCTCCGGCACCCTGCCGGAGAGGGGATTCATCTCCGGAGGGCTCTACACCGCCATGGTCGCCTCCGGAGTGATGAGTGAGTAGTTCACCCCTGGACTATGGGTCCATAGCAGTAGCTAGATGGTCGTCTTCTCCTCATGTGCTTCATTGTTGGATCTTGTGAGCTGCCTAACATGATCAAGATCATCTATCTGTAATACTATATGTTGTGTTTGTCGGGATCCGATGGATAGAGAATACTATGTTATGGTGATTATTAATCTATTGTTTATGTGTTGTTTATGATCTTGCATGCTCTCCGTTATTAGTAGAGGCTCTGGCCAAGTTTTTACTCTTAACTCCAAGAGGGAGTATTTATGCTCGATAGTGGGTTCATGCCTTCATTGACACCTGGGACAGTGACAGAAAGTTCTAAGGTTGTGATGTGCTGTTGCCACTAGGGATAAAACATTGATTCTATGTCTAAGGATGTAGTTGTCGATTACATTACGCACCATACTTAATGCAATTGTCTGTTGCTTAGCAACTTAACCGAATGGGGTTCGGATGATAACTGAAGGTGGACTTTTTAGGCATAGATGCGTTGGATGGCGGTCTATGTACTTTGTCGTAATGCCGGATTAAATCTCACTATATTTATCATATCATGTACATGCATTGTTATGCCTTTCTCTATTTGTCAATTGCCCGACTGTAATTTGTTCACCCAACATGCTTTTATCTTATGGGAGAGACACCTCTAGTGAACTGTGGACCCCGGTCCTATTCTTTACATCGCATACAATCTATTGCAATACTTGTTTTACTATTTTCTTGCAAACAATCATCTTCCACTCGATACGCTTAATCCTTTGTTACAGCAAGCCGGTGAGATTGACAACCTCTGTTTCGTTGGGGCAAAGTACTTTGGTTTTGTTGTGCAGATTCCACGTTGGCGCCGGAATCCCTGTTGTTGCGCCGCATCACATTTCGCCACCATCAACCTTCAACGTGCTTCTTGGCTCCTCCTGGATCGATTAAACCTTGGTTTCTTTCTGAGGGAAAACTTGCCACTGTGCGCATCATACCTTCCTCTTGGGGTTCCCAACGGACGTGTACATCTAAGCGCATCAAGCTTTTTAGCCGGGAGATCAAGACACGCCGCAAGGGGAGTCTCCACTTCTCAATCTCTTTACTTTGTTTTTGTCTTGCTTTATTTTATTTACTACTTTGTTTGCTGCACCTAAACAAAACACAAAAAAATTAGTTGCTAGTTTTACTTTATTTATTGTCTTGCTCTCCATATCAAAAACACAAAAAAATTAGTTACTTGCATTTACTTTATCTAGTTTGTTTTATTTACTGTTGCTAAAATGAATACCCCTGAAAATACTAAGTTGTGTGACTTCACAAATGCAAATAATAATGATTTCCTATGCACACCTATTGCTCCACCTGCTACTACAGCAGAATTCTTTGAAATTAAACCTGCTTTACTGAACCTGGTTATGAGAGATCAATTTTCTGGTGTTAGTTCTGATGATGCTGCTGCCCATCTCAATAATTTTGTTGAACTTTGTGAAATGCAAAAGTATAAGGATGTAGATGGTGATATTATTAAATTGAAATTGTTTCCTTTCTCATTAAGAGGAAGAGCTAAAGATTGGTTGCTATCTTTGCCTAAGAATAGTATTGATTCATGGACTAAATGTAAGGATGCTTTTATTGGTAGATATTATCCTCCCGCTAAAATTATATCTTTGAGAAGTAGCATAATGAATTTTAAGCAATTAGATACTGAACATGTTGCTCAAGCATGGGAGAGAATGAAAACTTTGGTAAAGAATTGCCCAACCCATGGACTGACTACTTGGATGATCATCCAAACCTTCTATGCAGGACTAAATTTTTCTTCGGAATTTATTGGATTCAGCTGCTGGAGGTACCTTTATGTCCATCACTTTGGGGGCGCTACAAAACTTCTTGATGATATGATGATAAATTACTCTGAATGGCACACGGAAAGAGCTCCACAAGGTAAGAAGGTAAATTCTGTTGAAGAAACCTCTTCCTTGAATGATAAGATTGATGTGATTATGTCTATGCTTGTGAATGGTAGATCTAATGTTGATCCAAATAATGTTCCTTTAGCTTCATTGGTTGCTCAAGAAGAAAATGTTGATGTGAATTTCATTAAAAATAATAATTTCAACAACAATGCCTATAGGAACAACTCTGGTAATAACTATAGGCCATATCCTTCTGCTAATGGTAATGGTTATGGTAATTCTTATGGGAATTCTTACAATAATAATAGGAGTGTACCCCTGGTCTTGAAGCTATGCTTAAAGAATTTATTAGTACACAAACTGCTTTTAACAAATCTGTTGAGGAAAAGCTTGATAAAATTGATATTATTGCTTCTAGAGTTGATAGACTTGCCTCTGATGTTAATCTTTTAAAATTGAAAGTTATGCCCAATAATGATATTGATAATAAGATTACTACTACAGCAAATGCCATCCAAGTTAGAATTAATGAGAATATAAGATTAATGGCTGAATTGCGTGCTAGGTGGGATAGAGAAGAAAATGAAAAACTAGCTAAAGAGAATAATATAGCTAAAGTTTGGACTATTACCACCACTAGTAATGTTAATGCTTCACATGTTGCTGCACCTCCTACTATCAATGGTAAAATAATTGGTGTTGGCAATGTTTCTACTCCTAGTGCAAAGCGTACAAAACTGCCTGAAATTGCTAAAACTGCTGAAACTGCTTGTGATAAAACTGCTGAAATTTTTCCAACCTTGGGAACAATGATCCCATTGCTGTAGCTCATAATGATTTAGATTTTGATGATTGTCACATCTCTGAAGTTATAAAGTTCTTACAAAAACTTGCTAAAAGTCCTAATGCTAGTGCTATAAATTTAGCCTTTACAAAACATATTACAAATGCTCTCATAAAAGCTAGAGAAGAGAAACTAAAACTTGAAACTTCTATTCCTAGAAAGTTAGAAGATGGTTGGGAGCCCATCATTAAAATGAAATTCAATGACTTTGAATGTAATGCTTTATGTGATCTTGGTGCAAGTATTTCTGTTATGCCTAAAAAGATTTATGATATGCTTGACTTGCCACCATTGAAGAATTGTTATTTGGATGTTAATCTTGCCGATAATGTTAAAAAGAAACCTTTGGGGAGGATTGATAATGTGCGCATTACGGTTAACAATAACCTTGTCCCGTTGATTTTGTTGTCTTGGATATCGAATGCAATGCATCTTGTCCTATTGTGTTGGGAAGACCTTTTCTTCGAACCGTTGGTGCTGTTATTGATATGAGGGAAGGTAATATTAAATATCAATTTCCTCTCAAGAAAGGTATGGAACACTTCCCTAGAAAGAGAATGAAGTTGCCTTTTGATTCTATTATTAGAACAAGTTATGATGTTGATGCTTCTACTCTCGATGTTACTTGATTTGCACTTTCTGCGCCTAGCTGAAAGGCGTTAAAGAAAAGCGCTTATGGGAGACAACCCATGTTTTTACTACAGTACTTTGTTTTATATTTGAGTCTTGGAAATTGTTTACTACTGTAGCAACCTCTCCTTATCATGTTTTTGTGCCAAGTAAAGTTTCTATGTCAAAGTTGATGTTATATTTGGGATCGCTGCGCAGAAACAGCATTGCTGTCTGTCACGAATCTGGGCACAAGTCTCTGTAGAAAATTCAAAAAAATCTTCCAATTTACGAGCGTGATCCTCAGATATGGACGCAACTTTCATTAGTTTTGAGTTTTTCCATTTGAGCAAGTCTGGTGCAATTTTAAAATTCGTCTTTACGGACTGTTCTGTTTTGACAGATTCTGCCTTTTATTTCGCATTGCCTCTTTTGCTATGTTGGATTCATTTCTTTGATCCATTAATGTACAGTAGCTTTATGCAATGTCCAGAAGTGTAAAGAATGATTGTGTCACCTCTGAATGTGTGAATTATTAATTGTGCACTAACCCTCCAATGAGTTTGCTTGAAGTTTGGTGCGAAGGAAGTTTTCAAGGGTCAAGAGAGGAGTATGATATACTATGATCAAGAGGAGTGAAAGCTCTAAGCTTGGGGATGCCCCGTGGTTCACCCCTGCATATTTTAAGAAGACTCAAGCGTCTAAGCTTGGGGATGCCCAAGGCATCCCCTTCTTCATCGACAACATCATCAGGTTCCTCCCCTGAAACTATATTTTTATTCAATCACATCTTGTGTTCTTTACTTGGAGCGTCGGTTTGTTTTTGTTTTTGTTTGAATAAAATGGATCCTAGCATTCACTTTGTGGGAGAGAGACACGCTCGGCTGTTGCATATGGACAAATATGTCCTTAGGCTTTACTCATAATGTTCAAGGCGAAGTTTCTTCTTCGTTAAATTGTTATATGGTTGGAATTGGAAAATGCTACATGTAGTAATTCTAAAATGTCTTGGATAATGTGATACTTGGCAATTGTTGTGCTCATGTTTAAGCTCTTGCATCATATGCTTTGCACCCATTAATGAAGAAATACATAGAGCTTGCTAAAATTTGATTTGCATATTTGGTCTCTCTAAGGTCTAGATAATATCTAGTATTGAGTTTTGAACAACAAGGAAGACGGTGTAGAGTCTTATAATGTTTACAATATGTATTTTATGTGAGTTTTGCTGCACCGGTTCATCCTTGAGTTTGCTTCAAATAACCTTGCTAGCCTAAACCTTGTATCGAGAGGGAATACTTCTCATGCATCCAAAATCCTTGAGCCAACTACTATGCCATTTGTGTCCACCAAACCTACCTACTACATGGTATTTCTCCGCCATTCCAAAGTAAATTGCTTGAGTGCTACCTTTAAAATTCCATCATTCACCTTTGCAATATATAGCTCATGGGACAAAATAGCCTTAAAAACTATCGTAGTATTGAATATGTACTTATGCACTTTATCTTTTATTAAGTTGCTTGTTGTGCGATAACCATGCTTCTGGGGAACGCCATCAACTATTGTTGAATATCATGTGAGTTGCTATGCATGTCCGTCTTGTCTGAAGGATCTATCACCTTAATGATTGGAGCATGCAAATTGTTAGAGAAGAACATTGGGCCGCTAACTAAAGCCATGAATCATGGTTGAAGTTTCAGTTTTGGACATATATCCTCAATCTCATATGAGAATAATAATTGTTGCTACATGCTTATGCATTTAAGAGGAGTCCATTATCTGTTGTCCATGTTGTCCCGGTATGGATGTCTAAGTTGAGAATAATCAAAAGCGAGAAATCCAAAATGCGAGCTTTCTCCTTAGACCTTTGTACGGGCGGCATGGAGGTACCCCTTTGTGACACTTGGTTGAAACATGGCATGCAAAGATCCGGTAGTCCAAGCTAAGTAGGACGAGGTGCGGGCACTATTAGTATACTATGCATGAGGCTTGCAACTTGTAAGATATAATTTACATAACTCATATGCTTTATTACTACCGTTGACAAAATTGTTTCATGTTTTCAAAATAAAAGCTCTAGCACAAATACGCAATCGATGCTTTCCTCTTTGAAGGACCATTCTTTTACTTTTATGTTGAGTCAGTTTACCTATCTCTTTCCACCTTAAGAAGCAAACACTTGTGTGAACTGTGCATTGATTCCTACATACTTGCATATTGCACTTGTTATATTACTTTATGTTGACAATATCCATGAGATATACATGTTATAAGTTGAAAGCAACCGCTGAAACTTAATCTTCCTTTGTGTTGCTTCAACACCTTTACTTTGATTTATTGCTTTATGAGTTAACTCTTATGCAAGACTTATTGATGCTTGTCTTGAAGTACTATTCATGAAAAGTCTTTGCTATATGATTCACTTGTTTACTCATGTCATTACCTTTGTTTTGATCGCTGCATTCATTACATATGTTTACAAATAGTATGATCAAGATTATGATGGCATGTCACTTCAGAAATTATCTTTGTTATCGTTTTACCTGCTCGGGACGAGCAGAACTATGCTGATACGTCTCCAACGTATCGATAATTTCTTATGTTCCATGCTACTTTATTGATGATACCTACATGTTTTATGCACATTATATGTCGTATTTACGCATTTTCGGAACTAACCTATTAACAAGATGCGAAGAGCCAGCTGTTTTCTGCTGTTTTTGGTTTCAGAAATCCTAGTAACGAAATATTCTCGGAATTGGACGAAATCACCGCCCGGGGTCCTATTTTTGCACGAAGCTTCCAGAAGACCGAAGGGGAGTCGAAGTGGGGCCACGAGGTGGCCACACCATAGGCGGCGCGGCCAGGCCCTGGCCGCGCCGGCTGTGGTGTGGGCCCTCGCGCCGCCTCTTGACCTGCCCTTCGCCTACAAATAGCCTCCGTCGCGAAACCCCCAGTACCGAGAGCCACGATACGGAAAACCTTCCAGAGACGCCGCCGTCGCGAATCCCATCTCGGGGGATTCAGGAGATCGCCTCCGGCCTGCCGGAGAGGGGATTCATCTCCCGGAGGGCTCTACACCGCCATGGTCGCCTCCGGAGTGATGAGTGAGTAGTTCACCCCTGGACTATGGGTCCATAGCAGTAGCTAGATGGTCGTCTTCTCCTCATGTGCTTCATTGTTGGATCTTGTGAGCTGCCTAACATGATCAAGATCATCTATCTGTAATACTATATGTTGTGTTTGTCGGGATCCGATGGATAGAGAATACTATGTTATGGTGATTATCAATCTATTGTTTATGTGTTGTTTATGATCTTGCATGCTCTCCGTTATTAGTAGAGGCTCTGGCCAAGTTTTTACTTTTAACTCCAAGAGGGAGTATTTATGCTCGATAGTGGGTTCATGCCTTCATTGACACCTGGGACAGTGACAGAAAGTTCTAAGGTTGTGATGTGCTGTTGCCACTAGGGATAAAACATTGATTCTATGTCTAAGGATGTAGTTGTCGATTACATTACGCACCATACTTAATGCAATTGTCTGTTGCTTAGCAACTTAATACTGAATGGGGTTCGGATGATAACCTGAAGGTGGACTTTTTAGGCATAGATGCGTTGGATGGCGGTCTATGTACTTTGTCGTAATGCCCGGATTAAATCTCACTATATTTATCATATCATGTACATGCATTGTTATGCCTTTCTCTATTTGTCAATTGCCCGACTGTAATTTGTTCACCCAACATGCTTTTATCTTATGGGAGAGACACCTCTAGTGAACTATGGACCCCGGTCCTATTCTTTACATCGCATACAATCTACTGCAATACTTGTTTTACTATTTTCTTGCAAACAATCATCTTCCACTCGATACGCTTAATCCTTTGTTACAGCAAGCCGGTGAGATTGACAACCTCACTGTTTCGTTGGGGCAAAGTACTTTGGTTTTGTTGTGCAGATTCCACGTTGGCGCCGGAATCCCGTTGTTGCGCCGCATCACATTTCGCCACCATCAACCTTCAACGTGCTTCTTGGCTCCTCCTGGTTCGATTAAACCTTGGTTTCTTTCTGAGGGAAAACTTGCCACTGTGCGCATCATACCTTCCTCTTGGGGTTCCCAACGGACGTATACATCTACGCGCATCACTAAGACTCGTCGTTTCGAAGCATCACGTGATGATCGGGTGTGATAGATTCAACGTGTGCATACAACGGGTGCAAGCTAGATTTGCACATGCATGAACTAAGGTTTAACTTGACGAGCCAAGAAAGTACATACATGGCCTCAGAACACGGCAAACCGAAAGGTATAGCATGAATCATATAGATGATATGATGAACATGTCGATGTTCGCCATTGAAGATACATCATCTCTCGTGATGATCGAACTTGGTGTAGTGGATTTGGTTCATGTAATCACTAAGGAAACGCGAGGGATGTTATTTTTGAGTGGGAGTTTACCTAGTTAATTTAAGAATTAATAGTAAACTCAATTTATCATGAACTTAGTCTAAATTGTATTTGAATTAATATTTGTAGAATTGGCATCCGTTTTCTACTTTGCGTTAGGCTTGTAATTGAGATAGAAACACTATTAAATCTGACAAGTAACTTTACGGACTGGTGCCGTATTGCTAAAGAATCAAGAAATGATTAAGTCCTATTGCAAACTTTTGGTAATCCTCAAATTGCTGATTCGAAGAGCAAGGGATTCAATTAGTATCTAAAATTATCTTGTCTCCGTGAAACTTGATGTTCAAATCCATTTGAAAAGTAAGGAGCTCAAAAGTTTGTTTTCATAAATAAGCAAGGTGCGAGATATATGTGATATCTAAGACCTTATTAAAAGATGATATAATATAATTTAGTGAGACTACATAAACTCATAAGTTCTATGGGAATGTACGAAGGTAGAAGACACTAGGCGTCTCGATCCTCCAACTAGTTTGGCACTAACATTATTTATGTATCCACATATAAATCATAGTGGCTTCGTCATGAAGTTGTCATGATTTGATGGATAAAATTGTGAGTGAAATTCTTGGGTATTTGTACCATATTGGTTGGTATGAGATGTCATACAATAAAACACAATACAAGAATACAATGGCCTAAGTGACTGATAAGGAATGTGGTAACAATGCACGTCTGGATCAAAATAAATTGTTATTATGTTCGTCGTTGGCATTCTACCTAGCCCTTGAGATTTATTATAAAGAACTTAATAATTGTTATTTTGCTCTGGTCAAATGAAAGCAATGATCTGTTCAAATTATGACCATACAACATGTACGATGGATATGTTATTATAAATATTAATGGTGAAACACACATACATAACACTGACGCTAAAATTCCATAAGGCAAATGATCAGAATTCCACTTATTTGTGGAACCTCCATTTAGGTCATGTTAGAAGGAACGCATGAAGAAACTCCATGCAAATAGATTTTTGGAGTCATTTGACTTTGAATCGTTTGGCACTTGCAAATATGTTTTAAAGAAAATGACTGAAATACCGTTCATAGGCCAAGAGTTGAATGAGCAACTAGCTTAGTGGAAACATACATGATGATGTATATGGTTCATTCGGCATAGTTGTGTGCGGAAGATTATTCTACTTCATGAAAACTTCCAATAATGAATTGAGGAAGAAGTCTGAAACATTTGAATCGGTTCAAATAAATTTCAGCATGAAGTGGAAATCATCATAATGGAAAAGTCAAATATCTATGATTGGATCATGGTGGAAATATTTGAATTACAAGTTTTAGCGAACATCTAAGAGAGTTGTGAAATTGTTCCACAACTCACGTTTCTTGGAATACCATAGCTATGATGGAGTATTCGAGAGACGTATCCAAACCTTGCTGGATTAATGGTCAGATAAAATAAAATGGTGCCATTATATTTTTGTGAATTATGCTTTAGAGACTACCTCTTTTACACTAAATAGAGCGTCATCATAATCCGTTGAAATGACACCATACGAGTTATGGCATAGGTATAAACCCTAATAGTCCTTTCTTAAATTCTGGTATGCATAGCATAAGTAATGAGTTTACAACCAAAATCAGATAAATGTCTTTGTTGGTTATCCCAGAGAACAAATTCCAATTCTTTCCACTATGAAGTCAAAGACAATGGAACTCGATAAGGTTGATGAACCTGAGCATGATGAGCAAAGTAGCGCAACATTGGAAATGGTTCTGAAAGCAGCCACGACCCGCATGGCTCCCATGTCTACAGAGTGTTATAGCCATGGAGATCGAAGTACCTATTGAACCTTGTAGTATGTTTGACTTTGTGATCAAATAAAAGATTTAAGGACAAAGGATTGAGTTTGAACAATGATAAACCAACTACATACAAAGAAGCTATGATGGGCCCTGACTCCGTTAAAATAGCTAAGTGCCATGAAATCCAAGATAGTATGTATAATCAAGCTTGGAGCTTGGTAAACCTTCTGAATGAATAAATAATTTTTGAAAGTAAATGGATCTAGACAATTAATAGACTTGGATATAATATCATTGAAAAATGTCGGCTTGTCAAAAGATTGTTTACGACAAAGTTCAAAGAGTTGACTGCGATAAGATTAGATCTTCCGTAGTGATGCTTATAGTCTATAGAAATTATTCTAGTAATCGATACATATTTCTTTTATGAGATATGTTAGTAGGATGGCAGAAACACATTCCTTTGCAGAAGTGTGTATTAAAGGTGTATATAAGATACAACCGAGATTTTCGCTAGTCCGTAGAATACTAGATAGGTATACAAACTTCACTGAATGAAGTGAGTATCACAAAGTTGGAATCTTCACCGGATGAAATAATCAAAGAGTTTTGATTTCATCGGAAACGATGAAGATGCTTGCATTTGCAAGAAATTAAGTGGGAGCGCTAAGACATATTTATAATACTTTATGTAGATGACATATCATTGATTAGAAATGATGTAATTATGAACTTGATGTGATTAAAATATTTCATTGAAAATTAACTTCAATGAAAGAATATGGACTAAAAACATATTTAGCGTCAAGATCTATGAAGATAGATTAAAGCACATAATAAGTTTAAGTCAAAGTACATAGAATAAATATTGAAGTAGTTCAATATGAAAACGTCAAGGTGTTCTTTTCCATATGGAGTTTTAACAAGACTTGAGTGTATTTTACACTCAATGAGTAAAAACACATGAGTGATTTTAGATCATGAATAATATGTAAACAATCAGATGTCCTATACTCGAAGGTGTTACGAGCATTTATCAAAATAATTCATATGATGTTCATTGGATAAAAGTAAGAATATCTCTGAGTGCTTTGTCAGAGCCGAGTATATAAATATATAGTTTTATATGGGGTAGTGACAAACAAATCGCTGGAAGGTGTTCCACCGATATTAGTTTGGTCACATATAAAAATGAATTTCAATCTCAATTAGGCTGAGTGTTCATTAAAAGGTAGCACAATGGGCTAGAAGAAGTCTATGCTAGATTTAGAAGAGTTCTAAATATTGTGACGGATTCTACAAATGAAGGCAGCGTATATTGTTGTTTTGACAATAACCAAGGGTGTTTGTGTCAATGAGTTCTTTTAGAACTTGGTGTAGTTCCGGTAGTGTTAGAACTATGGAGCTATATTGTGTGTGACAATATTGGTAACATATTTCAGACAGCGTAATCAAGGTTCCACCAGAAGTCCAAACATATACGATTAATGCCGACTCATTTGAAAAAACGAGTGATGCATGGAGACACAAATAAATTACAAAGTACACACATATCTGAATGTGGCAGATTTGTTGACTAAACCTCTCCCTAGAGCAAAACATGACCTACACCAGAACGCCATGGGTGTTAGGTACATTACCATGTAATCTAGATTATTGACTCTGGTACAAGTGGAGACTGTTGGAGATATGCCCAAGAGGCAATAATAAAATGGTTATTATTATATCTTTGTGTTTATGATAAATGTTTGCGTCTCATGCTATAATTGTATTAACCAGAAACATTAATACTTGTGTTTTGTAAACATAAAAGATTCCCTAGTAAGCCTCTTGTTAAACTAGCTTGTTGATTAATAGATGATCATCGTTTCATGATCATGAACATTGGATGTTATTAATAACAAGATCATATCATTAGGTGAACTAGCAAAGTGGCCCGCGCACATGCGCGGGCAACATCTTTTGTGTATTTAATATGTTCATGAATATATTTGTGGTTTACATATGTATAATGTAGATGTGGTATTGTCTTTGTTATAAATTATTTTCTATGACATCTAAACATATTTTTCTACAAGATATCTCTTGAAAGAACTAAATCAATGAACCATTGTTTTCCTTTTAAAAACAAAGGAAACATAATAGTTAGACGAATATTCACACAAAAGTATAACTTTGAACATTTATTGTTTGCTCCGGTAGATTTGATTACTGATTAGAAAAATTCTATTGATATTGGTCATCGACTATAACGATGACTTGCTTGCACCATAATCATACAGGTCAATTAAGATTCCTCTTTTTTTACATATTTCTTTGACCTCCCTTCTATATGTATTTTTTTATTGAGAGGAATTGATACATCAGATAAACATATCCATGCCTATGGTATATCATGTATGATTCCTTTGTATTAGTGTATATATGAACCATCATTGAAATCCCCAGACTCAACTATAGTGGATGTTGTCGGTGAGGTCTCAAACACATTTTTTCTCTCTTGCATTTGGATCCTTTAGATAAATCAGCATGGATGAAAAAGTGTGGCCTTCAACAGAGCTGACAGATAGAAACTGAGCATGACGGACTATTGCACCATGAATTTAAAGGTATAGCTACTGAACTAATGGAACAAAGGACTGAAATAACATACTTTAAGTGATATTTATATCGAACATGTAGTTTTAAAGAACTTGTAAATGTAATATGTATATCCTGAATATTGGAACGTAGTTAGCAGCTCCTAAAAGCTATCCTCTAATTTAGTCAATCGAAATACATGATAACAGTATTACAATCTGAAGGGCATCACACGAAAAACTTACTACTATAATAATGTGAGAAATACCAATATAGCAATCCAATTAGGCCAGGTAAGAACATTTCTTTGGTAAATATAATCCACGTTTTTGTAGTGATTGTCCCTGACTCTTGTTTATTGTCATTGCAAAACAAACTGATTGGGTACTCCCTCCTCTTCAACAAAAACATCTATTTTGATTCATTTGGTGTCATGATTATTCGTGAAATCTAGACCTTGCTCCCATTGTTCATCCCTGTTATTATTTGAGCTTCTTTGAACCACTTCCCTAGCTGTGTAATAAAAAAACTTGTGCCATTGCATAAGCCCTCAGTTTGATTGATATATCAGAGTAGCATTATTGGCTGGCCAACTTTCAGCTGTAATACGTTGTCTGGTGTTCCAGGGAATTTCAAACTATTCAAGAACTCTGTTGAGTACAACTGTTCTTCATCTTCTATATTTGACATTGTGTTGGATACTGGAACAGAGCTTCGGTGTGTTATCCGTTCACCATCTATGCTACCCATGCTATAAGAATTTACCTTGAAAAAAAATAAAGGTCCTTAGCATAGAATTTTTTACCAAAATGAAAATGACAATAAAGAGTTGTTTGTTTCTCCCAAAGATCCTTTTTACCACCTAAATAATGTGGTGTTATAAGTTATCCATTAGTTTTAAAATTAAAAATTCTAATTAACAGTTATAAGTTATACATTAGTTTTAAAATTAAAAATTGTAATTAACATTGTTTACTGTACCACAAGGACTTCAATCACATGGTTTTTCGAAGCCTGTTCCTTTTTCATCCATTCGTTTGAGAATGTTAACTCCATTGGGTTTACTTGGTTGAAGCACAATGACATCTGCAAAAAAATATTTGTAAATCTGATTTAACTTACTCGGGCTCTATTCAACACTGTTCAACCTATATATTTTCAAAGTTACCACTACCAGCCTAGTTCAAGAACTGTTATGGTCATATTAATTATTTAGGAGCTTTTTCTAGTTCAGCACGGTGCATGTAGTAGGCTACCTGAATGTATATTGTAGTTCGAGAACTAAGATTTGGAATGTAGCTAGATGAGTAGAGCTAAGATGTGCAACCTCGACGACATACAATATTTATTTGAATCACGCAATGGGTCATACTTACTGCAGGTGATTTGGCCGCTGGATGGATCCAACAATGGATGTCGAGTTCGCTGGACGGAGCCAACGATTAATATCCGCTCAAGGAAGCCGACATGGAAGGGGTGCCCGCTAGTCGAACAATCGCTGGAGTAATCCGTGCTGAACGCCGGTGCGTGCACCAAATTATCTATCCCTGGACGAAGGCGATGTCCACGAAACGCTTGGTCTTTCTTTCTTGTTTCTCTTGCAAGCATGTTTATATTAATTTTGAGAGTGATAGAACAAATCAAACTGGAAAACATAATAGACCCATGTGCCAAAAGCTGCAGTACAAAGTTAGCTAGCGGTGGCGCGGCAATTTGCAATAAAATTATATAGGATCACGAAGAGAAGAGCACTGAAAACATACACTCTTATTATATCCTGGCACCTACCTCTGGGTTGGTTGTGATAGTGAGTCTCTATGGGGCGAATCTTTAGTCGATTCTGTACCTAGATCCTTGGTCAAGAGACCCGATGTGCCTGCATGTAACATCCCTGTTTAGCAAACCCTATTTAGGAATTGTTTGTGCATTCATGAGCATCATTTAAAATGCATTAAGAAAATTTTTGCAAATAAATCAAAGTGGAAACCCTAGGTTTATGCAAGTCTTTCTCTATTTGAAATGCCTTTCAAATGTTCCAAATCCTAAAATTTATGATGTGTGGTATTTTGAAATGATCAAATGATGGCACTTAATGTTGGTACAAAAATTTGGATGTTTCTGGTTTTCAAAATAGTCCAAAACAACAAATATAAAATTGTTTTAGCCCTGTTTTTAATTGTTTTCAAGAAACTAGAAAAACCCAGGGGGTTAAGGGCAAAAACGCCCTTGTCTTCTTCCTCCACACAGGCACGCACCTGCGTGTGGCCGCCCCTGCCATCGATCCCTCGCCAGGATCCTCGCCGCCGCCGACCACCCTTGGCAAGGGGATAAGAACCCCGACAACTGCTCCTCATCCCTATCCCCTTCTCCCTCTCCTTAGCGCGCTCTCTCTCTGCAAGCGCGCGCCCGAACCCTAGCTCCGGCCGCCACTTCCCCCGCCGTCTTCGGCCATCCCCGAGCTCCGCTAAGGCCGCCCTCGCCTCCGCCTCACCGCCACGACCCTCCCCGTCGAAGGAAACGACGCGGGGTGCCGTGAATCGACGCCACCACGCCTTACTTCCCCGCAGACGGCCGCCGCGTCCATGAAGCCCTCGTCGCCGGCAGGCCTCCTGCGCCCTCTCCGACAAGCTCACGAGCTCCGCGGTGAGCTCCTCTAACCGCCGGTGCTCTCGTCCCTCTCCCTAGCCCTCTGGTCCGCCCCCGCCATGAGCGCCTGCCCCGGCCGTGGCTCGGCATCGCCGCCGGCGATGCTCCGGCCACTCCCCGGAAGCGGCGCCACCACCAGTCGATGTGCCCTTCCCTGCGCATCCAACGCGCCCCTCCGCGTGGCCGGGCGCGCACCACAACGCCGCCGCGCTATGGTCACCGGCGGCAGCCACCGCGGTTGACCCCGGCGGTTGACCGCCGTGGGGCCCGCCCCTTTTCTTTTTGTTATTTGTTTTCCAAAATTCATTTCTGTAAAAGAAAAATCCATGACAGGTGGGCCCCGTTGTCAGGTTTTTAATATTTTCTTAAATATTTAGGAAAAGAATAAATCCATGACATGTGGGTCCAAGTCTGTCAGACTTTTAATATTTTCCAGAAATTCCAGAAATTGGATAAAACTTGTAAAATCAATAACTTATTCATTTTTAATCAGAAAAATAAGTTTAATATATCAAAATGTTTAGAAAAATGAAACCTATCTACTTATGCTATCATCATGCATATTTAAACAACTTAAATTAACACTTTTGTAGGACAATCAAATACCACTCTATGGAAGTCGTGGGGTTTATCGAATTGCAGTGCTTTATGCATTCGAACTCCATTTAAATTGATCATGTCTTAGGGTTATCTTTAGTACCTAATTAACATGTCATGTCATCATACTTGTGTGCGCATTGCATCGATGCCATGTATTGATTGTTATTTTACTTTCCGGTATTTGCTTCTTCGCGATCGATAGAGCATGAGTCTGAGACGATGAAGATCCACAACACTGAAGATCAATACTTGTCCATCGACGGACAAGTCAAGCATGGGATCCCCGAAGATCCATATTGGTTTGTCAGGGACAAAGGAAAGCCCTAGCCTGGTTCATATATGATTTCCAAATGTTTTTATCTCTGGTTCCTTCATATTGCATGCGATTCAACTGTCTTTTATCGATAGATAGAGTTACCCTATCTATTGCATGTCCTACCTTTGTAGCCTCAAATCCCTGATCCACTGCTCCTAGCATAACTAGGTTTGGCAGGTGTGCATTGCTAGAGCCTTTCTATCTTTATGCTTAGCCATGCTTAGTATGTTACGCTACTACTCCGGTCTTCGGACTGGAGCCTTACAATGAAATGAAACTAGCATGACAGGTTGACGTGGTAAGTATAGAGATGAGTGTTAAACATGATTAAAGGCTCAGACGAAAGGCCACATTGGGATGTGGTGGGTTGTTTCGTTTCTGCCGACCCTAGGATGCGAGTTCTCGCCTCTTGAACCAAGACAGAGCGTACAACCACACGAGGCCCTATTATGGTACCCTCTCGACTCACTAACTTGCCTAGTAGATTCCATGAGTCACATAGTTTGCGCGTTATTTGGACATATGCATCGAAAATGTTTGTGAAAAGGTGCATAGCATACAGGTAGGTAAGCGTGGCCGTGGTGGCTGGGGTTAGAGTCCCTGGGGAAACCCACCTCGCCTCACATCGTTAAGGACCGACTTCGGGACTTGACCCGTTACGACGGAACAATCCTTGGCGCGTGACTCATGGTCTCGGCGACAGCAAGGTAAAGGTCGTGGTCAACCACCCTCTGCCGGCTTTCCAAGGAAGAGAGCTTATAGCTTGGCATTAAGAGTCGGTTGGCACGTGTGGGTAAATTTGTGCACCCCTGCAGGGTTAAATCTTTTCGAAAAGCCGTGTCCACGGTTATGGACGACTTGGGAACGGATGTGGAGATCATAGAGAACTTTAACCTGATCGTAAAACTTGGCAACCAATGTGTGTTTACGGACACCTTCTCCGGGTGTTGAGGGGGTGATCCGAGGATAGTGGCTCGAGATGATGAAGATTGGTGGATACAATATGATGTTCAATAGAGATAGAGATATCGCTCTCTTATCCCCTTTTAAAGGTTCTTAGTAGTCGAGCTTCTCCTCCCTCTTGTTTAACAAAGGAAAACTGGCTTTACGCAAAAGAAGCTCCACAGAAAGCCCGCATACACGCTTTGCTAAAAGGTTGTACTAAGTCTTGCTGAGTCCCTGTACTCAGCTTTGCATGCTTTTGTTTCAGACGAAGTCTCCCCAACAGATGGTGGTTTCTAGTCGACATCGACGAGTAGCTTGGGGTTCCCAGGTGGCAGCCTGGAATCTATGGGATGGGACGTCGTCGTTATGCTCCTGGCCTCTTAGGCCTTTTTGCTATATTTCTATGTCTAATAGCATAACTTTGCTTCCGTTGATTGATGTATGCCAGGTCAGTGACCTCTGCTTGTAATATTTGGGTTCTTTGCTCAGTTATGAGCTTGTATTACCTCTTTGAGTCGTAGAGTCACTGTTGTGTTACCGATTCTCTCACTGTAGTCTCTCGAGCTCTAGGTTAGGCTTATGTCAGACGAAGATCTGCTATTTGTCTAACCTTGATCTCGGGGGTGCCACAGGTTTTGGTATCAGAGCAGGACTGCCTGTAGAAAACCCTTTCTACTGGTCGATGTTGAGTCTAGTGTTTGTGAAAACTATTTGAAAGCTAAAAGTATTTGCGAAAATCTGATTAGGATTCTTTTTACTCCTTATCTGGTATCGCTCTAATTCTAAGGTGCCTTACCTTGTGTTGATTTGAAAGTTTTTCTATCTCTTCTAGTCTTTCAAAACTTAGGTGCCTCAAGGGCATGTCGTTTCTAAACCAGTTGACCTAGTGCAGAGTTCTCTAGAGTCGTGTGTGTTCTGTGCTTCCTCTTTGTTCTATTTTGTTTCAACAGAGAGATCTCCTTCCATCATGATCTTTCTAGTTTGTGGGTTCCATAAAATTCTGTTCTAGGCTTTGAGGTTTCCTTTCGCCTTGAATGCCTCCTCTTTATTTGCTTGGGTAGTTTGCAAGCTATGCATTGCTTCTAGATGCTACACCGTGATTACTACCTCATAGTGTACTCTGTGGCACTCATCTAGTAGTTACTCCTTTCTCTAGGTTTTAACCCTTGGACTTGAACTGAAGGTCCCCGATTGTGTTGGATTCTATTTTATGAATCTTAGTACATGAAGCTGGCCTTTAACACAAGATCCATGCCATTGAACACTGGTGTTAATGTTCAAACATTACATCGGAATGGCTAAATTCAAATCAATCTAGCCTTCAAGCTTGTGGTTATTGTCGTGTTGAACTGCGGCAATAAGGATCTTTCCCTTCCACTAGCTATCGCAGATGTTCTTTCATGGAACCAAATGGATCACGACAAGAGTGCTCTTTGTGAGTCTCGCATCTATGTCCGTGACTCTGCCACACCTCCCTTTTCAGCATGAGTTTCTCAAGAGTGTTAACTTGTGCATCTACCTCTCAGGAATTATGATCCTGATCGTGTTCTTCTTCTTTAGTAGCTTTCCAACCTTTGTCTGCTAGTTAGCAGCCAAGTTGAAAATGTGCATTGGTGTTTTCCAGTGTATGTTACTCTTGTGGTTCGTCAAGACATTTCACTTTGGTAGGTCAGGAGAAACAAACTCCAGTACCTTGTCCATTTCAAAGACTTGGTCAAAGTGTTGTAATCCGCAGTTTAAGAGGCCTCGTTAGCTTTTGTTCTGTTCTACCTTAGAGTATCACCCTCTTTTATATCTTGAGGTCGTGATTTGTATCATGGCCTTATTGATGAAGTGATGCTCTTACATATCTTTACTCACCCTTTCTCCAAGTTGTCTATGCTTGGGAATGTTGGGGTTTGCGTATTGATGTGGCCATCTGAGATTCTTAGCAAATGTTATTGCTTGGAGATCCAAGGACATTTGTGTCATTCTTAGCATGATTGGTTCGCCAATTATTAAGCGAAGTATGATTGTGTTGCCAAGTCCATTTGTTCGGGCGCACATATTCTGTCAAAGAGTTAGGTTCGTGCCGAAGCTCTCAAGACCATATCGTTTTCTTTGTAAAGCAAGATCCCCTCTTGAACTCAGTAATATATCGGTTCGTGATGTTCTAGTTGTCTTTCTAGAAGTATCGCCAAGTTGCCACATGACCGTGTTGTCGAGTTCATGAGTAAGTTGGTTCTCTGAATCACTACTTCTCCAAGAAACCGTACTGGATATCCTGGACTAGTTGGTTGAGCTTAAACAACAACTTGGAGAGTTGAAGGACAAAGCTCTATCCGACTTGATCCTTTTTAAAGGGATGTTTAGTTTTGTTTGTGTTGAAGTCAGGAAGTATCTCCTTTATGGATATGCTATCTTCCCCATATTGGATTTAAGTTTGGGCTATCGTCAAATCAAACTCAGTTCCAAAGACTATCTTGATGATGCTTATACTCATGATGTCTCGTCTGAGTATACCTTCGTGTCCTTTGGTCTGACCAATATTTCTGCCAAGTTCATATAGAATATGAGTCCCTCATTGGAGTATCTTGATAAGTTTGTTATTGAGCCCATCGATGACATTCTTATTTCCTCCGTGTTTATAGAGATTCATATTGAACAGTTGGCACTAATATTGGAAACTTTTGAGAACCATCTTTGTGTCATCATGAAGTAAGTGTTCTGGATGTCAGAAGTGACCTCCTCTGGTTCACGTGCATTTGCTGAAAGATGTCGCCGTGGATCCGAGTCGAGTTTACTTTGTCTTCCTCGGGAATCATTGCAAGTTGGTCATGCACGTGCAAAGAATTCTTGAGATGGAAGGTTGTTACCTCCAATCCTTGAAACGTTCCTCTATGCACCCTAAGCCACGACTGATTTGTTCAAGGAAGAGAAGAAGCTTAAGAACTTCAAGATCTTCTTTGAAGTCCCCATAAGGACTGTTACATTGCAAAATTCATGTGCACGCAATTGCCTCTGCAGTCGCAACCACATGTATTACGCAATCTAGCTCAATCCTTTGGAGCTTGACATTGTGGTCCATATCTTGAGAATCTATCGACTTTATCTTGGTGGTAACTGTTGAAAATTATCTAATTGGACATGCTGAGTCTGAAATATCTTTACACCTAACCTAAGCTGAATCTCAAGCAGCAATGATGGTTGGTGTTCCTCAAAGATTTTTGACATAGGTCTCTTTGTAACTCCGACAAGATTGATGTCGTGGTTAACACAATTAGTCGGAACGCCTAATGTCATAATCTTTTGAATCATCAAGAATAACCACTCTCCATAAGGATCTTATGTGACTTATTCTAGAAGTTGCCCTTATGATGTCTTTTCAATTCCGAAGTCTGACCTTCACTTGATGATCTATTAAAGGCTCGTCAATAGCCTAATATTGGTGTCTAAAACATCAAGGAGAACGTTATAAGCAGAGTTACTAAACGTCTCTCGGTCAATCCCTCGAAATCATTTTTTTCCGGTGACAACAACTTCGTTCGGAGAAATTTCACTCCCCGTCGATCCTTGTCACTTCACTAGCTAGTGCTCCTCCCCTTCGTTTGGTTTGTGCCTGAAGTTCCAATCAATTCACACGTTGTGTGAATTCGTCAGTCATCTAGGACCTAGCCTTTTGAGTACACAACAATCATTTCATGTATCATTTCCCGAAGAGTGACTATGATTATGAAGTCTAAAGTTGCTCTCGTTGTATAATCATCCATGATTCTACGAGTTACCCTCTCTAAGAGTGCCTCTTCATGGTAACCAAGACAGTCTAACTCCTCGCTACCTTGTCCTTCGTATTCTTGTAAAGCGTGGAGCAATTGTCTACCGGAATTTGAAACTTCTATCGTCTCCTCTGTTACCTTGACGAGTTTTATGTTGTCAGCTCAAGAGTTGTTTCTAAGCACTCCTTCGATGAGTTGATCATGAGATACTCGATCTCTGTAAAGATACATCGTCTAGAGTTATTCCCTCTTTCCTTTAGGTGCAGTTGAGCAACAACCTCAAGGGAAGAAAATGAAGCGCTTCATTCATGGTGTCATGGGTCAACTTCTTCAACAAAGAAGATCGTCATGGTATCGACCAGCTCGTTGAAGACCGTTGTAGTCCTTGTTACCTTCTCTTTTCCTACCTTAGGAATCTCGGGGACAAGATTCTTGTAAGGGGGATAGAGTTGTAACATCCCTGTTTAGCAAACCCTATTTAGGAATTGTTTGTGCATTCATCAGCATCATTTAAAATGCATTAAGAAAAATTTTGCAAATAAATCAAAGTGGAAACCCTAGGTTTATGCAAGTCTTTCTCTATTTGAAATGCTTTTCAAATGTTCCAAATCCTAAAATTTATGATGTGTGGTATTTTGAAATGATCAAATGATGGCACTTAATGTTGGTACAAAAATTTGGATGTTTCTGGTTTTCAAAATAGTCCAAAACAACAAATATAAAATTGTTTTAGCCCTGTTTTTAATTGTTTTCAAGAAACTAGAAAAACCCAGGGGGTTAAGGGCAAAAACGCCCTTGTCTTCTTCCTCCACACAGGCACGCACCTGCGTGTGGCCGCCCCTGCCATCGATCCCTCGCCAGGATCCTCGCCGCCGCCGACCACCCTTGGCAAGGGGATAAGAACCCCGACGCCTGCTCCTCATCCCTATCCCCTTCTCCCTCTCCTTAGCGCGCTCTCTCTCTGCAAGCGCGCGCCCGAACCCTAGCTCCGGCCGCCACTTCCCCCGCCGTCTTCGGCCATCCCCGAGCTCCGCTAAGGCCGCCCTCGGCTCCGCCTCACCACCACGACCCTCCCCGTCGAAGGAATCGACGCGGGGTGCCGTGAATCGACGCCGCCACGCCTTACTTCCCCGCAGACGGCCGCCGCGTCCATGAAGCCCTCGTCGCCGGCAGGCCTCCTGCGCCCTCTCCGACAAGCTCACGAGCTCCGCGGTGAGCTCCTCTAATCGCCGGTGCTCTCGGCCCTCTCCCTAGCCCTCTGGTCCGCCCCCGCCATGAGCGCCTGCCCCGGCCGTGGCTCGGCATCGCCGCCGGCGATGCTCCGGCCACTCCCCGGAAGCGGCGCCACCACCAGTCGATGTGCCCTTCCCGTGCGCATCCAACGCGCCCCTTTGATGGTGTGTAACTCACACGTTCGTTGGGAACCCCAAGAGGAAGGTATGATGCGCACAGTAGCAAGTTTTCCCTCAGAAAGAAACCAAGGTTTAATCGAACCAGTAGGAGCCAAGAAGCACGTTGAAAGTTGATGGTGGCGAAATGTGATGCGGCGCAACAACAGGGATTCCGGCGCCAACGTGGAACCTGCACAACACAACCCAAGTACTTTGTCCCAACGAAACAGTGAGGTTGTCAATCTCACCGGCTTGCTGTAACAAAGGATTAAGCGTATCGAGTGGAAGATGATTGTTTGCAAGAAAACAGTAAAACACAATTGCAGTAGATTGTATGCTATGTAAAGAATAGGACCGGGGTCCACAGTTCACTAGAGGTGTCTCTCCCATAAGATAAAAGCATGTTGGGTGAACAAATTACAGTCGGGCAATTGACAAATAGAGAAAGGCATAACAATGCATATACATGATATGATAAATATAGTGAGATTTAATTGGGCATTACGACAAAGTACATAGACCGCCATCCAACCGCATCTATGCCTAAAAAGTCCACCTTCAGGTTATCATCCGAACCCCATTCAGTATTGCTAAGCAACAGACAATTGCATTAAGTATGGTGCGTAATGTAATCGACAACTACATCCTTAGACATAGAATCAATGTTTTATCCCTAGTGGCAACAGCACATCCACAACCTTAGAACTTTCTGTCACTGTCCCAGATTTAATGGAGGCATGAACCCACTATCGAGCATAAATACTCCCTCTTGGAGTTAAGAGTAAAAACTTGGCCAGAGCCTCTACTAATAACGGAGAGCATGCAAGATCATAAACAACACATAAACAATAGATTGATAATCACCATAATCATAGTACTCTCTATCCATCGGATCCCGACAAACACAACATATAGAATTACAGATAGATGATCTTGATCATGTTAGGCAGCTCACAAGATCCAACAATGAAGCACAACAAGGAGAAGACGACCATCTAGCTACTGCTATGGACCCATGGTCCAGGGGTGAACTACTCACTCATCACTCCGGAGGCGACCATGGCGGTGTAGAGTCCTCCGGAGATGAATCCCCTCTCCGGCAGGTGCCGGAGGCGATCTCGAATCCCCGAGATGGGATTCGCGCGGCGGCGTCTCTGGAAGGTTTTCCGTATCGTGGCTCTCGGGGGTTTCGCGACGGAGGCTTTAAGTAGGCGAAAGGGCAACGCGAGGGCCACACGAGGGCCCAGGGCAGGCCGGCGCGGCGGGGGCCGGGCCGCGCCGCCCGTCATCCGGCCGCCTCGTGGCCCCACTTCGTTATCTCTTCGGTCTTCTGGAAGCTTCGTGCAAAAATAGGACCCCTGGGCGAAGATTTCGTCCAACCGAGAATATTTCCTTACTAGGATTTCTGAAACCAAAAACAGCAAAACAACAACTGGCTCTTCGGCATCTTGTTAATAGGTTAGTTCCAGAAAATGCATAAATATGACATATAATGTGCATAAAACATGTAGGTATCATCAATAAAGTAGCATGGAACATAAGAAATTATCGATACGTTGGAGACGTATCACCCTCCGCGTGGCCGGGCGCGCACCACAACGCCGCCGCGCTATGGTCACCGGCGGCAGCCACCGCGGTTGACCCCGGCGGTTGACCGCCGTGGGGCCCGCCCCTTTTCTTTTTGTTATTTGTTTTCCAAAATTCATTTCTGTAAAAGAAAAATCCATGACAGGTGGGCCCCGTTGTCAGGTTTTTAATATTTTCGTAAATATTTAGGAAAAGAATAAATCCATGACATGTGGGTCCAAGTCTATCAGACTTTTAATATTTTCCAGAAATTCCAGAAATTGGATAAAACTTGTAAAATCAATAACTTATTCATTTTTAATCAGAAAAATAAGTTTAATGTATCAAAATGTTCAGAAAAATGAAACCTATCTACTTATGCTATCATCATGCATATTTAAACAACTTAAATTAACACTTTTGTAGGACAATCAAATACCACTCTATGGAAGTCGTGGGGTTTATCGAATTGCAGTGCTTTATGCATTCGAACTCCATTTAAATTGATCATGTCTTAGGGTTATCTTTAGTACCTAATTAACATGTCATGTCATCATACTTGTATGCGCATTGCATCGATGCCATGTATTGATTGTTATTTTACTTTCCGGTATTTGCTTCTTCGCGATCGATAGAGCATGAGTCTGAGACGATGAAGATCAACAACACTGAAGATCAATACTTGTCCATCGACGGACAAGTCAAGCATGGGATCCCCGAAGATCCATATTGGTTTGTCAGGGACAAAGGCAAGCCCTAGCCTGGTTCATATATGATTTCCAAATGCTTTTATCTCTGGTTCCTTCATATTGCATGCGATTCAACTGTCTTTTATCGATAGATAGAGTTACCCTATCTATTTCATGTCCTACCTTTGTAGCCTCAAATCCCTGATCCACTGCTCCTAGCATAACTAGGTTTGGCAGGTGTGCATTGCTAGAGCCTTTCTATTTGTATGCTTAGCCATGCTTAGTATGTTACGCTACTACTCCGGTCTTCGGACTGGAGCCTTACAATGAAATGAAACTAGCATGACAGGTTGACGTGGTAAGTATAGAGATGAGTGTTAAACATGATTAAAGGCTCAGACGAAAGGCCACATTGGGATGTGGTGGGTTGTTTCGTTTCTGCCGACCCTAGGATGCGAGTTCTCGCCTCTTGAACCAAGACTGAGCGTACAACCACACGAGGCCCTATTATGGTACCCTCTCGACTCACTAACTTGCCTAGTAGATTCCATGAGTCACATAGTTTGCGCGTTATTTGGACATATGCATCGAAAATGTTTGTGAAAAGGTGCATAGCATACAGGTAGGTAAGCGTGGCCGTGGTGGCTGGGGTTAGAGTCCCTGGGGAAACCCACCTCGCCTCACATCGTTAAGGACCGACTTCGGGACTTGACCCGTTACGACGGAACAATCCTTGGCGCGTGACTCATGGTCTCGGCGACAGCAAGGTAAAGGTCGTGGTCAACCACCCTCTGCCGGCTTTCCAAGGAAGAGAGCTTATAGCTTGGCATTAAGAGTCGGTTGGCACGTGTGGGTAAATTTGTGCACCCCTGCAGGGTTAAATCTTTTCGAAAAGCCGTGTCCACGGTTATGGACGACTTGGGAACGGACGTGGAGATCATAGAGAACTTTAACCTGATCGTAAAACTTGGCAACCAATGTGTGTTTCCGGACACCTTCTCCGGGTGTTGAGGGGTGATCCGAGGATAGTGGCTCGAGATGATGAAGATTGGTGGATACAATATGATGTTCAATAGAGATAGAGATATCGCTCTCTTATCCCCTTTTAAAGGTTCTGAGTAGTCGAGCTTCTCCTCCCTCTTGTTTAACAAAGGAAAACTGGCTTTACGCAAAAGAAGCTCCACAGAAAGCCCGCATACACGCTTTGCTAAAAGGTTGTACTAAGTATTGCTGAGTCCCTGTACTCAGCTTTGCATGCTTTTGTTTCAGACGAAGTCTCCCCAACAGATGGTGGTTTCTAGTCGACATCGACGAGTAGCTTGGGGTTCCCAGGTGGCAGCCTGGAATCTATGGGCTGGGACGTCGCCGTTATGCTCCTGGCCTCTTAGGCCTTTTTGCTATATTGCTATGTCTAATAGCATAACTTTGCTTCCGTTGATTGATGTATGCCAGGTCAGTGACCTCTGCTTGTAATATTTGGGTTCTTTGCTCAGTTATGAGCTTGTATTACCTCTTTGAGTCATAGAGTCACTGTTGTGTTACCGATTCTCTCACTGTAGTCTCTCGAGCTCTAGGTTAGGCTTATGTCAGACGAAGATCTGCTATTTGTCTAACCTTGATCCCGGGGGTGCCAAACTGCACGGAGTAGATTCACCAGATCGGGCCGGCCGGCTGAAATCACCGAGTATCAACTTAACGTCAGCGATGACGGCATGCAAGAGGACATGCAACGGAGTCTTATCCTTGCATTCTTTTTTCTGTCAACAACGGGACAGCCGGTCGATCGGATGAACTGAGCTAGGTTAGCAAAAATATTTACAACCTACTCTGTAATTAATCAACAGCAGGAGCATGTGTTGATGCTATATTGCTGATCAAGTGGTCAATACACACCTTCTCTTTTTTCCGCTGATTCATGTTCCCGTTTGCTCGTATATGCATGTGTATCTAGCCAGCTACGTCCCGGCATTGAATCCCAACCATGTCTTTATCAAGCGCACTGGCTTCGCTCCTTAGACACAGCTAGATTGAATAACCTGAAAATTGCAGATTCGTTTTGGTGAGAGCACATCCTCATGATGCAAGGGTCTTGCACGGCGCACTGTTGCTTAGCGATGCTTAGATCGCACTTCCGGTTCACGACGGCCGGCGCGAGCGTCCGTTCCGCATAACTTCGATTCTTTTCCTGCAATGTCAGGGACAATCAAATAGCCTTCTTTATATCTCGATGTGTCCATGCATGTATGACCGGATTCTGGATGTAGGAATTGGATTCATCCACGAATTGCATGGACGGATAGCTTATGAGAATATGAGCAGATGATTTTTAGGGCGGCGCTAATGCAAGCTTACGTGCAAAGCAAAATCATGTTTTACGTTTTAGGTTTTAGTAGAGGAAGATGAGTCGTACTTATATGATGGCATTGGTGGGTAAATTAATGTAAATTTTTTTTTTATCAGATCCAATGGTTCTAATTAGTTATTAAGTTCAATTGATGGCCAGATATGTCTGATTATTGTGGGAGTTTCTACAGTAATTTCTTTTTTCTGGTGAGCCCGTAATTTACTTTTAATATATAATAGATGATGTGATGGGCATACACCCATAGTAAGCGTAGCATATGATTAAGTCATTAAGTTTGTTTTGCTTCAAGCTTTATGATACATAGTAACCTAATCCTTCGACCATGAGATCATGTTAATCACCTACACCGGATGGATGCTTTGATGACATCAAACACTACTTCTTAAATGGGTAGTTATAAAGGTGGCCTTAAGTGTTCGGAAAGTATAGGTTGAAGCACGTGGATCAATAGTCGGATTTGTCCATCCAAATGACGGATAGATATACTCTGGGCCCTCTCGATGGAATGTCATCCAATTAGCTTGCAAGCATGTGACTGGCTCACAAGGGATTTCATATCACGGTACGAGTAAAGAGTACTTATCGGTAACGAGGTTGAACTAGGCATAGAGACACCGATGATCGAACCTCGGATAAGTAAAGTATCGCGCGATAAATGGAATCGGTATCGTATGTTAATGGTTCTTTCGAACACGAAGTCATCGTTGAATATGTGGGAGCCATTATGGATCTCCATGTCCCGCTATTGGTTATTTATTACATAAGTGTCTCGATCATGTCTGCATAGTTCACGAACCGTAGGGTGACACACTTAAGGTTTGATGCTGTTTTAAGTAGATATGGAATATGGAATGGAGACCGAATATTGTTTGGAGTCTCAGATGGGATCCAGAACATCACAAGGAGTTACGGAATGGTCCGTAGAATAAGAGTCATATATAGGAAGTAATTTTCTGGGGTTCAGAAAAAGTTCGGTGTTTTTACTGAAGCTTCTAGAAGGTTCTATAAAGATAGAAAGGGTTCGGAATATTATGGAAAGTTCCGGAAGTGTCCGGGACGACCCGGGCTGTCTAAGGATGTTTGGAGGGTTCCATAATATGTGTATCCACGTTTTCCTTAAAGGTTAAGGATTTTCCCCTAAAGCAAATTCGAATTTGGCAAAAGAGTCCTAGTTCTAGTAGGTTTCGGCTGACAGAAAGCTACCGGAACTCTCCCAAACTTTAGGGGCAGGCCTTGGAAGACCCAATGACCTTTTCCACCTATAAAATTAGGGCAAGGGGACCCCAAGAGGTGCACAAGTCGCAGCCCCTGCCCCCTCTCCCCAAACCCTAGCCGCCCCTTCTTCCTCCTCCCTCTTGCACGGCTACGGCGAAGCCCTGCAGGTTTTCTCCACCACCACCGCCACCACGCCGTCCTGCTGCCGGGATTCCGAGGAGGATATACTACTTCCGCTACCCATTGGAACAAGGAGAAGGAAGTCTTCATCGACACCGTACGTGTGACCGAGTGCGGAGGTGCTGCCCGATTGCGGCACCATCAAGATCTTCTACGCGCTCTTGAGAGCGGCAAGTGATCGACTTCATCATCATATCCACGAGATTTATCTCATTAATGCTTAGCGATCTTCGAGGGTATGTTGATCTCATCTCGTTTCTACCATATACTAGATTAGATCTTGTCTTGTTATTCGTTCTTGCGGTAGGAAATTTTTTGTTTTCTATGCTACGAATCCCTACAATTTCTAGCTCTAGTATCTTGTTTGGAATTGTTCTTATAATATTCTCTGTTAGATGTCATGACTAGTTTGATTATCCTATTTCTAGTCGTGGTTTATCTATTTTCTATCTTAGTTTTATCATGCGGAAAGTGCTAATATGTCCAACAATCCAAAAACCTTATTATAGGTACTCTAAGGCCACCTTTGTTTTGAGGGTGTGAATTTCAAGAGATGACGTGCTAGAACAATTCGTTGGTTCACAACCATGAGATGCTTTGATGCGACTAAACGCAAGCCTGAAGGAGAGCTTACTCCCCTCTAGGAGAAAGCTTTCGAGGAACCGACACTCTTTTGAGGGGTGCTATTATCGGTGTTCTTGGTGAGAATATTGTTGACTCATATTTGTCAACCACTAAGGGCAAGGACATGTGGGATGCGCTCGAGGCTAAGTTTGGGGTCTTGGACGCGGGCAGTGAACTATATGTCATGGAGCAATACTATGACTATAATATGATTGGTGAGCACTCTGTTGTTGAGCAGGCTCATGAGATACAATCCATTGCCAAGGAAATTGAGCAGTTCACATGGGCATTACCGGACAAGTTTATTGCCAGGGGCATAATTGCCAAACTTCCTCCTTCATGGAGAAATTTTGCTACTTCTCTAAAACACAAGAGACTAGAGTTTTTTTGTCACGAATCTCATTGGTACGCTTGATGTTGAAGAAAGGGAAAGAGCAAAAGACACACGTGCTCGAGGTATTGAGGGAGGTTCTAGTGCCAATTTCGTACAGAAGAAAAACTTCCGGGGCCACAAGTTCAAGAACAAGTACGATGGCAAGGGAAAATTTGATGAGAATAAAAATACATCACAACCTACCAACTTCAAGAAGAATACTGATAAGAAGAAAGGAGTATGCCACGTATGTGGTGATCCTGATCATTGGGATCCGAATTGTCCAAACCGCTTTGACAAGCGGCAACATAGGAAAGGCCGCAAGACCGCAAATGTTGTCACTGGAGATACTAAGATGAAGGATGCTGGGTATGGTATATTTCATACTATCCTTTCAGTATGTCATTCTTTTGAATGTTGGATTGACACAAGTACCAATGTACATGTTTGTGCTGATATCTCCATGTTTTCTTCTTATCAGGTCGCATGGACTTCCTCCATGCTGATGGGCAATGGCTGGCATGCTACTGTTCATGGTGTTGGTACTGTCGATCTAAACTTCACTTCGGGAAAGACCGTGAGCCTGAAGAATGTGCATCATGTCCCTTCTATCAATTAAATCTTGTTAGTGGATCTCTCCTATGTCGAGATGGTTAGAAGATTATATTTGAGTCCAATAAATTTGTTGTGTCAAAATTTGGAACCTTTGTTGGTAAAATCTATGAGTGCGGAGGCTTTTTCCGCTTATCCCTGCCAGACATTTGTAATAAAGTTGTTAATCATATCTGGACCAATATTGAAACAAATGTTTATCATTCACGACTTTGTCATGTTAATTTTGGTTCTATGACGCGGATAGCTAAACTAAATTTAATTCCGAGTTTCACTACTGTCAAGGGTTCTAAGTGTCAAGTGTGTGTTCAAGCTAAGCAACCTCGCAAGTCTCATATGACTGCGGAAGTAAGAAATTTGGCACCTCTAGAACTCATACATTCAGATCTTTGTGAGATGAATGGCGTGTTGACAAAAGGCGGAAAGAACTATTTCATGACGACGATTGATGATTCTACTAGATATTGCTATGTGTATCTCCTGAAATCAAAAGATGAGCCGTTGAATTTCTTCAAAGTCTATAAAGCTAAAATAGAAAACCAACTTGATCGAAAGATCATGCAAATTAGGTCTGATCATGGTGGAGAGTATTTTTTCCAATGAGATTGATTTGTTTTATGAGGAACATGGTATAATCCATGAGAGGACGCCTCCCTACTCACCTCAGTCAAATGCGGTGGCCGAAAGAAAGAACCGTACTCTAACTGATTTGGCTAATGCCATGTTAGACACATCGGGTCTCTCCAAGGCATGGTGGGGGAGGCGATATTGACTATGTGTCATGTCCTAAACCGAGTTCCCACAAAGAACAAAGAAATAACTCCATTTGGGGAATGGGATAAGAAAAGATTAAACTCTCTTACCTACGTACTTGGGGCTGTTTGGCAAAATTCAATGTTCCAATTGGCAAGAAACGCAAGCTTGGACCAAAAACCATGGATTATGTTTCTCTGGGCTATGCTTTTTATAGCATTTTCTATAGATTTTTTATAGTAAAATCCGAGGTATCTGACATGCATGTTGGTACAATCAAGGAGTCGAATGATGCGAATTTCTTTGAGGATATATTTCCCATGAGAGATATACCTAGCTCATCAAATTAGCAGGTGCCTAGTACATCTAGTCAAGAGTTAGCTAGAATTCCTGAACCTACCATTCCGATAGAACACCCTGAAAAACCTGAGGAGGGTAACAATGAAACTCCTAAACGAAGCAAGAGACAGAGGACTGCAAAGTCCTATGGTGATGATTTCATTGTGTACCTAGTGGATGATACTCCGACTTTCAGAAGCCTATGCATCTCCGGATGCTGATTATTAGAAGGAAGCTGTCTGTAGTGAGATGGATTCTATTTTGGCTAATGGAACCTGGGACATCCCTGACCATCCCTATGGGTGCAAACCTGTAGGGTGTAAGTGGGTGTTTAAGAAAAAACTTAGACCTGATGGTACTACTGAAAAGTACAAGGCGTGGCTTGTGGCCAAGGGTTATACCCAAAAGGAAGGTGAAGACTTCTTTGATACTTACTCACACGTAGCCAGATTGACTACCATTCGAGTACTACTATCATTGGCTCCCTCATACGGTCTTCTTGGTCATAAAATAGACGTGAAGACGACTTTATTCCTAAATGGAGAGTTGGACAAGGAAATTTACATGGATCAGCCAGATGGTTTTGTACTAAATGGTCAAGAAGGAAAGGTTTCCAATGGATGTGAAGGCTCCTAAGAAGTGGCACGAGAAGTTCAAAAGAAATTTGACTACTGAAGGCTTTGTCGTAAACGAAGCTGACAAGTGTGTGTACTATATATCTCCATTGTGGGGACGAGGGAGTCATTCTTTGCTTATATGTTGATGACATATTAATTTTTGGAACCAACGTGAATGTGATTAAAAAAACCAAGTATTTCTTGTCTTTTTTTTAGATGAAGGATCTTGGAGTAGCTGATGTAATCTTAAACATCAAGCTGCTGAGAGATGACATGGTGGGATTACTATACTTAAATCTCACTATGTGGAAAATATCTTGAGTCATTTTGGGTTTAGCGACTGCAAATCTTCTCCAACACCCTATGGTCCTAGCGTGCTTCTTTGAAATAAAATGGCTGGTAGAGATCAGCTGGGATATTCTCAGATTATTGGCTCGCTTATGTATTTGGCTAGGCCTACGAGGCCTGACATTGCTTTTGATGTAAGCAAACTTAGCCGATTTGTTTCAAATCCCGGCGATGATCATTGGCATGCTCTTGAATATTTATGCACTATCTTAAAGGCACTGCGAGCTACAACATTAACTATACCAGGTATCCGAGGGTTATAGTGACTCAAACTGGATATCTGATGTGATTAAGGCCACTAGTGGATATGATTTTACGCTAGGTGGTGGCGTTGTTTCTTGGAAGTCTTGCAAGCAGACCATCTTAACGAGGTTAATAATGAAAGCAGAACGCACATCATTAAATACATCAGCTGTTGAAGCAGAGTGGCTTCGTGAGCTCTTGGTAAACTTACCTGTGGTTGAGAAACCAATAACTGCTATTGCAATGAACTTTGATAGTCAAACTGTGATCATCAAGCTTAACAGTTCTAAGGATAATATGAAGTCATCAAGACATGTGAAGAGGAGGTTAAAATCTGTAAGAAAAATGATAAACTCTGGAGTTATTGCATTGGATTATATCCATACATCTAAAAATTTGGCAGACCCCTTCACAAAGGGTCTATCACGTAACATGATAGATAATGGCATCGAAAGAGATGGGTATGAGACCCACCATATAAGTTGTCCACAGTGGTAAGCCACTCTATGTGATTAGAGATCCCATGAAATAGAGTTGGGAGACAAGTTGTATGTCAACTAAGAGGAAAGTATCCTTACTCTTTGTATTCCACTCTGTGAAGATGCAATACTTTCCTAATCTGCACGGTAGGTTGACTTTATCTTAATGTGTTCTAAGTGGCTTATTTAAGCACAAATGTTGTCCTGTAGAGCATCTCTTGAAGAACACACCTATATGAGTTTTGGCTGTTAAATGTAGCAGCCTATGAGAATTGGGTGATCTCCAATAAACTCATGAAAGGACATGGAGTATGACACATAAGCTCCACCCGCGGAGAAGCCCTGCAACGGCCCAGTATCGGTCAAGGCTTTGTGTGAGGCTATATTCGCAGAAAACTTGCAGTTCAAGGCTTAGTCCACTGTTCAAGTAGCAGTCTAGTGTAGATAGAGTGCTGGTGAAAGTTCAACTTAACAGTCTTTGCTATAGTACCGGTATATAAAACAATGGTTTGGAACCAAATGAAAAACATTTATGTGCCTCTAGGATCTGGTGGGAGATTGTTGGAATTATAGGTCCAACCCTTTTATTTTTAGTCCACAATTCCTGAAAATCTCAAAAGCCCAATTGGCCCATTCATGCATGGTAAGGGGTGGGACAAAAGTTTAATCCCACCTTGCTAGTTTAGAGAGAGTTGGACCTCCTTATAAGGGGGGCTGCTCCACTTGTTGTACAAAAATAAGAAGAGGGCTCCCACACACGCGCTCCTCCTCCGCCGCTGATGTCTACGCACGCTTCTATTCCTGTAGACAGTGTTGGGCCTCCAAGAGCAGAGGTTTGTAGAACAACAGCAAGTTTCCCTTAAGTGAATCACCCAAGGTTTATCGAACTCGGGAGGTAGAGGTCAAAGATATCCCTCTCAAGCAACCTTGCAATTAAGATACAAGAAGTCTCTTGTGTCCCCAACACACCTAATACACTTGTCAGATGTATAGGTGCACTAGTTCGGCGAAGAGATAGTGAAATACAAGTAATATGGATGATTATAAGTAGTAATTGCAATCTGAAATAAAAATGGCAGCAAGCGAACATGTAGCAGAACTTGTTGGAAACGGTGTTTCAATGCTTAGAAACAAGGCCTAGGGATCATACTTTCACTAGTGGACACTCTCAACAATGATCATATAATTGAATAAATAAATGCTACTCTCAAACACTCTCTTGTTGGATAACAAACACCATTCATTGTGTAGGGCTACAAGAGCACCCTCAAGCCGGAGTAAACAAGCTCCACAACTTCATAAAGGAATCACACACGATGCGCACACTGTCATCATCACACAGTGGAAAGTAACTCAGGAGTTCATATTAAAGTAACCTATAGAGTGCATAATAGACAAGAGTAACATCTACATATTCAACTAGATTACAAAGCTCATGATCACATAAAGATCACACTATGGGAGAGAGAGATGAACCACATAGCTACCGGTAGAGCCCTCAGCCTCGGGGGAGAACTACTCCTCCTCATCATGGGAGACAGCAACGGCGATGAAGATGGCGGTGGTGTCGATGGAGATGGATTCTGGGGGCACTTCCCCGTCCCGGCGGCGTGCCGGAACAGAGACTTCTGTCCCCCGAACTTGGCTTCGCGATGGCGGCGGCTACGTAACTTTTCGTGGAGGAAGACCGATTGCCTTAGGGTTTTTACTTCTGGGAGAATATATAGGCGGAAGGGCGGCCTCGGAGGGGTCCCGAGGGGCTCACCCCATAGGGCGGCGCGGCAGAGGGGTGGGCCGCGCCCCCCTATGGTGTGGGGGGCCCTTGGCCCCCTCTGGCCCTTCTCTGGCTCTCTGGGTTCGTCTCGGTAAAATATTGACTTCCGTCTTCGTGGGGCCCAATTCCGAGAATATTTCCTGTGTAGAATTTCTGAAACCAAAAACAGCAGAAAACAGGAACTGACACTTCGGCGTCTTGTTAATAGGTTAGTCCCAGAAAATGCATAAAAACATTATAAAGTATGACTAAAACATGTTGGTATTGTCATAAAACTAGCATGGAACATAAGAAATTATAGATACGTTGGAGACGTATCAAGCATCCCCAAGCTTAGTTCCTACTCGCCCTCGAGTAGGTAAACGATAAAAAGAATAATTTCTGAAGTGACATGCTACCAACATAATCTTGATCAATACCATTGTAAAGCATATGAGATGAATGAAGTGACTCAAAGCAATGGTCTATAGTTTGCTAACAAAAATATAATGACTAAACACTGAATCATATAGCAAAAACTTTTCATGAATAGTATTTTCAAGACAAGCATCAAAAAGTCTTGCATAAGAGTTAACTCATAAAGCAATAGATTCTTAATAAAAGGTTTTGAAGCAACACAAAGGAAGATTTAAGTTTCAGCAATTGCTTTCTACTTTCAACATGTATATCTCATGGATAATTGTCAACACAAAGTAATATAATAAGTGCAAAAAGTAAGCATGTAAGAATCAGTGCACACAGTTGATACAAGTGTTTGCTTCTAAAATAGAAAGAAGTAGGTAAACTGACGCAACATAAAGTAAAAGAAAGGCCCTTCGCAGAGGGAAGCAGGGATTACTCATGTGCTAGAGCTTTTTATTTTGAAAACATGGAAACAATTGTGTCAACGGTAGTAATAATTCATATGGGTTATGCATAAAACTTCCTATAAGTTGCAAGCCTCATGCATCGAATACTAATAGTGCCCGCACCTTGTCCTAATTAGCTCGGATTTCCATGGATTATCATTGCATTACATATGTTTCAACCAAGTGTCCCAAAGGGGTACCTCTATGCCACCTGTACAAAGGTCCAAGGAGATAAATCGCATTTGATTTATCGATTTTGATAGATCTCAACCTGAGGACATCCATACCGGGACAACATAGAAAACAGATAATGGACTCCTCTTTTATGCTTTAAGCATTCAACAACAATAATATTCTCATAAGAGATTCTGAGGATTAATGTCCAAGCTGAAACTTCCACCATGATACATGGATTTGGTTGGCGGCCCAATGTTCTTCTCTAACAACATGCATACTCAAACCATTTCAACTCATGGCATATCTCCCTTACTTCAAACAAGACGAACATGCATAGCAACTCTGTCGTCGTGGGGAACAAACAGATGCCATAGGATGGCTTATCTTGGGGCCGAATGGACGCTAGAGGATTCGGGGAGGGTTTGTGACTAGATGGACGAACTTCCGGATGCTTTCCTCATGAACTTGGCCAAGGCCAGAGGTAGAAGAAGAAAGACACAAGGACGAACTCGCTCTAGATCACCATGTTCATTGATCTCAAAATAGGTTACAGGTTTTCTCTCTTTCCTGGATCGCGCGTATAAAAGAGGCTGCCCCCTCTCCTTATATAGGGGAGAGGGTGGCTTACAGAACAAGAAACCCTAACGGGATCTTTGACTAGACAAACTACTTTACAAAGATACTTTATAAAGCTACTTTAATCACAGATGACGCCGGGGTCTTCTTTAAACATGGAGGCTGACGTCCTCCGGCTTCTTTGACCGTCATCCTCTTCTTTGTCTTCAAGCCTTCGTTTAAAGCTACTTTGCTTAGCTCATCCTTGTCCTTTAGCTCCTGACGGAATCTTTGACCAGTCAGCCGACACGCTCTTCCTTCCGGTGCGCCGGTATCTTTCCTTCCTGGTTCCGGTATACCCCTCTTGGGGATACCGGCTAAGTTTCACCTAGCCCAACTCTATCTTATTATTCCGGTATGAACATTAAACCGGTATCTTGAAGGGTGAGACCATCCGGTATGGCATACCTTCGGCATACCGGGGGTCATCCCCCCAACATTAGTCCCCGAAGCTGGTATAGTCTGGCGGATTCTATCCAACAGACCATGCCAGGTTTCCGTATCTTTGGATACCGGTTTAACTTTCTCAGTTTTTGGCTTAAATCCGGCATCTTTGCTCGGACTCACATTTTCTCTGCTCGCAAGGCATTCTCCGGCATCTTACTCTCCGGTATCTTAGTCATTAAGTGTCTCCTCGGTGAGGTCGAGAATATATTGGGTCCCGTGCCTGGAGACATGCGCACCGTGACTGTCGCGCTAGTGTCGTTGTTCGTATTGACCCCCGCGCGCCCATTTAATGCACCGCTGCAGATCCCACTCACTGCTTCAGATCACGTGTGTGCCTCCGTGTGGCCTCCCTTTTTTCGCGTGTACCTCTATGCCACGTGGCGACCTGCGATGCGAACCGTCGCGGGCCGCGAGGCTAACCGCGTAGGCCCAGCGGTTTTCAGCCCATCTTCTCTCTCCTTTATAAGCACAACTGCCCCTTCTTCTTCCTCTTCTTCGCATTCCCCTTCCTTTGCGCGCAGTGCTCCTCGCCTCTGCGCCTTCGCCGCTCTCCGTCCGTCGCTGCTTGCTTGAGCTTCGCCGCCCGGCGAACTTACGCCGCGCCTCCGCCGGACCTCGTCGTGCGGGGACCTTCTGCAGCACCTTCTTCGAGTGCGCTGCATTCTTGCTTCTTTGCGACCTTCACCGCCTCGCCGTCGGCAGAGCTCGTCGGCGACCGCAGGTCCGTTCCTTCGCCGGCGAAACTCTTCCTCAGCGACCGCGACGCTCAAGGTTAGTCCAATCTTACTTTGCTCGCCATTTGCTCGCTTTTCAGATCTGGGGTCTACGGTGTTCTTATTTCCTCTTTTTCTTTGGTTTTCTTCTTACTCGTAGATCTTCATGCGGGGTCCAAGTGTGGGATTTCTGTTTCTTTCACCTTCCATCCAATGTCTGACGAGGAATCTTCCTCCGCATCTTCTTCTTCTTCTTCCGTACATAGTAAGCAATCTTCCGGCGGATCTACAGCTTCAGATCCGATGGAGACCGATTCCGGCAACCAGCAGGAATCCGGTAGCCCGCAAGGTTCCGGTAGCCACCAAGGTTCCGGTAGCCGTCTAGAATCCGGTAGCTCTAGCCAAGCATCCGGCAGCCACCTTGAGGCAGGTAGCTCTGGTGAAGCCTCGAGTAGCTCTAGCCAATCATCTGGCGAGGAGCCTTCCCCAATCACCCGCGGAGCCTGGATGGGCTCCAATGTCACTAAGTATGAGATCGATTGGTTGTACCGGTCCCGCAGGATTCCGGAAGGAGTCACTTGCCGGATTCCCGATGATGAAATAGTACCGGACCCCCAGCCTGATGAACGCGTTGTTTTTCTTGCTCACTTTGAGCGTGGCTTTGGCCTTCCTCCCTCCTCTTTTTTCCTGGATCTCCTAGATTTCTATAAACTTCAACCTCACCACCTTCCTGGCAACTCCATCTTTTACCTTTCTTGCTATGCCACCTTCATGGAGGCCTACATCGGCATTCGTCCCACTCGTGAGACGTTTGCCCGCTTCTTTGCTCTCCGGATTAACTCCGTTCAGGGCGTGGGTATCCCCAAGCCCAAACCTCCCGTTCAATGCGGGTCTTGCATAATCAGCTCCCGTCAAGGGAGCCCCTTTTTTAAGTTCTCCGGCCTCGAGTCTTGCCGGTTATGGCAAGGAACATTCTTTTATGTGAAGAACAACGGCGCTGCAGACCTCATTGGTCTACCTCCTTTT
This sequence comes from Lolium multiflorum, assembly GCA_030979885.1. NCBI lineage: Eukaryota > Viridiplantae > Streptophyta > Magnoliopsida > Poales > Poaceae > Lolium > Lolium multiflorum. The sequence continues at coordinate 209,835,271 of CM061748.1, forward strand.
GATCCGGCGCCGCCCGCAAAGACCAACTGGGGCTACAATCCGAAGGAGTCTCACAACCAGACCAACCGGATTATACGCTTCATGAAGCAGAAGATGAAGGACACCGGCGTCTGCTCCGACGATATTGTCCGCACCTTTATCTCGCGCCGGGTGCTTCCTCTGCAGCGCCGTGCGCATAGGATGAGCGAGATGTATGGTCCTGGCGATCCCACCAAGATCACAGGCCATCCCCTTAGCAAGAAAGATGTTGTTCTCAAGGCTAAGCAGATTTGCCAAACTGCTATGCCATTTGACTGGGAATGGGGCCTCCTTCCCTTCAGCACTACTAACCCTCCAACCCAAGAAGTAAGGGATTATGCGATTGGGGTTGTTTTTGCCGGCGACTTTTTGGTTTAGCTAATCTTCTTTTTCGTGTTTTAGGCCAAGGACCGCTTCCCCCTCATTGAAGCAGAGCGGCGAGGAGCTTGCCGGAAACACGCCCTTGACTCCTTCGACCCAGATCCTTACATCTTTTGGAAGGATATGAAGATGGGCAAGACCCCGGCAGCGCGTCTGGGCCGGTCTCCGCCGAAACCAACCGGGTCCTCTGATGACCTGGTTATGCTTGATGTATTTTCTTTTCCGATTTCTTTTTCTTTTCCGCTATCGTTTTCCTCCGAATTGCCTCTCAGCCTTATCCAATTCACAGATCCATGAGAACGTGCCGCCCCTGCGCGCCGAGGCCGGCTCTGAGTTTGTGGACAAGCTCATGGCCCAGGGCCAAAAGAACAAGCGGCCGTCATCTGACGATGGCTCCAGCCAGGCCCCTCCCTCCAAGCGCTTCCGGACTGAGCCCTTGGGGGAGAAGAAAGTGGGCATGCGCCGCTACGGGCGCAAGCAGATGCCAACCGCTTCCGGGTAAGTTTTTCATTTTCTGGCTTGCCTCTTTTTCGAAAAGTTCTTTTTCCGGTTGCTTTCTTCCAACCATCTTTCTTTCTTTTTCTCAGCCCCGCGCTCAAGCTCGGCCCAAGGCCCTCGGGCTCTGAAGGTTCCGCAAGGACTTCAACCCCTCCTCCTCACTCAAGCCCGGCACCACCTGGTGCCGGTAACACCTCTGCCTCCCTTTCGGGGGGCACAACAAATTCGGGGCGTGCGGCCCCTTCATCATCAGATCACCGCACGGAGGAGGATCTTTCCTTCCTCCCGGACAACCAGGATACCGGCACCAGCAATATCGGTGCCGGAGAAGAAGAGCTGCCGGGCGCGGAGTCTCCAGCTCCTCCCGTCCCGAGAAAGACAACTTCCGCGCCGGAATCCTCCGCGCCGGAATCCGCGCCGGAAGGTTCCAACCCGGGTGATGCGCCTATCGCTCCCCCTTCTCCACGAACCATCCTCATGCCGCCGCTAGGTGCTCCTAGCGCCCAGCTTCCGTGGCCGCTCCTACCGCGCCACCGCCCAGGGCCTCCAGGCTCATCAAGGGGAAAGCGACGGCCCCCAGCGCCCCTTCTGCCGGCCAGCAGCCTCTGGTGCTGCATGTCTCCAAGGCCGCCAAGGATACTGTCACCAAGGCCACCGGTCTTCTTGGCCGTCTCACTGAGTTCAAGCGCAGAGGCCAGGATCTGGGGCATCTTCTGCCCTACGCCCAGAAGTGGAACGCCGCGGACATCACTCCGGCGACCCGCGGCTTGGGCAAGGACAGGCTGCCGGCACCTGATCCCGTTGGGAATCGGTCTTCCGAGGAGCACTTCACGCGGCTCCGCTGCGCCGTGAAAGAGCTTGACAGCGCGTGGTACGACGCCACGAACAACCTGATGGTACGTTCTACTAACTTTTCTCAATTGTTACCGGTTTCCTTCTTTTCCGGGTTTGTTCTATCTTTTAGTTTCATGCCGGTTTCTCTCCTGTCTATCTTCCCAGTCCCCGAGTTTTGTGGTGAAAGCGCAGCTTTTAGGACAAAACTTGAACTTGAAAACTTAGCGCGAAACCGGCACTGCCAGTCCCGAGTTTGGGTTATGAACTTTGTTCTTAGCGCGAAACTTATCTTAGAACGCGCGAAACCGGCACTGCCAGTCCCCGAGTTTCGGGTTAAGAACTTTGTTCTTAGCGCGAAACTTATCTTAGAACGCGTGAAACCGGCACTGCCAGTCCCCGAGTTTCGGGTTAAGAACTTTGTTCTTAGCGTGAAACTTATCTTAGAACGCGAAACCGGCACTGCCAGTCCCGAGTTTCGGGTTAAGAACTTTGTTCTTAGCGCGAAACTTATCTTAGAACGCGCGAAACCGGCACTGCCAGTCCCCGAGTTTCGGGTTAAGAACCTTGTTTTTAGCGCGAAACTTCACTAACCTCTTTTTCTTTGAACAGCTCACGGTTGACGCTCGGAAGGCCCTCTTTGAGGAGCTCTTATGGGAGCATCGGGAACTCTCTGAGGCACACGATAAATGCCAAGGTAAGTTTCTGTTCTACCGGCGTCTTCCTTACCGGAATCTTTTTTCCCTCTAACACTCGCAATTTCTGCTTGACAGTGATCCCGGAAGCTTCCATTGATGCTCTCAAGGAGCAGCTCGCCAACGCCCAACGTACAACTTTCTTTTTTCTTCTGCTAACTTGGTTTCACTTTCAATCTTACCAACACCCTCTTGTTTACACCTTCTTTTCCGGGTTGCAGGGGAGAAGGACCAGCTCATTAAACAGCATCAGGAGGAGCTGAGCGCCCAGAAGACCAGCTACCAGGAGCTCAAGTCCCAGCTCATCCAGCTAGGTCTTGATCATGCCAAGGTCCTCAAAGCCGCTGAAGCTGATGCAGCGGCTAAGATGAACGAGGCTCTGGAGGACGCCAGCAACGCCACCGTGGTGTTGCGAGCTGAGCTGGAGGAGCTGGCCAAGGCCCGGAAGGGTGCCGAGGAGAAGGCCGCGCGGCTGGAGGAGGAGCACAAGGAATGCAACCAGCTGATCCTGCAAACTGACGCACTTGCCTATCGTGAGTTCTTTGACTACCGCATACGAGCCATTTTCTCTCCGACGTTATTTTCTTTTCGCTATCTTTTCTTCCGGTCTCTTTTTCTTCCGGGTTCGTTTTCTTCCAGATTCTTTTCCTTAGCCCTTTTTCTTTGCATAGGCCTCTTTCCGGACTCCCAGACGCATGCTATCAAGAAGGTTAACGCCCGTCGCACTACCCAAGGCCAGGCGAATCTTGCCGTGCCATGGACGCCCAACGACCATCTGGTCGCGCTTAACGCGCGGGTGTCTCATATGCGCGCCATTGATCGCAACTTATCTGACATCCCTGATGTAGCTACCCAGCTCTTCAGGACCCTTTGGCCTGGCGAGGAGGTGCCGGACACTTTTTCCCTTATCAGCGATCGTCTCAAGGGCGCCGGCAGGAGGATCCGCGAGTGGCAGTGCTCCGCTGCCCGCGCTGGAGCAGACTCTGCCCTCCGCGTCGCTTGTTCCTGGTACCCGGAGCTTGACCTGGATGCCCTCACCGGAGTGCGCGAAGGCGCGGAAACCGATCTAGACCCGATTCTTACCGCTAAGCGGCAGGATCGCGCGTACCGTATCGCGGAGTACGCCGAAATGCGCACCTTCATTCCTCCTCCTCATGGCGTCCAAGATTATCTTGATGAGGAGGAAGATGAAGCCGAGGAGGAGCCTCTAGACGATGCTGGTGCTGGCGACGCTCCTCCGGAAGCTCCTGCTGCCTGATTATCTACCCTGAGATTAACCTGTTATGCTGTTTCGCCCTGCGTGTCTCAAAACAATGTTTTGTTAAATTCTGCCCCGGTATGCCGGGGCTTATGATGTAAAACTTTAAGTCTGCTCGTGGTTGACGTACAACATTTTGTGCCGGTAAGTTATACCGGTAGCTAATTATCTTAAGTTTGCCTTAGCGTTTTTGCGTTTGGTTCTGCTTTTATCCTGCACTTGCAAAGATTTCCAAATTGTTTCTGCATCCAATTCGATGCAAACTTGGTTCTTTTGCCTTGGCTCTGCCTGCCTTCTCTGGGCGTTTTTTGGCGTATGAGCACAAGGTTCTTTCACCAAATAAGCATTTTCTTGAACTTAGAAATAATTCAAAATTTGCAAAAAACCGGTATAACCGGGGTTAGTTAAATTTTTCCGGATTGTTCTTTCCCGGTTTCCCTCTCCACCGTTCATGTGCTTATCCCCTACCGGTTTATCTTGCTTGCCATGAAGCCAAGTTATGGACGACAGCAGAGTCGAAGACTCCGGTAGGGTTTAGCACACTACTAAACCGGAAAGAAAAAAAACGTTCAATAAGCAATCGGCGACAGAGAAAATAGACATGTTTCATGCAATTTAATAAGACAAGTCCCCGAGATTCATTCGAGGGTCCGACATCTTTTTATTCATAGCACATAAGGTACAAAAAGGAACTTCTTACACCACAACTTCAAGAGTAGAAAGGACGTAACAAGGCTACGTTCCATGGGCGTTTGGTCTCGTCTCCGGATTTGTCCGCCTTTCCCTTCTTCCATTCCTGCGCATCGATTAGGTAATATGCATCATTGTGGAGAGCCTTGCTCACAATGAAAGGTCCTTCCCATGGGGGGGACAGCTTGTGCCTGCCTTCTGCGCTGCACCAGGCGTAGCACCAGGTCTCCTTCTCGGAATACCCTCGGGTTTACCTTCCGGCTATGATAGCGTCGGAGGTTTTGCTGGTAAATGGCTGTTCTTGCCAAAGCTAGCTCTCTTGCTTCTTCTAGCAAGTCCACATCATTTTCCCGGGCCTCCTTTACCTCTTCTTCGGTATAGAGCTGCACCCTTGGGGAATCATGGAGAATGTCGGTTGGTATGACCGCTTCTGCTCCATAAACCATGAAGAATGGTGTGTATCCGGTAGACCGGTTCGGAGCTGTTCTTAGACTCCACAGCACTGACGGTAGCTCATCGATCCAACATCCCGGCGATTTTTCCATTGCATCAATGAGTCTTGGTTTGATACCGGAAAGTACCAAAGCATTTGTTCTTTCAACTTGACCATTGCCTTGCGGGTGCGCCACTGAGCACAAATCCAGCCGGATGTTTTTGCTTTCACAGAACCGCTTGAATTCTCCTTGGGCAAAGTTCGTGCCATTGTCGGTTATGATACTATGTGGGTATCCATATCGCAGGATTACATCTTTCAGGAATTTTACTGCTGTGTGGCCATCACATTTTGCGATAGGCTTCACTTCTAGCCACTTGGTGAACTTATCCACCATTACCAAGATGTGGGTCATGTTTCCCCTTGCGGTTTTGAACGGTCCAACCATGTCCAGGCACCAAACAGCGAAAGGCCAAGTTAGCGGTTGTTGACGTCAGAAACCCACCGGCGGGCAGTGACTGGTCAACACCGTAGAGCCGGGAACAACTAGGGCTGCGGCTGGCCCCAGTCCCTCGAGCGACGGCCCGCAAAGCCTCCTGGTCGCGCCGATGCAAATTGCAAGGCGTGCCACCCGACCTATACCTGGTCGGGAAGGTGTGGATGATGCCTCGCTTAGTTTCCTGCAGGGCACACACGTACACGTTAAATACGAGCCTCGATCGGCTCTCAGGTTGTCCTGTGAATCGGCTCATGGAGCCGATCCACCCATGATTCGTCCAAGGTGGCCGAATATATGGTGGTCCTGCTTGATCAAGATAAAGCATATGAGATCCACGACGATCTGGGGTTTTCACCGCATAATGGGATCATCCTACTCACGATTGGGCCTCGCGCTCACGCACGGTGATCGTAAGCCAGCCCTAGACAAGGCCTAAAAACCAACACTAGGTTGATCCTCGGAACGTCCTGTCTAGGGGCAGCAAACTACACCCTACATGCCGCTGGATCCTCCAACCCTTTGTAAGGCCTAACTATTGCAGATATTAAACTAATCCTTGATGAATCAAGGAGCGATCGTAACGGATCAGATCTACTAAATAACGATCAAGCGGGTGCCGCCCCTGCACCCATGATGAGGTACAGGGACGGCTAGATGCGCAAGGGTTGCACTACGAAAGCATATGATACTAGGAACAATGCTAACCCTAACACATCTATGATAACTACGTTGCTCGCCATCAAAAGGCTTCAGCACGAGCAACGCATGAACAACTAGGCAGGCTCGTGCTGCCTAGATCGCGAGATGCGATCTAGGCAGCATGGTTACCGGAGGAACCCTCGAGACGAAGGAGTTGGCGATGCGCCGAGATTGGTTTGTGTTGAACGTTGGTTGTTGTTTATTCCAATAAACCCTAGGTACATATTTATAGTCCAGGGGACTTTCTAACGTAGGCGTGCACCAAACCGTGCACGGATAAAACTCTAACTTCCAAACTAAAATGCGATCTAATATGTTACAGATACACGGGCGGTTTAGCCCAACTTGGTAAACAAGGCCGATTCACGTATTTCTTCCACGTACAATCTTCACGTCCATCTTGATCGCGGCCCACCTCTCGACTTGGTCAAATTCTGGTGATAACACATGCCCCCCTGGTTTTGGAAATGACATTTCCAAAATCATTACGCCTTTCCTTCGTCGGGTCATGTCGTGGCAGCAGAACCGTCGCAGAGTTCTTCATCATGATAACTTGCCTCCTCAACTTCTCTGCACGATTTGACAGTTTTAGCACCACCTCCTCGGAAACTGCTGTGGCATTGAATTTCTACCATGCCCTCTTTTATTTAACCGCCCCAAACAGTTTCTCCTCTGCATCTCCTTCGCATTAGCACCCAAAAACCCTCCTGCGCCACCATGTCCTCTTCCTCCTCTGCCTCATCGGATCTTTCCACCCAGTCCTCTTCGTCTCGCGAGCCGACGCCGGAGCACAACCCGGCGGAGGTCCATGCGGCCAACATCCGCCGCGCCATTGCGGCCGGGGAGGAGTCAGACCATGACTTCTCCATCTGGTCAGAGGACGACAAGTCCCTGACTGATGGGGAGAGCGATCTCCGCTTCCTCGCCGACAAGGAAGCGGTGGAAGAAAGCGAGGATGATCGCTTCCCCTGGGATGGGGCCACCTCCGAGGAGGTGAAGGAGGAGGAAGAGGAGGATGACGACGACGACAGCTCCCCGACGAGCCGCCGGCCAAGCGCCATTGCCCCTGGCCGGAATCTGAGTGACTTCGACAGCGACGACGACGACGACGACGAGGAAGATGAGGACAATGAAGGTCCCGGCGGCCGTGGAGCAGCGACGACGAGCCGGCCGGGAGCAGCGGCGGCGATGACGGGCAACGAGGGCAGCAACGGCCCGTAGATAGGGCCCCTAGCATAGGACCCGTAGAAGTAGGCGGGGCAATGTATCCCCTTTTGAGGGCAATCAGCTCTACTATGTAAGAAATCTCTCTTATTAATGAAGAACTTTTCCCAATTTGATTTGCCGATTTCCTCTTCCACTGACCTTGCCGATTCGTCCCCTTTGCCAATGCGTAATAAGCCGATAGCATCGCATCGGCCCTTTGAAACTCGCTCTTCCCCTCTTCAACTGATGACTTTCTGAATCTGGCAGAAAATGCAGGATCTTCAGGAAAACCTTTAAACTTTTCCAACCAAACCCAATAATCCTCTTCAATACTCATCATTTGTGAAGGAGGTCGTAATGAAGGATCAGCCGATGGCATCCCAATCGGTCCTTTAAACAGAGCAAACAAAATATCCACCAGGCCTGCTGCCCCCCGAGTCTTTGCCAAGGCAAAAACAGAAACGAGGACGCGTAACTTAGCTGAATTAGCCTGGGCTTGATCATGCAGAGCCAACCGATTTGTACATAAATCGGCTTCCCAAAGCAGAGAGCTTTCAAGGCGAGCTGCCCCGAGTCTCTCCAGTCCGCTCTTAGCGCCCTGCTGGTCAGATCGGCTCCTTTCCTCTTGAGTCGATGGCTGCGCATCGGCTACTTCTCAATTCTGAAGTCGATGCCCTTGCATCGGCTGTAAAATTTTAAAATTTTAGGCCGATTTGTGTATCGGCCCCCATGCGTCAGAAACCCACCGGCGGGCGGTGACTGGTCAACACCGTAGAGCCGGGAACAACTAGGGCTGCGGCTGGCCCGGTCCCTCGAGCGACGCCCGCAAAGCTCTCCTGGTCGCGCGCCGATGCAAATTGCAAGGGCGTGCCACCTGACCTATACTGGTCGAAGGTGTGGATGATGTCTCGCTTAGTTTCCTGCAGGGCACACACGTACACGTTAAATACGAGCCTCGATCGGCTCTCAGGTTGTCCTGTGAATCGGCTCATGGAGCCGATCCACCCATGATTCGTCCAAGGTGGCCGAATATATGGTGGTCCTGCTTGATCAAGATAAAGCATATGAGATCCACGACGATCTGGGGTTTCACCGCATAATCGGATCATCCTACTCACGATTGGGCCTCGCGCTCACGCACGGTGATCGTAAGCCAGCCCTAGACAAGGCCTAAAAACCAACACTAGGTTGATCCTCGGAACGTCCTGTCTAGGGGCAGCAAACTACACCCTACATGCCGCTGGATCCTCCAACCCTTTGTAAGGCCTAACTATTGCAGATATTAAACTAATCCTTGATGAATCAAGGAGCGATCGTAACGGATCAGATCTACTAAATAACGATCAAGCGGGGTGCCGCCCTGCACCCATGATGAGGTACAGGGACGGCTAGATGCGCAAGGGTTGCACTACGAAAGCATATGATACTAGGAACAATGCTAACCCTAACACATCTATGATAACTACGTTGCTCGCCATCAAAAAGGCTTCAGAACGAGCAACGCATGAACAACTAGGCAGGCTCGTGCTGCCTAGATCGCGAGATGCGATCTAGGCAGCATGGTGCTTACCGGAGGAACCCTCGAGACGAAGGAGTTGGCGATGCGCCGAGATTGGTTTGTGTTGAACGTTGGTTGTTGTTTATTCCAATAAACCCTAGGTACATATTTATAGTCCAGGGGACTTTCTAACGTAGGCGTGCACCAAACCGTGCACGGATAAAACTCTAACTTCCAAACTAAAATGCGATCTAATATGTTACAGATACACGGGCGGTTTAGCCCAACTTGGTAAACAAGGCCGATTCACGTATTTCTTCCACGTACAATCTTCACGTCCATCTTGATCGCGGCCCACCTCTGACTTGGTCAAATTCTGGTGATAACACATGCCCCCTGGTTTTGGAAATGACATTTCCAAAATCATTACGCCTTTCCTTCGTCGGGTCATGTCGTGGCAGAGCAGAACCGTCGCAGAGTTCTTCATCATGATAACTTGCCTCCTCAACTTCTCTGCACGATTTGACAGTTTTAGCACCACCTCCTCGGAAACTGCTGTGGCATTGAATTTCTACCATGCCCTCTTTTATTTAACCGCCCCAAACAGTTCTCCTCTGCATCTCCTTCGCATAGCACCCAAAAACCCTCCTGCGCCACCATGTCCTCTTCCTCCTCGGTCTCATCGGATCTTTCCACCCAGTCCTCTTCGTCTCGCGAGCCGACGCCGGAGCACAACCCGGCGGAGGTCCATGCGGCCAACATCCGCCGCGCCATTGCGGCCGGGGAGGAGTCAGACCATGACTTCTCCATCTGGTCAGAGGACGACAAGTCCCTGACTGATGGGGAGAGCGATCTCCGCTTCCTCGCCGACAAGGAAGCGGTGGAAGAAAGCGAGGATGATTGCTTCCCCTGGGATGGGGCCACCTCCGAGGAGGTGAAGGAGGAGGAAGAGGAGGATGACGACGACGACAGCTCCCCCGACGAGCCGCCGGCCAAGCGCCATTGCCCCTGGCCGGGGAATCTGAGTGACCGCGACGACGCACGACGACGACGAGGAAGATGAGGACAATGAAGGTCCTGCGGCGGCCCGGGAGGCGACGACGAGCCGGCCGGGAGCAGCGCCGACAGCGGCGATGACGGCGACGACGAGGGCAGCAATGGCCCGTAGATAGGGCCCCTAGCATAGGACCCGTAGAAGTAGGCGGGGCAATGTATCCCCTTTTGAGGGCAATCAGCTCTACTATGTAAGAAATCTCTCTTATTAATGAAGAACTTTTCCCCAATTTGATTTGCCGATTTCCTCTTCCACTGACCTTGCCGATTCGTCCCCTTTGCCAATGCGTAATAAGCCGATAGCATCGCATCGGCCCTTTGAAACTCGCTCTTCCCCTCTTCAACTGATGACTTTCTGAATCTGGCAGAAAATGCAGGATCTTCAGGAAAACCTTTAAACTTTTCCAACCAAACCCAATAATCCTCTTCAATACTCATCATTTGTGAAGGAGGTCGTAATGAAGGATCAGCCGATGGCATCCCAATCGGTTCTTTAAACAGAGCAAACAAAATATCCACCAGGCCTGCTGCCCCCCGAGTCTTTGCCAAGGCAAAAACAGAAACGAGGACGCGTAACTTAGCTGAATTAGCCTGGGCTTGATCATGCAGAGCCAACCGATTTGTACATAAATCGGCTTCCCAAAGCAGAGAGCTTTCAAGGCGAGCTGCCCCCCGAGTCTCTCCAGTCCGCTCTTAGCGCCCTGCTGGTCAGATCGGCTCCTTTCCTCTTGAGTCGATGGCTGCGCATCGGCTACTTCTCAATTCTGAAGTCGATGCCCTTGCATCGGCTGTAAAATTTAAAATTTTTAGGCCGATTTGTGTATCGGCCCCCATGCTTAGTATTATCCATCTAGGTGCCCCCCGAGCCGATTCTGTCAAGAGAATTGATGGTATCGGCTCGTCAGGTAGTCCCTGTTGGGTCAAACGTTGATCCCAGGCAGAATGGATGGTGAGGATAATTTTGGCCGATCGCTGGAATCGGCCTCCACGTTGCTTGCTCGGTGAAGGTTTAGTAATATCCCTTCAACAGTTTCGGAGGGCCGATCGCAAGGATCAGCCTCGCCACGTTGCTTATTGACGTAGTCTTGCTACTCGCCCAGGCCGGTAGACAAAACCAGCCCAATCTCTGACTTTAGCACGTTGGTGCGCTTGCTGTCGTCTACCTCGAGTGCGCCGTGTAATCGTGGAGCTCTACACTTCGCCGGACGAACGAGCACCATGTTTGTGCCAGCCGATGTTTCATCATTGGCTTTCCTCTGCTTAGGGCGCCACTCTTTTCTTTGTGGCCGACCTTCTTCATTCAGGGTTTGCTGAATTTTGGCGGCCAGGTCAGGCCGTGCCTTCCTCAGCGCGTGCAGATATAACCTTTCAGCTTCTTCCAACGCACGTAGTCGCTGAACCCTTCGTTTTTGGGAGCGGCTGAGCCCGTCAGGACACCATCTTGGCCGATGATACTTATCCTCTTCATCATCGTCCTCTAGTTCCTCGTGATCTCCCATCTGAACGGACTCAGTATGCTTGCTCCAAAGCGGGAGAGGCCCTAGACGCTCGAACACGGACACCTTAGCTGTACCCTTCTCCTTTTGTTTGCATTCTGGGCAATTGCCGATTGTTGGCAATCGGCTCATTCCGGAATCCCAGCAGATCTGAAGAAGGGGCAGTCCCAGTGCCTATCCACGTTGTCGCGACGTTCGTACCCGTCGTCGTGGCCGTTGTCCTGACGATACCTCCCGCCTGCATCAGACCGATGATTTCTTTGGTCGTCTTCGCCGTGGCGGCGTCGGTCGTATGGCTGATCATATTTGCTGAGGAGATGCTCGGGTAATGGGCGTGGATGCCGTATGCTTCTCACCTCCTCCTCGGCCAGGTACCGTTTATCGTCGTCTTGGGGCCGGTCATGGAACGGCCTCTCTTTCTCTTTGCCACGAGTGTGGCTGCTCTCCGCTTTGTCCGCGTCATGGCGAATCACGAACCCCGCCATATTGGCATCGAAAGAGAACCCTGGTTCTCTTATGGAGTGGCTGAGATCGATCGTGTTGACACCAGGCAACGGACGTGTGTCTCCATTGAGCTTGATGCCGTGCGAACGGATCTTCTCACAGGAGCCAACGAGTTCGGTTCCGAGGACCGCCTTGACCTTGTCGTGCTTCTTCTGGAGCTTGTCAGCCAGGTCCTCATGCTTGACCGGGGTGCTTTCCGCCATCTCGGATGTAGATGGCGATGTGGTGGATGTCGAAGATGGTCCCACCGGGCGTGCCAGAATGTGTTGACGTCAGAAACCCACCGGCGGGCAGTGACTGGTCAACACCGTAGAGCCGGGAACAACTAGGGCTGCGGCTGGCCCCCCTCGAGCGACGGCCCGCAAAGCCTCCTGGTCGCGCGCCGATGCAAATTGCAAGGGCATGCCACCTGACCTATACCTGGTCGGGAAGGTGTGGATGATGCCTCGCTTAGTTTCTGCAGGGCACACACGTACACGTTAAATACGAGCCTCGATCGGCTCTCGGTTGTCCTGTGAATCGGCTCATGGAGCCGATCCACCCATGATTCGTCCAAGGTGGCCGAATATATGGTGGTCCTGCTTGATCAAGATAAAGCATATGAGATCCACGACGATCTGGGGTTTTCACCGCATAATCGGATCATCCTACTCACGATTGGGCCTCGCGCTCACGCACGGTGATCGTAAGCCAGCCCTAGACAAGGCCTAAAAACCAACACTAGGTTGATCCTCGGAACGTCCTGTCTAGGGGCAGCAAACTACACCCTACATGCCGCTGGATCCTCCAACCCTTTGTAAGGCCTAACTATTGCAGATATTAAACTAATCCTTGATGAATCAAGGAGCGATCGTAACGGATCAGATCTACTAAATAACGATCAAGCGGGGTGCCGCCCCTGCACCCATGATGATACAGGGACGGCTAGATGCGCAAGGGTTGCACTACGAAAGCATATGATACTAGGAACAATGCTAACCCTAACACATCTATGATAACTACGTTGCTCGCCATCAAAAAGGCTTCAGCACGAGCAACGCATGAACAACTAGGCAGGCTCATGCTGCCTAGATCGCGAGATGCGATCTAGGCAGCATGGTGCTTACCGGAGGAACCCTCGAGACGAAGGAGTTGGCGATGCGCCGAGATTGGTTTGTGTTGAACGTTGGTTGTTGTTTATTCCAATAAACCCTAGGTACATATTTATAGTCCAGGGGACTTTCTAACGTAGGCGTGCACCAAACCGTGCACGGATAAAACTCTAACTTCCAAACTAAAATGCGATCTAATATGTTACAGATACACGGGCGGTTTAGCCCAACTTGGTAAACAAGGCCGATTCACGTATTTCTTCCACGTACAATCTTCACGTCCATCTTGATCGCGGCCCACCTCTGACTTGGTCAAATTCTGGTGATAACAGCGGTATGGTTTTTAAGCCGGATGCTGGGGTATGGTTTTGCTTAGCGTACCTCTGGCAGCCATTGCATTTCCTTACCAAATCCTCAGCATTGTCTAAGGCTGTGGGCCAGTAGAACCCATGCCGGAACACCTTTGCCACCAAAGCCCTCGAAGAGGCGTGGTGCCCGCATTCTCCTCGATGAATTTCCTCGAGCATTTCTCTTCCTTCTTCCGGCTCCACACATCTTTGGAGGACACCGGTAACACTTCTCTTGTATACCTCGCCATTGATGATGGTGTAAGCTTTGGACCTTCTCTGTATCCTTCTTGATTCATTTTCGTCAACCGGCAAGGTGCCGTTGATCAGGAATTCCTTAATAGCTTTAACCCAAGATGGTGCTTCTCTAACCACAAACACCGGCATGTCTATGTCCATGCCATCCACAAGCATTGCCTCTTCCGGCATGGGCGTCGCAGTCCCCGAGTTTACCGGTACAGTCCCCGAGTTTGCCGGAGTAGTCCCCGAGTTTCCTTCGTCAATCTCCATTGGCACCACATGTGATTCCGGTACAAAAATTGATTCCGACTCCGGACTTGGCTTGATTGATGGAACTCTCAAGTGCGCCAGAGCTATTCCGGGAGGAATTTCTTGCCTGGACGAACCTAGCTTGGATAAGGTATCCGCGGCCTCATTTTCTGCGCGCGGCACATGGTGAAACTCACACCCTTCGAAGAAGCCGGCAATCTTTTGCACATGAAACCGGTATGAGGCCATGTTGGCATCTTTTGCGTCCCAGTCTCCGGAACACTGTTGCACCACAAGATCTGAGTCCCCATAGCAAATGATCCGGAGCGCTCCGATTTCTTTTGCGACCTTAAGCCCGTGTATCAGAGCTTCGTACTCAGCGACATTGTTTGACGCCCTGAAGTGCACTTGTAAAACATACCGGAGGTGGTCTCCCTTTGGTGAGGTGAGTACTACACCGGCACCTAGGCCTTCCTTGAGCTTGGATCCGTCAAAATGCATCTTCCAGTACTCTATTTTGTGCTCTGGCGGCTTGTATTGTATCTCCGCCCAATCGACCAAGAAATCAGCTAAAGCTTGCGATTTTATGGCATCTCTTCTTTCATACACCGGCACATACGGTGATAGCTGAATTGCCCATTTTGCAATCCGGCCGCTGGCATCCTTGTTACCCATGATATCGGAGATGGGTGCCTTGCTCACCACCTTCATAGGGTGCTCCTCAAAGTAATGCTTGAGCTTTGTGGCGGCCATAAACACACCATAAGTCATTTTTTGGAAGTGTGGGTAGTTTTGCTTTGATGAGGAGAGAACCTCGCTCAGGTAGTATACCGGCCTCTGGACGGTTTTTCCTTCCTCTTCTCTTTCCACCACAACCACAACACTAACCACCCGGTTCGTTGCCGCTATATAAAGCAACATAGGCTCTCTTTCCAAGGGCGAGGCCAAAATTGGGGCCGTTACAAGCATATTTTTAAATTCTTTAAACGCTGCGTCTGCCTGTGTGGTCCAGACGAAAGTATCCGATTTTTTCATTAAAGCATAGAGTGGCAAGGCCTTTTCTCCTAGCCTGCTTATGAACCGGCTTAGCGATGCCAAGCTTCCGGTAAATTTTTGCACATCTTTCAGTTCTCGTGGGATAGTCATTCTTTCTATTGCCCGGATTTTTACCGAATTGACCTCAATGCCCCGGCTTGACACAAGGAAACCAAGCAACTTGCCGGCAGGGACACCAAAGGTGCATTTTGCCGGATTGAGTTTCATCCGGAACCGCCTTAGGTTATCAAATGTTTGCCGGATGTCATCTATCAGGGTATCTTTTACTTTAGTTTTTATCACAATATCATCCACATAGACTTGCACATTTTTTCCGATTTGATCAAACAAGCATTTTTGCATACAGCGCTGGTACGTTGCACCAGCATTGCGCAAACCAAAAGGCATAGTAACATAGCAATAAGCCCCGTGCGGGGTAATGAACGCAGTTTTTATTTGATCTTCTTTTTTCAGAGGGATTTGGTGGAAGCCGGAATACGCATCCAGGAACGACAACAACTCACACCCAGCAGTAGAATCAATCACTTGATCGATTCGGGGCAAAGGGAAAGGATCTCTTGGGCAAGCTTTGTTGAGGTTGGTGTAGTCAATGCACATGCGCCACACCTTTGGAGCTTGTGCCTCCAGGTTCTTCTTTTTTCTTCTCGACCATCACCGGATTAGCCAGCCACTCTGTGTGCGTGACCTCCACGATGAAACCGGCAACTAACAGCTTTGTTACTTCTTCTCCAATGATTTTTCTCCTATCTTCTGCGAACCGGCGCAAAGGTTGACGCACCGGCTTTGCATCCTTCCGGACGTTTAGAAAGTGCTCAGCCAGCTCCCTCGGAACCCCTCATCAGTAGACCAGGCAAAGATGTTCCGATTCTCACGGAGGAAGCTGACGAGCGCGCTTTCCTATGCTTGACTGAGGCCGGCACCAATACGAACGATGCGCTCTGGGTAAGCCGGATCCAGCACAATGTCCTTCGTCTCGTTTGTTGCCTTGAATGCCGGTGAAGCCAAGTTTCCACTCATTGCCGCTAAACTCAACTTTGAGGACTGAGCCAGCGCAACAGCAGTTTGCATTCTTTTCTTTTCTTCCGCTATCACCAGCGATTCTGCCAGGTTTGATCCGGCGGAAGCAGTTTCCATTGAGACTTTATAGTTCCCCACCACAGTTAGTGGTCCACGAGGTGCCGGCATCTTCATCTTGAGATAAGCCGTGTGAGTTGATGCCATGAAAGCTGCTAATGCCGGTCTCCCTAGCAAGGCATGGTAGGGACTATCTAAGTCCACCACCTCAAACTCAAGGTTCTCAACACGACAATTGTCACGTCCTCCAAACGACACGTCCACCCGAACTTTTCCTATCGGGGCGCAAGACAAACCGGGAACAATCCCATGGAAAGTTGTGTGAGTTGGCTGCAGCATATTCTCTGTTATGCCCAGCGTACGCATGGTGTGCTTGTACATGATGTTTATGCTGCTACCATTGTCTATCAGCACCTTGCTGAATTTTACTCGAGTTTCCGGCCCCTTCATGATTGGGTCCACAACGAGAGCGTATCCACCCGGATTCGGCATGACTTTGGGGTGATCCTTGAACGACCATGTGATTTCCTGATCTGACCACAGCATGTATTTTGGAACTGCCGGCATCACGGCGTTCACTTCCATGGAACGGCGATGCACACTTTGCCTATCCATTGGCTCAGTGACAAAGACAACCATGCACAAGTGTGGGTCTTCGTAAACATTCCGGCCCAAAGGTGCCGGTGGAGGTGGTTGGTCACGATTTTCTTCCACCCGGTTAACTTGCTGGTATTGCTGCCTGTTTGGCTGAGGCTGCACCGGTAAGGCGTTTGCTCCAGTAAGTGGTGGTGGAGGTGGTAATTGCTGTTGTTGCTGCACGGGGCCCCCTGGCGCCTGCGCATCTTTTACCGCTCCCCTTTGCATCAAGAACTTGGTCCAAGAACAATCCTTCGTCAAGTGGTTCGACGGGTGATCCGGGTTCGGCGTGTGCCACCGGCAAGGTTGGTCCATGGCAGCTTCCATGGTGTATTTCACAGGCTCTTGCCAATTCTTTTTCTGGCCCCAGGGTTTCTTCTCGACCCACTGCTTCTTAGGACCCGCCCATGGCTGCGATCCGGTTTTCTGTCTCTGACTGCCGCTGGCGTCATAATTTTCCTGCACGGCAGCAACTTGCTGTGATGCATATCTTCGATCCGGGAAATCTTCCCTTCTTTTGTTGTTCCGGTTATCCCGGTATTGCTGCTGATGCGGATTCGACTGCTCCGGCTCAGCTTGCACTGCCGGTTGCATTGGGTCTCCCAATGCATAGCTATCTGCCACACGTATCATTTCCGCCAAGGTTGTGGGCATGCTTCTCTGCAGCCTTTGCCACAAAGGTGACCCTCTCCGGCATCCTTGACTGAACCAAGCAATGGCTTGTGCCTCAATCACTCCTTCACATGTGTTTCTCATTGAGTTCCACCGGGTGAGATAATCCCGGTCTGTTTCTCCTGCACGCTGTTGGCACAGCGCAAGTTGTTGGGGCCGGTTTGGCCTCTTGTAAGTACTGCTGAAGTTGTTCACAAATGCTTCCTCAAAGTCCAACCATCCGTTAATACTTCCGCCGGCAAGTTGTTAAGCCAAATCCTCGCAGGACCCACGAGGTAGGACGGTATGATTCTTACCGCCCAACGCCGGTTTACTCCACCACCAGCCACATAAACAGCTGTGACATAATCTGCCAGCCAGTCTTCCGGCTTGGTCGTACCATCATACGTTCTTGTGTCCCGGGGCAACTGGAAGTTGCGTACCGGTGGTTCTTCTCTCATGATCCGTGGGCCAAAACACCTTGGGCCAGGAGGTCCCTCACATTCAACTATCGCAGAAAGATGTACCCTGTCCAACCTGTGCCTCGCATCCCGGTCTGGCAAACATCTTTCCCCCAGGCGTTCCCCCAAAGGGTTCCGGTGGACTCTTGTTCGTTCCACCTCGGAATCTGACTCATCGTATTCTTCCGGTTCCGCGGCTCTTGCCTGCCGGTACCCTGCGGTGGCATTTCTTCATCCACGTATGCCACCCTTGCGGCTCGATAATTTTGCCCGGTTTCATATCTACCGGCATGATTGTTTCCGGCATAGCCTCCCTTGGCGTAGCCTCGATCTGCCCCTTGGCTTTTTCTACCGGCATCATGTTGCCCGGCTTTTTGCTTTCCGGCAAGAACTGGATCGTACACACAGTCATCTGTGCGTTCTTTTCTCTTTCCCTTCTTTTGTCCGGATGAGGGGACGATGCCTGCCCCTGGGACTTGCTTCCGGCATTCTTTGTTGAACGCGCGGATTTTGAGGCCACTGCCTCGTTCAGCTTAGCCAGCTGCTCAGCATTTTGCTGCTCAATAGTTTTCAACAGCTCTTTTACACGTTCCTGCTGCTTTGCCAACTCGTCACCGGAAAGAGATTCACATAACTCTACTGCAGCTTTAGCAGCTTTTATAGTTTTATCCGGACTACTGTACTTAGGCTTTTCTACAACGCTTACAGATACAGATGCACTCTTGCCGGTAAGAACTTCCTTGCGCAAATCCTGATCTAGATTGCGAGCCTTAAGCCGGTTTTCCGGCATCCTAGCAGCATGAGCACTAACTGAAGCAAAGCCATGGGCAGCGTTGTACTCACGTAGGGTTAGGTTCAGCTCGCGCTGCGCCCGGATGATGTCGGCGCCACCGGTAAGCAGGGCCTTGCGCGTGGCCTCCAGCTCCTCCTGAGCCTTTGCCGGGTCGATGTTCTGCGCGATGGGCGTGGCCAGCGTGTGCATCGCCGCTTGGAGAGGTGTTGCCGGTGGTGCTGATGATGCTCCCGCGACGCCGGCGTCACGCTCCAGCGGTGGTTTTGCCGCGCGGGTCGATGCCGCACGTTCATCTCCTTGCTCCACAGCTCCCTTGCCGGTGTTGACCGCACCAGCCATCATGACCTCCACGCTGCCGGCGGCGCGGCCAGCACACAGCCATCTTGGCGGATCCGGCGCCACCAGCACCGGCGAGAGGCGCTGGCGCACAGGGACGGTGCCGAAGTAGACGCGGATGCTGCCGAACTCGATGGTGCGGCCGTTCTGCGGGAACTTGCCGCCGTTGGCGAAGCAGCCAGCGTTATCGTTGATGAAGTCCATGTTGTAGATGCGTTGCACGAGCGCGGACACCGTGCGCTCGCCGTTGATGTCGAGGATGCCCGCCCGAATATGAACTCCAGCAAGCGCCACTTCATGCCCCACGGTGGGCGCCAACTGTCGTCGTGGGGAACAAACAGATGCCATAGGATGGCTTATCTTGGGGCCGAATGGACGCTAGAGGATTCGGGGGAGGGTTTGTGACTAGATGGACGAACTTCCGGATGCTTTCCTCAAGAACTTGGCCAAGGCCAGAGGTAGAAGAAGAAAGACACAAGGACGAACTCGCTCTAGATCACCATGTTCATTGATCTCAAAACAGGTTACAGGTTTTTCTCTTCCTGGATCGCGCATAAAAGAGGCTGCCCCCTCTCCTTATATAGGGGAGAGGGTGGCTTATAGAACAAGAAACCCTAATGGGATCTTTGACTAGACAAACTACTTTACAAAGATACTTTATAAAGCTACTTTAATCACAGATGACGCCGGGGTCTTCTTTAAACATGGAGGCTGACGTCCTCCGGCTTCTTTGACCGTCATCCTCTTCTTTGTCTTCAAGATACCGGTTTGTCATCCCCCCAACTCTAGTTCATCCCCCCAACTCTAGTTCATGAGGAAAGCATCCGGAAGTTCGTCCATCTAGTCACAAACCCTCCCCCGAATCCTCTAGCGTCCATTCGGCCCCAAGATAAGCCATCCTATGGCATCTGTTTGTTCCCCACGACGACAGTTGGCGCCCACCGTGGAAGATAGAGTTGGGCTAGGTGAAACTAAGCCGGTATCCCCAAGAGGGGTATACCGGAACCAGGAAGGAAAGATACTGGCGCACCGGAAGGAAGAGCGTATCGGCTGACTGGTCAAAGATTCCGTCAGGAGCTAAAGGACAAGGATGAGCTAAGCAAAGTAGCTTTAAACGAAGGCTTGAAGACAAAGAAGAGGATGACGGTCAAAGAAGCCGGAGGACGTCAGCCTCCATGTTTAAAGAAGACCCCGGCGTCATCTGTGATTAAAGTAGCTTTATAAAGTATCTTTGTAAAGTAGTTTGTCTAGTCAAAGATCCCATTAGGGTTTCTTGTTCTGTAAGCCACCCTCTCCCCTATATAAGGAGAGGGGGCAGCCTCTTTTATACGCGCGATCCAGGAAAGAGAGAAAACCTGTAACCTGTTTTGAGATCAATGAACATGGTGATCTAGAGCGAGTTCGTCCTTGTGTCTTTCTTCTTCTACCTCTGGCCTTGGCCAAGTTCTTGAGGAAAGCATCCGGAAGTTCGTCCATCTAGTCACAAACCCTCCCCCGAATCCTCTAGCGTCCATTCGGCCCCAAGATAAGCCATCCTATGGCATCTGTTTGTTCCCCACGACGACAGTTGGCGCCCACCGTGGGAAACAAACATGATATTCAACAAAGGTGTGACAGGTTGATGGCATCCCCAGAAATATGGTTACCGCTCAACAAGCAACTTATAAGAACTAAGATACATAAGTGACATATTCATTACCACAATAGTTTTTAGGCTACTTTCCCATGAGCTATGTATTGCGAAGACAAGGAATGAATTTTTTAAAGGTAGCACGCAAGCAATTTACTTTGGAATGGCAGAAAATACCACATAATAGGTAGTTATGATGGACACAAATGGCATAAGTTTTGGCTCAAGGTTTTGGATGCACGAGAAGCATTCCCTCTCAGTACAAGGCTTTGGCTAGCAAGGTTGTTGGAAGCAAACACAAGTATAAACCGGTACAGCAAAACTTACATAAGAACATATTGCAAGCATTATAAGACTCTACACTGTCTTCCTTGTTGCTCAAACACTTTTACCAGAAAATATCTAGACCTTAGAGAGACCAATCATGCAATCCAAATTTCAACAAGCTCTACGGTAGTTCTCCACTAATAGGTTTAAACTACATGATGCAAGAGCTTAAACATGATCTACTTGAGAGCTCAAAACAATTGCCAAGTATCAAATTATTCAAGATAATATACCAATTACCATATGAAGCATTTTCTGTTTCCAACCAAATAACAATCAATGTTGAGGCTTTCAGCTTTCGCCATGAATATTAAAGTAAGACGAAGAACACAAGTGTTCAAATGAAAACGCGGAGCGTGTCTCTTTCCCACACAAGGATTTCTAGGATCCGAATTTATTCAAACACAAACAGAAATAAAAGCACACATACGCTCCAAGTAAAGCACATAAGTTATGACGGAATTAAAATATAGTTTCACTAGAGGTGACCTGATAAGTTATTGATGAAGAAGGGGATGTCTTGGGCATCCCCAAGCTTAGACGCTTGAGTCTTCTTGAAATATGCAGGGATGAACCATGGGGGCATCCCCAAGCTTAGACTTTTCACTCCTCTTGATCATATTATATCATCCTCCTCTCTTGATCCTTGAAAACTTCCTTCACACCAAACTCAAAGCAATCTCATTAGAGGGTTAGTGCATAATCAAAAATTCACATGTTCAACAAGGACACAATCATTCCCAACACTTATGGACATTACCCAAGGTTACTGAAATTTAATGGAGCAAAGAAATCCACTCAAACACAGTAAAAGAGGCAATGCGAAATAAAGGCAGAATCTATCAAAACAGAACAGTCCGTAAAGACGAATTTTTTCGAGGCACTTAACATGCTCAGATGGAAAAGCTCCAGTTGAATGAAAGTTGCGTACGTATCTGAGGATTACTCATGAATTGTTTCAGCATTTTACGAGTTTTCTACAGAGAGAAAACGCAAATTCGTGACAGCTAAAAATCTGTTTCTGCGCAGAAATCCAAATCTAGTATCAACTTTCTATCAAAGACTTTACTTGGCACAAAAACGAAATAAACATGATAAGGAGAGGTTGCTACAGTAGTAACAACTTCCAAGACACAACAAAACAGTAGCAAAATAAAAACATGGGTTATCTCCCAAGAAGTGCTTTCTTTATAGCCATTAAGATGGGCTGAGTAATTTTAATGATGCTCTCGCAAGAAATAAGAGTTGAAGCAAAAGAGAGCATCAAAAGCAAATAAGAAACACTTTTAAGTCTAACCCACTTCCTATGAAAAGGAATCTTGTAAATAAACAAGTCATGTAAGCACAATGCAATAAGCATAGGAAAACAAGACAAGTGCAACTTCAAGATTTTAAGCAAAAAGAGAGGTGTTTTAGTAACATGAAAATCCCTACAACCATATTGTCCTCTCTCATAAAGATTTTCAGTAGCATCATGAAAAAACTCAACAATATAACTATCACATGAAACATTCTTATCATGCATAAAATTATTACTCTCCACATAAGCATAGTCATTACTATTAATTGTAGTGGGAGCAAATTCAATAAGATAGCTATCATTATTATTCTCATCACCATAATCATCATATATAGGAGGCATATTGTAATCATAATTAATTTTCTCCTCAATAGTAGGTGGACTGAAAATATGATAGTCATCATTGTAATCATCATATATAGGAGGTAAAGTATCATCAAAGTAAATTTTCTCCTCCATGCTTGGGGGACTAAAAATATCATGCTCCTCAAAACCAGCTTCCTCAAGCTTAGAATTTTCCATAGCATTAGCAACAATGGTGTTCAAAGCATTCATACTAATAACATTGCCATTAGCATGCATATAAAGTTCCATAGGTTTTTTAATTTTCTCTTCAAACACCTCATGTCCTAACTCAAGATAAATACTATAAAGATCTCTAATATTTTTTGTTGTTTTCCATTAAGCCTAACTAGTGAAATAAAAACAAGAAACAAAAAGATATAATTGCAGAATCTAAAGGAAATAGCTTCGAGCACTCACACACCGGCAACAGTGCTAGGAAATAGCTTAGTAGTCGGAGGATGTGAATACCTTTTACCTTACCTCCCCGGCAACGGCGCCAGAAAATAGATTGATGTCTACGCACGCTTCTATTCCTGTAGACAGTGTTGGGCCTCCAAGAGTAGAGGTTTGTAGAACAGCAGCAAGTTTCCCTTAAGTGAATCACCCAAGGTTTATCGAACTCAGGGAGGTAGAGGTCAAAGATATCCCTCTCAAGCAATCCTACAATTAAGATACAAGAAGTCTCTTGTGTCCCCAACACACCTAATACACTTGTCAGATGTATAGGTGCACTAGTTCGGCGAAGAGATAGTGAAATACAAGTAATATGGATGATTATAAGTAGTAATTGCAATCTGAAATAAAAATGGCAGCAAGCGAACATGTAGCAGAACTTGTTGGAAACGGTGTTTCAATGCTTAGAAACAAGGCCTAGGGATCATACTTTCACTAGTGGACACTCTCAACAATGATCATATAATTGAATAAATAAATGCTACTCTCAAACACTCTCTTGGTGAATAACAAACACCATTCATTGTGTAGGGCTACAAGAGCACCCTCAAGCCGGAGTAAACAAACTCCACAACTTCATAAAGGAATCACACACGATGCGCGCACTGTCACCATCACACAGTGGAAAGTAACTCCGGAGTTCATATTAAAGTAACATCTAGAGTGCATAATAGACAAGAGTAACATCTACATATTCAACTAGATTACAAAGCTCATGATCACATAAAGATCACACCATGGAAGAGAGAGATGAACCATATAGCTACCGGTAGAGCCCTCAGCCTTGGGGGAGAACTACTCCCTCCTCATCATGGGAGACACCAACGGCGATGAAGATGGTGGTGGTGTCGATGGAGATGGATTCCGGGGGCACTTCCCCGTTCCGGCGGCGTGCCGGAACAGAGACTTCTGTCTTCGCGATGGCGGCGGCTACGTAACTTTTCGTGGAGGAAGACCGATTGCCTTAGGGTTTTTTACTTCTGGGAGAATATATAGGCGGAAGGGCGGCCTCGGAGGGGTCCCGAGGGGCTCACCCCATAGGGCGGAGCGGCAGAGGGGTGGGTCACGCCCCCTATGGTGTGGGGGCCCCTTGTGTAGGATAACGTAGCATAGAAAACAAAAATTTTCCTACCGCGAACACGCAATCCAAGCCAAGATGCAATCTAGAAGACGGTAGCAACGAGGGGATTATCGAGTCTCACCCTTGAAGAGATTCCAAAGCCTACAAGATGAGGCTCTTGTTGCTGCGGTAGACGATCACTTGCCGCTTGCAAAAGCGCGTAGAAGATCTTGATCACGGCGCCACGAACGGGCAGCACTCCGTACTCGGTCACACGTTCGGTTGTTGATGAAGACGACGTCCACCTCCCCGTTCCAGCGGGCAGCGGAAGTAGTAGCTCCTCTTGAATCCGACAGCACGACGGCGTGGTGTCGGTGGTGGTGGAGAAATCCGGCGGAGCTTCGCTAAGCGTGCGAGATATGGTGGAGGAGCGGGGCGGCTAGGGTTTGGGAGGGGTGGCCGGCCACGATAGGGCGGCAGGTTGTGGTCTTAGTGTGGCCGGCCCCCTCCCCTTGGCCCCTCATTATATAGGTGGAAGCCCCAAGTGTTGGACTACAAGTCTCCGAATAAGACCCGAACCCAAAACCTTCCATATGGTGGGAAACCTTCCCAAGCTAGGACTCCCACTAGAGGTGGGAGTTCCACCTTCCATGGGGGGGGGCCGGCCGGGACTCCACCCCACCTAGGGTTGGCCGGCCATGGAGGTGGAGTCCCATGTGGACTCCACCTTCCTTGGTGGTTTCTTCCGGACTTTTCTAGAACCTTCTAGAACCTTCCATAGAACCTTCCGAATCATTTTAATTCACATAAAATGACATCCTATATATGAATCTTATTCTCCGGACCATTCCGGAACTCCTCGTGATGTCCGGGATCTCATCCGGGACTCCGAACAAATATTCGAACTCCATTCCATATTCAAGTTCTACCATTTCAACATCCAACTTTAAGTGTGTCACCCTACGGTTCGCGAACTATGCGGACATGGTTGAGTACTCACTCCGACCAATAACCAATAGCGGGATCTGGAGATCCATAATGGCTCCCACATATTCAACGATGACTTTAGTGATCGAATGAACCATTTACATATGATACCAATTCCCTTTGTCACGCGATATTTTACTTGTCCGAGGTTTGATCATCGGTATCACACTATACCTTGTTCAACCTCGTCTCCTGACAAGTACTCTTTACTCGTACCGTGGTATGTAGTCTCTTATGAACTTATTCATATGCTTGCAAGACATTAGACGACATTCCACCGAGAGGGCCCAGAGTATATCTATCCGTCATCGGGATGGACAAATCCCACTGTTGATCCATATGCCTCAACTCATACTTTCCGGATACTTAATCCCACCTTTATAACCACCCATTTACGCAGTGGCGTTTGATGTAATCAAAGTACCTTTCCGGTATAAGTGATTTACATGATCTCATGGTCATAAGGACTAGGTAACTATGTATCGAAAGCTTATAGCAAATAACTTAATGACGTGATCTTATGCTACGCTTAATTGGGTGTGTCCATTACATCATTCATATAATGATATAATCTTGTTATTAATAACATCCAATGTTCATGATTATGAAACTAATCATCTATTAATCAACAAGCTAGTTAAGAGGCTTACTAGGGACTCTTTGTTGTTTACATATCACACATGTATCAATGTTTCGGTTAATACAATTATAGCATGGTATATAAACATTTATCATAAACACAAAGATATATAATAACCACTTTTATTATTGCCTCTTGGGCATATCTCCAACAGTCTCCCACTTGCACTAGAGTCAATAATCTAGATTACATTGTAAGGTACCTAACACCCATGGCATTCTGGTGTTGGTCATGCTTTGCCCTAGGGAGAGCTTTAGTCAACGGATCTGCTACATTCAGATCAGTGTGTACTTTGCAAATCTTTACTTCTCCATCTTCGATGTACTCGCGAATCGAATGATAACGCAGCTTGATATGCTTCAGTCTCTTGTGTGACCTTGGTTCTTGTGCATTGGCGATGGCACCCATGTTGTCACAGTAGATGACTAGTGGGTCCAATGCACTAGGAACCACACCGAGCTCTACAATGAACCTCTTCATCCATACCGCTTCTGATGAAGCCTCTGAAGCCGCTATGTACTCGATTCTGTTGAGGATTTCGCCACCGTGCACTGCTTCGAGCTTGCCCAGCTTACTGCAGCACCATTCAATATAAACACGTACCCAGACTGTGACTTAGAGTCATCAGGATCAGTGTTCCAACTTGCATCGGTGTAACTTGTTACAACGAGCTCTTGGTCACCTCCATAACAAAGAAACATATCCTTAGTTCTTTTCAAGTACTTTAGGATATTCTTGACCGCTGTCCAGTGTTCCATTCCTGGATCACTTTGATATCTGCTAGTTAAACTAACAGCATGTGCTATATCCGGTCTTGTACATAGCATGGCATACATGATAGAGCCTACTGCCGAGGCATAGGGGATCTGACTCATCCTTTCTCTTTCTTCTGCCGTAGCCGGACCTTGAGTCTTACTCAAGACCTTGCCTGGTAACATAGGTAAAAATCCTTTCTTACTTTCGTCCATTCTAAACTTCTTTAGAATCTTGTCCAGGTATGTACTCTGTGATAGCCCTATTAGACGTCTTGATCTATCTCTATAAATCTTGATGCCTAATATATACGATACTTCACCAAGGTCTTTCATTGAAAAACTATTATTCAAATAACCTTTTACACTGCTTAATAGTTCTATATCATTCCCAATCAATAATATGTCATCTACATATAATATCAGGAACGCTACAGAGCTCCCACTCACTTTCTTGTAAATACAGGCCTCTCCATGACACTGTATAAACCCGAAGTCTTTGATCACCTTATCAAAGCGTCGGTTCCAACTTCTTGATGCTTGCTTCAGTCCATAAATTGAACGCTGAAGTTTGCATACTTTGTCAGCATTTTTAGGATCGACAAAACCTTTGGGTTGTACCATATACAACTCTTCCTCAATGTCTCCATTAAGGAACGTTGTTTTGACATCCATCTGCCAAATCTCATAATCGAAAAATGCAGCTATTGCTAACAAAATCCTCACAGATTTTAGCTTCGCTACAGGTGAGAAAGTCTCATCGTAGTCAACACCTTGAATTTGTCGGAAACCCTTTGCGACAAGTCGAGCTTTATAGACAGTAATATTACCATCAGCATCTGTTTTTCTCTTGAAGATCCATTTATTCTCGACAGCCTTTCGGCTATCAGGTAAGTCTACCAAAGTCCATACTTTGTTATCATACATGGATCCCATTTCGGATTTCATGGCTTCTTGCCATTTGTTGGAATCTGGGCTCATCATCGCTTCTTCATACGTCGCAGGGTCTTCATCATTGTTATCCACAATCATGACATTTAGACAAGGATCATACCAATCAGGAGTGGCACGTTCCCTTGTCGATCTGCGAGGTTCAGTAGCTATCTCATTTGAAGTTTCATGATCATTATCATTAGCTTCCTCTGTTGCCGGTGTAGGCGGCACAGGAACATCTTCCGGTACTGCGCTACTCTGATCAACGAGTAGAGATTCTTCAATCTCATCGAGTTCTACTTTTCTTCCAGTCACTTCTTTAGTGAGAAATTCTTTCTCAAGAAAGGTTCCGTTCTTAGCAACAAAGATCTTGCCTTCGGATCTGTGATAGAAAGTGTACCCTATAGTTTCCTTAGGGTATCCTATGAAGACGCATTTCTCCGCTTTGGGTTCTAGCTTGTCCGGTTGTAACTTTTTTACATAGGCTTCGCAACCCCAAACTTTAAGGAACGACAGCTTAGGTTTCTTATTAAACCATAATTCATACGGTGTCGTTTCAACGGATTTTGATGGTGCTCTATTTAAAGTGAATGCGGCTGTCTCTAATGCATAACTCCAAAATGATAACGGTAAATCAGTAAGAGACATCATAGAACGAACCATATCTAAGAGAGTTCGATTACGATGTTCGGACACACCGTTTCGTTGTGGTGTTCCCGGCGGTGTCAATTGTGAAAGTATTCCGCATTTCTTTAAATGCATGCCAAACTCATAACTCAGATATTCACCTCCGCGATCAGATCGTAGAAATTTAATCTTCTTGTTATGTTGATTTTCTACTTCACTTTGGAATTCCTTAAACTTCTCGAAAGTTTGGATTTATGTTTCATTAAATAGATATACCCATATCTACTTAAATCATCTGTGAAGGTTAGAACATAACGATAACCACCGCGCGATGCTACACTCATTGGTCCGCACACATCTGTATGTATGATTTCCAATAAGTCAGTAGCTCGCTCCATCATACCCGAGAATGGAGTCTTAGTCATTTTTCCCATCAGACATGCTTCGCATCTATCAAGTGACTCAAAGTCAAGTGATTCAAGTAATCCATCGGTATGGAGTTTCTTCATGCGTTTCACTCCAATATGACCAAGACGACAGTGCCACATATAAGTAGAATTATCACTTAATTTAATTCGCTTAGCATCAATGTTATGTATATGTGTATCGCTACTATCGAGATCTAACAGAAATAAGCCATTCTTTTCAGGTGCTCGACCATAAAAGATATTATTCATAAAAATAGAACAACCATTATTCTCAGACTTGAATGAATAACCGTCTTGCATTAAACAAGATCTAGATATAATGTTCATGCTCAACGCGGGTACAAAATAGCAATTATTTAGGCTTAAAACTAATCCCGAAGGTAGATGTAGAGGAAGTGTGCCGACAGCGATCACATCGACTTTGGATCCATTTCCAACGCGCATCGTCACTTCATCCTTCAGTAGTCTTCGTTTATTCTTTAGTTCCTGTTTGAGTTACAAATATGAGCAACCGAACCAGTATCAAATACCCAGGTACTAGTACGAGAACCAGTGAGATAAACATCTATAACATGTATATCAGATATACCTTCTTTCTTCTTCTTGACAAGGCCGCTCTTCAGATCCGCCAAATACTTGGAGCAATTACGCTTCCAGTGTCCCTTCTCCTTGCAGTAATAGCACTCAGCATCAGGCTTAGGGCCAGCCTTAGGTTTCACAGGAGGCGTGGCAGCTTTCTTGCCACTCTTCTTGTTCTTGCCTTTAGACTTGCCCTGTTTCTTGAAGCTGGTGGTCTTGTTGACCATCAACACTTGGTGCTCTTTCTTAATTTCAATCTCAGCAGATTTTAGCATGGCGAAGAGTTCAGGTAACTCTTTGTTCATGTTCTGCATATTGTAATTCATCACAAAGTTCTTATAACTAGGTGGCAGTGATTGAAGGACACGATTAATCCCCAGTCTGTTAGGAATCACTATTCCCAAGTCACTGAGTTTCTTCGCATGCCCGGTCATGGCGAGCATGTGCTCACTAACGGAGCTGCCTTCTTCCATCATGCAGCTGAAGAAGTGTTTCGATGCTTCATAGCATTCCACGGCCGCATGAGTCTCAAAGATAGTTTTCAACTCATTGATTAACTCATGTGGATCGTGGTGCTCAAAACGTTTTTGAAGATCGGCTTCCAGACTGCACAGGATGGCACACTGAACTTGAGAGTACCGAGTTTTCCGAGTCGCGTAAACATTCTTTACTTCATCGGTTTCAGTTTCTGCAGGAGGGTCACCTAGCGGTGCATCAAGCACATATTGCAGGTTTCCGCCATTGAGGAAGATCCTCACATGACGGAACCAGTCGGTGAAGTTGCTACCGTTGCTCTTAAGCTTTTCTTTCTCTAGGAACTGGTTAAAATTGATTGGGGACGCCATATCTACAACATATTTGCAATAGTTTAGACTAATGTTTATGACAAATTGAGTTCAAATTTTAATTTAACAAAATTAAAAACTAGGTGAACTCCCACTCAAAACAATATCCCTCGCATTGTCTTAGTGATCACACGAACCAAATCCATCACACCTATGCCCGATCATCACGAGACAAGATGTAATTTCAATGGCGAACACTCAAAGTGTTCATCATATCAATCATATGATTCATGCTCTACCTTTCGGTATCACGTGTTCCGAGACCATGTCTGTACATGCTAGGCTCGTCAAGGCCACCTTAGTATCCGCATGTGCAAAACTGACTTGCACCCGTTGTATGCACTTGTTGATTCTATCACACCCGATCATCACGAGATGCTTCGAAACGACAAGTCTTGGCAACGGTGCTACTAAGGATGAACACTTTATTATCTTGAAATTTTAGTGAGAGGGATCATCTTATAATGCTACCGTCGCGATCTAAGCAAAATAAGATGCATAAAAGGATTAACATCACATGCAGTTCATATGTGATATGATATGGCCCTTTTGTCTTTGCGCCTTTGATCTTCATCTTCAAAGCACGGACATGATCTCCATCATCAACGGGCATGATCTCCATCATCGTCGGCGTAGCGTCAAGGTCAATGGCGCCGTCTTCATGATTGTTCTCCATGTAGCAACTATTACAACTACTTTGAAATACTACTCAACATGAAATTTAAAGACAACCATAAGGCTCCTGCTGGTTGCCACAATACAATAATGATCATCTCATACATAGTCATCATCACATTATGGCCATATCACATCACCAAACCCTGCAAAAACAAGTTAGACGTTCTCTAATTTGGTTTGCATATTTTACGTGGTTTAGGGTTTTCGGGTGAGATCTAATCTACCTACGAACATGAACCACAACGGTGATACTAGTGTTGTCAATAGAAGAGTAAATTGAATCTTCACTATAGTAGGAGAGACAGACACCCGCAAAGCCACTTATGCAATACAAGTTGCATGTCAAGCGTGGAGCAAATCTCATGAACGCGGTCATGTAAAGTTAGCCCGAGCCGCTTCATCCCACTATGCCACAAAGATGCAAAGTACTCAAGCTAAAGATAACATAAGCATCAACGCCCACAAAACCATTGTGTTCTACTCGTGCAACCATCTATGCATAGACACGGCTCTGATACCACTGTAGGATAACGTAGCATAGAAAACAAAAATTTTCCTACCGCGAACACGCAATCCAAGCCAAGATGCAATCTAGAAGACGGTAGCAACGAGGGGATTATCGAGTCTCACCCTTGAAGAGATTCCAAAGCCTACAAGATGAGGCTCTTGTTGCTGCGGTAGACGATCACTTGCCGCTTGCAAAAGCGCGTAGAAGATCTTGATCACGGCGCCACGAACGGGCAACACCTCCGTACTCGGTCACACGTTCGGTTGTTGATGAAGACGACGTCCACCTCCCCGTTCCAGCGGGCAGCGGAAGTAGTAGCTCCTCTTGAATCCGACAGCACGACGGCGTGGTGTCGGTGGTGGTGGAGAAATCCGGCGGAGCTTCGCTAAGCGTGCGGGATATGGTGGAGGAGCGGGGCGGCTAGGGTTTGGGGAGAGGGGGTGGCCGGCCACTATAGGGGGCGGCCAGGTTGTGGTCTTGGTGTGGCCGGCCCCCTCCCCTTGGCCCCTCATTATATAGGTGGAAGCCCCAAGTGTTGGACTACAAGTCTCCGAATAAGACCCGAACCCAAAACCTTCCATATGGTGGGAAACCTTCCCAAGCTAGGACTCCCACTAGAGGTGGGAGTTCCACCTTCCATATGGGGGGGTGGCCGGCCCCCTAAGGGGGAGTCCACTTGGGACTCCACCCCACCTAGGGTTGGCCGGCCATGGAGGTGGAGTCCCATGTGGACTCCACCTTCCTTGGTGGTTTCTTCCGGACTTTTCTAGAACCTTCTAGAACGTTCCATAGAACCTTCCGAATCATTTTAATTCACATAAAATGACATCCTATATATGAATCTTATTCTCCGGACCATTCCGGAACTCCTCGTGATGTCCGGGATCTCATCCGGGACTCCGAACAAATATTCGAACTCCATTCCATATTCAAGTTCTACCATTTCAACATCCAACTTTAAGTGTGTCACCCTACGGTTCATGAACTATGCGGACATGGTTGAGTACACACTCCGACCAATAACCAATAGCGGGATCTGGAGATCCATAATGGCTCCCACATATTCAACGATGACTTTAGTGATCGAATGAACCATTTACATATGATACCAATTCCCTTTGTCACGCGATATTTTACTTGTCCGAGGTTTGATCATCGGTATCACACTATACCTTGTTCAACCTCGTCTCCTGACAAGTACTCTTTACTCGTACCGTGGTATGTAGTCTCTTATGAACTTATTCATATGCTTGCAAGACATTAGACGACATTCCACCGAGAGGGCCCAGAGTATATCTATCCGTCATCGGGATGGACAAATCCCACTGTTGATCCATATGCCTCAACTCATACTTTCCGGATACTTAATCCCACCTTTATAACCACCCATTTACGCAGTGGCGTTTGATGTAATCAAAGTACCTTTCCGGTATAAGTGATTTACATGATCTCATGGTCATAAGGACTAGGTAACTATGTATCGAAAGCTTATAGCAAATAACTTAATGACGTGATCTTATGCTACGCTTAATTGGGTGTGTCCATTACATCATTCATATAATGATATAATCTTGTTATTAATAACATCCAATGTTCATGATTATGAAACTAATCATCTATTAATCAACAAGCTAGTTAAGAGGCTTACTAGGGACTCTTTGTTGTTTACATATCACACATGTATCAATGTTTCGGTTAATACAATTATAGCATGGTATATAAACATTTATCATAAACACAAAGATATATAATAACCACTTTTATTATTGCCTCTTGGGCATATCTCCAACACCTTGGCCCCCTCTGGCCCTTCTCTGACTCTCTGAGTCCGTCTCGGTAAAATATTGACTTCCGTCTTCGTGGGGTCCAATTCCGAGAATATTTTCTGTGTAGAATTTCTGAAACCAAAAACAGCAGAAAACAGGAACTAGCACTTCGGTATCTTGTTAATAGGTTAGTCCCAGAAAATGCATAAAAACATTATAAATTATGACTAAAACATGTTGGTATTGTCATAAAACTAGCATGGAACATAAGAAATTATAGTTACGTTGGAGACGTATCAGCCGCCCGCTCGCAAACCGCGGAATGTCAAGCCGAGAGCTTATATTCTCTCCCCTTTTTGTCACGCGTGAATGTAATTTTAATGGCAGCAGAAGGTGAAATGTTTTTTCTGTAGTGGACAATGAATACTGCTGCCTTTTAGTTCGTCTGTTGTATCTTCGTTTCCTTTTCCAACACACCATGTTCGCCTTTTCCTGTGTGGAGATCCAGAGCTTTGCGCCGATCAAGGTCTCCCCCATCCCGTCTTGCAGCGTGCACCGCGAGCCAAGACAGTAGGCCTCCGAAGGCTCGACGCTTGTGATCCTGTACATGAGAGCGGCGATAAGGTTTTTAGGGAGCGCTTTTGCGCGACTACTGACCTTATCACGGACGCGGATGAGTTTTTCCCAACGACGACTTCTTCGCCGGCATCAGCAACTTCTACGACGACATGGGCGACAACACCGGCAACGCAAACGGGTCTTCTTCCGCTGTCCCGTATGTTCTCCTCATTCTTCTAGTTAGGATCATGATGCAATTTCTAGCTCTCGTATCATGTCTAGAATTGTTCTTATCATACTCTCTGTTAGATGTCGTGACTAGTTTGATTATCCTCTTTCTAGTTGTGGTTTATCTATTTTCTATCTTATTTATATCATGCGGAGAAGTGCTAATACGTCCAACAATACATGACATATTTTGAACAAATAATAATGAGAATATTTAGATATGCTAGCTTCTCTGATATAACTACATATAAATTGTCTTATATATCATATGATACCCATCCATTTTCTTACTATGCAGTTCATGAATTGTGAATCTAGTATTGCATACCTTAATAGTGGAGATCCTCAATGGCGACGACATCTCGTCGTTGTTATTTGTGGCTTCAGGAGCCACTCTACGCTTGGGTGTCGTTGCCCTAGGCTTTTCTCCATCCTCGCATGTGTGTTGATCGGGAGTGTCTTCGGGTGTCCTGTCGTGGCGAGCATCGTCAGCCTATCTCCAAGTGGTTCCGTCCTCGAAAATGGTTCTGATGGCCGCGGTATCGAGCACACACTGGTAGAAAAAAGGCCTTCCGTCCAGCCCCATTAGTCGCGGAAATGCAAAAACCGCGACCAATGGGGCCTTTAGTCGCGGCTCGGTTGGCCAACCGCGACCAAAGGCCTGGGCCCAGCGCGCTCGGTGGCCAGCTGGTGGACGGGAGGGGCTTTAGTCGCGGTTGGCCAGGCCAACCGCGACTAAATGTCCTCAGGCCTGGCCCAAAGGCCTTTAGTCGCGGTTGGCCAGGCCAACCGCGACTAAAGCCCCTCCCCTATATATACCATCCAGCCCACAGCACTTAGCCATTTGGTGCCCACTTCTCTTCACAAACTTCACAAGGGGGTGTATGGTTTGCTTTTGGCTCTTCTTATGCACACAAGGTGTTTGATGAAATGTCCCAAGAGCATGAAACAAACATGATATGAAGTGTCGGAGCCACACTTGATCGAGCTTCCTCATTTATTTTTTCCTCCTCGATCGCGGTTAGCAACAACACTTGAACCTTTCATATATATGTGTCATTGATAAAATATGCATATGTGTGTAGTTCATTGTTTAATTTCTATTTAGTTTAACAAATGCATGATGGTTAATTATATATTTTGTATTATAATAATGCAGATGAATCGGCAATGGATGTACGCTAGCCGACTCTCCGGCGAATTCACTACGGGTTTGAAAGATTTCCTCGTAGTGGCTAATGCGAACAAGCAGGGGGGTTTTGTTATCTGTCCATGTGTTAACTGTAAGAATCAGAAGGGTTACTCTTCCTCAAGGGAAGTTCACGTGCACCTGATTCGGCATGGTTTCATGCCAAGCTATAATTGTTGGACCAAGCATGGAGAAAGAGGGGTTATAATGGAAGAAGATGAAGAAGGGGATGATTTCATCGATGAGAGCTATCTTGATCATTTCGGTGATACTTTCATGGATGATGCTGAAGGTGGGGAAGGTGAAGGGGAAGGTGATCAAGAAGAGGCACGTGATGAGCCCGCTGATGATCTTGGTCGGACCATTGCTGATGCACGGAGTCGCTGCGAAACTGAAAAGGAGAGGGAGAATTTGGATCGCATGTTAGAGGATCACAAAAAGTCGCTGTACCCAGGATGCGATAATGGTCTGAAAAAGCTGGGCTGCACACTGGATTTGCTGAGATGGAAGGCACAGGAAGGTGTAGCTGACTCGGGATTTGAAAACTTGCTGAAAATGTTGAAGAATATGTTTCCAAAGAATAACGAGTTGCCCTCCAGTACGTATGAAGCAAAGAAGGTTGTCCTGCCCTCTAGGTTTAGAGGTTCTGAAGATACATGCATGCATCAACGACTGCATCCTCTACCGCGGTGAATACGAGAATTTGAATGAATGCCCGGTATGCACTGCATTGCGTTATAAGATCAGAGGCGATGACCCTGGTGACGATGTCGAGGGCCAGAAACCCAGGAAGAAGGTTCCCGCCAAGGTGATGTGGTATGCTCCTATAATACCACGGTTGAAACGTCTGTTCAGGAACAAAGAGCATGCCAAGTTGTTGCGATGGCACAAAGAGGACCGTAAGTCGGACGGGGAGTTGAGACACCCCGCAGATGGAACGCAATGGAGAAAGATCGATAGAGAGTTTAAAGATTTTGCAGCTGACGCAAGGAACATAAGATTTGGTCTAAGTACAGATGGCATGAATCCTTTCGGCGAGCAGAGCTCCAGCCATAGCACCTGGCCCGTGACTCTATGCATCTACAACCTTCCTCCTTGGTTGTGCATGAAGCGGAAGTTCATTATGATGCCAGTGCTCATCCAAGGTCCGAAGCAACCCGGCAACGACATCGATGTGTACCTAAGGCCATTAGTTGATGAACTTTTACAGTTGTGGGGCAGACCTGGTGTCCGTGTGTGGGATGAGCACAAAGAAGAGGAATTTGACCTACGAGCGTTGCTTTTCGTAACCATCAACGATTGGCCTGCTCTTAGTAACCTTTCGGGACAGTCAAATAAGGGATACAATGCATGCACGCACTGCTTACATGAGACTGAAAGTGTACATTTGCCAAATTGTAAGAAGAACGTGTACCTGGGCATCGTCGATTTCTTCCCAAAAATCATAACGTAAGAAAGAAAGGCAAGCATTACAACGGCAAGGCAGATCACCGGCCGAAGCCTGCGGAACGCACTGGTGCTGAGGTATTTGATATGGTCAAGGATTTGAAAGTCATCTTTGGAAAGGGTCCTATCAATTCCGAAGGGAGCTGACGGGCACGCACCCATGTGGAAGAAGAAATCTATATTCTGGGAGCTAGAATATTGGAAAGTCCTAGATGTCCGCTCTGCAATCGACGTGATGCATGTTACGAAGAATATTTGCGTGAACCTGCTAAGCTTCTTGGGCGTGTATGGGAAGACAAATGATACAAAGGAAGCACGGCAGGACCAGCAACGCTTGAAAGACCCTGATGACCGGCATCCGGAATGGTTTCAAGGTCGTGCCAGCTACGCTCTGACCAAAGAAGAGAAGGTCATCTTTTTTGAATGCCTGAGCAGTATGAAGGTCCCGTCTGGATTCTCGTCCAATATAAAGGGAATAATAAACATGGCGGAGAAAAAGTTCCAAAACCTGAAGTCTCACGACTGCCACGTGATTATGACGCAATTGCTTCCGATTGCTTTGAGGGGGCTCCTGCGGAAAATGTTCGAGTAGCCATTGTGAAGCTATGTGCATTCCTCAATGCAATCTCTCAGAAGGTAATCAATCCAGAAGTTCTACCACGGTTACAGAACGATGTGGTCCAATGTCTTGTCAGTTTCGAGTTGGTGTTCCCGCCATCCTTCTTCGATATTATGACGCACCTCCTGGTTCACCTAGTCGAAGAGATTTCCATTCTCGGTCCTGTATTTCTACACAATATGTTCCCCTTCGAGAGGTTCATGGGAGTATTAAAGAAATATGTTCGTAACCGTGCTAGGCCAGAAGGAAGCATCGCCAAGGGCTATGGAAATGAGGAGGTAATTGAGTTTTGTGTTGACTTTGTTCCTGACCTTAAGCCGATTGGTCTTCCTCGATCGCGGCACGAGGGGAGACTAAGTGGAAAAGGCACGATCGGAAGGAAATCAACGATATGTATGGACGGCCATTCTCTGACTGAAGCACACCACACAGTTCTGACCAATTCCAGCTTGGTGGCTCCGTACTTTGAGAAACACAAGAATATTTTACGCTCGGACAACCCGGGAAGCCTGAATCCTGGATTAGGAAGGCCCACATGGAGACTTTCGGCAGTTGGTTGAGAAAACATTTAATGAGTGACAATGAGGTTGTAGATCAGCTGTACATGTTGGCCAAGACACCATCTTCGACTATAACGACTTTCCAAGGGTACGAGATAAATGGGAATACATTTTACACGATCGCCCAAGATAAAAAGAGCACCAACCAAAACAGTGGTGTCCGCTTTGATGCAGCAACCGAGAATGGGCAAAAGGTCACATATTATGGTTACATAGAGGAGATATGGGAACTTGACTATGGACCCTCCTTCAAGGTCCCTTTGTTCCGGTGCAAATGGTTCAAGCTAACAGGAGGTGGGGTAAAGGTGGACCAGCAATACGGAATGACAATGGTGGATTTCAACAATCTTGGTTACCTTGACGAACCATTCGTCCTAGCGAAAGATGTCGCTCAGGTTTTCTATGTCAAGGACATGAGTAGCAAACCGAGGAAACGGAAAGATAAGAAAACGATCAGTACATCATGCGATGATCCAAAGCGCCACATTGTTCTTTCAGGGAAAAGAAACATCGTGGGAGTGGAGGACAAGACAGACATGTCAGAAGATTATAATATGTTTGGTGAAATTCCGCCCTTCAAAGTGAACACCGATCCAAGCATTAAGTTAAATGATGAGGATGCTCCATGGATACGGCCCAATCGTAAGCAAGCAGGGACACAAGGGAAGAAATGATGTGTAATAATTTATTGTACCAAACTTTGTTGAATGGATCATGTGAATTATATTGCCCGTGATGTGTTTGGTGTCCATTTTCGAATGATTCGATTGATTCGAGAGATAGCACTGATGATACATGAAATTTGGAGTGATTTAGTCATACTCCTGCCTAGGCGTATAATATGCATACTCGTAGTCTTCATAGTCGCCGCCGTTGTACTGGTAGTCGTCGCTTCTAAGTTGCCGCCGTCGTCGCCGCTGCTGTCGGGCTGTCGTCGGGCGGCGCTCGTGGCTCGAACTCGGGTAGCGCAGCGGGGGATATCGCCGGCCGTGATGTAGTCCATGACGCTCTGCAGAGTCCGGCCGTACCACCATAGCGGACGGCCGGCCTCGTGGAAGTTCCCACGAGGCAGACCGACCTCCTCATACCTGGCGAGCGCCCTCTCACGCCGATTGATGAAGAAGGCGTCCCAACTATGCTGGTTATCGGGATGCCAGCGGGGATTCATCCGCTGCTCCGGCGTGAGGTCGAGGTAGTAGTGGTTCGTGATGGCTGCCCGACGCGCAGTACCCGAGGGAGGGGAGGGACCGGCACGCCGCCGGCGCTTAGGCAGCCGGCGGGGACGCGGTAGCCCGGTGGGCAAGGGTAGTTCGAGGCGCAAAGCTCCTCCACCTGCTGGTAGGTTAGAGTGGGTGCGGTGGAAGCCATGAGAGAGTGATGAGAGATTGTAGAGATGTGATAATGCTGGCCAAGCCGGGCAACATATATGTAGTGAGAAATGGCGGGAAAATGGGAGCGGGAAGACAGGAGGCGGGAAGAAAGTGGCGGGAAGAAAGAGGCGGGAAGAAAGAGGCGGGAAGAAATTGGCGGGAAGAAAGAGGCGGGAAAGACAGAGGCTGGAAGAGGGAGCCGGCGGAAAGACAGAGGCTGGAAGAGGGGCCGCGGAAAGACGAGGCGAAGAGGGGGGGGCGGCGCCGAAAGACAGAGGCGGCCGGGAAGAACCGTGGGAAGATTTTATTTTTTTGAATTTTTTGATATATTACTTGTATTTTTAAGATTTTTAAATGAATTAGTTTTATTTTACTGAATTTTTTAATATATTATTTGTATTTTTAAGATTTTTAAATGAATTAGTTTTATTTTTCTGAATTTTTTGATATATTATTTGTATTTTTAAGATTTTTAAATGAATTAGTTTTATTTTTCTAAATTTATTGATATATTATATGTATTTTTCAGATTTTAAATGAAAACTAATTTGAAAAATAGCCTTTGGTCGCGGTTGGGATAACCAACCGCGACTAAAGGGTATTTTCCGCGGGAAACGAAAAACCCGCCGAAAATACCCTTTGGTCGCGGTTGGGGTCACCAATCGCGATTAGCCCCTTTAGTCGCGGTTGGTGACCCCAACCGCGACCAAAGGTCCTACCCTATATAAACTCGCGCGCCGCGAGGCGGTTCACACTTCTTCTCCCCGCGCCGCCGTCGTCTCTGCCGCCTGCCGTCGTCGCCGTCGCTGCCCTCGCCGCCCGTCGCCCGCCGCCGCCCTCCGCGTCACGCCGCCGTCGCGCCCTCGCCGCTCTCCCTCCGCGCCGCTCGCACCGCCGCGCGCTGCTCCCCCCGCCGCCGCCGCATGCAGTGCGCGCCGGCCGAGAGAAGAGGGGCCTAAAAGGAGGCGGGCCGCTTGCCGCCAGGCGGCTCGGGGTGCCGTCACGGCGCGCTCGACTTCCGCGCGTTTTTTTGACTTAAAAAAATTTAAAAAAATAACTAAAATTTGATTTAAGAGTTTGTCTAAAAGAATTAAAATTTGACTTAAAAAAACTAAAAAATGACTTAAACATTTTGTCTCAAAAAAGAACTACATTTTGTCTCAAAAAACATTTGATTTAAGAGTTTGTCTAAAAAAAGAACTAAAAAATGACTTAAAAATTTTGTCTCAAAAAAGAACTACATTTGACTCAAAAAAGAAGTAAAAAATGACTAAAATTTGACTTAAGAGTTTGTCTAAAAAAAGAACTAAAATTTGACTTAAAAAAACTAAAAAATGACTTAAACATTTTGTCTCAAAAAAGAAGTAAAATTTGACTTAAAAAAATTTAAAAATAACTTAATTTGACTTAACCACCGCGCGTATACGAGGGGGACGGCGCGCTATACTTCCGTAACGGCAATGTTTTGGGACCGAGAGGGGGCGGTGAGGGTTATGTGTCGTCGGCACCGCCACCGCCCTTTCGCCACCTTCGCCACCGGTCTCTCGGTCACGCGGTCCCCCCTCTCGCCCGCATATACACATTAATACACGCGTCCCCCCTCTCGCCCGCATATACACATTAATACACGCGTCCCCCTCTCGCCCGCATATACACATTAATACACGCGTCCCCCCTCTCGCCTCCCTCATCGCCCTCTCTCTTTATATGTAGAAGAGATGTGATAATGTTGCTGGCATATACACAATTACTTAGTTTTTACTACATGTTTTCAGGACTGACATATGGCGGACGATAGAGCTGACCCGATTATGGACAACTATGATCAAGAAGTTGAAGAACAGATATTTGGCATCATAAAAGGCGATATTCCTTATGTGCCGACCGAACAAGATGAAGAGGATATTTCTTCTTATCTGAATCTTGATGGTCAAGATGAAGGCCGTCAGCAAGATGATGGGGAAGAAACGTCGATAAACGACGATCTTCAATTGCAAGTAGCAACTAGCTCCGGCGCCGAGGTATATATATATATTTTGCCTCTGGTGATACAAACTTACTGATTTGAATAAATATGTGTGTACTAACACGCGCGACTCTCTTTCTTATTTTAGCCCTCGGCCGGATCGTCGAAAAAATCGAGTACGTCGTCGTCAAAGCGTGGCGCAACCAAGACGCTCAAACCAGGAGAAACATATAACATCGAGGTTGTCGACAGTGCAACCGGCAGGCCGCTGGAGCCCCCGAAGCACGCCACCAAGTTTATCAACCAATGCGGAGCCGTTGTTAGAGACAACATCTCGATCACCCTCCAGGAGTGGAATGAGCCAAAGAAGGCACGTCTTGGTTTCACTTTTGTCGACAAGAGAACTAAAAAGGATTGCTTTCAAAAGCTTATGGAGAATTTCATCCTACCTCCGGAATACCACAAATTCGATGAGGAGGGTAACAAGATTCAGGAAAACAAGGAGAGGAGGAGGCTACTCAAACACTTCGCTCTTGGTAAGATGGCCGATACATTCCGGAAATTCAAGCAGAATCTAGCCCGTGACTATGTCAACCAGAACAAGACTCCGGATTTCAAAGGACAGTATGAGAGACTTCAACATGATTGGCCAGAATTTGTGAAGCAGAAGAAATCGGAGCATTTCATTGAAATATCGAAAAAATAAGGAAAATGCGGCTAAGAAGGAGTACAATCATGTTATGGGGCCAGGAGGGTATCGCTTTTGGGAGCCTAAGTGGGAGAAGATGGAGAACGAGCCGAGGAGGCGAGGAATCCGTCCAGGTACGGAGGGATGGGACCGAAGGGCCAAAAGCTGGTGGTACGGGCATGGGGGAACGCTAGACCCGGAGACAGGGGCGTGTGTTTACGGGAACAAAATGTTTAAACCCACCCAAGCCCTTATTGACGCAATGAGGGATGCTCAAGAGGGGAAGATCAAGTTCAACAGAGAGAACGACGCGCTGACAAGAGCCCTCGGGAATCCTGAACACGGAGGACGTGTACGAGGCATGCCCGGGAACATTACGTGGAAAGAAGGGTTCTCCAGGACGATGACCCGTACGGTTACAGAAGCCGTAAGAGAAAGTCGGATCGGGATGCAGATGTTGTGGCGCGGTTGGCATCGGAAGTCGATGAGATGAAGAAAACCCTGTCTATACTAGTACAGGAGAGATCGGCAGCTGGGACGCATGAAGATCATCCAGCGGATCTCGGAAGCCAGCAGCGGAGAAGCAGCGTGGCTTCCACGGAGGTCCAGCCGGCTACCGATGCACCGAGATCCAAATTACCGCACCGGAG
This sequence comes from Lolium multiflorum, assembly GCA_030979885.1. NCBI lineage: Eukaryota > Viridiplantae > Streptophyta > Magnoliopsida > Poales > Poaceae > Lolium > Lolium multiflorum. The sequence goes on from CM061748.1 coordinate 209,877,096, forward strand.
CCTCCTCGCTACCCCGTGGACGATGTAAAGGAGATGAAAGAATGTCATCTGCATTATCCTACTGGGAACATGTCCACGAAGGTAGCCATCGGCAGTGCTTTGCCATGTGAGCCTGGAGCACTCCACCACAACAACCCCATTGCAGATGGCTATGCTCGTGTCACGGTGGAGGAAATAGTCCCAGGGTTTGAGGACCTGGAGATTGACATTGCTACACCCGAAGGGGAGAGAAGACTTGGAGGTGTCAAGCGCCAGTTTATTCTCTGGAAAAAGAAGTTTATCAAGTTTCCAGACGACGCCAAGGCGAACAAGTCCACCCCCCCTCCGGTGGTGGTGGCGGCGGCGGCGGTGGTGGTGGTGGTTCACCTACACCTCCTTCACGTCAGCCGACGCCGCATCCCAATTCACCTCCGGCGGGTACGACGCCGCCCCAGTCCACCTCCGGCGAAGAAGCAGCCGCCCCCGGCAAAGAAGTGAAGCAGTCCTGGACTATTAACCCGGAGCCTTATGTACCTAAGATCACAAAGGTACCGGAGCCATCACTGAAGCCTCTCATCCGGAGACCTTATGACCTTAGTGTGGAGGAAAATGCAGCGGTCGTGGCTGCTCAGCATGAGAAATGGATGGCGGACTGCAAGAAGAAAAGAGAGCCCGAGCCCAAGCCAGTATATTCTGACAAGCAAAAGAGCTGGGCTAAGTCATTTTTGAACACACCGTCCCAAGCCGCGAAGAATCTGCCTGACGACTATTCACGTGAACTTCGTAGGCAAGCACTCATGTTGAAGGAGAAGCAAGAGTTGGCGGAGAAGCAGGAGAAGAAAGCCTTGGAGGAGGCCGAGAAAGAATTAGAAAGTAAAAAAGAGGGGAAACAAGTTGCCCAGCTCGGGGAACAGAGTAAACAATCCATCGCCCCTCTCATAGTGAAAGCCGCCGGTGAGGATGCCCCCGATATCATAGCAGCTGCGGCAGCACATGGATTGACTGTAGCGAGTGCCAAAGAACAAGCGGCCAACTTTGGTCTGACTCTTCGTGCAGTGTTAGGCCTTGATGATGCGCCAGTAATGAAGGACGTAGTAATTACATATGTGTCGAATGGGCCTCTCATCGAGCCTGCGCAGGAAAAGGATCTACCTCCACAAATGACAGGTCTGCTAAATTGGTACAAGGCTTACATAAAATTAAAAACGCCAAATACTATATTTATGCGGAAGTTAGACCTGAGCATCACTTCAAACATTACTATGTACAAATTCATCGGAGTGAATTGTTCCAGCTTTTCAATCTGCGCGAGCTCGACAAATCTATCATCAGTTGCTACGTTCTGTAAGTGATTTATTTCTACCCCATCTCGTTCATTGCCTGCACTATATATATATATTGTCCTAACTATCTTGTTGTGTATGCAGAATGAAGAAGCGGGAATGCATAATAAGGAACATCCATGATGTTGGGTTCATTGACCCACAAATCGTTAATTCATATGTGTTAGAACACCACCCCGCCGACGTGGAGGAAGACCTGTGGCAGTTTTTTTCAAGGCAGGAACTCAAAAGTGATATTCTATTTCCTTACCATTTTGGGTGAGTGTTTCTGTCTTGAGCACATTCTCTTTTGTTTACTCCATGCAAGGTGTGTGGCTAATCGATGAGTTAATTATGCATGACTGTGCATGTATCGTGTCCGCAGGTTCCACTGGATTCTGCTAGTAATTCAATTTCACGACTCCACAGTTCTCGTCCACGACTCTCTGAATATGAATGCAAAGCTTTGGGCCGACATGAGAAAAATGATGCAGAAGTAATTATTTTCATTCACTTGCGCTCTATATCGATCGGCCTATTTCGTTCATTTCCTAATATCAAGTAACTAATAACTCTCTTGTTCATTTAATTTTGTTTGCCTCGTAGGGTTTGGACACGGTTCGTAAACACAAAGGTCGGGGGGGCCGTAGAATATGTGAAAGTCCTTCAAAATTAAAATAAAACAAAAAAGAAAATAAAACAATACAAACTAAAAAGAAACCAGGTTTAGGGGGGCTAAACCCTAAACCTCGCGGTCTTTAGTCGCGTTGGCCGAGAACCGCGATAAAGGTCCTCCGCCCGAAGGACTGCTGGCGGCCACGAGGCGCCTTTAGTCGCGGTTCGTAAGGAACCGCGACTAAAGGAGGGTGGGCTTTAGTCGCGCTTGCTTGGTCGCGGTTGCGCAACCGCGACCAATGGCAGTTGCGAAACGCGACCGAAGCCGTTTTTTCCACCAGTGACATCAATGGCTTCGGTGGTGGAGGACTGCTTTTTTCATATCCTTTTGAGGTTTTGTTTGTAAATTGCAAGGAGTTGGGTGTATTCTTTCTTTTTTTCTTCTAGAGTCCTTCATGTAATCTTTGTACCAACCGTTTAATGGCAGCTCTAACCCTTCCGGGTCCTTCTTTGTTCAAACAGAAAATAGAGAACACTTTCGTTGTTCAAATATCATCCTATTTCATGAAAGGATCATCTTGCGGAACATGGAGAACCTTAGGGTGTCTCCAATGGTTATATTTTATTTGGCCATAAATTAGATCCCACTATCTGTAGCATGACAAAACGCTCACAATGCTTAAGGTCGATTTGGGCCATAAGCTAGGTTCCACTATATCAAAATATTTTAATGCAACAGCACTTCCCAATCAGTATGGCAACGCATCTGCATGCAAATGAGCTCGCGAGGGAGATGCAGAAGAGAGAAACTACTTAGTTTTTTTTCCTTATGACTTGGCCTGACAAGTAAGACCGACCTTAAAAATTATTCTTTTATGACCGAGTCGAACTATGGTTATTTTCTCATATGGTCGACCTTATAGCATCCTCATGACCCCTCTTATTTCAACATTGGAGCCAGCTGGAAAAACTGGGTTGGTCATGATATACATGATAGTATATGTTTTCTAGATCATGGCAGTAGCTCAGGATGTGTACGCGCGTACGTGCAACTTGAATTGGAATGGCCGTACGTACAGGAACAATCATGCAATTTCACTAGTGGAAAACAGGGCTTCCGTGGGAGCCTTTTGTCGCGGGCGCGCCTGCACCCGCGACAAATGGCCTGGCCACGTCGCCCCGAAACCGTGTGGAGCGGGCAGGGCTTTTTGTCGCGCCCTTTGTCGCGGGCCGTATCTCGACCCGCGACAAAAGGTGTCTGAGTGCTGGGGCTTCCTGTCGGCACCCCTTTTGTCGCGGGTCGTAATACGGCCCGCGACCAAAGGGCCATGGCTATATATAGACACGCAGCCAGCCCCCCCCCCCACCTCATTTTTTCCTTGGTGGTGAAGGTGGAGGTGTATGCTAGCTCATTTTTTCTACATGTGCACAAGAGGTGTTTGATGGAATGCTTGTGAGAGGGATGCCACTTGGTTTTATTTGATAAGATTTCTCCTCTTTTTGATCCTAAAAGGTTAGCAACTATTTTCTCGACTATATATATATGCATAGTCCGTACAATATTAATTTTAGCAACGTGATTGCATCTGATACATATATATGTATATAATTGTACTTATGATGCAGATGAGTCATCCATGGATGTACGGTAACCGATGTGCTCCCGCTTTCAGAGAGGGCGTGAATTCTTTCCTGCTTGTGGCCGAGGCCAACAAGTCGAAGCAAGGTTTTATGTGCTGTCCATGTCTAAAATGTAAGAACGAGAAGGATTACTCTTGCTCAAGAGACATTAAGAGCCACCTGCTTCGGTTTGGATTCATGTCCAGCTATAATGTTTGGACCAAGCACGGAGAAGAAGGGGTTATGATGGAAGACGGCGATGAGGAAGAAGATAATGATGACCAGTACCGATCTATGTTCTCTGAATGCAATGATACCGCAATGGACGACAATGAAGAAGAAGGAGGTGAAGAACAGGCATCAGATGATCCTGTTGACGATGATCTTCGTCGGGCCATTTCTGATGCAAGAAGAGACTGTGGCACGGATAAGGAGAGGTTGCAGTTCGACAAGATGTTAGAGGACCACCACAAATTGTTGTACCCAGGTTGTGAAGATGGGCATAGAAAGCTGGGTAGCATATTGGAATTGCTGAAATGGAAGGCAGAGGTCGGTGTGACTGACTCGGGATTTGAGAAATTGATGATAATATTAAAGAAGCTGTTTCCAAGAAATAATGAGTTGCCCGTCAGTACATATGAAGCAAAGAAGCTTGTCTGCCCTCTAGGATTAGATGTGCAGAAGATACATGCATGCATTAATGACTGTATCCTCTACCGCGGTGAGAAGTACGAGAATTTGAATAAATGTCCCATATGTGGTGCATTGCGGTATAAGATCAGAAAAGATGACCCTGGTGATGTTGAGGGCGAGCCACCCAGGAAGAGGGTTCCTGCGAAGGTGATGTGGTATGCTCCAATAATACCACGGTTGAAACGTTTGTTCAGAAACAAAGAGCATGCCCAGTTGTTGCGATGGCACATGGAAGAACGTAAGAAAGACGCGATGTTGAGGCACCCCGCTGATGGTCGGCAGTGGAGAAACATCGGGAGAGAGTTCCCGGATTTTGCAGGTGAGGCAAGGAACTTATACTTTGGTCTAAGTACAGATGGCATGAATCCTTTTGGGGAGCAGAGCTGCAGTCACAGCACCTGGCCCGTGACTCTATGTATCTACAACCTTCCTCCTTGGTTGTGCATGAAGCGGAAGTTCATTATGATGCCAGTGCTTATCCAAGGCCCAAAGCAACCGGGATGCCAGTTCATTGATGACAAGGCTAAAAAGAAGAAGGAGGATGACGAGGCTAAGAAGAAGAAGGAGGATGACGAGGCTAAGAAGAAGGAGGATGGCAAGGCTAAGGAGAAGGATAGTGCTAGCACGAGCAAATCATCAGCCGGGAAGAAGACAAGTGCACCCCTCAAGGCGCCCAAGCAAACGACAAAAGGAAAAAAAAGGAAGTTTCCCAGCTCGGAGAACAGGCCAAACAATCGATCCCAGCACTCAAAGTGTTTGATGTTCCCAAGCTGTACCAGCAACATGGTGAAGGTTTCAATCTGGATGAAGCTCAGGCGCTAGCGGCTTCGATGGATTGTACCGTGGAGGAATTGCTGAGTGCCGCAGATGTTGCACTACCCTTTGCTGACATAGCTCCTAAATTTGTCTACGGGGCCGACTTGGTCAGCAGAGAGCGGCTGCAGAAAATGCCAACGCATATGCGGAATTTGCATCAGTGGTACCTTGATGCGTGCAAGGAGAACCAAAGGTTCATCGTGGCGAAGATCCCACGTCAATATTACTACCGAAAGGAGGAGATCCATATTGAGATGAATGAACTCTGGCAGTTATTCAATTTAGATGCCCTCGACAAATCTCTCATGAGCTGCTATTGCTTGTAAGTTTTTAACTACATATAAGTTCATTTTCATTCAGTTCATGTTCGTTTTCATTGCATATACTCATTATATCTTATGTGTTCTCTTATGCAGACTGAAGATCAGTGAATGCAAAAGTAATAATATTATCAATATTGGGTTTGTTGACCCCGATAAAGTACATGTTGAAACGGTAAAGCATCAACCCATGGATACGGGGGGAAACATACTAAGGTTTTTGGGGGAGCAAAATTTCTGTGATTCAATACTGTTTCCTTACAACTACGAGTGAGATTCTTAATGATCTTTTATGCACATTCAGTTTTGCTTACTCGATGTTAAGTGTAATTCCTGACGTATATACATAAACATGTGCAGCTTCCACTGGATTCTACTAGACATTCAACTTGATAAGGGAATAGTTGAAGTAAGGGACCCAATGAGTAGAGGCCTGGACGGGTTCCGCGACCTGCAGAAGTTGCTCCAAGTGTAATTTCCTTCATCGCGCTATATCTTTCGTGAGATATCAATTAATTATCCACTCATTCAATCATTCTTTTGCATGGCAGGGCTTGGATAGGTTTCAAGAAAAACATTGAGGGTACCTGGGCAGAGAAGCTAACATTTACTACTGTACCGTGCGCCCAACAGCCACAAGGGACGAATCTATGTGGATACTACGTTTGCGAGTTCATTCGCATGTTAACCACTGAGAAGCAGAACAATAATAAATTCAACGTAAGCAATAACATTCACAACTTTATTTATTTTCGTCAATATTTCGTTATCACATTGATATAGTCATACTCATCATCTCATTTTCCTATATAGGTCGACTACATGCGGGACACACTCGAACCAAAGGAACACCTACTAGGAATTGCGGAGGAAGTGGCGGGAGTTTTGCTTAGAGAAGTAATAGACAACAACGGCTTGTTTAGTCCTAATAGGCGCTCTCCCTCTCCCAAAGTTTAATTAGTCCCGGTAGTCGTGAGCTCATGTATATATATATGTAAGGGGAATCGACTTTTGTTTCCAATATTTAGTTGATCAATCTATATATAAATGAACGTGTGTACAACTTCTAGTAGCGTATAAATATATGCAACTTTTATTTCGAATAAAAGGGGGCGGTGGCGGCGGGCGGGGTGGGGGCTGCATCCCTCAAACCCTAAAGCAGCAGGTTTCTGGGAGCGCCACGTCGAGGACCTTTTGCCGCGGGTGGTAATACCGCCCGCGACAAAAGGGTCTGTCCACTGCGCGCCCCGCGTCTGCCACGTGGTTGACCATATGTCGCGGGTGGTAAGTGACCCGCGACAAAAGGTGGACCTTTTATCGCGCCTCCGTTGTCGCGGCTGGCCGCCCGCGACAAAAGGGTCTTACCACCCGCGGCAAAAGGCCTCTTCTCCACTAGTGTTTCCATTAACTGTGCGTTCACCTTGTATAAGGGGTGCTTAATTCGTACTCCAATTGACACTTCCGTATACCATGTTTATGATCCTAGAAGTACATGCATGCATGTCGTGAAATTCAAGCTGTGAGCAAGTTTGGACTGAAAAGGAGAAAAAGGCAACTTCAAGCGGGCTAAATTTTGAGGCCGTGTACACCCATGGACATGGTACGTACTTTAGCACGGTATGGTAAAAAAAAGGCGGTGTAAATGTGTAATTATTAGGTTAATGGGTGCACAAATGAATTAAGCCGCTGTCCTGGCCGGTCCTACATATTTGATGACAGACTTTATAAAGCATATCTGACCTATCTAACCTAACATTTGTCTAGTCTATTTTAATTACCTCTAGTGCCTTTATATATTAGATCCAGTTTACATAGTCTGACTTTAATATATGTAATCTATACACCCTACTTCAACGATGATGTTTTTTTGTTTGTACATAGTTATATATAGCTCGCTAATTAGTTTTTTTCGATAATGGGTGCTTTATTACTCGAAAACAAGTATTACACCCGGCCTCTGCATAGCTAGGATGCACACAGCCGCAAAATATCCGGTTATTACAAATTCCAAAAAGATGAATCTCTTAACAAAGTACTAATCAAACATAAAGGAGAAAAGAAACGGCTATGTCGAAGGAGGGCCAATCCGTAGATCACGCTGCCACCCATGTTGGAAAAAAATATCCCTCGCCGTATCCTCCAACTGTATAGACACCTCCATAAAGAGGTCGTGATGCTCCACACGCTGTAGAGGCGACCACAAACGGAGTGTAGCTGTGCAACGGTATATGACCTGCAAAATAGAAGAACATTTATTGTTAAAAACCTTGTCATTTCTACATAGCCATAGCGACCAAATAATGGCAATCGCTCCCACCCTAATAAGTAGCTTGAACCTAGGATCAACACCATTAAGCCAGTTGCCAAAGATATTTGCAACACTGTGCGGTGGGTATAAGGTAAAACCTATTTGGATGGCTGACCATATAGATCTAGCAAAAGAACATTGGAAGAAAAGATGTTTTATATTCTCGTCGTGATGACAAAAGACACATTTTTGCTTCCCTGCCAATTGCGTTTTGCAAGGTTATCTTTGGTGAGAATCACCCCACGACGAAGGTACCACGCAAACACCTTCGTTTTTAGCGGGATCTTCATCTTCCAAATTTTCATATTATTATCGACGGGGATATCAGGTTGGATTAACACATTGTACATAGAAGCTACCGAGAAGACACCACTCTCAGTAAGATTCCAACGAAAAACATCAGAACCCTGCGTCAACTGGACAGAATTCAGACGTCGTAACAAGTCATTCCATGATGCTTGTCTAGGCCCAATGAGGTTTCGTCTGAACGACACATTTGGTGGGGATGTTTCCAAGACCTTAGCGAGTGTATCACTCTTGTGCCGCATAATATTGTACAGTGCCGGATACTGTTCTCGGAGCGTGGCATTGCCTAGCCATTTATCCTCCCAGAATCTAATCTCCGATCCATCCTTAATAGAGAAAGATCCATATGGGAAGAAGAACTTCTTCCTCGCCATAACTTTGTAACTTTGTTCGGGATGCATGCTTGTACGCATGTGTTAACCAGGCTGAAGACTGTGGTCAGTTTTGTGCGGCACGCAGCAGTCAGTCAACAAATTGCACTTTGTCCTTTCTAATAAGCTCGTGACTTGTTAGTTTTTAGCAATGTCATGGCCACTTTTATTCCACCTATTGTTCAACTTGGCAAACCGAGAATTGTGAGTATATCAGTGATAGTGTACCATAAAAAGTGGTTCGTCCCTTAATAACCAACGGTTAACCATTAATAACCTTAATAACTAAATGGTTAACCTATATATCCGTTTACACAAAATGGTTAGTTAGGTTCATATCCAAAAAATAAATGGTTAACCAAATCCCATTGTGAGCCATAAGTCCCGCCCAAAAATGGGAGTCTCCAGGTTTCCAGGAAACCTGAGACAACGCATTTGAGCCAATATATTTTCTCCTAAGGAGGGTTTGCCAAATTCCGTCCTCAGTAAGTAGTTTAAACAACCACTTACCTAGTAGTGCCCTGTTTTTTATCTCGAGGTTTTGAATACCAAGACCTCCTTGATCTTTGGGGCGGCAAACCATACTCCATTTCGCCAGTCGATATTTTCACTTCTCACTATCACCTTGCCAGAAGAATCTTGACCGGAAATAATCTAATCGTTTTAAGACTCTTCTAGAAAGTTGGAAGAAAGATATCATGTACAGCACCATGTTGCTTAGTACTGAATTGATAAGGACTAATCTTCCTCCCAGCTCGCTAGTTAGTGATGTGATGGATCGATATAGTTAGCATGCTGCAACTCAGCAAGTACACTCCGGTCTGCACGCACGCACGATCGCTTTTGATCCGGTCCATCAATTAATCCATCCAGAAATCTATCACCACGAGCCTACTCGTATTACAAAGTCTTGTCTTGACCGATTGATAGATGGATGGAAGGATCTCGTCAATTCGTCATGCACAGTGTAAAGGACCTGCTATCATATTTGTTAAAAAAAAAGGACCTGCTATCGTTTCATCCATCGATCTATCGACATATGTATCCAGCAGCTAGCAGTTCATCAATCTCCCTCCCTGAGCCCATTCGATCGATTTCCACTCCACATTCTTTTTAAGAAACACACAAATATTTGCCTCAGTTTATAAATTAAGACCGGTTTAACCGAAGTTGGCAAGTTGCCCGACCCGTGCTTACACTTCACAAAAGTTAATTACCTGCTGTACGTATGGATAGGTATTTAATTTAGCGTCCATGGATCAATTATATATGTAAACGTACACTCTCCTATGCATGTCACAAAATCTATTGCCGTTGGGTGACCCTTAATTAACTTTAAGTATATACAAGGGTCTTATTGATACCCTTCTTTCAAAATTAGTATAGTCAAGGTCAAATTTTTGTGAACTTCAATAAAATGTATAGAAAATTATATCAACATCTACAATATTAACTCAATGTTATTAGAACCATCATGAAATGTATTTTTATATTATATGCATCTGGTATATAGAAGTTAATATGTTTTTATCTTAAATAAGTTTAAGTTTATAAAGTTTGAATTTAACCGACACTAATATGCATCCTACCTTGGGATAAAGGAATACAGTGTACTAGGTAAGCTTATATATCGTCGGTTGATGGAATCGCTTAAGATTACAAACCGGAGCGAAACGATAGGGTCTTCAAGAACAAGCAAGCACCGCTACAAATCATATTCGATAGGGTTAAAAAAGAGGCACGTCTTTGGGTTCTTGCCGGTGCGAAACATTTGGGCCATTTGATGCCGGGAGAGTAATACTCTTTTGTAATTTTAATCATTTATTTGCTTGTAAACTCCTTGCTTAATCAATGAAATGGGCAAAGCATTTGCCCTCGTTTCAAAAAAAAAAAAAAAAAAACGGACAACACTCAGAGCAAGTGACATTTGACAACACACCACCACATAATAGAAAATAGAAAATAAATTAGCATTATGCACGATATCATATTTATCTTGGGATTGGGGCTATGAATGCATGCATCATGCATGCAAGCATGCAAATTATCAATGTCTACCAAGCTAGTCGTTCCATCAACTGGGTTGCACCGTCGGCCGCCTCACAGTCACCGTAGAAGAAGCTGCCGCGCCTACCTCCGCTCGGCAGAATCATCAATGGCTTCTGCTCGTGCTCGTAGCTGCTGTTGCTGCTTTCGCCGTAGTACTGCCGTCGTTGATGATGATCCAGCAGCAGGCCGTCGCCGGTCATCACGTTGTGGCCCGTGCCATTCTCGACTGCTTCTGGAAACAGGTGGTGGCTACCTTGCGTGGTATCCTGCTGCTGCAACTGCAAGCCACTGAAGACGAAGCTCTCCAGGCCAACCGCACTGCTGTCGTTTCTGATGATGCCGTTGCCGTAGGTCGAGAGGTCAAAGTAGAGTCCGCCATTGTCGACGGAGCACAGGGACGGCGAGCCAGACACGAGAAGCCCTGAAGATGCAGCAGAAGTAGCGTGGTGGTGCTGCTGCTCGAGGAAGAAGCCGCCGCAGGGGTGCACTACCGCTAGTGGAGGAGGGGAAGGAGCTGGTACTGGTAGGCCGCCAGCTGCAGCGGCGATGAGGAGATGCAGCTTCTTCTTGAGCTTGGTGTTCCAGTAGTTCTTGATGTCGTTGTCCGTCCTCCCGGGGAGCTGCGCGGCGATGACGGACCACCGGCTCCCGATGCTGGCGAACAGGCCGCAGATCACCCGGTCCTCCTCGTCGGAGAAGCCGCCGTGCTTGATGTTTGGCCGCAGGTAGTTGAGCCAGCGCAGACGGCAGCTCTTCCCGCACCTCCTCAGCCCTGCAAATCCCCACACACAGAGATCGAGTTGAAACTTAGACTTCATGCATGGATACTAAGAAATGACGAACGAGTACTGCACATTGTGTATATACCAGCTTTGGTGGGGAGCGCGATCCAGTTTCCGCCGGTTCCATAGCTGTGGATGTACTCCCTGAGCTTCCTGTCCTCCTCGGGTGACCATGGCCCTTTCTTCACGCTCCCCTTGTCACAGCACGGAGCTCGACCCATCTCGATTTCTTCCTTTCCTTCCTCTGAATGCAAGGGGGAGAGACAAGTTTGGAACAAAAACTTGATAGGCAGCTTACCCAGGGTAGGAGATATAAATATAATCCAGTGTGGCAAATAATTCAATGGAGGATGGCTGCCTGGCAGCAACGCACTGTCATCTGTAGTTTGATGTACAACATCTCTCTCTTTCTCTCATGACAATGACAGTGACATCCATCTCTCCCTTTGCAATGTCATGTCATAAATCTCACATGCGCACGGACGGCCCAAACAACTAGACAACACACCTCACCATTTCATCACCCATTGTACTTTTCGACCCTCTTCCTTTTTGTGCATCATGTCCCTTAACTTACAACACACACTCTCTCTCTAGTCATGACTTGCTACTGGAGTACTACAAAGGGTCAGTTAAGGACAATCAACACAGCTGCCATACTAGCTACGTACTCTGAATAAGAATTAAGGTAGATGGATCACAATATTCACCTAAGTAAGACAGATATATGTTGCTGCATAAACTAGACAAAATAGAAATGAGATCTTAACAGAATGGACACAATGCAAAAGATTGCTGGCTAGCTACTTATATACTACTAGACAAGTAAATCAACCCTTGTCGACATGCATGCATGATGATTACTCTCTCCCCGGCCTCCATGGATAACAAGATTATTCGACAAAGGTCATTGTAGATCTTACGAATTACAGAAACATAAAACATTCATAAGTATTTTGAGAAAATAATGCAAGGGATTCAATAAAACTAATATCACTTGCAGTTTCTCAATTATTTTATTTCAAAAATATTAGATTTATTTTAAACTTTACCAATTTCTCTGAGTTATTTTGTGTTCTTTTTGTATTTCCTCCGGTTTTCACATATCCCTTATAACATTCTTTGTTTTTACTTCAATGTAATTCTTTATTTCCACAATTTAAATTTTTTAGAGTTTCTTAACATGCTCTCGCCATCTTTAAATCAACCAAGCTTTTTAGAATAAGAGTCCCTTTTTTGTCTAAATCATATGTCCTTGCCATTTTCTATAGTTTTGAACCTATTGTTTGCCAACAGTTGGGCCAAAACGTGTTGAATGCAATACTCAAACGCCATTGCCAAACCAACTTGTAGTGGGGTAAGTAACCAAATTTAGACCGTTTTGGTTGAGAGTGTGTCAACTTCGCACCCGAGCTCCATGGAGCTTGTTTTTAAAAGTTAGAAAAAATCAAATTTAATGATTTAAAAAATAAAGATAGAGAATGTAGTCAATGATTTACTCTACCTGTGTGTAAATGTTGAATACAAATTACCTTATATTATATCCTCGGAAAAAATGACAAATGAAAATCTAGGAGCATGAGCATTGCAACTTCTGAATCTTCTGAAATTAATCCAATTTATCTCTTTTTTTGCTAAGTCCAAATTATAAGGCATTTTACATTAAAAAATTGCACGCGTGTAGTGTTCATGGTTGACTACATTCAAATATTTTGTTTGGATATTTTTGGTACATTCAAATCAAGTATTTATTTTTTAAAGGGCTCCGTGGAGCTCGGGTGCCAACGCCATTTTTTAGTTGGGTGAAGAACTCTATAGCTTCATCAGTAGTTAAAGTGTCAAAATTGATTTTATTTACTTTTTAGAATTCTAAGTGCAACGTAGAGACGTACAAATGCATGCAAACCACCTCATGCACACGTTCAAACAACTCGATCTACTCAAAATTGGAGTCACAAAATATTGAAGTTGACAAAGTCACCACATTAATTGAGAAGCTTCAAGATTGATGCACCTTCCTTATAATCTGTACTCCCTCCATTCAGGTTGGTATGTCATGCACACATCTCTGATCTCTAGATCATCAACTTGACCAACGTAATACAAATTATATATTATAATATATATACATATTTTCCTATATATATTATTAGAAATTTAAGATGTTACACTTTCTAATGGTATACTTTTGTGTTGTATTATTTATATTATATTTATAAAATTGACGATGTAGAGATACTGTCAAATTCATATTAGCTCGCTTTCAGTTTACACACATGACACATGTGTATGAACGATGGTACACGTCGTGCAACGAATATTGTCTGCATAGACAAATCAACAGAACCATCCATCGCTCGGTATTGTTCTAGCTCTACCGACCTATTCTCATCAAAGAGAGGGTGGATGTGATGTTTTGCAACAGGAAGGGGAAGAAAGAGCACCATCGTTAGATGGCTGTCTACCAAAATCATACTCTATACTAGCAACCGCATATGTATTTGGACATCATGGACATCATAAGAGTAAATCCATATAATGGATTTGACGCAGCAAAAAATGTACTATAGGCTACAAACATTATTTTATCATTGAATTCGAATATAAAATTGGTAGTGTACTTTATATTGCATAACTAAATATCATTTCATTGCTCAAATCGATGATCCAAAAATGTGTACAGTGCCTAACAAACAAAAAGAGAGGTAGTGCACTTGCAGCAAACTATTCTCAATCTGAAAGCGTCACATCATATCACATATAGCTCAAATAAAATTGCTAGCTAGCTAATGATGACCGAGGAGACACCTCCGTCCACGAAATGATGTCGCAATTTTGTTAAAAATATACAACATCTTTTGTGCATATAGCTCACACTACGGGAACCAGTCAAGGTGCCGACGGCCAGATCCTGTGCCGACGGCAAAATATCGGGGCCATCGGCACAGGCCTCGTTCTGGCTAGGCCAGCAGGTCAGCCGTCGGCACAGGTAAACCGTCGGCACATGAAGGTCTGTGCCGACGGCAACCGCGCACGGCCGTCGGCACAACCTCTCCACCGTGACGGCGAGCTAACAACGTCAGGCCTATGCCGACGGCAAAGCCGTCGGCATATATTTCAGCCCGGCACAGCTATTTTCCATTTTACCACATTAATCTTCAAAAAATCATAACTAAATCAATATAATTCAGAAAAATACAAATAATATATCAAAATTTTCAGAAAAATAAGTTCTATCTTGGAAAAATATCAAACTTGGAATATTTAAAATATCTCAAAGAACCTTCTCAAAAATGATTTATCATATCCGATGTTTTATGGCTTTCACACAGAACAACCAATGTTGTGGATAGAATTGTGGCATAGTTTGTGATAACGTGCCCATATTGTGCACACATGTGCATCTTGGGATGTCTTACGATGTTGCAGGAGGACTTTTCCATTTCATTGCACGAAAAAACCATTTTCCATTTTTGAGGTGCCGAAAACGGGGTGTTTTGTGAAACAGCCACCAAATTAAAGATTCACAATGGTACCAAAATATTTTTCAAAAATACTAGACCAACTAAGATGGAAAATTTCTCAACCGGTGTATCTGGAACCTTTCCGTCCACCCCTCATGAAAAACACAAATTCCTGTTGAATCGGCAGGAGGCCGACCAAATTTGAACTACAGGTACATGATATATTACTCAAGATTTTTTGTAAAAAATATTTTTAGATTTATAACATGATATTTCATCAGAGATCTAGTGCAAGTTTAGCGAGCCTCAGCCCCGGGCAAAGGATCTTCATGCGCGCCGTTTTGAATATAGTTTAAAACGGGCATCAAAAATTCAAAAATGATCCAAACAATGTGAAACCTTTGCGTGTTGTCATATTATATGTCATAGTTGCAAGGAAAAATATTAAAGTTGCAAAATTGCGAACATCACAAAAAATCCTTCACAAAATGAGCTATCATGATATTTGGGTCAAACGACCATGTTATGGATAGAATCGCGGCATAGTTTGTGATAATGTGCCCATATTGTGCATATATGTGCATATTGGGATGTCTTACGATATTGCAGGAGGAAGTTTTCATTTCATCGCACGAAAAAACCATTTTCCATTTTTGAGGTGCCAAAAACGGGGTGTTTTGTGAAGCAACCACCAAATTAAATATTCACATTGGTACCAAAACATTTTTCAAAAATACTAGACCAACTAAGATGGAAAATTTCTCAACCGGTGTATCTGGAACCTTTCCGTCCACCCCTCATGAAAAAGACAAATTCCTGCTGAATCGGTAGGAGGCCGACCAGATTTGAACTATAGGTACATGATATATTGCTCAAGATTTTTTGTAAAAAATATTTTTAGATTCATAACATGCTATTTCATCAGAGATCCAGTGAAAGTTTAGCGAGCCTCAGCCCCGGGCAAAGGATCTTCATGCCCGCCGTTTTGAATATAGTTTAAAACGGGCATAAAAAATCAAAAATGATCCAAATAATGTGAAACCTTCGCGTGCTGTCATATTATATGTCATAGTTGCAAGGAAAAATATTAAAGTTGGAAAATTCCGAACATCACAAAAAATCCTTCACAAAATGAGCTATCATGTTCGAGGTTTCATGACATTTAGGTCAAACGACCAATGTTATGGATAGAATCGCGGCATAGTTTTTGAAAAAAATATTTTTAGATTCAAAATATGATATAGATGTCATATTGGGATTCCTCTCATTTTTCTAATCGATTTAGACATATTATTTATCAAATTTTGATTTACAGATTTAAAGATATTATTATTCCATATTAAATAAAAAGAAAAAATAAATCATTTTATTGTCCATTTGAATTCAAGATTAATATACTTATTCTTGTAGTTTATGTAGGTAATTGTTTGGAATTCAAAAAATAATGATGTGCAACATCAAGTAATAAGGGTTAATAGTATTGATATGGTATTATTGTCAACAAGGTGTCATTTCTTTCATGGAATCTAGTCTAAATAGAAGCGTGCTAGGGGTGGAGTAGTGTGAGGATGGGTGACTGACCGGAAGTTTGACCAAGAGTGAAATTTGACTGAATATTAAGTGTAGTTAGAGATAAAATGGTGCATGTGAGAGATTAAAAAAATTTGAAACGATTTTGTTTGAAAAAATTCGAGCCAGAATTACCAAACGGCGTTAATTCTATGCCGACGGCAAAGCCGGCTATGCCGACGGCAACTTTGCTTATGCCGAGACGTTATTGTGCCGACGGCAAGGTGCCGACGGCTGCCGTCGGCACAAGCCTGTGCCAAAGGCAAGGCAAGCTGTGCCGACGGCCGCCGGTCGTCGGCACCTTGACTAGTTCCCGTAGTGTCAAGGGAAATCGCTAGCTACCTAATGATGACTGAGGAGACACTTCCACCCACAAACGAATGTCTCAATTTTATCAAAATATGCAACATCTTCTGTGGAGAGAGAGGAAGTACTTGTTGCGCCACAATGTAAGTAGAATGTCGCTATCTTCAACTCCATCCTCAGTCACTCATTGATGCATCTGTCTTCGATGTTATCTTTGTCCTGTACTGCTTCATCCTAATTAAATTGCTGATTATCACTTTCTTCCGTCTAAGTAGAACTCGTGGATGTTCAGATGGCATTTAGTATTATTTGTCTCACTGATATCGAAATTTGTTTTACAATTGGTTAGATGGGTTGCGAAGAAAGACAAAGTCCAAATCTGAGTTGAAACATGTGCTTTACTTTGGACCATAAGAAATGTTCAGAATAATAATATTTTTAACAATGTAAAATCATCTTCATTTATGCAAGAATCTGATTGGCTACTCACTGAATCTGTATGTGGTCCTCCATGCAACCAACGGAGAAATATGAGGATTTAGCTACTGGATGCAACCAGCTAGAGACGGTTGGTAGAAATTTATACAACCAGTGAAGATAGTGTTTTGATCATAGGTCAACATATTAGTGCAGAGTCACTACATGTTGTCTCTCCTTTTAGGTGATTGATACATGTATCGACCTGTGTCACTCATGATATTTTTTTTGTATGACTCCCACGTTATAATAAAGTAATTGAAGCTGCATTATGCAAAGACCGTTGTCGTGTTTTCAAGAAAAAAACTAGCACTCATGTTTTTGATAAAGGGAATATATTAGTATCTAGAGATACCAATTACACCTACAACAACGCAATACACTAATGACAGTACGGATGCACATAGTCAAAAAAAAAGGAAACTAAGAAAATAAAAATCTCTCTACGGTATTCCCGTCCTAGCAGCAACAATACATCCACCATCAAGACAACACCTAAACTCCAGGCTCTCCAAAAGTGACGTCTCTAAAAAGGGAACGATGCACAAGCATCATCGTCGCCCGATCAAAATATCTTAGGTTTTCACCCTGAAGATAGTCCCCGCTCTCAAAACAATGCTTTCTACAAGGCCATTGACAGGCACAACCAATTAAAGCGAGACCTTCAATTTTCACCATAAAAGGTTAGACTCTGAACTTCACATGTGCTATCGCCCCTACTTGCATACTGTTGCTGCGAAACCCAGACATCAATCAAATTCTTCAACATCACAAAGATTCGAACCTCCATTGCTAGTTCTGCAATTCGTCTTTCATGATATTCTACGTCTCTAATTTTACCATGGATCAGAATTTCATATAGGACAGAGCTCATCTGATGGCCTTCATGATATAGTACTCATGGTCCATTACTATCGTTATAAAGTCTTTACTACAAAGAAGGAGTGATGTTTTGGAACATGGGAGCATATGCTCCCTATATTTTGAAATGCATCTTACACATATTTTAAATTTCAAAAAAATTGAAACAAAAAATTCGCACGTACATGTTCATGTGCTACGCGCTCACAAAGTCGTTTCATAAAAAATGAACTTATCATGTGACGTGTGTAAAAAAGACAAAATTCAGTGCTGAAAATAATGCTTTTCACAGGATAAGTTTTCTCTTTTTTACATAGGCCACAAAAAATATTATTTTTTCGTGAAACTTGACGCATACACATATATTATGGAGATGTACATGTAGGATTTTTTGTCAAAATTTTTCCACACTTTGAAATATGTTTTGTTGGTAGAGGGAGCATACGCACCCGGGAGCCGAATTGAATTTCCAGAAAAATAATTTCTAAAAGGAATTATTAATGAGCGAACGGAGACAGAATAGGAATTGTATATCCAACAAATTCTTTGATAAGGGCATCTCCAGCGGCGCGACGCATTTTAGCGTCCGCGCGCGTCCGTTTGCATCGGCACATTTGGTCAAAATTGACCGCGCGTTCGTTTGCGTCGGGGGTGGCTCCAGCGGCACGACGTATTTTTTAGGACGAATCATTTTTTTAACATGAAACATAATTTACATACTTAAAACATAAAAAAAAACCTAAACGCCTACTGCTGATCATCGTGGCCGTGCTGCTCCTCGTCGCTGTCGAGCATGATGAGCTCCGGTATGACCCACGGCCAGTAGCCATCCGGGGGAGCGTACGCCGGGCGCGCTCGCGGTGCTCGAGGTTGAGGAGGCTACGGCTGTGGCGGCGGTGGAGGCGCCCAGGCTGCGGCTGTGGCGGCGGTTGAGGCGCCCAGCCGTAAGGCTGTGGCGGCGGTGGAGGAGGCGCCCAGGGATAAGGTTGTGGCGGCGGTGGAGGAGGCGCCGCCGAGTCCAGGAGCGCCTGTCGAAGGGCTTCATCCGCCGACAAGCCCGGCGGCATGACGGCGGTGGCGTAGCGGGGCAGCGGCGGCTGCACATGCGCGTCATACTCGGAGACGAGGACGCCGAGCTTCGCCATCTCGTCGTCCTTCATGTTCTCCGGGAACTCGAAGTTCCAGCCCTCTGCCATGGCCTGCTGCCATTCGTGGAAGACGACAGCGACGTAGTTGTCGCTGTCATCCTTCACCTCCTTTCTATGGTACGCGAGCGCCTCGATGTAGTCGTCGTCGTACGCGGCGTAGGCTTCGTCGTCGTCGTCTTCCTCGCGGTCGTTGTGCTGCGTCTGCTGACGTTGCGTTGGCGCCTGCTAACGACGCGTCGGCGCCTGCTGACGACGAGCCGGCGGTGCAGGGCCGAAGGGATAATCCATGTCGCCCATGAAGCCAGCCCTTCATCTCCTGTCCGTCTCCGTGGACAGGTACGTACGCCAAAGCTCCGAGTCGATGGCGTACGCCGGATCGGCGCGGAGGTCCGCCGGCAGATACCGCCTCCTGCGCCGGATCTCCGTGGTCCGATCTGGCTCGCGCGCAGGTACGGAGGGATGGGCACCCGACGGCAGCTGAGCCGCCAGCCGCCAGGCAGCCGGACCAGGCGTCGTCGCACGACAACCATTTGCCGTGCATGAGCCTCCCCACCGTGACGGGGAGCGGCACCTTCTTGCTGCCGCTGCCGAAGGCCTCGAAGTCGTTCTTCTTCCCCATGGCGCAGTGATGACGCGTGATGCACACGTCCGTTGGGAACCCCAAGAGGAAGGTGTGATGCGCACAGCAGTAAGTTTTCCCTCAGAAAGAAACCAAGGTTATCGAACCAGTAGGAGATGAAGGCCACGTGAAGGTTGTTGGTGGAGGAGTGTAGTGCGGCGCAACACCAGGGATTCCGGCGCCAACCTGGAACCTGCACAACACAATCAAAATACTTTGTCCCAACTTAACAGTGAGGTTGTCAATCTCACCGGCTTGCTGAAAACAAAGGATTAAACGTATAGTGTGGAGAATGATGTTAATTTGCGAAGAACAACAGAGAACAGAGATTGCAGTAGATTGTATTTCAGATGTAAAAGAAAGGACCAGGGTCCACAGTTCACTAGTGGTGTCTCTCCAATAAGATAAATAGCATGCTGGGTGAACAAATTGTAGGTGGGCAATTGACAGAATAGAGATTCATATACATATCATGATGACTACTATGAGATTTAATCAGGGCATTACGACAAAGAACATAGACCGCCATCCAGCATGCATCTATGCCTAAAACGTCCACCTTCAGGTTAGCATCCGCACCCCCTCCAGTATTAAGTTGCAAACAACAGATAATTGTATTAAGTATGGTGCATAATGTAATCAACACAAATATCCTTAGACAAAGCATTGATGTTTTATCCCTAGTGGCAACAGCACATCCACAACCTTAGAACTTTCTGTCACTGTCCCAGATTCAATGGAGGCATGAACCCACTATCGAGCATTGATACGTCTCCAACGTATCCATAATTTCTGATGTTCCATGCTTGTTTTATGACAATACCTACATGTTTTGCTCACACTTTATAATGTTTTTATGCGTTTTCCGGAACTAACCTATTAACAAGATGCCATGCAGCCTGTTTCTCTGTTGTTTTTGGTTCCAGAAAGGCTGTTCGGGCAATATTCTCGGAATTCAACGAAACGAAGACCCAATACCTTATTTTTCCCGGAAGCATCCAGAACACCGAAGGAGATTCGGAGAGGGGCCAGAGGGCCACCAGACCATAAGGCGGCGCGGCCCCAGGCCTAGCCGCGCCAGCCTATGGTGAGGCAGCCCCAGGTGCCCTCCGGCGTCGCCTCTTCTCCTATAAGACCCCTTTCGACCTAAAAACGCGATACGGATTGACGAAACTCCAGAAAGACTCCAGGGGCGCCGCCGCCATCGCGAAACTCCAATTCGGGGACAGAAGTCTCTGTTCGGCACCTGCCGGGACGGGGAAGTGCCCCCGGAAGCCATCTCCATCGACGCCACCGCCTCCATCATACTCCGTGAGTAGTTCCCCCATGGACTACGGGTTATAGCTGTAGCTAGTTGGTATTCTCTCCACCATGTACTTCAATACAATGATCTCATGAGCTGCCTTACATAATTGAGATTCATCTAATGTAATCGGTGTTGTGTTTGTTGGGATCCGATGGATTGTTACAGTATGATTAGTCTATCTATAAAGTTTGTGAAGTTATTGTTGCTGCAATCTTGTTATGCTTAATGCTTGTCACTAGGGCCCGAGTGGCATGATGGTTGATTTAATTTCTATACTTATTGCTTAGATTGTATCTACAAGTTGTTTGCACATGTCTATGTCCGGAACCCGAGGCCCCAAAGTGACAGAAATTGGGACAACCGGAGGGGAAGGCGTAGGTATGAGGATCACATGTTTTCACGGAGTGTTAATGCTTTGCTCCGGTGCTCTATTAAAAGGAGTACCTTAATTTCCAGTAGATTCCCTAGAGGCCCGGCTGCCACCGGCTGGTAGGACAAAAGATGTTGTACAAGTTTCTCATTGCGAGCACGTATGACTAAATAGGGAAAACATGCCTACATGATTAATAATCTTGATGTTCTGTCTTAATGCTATTTCAATCCTATCAATTGCCCAACTGTAATTTGTTCACCCAACACTTATTATTGGAGAGTTACCACTAGTGTAGATAGCTGGGAACCCCGGTCCATCTCTCATCATCATATACTTGTTCTACATGTCATTGGAAGTAGTGTCAACTATTTTCTGGTGCCATTGCTCTCATATTATTACTGCTGCTGTGTTACTGTTACTACTGCTCTCATATTACTGTTGCTTTCACATCACCCCTGTTACTAGTGCTTTTCCAGGTGCAGCTGAATTGACAACTCAGTTGTTAAGGCTTATAAGTATTCTTTACCTCCCCTTGTGTCGAATCAATAAATTTGGGTTTTACTTCCCTCGAAGACTGTCCCCTATACTTGTGGGTTATCAAGACTATTTTTTGGCGCCGTTGCCGGGGAGGCATAGATCTACTCATAAGTTCACCTGGGGAGTACACTCTACCTCTCTCTCTACTTTTACTTTATTTTGTATTGCTAGTTTACTTCTGTCTAGTTTACGGAAATTCAATTCGGCTCTCGGGTGCGTATGCTCCCTCTACTAAAAAATTATATTTCGAAATGTCGAAAAATTTAGACAAAAAATTCTACATGTACATCTTCATAATATACGTGCGTTCGTCAAGTTTCACAAAAACTAATATTTTATGTGGTCTATATAAAAAAGAGAAAGTTTATCTTGTGAAAAGCATTATTTTTAGCACTGAATTTTGTCCTTTTTACACACGTCACATGGTAAGTCGATTTTTTATGAAACGACTTTGTGATCAAGTAGCATGTGAAGATGTACGTGCGAACTTTTAGTTTCAATTTTTTTGAAAATTTAAAATGTATGTAAGATGCATTTCAAAATATAGAGAGCATATGGACCCATGTTCCAAAACACCGCTCCCTTGCTAGTTTATTTCTGTCTAGTTTTATTTTGCTTAGTTTACTTTTGTCTAGTTTATTTTTGTTTTTTTATTTTCCCTATATACCCGAAAATCCATAAAAATTTGAAAAACCTAAAAATTAAAAACTGCTATTATGGGAGAACCTACAACCTATTTGGAGCTTATATAATTATATAATAATTATAGAGAATCGAGAAAGGGAAAAGTTATGAGTGCTGTGATAGAAAAATTAAATACAATTGCTAAAATCTTGCTTAAACGCCATGATATAAACTGTTGCTCTGAACAGGATACTAAACATCTTAAATTTCAATGTGGCTTTAGTAAAGAAGTTTTAATTATGAACTATAATTGGAATAACTATAATCATTTTGGGTTCGAAGAGGTAGAACAATTTGTCTTATTTATGGGAGCCTCTGAGATAGAATCATTCATGTCTAAAAATTATGAAACTTGTGTTGTTTGTAAGGAACTTAAAGATTATGTCTCTTCTATCCTTAATTTTTGCATAGAAAGCTACAGTGATAATCCTTATATCATTGATTATAAAGAGAGACTCATTAATGCACAAGAATGCACTCACAATTTGCAGGAACCAATGGAAGAAGAAATTGATGAACCTGAAAGCTCATTGGATGAAAAAGAAGAGGAGAGTGATGAACAAAAGGAGGAAGAATGGATTAGCTACCCATGCCAACCTTCTAATGAGAGTAACTCTTTATCTCTTACACTATTTGATTGTCCTCCATGCTTACCAAAGGAGGATGAATGTTATGTTCCTGTGGATTCTCTTGAAATATTCCCTATGAGTAAAACTTGTGAGAATAATTATGCTACTGTCATTCATGATAATCCATGCTACTTTGATAAATTTTATGATAATGCTTTGTTTGTGCCTGATGTCGAAATGCATGGTACTAAAGAGTTTTGCTTAGCAAATGTTTATGATAAAGCACTAGATGATGGTCCTATGTTACTTGATAATATTAATTGTACTACTAATGAAAATGGGATTGGAGAGTTCTTGACTTTATCTATGAGTCCCATATCTTTTGAGATTGATCAATCATCTTGTTATATTATTGATAAAAGTGGTTTTGAAAGTTTTAATCCTATTATTTCTGAGCTTGATAAAAATTATGTGTTTGTGAATCATGAAAAGCATGCTTTATGTGATAGTTATGTTTTTGAGTTTATCCATGAAGCTACTGAAAATTATTATGAGAGAGGAAAATATGGTTGTAGAAATTTTCATGGTACTAAAACACCTCTCTATATGCTGAAACTTTTGAAGTTACTCTTGTTTTATCTTCTTATGCTTGTCACTTTGTTCTTCATGAATTTATTTGTGTACAAGATTCCTATGCATAGGAAGTGGGTTAGACTTAAAAGGGTTTTGAACTTTCTTTTTGATTCTCTCTTTTGCTTCAACTCTCACCCTTATGTGAGCATCATTAAAATTGCTGAGCCCATCTTAATGGCTATAAAGAAAGCACTTCTTGGGAGATAACCCATGTGTTTATTTTGCTACTGTTTTGTTGTGTCTTCGAAGTTGTTACTACTGTAGCAACCTCTCCTTATCTTTATTTTATTGCAATGTTGTGCCAAGTGAAGTTTCTAATAGAAGGTTGATACTAGATTTGGATTTCTGTGCAGAAACAGATTTCTATCTGTCACAAATCTGAGCAGATTTCTCTATAGGAAACTCAGAAAAATCTGCAAATTTACGTGCGTGATCCTCAGATATGTACGCAACTTTCATTAGTTTTGAGTTTTCTGATTTGAGCAACGGAAGTACCTCGTAAAAAATCGTGTTTACTGACTGTTCTGTTTTGGCAGATTCTGTCTCTATTTTTTGCATTGTCTCTTGTGGACTTTAAGTGAGGCTTTCTAGACGTGGAGAGCTGTAGCTAATATTTTATTGAGTTCTTGCAATGTGTCACTACAGGGCTAAAGTGAATTAAAGTTTTTTGAGTACTTACCCCTCTAATGAAGTTTATGAGAAGTTTGGTGTGAAGGAAGTTTTCAAGGGTCAAGAGAGGAGGATGATATATGATCAAGAAGAGTGAAAAGTCTAAGCTTGGGGATGCCCCGTGGTTCATCCCTGCATATTTCAAGGAGACTTAAGCGTTTAAGCTTGGGGATGCCCAAGGCATCCCTTCTTCATCAACTTATCAGGTTTCTTCTATTGAAACTATATTTTTATTCCACATCATATGTGCTTTACTTGGAGCGTCTTTATTTTTGTTTGTGTTTTAATAAATTCGGATCCTAGCAATCCTTGTGTGGGAGAGAGACACGCTCCGCTTTTTCATGAACAATGGTGTTCTTAGCTTTATTTTAATGTTCATGGCGGAGTTGAAAACCGCTGCACTTATTGTTACTTGGTTGGAAATAAAATGCTTCATATTGTCTTGGATAATTTGATACTTGGCAATTGTTTTGAGCTCTCAAGTAGATCATGCTCTTGCATCATGTAGTTTAAACCTATTAGTTTAGAACTACCGTAGAACTTGTTGAAATTGGTTTGCATGATTGGTCTCTCTAAGGTCTAGATATTTTCTGGTAAAAGTGTTGAGCAACAAGGAAGACAATGTAGAGTTTTATAATGCTTGCAATTTGTTCTTATGTAAGTTTTGCTGTACCGGTTCATACTTGTGTTTGCTTCAAACAACCTTGCTAGCCCAAAGCCTTGTACTGAGAGGGAATGCTTCTCGTGCATCCAAAACCTTGAGCCAAAACCTATGCCATTTGTGTCCACCATATCTACCTACTATGTGGTATTTCCTGCCATTCCAAGTAAATACTTCATGTGCTACCTTTAAACAATTCAAAAGCTATTATCTCTTATTTGTGTCAATGTTTTATAGCTCATGAGGAAGTATGTGGTGTTTTATCTTTCGATCTTGTCATTTACTTTTGACAGACTTTCACAATGGACTAGTGGCTTCATCCGCTTATCCAATAATTTTAAAAAAAGGCAACGGGGTTCCCAGCCCCAATTAATAACCTTCATTAATAATTCTCTTCACATGTTTTGCCCTGATCTATCAGGAAGCAACTTAATTTTGCAAATAGACACTCCTCCATGGTATGTGAATGTTGGAAGGCACCCGAGGATTCGGTTAGCCATGGCTTGTGTAAGCAAAAGGTTGGGGGAGTGTCATCTAATAAATAAAACTAAAGTACATGTGTAAACAAAAGAGAAGAGGGATGATCTACCTTGCTGGTAGAAATAACGTCCTTCATGGGAGCCGCTCTTGAGAGTCTGGTTGGCGAGGTAGTTAGAGTACCCACTACCATTCGTTGACAACAACAAACACCTCTCAAAAATTTACTTTTATGCTGTCTATATGATTACAAAACTTAAAAAGCTCTAGCACATGATTTAATCCATGCTTCCCTCTGCGAAGGGCCTCTCTTTTACTTTATGTTGAGTCAGTTTACCTACTTCCTTCCATCTTAGAAGAAACACTTGTGTCAACTGTGCATTGATTCTTACATACTTGCTTATTTGCATTCATCAAATTACTTTGTGTTGACAATTATCCATGAGATATGCATGTTACAAGTTGAAAGCAACCGCTGAAACTTATATCTTCCTTTGTGTTGTTGATGCCTACTTTGAATTTATTGCTTTATGAGTTAACTCTTATGCAAGACTTTTGATGCTTGTCTTGAATGTACTATTCATGAAAAGTTTTGCTATATGATATCTATTTGTTAGCAACTATAGATCATTGCCTTGAGTCACTTCATTCATCTCATATGCTTTGCAATAGTATGATTAAGATTATGTTGGTAGCATGTCACTTCTAAATTATTCTTTTTATCGTTTACCTACTCGAGGGCGAGTAGGAACTAAGCTTGGGGATGCTGATACGTTCCAACGTATCCATAATTTCGATGTTCCATGCTTGTTTTATGACAATACCTACATGTTTTGCTCACACTATATAATGTTTTTATGCGTTTTCCGGAACTAACCTATTAACAAGATGCCACAGGTCAGTTCCTTTTCTGCTGTTTTTGGTTCCAAAGGCTGTTCGGGCAATATTCTCAATTCGACGAAACGAAGACCCAATACCTTATTTTTCCCTAAGCATCCAGAACACCGAAGGAGAGTCTGAGAGGGGCCGAGGGCCACCAGACCATAAGGCGGCGCGACCTGGCTCCGGCCGCGCCTATGGCAGGCGGCCCTGCATGCCCTCCCCGCGCTCTTCGCCTATAAGACCCCTTTCAACCTAAAAACGCGACACCAATTGACGAAACTCCAGAAAGACCTGGCGCCGCGCCATCGCAACCCAATCGGGGGACAAGTCTCTGCTCGCACCTCGCCGGACGGGAAGTGCCCCCGGAAGCCATCTCCATCGACGCCACCGCCTCCATCATGCTCCGTGAGTAGTTCCCCCATGGACTACGGGTTCTAGCTGTAGCTAGTTGGTATTATCTCCACCATGTACTTCAATACAATGATATCATGAGCTGCCTTACATGATTGAGATTCATCTGATGTAATCGGTGTTGTGTTTGTTGGGATCTGATGGATTGTTACATTATGATTAGTCTATCTACAAAGTTTGTGAAGTTATTGTTGCTGCAATCTTCTTATGCTTAATTCTTGTCACTAGGGCCCGAGTGGCATGATCTTAGATTTAAGCTCTATACTTATTGCTTAGATTGTATCTACAAGTTGTTTGCACATGTCTATGTCCGGAACCCGAGGCCCCAAAGTGACAGAAATTGGGACAACCGGAGGGGAAGGCGTAGGTATGAGGATCACATGTTTTCACGGAGAGTTAATGCTTTGCTCGGTGCTCTATTAAAAGGAGTACCTTAATTTTCAGTAGATTCCCTAGAGGCCGCCACCGGCTGGTAGGACAAAAGATGTTGTACAAGTTTCTCATTGCGAGCACGTATGACTAAATAGGGAAAACATGCCTACATGATTAATAATCTTGATGTTCTGTCTTAATGCTATTTCAATCCTATCAATTGCCCAACTGTAATTTGTTCACCCAACACTTGTTATTGGAGAGTTACCACTAGTGTAGATAGCTGGAACCCCGGTCCATCTCTCATCATCATATACTTGTTCTACATGTCATTGGAAGTAGTGTCAACTATTTTTGCCATTGCTCTCATATTATCACTGCTGTTGTGTTATCATTACTACTGCTCTCATATTACTATTGCTTTCACATCACCCTTGTTACTAGTGCTTTTCCAGGTAGAATTGACAACTCAGTTGTTAAGGCTTATAAGTATTCTTTACCTCCCCTTGTGTCGAATCAATAAATTTGGGTTTTACTTCCCTCGAAGACTGTTCGATCCCCTATACTTGTGGGTTATCAAGCACCCTCTTGGAGACAAGAAGAGGCCAGAGCCTCTACTAGCAACGGAGAGCATGCAAGAACATAAACAACAAATATATGATAGATCAATTAATCAACTTGACATAGTATTCAGTATTCATCGGATCCCACCAAACACAACATGTAGTATTACAAATAGATGATCTTGATCATGATAGGCAGCTCACAAGATCTAAACATGATAGCACAAGATTAGAAGACAACCATCTAGCTACTGCTATGGACCCATAGTCCAAGGATGAACTACTCACGCATCATTCCGGAGGCGGGCATGGTGATGTAGAGCCCTCCGGTGATGATTCCCCTCTGCGGGTGCCGGAGGCGATCTCCTGAATCCCCCGAGATGGGATTGGCGGCGGCGGCATCTCTGGAACTTTTTCCGTATCATGGCTCTCGGTGACAAGGTATTAACTTGTCAATGCCTACGTATTGTAGACTAGGGTTTTGTTAGAAGTAGAGGGCAAGTAGATCTCGAAGGTTTCAGCCGAAAAGTACTCGATGATTGTATAACTAGGGTTATGTTGACAATAGATTTGATCCCTTTCTTCGTCCCTCGACTCCCCCTTACATAGGAGGCGGAGCCGAGGGATTCGTAATACACAAGTTTACAGAGTCCAGAGGATTTCTAACCCGTCCCGTATAGTTAGAAGTCTCTATATTTCCTAATACAACTTTAACTTTCCTTAATACTAACTGGGCTTCCGAACTTTTTCCGTATCGTGGCTCTCGGTACTAGGGTTTTCGCGATGGAGGGATTAAGTAGGCGAAGGGGCAGCGCAAGGGGGCCCGAGGGCCCACACCATGGCGGCGCGGCCGGGGGTGGGGACGCGCCACCCTATGGGGTGGCCGCCTCGTCGCCCTCTTCGTCTCCTCTTCGGACTTCTGGAAGGCTCCGTGCAAAATAAGACCGTGGGCTTTTGTTTCGTCCAATTCCGAGAATATTTCTGTGTAGGATTTCTGAAACCAAAAACAACAGAAAACAGGAACGCCGGCATCTTGTTAATAGGTTAGTGCCGGAAAATGCATCAAAACATTATAAAGTATGACTAAAACATGTTGGTATTGTCATAAAACTAGCATGGAACATAAGAAATTATAGATACGTTGGAGACGTATCAAGCATCCCCAAGCTTAGTTCCTACTCGCCCTCGAGTAGGTAAACGATAAAAACAATAATTTCTGAAGTGACATGCTACCAACACAATCTTGATCAACATTATTGTAAAGCATATGAGATGAATGAAGTGATTCGAAGCAATAGATTGCTAACAAAAAGATAATGACTACACAACTGAATCATATAGCAAAAACTTTTCATGAATAGTACTTTGAAGACAAGCATCAAAAAGACTTGCATAAGAGCTAACTCATAAAGCAATAGATTCAAAGTAAGAGGTTTCGAAGCAACACAAAGGATGATTAAGTTTCAGCAATTGCTTTCAACTTGTAACATGTATATCTCATGGATAATTGTCAACATAAAGTAATATAACAAGTGCAATAAGTAAACATGTAAGAATCAATGAACACAGTTGACACAAGTGTTTGCTTCTAAGATAGAAAGAAGTAGGTAAACTGACTCAACATAAAGTAAAAGAAAGGCCCTTCGCAGAGGGAAGCATGGATTACTCATGTGCTAGAGCTTTTTATTTTGAAAACATGGAAACAATTTTGTCAACAGTAGTAATAATTCATATGTGTTATGCATAAAACCTCTTATAAGTTTCAAGCCTCATGCATCGCATACCAATAGTGTTCGCACCTTGTCCTAATTAGCTCGGATTTCCATGGATTATCATTGCATTACATATGTTTCAACCAAGTGTCACAAAGGGGTACCTCTTTGCCACATGTACAAAGGTCCAAGGAGATAGATCACATTTGATTTCTCAGTTTTGATAGATCTCAACTTGAGGACATCCATACGGGGACAACATAGAAAACAGATAATGGACTCCTCTTTAATGCTTAAGCATTCAACAACAGGTAATATTCTCATAAGAGATTGAGGATTAATGTCCAAACTGAAAACTTCCACCATGATACATGGCTTTGGTTGGCGGCCCAATGTTCTTCTCTAACAATATGCATACTCAAACCATTTAATCATGAGAAATCACCCTTACTTCAGACAAGACGAACATGCATAGCAACTCACATGTAAAAAGTTGATGGCGTCCCCAGAAACATGGTTACCGCTCAACAAGAAAATTATAAGAACTAAGATACATAGCAACATATTCATCACCACAATAGTTTGTAAGCTATTTTCCCATGAGCTATGTATTGTAAAGACAAAGGAATGAAATTTTAAAGGTAGCACGCAAGCAATTTACTTTGGAATGGCGAAAAATACCACATATAGGTAGTTATGGTGGACACAAATGGCATGGGTTTGGCTCAAGGTTTTGGATGCACGAGAAGCATTTCTCTGTACAAGGCTTTGGCTAGCAAGGTTGTTTGAAGCAAACACAAGCATGAACCGGTACAGCAAAACTTACACAAGAACATATTGCAAGCATTATAAGACTCTACACCTGTCTTCCTTGTTGTTCAAACACTTTTACCAGAAAATATCTAGACCTTAGAGAGACCAATCATGCAAACCAAATTTCAACAAGCTCTACGGTAGTTCTCCACTAATAGATTTAAACTACATGATGCAAGAGCTTAAACATGATCTATGAGAGCTCAAAACAATTGCCAAGCATCAAATTATTCAAGACCATATACCATTTACCACATGAAGCACTTTCTGTTTCCAACCAAATAGCAATCAACAAAGCGGTTTTCAACCTTCGCCATGAACATTAAAGTAAAGCTAAGAACACCAGTGTTCAATATGAAAAAGTGGAGCGTGTCTCTCTCCAATACAAGGATTGTTGGGACCCGAATTTATTCAAACATAAACAAAAATAAAAACAAACAGACGCTCCAAGTAAAGAACATAAGATGTGACGGAATAAAAATGTAGTTTCACTAGAAGTGACCTGATAAGTTGTTGATGAAGAAGGGGATGCCTTGGGCATCCCCAAGCTTAGATGCTTGAGTCTTCTTGAAATATGCAGGGATGAACCACGGGGGCATCCCCAAGCTTAGACTTTTCACTCTTCTTGATCATATTATATCATCCTCCTCTCTTGACCCTTGAAAACTTCCTCCACACCAAACTTAAAGCAAACTCATTAGAGGGTTAGTGCATGATACGTCCAAAACGTATCTACTTTCCCGAACACTTTTGCTATTGTTTTGCCTCTAATTTGTGTATTTTGGATACAACTAACACGGACTAACGCTGTTTTCATTGCACTGGTGTCTCGTTTTTGTGCAGAAATTCGACTTTTAGGAAAAACCCCGGAAATAATCGCAATGGGCCTATTTTCACCGTGAAGATGAAGGGCCAAAAGGGCGAACCAGGGGGCCCGTGGCCCCAGCACCGGCCGGCGCGGCCGGAGGGGGCGCGCGCCTATGGTATGGGCACCTCGGCGGCCCCGACGCTCCCCTTTCGACTACAAAGTCCCTTCGACCTAAAAACGTCGGGATTCGACCATATTTCCGTAAACCATCCAGCACGCCGCCGCCATCGTGAAACTCCGCCTCGGGACCGAAACTCCGTTCGGCACTCACGGGACTGCAATTGGAGGGATCATTGCTGCCATCACCACCGACGTCTCTCCATCGACCAGCCATGTTTCCCCCATCCATGTGTGAGTAATTCCCCGCTGTAGGCTGAAGGGGATGGTAGGGATTGGATGAGATTGATCATGTAATAGCCATAAGATTGTTAGGGCATGGTGCCTAGTATCCGTAGATGTTACTTTTATGATATTGTTGCAACTTGCTATGCTTAATGCTTGTCACTAGGGCCCGAGTGCCATGATCTCAAATCTGAACATGTTATTGTTTCATCATGATATGCATTGTTTTATGATCTTACCTGCAAGTTGTATACACACGTTGCTGTCCGGAACCCGAGGCCCCAAAGTGACAAGAATTGGGACAACCGGAGGGGAAGGCGGTGATGTGAGGATCACATGTGTTCACGAGTGTTAATGCTTTGCTCCGGTACTCTATTAAAAGGAGTACCTTAATTTCCAGTAGTTTCCCTAGAGGCCCGGCTGCCACCGGCTGGTAGGACAAAAGATGTTGTGCAAGTTTCTCATTGCGAGCACGTACTACTATATACGGAACACATGCCTATGGATTGATTAGTACTTGGATACCGCTTTATTATTATCTCAAATGCCCTACCATGATTGTTATATGAATTTCTCATCCATGCAACGCCCGTTCATCCATCCCTGTGCCTACAGTATTTTAATCCTGTTGTTTACTATAATCACTACTGCTGTCTTTATTTCACCGATGTTGTTATTTCACTATTCCTACCGCTATAAAACTGTTGCTACTGATAAACTCTTGCGAGCAAGTCTGTTTCCAGGTGCAGCTGAATTGACAACTCCGCTGTTAAGGCTTACCGTATTTTTGTCTCCCCTTGTGTCGAATCAATAAATTGGGTAATATTCCCTCGAAGACTGTTGCGATCCCCTATACTTGTGGGTCATCAAGACTATTTTCTGGCGCCGTTGCCGGGGAGCATAGCTTTATTTGCAAGTTCACTTGGATTGATATTGTTCGCTGCAAATCCTCCATCATGGG
The DNA here is from genome assembly GCA_030979885.1 of Lolium multiflorum. NCBI lineage: Eukaryota > Viridiplantae > Streptophyta > Magnoliopsida > Poales > Poaceae > Lolium > Lolium multiflorum. The sequence goes on from CM061748.1 coordinate 209,909,554, forward strand.
TAAACCTCGCGATACTAAAGTCGCCATATTACCATCCACTACAAGAAAGGTACAACTCTGAGTACCTCTGCCGCTCTTGATTCACCATCTGTGATAAGTCAACTTGTTTCACCACCACAAGCTTCACGTGTTGGTATTTCTGCTGAATCTGAAAATTCCTCTGATAATTTTGATGATGCTTCTACTGTGCTTGATAATACTGGTTCATTAGGTCCTTTTCTAGATGCTACAATTTCTAGGTCTAGACAAATTGAAAATACTGAAACTCCTAATGAAAATACTGTTACACCTGTTAATTCACTCTGAGACTGATGATCTTGATGAAGATTATGTGGAACTTGATGATGATTTTATTGATAAATGCAATGCTACTACTAGTACAAGTAACCTTAAAAAGCTTATTGCACAACATGTTGTTAGATATAAATTGTCTCCTGATCCTAAATTTGCCACATCTCCTATAAACATTAAGGATAAAGATTATGACTTTTCTCTTGATTTATCTCATATATCTATTGTTGAGAAAACACCTTTTTGTGGTACTGAAAAAGAGAGTGCTGTAGAGCACATGAATGAGCTTTCTACTTTAAGTAGCTTGTTTTCTGATGATGTTAAGATGCGTACTTATTTTGTTGCTAAGATTTTGATTTGGTATAATAATTTGCCTCCTGATTCTATTGATAGTCCAAGTTGTTTGCTTGATGTTTTCTTTCGAAAATACTTTCCCGCTAGTGCTCAACATATTGCTCTCAGAGAATTTATAGTTTTGATCAAGAAGATGGAGAGAAATTGCCTGAAGCTTGGGCAAGATTTTGCTCTCTTATTAGAGCTCGGCCTGACATGATTTGGAAAAGCATGATTTACTTGATATATTTTATAGTGGACTAACCATTGAGTCTAGGGCATACCTGGATAGTTGTGCTGATTGTGTTTTCAGGAAAAGAACTCCGGACGAAGCTGAAGAATTATTGGCTAAGATAAGCCAAAATCATGATGATTGGTCTACACCTGAACCAACCCCGACACCAATATTGAAGAAGAGGGGTATGATTGAATTAAATGATGAAGATATGAGGGAAGCCAAGAAATCTCTTATGGAGAAGGGTATTAAATCTGAAGATGTGAAGAATTTGCCTCCTATAGAAGACCTATGTAAGATAATTCCCCCTTCATCTACAATTGAGGTACATTCCCTTCAACGCTTTGATAGAGGAGATATCCCTTATTCAAAACCTCCTGATCAATGTTTAGATGAATTTGATAATTATATTGTTAAGCAAAATAATTTTAATATGAGAGTAGAGAATCATCTAATGGAAAATTCTCAAGCTATTAGTAAATTGCATGATATTGTGAGAGAACCTCCAATGATGTTAAGATGCTTGTTAAACATTTTAATATGATTCAAACTCAAATTGATCAGCTTACTAAAATGCAAAATGACTTGTTAAAAAATACTCATGAAGAAAAACATGCTTATGAAGTAACAACTAGAGGCGGTGTTTCTACCCAGGATCCTCTATATCCTGAAGGGCACCCCAAAAGAATTGAACAAGATTCTCAACGAACTAAAGAAACTAGTAGTCCTTCTAAGAAAAAGAAGAAGAAACATAAAACTGTTGTAGAATTCTCTGAACCTGTTAATGATCCTAATAGTATTTCTATTTCTGATGCTGAAAGTGAAAGTGGTAATGAACATGATGAAGATAATGATAATAATGATACTCCCGATAAAGAAGAAATTGAGAAAGAACCTGAAAAGCATGCTAAAAATAAAAAGTACACTAAAGAAGATTTTATTACAAAGAAACATGGTAATGAAAGAGAACCTTGGGTTCAAAAGCAAATGCCTTTTCCTGCTAAGAAACTGAAATCAAAGGAGGAGGAACACTATAATAAATTTTGTGATTGGATGAAACCTTTATTTTTGCAAATCCCTTTGACTGATGCTATTAAATTGCCTCCTTATTCAAAGTATATGAAAGATATTGTTCTAACAAAAGGAAAATTCCTAATGAGGAGATTTCCACTATGCTCGATAATTAATCTTTCAATGGTAAGGTTCCAAAGAAGCTGGGAGACCCAGGTATACCGACTATTCCTTGTTCCATCAAGAACAATTATGTTAGAACTGCTCTATGTGATTTGGGAGCAGGAGTTAGTGTGATGCCTTTTTCTCTTTACAAGAGACTTGATTTAGATAAGTTGATACCAACTGATATATCTTTGCAAATGGCTGATAAATCTACTGTTCCTGTTGGAGTATGTGAAAATGTTCCTGTTTAAGTTACTCAAAATTGCTTAATATTAACTGATTTCGTTGTGTTGGAAATGCCTGAAGATGATAATATGTCCATTATTCTTGGAAGACCCTTTCTTAATACTGCAGGGGCTATTATTGATTGCAATAAAGGAAAAGTTACTTTCAATGTTGAAGACAAGGAACATACTGTCTATTTTCCCAAGAAGATCGATAAAGTATATGGAGTTAATACAATTTGTAATTTGAAAACTATCAAGGTGGGATCCATTGATTGTCCTATATATGAGCCTAAAGAAGAATATCAAACTCTTGTGATTGGATCCATATCAATTCAATATAAGGTAACATGATTGATTTGAGGTTTATTTCTTCTTATGTCATATAAAATTTATTTGGTAGCAAGACTTGATCAACCTTGTTTACAAGTATATTTTAATGCATAAGAGAGCTAAACAACATTTCTTTCTTCCTCCACTTGTTTTACTTGCTGTAGCACTTTTTGTTTTGCAAGATGCTTTAGTTGTTTAAGATTTTGGAAATCATTTTCCTGCGCTGTAATAATTACTTTAACACCCAGAAATGTGCATTTTTCGAAGTTCTCAAAAATTTACAAAAATTATACTGGTAGTCTTATTTTTCGAAGGGGCACATGGGAGCACCTGATGACCAGTGGCACCAGGGTGGCACCCCACAGGCCGGCGGCGCAAGGGGGCGCGCCACCCTGTGGTGTGGGCCCCTCCTTGCCCCACTTTTTCACTTCTTCCTCTCATTCTCTTCTCTCTCCCGAAAAAACTCGCACCAGCTTTCTCTCACTCACGTTTCTGCTCAAGAGCTCAAGATTTCTCGATCTCTTTGCTCAGCCCAGATTTCTGTCTGAAATTTGGCACATTTGCTCTCCGGTATGTGACTCCTTTGATTATCCAATTAGAATTTTGTTTGTTTGAGTATATCTTGAATATTTTGCTGCTGTAGGTAACATGTTTAGTGAGCTTGCATGCTTGTTCTAAGTGGTAGAAACTAGTTTTGATGCATGTTTAGTACTCTAGCAAGTTCCTATAGTAGTTTCCCTCAATTATATACCTTGAAATCAAATTTTATAATGATTGTTGAAAAATTTCAGAAAAGGAAAATGGACAACTACAACTTTGGAGAGGTGTTCGAAAGAGAAACGACAAGCACGGGAAGGCCCTCGAGGGCATCCACTCGGATTAGACGATCCTATAATGAGGACGTCATTGCACCGAGCTTCGAACCCGAAGAAGACAATGGAGCCCCTAATGCTTCATCCTTTCCCATGTTATAACTTTTTGAGCAATGCAGGGTTGCTGGATGATTTCTTGACTCTCGTCGGTAAGGCGGGTTTAACCACCTATATGGAGGATGAGAGGAAGCAATACTACATGCTCACTAAAATCTTTGTGGAGAGCTTCAAGTTCAACAACAAGCATTTTCACCCGACAGTTGCATTCAGGATCTATGGTAATCCTGTTACTATGAAGTTGAAGGATTTTTGTGCTGCATTGGATATTGCCCCTGTAGGTACAGCAAAGAAGATCGAGGACAACCCCAAGGCTTTGCTGGAGCTCTATCGAGAAATCACCAATGATGATTGCCGCACCATTCAGCGTGGCAAGATAAGAAACATCCAACTCCCCGCCATTAAGTATTTTGCTTATTACCTTGCTACTAGCATTCTTGGTAGGGAGAATACTAGTAATATTTCTAGTTATCATCTTGCTTTCTTAATTGCTGCACTCACTGGAGAGACATTATCATCTTGGTGCTTTTTGCTCGCCGTTTGTCTAACAGGGGCCTATTTTTGGAGGAATAATTGCATCGCGTATTTTGGCACATCTAGATCTCCCTCTTGACCCTACTGATGTGGAACTAACCCCTGCTAGGTTAGATATTGCTGCTATGAAGAGTCACCAATTTGTTACAACTGACTCTAGTATGGATAATATTGTCTAAAGAATGTTATTTGCTGACGGGGATGAGAGGGAAGTCCTCTTGCCCCAAACCGATTTGTTCAGTGTTCACAGGGAACCATGGTCGCGCTAAGGAGGAGGTGGATGAGCAATTGAAGATACAAGGCTTCCACCAGCAACATGACTCCGAGGACGCCGAGCCCTGCTACGACTACACCGTCACGTATCTGTTGCTTCTTCTAGCACATACCCAGAACAGGGTCCTTCTTCGTCATACTACGGAGACACCACTTCATGGGGACCGTGGGAATGATCTCCACTTAGGCCAAAAGCCTAAGCTTGGGGGGAGGTATACCGGCATCACTCATTCTTTGTATATTATTGGTTGCTGGATACTTGTACATACTTGTTTAGTTTCTTAAAGTGGTTTTCTAATGAGAGGGAGATGATAGGAAGTGCTGTCCAAAAACAGATTCTGGGCTGTTACCAAAAAAACTTCGTACGCACAGCCAGGACGTTATTTTGAGTTGAAAATTTTTGTGCATGTTCCCCAGGTTGTTATCTAACTTTCATTAGTTGAACACTTTTTGAATTGAGCAATGGAAGATTTTTGTTAAAATCGATTTCTGTACTGCTGTCAGGTTTTGGCAGATTTCTATCATCCTGCTTTTATGTGTTTCTGTTAGTTTGCATTCTCTTGTTTTTTGCTTTGTTTCTTTCCTAAAACACAAAAAGACCAAAAATATTTCTGTTGTTTCTATTCACCATTTGTTTATTTGGTTCTTTGCTCTTATTTTACTTTATTTGCTATCGTTGGTTTGCTATGAGAAAACCCAAAAAGATTTTGCTTTGTTTGCTTGTTTCCTTTTGTTCTTGTTTCTAACCCGAAAACACCAAAAATATTTGTTGTTCTTCTTTGGTTTTGTAAAGTTCATTAGGGAGTTCAGAGGTCTCCGGTGGTTGGAGCTTGGTTTCATTCCATATTATTATTCAAGCTGCACAAGTGAAAGGCAATAATGACGATCTACGGCAACTTGACTGTGGTGAGAGGCTGGTATGAACTCTATTTGTTTCCATTTTTGTACATATACTCATCCATGTGAGCATGCTTAGTTGGTTCATGTGAGGTATATGTCATTTAATAAAAGTCTAGTAGTTCATGATCTCTCATGATTAGTTCCAATCTATTAATAATGAGTAGCGTGTCATGAATATTTGCTTGCATTGTTTTATTCATAGGTAGGTATGACATTGGGGTATCCTCCTCTGAATAATTCATTTGAATCGACTTGGCACATGCTTACGCATGCATATGACTAAACAAAAGTCAATTAAGCCTCGATGATTTACTTTGCTTCAGAGTTCTTGTATCACTTTTATGCCTCCGTTAATTTTATTTTGTCGCAAGCATGATTATGACAGTTATTGCTCTCTTGATTGTCGCTTCCCAGTCTATTGCTAGCCTCCACTTGTACTGAGCAGGAACGCTGCTCGTGCTTCCAAACACCTGAAACCAAGTTGTTCCAAAGTGTCCACCATAAATACCTATGCATGGCATTTCAAACCATTCCAAGTAAATTCTCATGTGCTACCTTTAAACCTTGTCATTTACTCCGGACAGACTTTCACCAATGGACTAGTGGCACATCCGCTTATCCAATAATTTTGCAAAAAGAGCTGGCAACGGGGTTCCCAGCCCCAATTAATTAACCTTCATTAATAATTCTCTTCACATGTTTTGCTCTGATTCATCAGTAAGCAACTTAACCTGCAAATAGACACTTCCCCATGGTATGTGAATGTTGGAAGGCACCCGAGGATTCGGTTAGCCATGGCTTGTGTAAGCAAAGGTTGGAGTGTCATCCATAATAAAACTAAAATGCATGTGTAAACAAAAGAGAAGAGGGATGATCTACCTTGCTGGTAGAGATGACGTCCTTCATGGGAGCCGCTCTTGAGAGTCTGGTTGGCGAGGTGGTTAGAGTACCCACTATCATTCGTTAACAACAACAAACACCTCTCAAAATAATTTTGTTTCTGTCTTTGAAAAATGAAAAGCTCTAGCACATGTTAATCCATGCTTCCCTCTGCGAAGGGTCAATATTTTACTTTTATGCTGAGTCACCATCCTTTCTTTGAGTACCTTCTTGAGAGCATAACTGTCATTCTTAGTATAATATGTTTGTCCCAAAATATGATCAGTTGTGGTATAACTTTGATGCTTTTATATTTGACAAATTTACTTCTAGTCCTTCTATGAACTTCAGAGGTGCCTGGGCATTTATGTTTTGCTGTACAAATACATGCAAGCGAGATACCACTTTATTATATCTTTCTATGAACATTGCAATCCTGCTTATTGAAGTGTTTCATGATGCTTGTTATTAGTTTTTTGGTATCTTTTCATGATTGACACAGCTACTAGATGACTTTATTTGCATGTACCTTATTATGAATTGCTTAAGCACTTGCCATATCATGAGAATATTTACATCATATGAACAAATGTGTTCGTGAAAGTTCTTTTATCGCACTCAGTTGTTAACTGAATTGCTTGAGGACAAGCAATAAGCTAAGCTTGGGGGGAGTTGATACGTCCAAAACGTATCTACTTTCCCGAACACTTTTGCTATTGTTTTGCCTCTAATTTGTGTATTTTGGATACAACTAACACGGACTAACGCTGTTTTCAGCAGCACAAATGTCTCATTTTTGTGCAGAAATTCGACTTTCGGAAAAACCCCGGAAATAATCGCAATGGGCCTATTTTCACCGTGAAGATGAAGGGCCAAAAGGGCGAACCAGGGGGGCCCGTGGCCCCCAGACCACAGGCTGGCGCGGCCTGGAGGGGGGCGCCGCCCTATGGTCTGGGCGCCTCGGCGGCCCCCGACGCTCCCCTTTCGACTACAAAGTCCCTTCGACCTAAAAACGCCAGGGGGTTCGACCATATTTCCAGAAACCATCCAGTACGCCGCCGCCATCGCGAAACTCCGCGGGACCAGAAACTCCGTTCTTGCACTCCGCCGGGACGGGGAATTGGAGGGGATCATCGCCGCCATCACCACCGATGCCTCTCCATCGACCAGCGATGTTTCCCCCATCCATGTGTGAGTAATTCCCTTGCTGTAGGCTGAAGGGGATGGTAGGGATTGGATGAGATTGATCATGTAATAGTCATAAGATTGTTAGGGCATGGTGCCTAGTATCCGTAGATGTTACTTTTTATGATATTTTTGCAACTTGTTATGCTTAATGCTTGTCACTAGGGCCCGAGTGCCATGATCTCAGATCTGAACATGTTATTGTTTCATCATGATATGCATTGTTTTATGATCTTACCTGCAAGTTGTATACACACGTTGCTGTCCGGAACCCGAGGCCCCAAAGTGACAAGAATTGGGACAACCGGAGGGGAAGGCGGTGATGTGAGGATCACATGTGTTCACGGATTGTTAATGCTTTGCTCCGGTACTCTATTAAAAGGAGTACCTTTAGTTTCCCTAGAGGCCCGGCTGCCACCGGCTGGTAGGACAAAAGATGTTGTGCAAGTTTCTCATTGCGAGCACGTGACGACTATATACGGAACACATGCCTATGGATTGATTAGTACTTGGATACCGCTTATTATTATCTGCAAATGCCCTACCATGATTGTTATATGAATTCTCTCATCCATGCAACGCCCGTTCATCCATCCCCGTGCCTACAGTATTTTAATCCCGATGTTTACTATAATCACTAATGCTGTCTTTATTTCACCGCTGCTTATTTCACTATTCCTACTGCTATAAAACAGTTACTACGATAAACTCTTGCGACGCAAGTCTGTTTCAGTACAGCTGAATTGACAACTCTGCTGTTAAGGCTTACAAGTATTCTTTGTCTCCCCTTGTGTCGAATCAATAAATTGCAATACTTCCCTCGAAGACTGTTGCGATCCCCTATACTAGAGGGTTAGTGCATAACAAAATTCACATGTTCAGAGAGGACACAATCATTCTTAACACTTCTGGACATTACCCAAGGCTACTGAAAGTTAATGGAACAAAGAAATCCACTCAACACAGTAAAGAGGCAATGCGAAATAAAAAGGCAGAATCTGTCAAAATAGAACAGTCCCTAAAGACAAATTTTTCTGGGGCACTTAACTTGCTCAGATGAAAAAACTCAAAACTAATGAAAGTTGTGTACATATCTGAGGATCATGCATGAATTTTCTCTGATTTTTTTTACTCTTCTACAGAGAGAAAAACGCGAATTCGTGACAGACAGCAAGTCTGTTTCTCGCAGAAATCCAAATCTAGTATCAACCTTCTATTAGAGACTTTACTTGGCACAATAACATGATAAGGAGAGGTTGCTACAGTAGTAACAACTTCCAAGACTCAACAAAACAGTAGTAAAAACAAAAACAACATGGGTTATCTCCCAAGAAGTGCTTTTCTTTAACGCCTTTCAGCTAGGCGCAGAAAGTGCAAATCAAGTAACATCAAGAGAAGAAGCATCAACATCATAATTTTCCTTACAAACACAACTTGTCGCAGAGGGTACCTTAGATGCTCCATTATCTAAATTTCCCATGGTGGTACTAATGTTTTTATCAATTTTAGGCCTATAATAATTCTTTGGTTTAGGCACCTTAGAGACATACATGAATTTTTGCTCTTTACCCACATAAGCTTTCTCCTTAAACTTAAGAGAAGAAAAGTTGAACCCAAGGTTCCCATAGCTTCTTCAAGTTCACTAATCCTATTGGTTTGATTATCATGGGTAGCACAAGTTTCTAGGATAGCAATTCTTTCATTAATTCCTCCTAGGGATTTATCAAGTTTATCAGTATTATCAAGAAATATTCCGAATTTAGTCTCAACAGTTGGAAGATTTTTCTCTATGGCTTCCAACTTTTTCATGACATCCTCAAGACAGATTTCAATTTTAGCTTCATTAACAGGTGGTATTCCAACTAGACTCTCAATGATGCAACTAGCTTCTAAAGCAGGAGTACCTAGGAAATTACCCCCTGAAAGAGTATCAAGAACATACATGTTCCAGCTAGATATACCAACATAAAAGTTCCTAAGGAGGATAATGGTAGAGTGTTTCTTAGTGCACCTATGATGAGCATTACTAATTCTATACCAAGCATCTTTAAAACTTTCTCCACCTTGTTGCTTAAAAGAACGAACTTCAACTTTAGGATTACTCATTTTAACAATAGTAAAATTAAACTAAGCAAACAGAATAAAATAAAGTAAAAACAAGTAACTAATTTTTTTTTGTGTTTTTGATATAAGAAAGCAAACAAGACAGAAAAATAAATAAAGTAAAGAAAGACAATAAACAAAGTAAAGAGATTGGATGTGGGAGACTCCCCTTGCAGCGTGTCTTGATCTCCCCGGCAACGGCGCCAGAAAACAATCTTGATGGCGCGTGATGCACACGTCCTCGTTGGGGAACCCCAAGAGGAAGGTGATGACAGCAGAAGTTTTCCCTCAGAAAGAAACCAAGGTTATCGAACCAGGAGATGAAGGCCACGTGAAGGTTGTTGGTGGAGGAGTGTAGTGCGGCGCAACAGGGATTCCGGCGCCAACGTGGAACCTGCACAACACAATCAAAATACTTTGCCCCAACTTAACAGTGAGGTTGTCAATCTCACCGGCTTGCTGAAACAAAGGATTAAACGTATGGTGTGGAGAATGATGTTTGTTTGCGAAGAACAACAGAGAACAGAGATTGCAGTAGATTGTATTTCAGATGTAAAAGAATGGACCGGGGTCCACAGTTCACTAGTGGTGTCTCTCCAATAAGATAAATAGCATGCTGGGTGAACAAATTACAGGTGGGCAATTGATAGAATAGAGATTCATATACATATCATGATGACTACTATGAGATTTAATCAGGGCATTACGACAAACAACATAGACCGCCATCCAGCATGCATCTATGCCTAAAAAGTCCACCTTTAGGTTAGCATCCGCACCTCCTTTAAGTTGCAAACAACAGACAATTGCATTAAGTATGGTGCGTAATGTAATCAACACAAATATCCTTAGACAAAGCATTGATGTTTTATCCCTAGTGGTAACAAGACATCCACAACCTTAGAACTTTCTGTCACTTGTCCCACATTCAATGGAGGCATGAACCCACCATCGAGCATAAATACTCCTCTTGGAGTTACAAGTATCAACTTGGCCGGGCCCTACTAGCAACGGAGAGCATGCAAGAAAATAAACAACACATATATGATAGATCAATTAATCAACTTGACATAGTATTCAATATTCATCGGATCCCACCAAACACAACATGTAGTATTACAAATAGATGATCTTGATCATGATAGGCAGCTCACAAGATCTAAACATGATAGCACAAGAGGAGAAGATAACCATCTAGCTACTGCTATGGACCCATAGTCCAAGAATGAACTACTCACGCATCATTCCGGGGCGGCATGATGAGAGCCCTCCGGTGATGATTCTCTCCGGCATCGGAGGCGATCTCCGAATCCCGGATTAAGCGGCGGCGGGAACTTTTCCGTATCGTGGCTCTCGGTGACAAGGTATTAACTTGTAAATGCCTACGACAGACTAGGGTTTTGTAGAAGTGCAAGTAGATCTCACTCAAAGTACCGGAAAACATGTTGGACAATAGATTTGGTCCCTCGATCTCCTTATATAGGAATCCACACAGAGAGTGGGATTGGCGTATAATTACAAGCGGCTTCCGAACTTCATATCCTTCGACTTGTGGGCCTTCTAAACCACGGGTACCACTTTCTGGGGTGCCTATGTCAGAGCCCCCGAGATGTTGCTTGAATCGAAGAATCGGAAAATCTCCAACTTTGTCATCCAATAACTGTCGATTTAATTGCATATCTTTAGACACAATTATATATTGTACAAGGATAATGGTAGTTGTTCATCTGACGGATCAGGTTAGTTAACTGTTCTAGTGGCAATCCGCAAAACCTACTTCAAGATGTTAGACATGATCTCAGGATACTGGTGTAACTTCACAGGTGCCGCTTAAGGTCTTACCATTCTGTCGAGAAGGTTTCAGCCGAAACGGTACTCGACGATTTTCGTAAACTACGGAAAAGCAGCAAATGAATGAGATAGTGCTACTTTCCAATCGGATCTCGGGGGTCCACCTTTCAAGTAGGAAGGCAGGCAGCGCAGGGTTATTCGTAGCTCGAAGTCAAGTTTACAGAGTCCGGAGGGTTTTCAACCCGTCCCGTATAATTACAAGTCTCTATATTTCCTAATACAACTCTAACTTTCCTTAATACTAATTGGGCTTCCGAACTTCATATTCTTCGACTTGTGGGCCTTCAGTAAACCCCGGGTACCATCTTCGGCAGGCCCATCGGGGATGCCTATGTCAGTAGCCCCCGAGATTTTGCTTGAATCGAAGAATTAGGGAAAATCTCCAACTTTACAATCATCCAGTAACTTTGCCGATTGCATATCTTTAGACACACAATTATATATTGTACAAGATAATGGTAGTTGGGGCTAGTTCATTCGGATCGTGTAACTCCGCAAAAACCTACTCAAGATCACTAGACATGATCTCAGGATACCGGTGTAAACTTCTTAAGGTCTTTTCTCAGTTCATATTTTATCTTTTAACGCGTCCGTTAGGATTTTTCTTCATACGGGAAAAGCAGCAAACCGACGCGAGACGGTGCCACACCGCTCCGAACGGACTTACCTTCGCAAAGTTTTGCGGCATTCAGAGATTATTCGCGACTTTTGCCCGAGTGCTTTTCGGCTGTTGGAATAGCACATCTTATTGAGTCAATCGGATGACTTATTTTACCTTCCCGATGGGAGTATATGTAGAGCTCAACTTTTTTTAATATCATAACGCGAACCTCGGGGAGTAGCCCCCGAGGCTACAGTCAAGGACATGTACTTGGTTGTAGGCTCAACAAATTAACACCTCTTGTCGCTATATTGTTATTCTTTCTCTTACTTTTTCATATCTATCGGGTGCGCGACCAGCGCTCCCGATGGGAGTAGCCCCCGAGGCTATGAACAAATGCTTGCATTTGGTCATAGGCTCGCCATTTCAATTTTGCCATACTCGAATTTTCCTTTTTTCCAAAGTAGCCCCCGAGCATTTGATCAAAAACTTGTATTTGATCAAAAGCTCTCAAAATTATCAGCCGTTCTTTCTTGTCGCCATTTTTCACATCACCTCTGCCGATGTTTTTCCATTGGTAACATGACATCATTGCTGACGTTGGCCACGTCCTCATGTATTGGGAAGGTGCGAGCAACGCTCCCTCTCTGTCTTGTGGGCCCAAAATCCTCATTTGTTTGACACGTCGTGCAAGTGGGGGACACACGTCCTCTGCTTTTACTGGCGCACGCACTGTAGCGCATGTCCCTTCCTTTCTCAGTAAAAGTGCGTTTTTACCCCTTGTCCACGTGTACACCATCTATCTCACAATTTCTCCATCCAACGGTGCGTCGATTCATCGCACCTCTAATTAAGGTCATCGTCTTCCTCCTTCCACACTTTCGCTTGCGCCGCTCCTCTGCTCTCCTCTGCTAAAATCCTCCATTGCGCCCTACAGTTCTTGAGCTCCACCACGCTTGCGCTTTTCTCCTCCACTTTCGTTGATGCCACCGCGCGCGCGGCTCACCAGGCACAGCACACCCGAGTCCCAGATGGCTGCTGAAGATCTGGAGTGGGAGAGATCCAAGATCTCCAATCAAGACATGAACTTTGAAGAAACTCGGGTTCACGAAGAAAGAGAACGCCCTGCGCTTCCCCAAGGAAGAAAGCTATCCATCGCCTCCAATCGGATACAGTTTCGTTGACCATCTCATTCGCGGTCTTTCTCCCCCAATCCACCAGTTCCTTCGTGGTCTCCTCTTTTCTACGGCTACAGCTGCATCAGCTGACGCCCAACTCCATCCTCCTTGTGTCGATTTTTATCACCTTCCGTGAATGCTTCCTCGTAATCCACTAATTGGGCTCAAGCGCATTTTCTGCCCTCCGCCGCAATGGCTCCCACAACGTCGCCTATAACATCACGCGTGTCACTTATGCCGCTTCTGATGTCGAATACTTCACGTCAAATTCCCCGACTCGTCCAAGGGTGGCGGAAAAGATGGCTCTATGTGCGCGAAGAGAGCCCGGCTCAATGGAGTACAATATTGCTCCTTTCGACGGAGGAGCTAAGATTCTTCGCCGTCCTGGGACGCTGAAGCCACCGAAGAAGAGAAATCGGCGACAGAAGCGCTGATGACTCGCATTCATGAGCTCCAGAACACCCGTGGCAAGGAATTGTCGGGTATCCAAATTACAGCTTACTTCCTTAGGATTAGAGTGCAGCCTTTACAAGCTCGCAAAAATCCCCTTTGGATGTATGCTGGTGAAGAAGATGTCGACAGGCTCTCCAAAGACCTCCAGGTGAAGGATTTGGAGAAACTGATCCGAAGAATTTCATCGCTCAATAAGAAGGATGCTATTCCCTCTTCTTGTCGCGTTGAGCCATATAGTGGCACCAACGCCCTTCCCGAGGTAATTTTTCTCTTGGCTACTATCTTTGTCTTCTCAATTTTTCTCTTGACTACTATCTTGCCAACGTTCTTTGCCTAACTTTTGGTCCACACTCCTTGATTTTTGCAGAACCACCCTGTTCTAGCTTCTCTTCCTCCTCTTCCTGAAGGTGGAGAAGTCGAAGAACGGACTGTTGTCACTGATGACAACCAGGGTGCTTCTCGCCTTGAGAGTGAAGTCGCGGGTTCTCATAAATCCGCGGCTTCCTCTGAAAAAGAAGCCGAGTCTGAGGCTACTGCCTCGACACACTCTCCTCCCTCAGCTGTTTCTCCAAGGAATAAGAGAAAGAGGGGCGAGATTGCTGATTCCGGCACCTCCAAAACCGGCGCATCCCATGCCGAAGAAGTTATTCCCGATGCTGGGAAGAAAACTTTTGATCCTTATGAAGATGCTCTTGTCAGCTCGTAAGTTCCTGCTGCTCTTTGTTGTTTGTTCTCGATATTTTGTCTATATTGTTTCTTATCTTGTCGCCTTTGTTTATTGTAGTGGCGACGAGGATGAAAAGCCACCTATTGACGTGACTGCTCGAACGAGTACGTCCCGTACTTTAGTTGTCTCTGAAGCTCAACCTGATGGAGACGAAACTTCGCCTCCTCAACAAGACACAGAGCATCCAACTCCAATTGCAAGCCCCCGAGCCTCATCACCAAAGAGGGCTAGGGTGGATCCAGCCAAGGAGCCTACCATGTTAATTGGTTGTTCCACGACTCCTTTAATGGAAGAAGTAAGTTGTTTCTTTTCCCTGTACTGATTTCAATGCTTTGAACTCCCCTCTCTTTATTTCTTGGTGATGTCGAACTTTTCGCTTCCTATATTGATTTTCTTTTCTATGGTCTTCTCTTCAGCCTTTCAAGAAGGAGCTTATCCGCCTCGGTACCCAATTTGTCGGGTACCGTGATTATGCCGCCAAACTTGAAGGTGCCCCTTTTTTTATCTGCCTTTCCTTGGTGAGTATATTCCGTCGCTATTTTTGCCACAATGTTTCACTTGTCTTTTATTATGGCAGAAACTCTTGCGGAATCCAACAAACGTGCTGATGCTCTTGCTGTGAAGTTAGAGCAAAGCGAAAAAGCTCGCAAGAAGGCTGAAGCAGATGCTGCCACTGTCGAAGATCTTCGAAAAAGACTTCACGACGTGGAAACTTCTTTGAGCGACAACATATCTCATCAATCTGCGCGCGAGAAAGAAATTCTTACTCGCCTGGACTCGCAAAGTCGACGTTTTGTCAGTAAGTGCCCAAGTCTTTGTTGTTTCTTCGGATCATTTTGTTTGTCCTTGCTTGCTTTTTCTTGACAAAATTCTTTTACTCATTTAGGGAAAACGCAACAAGATTATGAACTGGAAAGTCTTGAAGGTGATCCTCTTCTCGATGCACTATCTCTTCTCGAGATTCATGGAGATGAAGCTCGTGAAGGTCTTGCTGAAGCCAGGACTGGTCTGTCGCGGCTTTTCCCATACTTCTTCAAGAAGAAAGAGGCACCCACGACTTTTACCGCTCTCGCCAAGTGCTTCAATTCTCAAGAAGACCTTGGACTCCAACTTCGCCAAGAAGGTTTGAAAGTTGGTGTTGAAGGCACCATTGCATTGGTTGCTGACAGCCAACAAGAAGTTGACTGGGCGAGAGTTGGCAACACGGAGGGGATGGAGAAGAGGTGGATTAAGGCTGGCAAGCCAAACTCGAAGAAGATCCTTGCCTATCTCGGATACAAACCAACTCCTGCTCCCAGTTCGTCGAAGCCGGAGGTCAAGTAGACCACCTTGTCTTCTTTTTTGTTGTTTTATCTTTCTTTTGATGCTGTCGCCATAATAGTTTTGGCGACAACGTAGCTTCAGTAGTTTATCAGGGACCTTCCTTGTGTAATATCTATGTAAGCATGTTGAATATCAATGGAAATCTATTTTTACTGTATGATTGATGTCGAAACTTTTGTTTCCAGTTGATTTTTGATAACTACACTTCAACTCCTCATCCTTCGGATGCCTTTCCTTCTTCATCCTATTCGAAGAAAACTCCCGACGCTGAAGGACTTGCTAAGAATTTCTCAGGTGCGGGTCCGTCGCGAGATTTGGAAGATCTTCGCCAACAACTTCAATCCATGAAGAAATAAGTGCTCTTGGTGATAGAACAGTCTCGAAAAGCAACTAAAGGGGAGCAAATTGCACGTCGGCAAGCTCAAGAAGCTACGGCTGCCAAAGAAGCTGCAATTGCTGAGGCTAACCAAGCCACTTCTCGAGAGAACTCTATGCTTCAATTAATGAATGACGCCAGCTCGGATATGACAGGTATGCTTCATTACTTGGTCACGTTTGATTCTTGTCTTTGTTTATTTTCTTTCCTTGCTGATTCCTCCCTTGAAAACAGGTTCTTTTTTGGATACTGCTGTCGAAGATCAACGTGTTGAAGCTCGATCTAATGCGCTCCTCAAGCTTGCACTGGAGTATGGTTCGAATTTTTGGGCGACACCTGAACGTACCCGCCAAATCGTCAGGTTTCAAGATCGCGCGATTCAGGTCCGCGATTTTCTCGACTTCTGCACAAGGACATTGTCTTTGGTTTACGGCACCATGTTCCCGCGCAATAAAATGCCAGAAACCCTTCCTGCTCTGATGGAGAAATTTCGGGATGCTCCTCGAATCCACGGCTTTGTGCGAGCCCAATTAACTGCTGGCACAAGGTTTGCTATGATGATGATACAAATTTGCTACCCGAAGTTAGACATGAGCCGAATTGTTACCAAGTGCTTGGCCAAGATGGCGAAAAGGAAGAGGAACGTCGGCAAGATTGATGACATTGTGACCCCTGTTGCCGAAGAAATGATGGATGAACTTCTTCGGATGGACGCTGAGTTCTTCGTGAAGGGTAGCTATGCTGAACATAGTACTCGTGCTACAAATAATGAGCGATTAACCATAGATGATATATTAGGCAGTGAATGAAGGTTTTTCTCTATTTTGTTAGATCCTATCTTTGTGATTTTTCCCTTGTATATTGTAAACACAATCTATGTTGTATAGCTGCTGTATATATTTTTCTTGTCAAGCTCCTGAGTGTTTAGGTGGCGACTTTCTCCATTCTGTGAGCGAGGTTGACCCAAAGAAAAATAAAGTATATTGAGTGTACTATGTTTGCGGGTATTAGCCCCCGAGTCTTTTGTTGATCACTTATGTTTGTATCTTTATTCTGTTTTGCGAGGTGCTTCACACCAAGGCATTGTATTTATCGACATTGTATATATACATTGTACTTCTGGGTACAAGCCCCCCGAGCTTGTCGAAAAAAGATGTATAACTCCATTATCTTTATTATATTGCAGCACCGCGAGCCCGCCTCATTAAAAACCTTTCCCGGCCCCACTCGGTGCCCCGAAAAAGGAAAAGAGTGCGTCTGAAAACTCGCGGGCGTTTCAGTACATTGTATGTTTACAAGGAAGACTATATTTCGACTTCTAAGCGTAGAAACGCCTGAGCTGCGCCACGTTCCAAGGATTTGGCTCGGCGATTCTGTCTTCTTGTCCTTGATTCTGTATGCTCCTCCTTCGATTACCTCTGTGACGATGTAAGGGCCCAACCACGGCGAATCGAGTTTTTCATGGCTCTTTTGGGTTAGCCGAAGAACTAAATCGCCCTGGAAGGATCTTGGTCGCACGTCGACTGTGGCAATTTTTCAGGTCCTGCTGGTATTTAGCGACTCGTGACAATACTTCGTCGCCAGCTTCATCCAGTGCATCGACATCATCCTCCAATGCTTTCCTTGACATCTCTTAGTCATATTCCGTTACTCTCGGAGAATCGTGCTCTATTTCTATCGGCAACAGCCTCAGCTCCATGGACCAGAAAACGGAGTTTCCTGTGTTGTTGTATTTGGTGTTGTTCGAATACTCCATAACACGCTGGGCAACTCCTCTGGCAGGTATGTCGGCTTTCTCCAATGGTGCTAGCGTTTCTTGATGTCGTTGCATATGGTACCGTTGGCTTTCTCGACTTGACCATTGGTTTGCGGGTGCGCTACGGAGGCGAAGTGTAGTTTTATTCCTACCTCTGCACAATATGCCTTGAACTCATTGGATGTGAAATTACTGCCATTGTCCGTGACGATGCTATTGGGGACGCCAAATCGAAAAACGATACTTTTCACGAACTTGACTGCTGATGCTGCGTCTGGTGAATTTATCGTCTTTGCTTCTATCCACTTCGTGAACTTGTCCACAGCTATGAGCATATACTCGTATCCTCCTGGCGAAGCCTTATGTAATTTTCCCACCATGTCAAGACCCCATTGAGCGAAAGGCCATGACAACGGTATTGGCATGAGTTCTGCTGCCGGAGAATGAGGTTTTGCGGCAAACCTTTGGCACGCATCACAAGTGCGGACTATGTCTTTCGCGTCCTCAATTATCGTTAGCCAATAAAACCCTGCTCGGAAAACTTTGGCTGCTATAGCTCGACTGCTTGCTTGGTATCCGCACACTCCTTCGTGTACATCCTTTAGAATTATCCTCCCTTGCTCAAGTGTGACGCATCGTTGTAACACTCCCGAGATACTTCGTTTATACAGCTCCTCTTTCACCACAGTAAAGGCTTTGGATCGCCTGATAATTCGCCCTGCTTCAACTGGATCGTCGGGTAGTACCTTTCTCAAGATATATGCTATGTACGCCTGCATCCATGGAGTTTGTATCATCATTACTATTTCAGGTTCATCCTCTTCTGATGATATTTCTTTAGCCCCCGAGGGATTCTTTTCCTTCTCCTTCTTCTGCTGTTTCTTTGGCTTGGTCGATCTCTCGGATATCTCTTCGCAAAACACACCGGGTGGTATTGCGAGACATTGTGATCCGATGTTTGCAAGAACATCGGCTTCATCATTACTTATCCTGCTGATGTGATTTACCTCGCATCCATCAAACAGTTTCTCAAGCTCATTATACACCTCCTTGTATGCTATCATGCTGTAATTAACTGTGTCGCATTGATTCATGACTTGCTGAGCCACCAATTGTGAGTTGCCAAAGATTTTTAATCGAGTTGCACCACAAGCCTTTGCCATCTTCATCCCGTGTATAAGAGTTTCATATTCTGCCTCATTGTTAGACGCGTTTGGAAACGTCATCCGCAAAACATACTTCAATTTATCGCCTTGTGGTGATATCAGTATCACGCCTGCTCCTGCTCCCTCAAGTCTCTTGGACCCGTCAAAGTTCATAGTCCAGGTTCTCGATAAATCCGGAGGTCCCGTATTTTGTAGCTCTATTCACTCTGCGATGAAATCTGATAAAATCTGCGACTTTATTGCTTTTCTTTTCTCATACGTGATGTCCCGGGGGAAAGCTCTATTCCCCAAAGGGAGACACGGCCCGTAGCTTCTGGGTTGTTTAATATATTTGATAAAGGCGCCTCATTGACCACTATTATCGGTGCCGAAAAATAGTGTCGCAACTTTCTTGCTGTTGTAAACACTCCATACGCTAGCTTCTGGTCTGCGGGTACCGCTGTTTTGAAGGCGATAATACTTCACTGACGAAATATACCGGCCGTTGCACTCCATGGAGTTTTCCTTCCTCTTCTCTTTCAACCACTAGCACTGTGCTTACCACCTGAGGTGTGGCGGCGATATATAGCAGGAGAGGCTCCTTCTCCTTTGGCGCCACTAGGATTGGTGGTGTCGAGATTGTGCGCTTGAGGTTCTCGAAAGCTCTGTCCGCTTCCTCGTTCCATTGAAATTTATCGCCTTGCTTGATCAATGCGTAGAACGGTAATGCCTTTTCTCCTAGCCTGGCGACGAACCTGCTCAAAGTGCGACTCGCCAGTTAACTGTTGTATTTCTTTCAACTTTGTCGGCTTCCTCATTGTTACGATGGCTTGGATTTTCTCTGGATTGGCCTCGATCCCTCTCGCTGAAACTAGGAACCCGAGAAGTTCCCCCGCAGGAACGCCAAAGGAACATTTTGTCGGGTTTAACTTCAAGCAGAACTTGTCAAGGTTGTCGAAAGATTCTCCATATTGTTCTTCTTTTTATCCACGATTCGTCGACTGGATTTTAATCCACGAGATGGCATCCAGTCTGCACCGTGGATTGAAAGTACGTACGCGAATCGGCAAGGATCACGAAGCCCAACGGCTGATCCAACTAGCGAGTCAAGGAAAAAAAAACAGCCGAAGATTATACCAACCGGGCGCTGTCCCACAAAAGGATTGCAGGCTGTGTTCCGTGTGCGAGCTGGAGTTTCACGTGTTACAAGAGCAACAGAAAAAGAAGCATCGACCAAGAGGCTGTCAAAAAAAAAAAAAGAATTGCACTATGACCGTACATGATAGACGAGGAGAGCAAAAGACTATTTTTCTCAGCGCAAGTCCGCAGTATCTACTAGTATACTGCATCAACGTTCAGCTTGGAACAATACTTTCGTCTTCGTCGCGGCCCTCAACGACTTCAACTACGGGCAACTTCATCTCCGCCAAGTCCGGAGAACTGATATCTTTAGCGGCTCCGGCGGAACATATATCTTTGTGGGCTTCGGGGGAGCCGACATTCGCCCATCCGATGCAACAACCATCAGGTGCTATATTTTCAATTAATTACTGTTCATAAAATTTATTTCACCAAACATTCTTTTGGCACGTACTGTTATTTGCGCGAAGAACTTTTTGCACTTCAATATACTTGCAGATTGGAATACTGGATCGCGACGACTGGATTTTGTTATTCGGGCGGGATCCCTATTCATCAACAATGGCGAGATCACATCTGATTTGTTCATGCATTTTGGAATTGGAAGCGCTCAACTTCGCGGCGGTTGCTTCGTCGACATCCCAGCCACATCGCCTCTTGCCAGCCTCGCGGAATCATCTGCGTGCATCCTCAAAAATTCTGCGCGGAAGTCCAATCCATCAAGTTCAAGACAACCCTTTTGTCAAGCAAAGGACCTCTGATTGCGAGTATGTGAATCGGACGTGGAGACAAGAACCAGGCAACGCCAAATCCCAAGGCTGGCCTGTGCACCCAAGGATCCCTCAACAAGTCAGGATCGGCCGAAAGTTAAGCAGTTCCGTCAACAAGGCTGGCAAAGCATGTTCCGTCGCGTATGTACGCGAGCAAGAGATCCAAGATTAGGTTGTCCGCTCTGATCCCATCATTGCAAGAGAAAATAAAACAGACAAATTTTTGTGCCGTAAGATAAATGCAGATCAGAATAAAACTTCGAATTCCGTTGCTCCGTCGACCCCATTCGTCATGGTGCTCACTACGCCTGGGGGATCATCTATCGAGTATCTGCCACATCTACTACGTCCACCTCTTCGACTGCGTCCGCCGGACGACCTACGTCCGCATCGGCTTCGCCGCACCCGATAAAAAGCTAAGTTTTTCTCTTCCTCCAAGATTGAATTATTTATTTACTTTCGTCATACCCAAATACTCGGGGGCTACGTCATTACCTCATTACAGCAAATACACCCGATACTCGTGGTTGTGCCATTACTTCGTTACCACAAATATACTCGGTTACTTGATGAATTTATTTTCTTCGGCTCTGGATATATATTCTCCTCGTGGAATTATTCTCTTCGGCAGTGGATTTATTTTCTTCGGCTTAGTGAAATTATCTTCTTCGGTTCAGTGGATTCATCTTCTTCGGCTTACTGGATTTTGTCTTCGTCGGATTCATCTTATAAGGTTATCATTGGTTTCCTCTAATATAATATCACCCGACGCGTTTCTGGGTCAATGGATTCATCTTTTATGGTTATTACTGGATTCTTCGGGTCAATGGATTCATTTTCTATGGTTATTACTGGAACTATTTTCTCCGGCTCAATGGATTCATCCTCTATGATATCAACGGATTCATCTTCTATGGTTATTACTGAATTCTTCGGGTCAATGGATTCATCCTCTATGGTATCAACGGATCCATCTTTTATGGTTATTACTGGATTTTTTGGGTCAATGGATTCATCCTCTATGATATCGGCGGATTCATCTTCAATATATGATGGTGTAATATGGATTCATCTCAAGTACTTCATCTCGGACTTCATCTTCAGTATTTCATCCTTAATGGCTTTCTTTCGGCGACACGGATAATACTCGGGGGCTCGACAACGACTTCGCCCCGAGTAAACAACGGTGACACGGCGTTTAAGTAACAATCATGACATCACCTCAGCAACGCTCGGGGGCTCGGCTATTTATTCATCAACAATTTTGCGGCATCCACTTTTGCTATTTGATGGTTTCTACTTTGGCTAGATTTCTTATCTACATTCGAAGACTTCATCATGCATCGACTTCGTCGGGTCTAAAAAGGGAGGAACCCGACGAAATCAAAAGAGAACTCGACGAAATCTTCTTCAGGGAGGAACCCGACGAAATCAAAAGAGAACCCGACGAAATTGTTTTCAAGAGAGAACCCGACGAAATCTTATTCAAGAAGGACCCGACGAATTTGCCTCAAGAAGGACCCGACGAATTTGCCTCAAGAAGGATCCGACGAATTTTGCCTCAAGGAGGACCCGAAAAATTATCTTCAAGGAGGTGCCGAAGAATTATCTTCAAGGAGGTGTCGAAAAATTATCTTCAAGGAGGTGCCGAAGAATTATCTTCAAGGAGGTGTCGAAAAATTATCTTCAAGGAGGTCCCGAAAAATTATCTTCAATGAGGTCCCAAAGAATTGTCCTCAGGGAGGACCCGAAGAATTGTCCTCAAAGAGGATCCGAAGAAATTTTCCTAAAGGAGGAACTCGACGAAATTATCATCAAGGTGGAACCAAAAAAAAAAAAAAAAAGAGGATGGACAAATCTTCAGGTCCACTTGACTCATCATATCGTTGCGAGCGAGAGCATCGGTGGTGTACCCGACAATATAGAAGAACGCAATATATTCGGCTGACTCATCAAGCCCGAGAGAAAAATAGAAGAACCCGCAAAATGGGTCATTGCATCAGCCGAACAAGGCACTCGACAATATATTCTCAGAGTGCTAAAAGTCGCGAATAATCTCTGAATGCCGCAAAACTTTGCGAAGGTAAGACCCCGGATCCGTTCTGTGTGGCGTGGCATCGCCAAAGACTGCGCTCTGCTACTTTTTTCCACATCAACAGATGTGAAGAAATATCCCAGCGGACGCGCTGTGGAGCCGATAAAACATGACTGGGGCTCGACAGTGTAGGATAACGTTGCATAGAAAACAAAAAATTTCCTATCGCGAACACACAATCCAAGCCAAGATGCAATCTAGAAGACGGTAGCAACGAGGGGATGATCAAGACTAACCCTTGAAGAGATTCCAAAGCCTATAAGAGTAGGCTCTTATTGCTGCGGTAGACGATCACTTGCCGCTTGCAAAAGCGCGTAGAAGATCTTGATCACGATCGGTTCCGGCGCCACGAACGGGCAGCACCTCGTCTCGGTCACACGTTCGGTTGTTGATGAAGACGACGTCCACCTCCCGTTCCAGCGGGCAGCGGAAGTAGTAGCTCCTCTTGAATCCGACAGCACGACGGCGTGGTGTCGGTGGCGGTGGAGAAATCCGGCGGAGCTTCGCTTAAGCGTGCGGGATGTGGTGGAGAGAGAGACCGCTAGGGTTTGGGAGAGGGGGTGGCCGGCCACTAAGGTGCGGCCAAGCTATGGCTTTGGTGTAGCCGGCCCCCTCCCTGGCCTCATTATATAGGTGGAACACCCAAGAGTTGGTGTACAAGTCTTCGAATAAGACCCCAACCCAAAACCTTCCATGTGTAGGGAAACCTACCCAAGGTGGGATTCCCACCTCAAGTGGGATTCCCACCTTTCCATGAGGGTGGGTGGCCGGCCACCTTGGGGGAAGTCCACCTTGGACTTTCCCCTCTAGGGTTTGGCTGGCCAAGCTTGTGGAGTCCTTCCGGGACTCCACCTTCCATAGTGCGTTTCTTCCGGACTTTTCTAGAACCTTCTAGAACCTGCCATAAATGCACCGGATCATTTCCAAACTTGGAATATGACTTCCTATATATGAATCTTATTCTCCGGACCGGAACTCCTCGTGATGTCCGGGATCTCATCCGGGACTCCGAACAAATATTCGAACTCCATTCCATATTCAAGTTCTACCATTTCAACATCCAACTTTAAGTGTGTCACCCTACGGTTCGTGAACTATGTGGACATGGTTGAGTACTCACTCCGACCAATAACCAATAGCGGGATCTGGAGATCCATAATGGCTCCCACATATTCAACGATGACTTTAGTGATCGAATGAACCATTCACATACGATACCAATTCCTTTTGTCACGCGATATTTTACTTGTCCGAGGTTTGATCTTCGGTATCACTCTATACCTTGTTCAACCTCGTCTCTGACAAGTACTCTTTACTCGTACCGTGGTATGTGGTCTCTTATGAACTTATTCATATGCTTGCAAGACATTAGACGACATTCCACCGAGAGGGCCCAGAGTATATCTATCCGTCATCGGGATGGACAAATCCCACTGTTGATCCATATGCCTCAACTCATACTTTCCGGATACTTAATCCCACCTTTATAACCACCCATTTACGCAGTGGCGTTTGATGTAATCAAAGTACCTTTCCGGTATAAGTGATTTACATGATCTCATGGTCATAAGGACTAGGTAACTATGTATCGAAAGCTTATAGCAAATAACTTAATGACGAGATCTTATGCTACGCTTAATTGGGTGTGTCCATTACATCATTCATATAATGATATAACCTTGTTATTAATAACATCCAATGTTCATGATTATGAAACTAATCATCTATTAATCAACAAGCTAGTTAAGAGGCTTACTAGGGACTCTTTGTTGTTTACATATCACACATGTATCAATGTTTCGGTTAATACAATTATAGCATGGTATATAAACATTATCATAAACACAAAGATATATAATAACCATTTATTATTGCCTCTTGGGCATATCTCCAACAGTCTCCCACTTGCACTAGAGTCAATAATCTAGTTTACATATGTAAAGATATAACACCTGGCCTTCTGGTGTTTTATCATGTTTTGCTCACGGGAGAGGTTTTAGTCAACGGTTCTGACATGCTCATAAACGTATGTATTTTGCAATTCATATGCGTCTCTCGCATCACCATTTTCCAAATGAGTCGGCATATATGCTTAGTCCTCTGGTGGAACCTTAATTCCGCGGTCTGAAATATGTCACTAATATTGTCACACACAATATAGCTTCAAAGTTCTGACTTTGTCGGAACTACACCAAGTTCTCAAAGAACCTCCTGACTTAACATCCTTTGTCATTGTCAAAACAATGACATATTCTGCCTTCTTTTGTAGAATCCATCACAATATTTAGAACTCTTCTAAATCTAGCATAGACAACTTCTAGCTCATTGTGCTACCTTTTAAACAACACTTAGTCTAATTTGAGATTTGAAATTATATTTTATATGTGACAAAACCAATATCGGTGTAACACCTTACAGCGATTTGTTTGTCATTTCTTCACAAAAATATATATATATATCCTTAGTTCTTCTAAAGTACTCAAGGATATTCTTACTGTCGTTCAATGATCATCATATGAATCATTCTGGTATATGCTCATAACACTTTATAGCACATGATATCTGATTGTGTACATGTTATTCGTGATCTATAATCACTCATGTGTTTTTACTCATTGAGTGTCAAATACACTCAAGTCTTGTTAAACCTTTGTATGCAAAGAACACCTTCTTAATATTTATATATTGAACTACTTCAATATCCATTCTATGTACTTTGACTTAAACTTTATTATGTGTTTTAATCTATCTTCATAGATCTTGACACTAAATATGTTTCAGTCCATATCCTTTCATTGAATTTAATTCTCAATGAAACCTTTTTAATCAATTATATAATTACACTATTTATAATAAACGATATGTCAGCTACATAAAGTATTACAAATATGTCTCAGCGCTCCCACTTAATTTCTTGCAAATGCAAGCATCTTCATCGTTTCTGATGAAATCAAAACTCTTTGACTATTTCATCCGGTGAAGATTCCAACTCCGCAATACTCACTTCATCCAATTGAAGTTCGTATTCCTATCTAGTACTCTACGGACTAGCAAAAGTCTTGGTTGTATCTTGTATACACCTTTAATACACACTTCTGTTAAGTAATATATTTTGCCATCCTACTAGCATATCTCATAAAGAAATATGTAGCGATTACTAGAATAATCCACATAGACTATAAGCATTGCTACGGAAGATCTATTCTTCACGTAGTCAACTCTTTGAACTTTGTCGTAAACAATTTTTCGACAAGTCGTGCTTATTTTAAGGATATTTTATCCAAGTCCATCAATTTCATAGATTCATTTACTTTCAAAAAGTATTCACCTATCTTGGATTTCATGGCGCATAGCCATTTTAACGGAGTCAGGGCCCATCATAACATCTTTGTTTGTAGTTAGTTTATCATTGTTCAAAATCAATCCTTTGTTCACAAATCATTTATTTGATCACAAAGTAAACCATACCTACAAGGTTCAATATGTACTTCGATCTCCATGGCTTAAAACACTTTGTAGTCATGGGAGCCATGATCGTCGTGGCCGCAAACAAATTCGATGCTGCGCTACTCTGATCATTATGCTCAGGTTCATAAACCTTATCAAATTATATTGTCCTCCCACTCAAATACTTCACTAGAAACAATTTCTCGGAAATAAGAAACATTGACAAACACTTTTGTCTTTGTCTCGTGGGAAAGAATTCCCAATTAAATCTCTGGGATAACCAACAAAGACATTCATCCGATTTTGGTTGTAAACTCTTAGACCAAAATTTAAAGAAAGACTATTAGGGTTCATACCCATGCCATAACTCGTATGGTGTCATTTCAACGGATCATGATGATGCTCTATTGTTATCACCAGTATTTGACCAAGCCAGAGGTGGGCCGCGATCAAGGCGAATTTGAAGATATATGCGTGGAGAGATATGTAAATCGGCCTTGTGTATCAAGTTTGGGCTAGTTAGCCCGTGTATCTTTACTTAGTAGGTTACGTAGAGTTTGTCTCGTGCACGGTTTGGTGCACGTCCACATTAGAAAGTCCGTTGGACTATAAATATGTACCTAGGGTTTATGGAATAAACAACAACCAACGTTCAACACAAACCAATCTCGGCGCATCGCCAACTCCTTCGTCTCGAGGGTTCCTCCCGGTAAGCATCATGCTGCCTAGATCGCATCTCGCGATCTAGGCAGCACAAGCCTGCCTAGTTGTTCATGCGTTGCTCGACTGAAGCTTTTTGATGGCGAGCAACGTAGTTATCGTAGACGCGTTAGGGTTAGCATCGTTCTTAGCATCATATGCTCGCGTAGTGCAACCCTTGCGCGTCTAGTCCTTGTGCCTCATCATGAGTGGCGGCACCCCGCTTGATCTTTATTTAGTAGATCTGATCCGTTATGGTCGATCCTTGATTCATCAAGGATTAGTTTAATATCTGCAATAGTTAGGCCTTACAAAGGGTTGGAGGATCCAGCGGCATGCAGGGTGTAGTTTGCTGCCCCTAGACAGGACGTTCCGAGGATCAACCTAGTGTTGGTTTTTAGGCCTTGTCTAGGGCTGGCTTACGTTCGTTGAGCGCGAGGCCCAATCGTGAGTAGGATGATCCGATTATGCGGTGAAAACCCTAGATCGTCGTGGATCTCATACGCTTTATATTGATCAAGCAGGACCACCATATATTCGGCCACCTTGACGAATCATGGGTGAATCGGCTCCCGAGCCGATTCACAGACAACTGAGAGCCGATCGAGGCTCGTATTTAACGTGTACGTGTGTGCCCTGCAGAAACTAAGCGAGGCATCATCCACACCTTCCGACTGTATAGGTGGCACGCCCTTGCGACCCGGCATCGGCGCGCGACCAGGAGGCTTTGCGGGTCGTCGCTCCGAGGGACCAGCCGCAGCCCTAGTCATTCCCGGCTCTACCGTGTTGGTAATACGCCCGCCGGTGGGTTTCAACACACATTCTCGCACGCCCGTGGGACGAATCTTCAACGACAACCATCTCGCTATCCTCATCATAGATGGCGAAAGACACCATACCGTCTTCATCAAAGTGGCAGAAGAAACTCCGGTCACGTACGGGGATCTCACTGGCGAGCTCAAGAAACGACGAGACGTAATCCTCAGCCGACCCTAATCGGCTCTTTCCACAGACCCGCTCCCATGGCATCGATGGAAGGGGTTCAACCTGAAGGCGCACTTGATGGAGTGGACCCCTGCCCCGTCAAGAACGCACCAGGTCGCTGCGAGAGATCAACTTCATGGTGGCTCATTCGCTGCACCATTCACTGAGCCTGGTGAATACGTTGCGCGCCGCTGCGCGTGATCCAGGAGATCATGAGCCATCTCTCCGTCAGGACCAGCCCTAGGGACTCACCAAGGGGAAGCGCTGCCTTCCCGTCCCCGCTGCCATTCGCGTTGGCAGCGCCCGAGGCGCCGAACTCATCGGCTTTGTCGTCTACAAGATTGGTGGTGACCCCTGACTACCAGTTCCTACAGACGCGCCAAGGAGATCCCGCACGGATACGCATGTGCATACGTGCAGACTGCAGCACTGGGCACCCTCGAACCAGGTTGCTATAGCAGGGACTTCTGGGCAAGAGGAGCGCGGAGGCAGACCTGAGAAGAAGGCTAGCAAATACGCCACCCCGACAAAGCTCCCGAGCCCAGCTCCCAGCTGGCTCAACCAGAGGGCAAGCATGGTTAAGTACGCCACCCACGAATCTTCAGGGTTCGGCACCTGCAAGCCATCACCGCGGATCAAACGACCTGAAGATCAGTTCGGCATGATGCCGAAGAGAAAGGCGATCGGCTATACCAAGCCGTACCCCAATGAGTACGAATTGATCCCGCTACCACCCAAATATCGGCTCCCGGACTTCACAAAGTTCAGCGGATCAGATGGCTCCAGCTCCATCGAGCATGTGAGCCGATATTTGGCACAACGGGCATGATCTCAGCGTCGATGAGCTGCGCGTGAGGTACTTCTCGCAGTCCCTCACAGATCGGCTTTGATGGTACACGTCGCTGCCACCGAACTCAATCCAGACCTGGAAGCACTGGAAGAACGGTTCCACGAGCAATATCACTCGAGGCTTCCGAGGCTGGCATTGCCGATCTAGCCCAGTAAGCGCGGAGAAACGGTGTCCGAATACATTCAGCGCTTCAGGACCGTAAGGAACCGATGCTATTCGGTTCATGTAAGCGAAAAGGAAGCAGTCGAATTGGCGGTGGTGGGTCTATCATCATCGATCAAGGAAGTGGCCTCCCAGGCGGACTATCCTTCATTAGCACACATGGTGCAGAAGTTGTCAGCATATGAGCAACGCCACCCGGATATCTACCAAGATAAATTCAAGCGCGTGGTTACCATGGTTGACGCAGGCGAAGATGAAGGTCCTACGGGAGAGCGAGAGGTCGCAGTAGCTGAGTGGACTCGAGCTGCAGGCCCAGTAACTGCAAATGGGTAAAGCCACCAGGGCCTCCAAGAGGGTTCGACTTCGACGTGACGAAACCGAGCAGATTTTCGACCTCTTACTCGCGGAGAAGCACATAAAGGTACCCGAAGGCCACAAGTTTCCTACGGTGCAAGAGCTGAACGGAAAGCCATACTGCAAGTGGCATAACACGTTCACCCACACCACCAACGACTGCAGGGTGTGGCGTCAGCAGATCCAAGTGGCGATAGAAAATGGGCGATTAATTTTTAACCAATACGCCATGAAGGTCGACACACACCCCTTCCCCGCCGTCAACATGGTGGAGTTTACCCACCTTGGAGGGTGCCAGCCTGATTTCTCAGCCAACATCAGTATGGTAGAGCTTGGACACCGCTCTGAGAAGGACGGGGATGAGGACAGCTGCTCTCAGAGCAAGGACACTGAGGGGGCCGCTCCATGCGATCGGCTCCGTCAAGATGGCAAGCGTTACGTCACAGAGGGGGAAGTGAAGAACATAAGATACCAACGACCCCTCTCTGATCACCTCCTCAACAAGTATGTTAGTCGATATGACCAACGCCGGCGATACAACAACAATGATGAAAGAGGTCGTCTGACCAGAAACGACGAAAGGCAAAGCCGGCATAATCATGATGAGGAGCGACAGGAGCGCCATGGCAGGGAGCAGGACGATACGGACAGGCATTGGCATTGCCCCTTCTTCAGACACTGCTGGGATTCAGAAATGAGCCGATTACCAACAATCGGCAACTGCCCGAATGCAACCGGAAGAAGAAGGAGACAGCCAACGTATCCGTGTTCGAGCGCTTAGGGCCTCTCCCACCACAAAACAGACGGGCTGAGACCCCTCCGTTGGAAGATCTCGATGATTCGAAGACGAAGGGGAATACGAAGAAGACAGTGCCACCGTCCAAGGTGGTGCCTGACGGTCTCAGCCATACCCAAAAACGCAGGGTTCAGCGATTGCGCGGTCTGGAGGAAGCTGAAAGGATGTACTTGCATACGCTGAGGAAGGCGCGGCCTGATCTGGCTGTGAAAGTCCAGAGGACCCTGGATGAGGAGGGGCTACCGCAAAGAAAAGAGTGGCGCCCCAAGCAAAAGAGAGCCGATGATGACACATCGGCTGGCACAAACATGGTGTTCATTCGTCCGGCGGGGTGTAGTGCTCCACGATTACAGTGCACCCGACATGGATAACAGCAAGCACACCAACATGCTAAAGTCAGAGATTGGGCTGGTTTTATCCGCCGACATGGACGAGTAGCAAGACTACGTCAATAAGCAACATGGCGAGGCCGATCCTTGCGATCGGCCCTCCGAAACTGATGAAGGGATATTACAAAACCTTCACCGAGCAAGCAACGTGGGGGCCGATTCGAGCAATCGGCCAAAATTGTCCTCACCATCTGCTTTGCCTGGGATCAACGTTTGACCCAATAGGGACTACCTAAGAGCCGATACCATCAATTCTCTTGACAGAATCGGCTCGGGGGGCACCTAGATGGATAAAACACTAAGTATGGAGGCCGATACACAAAGTCGGCCTGAAATTTTTAAATTTTTCATAGCCGATGCATGGCCATCGACTTTAGAATTGAGAAGCAGCCGATGCATGGCCATCGACTCAAGAAATACAATTGTCAACCAGAAGGTCAGCCCTAGTAAATTATGAAGAGAAGCCACAATGGAAGAACTCCTCAAGAGAGAGGTTTAACAGCTCAGATCTTCTCTTCAAGAACAGTGCTAAGGGCAGCTTGGGGCAAAGAGGCGCACTGAGGAAACTCGGGGGGCAGCCCACCTTGAAGGTTCTCTGCAAACCGATTTACGTGCAAATCGGCTGGCTCTGCATGATCAAGCCCAGGCTAATTCGGCTGAGTGTTTGCCTTGGCCAAGACTCGGGGGGCAGCAGGCCTGGTGGATGTTCTGCCTTGCTCTATTTTTTACAAGCCGATTGAGTGATCATCGGCTGATCCTTCATTGCAAACCTTCGTCACAAATGATGAGTGCTAGAAAGGATTATTGGGTTTGGTTGGGAAAGTTCAAAAGTTTCCTGAAGATCCTACATTTTTCTGCCAGATTTAGAAAATCATCAGTTGAAGAAGGAAAGAGCAAATCTCGAAGGACCGATGCGGTGCTATCGGCTCGTTACGCATTGGTAAAGGGGGCGAGTCGGCAAGGACAGTAGAAGAGGGAATCGGCTTAATTAAGCTCGGAAGAAATCGGCAAAATCAAATTGGGAAGAGATTCTTCATTGATGGGCAAGATTTCTTACATGAAGAGCTAATTGCTCTCAAAAGGAAATATGCGGGGTACATTGCCCCGTCTGGTCCTATTCTAGAAGTCCTAATCTACGGGCCGTCACTGCCCTCGTCGTGCCGCTCGCTGCCGTCGGCGCTGCTCCCGGCGGGCTCGTCATCGCTCCAATGGCCGCCGACTGGGCCCTCGTCGTCTTCATCTTCTCCGACAGCGTCATCCTCGTCGCTGTCGAAGTCGCTGAAGTTGCCTGGCCAAGGGCAGAACCGTTTGGCCGGCGGCTCGTCGGAGGAGCTCTCATCGTCGTCTTCCTCCTCCTCTCCCTCCTCCCCTTCCTCCCCGGAAGAGGTGAAGTCGCAGGAGAAGTTGTCATCGTCGCTCCTCCACCGGTTCCCCAACGGCGAGGAAACGGAGGTCACTCTCCCCGTCGGTCGAGGATTTGTCATCCTCGGACCATACGAAGGAGTCATGATCCTCTTTGTCCCACTTCGTTGGGGCGAGGATGTCGTACGCCGCCTGCGTGCCCCACGAGGGCGTCTCCTCTCGGATAGGAGAGGACACGTAGGAAGGACCCGATGAGGAGGAAGAAGAGGAGGACGAAGACATGGTGGTAGAGGAGGGTTTTTTGGAGGCTAGTGCGAAGGGGATGAGGGAGATGACTGTTTG
Organism: Lolium multiflorum; assembly: GCA_030979885.1. Lineage (NCBI taxonomy): Eukaryota > Viridiplantae > Streptophyta > Magnoliopsida > Poales > Poaceae > Lolium > Lolium multiflorum. The sequence goes on from CM061748.1 coordinate 209,941,749, forward strand.
CTGCGGTTAAATAAAAGGGAGCATAGTAAAAATTCAAGGCCACAGCAGTTCCCGAGGAGGTGGTGCCCGAACAGTCTAATCGCGCAGAGAAGTTGAGAAGGCAAGCTATCATGATGAAGGACTCTGCGACGTTTCTGCTCTGCCACGACATGACCCGACGAAAGAAAGAGCGTAATGATTTTGGAAATGTCATTTCCAAAACCGGGGGCATGTGTTATCACCAGATTTGACCAAGCCAGGTGGGCCGCGATCAAGACGAATTTGAAGATATATGCGTGGAGAGATATGTAAATCGGCCTTGTGTATCAAGTTTGGGCTAGTTAGCCCGTGTATCTTTACTTAGTAGGTTACGTAGAGTTTGTCTCGTGCACGGTTTGGTGCACGTCCACATTAGAAAGTCCGCTGGACTATAAATATGTACCTAGGGTTTATGGAATAAACAACAACCAACGTTCAACACAAACCAATCTCGGCGCATCGCCAACTCCTTCGTCTCGAGGGTTCCTCCGGTAAGCATCATGCTGCCTAGATCGCATCTCGCGATCTAGGCAGCACAAGCCTGCCTAGTTGTTCATGCGTTGCTGAAGCGTTTTTGATGGCGAGCAACGTAGTTATCGTAGACGCGTTAGGGTTAGCATCGTTCTTAGCATCATATGCTCGCGTAGTGCAACCCTTGCGCGTCTAGCCGTCCTTGTGCCTCATCATGGGTGCAGGGGCGGCACCCCGCTTGATCTTTATTTAGTAGATCTGATCCGTTATGGTCGATCCTTGATTCATCAAGGATTAGTTTAATATCTGCAATAGTTAGGCCTTACAAAGGGTTGGAGGATCCAGCGGCATGGGTGTAGTTTGCTGCCCCTAGACAGACGTTCCGAGGATCAACCTAGTGTTGGTTTTTAGGCCTTGTCTAGGGCTGGCTTACGTTTACCGTGCGTGAGCGCGAGGCCCAATCGTGAGTAGGATGATCCGATTATGCGGTGAAAACCCTAGATCGTCGTGGATCTCATACGCTTTATATTGATCAAGCAGGACCACCATATATTCGGCCACCTTGGACGAATCATGGGTGAATCGGCTCCCCGAGCCGATTCACAGGACAACCTGAGAGCCGATCGAGGCTCGTATTTAACGTGTACGTGTGTGCCCTGCAGAAACTAAGCGAGGCATCATCCACACCTTCCTGACCAGGTATAGGGTGGCACGCCCTTGCGACCCAGCATCGGCGCGCGACCGAGGCTTGCGGGCCGTCGCTCGAGGGACGGGCAGCCGCAGCCCTAGTCATTCCCGGCTCTACCGTGTTGGCCAGTCACTGCCCGCCGGTGGGTTGGTTTCTGACGCCAACATCTATTCAGTGTAAAAGCGGTAGTCTCTAAAGCATAATCCACAAAAATATAATGGCATCAATATTTTATCTCATCATTGATCCAACAAGGTTTGGATACATCTCTCGGATACTCCATCATCACTATGATACTCCAAGAAACGTGAGTTATAGAACAACTTCATAACTCTCTTAGATGTTTGCTAAAACTCGTAATTCAAGTATTTCCACTATGATCCAATCATAGATATTTGACTTTTCTATTACGATGATTTCCACTTCATGCTGAAATTTATTTGAATCTATTCAAATGTTTCAAACTTCTTCCTTATTGAATATATCCACATATATACTCAATTCATTGTTGGAAGTTTTCATGAAGTAGAAGAATCTCCCGCACACAACTATGCCAGTGAACTACATACATCATCATGTATATTTCCACTAAGTTAGTTGCCCGTTTCAACTCTTGGCCTATGAACGGTATTTTAGTCATTCTCTTTAGAAAATATTTGCAAGTGTCAAACGATTCAAAAATCAAATGACTCCAAAAATCCATTTGCATGGAGTTCCTTCATGCGTTCCTTTCTAACATGACCTAAATGGCGGTTCCACAAATAAGTGGAATTCAAATCATTTGCCTTATGGCATTTTAGCGTCAGTGTTTATGTATGTGTGTTTTCACCATTAAGATTTATAATAACTTATCCATCGTACATGGATTAATGTCATAATTTGAACAACTCATTGTTTTCATTTGACCAGAGCAAAATAACAATTATTAAGTTCTTTATTATAAATTCTAAGGGCTAGATAGAATGCCAACGACGAACATAATAACACTTTATTTTTGTTCTTGACGTGCATTTCTATCATATTTCTTTTCAGTCACTTAGGGTGTGATCAAACTAGAAATACAACCATAACATGTATATCATTTATATACACCTGAGCTAGACTTTCTAGTCTTTTCTTTTCTTTCTGCCAAAATATCTTTTATAGTTTCTCTTTTAGCTTTCCTCATTATTCAGAAAAACACTTCAACATCATAAACTTCTAGATTTGTTAGTCAAATACCAATAACCTTGAGGTTCTTACTTTGAAGTTGATCATCATATGACAAGTGTTCCTGATTTCACTATTAGTAACTTTGTAATATGATGAACAATTTCACTCATAATTTTATCCATCATATCATGACGACTTTCCGAGACCATGTCTGTACATGCTAGGCTCGTAAAGTTTAACCTTAGTATTCACATGTGCAAATCTGGCTTGCACCCGTTGTATGCACTCGTGGAATCTATGACACCCGATCATCACGAGATGCTTCGAAACGACGAGTCTTAGCAACGGTGCATACTAAGGATGATAACTTCATGGATACGCGAATATTATTAGTGCCCCAATAGTTGGAGGATTGTGACGCCTGGCGTCTTCAACCTTCATACATTCCCATAAAACTTATGAGTTTATGTAGTCTCACCAAATTATATTCTATCATCTTGCAATAAGGTCTTAGATATCACATATATCTCATACCTTGATTATTTCTGAAAACTAAATTTTCAGCTCCTTACTTTTCAAACAAATTTGAACATCAAGTTTCACGGAGACAAGATAATTGTAGGTACTAATTGAAACCATAGCTATTTGAATCAACAATGTGAGGTTTACTAAAAGTTTGCAATAGGACTTAATCAATTCTTGATTCTTTAACAATACGGTACCAATCCGTAAAGTTTCTTGTCAGATTTTAACAGTATTTCTATCTCAATTACAAGACTAGCGCATGGTAGAAAACGGATGCCAATACTACAAAATTAATTCAAAATACTACTCAGACTATGTTTATGATAATTAGTTCATGTTTTAATCTAATTACTAATGAACTCCCACTTAATACAACATCCCTCATAGTTGTAAAGTGGTACACGATCCAAATCCACTACACCAAAACCGATCATCACGTGAGATGATGTAGTTTCAATGGTGAACAACAACATGTTGATCATATCATCCATATGACTCGTGTTCAACCTTTCGGTTTCCATTGTCCCGAGGTCATGTCTGTACATGCTAGGCTCGTCAAGCAAACCCAAGTATTCCGCGTGTGCAACATGGCTTACACCCGTTGTATGTTGAGTTTATCACACCCGATCATCACGAGATGCTTCAAAACGAACAATGCAACGGTGCATACGAGGGAAGAACACTTTATTATCTTGATATTAATGTGAGGGATCATCTTATAATGCTACCGTCGCGATCTAAGCAAAATAAGATGCATAAAGGATTAACATCACATGCAATTCATATGTGATATGATATGGCCCTTTTGTCTTTGCGCCTTTGATCTTCATCTCCAAAGCACGGACATGATCTCCATCATCTTCGGGCATGATCTCCATCATCGTCGGCGTAGCGTCAAGGTCCATGGCGCCGTCTTCATGGTTGTTCACCTCATGTAGCAACTATTACAACTACTTTGAAATACTACTCAACATGAAAATAAAAGACAACCATAAGGCTCCTGCCGGTTGCCACAATACAATAATGATCATCTCATACATAGTCATCATCACATTATGGCCATATCACATCACCAAACCCTGCAAAAACAAGTTAGACGTCTCTAATTTGGTTTGCATATTTTACGTGGTTTAGGGTTTTCGAGTGAGATCTAATCTACCTACGAACATGAACCACAACGGTGATACTAGTGTTGTCAATAGAAGAGTAAATTGAATCTTCACTATAGTAGGAGAGACAGACACCCGCAAAGCCACTTATGCAATACAAGTTGCATGTCAAGCGTGGAGCAAATCTCATGAACGCGGTCATGTAAAGTTAGCCCGAGCCGCTTCATCCCACTATGCCACAAAGATGCAAAGTACTCAAACTAAAGACAACATAAGCATCAACGCCCACAAAACCATTGTGTTCTACTCGTGCAACCATCTATGCATAGACACGGCTCTGATACCACTGTAGGATAACGTTGCATAGAAAACAAAAATTTTCCTATCGCGAACACACAATCCAAGCCAAGATGCAATCTAGAAGACGGTAGCAACGAGGGGATGATCAAGACTAACCCTTGAAGAGATTCCAAAGCCTATAAGAGTAGGCTCTTATTGCTGCGGTAGACGATCACTTGCCGCTTGCAAAGCGCGTAGAAGATCTTGATCACGATCGGTTCCGGCGCCACGAACGGGCAGCACCTCCGTACTCGGTCACACGTTCGGTTGTTGATGAAGACGACGTCCACCTCCCCGTTCCAGCGGGCAGCGGAAGTAGTAGCTCCTCTTGAATCCGACAGCACGACGGCGTGGTGTCGGTGGCGGCGGAGCATCGCTTAAGCGTGCGGGATGTGGTGGAGGAGAGAGACCGCTAGGGTTTGGGAGAGGGGTGGCCGGCCACTAAGGGGTGCGGCCAAGCTATGGCTTTGTGTGTAGCCGGCCCCCCCTTGGCCCTCATTATATAGGTGGAACACCCAAGAGTTGGTGTACAAGTCTTCGAATAAGACCCCAACCCAAAACCTTCCATGTGTAGGGAAACCCAAGGTGGGATTCCCACGTCAAGTGGGATTCCCACCTTTCCATGAGGGTGGGTGGCCGGCCACCTTGGGGGAAGTCCACCTTGGACTTTCCCCTCTAGGGTTTGGCTGGCCAAGCTTGTGGAGTCCTTCCGGGACTCCACCTTCCATAGTGCTTCTTCCGGACTTTTCTAGAACCTTCTAGAACCTGCCATAAATGCACCGGATCATTTCCAAACTTGGAATATGACTTCCTATATATGAATCTTATTCTCCGGACCATTCCGGAACTCCTCGTGATGTCCGGGATCTCATCCGGGACTCCGAACAAATATTCGAACTCCATTCCATATTCAAGTTCTACCATTTCAACATCCAACTTTAAGTGTGTCACCCTACGGTTCGTGAACTATGTGGACATGGTTGAGTACTCACTCCGACCAATAACCAATAGCGGGATCTGGAGATCCATAATGGCTCCCACATATTCAACGATGACTTTAGTGATCGAATGAACCATTCACATACGATACCAATTCCTTTTGTCACGCGATATTTTACTTGTCCGAGGTTTGATCTTTGGTATCACTCTATACCTTGTTCAACCTCGTCTCCTGACAAGTACTCTTTACTCGTACCGTGGTATGTGGTCTCTTATGAACTTATTCATATGCTTGCAAGACATTAGACGACATTCCACCGAGAGGGGCCAGAGTATATCTATCCGTCATCGGGATGGACAAATCCCACCGTTGATCCATATGCCTCAACTCATACTTTCCGGATACTTAATCCCACCTTTATAACCACCCATTTACGCAGTGGCGTTTGATGTAATCAAAGTACCTTTCCGGTATAAGTGATTTACATGATCTCATGGTCATAAGGACTAGGTAACTATGTATCGAAAGCTTATAGCAAATAACTTAATGACGAGATCTTATGCTACGCTTAATTGGGTGTGTCCATTACATCATTCATATAATGATATAACCTTGTTATTAATAACATCCAATGTTCATGATTATGAAACTAATCATCTATTAATCAACAAGCTAGTTAAGAGGCTTACTAGGGACTCTTTGTTGTTTACATATCACACATGTATCAATGTTTCGGTTAATACAATTATAGCATGGTATATAAACATTATCATAAACACAAAGATATATAATAACCATTTATTATTGCCTCTTGGGCATATCTCCAACAGTCTGGTAAGACCTTAAGCGGCACCTGTCGAGTTAGCACCAGATCCCGAGATCATGTCCAGGGACGTGATCTTGAAGTAGGTTTTTGCGGATTGCCACTAGAGCAGTTAACTAGTACCTGATCCGTCAGATGAACTAGCCCCAATTACCATTATCCATGTACAATATAGATATGGATGTCAAGTAAAAATAGCAACGGCCTGGAGTCGATAAAAAGAGGGGCTGCGCCAAGTTCTTTATCGAGTAGTACAACTTGAGCCTATGCCTAGGTGCAAGCACCTGCCCATAGGCTCGGGGGCTACTCTTATCGAGAGCATTGTTCATTCTCCCGACAAGATACAAGAGGAAAAATTGTGGTGTCGATTAAAAGCAAGTTGAGCCTACACCCAAGTGCAAACACTTGGCTGTAGCCTCGGGGGCTACTCCCATCGGGAGCGCTGGTCGCGCACCCGATAGAAAAATAACTTCGACATCATCTATGACAATCAAGGTTTGTAGACTCAACTCGATTCTACGACTCGAGTGGAGCCTACTCCCATCGGGAGCACATGGATTTCATCAAGTCCTCCAAAAATATAGTTAAGTTCTTTATCGAGTAGTACAACTTGAGTCTATGCCCAAGTGCAAGCACTTGCCCATAGACTCGGGGCTATCGGGAGTGCTGCCGCGCACCCGATAATTTCAAGAATCGTCGACATCATCTACGCTACACATGATCTTCGACATGGACCTCGCCTTGTATTTCTTCGACTTCGGAGATGGTTATGCTTGGAGTTTCTACGCAAGTCTTCGACTTCCCTATAAACTCGGGCGACATGGGCATACCCTTCGGGTACCCATTATTAGTATACCCGGCTCGGCCCAATATGGAGAAGACCCAATATGGAGAAGGCCCAACAAGGCAACCCGAAGAAGTAGTCGACTAGGACTCTTGTAAAATCCTAGGCTGGTTGCATATATAAAGCCAGCCAGGACACCCAATAGAGGGAGGCCAACAGATAGACAACATAGCTCCGTCTATGGCGGCACCCTGTAAACATACATATGATCATATACTGGATTGCTAGCAGCACGTAGGGATCCTCCACCGAGGGGACCCGGGTACGTCGTGTGCCTAATCTCGTCCCCGGAATCTCCATCGTCGCGCTCTCCCAAAACCCAAGTCTACAATACGTAGGCATTGGCGAGGTGATCCCTCGTCAACGACATCGTCAATATATACTTGTACATTTTTTCCAATCTGTGTTGCCAAGCACTTCTGCATCATCCGTTGATATGTTGCTCCCGCTTTTTTCAGACCAAAAGGCATTGTTCTATAGCAGAACACGCCATAAGGTGTTATGAATGCTGTCTTGACTTCATCATCTTCTTTTAGTCTGATCTGGTTATAACCAGAGTATGAGTCCAGGAAGGAAAGACGTTCGCATCCTGCCGTGGAGTCGATGATTTGATCGATCCTTGGGAGGGAAAGTGATCCTTTGGACAGTGTTTATTGAGGCACGTAAAGTCGACACACATGCGGAGGACTTTCGTGTTTTTCTTCGGGACCAGCATTGGGTTAGCTACCCACGTGGCTTCTGTATGTAACTCCTTGATAAAACCAGCTTCTCTGAGTCGATCAATCTCTGACAGCATAGCTTTGCGATTTGGTTCCGAAAAACGCCGCAAAGGTTGTTTGATTGGTCTCGCTATTGGATCCAAATTCAAGTGGTGCTCGGCAAGTTCCCTGGGTACTCCTGGCATGTTAGCTGGACACCATGCGAAGATTTTCCAGTGCTCCCGGAGGAACTCGACGAGCGCGCTTTCCTATGCGAGGTCCATATTTATTGCAATGGACGTCGTTTTCTTTGGGTCCGTTGGGTGAATCTGCACCTATTTTGAATCCTTAGTAGTGTTGAAGGTTGGTTCCCTGAGTGGCCTTCCTGTATCTGGCAACACATCATAATAAGTTGTGAGCCTTGACGCCATATACTCTGCTTGCATCCCGAAAGTTTCCGACAGTCGATGAAAATCCTTTTCGCATTTATCAGCTAGCGCGAAACTTCCCTTGACTGTAATTGGTCCCTTAGGTCCAGGCAACCTCCACAACATGTACGTGTAATGTGGTACCGCCATAAACCTGGCATATGCTGGTCGTCCCAACAAGGCGTGATATTGCGACGGAAATCCACAACTTCAAACTCCAGCTTTTCTATCCTGTAGTTTTCTCGGGTCCCAAACTGAACGTCGAGATTGATCTTCCCCAACGGATAACTCGGCTTCTCTGGCGTGATTCCATGGAAACGTGTGTCGTTGGTTTTAGATTTGCAGGGATATGTTCATCTTCCTTAGTGTATCTGCATACATAAGGTTTAAATGCCGCCATCTATAAAGACTCTCGACACGTCAAACCCAGCGATTACTGCGGGTAAGATAAGTGCAGATTGCCCTGGTCGAGGAACTTGTCGGGTGATCCGCAATTGTGAAGCCAATGTCCTGTCCCGACAATTTAGGTACTCAACCGTTGGTGGAGGCATCTTCTGCCATGAATATCTGTCGCGAGATTACTTCTGAGCCCTATTAGATGGCCTAGCTTTCTGAATCATCGAGACCGCGCCGTTGGAGTTGGGATCGACATATGGAGGTGGGTGTGGTGTTGCCGCTATTCTGAGCTGGTGCCGATTTTCGTCCGTAATTGCGGGAGGAGGTGGAAGGTGGATCTCACTCCTGGGCCCTTGGGGGTTTCTATTTATTGCTTGAGCATTGGCTATTCCTGCAACCCGCAACATTGCTTGAAAATTGCGACAATCCTTCTGCAGATGTCCTGACTGCCTCTTCCCGTTACTGTCGAGATAAAAATGCATCTGACATGGCCTGTTCATCATATCCTCGGGAGACACATATGGTCTTTGAAACCTTGGCCCACTATTTTGCCTGTTACTACGGAAATCACCTCTGTTGTCGCCTTGTTGCTCGTTACTCCTTTGATAATCGTCTCGACTGTTTCCTCCAGTGTTTCCTCGGAAACCAGCTGATATGTGGCCAGGAGCATCATTACTATAGAACTGTCGAGAGAATCGTCGTCTACTTTGGAAATTTTGACTGCGGTCCTCCTCTGGCGATCTATGTCGCTTGTTGTGTATAGCATCTTCTCCGTCTGCCCATCTGTTTGCTATTTCCATCAATGCTGAAATTGTCTTTGGGTTGGTTCTCCCCAAGTCTTCGACGAAATCTCCTCGTCGAATTCCTGCCACAAACGCATCTATTGCCCTCTCGTCAGATATGTCCTCTGCCGAGTTTTTGATAATGTTCCACCTCTGTATATATTTCCTCATTGACTCATCATGTTTCTGTCTACACGACCTCAACTCTTCTAATGACGCGGGTTTTTTGCAGGTGGATCGGAAATTCTTCACGAAGATATCCTCAAAACTATCCCAGCTATCGATGGAACCTGGGGGAAGTTTCTTTATCCAAGATCGCGCAGCTCCGCTCAAGTGTACTTGGATGCTCTGCATGGTTGTTGCCCTGGTGCCGCCTATCAGCTTCACCATCTCGAGGTAATCAACGAGCCAATCTTCGGGATCCTGTAAACCGTCGAATTTCTTGAAATTTTCGGGTAACTTAAACCCTGACGGGACTCGAGTTTTTCGAACTCGTCTCGTAAAACACGGGAGTCCACACATATCTTCCTCAGCAACCTCCGGTGACTGTCGATGTTCTCTTCTTTCTTGCCGCGCTCTGTCCACCCTTGCCTGAGCCGCTGAATCCCTTGCTCTCGGTGGAGCTTGCACTACTGCGGTGGGTCGCGGACTATTTTGCCTTGTTGTTCCTTCGGGAGGTGTAGCTACGAACGCTGTTCCCATGGCTCCAACTCCTGCCATTGCCATGTTAAACAATGCTTCTCTCGGGTCCCCAGGAGGTGGTCTGGACGCGAGGATGAAAGCTTGCGTTGCCATATACCCAGCTTCCGGTGTTTTAGGGATAATATTTCCCCTTGTGTCGATGGACATAAAAGACATGTCGAGGTTTTGAATTATGTTCTCCCTATCTGCTTCAGGTATATTTTGCAGCCGAGATCTTGCTCTCCTCCGAGCTTCTCTGTGACTATCTCCCGAAGTTCCTGACTGTCGGCTTAAATCTGCTCGTCGCCTGCTTGACGCAGAAGCTGCCTCCTTTCTTCTGTTTAGTTCAGCTGTCTCTTTTTCCAATTCTCTGCTCACACGAGCGAGTCTATATTGATAAGCTTGCAGCTCTTCTGCCGTAGCAGTTGTAGTCATCGGTTCTGAACCTTCCATGGCTCTCGCAGCTCTGTCCCACGCTTCTTGCGGGAGCTGAACTTTTAAACGTGGAGTAGTCCCAACATATTTGTTGCCTCGACCTCTCCTGAGATCAGCGGGATCGACATATGGGTTTCCCGGATTGTCGAAAGCCTCTGACGTTTCCGGCTCTGCTCGGTTTGTTTCTTCGATGGCGTAGATCTGATGATATTTTGAATTTTGATTTTTGTCCGGATTGGTGACACCATCGTGAAGATTGGTGAAGACCTTTCCAATAACAACAGATCTGTCGATGAAATTGAAGCTGTCGACGCTGTCTGAGTCGCTGCTTATATCAGAGTCCGCAGACGACTCGAAGGACATGTCCCTGAAGATATTGGCGAGCTTTTCGCTTGCCTTGGTGTTGATGAAGCGTGGCGACGAAAGCTCTTCATCGCTTGACGAAAAATCGGAATCGATCGCTGATAATTCCGACGAGATCGGAACTTCGAGACGATAAGATCCTTCCTTGTCGACGCCGAATCGGAATTCTCCGAACGTCATCATGATGGGCTCCTCCAGATACGCACATGCATCCAAACGGGAGGGCGGGTGAGGAATAAAATCGACTAGATCAGTTTCGACCTGTTTACCTCGATCCATCGCGTTGCTTGCCACGAAGTCGACGATCTTGAACGTGCCATCGAGATTAGCTCCTTGTCGCCTCTAATTCCCACAGACGGCGCCAATTGACAAGGTATTAACTTGTCAATGCCTACGTATTGTAGACTAGGGTTTTGTTAGAAGTAGAGGGCAAGTAGATCTCGAAGGTTTCAGCCGAAAAGTACTCGACGATTGTAAAACTAGGGTTATATTGACAATAGATTCGATCCCTTTCTTCGTCCCTCGACTCCCCTTATATAGGAGGCGGAGCCGAGGGATTCGTAATACACAAGTTTACAGAGTCCGGGAGGGTTTCTAACCCGTCCCGTATAATTACAAGTCTCTATATTTCCTAATACAACTTTAACTTTCCTTAATACTAACTGGGCTTCCGAACTTCATATCCTTCGACTTGTGGGCCTTCAGTAAACCACGGGTACCATCTTCGGCAGGCCTATTGGGGGTGCCTATGTCACTCGGTACTAGGGTTTTCGCGACGGGGAGATTAAGTAGGCGAAGGGGGGTGCCCGAGGGGACCACACCATATGGCGGCGCGGCCAGGGGTGGGGCCGCGCCGCCCTATGGGGTGGCTGCCTCGTCGCCCCTCTTCGTCTCCTCTTCGGACTTCTGGAAGGCTCCGTGCAAAATAAGACCGTGGGCTTTTGTTTCGTCCAATTTCAAGAATATTTCCCGTGTAGGATTTCTGAAACAAAAAACAGCAGAAAACAGGAATTGGCGCTTCGGCATCTTGTTAATAGGTTAGTGCCGGAAAATGCATCAAAACATTATAAAGTATGACTAAAACATGTTGGTATTATCATAAAACTAGCATGGAACATAAGAAATTATAGATGCGTTGGAGACGTATCACGCAGCGGCGGTTGTGGTGCGAGTGGAGCTGTGGGAGAACGAGCAACGCGGCCGGTGGACTTTTAAGGGCGGCCGCGTGCGGGATACGATGCCATTGAAGGCGGCGCAGAAGCTCAGCCGCCGCCCGCCAGTGCACGCGCAGAACAGCCAGCCGCGACATTGATGGCGAAGGTTGCGGCGCAGACGCGGAAGCGTTGACGACGGAAGTGATGGCCGCCGAAGCGATGCCCTCGATGCAGGCTCTCTGCCAGGCGGGCCCGGTGGAGACGCGAGCGGACACTTTGCGTGTCCGCGCAGCCTCCGCAGAGACGCAAACCTGCGCATATTTGGGCCAGGTTTGCGTCACCGCGGACGGCCCGGTCACTTTGCGTCGTGTCGCTGGAGAGGGTGCCAGACGCATTTACGGTCAAAGCGGACACAAACGGTTGCTCAGCATCCGTTTGCGTCACGCCCCGCTGGAGATGGCCTAAGAATGCACATTGCACGAACGTGTACTGCGGCTATAGGCCTATAGCTAGCTAGCTAGTAGAATGTACCCTACAGCACTACATGTATGGGAGTAGTACTGGAAGGTAGCGAAGATGATTTTCTCTGGGTACACTTGCAAACGGTTGAAAATTGGTACTGCATGCCAATAACCATCCAATTACATGTACGTCATACAGTTCATAAATATATACACGTACGTAAGCACATATACGGTGATACATAGTATGCACATGCCATTAGAGACACTCTAATTGGTAAGCATCTGGCGTTGGATGCAATGATCATTAATCACATACGTGCATTTATAATGGGCTACTTCACTGGTTGTTGGCATTTTTATCCTCTAGACCTCTACTTCTTGTTTGAGGGGTTTACAAAATCTTACCAGGTGACGAAACGGTCCCCTCCCGTTGCGGCTATTTGGGGGTGCCACCTAGGGGCGGAGCCACAAACATAATTAAGAAAGGGTATTTATGATGTTACGAGGAAACACAAAGGATGAAAATATGGCACATACTTTCGAAGAAGCTAAAAAAGCAGGTGAAATCTCACTCGGATTGCCTCCTGCTCTACATCTTGGAGTTACTAAGCTCTTTTGGTATGCTCTTAATGAGCCCCAGCACCTTTGGAAACAGTCGAGTTAGATTGCCCAGCTCAAAGACAAATGTTGGCAGTTCGGCATTGAAGTTGTTCTCTGATATATCAAGTTCCTTCAAACTTTTGAGACCGAGGGGAGGAGTAGTTTTAAATAGAAGTAAAGTAAACAGATTCAAGTTAGCCCATTTGGTTCGGCCTTTTTTCTCAGAAAAATCCAAATGATGAATTTGGGATGTCATGCCCTCTACCTTGTTGATATCTATGGAATTGTTTTCAAAGACAAAATGTCCGAAGGCCCCACCATTGGTTGATTCTTCATGTCCAAATACAATGCAAATCCTATTGAACTGCGTAAATTTCCTCCGCTTTGGGTGAGATGGGGAATGGGCATGCATTGGTCCATGTGCTCGGCAGGCGATAGTGGCATGGTTAAAAAAATTGTGTTGGTGTTGAGTTATATTCGATTCAGATTTCTCTGCAGTTTTTGTTGGTTGTTCTCTACCTTAATCTTTCATTTTCTCACTGGTGGTTGTCGCCCGTGAGCTTTCCTGGGCAGGGAGAGGATATCGTCCTCTCCCTTACTTGTACAGATGTGTTGGGGACAACGTGAGCACAAGGCTTATTCTTGTGGGCTTAGTACCGTTTCTCGGTGTTGTTATGGCAACTCCTTTGTAATGGATGTTATACAGGATATCCTTGGCTTACAACATGAAAATGGACCAAAATGCATGGCTCTTTTCTAAAACTTTAGCACACGATAGATCTGAATTTTTCACAAATTGGTCTCTTTCTATGACGTCCAGGGTAGGGCGTCATGCTAGATAGTATAATGTGCTGGCCTAGGTTACCATGGTAGATATGACACCTCAGGCTAGGGAATCATGCTATCTAGCACGGTGCCCTAGCTGAAGTTTCATAAATTGGCATTTTTTGTGCCCTAGCCAAAGTTCCAGAAATTGGCATTTTTTGTCCATTTTCTTCATGCAGTGAAGTGGGCAGGTTTTATATCGGATGCTTTTCTTGCCCTAAGGTGATATCACCTTCAGCCGATGGTACGATGCCCTTCAAGCTAGGGCAAGGAGGGACAAGGGCCCCGATCGAACATGGAGGGGGAGAATGTATCCTATGAAACGACACAACTTATGCACCAGCTGCACTGGTGAATTATGGGCCTTTGGATGTAAATCTAAGAAACATGGTCCAGGGAGAAGGTGGTCTGCTTGCACAATTACAGAAAAGGCCTTGTAATGTCTTCGAAATTAAGCAAATTGTCATCGACAGAGTACAGATCCGGTTATGTCTCTCCGAAACTCAGGTCGTATCTCTCCTTCTAGCATGTTCCTTGCTTCTATAGCACATGCGAGCTCGGGTGAGCCAAGTTTCTCTCTCTATCTTATTATCCTCCATGCAAATTATTTCTGTATTGGGGATTTCTACTGGGAATTATGGTCTGGAGAGAAGCTCGGGATGGTATCGGGATTGGGATCTCATTAGATCTCAGATTTTTCATGGGGGCTCCAAAGCTCATGAGATAAAGAGATTGATTGAATTGCACTTGGCTATGTTTGAGTGAAATTCGGCGTCGTTTATGTGTGCTGGAAGCCAAAGGATCTGACTTGCAGCGGTACATGGGAGGGCAAGAGGAAGACGATGAGGCTCGGACTAGGAAGCATTTTTCTTGCAATTTGAAGATACTAAAAGGATGGCTTTGTAAAATTTACCAGCATTCCACCTCTGGTTTAATCTGGTACCCTCATTTTCCATTAAAAGGCTCATAAACCATGGTGCAGCTGGTGCATAAATTTGTCTTTTTTTAACATAAAAGATATCTTAACCTTCAACTATCACAGTACAGGATTACAAAGCACTGAAAAGAAGAGCTAGCAATAGTAAGCTGCACATAACAGATTCTTGAAAACCATGCTAAGCATAGAAGGTACCGAAGACTACAACGGGAGTCAAATAGCGGTCGTTTGTCCGACGACAGCTCGGGCTCGAACTTGTTGTGGTTGCAATCTCCAAGGGCCTTCTATGTGCTTCATACCAGTTGATGCCCCGCGCTTGACTCTCCCAACGGTCTATCTGGCGTATGCACTTGAGGCTTGTAAGGATTGAGCTGTGGATATTGAATAGCCTTCACCGAGCTCAAACTCAAAGGTCCCCCTGTCAAATCTGAGGATCAACAACGAAGGTGTTGTCATCCACCTCCGGTGACACAGCCCGAACAACACAGGGACGGCATCTTCAACATGAGAGTCATCAATCGAAGTTAAACTTGTGCAGCATAAGAATGTAAGATAAACTTGCTCTATTACACCTACTAGGCTGCCATTGATTGAAAGTTGTTGTGTATGAACACAGTAATGCATGCTGCAAAGATGTGACGATTGTACTAACTTTGCTCCTCAAGTTCACACAACTAAAATGATTCCAGTTGAAATAGTTTCTCCGGGCAGCATAACCAATAGGTGTTGAACCAAACTCAGGGATCTCTATATACATCTCATTCCAGGCTATGTTGACGTACCCACAAATGGAGATCATATTCAGAATAGAGGTGCCATCAGGAAGATAAAGCACACGGCAGTTCATTATGGATTTCAGCGCCATTGCATCCACTATCAGCACCTGGCCATTATCTTCAGTTCGGCGATAGTGAACATCACACACAATAACCGGAAGTGCATAAATTTGTCTGTTTCACTGGATGCACTCTCCATGGAGGGAGATGGTCAGATACCAGCTCGCTTCTCCTGGATCACACAAGGGTGTGTTTCACCTAAGCTCATGAATCATGAGTATGCCATTGTCCTAGTGCTTTGTTGGCGATGGAGAACTTCCATGTCTCCAAGCTGGACTTTTGTTTTTCCTTTTTGTTTGCTTACTGATTTTGTTGCTTGTAAGCTGCTTTCACCATAATCGTTTGGACCCGTATTAATTTAAAGTCGAACTTAAAACCTTTCATCAAAAGTGTGTGCCTCAAGAGGCTCAATATAACACTTACAAGGTCAGGATAAACCAGAGTACAGTACACAGTAGTATTGTTGTTCTGCTTAAATGGCAATCCACATAAGCAAATATAAGGTATGGTCCATGATTTAATTACAATATGGTGCAAAATTGCAATAACAGAAGTAAAATTTACTAGCTAGTTTTTTTCAATACAGCTTCTGCACTCGGCCACTCGCACATGTACTACATATGGACGCACACCATCTTCATCCTCTTCTTATTCATAAATAACATAACACGCCATATTCCATACATAACAAACATAAGACATTCAAAATATTCAGATTACACGCATCTGATTGGTGCCTGTCGTGCCGTGCCACGCATACATATAATCAGCAGTGTCTCAGCACCATCCGTCATAGCATGCACCCAATCCATTCCTTCCAAAAAACACCTAGGTAATCATGTTCTCTCCTCATACTACTGGCTACAGCATTCATCAATCAAACGAACCATCTCAAAAGTCTACAGCTCTCATCAGTCCTCTGACAGCCCCGACTTGCTCCTCAGGTGCTCCTTGAACTCCATGATGTCCCCTCCCCACCGCGTCACTGCCTGATTCTCGCACACCCAAATCTCCTCTGCCACCTGGTTGATCAGACGGAAGTCGTGGCTCACCAGCACCAGGCCACCATCCCACTCCCTCAGGGCCTCCGCCAGCGAGTCGATCGTCTCGATGTCCAGGTGGTTCGTTGGCTCGTCCAGTAGCAGCAGCTGCGGCTCCCGCCACGCCAGCCACGCGAAGATCACCCGGCTCCGCTGCCCGTCCGACAGGTTCCGCATCGGCATCACCTGCGCCTTGCCTGACAGCCCGAACCGCCCAATCGCTGCCCTCATCCGCTCCTCCTCGTTGCCCGGATACTCGTTCAGCATGTACTGCAGCGCCGACAGCTCCAAGTCCAGCTTCTCCGCCAGGTGCTGGTGGAACTGCGCGATCCGCAGGTGGTTGTGCCGCCGCACCATCCCATCCAGCGGCACAAGCTCACCCGTCATCAGCTTCAGCAGAGTGCTCTTCCCCGCACCGTTCGGGCCCACCAGCGCCACCCGAGAGTCCAGGTCCACGCCGAAGTCCAGCTTCTTGTAGATCAGGTTCTCTGGCGTGTACCCGAACGTCACCTCCACAAACTGCAGCACAGGCGGCGGGAGCTTGCCAACGTTCGTGAAGCGGAACGTCAGGATCCTGTCCCTTGCGACCTTCTCCGTCAGCCCTCCGCGCTCCATCTTAGCAAGCGTTTTCTCCTTGCTCTGAGCCTGCCGTGCCAGCTTTGCAGACCCGTGCCCGAAACGCGCGATGTACTCCTTCATCGCAGAGATCTGATCCTGCTCCCATCTGTACTGCTTCATCTGGTTCTCTTCCAGTTCAGACCGTGTCTGAACGTACTGGTCAAAATTGCCAGTGTACAGCTTAAGCTTCCTGTTCTGCATGTGGATGATATTCGTACATACTCCATTCAGAAAATCTTGGGAGTGTGATATCACAACAAGTATACGGTCAAATTTCTTCAGTGTTTCTTCCAACCACACACATGCCTCAAGATCTGCAAATATTGGCTTGCAAATGTTAGTCCACAATAGCATATTTGTCTTCAGAGATCGTTTATCCCAGTCACCCTCAAACATGCTCACTTCAGCGAGAACAGGCACTTGAAAGATATCACGCTATTTACAAACATTCCTAAACATGATAAAAATACTTGTGCCTATGAAAGATGAGAAAACAAAGGCCTGCAGGTGAATCAAATAATCTAGCAGCGCTGTCTAACAATCAACTCAAAGTAAATCTAGGGCCAACTGGTACCCCTGAATAATTAGAATCGATGTATGAAATCACATTTCATCCTACCACTGAACAATTTAGTAGGTCTAACAAATATGGGATTTAATACCCAAATGTGTCAAGACATAAACATCTATGTCCATGGTGATATATGTGTTAAGAAAATCGGTACCGCTAAATAAGTAGAATCGTAGTACGAAATCACATTTCATCCTACCACTGACCAGTTTAGTAGGTCTAACAAATTCAGGATTTAAAACCCAAATGTGTCAAGACATGTACATCTATGTTCATGGTGGTATATGTGTTAAGCAGACTAACAGATTCTACATAGCCGAAGCATTCCTACTGAAGGTACATACAACTGTTCATCATAATGAAGGAAGCCATGCCAGAGCATTGGAACTCGGCAAAATGAAGCATATAAACAAAACATCGACTCTATATGCATCAATTCACAACTATGAACTCACTGTACACTGGGGAGAATACTTAGGGATTCTTTGTTTGCCTTAATCTCACTGATAATAGATCACACCCTTCACATAGGGAGATCAACTAGCAATTCAGCTTATACTTCGGACTGAAGATAAGCCCTACACAGAAGACATTATCTTGCTAAAAAAGATAAGCAATCTCAGCCAGCCTACTTGAAGACAAGTATGTTCAAAATTGATGCGATTCAACCGTCAAACAAGCATGTATTCGTTGACACTCTAAAATACCAAGCTGACGATATTGCATTGGACTAAATACATGGGACAGCCAAGAAACGTGCCCCATTTTAATATTCAAAACTGGCTAATGCATTGCAATCTAGAATGTGCCAGATTCAGTCATGGAAAGCTCACTGGAACATGTTATTTTGTATTAAAATCCACACTTCTAACACTGGTTACAGAAAATCTCACCGAGATGATTGGTAGGCTCGTCAAGCAAGAGGATGGTTGGGTTCATGAAGAGAGCTCTTGCCAAAGCAATCCTCATGCGCCAACCACCAGAAAAATCTCTAGTTTTCTTGGCCTGCATCTGCTTGTTAAAACCCAAGCCAAACAGAATCTCTGCAGCACGCTTCTCTGCGGTGGACGCATCAATTGCTTCTAATCGCTCATAAACACGCTCTAAAGCTTCACCTCCACCATCATCCTACATATGCCAGCATGGAAATTCGTCAGAACATCTTCAGAAACGATCCAGTTATAGCTTATAAGCACAACATGGAAGGCATGTCAAAAGGAGCAGGTTGAAAAAAAAAACATGATGATAATAACAAGTTTGATTGATCAGAAACATACTTGAGCAGCCAAAATCTCAGCTTCCTTTTCAAGCTTGACTCTCTCTTCATCGCAACTAATGACTGCTCCAAGCGCGGACATGTCCGAAGCCTCGATCTCGTGGCTGAGGTGGTAAATATCCATGTGCTGAGGTATCGGAAGCTCTCTGCATCCTATTGCTTTGAGAAGGCAAGATTTTCCACAGCCGTTCAGACCAAGCAGACCATAGCGCCTGAGATGGAATAAGCCCATTATTAAACAAGACGACAGAAGCGAGATGCTTGGAAAGAGTTCGATCATGGCATTATTGTAATAATACCTGCCATAGTTGAGCTCCAGCTCGGTGTCTACAAGTAGATCGTGGCCGTGGAATGTTAAAGTGAGAGACTCTATCTGCAAGCGGGCGTTCGAGATAGAAAAGTGTGTTAGGTCATTTCATGCCCTACCTTAGTGGAAAATGCCTGGGGCATTGGGAGCAGCAAGGGAAACTGATGCATGATAATTTGGTAGCATTATTGAAAATTGCTAAAGATTTAAATGTTACAAACATTCTATGTAAATCCTACAACCCAATCCAAAAGGGCCTAAAAGTGTGTTAGAAGATGAGCCGGATCCAGGCATCAGAGAGTAGTATGGTATCGCCTGATCTAGCAGTATTGAACTGGTTGGGGGTATCTATCTATGGAGGTAGAAATAAATTATTCTAAAAGTTTGTCATATATTATAATCTGAGACAGAATCAAGTACACATCATAGTTTCTGTTTGTTTTTTCCACCTTAGGAAGATTAGTTTTGGTGTGGATGCGGCAGTTCATCCACGAAGCACGCGCAGGCAGGCAGGCGCTAGTAACAATCTTTAACGACAGTATTCGAAAGATTAATCTGTAACTGTCATAACAGAAAGAAAAGGAGAGGGGAGCGGGGAACGGGGAGATGTCTCTCACGTGGATGTCCCTGGAGAGCGGGTGGGAGGTGAGGACGGCTGTGCAGGTGCGGTCGGAGAGGTGGACGGCGGCGAGGGCGTCGGCGGCGGCCTTGGCGGAAGAGGAGGTCGACGAGGGGGCGGGCACCATGGCGCCCCTCTTTGCGGCGGCGGCGGCCTTCTTCTGCGCGGCCTTCTTCTTGCTGGCGTCGGACACCATGGCTGGCTTGGCTGGCTGAGAGGGAGGTGGCGCCGGTGTGGAGTTTCGCCGGGACGGGAGAAGAAGGAAGAAGGATGGTGGATTGGTGGGCTTGGCCTTCCAGAAACCTCTTCCAACTTCGACTCGTCCACACAGATTCTTGACACGTGTTGTGGCTCTCTTCTTTCCTGCCGCCACGCGTCCATAGGCATGAGCTCCCCATCCATCCAGGTGACTTGTGCCAAGTCAAACATTACAAAATTGACATTTTTAAAAAAAATAGCAATATTTATGACTCTACAATAGCATTATTAAATTTATTAGTTATAGCAAACTAATTTGATATGATGATATCATATGTGTTGCTATTTTTTGTAAAATGTTAAAAGTTTAACTTAAGCAAAAAAAAATAGGTGTACTACACTTATTGATGGAAGGAGGAAGAAATGAACACATCATTGTGCCTCTCATGGTTTTCCCCTTATAAACAAGGGTGAAGGATTATTTTAGAAGGTTGCAAATGGCTTTTCTAGCAGACACTCAAAACACAAGAGTATGATAATTGTTGAGGAACTATTGCTGAAAAGACCTTGCAAATAAAAAAGATGCAACACTAACCTAGAGGCACCTCTAACTAGCTTTCGTGTAGCCCACAAATGCCCTCCATCTCCGTCGATGCCGGAGCATAGGCCGAAGGGAGAGGAGACGTGGCACCGCCCGAAGACCCTAGGAAGCTCTATCGCGATGAGGCTTTGTGAGCCGAAGACAAGGTCCGCCCCATCGAGTGAACCATGGCAGTTGTGATGCAAAGGATTGGGAGCAACCTCGGATCCCACGGGTCCCAATTATGAAGCCTCTGCTCGATGCCATCGAGGAACACAACTGGATCCGTCTACAGCACGCTGCTCTCCTAAATCATGACCACCCTCCACTCACCAACTCATATGTAGCATCCTAATAGTCTCGCAGGGACGCCGAATATAGTGTCGTCGAAGCGAGGTCGAGTCAGAGTAACAAAATACCACGTCGAGTTCGACATCGTTACCGCCCCAGAAACCACGGTCACGAACCAGTAACGCCACCAACTCGTCAACAGCGGGACCAAGAGCACCATCGCATAGCAAACGACCCTATACACATTTATTCTCCATGGTGACACCTCCTTCACCACAAAATTGCCGGAAAACACAATACTCCTACTATATACACACCAAAACCATAGATCCGAAAATTCCCCGCTCTCTCGTGGCCGAAGCGTCAAACAGAGAGTCGGTGGCGGAAAGAGAAAAGTGTGTCGCATCTCTTTCCACCTATCTAGCAAAGTAGAAGAAAGGGAATATGGGAAGGGGTTTGATGGATTCAATGTTGGTTTTACCTCTCTGTTTGTTTGGTGTCAGATAGGAGAAGATCGGTAAGGAAATTTTACACTATAGATATTATCCCCCTCATCTTGACGATACTCAAAGTTGCTCTCATACCAAACCTTGTTTGCCATTCACCTTTAGGTTTGAGATCCACAAGCTTTTGCAATGCTATTTACCAAACCACATCTAATTTGTAGCCATCAAATTGGAGGAGCCGTAGCGTGATTACATTCATCCATCCCAACAAGCTTTGATCGAGGCCAGAGGCATTAGCAAAGGTGATATAATTGTTGCTTGATGTTTGCAGTGGACTCACTACTAGGAAAAACATTACCCGCGGTGCACCACTTTTTGCCACGAGTGACGCAATATGCATACGTCACGGCTAGCACACCGCTGCGTTAGTTAAGAAGAGGCTTGTGCGGTGGAAGGAATGGTGGAATGCCTTTTCTTAAACACTCATGGGAATGTTTCTCTCAGACAAATCATTTTGGTTCCTCATTGCTTGAGAAAACTTATGTATGAGTATTTTTTTCTATCAAGCCATGTAAAGCAGTAATGGTGTGCCATATAGGTTCCTCCGGAAAGCAGAAATGCCTCTCGGAATGACAAGTATCATGTAGTAATATCATGTATATATGATACTTTTCTTTGGTTAGTCTTGCAAAAAACATTCTAAGGCTGGTCAGAGTGGCAAGTATCATGTAGTAATATCATGTATATATGATACTTATGTATGATACTATTTCTATAGTGAGTAGTATCATGGAGTTGTATCATAGTTATGATATATTTATTGTTTTTTATAATTTCAATGAAAATTTGTGTACAAGATTTGTTTGATATTATTTTTTCTCGTGATATGCGCTATGATACAGTATCCACCTATGTTACTCTAATTTTATCCTTTCTCTTTAATTAGGAGCCATATCAGCATTTTTTTGGAACCAATATGCATGATACTTATTAAGATACTAGCACTATAGCTAGCCTAACGAGATCACCAGCCTGCTTGAGAAATGGCCAAAATTAATGGCATATAGCAAGCAAGATCTTTCGGGTATACAGGAAGCCATTAGTGGCATATCCAAACGTATAATTTCTTGCTTTACATTCATAGTATCGAATCACACTAATTTAATTCATTATCACAAAATCTGTTCAAAAAAATCATTATCACAGAAGCGATTGCACACCGCTGCGTTAGTTGAGAAGAGGCTTGTGCGGTGGAAAGAATGGTGGAATGCCTTTTCTTAAACACTCATGGGAATGTTTCTCTCAGACAAATCATTTTGGTTCCTCATTGCTTGAGAAAACTTATGTATGAGTATTTTTTCTATCAAGCCATGTAAAGCAGTAATGGTGTGCCATATAGGTTCCTCCGAAAAGCAGAAATGCCTCTCGGAATGACAAGTATCGTGTAGTAATATCATGTATATATGATATTTTTCTTTGGTTAGTCTTGCAAAAAACATTCTAAGGGAGCGGCAAGTATCATGTAGTAATATCATGTATATATGATATTTATGTATGCTACTATTTCTATAGTGAGTAGTATCATGGAGTTGTATCATAGTTATGATATATTTATTGTTTTTTATAATTTCAATGAAAATATGTGTACAAGATTTATTTGGTATTATTTTTTCTCGTGATATGCGCTATGATACAGTATCCACCTATGTTACTCTAATTTTATCTTTTCTCTTTAATTAGGAGCCATATCAGCATTTTTTTGGAACCAATATACATGATACTTATTAAGATACTAGCACTATAGCTAGCGTAACGAGATCACCAGCCTGCTTGAGAAATGGCCAGAATTAATGGCATATAGCAAGCAAGATCTTTCGGGTATACAGGAAGCCATTAGTGGCATATCCAAACTATAATTTCTTCCTTTACATTCATAGTATCGAATCACACTAATTTAATTCATTATCATAGAATCTGTTTAAAAAAATCATTATCACAGAAGCGATTGCAAGGAGATCTGGAGGCTAACTATAAATATTTCATCCGTCCATAAAAGAATATCTCAACTTAGTTAAAATTCAGATGTATCTAGACCTGATTTAGTATATAGATACATCCAAATTTTGAAAAAGTTGAGACATCTTTTTTTGGACAGGGGTAGTACTTTTTTTTGAGAGAGGCTAACTATAAATACTAGTACTACAAGGAGATCACCAGCCTGCAGACAGCGCTAGCATCTCATCTTCTGGTTTCAGCCACTTGCTTGAAATTGCAGGGGAAATCAGCAGCCAAAAATGGCTGGGAAGTACGGTGGCCTTGCGCTCGCCCTGGTCTCCCTCGTGCTGCTGCACGGTGGCGTCCAGTTGGCTGCGGCCGCTGTATGGAACGTCGGCGACTCGAATGGATGGACCTTCGGTGTCATATCGTGGCCCAACAAGCCCCCCTTCAAGAACTTCAGGGAAGGCGATGTGCTCGTGTTCAAGTACGACCCCGCGGCGCACAACGTGATCGTGGTGGACGACTTCGGGTTCGGGACCTGCACGACGCACCCCGCCAACGCGACGGTGTACAGCTCCGGCAACGACCGGATCACGCTGCAGCGCGGCGAGATCAACTTCATCTCCGGCAAGGCGGACGACTGCGACAAGGGCCTCAAGATCACTGTATTCGTCAGGCCCTAGGCCTGGTCGATCGTGACCGATCGAGGCATCCTATCTCTAGACCGATCGTTCACTCGTCATTGCGATCTTGTCACGCTTTTTCTTGAGAATAATCAGTTATTTGTGCCAATAGTATTAGTGATCCATTGATCCTACCGAAATCTCTACAGTTGCTTTCGTCTTCTTCGTTGGAAAATTGATCAACGCTTCCATGCATACACCTGACTCCTGAGAGCATGCAGTCAAGCTTCTCATAATTCATAATTCTTCTAATTTTCACAAGCACGTTCATCGAAAGAACAGTATCTGCATGTGAGGTTTGAGTACGTGGAAGTGATCCTAATGCACATTATATTGGGAACGTTCACCGGACGAGATCTTATAATTTTTCTTCTCGCACCCATTTTTTCATAAGAAGCGTATATTAATATCACGGAGATATTAATTACGTATAATCTCTGCAACAACGCACTGCCTTAACGGCACTACGGGTACACACACCAAAAAAAAAGAATTACAAAAAGAGAAAAGTCCCGCTATAAATATCCATTCCTTGAAACAACAGCCCTAACACCACCAAAACAACATCAGAAGTTCAGCTTCTTCAAAAACGACGCCTCCAAGAAGAAAACACAGCACGAACACCGTCGTCGCCCGATCAAACATCTTAGGTTTTGACCCTGGAGAAAGTTCTCGCTTTCAAAACAATGCCTTCAACAAAAACATTTCAACAAAAACTATTCAACAATTCGAAACATTTCAACAAAAACTATTCATGACAGATTTCTCTTTTTTGTTTCTCGATGTATGTTTCGAATTTTGATCTGAAATTTTTAGGCGTTATCTTAATATGTGCTGTGAACATGCATGATTTTTTTTAAAAAATTTCACAATGTTTAAATTTGGATTTAGGCCGCATGTCACACGGTGACATGCAAAAGGTACATGTCACCTGATCTCTGTCCTTCAGAAATCATAACCGAGGGACTCAACACATGAGCTGGGCCTTATGAAGCATTCGAACATGGCAATTGAGAGTCTCAATGATGCACAAAAGTCAAAACTTTCTGTTTACAATAAAAAAACAGACACCTTTTTCTCCCTTTGTCATTAGCTGATTTTATACAGTTGTCAAGTTTTGATTCGTCAAGAAAATGTGCCTGTTACCGAAATGTAAAACAGATAGCTGCTGGTTAGTCACTCCCTATATTAATTATGAGCACATTCTAAAAAAAATGGAAGGCTGAGATAGAGATTTACCCAATACTCCCTTCGTTCCTTGATATAAGTTATACAGTTTTTGACACGAAAATTAAAGAATGCACATTGAGAAAAAATTACACCAGCTTTGGGCAAGATTACCATTGGACAATTAACACAAGAAAATACAGGAATTTGCATAAGAAAATGAAACGTAAGCAAATCCCTGAAAAAATTGTCTAGGCAGGTGGTGAAACTCAATGCACGTTATATTCTGAAACTTTTCTCAAAATATTATATAGCTTATATCTAGAAACAGAGGGAGTACTAAGCTTACGCAAATGTTACTCAGCCTGGGCTCTACCGGCTCCATATATGGAGATATGGCTATGACCTAAATATTGTAAGAATGCACATAGCTGGAAAAATAAAACAAAGAGCGCCAAAACGAACAGAAACCAGTGGTAATGACAACTTAACTGGAGAAAATACTACTGTTTTCTTCAGTAGCAACTTCTAAAACAAAAAATACTCGACCATCTTCCGCCTCTTTTAGTCAACGAAAATACTATTGCATTCTCTCCAGTACTTTTGAAAAAATTGCTCTATTGTACGTCACATCTTTCAACCGGCGCGTGTTGTACTCGCGTCAAGCACTGCACCGAAAATACAACTTTTAAATAGAAGGCCCCTCGGCCCAGCTTTATAGATAAAGCCACACAAGCATAAGTTACGATACAACACAACCCCAGCCACACACCCAAGAGGATAAGTTCGCATACAAGTTCATACAAAGCTCCCAACTCCTGACGACAGGCCCTAACACACACCACGAGACTCCTAATGTCCTGAAAGCTCGATGTAGCCGCTCAAGGTGTAGATGTAGTCCTCAGGTCTCCTCAGACCGCGTCCGCGAGTAGAGCCTCCTGACGTCTCCCACCGCCAAGTCCAGCAAGTCCCTGTCCCTCGGTCTGACCAGAACCCTCCAGCACTGCATATGAATAGACATTTGATAGAACACGTCAGCCGGGTTGCCGATCATCTTTCCCTCTATAGCTAGCTTATTGCGAATGTTCCACAGCGTCCAGCATTGCGCCGCAAACGTGTACCAAGCCAGCCTTCGGAGGGGGTTGCTCAAGCCCTGAGCAAGTGCAATGAAGTCCCCGGCCCCCGCCGGGTTCCAATTGCACGCAAGGAGCTCCCTCACCCCAGCCCACATCAGTCTCGCGGTTGGGCAGGTGAAGAAAATGTGGTTGCAGTCCTCCCAGGCACCACACAACGCACACCGTCCATTGGACGGTCCATGGCGCTTTAGCAGCTGCTCCCCCGAGGGCAGCCGCCCCCTAATCAGTTGCCAGAGGAACACCTTGATCTTAGGTGGAACTCTGGTCCGCCATACATCCTTGAACGATGCAATAGCCGCCCCTTGCGCCAGACGAACATAGATTGAGCTAGTCGAGAAAGCGCCCGAAGGCTCTAAGGCCCAAGACACCTCGTCTTCCGTCTGGTCCGTGGGAAGCCCCTGTACTTCCCTACAGAGATTATCCCACTCGACCCGCTCTGCAAGACCCAATTGGCGTCGGAAGCGGAGGTGCCATTCCCCTGGCGCCCCGGCGTGCACCCTCGCCCCCTCGACGGTGATGAACGGGGACTCACAGCAACTAAACAACCTCGGGAATCTCGTCCTTAGTGGACCGTTGCCCGTCCACCAGTCCGTCCAGAAGTAAGTCCTCCTTCCGTTCCGCACCCTATGTTTGGCCCCCATTTTGAAATGCCACTTAATCTTTTGTATTGCATTCCAAAATTGGGAGCCATGAGTTGGGACCCCTCCCGCATAGAGGTCCCTGCCCCGCAGGTACTTAGCCCTAATCAGGTCTACCCATAGACCTTCAGCACCTTGATACAGCTTCCAGATCCATTTGACCATGAGAGCGATGTTCATGGCCTTGGTATTCATGACCCCTAGGCCCCCCAACGCCTTGGGTTTACACACCGTGGCCCAATCCACCATGTGGTACTTGCGCTTGTCCCCCACGCCTTCCCAGAAAAAACGCGAGCGCGGCTTGTCCATCGCCTTGTGGGTGCCATCATGTAACAGGTACATGCTCATGGCGAACAAAGGCAGACTCGACAAGCAAGAGTTTGTGAGCTCCAGCCTTCCTGCAGCCCCCAAGTACAGGCCCTGCCATGGCTCAACCCTATGAGCCACGACCTCTGGCAAAAATCCCCAATCTGACACCCTCAGCGGCTTATCACTAATTGGCAAGCCCAGATAGGTGATAGGGAATTTGCCAAGTCGACAGTTGAGCAGGTTGGCTACCCTTTGTTGTGCAGCCGGGGTGGCCCCCATCACCACCACCTCGCTCTTGTCGAAGTTAATCTTCAAACCCGACATATTCTCGAAGCAAAGGAGCAGGGTTTTCAGATTAGCGATACCCACCCCTGTGGGTTCCAAAAGTATCATGGTGTCGTCCGCGTACTGCAGGTGAGTAACCCCTCCCGGAATCAGGTGTGACACTAGCCCCCTAACGTGTCCTGCCGCCCTGGCCTTGCAGATGATCGCGGCCAGGCCGTCCACCATAAAATCGAAGAGGATCGGCGAGAGTGGGTCCCCTTGCCTCACTCGACGCGCGTTACGGAAGAAATGCCCTATTTCCCCGTTAACATTGATCGCAGTCTGGCCACCCCGGACCAGTTGCATCAATCTGTGCACCATCATGGCGGAGAAGCCTTTCCGCAGGAGGATCTCTTGGAGAAAATCCCAATCGACCCTGTCGTAGGCCTTCTCGAAGTCAAGCTTCAGGAGCAAACCCTTTTGCTTCCTGACATGCAGCTCGTGCACAATTTCATGTAAGGCCAGCGCCCCCTCGTGTAGGCATCGCCCCTTAATAAAGGCCGTCTGACATCGGTCGATGACCCTATGCGCAACGGGAGCTAGTCTAATCGCGTAGGCTTTCGCAATAAACTTGAAAATGACGTTAATAAGCGTAATCGGCCTAAACTGTCTAATATGGTCCGCCCCTTTAACCTTGGGGATAAGAGTGATGATCCCATAATTGAGCCGCGCAACGTCAACCCTCCCTAGGGCAAAGTCGTTGAGAAGCTGCAGGAGTGGACCTCGAAGAGTTCCCCAGAACCGTTTGAAGAAAATGACTGGTAGACCGTCAGGACCTGGCGCCGAGTCTTGCTTCATGCTAGCCAGAACTTCGTCTAATTCGTCCGCAGTAAATGTAAGTTCCAGATCAAGGTTTTCCTCCTGGGACACCCTTTGGTTCCCTTCCCAAAGGTTGTGTCCCAGAGAAAACCGCCTAGTCTCCCCAACCGAACCCATGAGGCCCTGGTAAAACACGTATATGTGTTCCATGAGCTCTCGCTGTTCATGGACCTCCCCTTGTTCCGTGATCAGCCGCGGTATCGAACACTTCCGTCTACGCCCATTCGCAATGGCATGGAAGTAGGCCGTGCAAGAATCTCCCCTGAGAGTCCATTGCACCCGGCTGCGCTGGCGCCAGTACTCCTCATCAGCCCTGTCCAAGGCCGAGAGCTGGTCTTCCAAGTGATATCTAAGCGCCCAGCCGTCCTCATCCAGGCCAGTGGCGTCCGCCACCTTGTCC
The DNA here is from genome assembly GCA_030979885.1 of Lolium multiflorum. Classification (NCBI taxonomy): domain Eukaryota; kingdom Viridiplantae; phylum Streptophyta; class Magnoliopsida; order Poales; family Poaceae; genus Lolium; species Lolium multiflorum. Next base: position 209,970,677 of record CM061748.1, read on the forward strand.
AACTCAGAGACTTGCAGGAGCAGGTTAGCCCTGAAGTCCCTTTTCTCCTTCCCCAAATTGGCTCCCCATCCCTTGAGGAATTGACGAGTGTTGCGCGCCACGCACTGCCACTGGTCAATGCAACACCTGTGCGCTCCCCGCTCCAGGATAAAGCTGCCAAGTTTGGCCTTGAGGAGGTCCCCAAAGCCCGGTACGCCAAACCACCAAGTCTGGAAGAAGAATCTCGGCGGTGGGCGCCTTGTCTCTTCCCCGGAAGATAGTAAGAGAGGCTTATGATCCGAGCCAATCCTCGTAATCGCCGTAAGCGAGCACAGAGGGAACGCCGCCTCCCAGGCCGGCGCCACGAGCACCCGGTCCAAAACACACCGTGTCGGCCGGAGACGTTTGTTGGTCCAAGTGAAGCGCGCCCCGGTACGCTCCAGTTCGCGCAAGGCCATATCGGCGATAGCCTCATTAAAGCGTCTCACCCGCGGCCAGCTGATGTTGTCATTATTCTTCTCATCAGCTGTCCGGATGAGGTTAAAATCCCCAGCAATGACCACCGGAAATTGGCACCCTGCCACCGCGTGGGTAAGTTCTCCCAGAAACTCATCCGTGCGTCGATGATCCGCCGGCCCATACACCAGGAAGAAGCACCACTTCATATTGTTCTTCCGTTGGAGTATGGTAGCCGAGATGAAGAAGGTCCCCTGCCTCCAAGCACCAACATCAAAGCACTCATCACGGAAACCGAGAAGCATACCCCCGGAATGGCCCTCCGCCGGTAGCCAGTTCCAAGCGAACTGACCCCCGAATTCCAGGCTCCGCAGCTCTGTCGCTGAGAAATCTGCTTTGATGGTCTCCTGAAGCCCAATGATGTCCACCCGTTCCCCTTGGATGTAGGATTTAAGTTGTGTTCGGCGCCCCTGCTCACTGATACGTCTCCAACGTATCGATAATTTCTTATGTTTCATGCTACTTTATTGATGATACCTACATGTTTTATGCACATTATATGTCATATTTATGCATTTTCTGGAACTAACCTATTAACAAGATGCCGAAGAGCCAGTTGCTGTTTTCTGCTGTTTTTGCTTTCAGAAATTCTAGTAAAGAAATATTCTCGGAATTGGACGAAACTTTCGCCCAGGGTCCTATTTTTGCACGAAGCTTCCAGAAGACCGAAGAGATAACGAAGTGGGGCCACGAGGCGGCCGGGGTGGCCGGCGCGGCCCAAGCCCGGCCGCGCCGACCTACCCCTGGGCCCTCGTGTGGCCCCCGCGTTGACCCTCCTACTTAAAGCCCGTCGCGAACCCCCAGCACCGAGAGCCACGATACGGAAAACCCATCGAGACGTCGCCGCCGCGAATCCCATCTCGGGGATTGGAGATCGCCTCCGGCACCCTGCCGGAGAGGGGATTCATCTCCCGGAGGACTCTACACCGCCATGGTCGCCTCCGGAGTGATGAGTGAGTAGTCCACCCCTGGACCATGGGTCCATAGCAGTAGCTAGATGGTCGTCTTCTCCTTGTTGTGCTTCATTGTTGGATCTTGTGAGCTGCCTAACATGATCAAGATCATCTATATGTAATTCTATATGTTGTGTTTGTCGGGATCCGATGGATAGAGAGTACTATGATTATGGTGATTATCAATCTATTGTTCATGTGTTGTTTATGATCTTGCATGCTCTCCGTTACTAGTAGAGGCTCTGGCCAAGTTTTTACTCTTAACTCCAAGAGGGAGTATTTATGCTCGATAGTGGGTTCATGCCTCCATTGAATCTGGGACAGTGACAGAAAGTTCTAAGGTTGTGGATGTGCTGTTGCCACTAGGGATAAAACATTGATGCTATGTCTAAGGATGTAGTTGTTGATTACATTACGCACCATACTTAATGCAATTGTCTGTTGCTTTGCAACTTAATACTGGTGGGGGTTCGGATGATAACCTGAAGGTGGACTTTTTAGGCATAGATGCAGTTGGATGGCGGTCTATGTACTTTGTCGTAATTCCCAATTAAATCTCACTATATTTATCATATCATGTATATGCATTGTTATGCCTTTCTCTATTTGTCAATTGCCCGACTGTAATTTGTTCACCCAACATGCTTTTATCTTATGGGAGAGACACCTCTAGTGAACTGTGGACCCCGGTCCTATTCTTTACATAGCATACAATCTACTGCAATTGTGTTTACTTTGCAAACATCTTCCACTCGATACGTTTAATCCTTTGTTACAGCAAGCCGGTGAGATTGACAACCTCACTGTTTCGTTGGGGCAAAGTACTTGGGTTGTGTTGTGCAGGTTCCGCGTTTGGCGCCGGAATCCCTGGTGTTGCGCCGCATCACATTTCGCGACCATCAACCTTCAACGTGCTTCTTGGCTCCTACTGGTTCGATTAAACCTTGGTTTCATACTGAGGGAAAACTTGCCACTGTGCGCATCATACCTTCCTCTTGGGGTTCCCAACGGACGTGTACATCTACGCGCATCAAGCACTTTTTCTGGCGCCGTTGCCGGGGAGATCAAGACACGCTGCAAGGGAGTCTCCACTTCTCAATCTCTTTACTTTGTTTTTGTCTTGCTTTATTTTATTTACTACTTTGTTTGCTGCACCTAAACAAAACACACAAAAATTAGTTGCTAGTTTTACTTTATTTACTGTCTTGCTCTCTATATCGAAAACACAAAAAATTAGTTACTTGCATTTACTTTATCTAGTTTGTTTTATTTACCGTTGCTAAAATGAATACTCCTGAAAATACTAAGTTGTGTGACTTCACAAATGCAAATAATAATGATTTCCTATGCACACCTATTGCTCCACCTGCTACTACAGCAGAATTCTTTGAAATTAAACCTGCTTTACTAAATCTTGTCATGAGAGATCAATTTTCTGGTGTTAGTTCTGATGATGCTGCTGCCCATCTCAATAATTTTGTTGAACTTTGTGAAATGCAAAAGTATAAAGATGTAGATGGTGATATTATTAAATTGAAAGTGTTTCCTTTCTCATTAAGAGGAAGAGCTAAAGATTGGTTGCTATCTTTGCCTAAGAATAGTATTGATTCATGGACTAAATGCAAGGATGCTTTTATTGGTAGATATTATCCTCCCGCTAAAATTATATCTTTGAGAAGTAGCATAATGAATTTTAAACAATTAGATACTGAACATGTTGCTCAAGCATGGGAGAGAATGAAAACTTTGGTAAAGAATTGCCCAACCCATGGACTGACTACTTGGATGATCATCCAAACCTTCTATGCAGGACTAAATTTTTCTTCGCGGAATTTATTGGATTCAGCTGCTGGAGGTACCTTTATATCCATCACATTGGGGGCGGCTACAAAACTTCTTGATGATATGATGATAAATTACTCTGAATGGCACACGGAAAGAGCTCCACAAGGTAAGAAGGTAAATTCTGTTGAAGAAACCTCTTCCTTGAGTGATAAGATTGATGTGATTATGTCTATGCTTGTGAATGGTAGATCTAATGTAGATCCAAATAATGTTCCTTTAGCTTCATTGGTTGCTCAAGAAGAAAATGTTGATGTGAATTTCATTAAAAATAATAATTTCAACAACAATGCTTATAGGAACAACTCTGGTAATAACTATAGGCCATATCCTTCGCTAATGGTAATGGTTATGGTAATTCTTATGGGAATTCTTACAATAATAATAGGAGTGTACCCTCTGGTCTTGAAGCCATTCTTAAAGAATTTATTAGTACACAAACTGCTTTTAACAAATCTGTTGAGGAAAAGCTTGATAAAATTGATACTATTGCTTCTAGAGTTGATAGACTTGCCTCTGATGTTAATCTTTTAAAATTGAAAGTTATGCCTAATAATGATATTGATAATAAGATTACTACTACAGCAAATGCCATCCAAGTTAGAATTAATGAGAATATAAGATTAATGGCTGAACTGCGTGCTAGGTGGGATAGAGAAGAAAATGAAAAACTAGCTAAAGAGAATAATGTAGCTAAAGTTTGGACTATTACCACCACTAGTAATGCTAATTCTCCACATGTTGCTGCACCTCCTACTATCAATGGTAAAATAATTGGTGTTGGCAATGTTTCTACTCCTAGTGCAAAGCGAACAAAACTGCCTGAAATAAACTAAACTGCTTGTGATAAAACTGCTGAAATTTTTTCCAACCTTGGGAACAATGATCCCATTGCTGTAGCTCATAATGATTTAGATTTTGATGATTGCCACATCTCTGAAGTTATAAAGTTCTTACAAAAACTTGCTAAAAGTCCTAATGCTAGTGCTATAAATTTAGCCTTTACAAAACATATTACAAATGCTCTCATAAAAGCTAGAGAAGAGAAACTAAAACTTGAAACTTCTATTCCTAGAAAGTTAAAAGATGGTTGGGAGCCCATCATTAAAATGAAATTCAATGACTTTGAATGTAATGCCTTATGTGATCTTGGTGCAAGTATTTCTGTTATGCCTAAAAAGATTTATGATATGCTTGACTTGCCACCATTGAAGAATTGTTATTTGGATGTTAATCTTGCCGATAATGTTAAAAAGAAACCTTTGGGGAGGATTGATAATGTGCACATTACGGTTAACAATAACCTTGTCCCCGTTGATTTTGTTGTCTTGGATATCGAATGCAATGCATCTTGTCCAATTGTGTTGGGAAGACCTTTTCTTCGAACTGTTGGTGCTGTTATTGATATGAGGGAAGGTAATATTAAATATCAATTTCCTCTCAAGAAAGGTATGGAACACTTCCCTAGAAAGAGAATGAAGTTGCCTTTTGATTCTATTATTAGAACAAGCTATGATGTTGATGCTTCTACTCTCGATGTTACTTGATTTGCACTTTCTGCGCCTAGCTGAAAGGCGTTAAAGAAAAGCGCTTATGGGAGACAACCCATGTTTTTACCTACAGCAATTTTTTGTTTTATTGAGTCTTGGAAGTTGTTTACTACTGTAGCAACCTCTCCTTATCATGTTTTTGTGCCAAGTAAAGTTTCTATGTCAAAGTTGATGTTATATTTGGGATCGCTGCGCAGAAACAGCATTGCTGTCTGTCACGAATCTGGGCACAGTTCTCTGTAGAAAATTCGAAAAAATCTGCCAATTTACGAGCGTGATCCTCAGATATGTACGCAACTTTCATTAGTTTTGAGTTTTTCCATTTGAGCAAGTCTAGTGCCAACTTTAAATTCGTCTTTACGGACTGTTCTGTTTTGACAGATTCTGCCTTTTATTTCGCATTGCCTCTTTTGCTATGTTGGATTTATTTCTTTGATCCACTAATGTCCAGTAGCATTATGCAATGTCCAGAAGTGAAAATAATGATTGTGTCACCTCTGAATGAGTGAATTATTAATGATGCACTAACCCTCTAATGAGTTTGCTTGAACTTTGGTGTGAAGGAAGTTTTCAAGGGTCAAGAGAGGAGAATGATATACTATGATCAAGAGGAGTGAAAGCTCTAAGCTTGGGGATGCCCCGTGGTTCACCCCTGCATATTTTAAGAAGACTCAAGCGTCTAAGCTTGGGGATGCCCAAGGCATCCCCTTCTTCATCGACAACATCATCAGGTTCCTCCCTGAAACTATATTTTTATTCAATCACATCTTGTGTTCTTTACTTGGAGCGTCGGTTTGTTTTTGTTTTTGTTTTTGTTTGAATAAGATGGATCCTAGCATTCACTTTTTGGGAGAGAGACACGCTCCGCTGTTGCATATGGACACATGTGTCCTTAGGCTTTACTCATAATGTTCAAGGCGAAGTTTCTTCTTCGTTAAATTGTTATATGGTTGGAATTGGAAAATGCTACATGTAGTAATTCTAAAATGTCTTGGATAATGTGATGCTTGGCAATTGTTGTGCTCATGTTTAAGCTCTTGCATCATATGCTTTGCACCCATTAATGAAGAAATACATAGAGATTGCTAAAATTTGATTTGCATATTTGGTTTCTCTAAGGTCTAGATAATATCTAGTATTGAGTTTTGAACAACAAGGAAGACAGTGTAGAGTCTTATAATGTTTACAATATGTCTTTTATGTGAGTTTTGCTGCACCTGTTCATCCTTGAGTTTTCTTCAAATAACCTTGCTAGCCTAAACCTTGTATCGAGAGGGAATACTTCTCATGCATCCAAAATCCTTGAGCCAACTAATATGCCATTTGTGTCCACCATACCTACCTACTACATGGTATTTCTCCGCCATTCCAAAGTAAATTGCTTGAGTGCTACCTTTAAAATTCCATCATTCGCCTTTGCAATATATAGCTCATGGGATAAAATAGCCTTAAAAACTATCGTAGTATTGAATATGTACTTATGCACTTTATATTTTATTAAGTTGCTTGTTGTGCGATAACCATGCTTCTGGGGAACGCCATCAACTATTGTTGAATATCATGTGAGTTGCTATGCATGTCCGTCTTGTCTGAAGGATCTATCATTTTAGTGGTTGGAGCATGCAAAATTGTTAGAGAAGAACATTGGGCCGCTAACTAAAGCCATGAATCATGGTTGAAGTTTCAGTTTTGGACATATATCCTCAATCTCATATGAGAATAATAATCATTGCTACATGCTTATGCATTTAAGAGGAGTCCATTATCTGTTGTCCATGTTGTCCCGGTATGGATGTCTAAGTTGAGAATAATCAAAAGCGAGAAATCCGAAATGCGAGCATTCTCCTTAGACCTTTGTACGGCATGGAGGTACCCCTTTGTGACACTTGGTTGAAACATGGCATGCAAAGATCCGGTAGTCCAAGCTAAGTAGGACGCGGGCACTATTAGTATACTATGCATGAGGCTTGCAACTTGTAAGATATAATTTTCATAACTCATATGCTTTATTACTACCGTTGACAAAATTGTTTCATGTTTTCAAAATAAAAGCTCTAGCACAAATACAGCAATCGATGCTTTCCTCTTTGAAGGACCATTCTTTTACTTTTATTGTTGAGTCAGTTTACCTATCTCCTTCCACCTTAAGAAGCAAACACTTGTGTGAACTGTGCATTGATTCCTACATACTTGCATATTGCACTTGTTATATTACTTTATGTTGACAATATCCATGAGATATACATGTTACAAGTTGAAAGCAACCGCTGAAACTTAATCTTCCTATGTGTTGCTTCAACACCTTTACTTTGATTTATTGCTTTATGAGTTAACTCTTATGCAAGACTTATTGATGCTTGTCTTGAAGTACTATTCATGAAAAGTCTTTGCTTTATGATTCAGTTGTTTACTCATGTCATTACTTTTGTTTTGATCGCTGCATTCATTACATATGTTTACAAATAGTATGATCAAGATTATGATGGCATGTCACTTCAGAAATTATCTTTGTTATCGTTTTACCTGCTCGGGACGAGCAGAACTTTGATGCTGATACGTCTCCAACGTATCGATAATTTCTTATGTTCCATGCTACTTTATTGATGATACCTACATGTTTTATGCACATTATATGTCATATTTATGCATTTTCTGGAACTAACCTATTAACAAGATGCCGAAGAGCCAGTTGCTGCTGCTGTTTTTGGTTTCAGAAATTCTAGTAAAGAAATATTCTCGGAATTGGACGAAACTTTCGCCAGGGTCCTATTTTTGCACGAAGCTTCCAGAAGACCGAAGAGATAACGAAGTGGGGCCACGAGGCGGCTAGAGGTGGCCGGCGCGGCCCAAGCCCTGCCGCGCCGACCTACCCCTGGGCCCTCGTGTGGCCCCCGCTGACCCTCCGCCTACTTAAAGCCGTCGCGAAACCCCCAGACCGAGAGCCACGATACGGAAAACCCACCGAGACGCCGCCGCCGCGAATCCCATCTCGGGGATTCGGAGATCGCCCGGCACCCTGCCGGAGAGGGGATTCATCTCCGGAGGACTCTACACCGCCATGGTCCCTCCGGAGTGATGAGTGAGTAGTCCACCCCTGGACCATGGGTCCATAGCAGTAGCTAGATGGTCGTCTTCTCCTTGTTGTGCTTCATTGTTACATCTTGTGAGCTGCCTAACATGATCAAGATCATCTATATGTAATTCTATATGTTGTGTTTGTCGGGATCCGATGGATAGAGAGTACTATGATTATGGTGATTATCAATCTATTGTTCATGTGTTGTTTATGATATTGCATGCTCTCCGTTACTAGTAGAGGCTCTGGCCAAGTTTTTACTCTTAACTCCAAGAGGGAGTATTTATGCTCGATAGTGGGTTCATGCCTCCATTGAATCTGGGACAGTGACAGAAAGTTCTAAGGTTGTGGATGTGCTGTTGCCACTAGGGATAAAACATTGATGCTATGTCTAAGGATGTCGTTGTTGATTACATTACGCACCATACTTAATGCAATTGTCTGTTGCTTTGCAACTTAATACTGGAGGGGGTTCGGATGATAACCTGAAGGTGGACTTTTTAGGCATAGATGCAGTTGGATGGTGGTCTATGTACTTTGTCGTAATGCCCAATTAAATCTCACTATATTTATCATATCATGTATATATGCATTGTTATGCCTTTCTCTATTTGTCAATTGCCCGACTGTAATTTGTTCACCCAACATGCTTTTATCTTATGGGAGAGACACCTCTAGTGAATTGTGGACCCCGGTCCTATTCTTTACATAGCATACAATCTACTGCAATTGTGTTTACTGTTTTCTTTGCAAACATCTTCCACTCGATACGTTTAATCCTTTGTTACAGCAAGCCGGTGAGATTGACAACCTCACTGTTTCGTTGGGGCAAAGTACTTGGGTTGTGTTGTGCAGGTTCCGCGTTGGCGCCGGAATCCCTGGTGTTGCGCCGCATCACATTTCGCGACCATCAACCTTCAACGTGCTTCTTGGCTCCTACTGGTTCGATTAAACCTTGGTTTCATACTGAGGGAAAACTTGCCACTGTGTGCATCATACCTTCCTCTTGGGGTTCCCAACGGACGTGTACATCTACGCGCATCACTCACCGAACCCTCTGATATTGTAAATCAGAGCCCTCATTTTGTAACCGTCCGTCGCCCTCTCCCTTTGCGCATCGTGAGCGTGGACCGCCGTCCTTTCCTTCGTGACGGCCTCCCAGAAGTGCAAGGCGGGCCATCCCCGGCCCCGTCCTCTGAACACGAGCCCGGCTGGGCCTCAGGTCGCCCGTCGACCTGCGACGAAGTCCCCCCTTCTCTGTCGGGCTGACCAAGCTGATGCCCCGGTGAGGCCGCCTCCCCGGCGGCCGTCCTAGTCTCCACCGTCGCCTCGCGGGCCTCCCGCTCCGCCCTTTCCTTTGCTTGGGACGCCGCCACCCTGGCGAGCGCCGCCTGCGCCTCCTCCTTCGCACGAAGAAGGGAAATGGCCTCCACCGGTGTCCCCGCCGAGAAAATACAACTTCTAATAGCATTTTCAAGATGTTTCATATAAGTGATTTTACACTTTTATCCTTCCTATTTTTTCCTGATTGGGGAGTTTGACCCTTCAACTTATGCGTTTTCTTCTAACAATTGAGATTCCTATTAAGGATGAGTATCTCGCTCGTCTTCTTTCTTTGTGAGGAAATCACTTTATGTTTTCCAACGATAATTATGGGCGCTAGAAAAAAAAAACAAGAACCATGGTGCTACAATATGCCACGTTTCTTGATCAGTACTCTCACACCAACATCTTGTAGTACTTCATGTAATCCATATATTGTAGTATTTCAACTTGCTATAACAAATTCTCTAACAACCAAGGACGCGGCGTGCCCCCACGGCAAACTTTCCTAGTGATCTCATTATCCTCGTTATGTTTCAACATTACGAGCCGGGGTAACGGACTCCTTGCCCAGCTCCTCATCTTGACTAACAAGCTTTGGTGCATCCGCTTCGTGTTCATCTTCCTCTCTCGCCTTGCCCCATAGCACCATGTACAGCCCCGCCACGATCAGCACAGCACCAAGCACACTACAAAAAAAAAGTCAGTCACCCCACCGCATGCAGGCACGCAGCACGGCTCAACGTGAGAAACCCAAAACAGAGTCCACCACGCATGGTGTGAGTCAAACAGGGCGTACATTCCGATGTGCAGGGTCTCGTCAAGAACAATGGAGCTCATGACCGCGACGAAGACAACGATGAGAGGCCCGAACATGGCGACGTAGAGCGGCCCTTTCTTCCGCAGGCACCACGACATCAGCGGGAAGGCGGACCCGGACGCCACGAGACCCTGGGTTCATCAACACTACCATTAGACCGATCGAGAGTTCGAATTCGAAACAAATCGTGGCATGGCACATATATATGCAGAAAGCAGTGATCTATTACCGCGTAAGCCGACGAGTACAGCCTGATGTTTAGCCCCAGCCTCCAGTGCTCCGAGTCCCTGTGCATGCACAGCGCCAGCAACGTCGACTGCACGGCGCCGAAGAGGCACACCATGGCGGCGATCGAGTAGTGGCACGGGTAGACCTGCCCAACTTTCGCCTGGATGGTCAGCCAGATCGCGAAGCTGAAGCAGCTGGCGATGGCGAGGAATGAACCGAGGATCCGGGACCCCTCCGCCGGCGGCGGCCGGAGGAGCTGGTGGTTGCCATGGGCGTGGCTGAGCCGGGTGCGCGCCAGGTTGTGCAGGAACCTGATCTCTGGGCCCTTGTAGAACGTGAGCAGCATCGCGCCGCCCAGCCCGACCAGGGTCCCTGTCAGCTTCGCTCGACCGCTGGCCTTTTTGAGTTTCAGAGTCTCCATCCTGTTCTTCGATCCAGCAACGATGAAGGTTGCAACGATGAAGGTTGCAACGATGAAGGTCTCCATCCGTCAGTTTCGGAAGGAGTGGTTATTTTAAATTAGTTCCTAAAAATAACTTTATAGGCGAACAGGAAATGAATGAAACTCCCATTTGACCTGCTCAAGATTGCAACGATGAAGGTGGACTGAGGAGTGAGGTTGCTGAGAGCTGTAACGATGGTCGTCGAATTCGTCAGCTTGATGGCCAACACTAACAGGTTTTGATTTATTGTAATTCTGCAAGTGATAAGCCACGGTATTTCCTCGATCAAACAGTAAAAATACAATATTTTGAAGAACAATATGTCAGGAGCATGCCTTGGCGATCGATCTCTGGGAACTTACCCAAAGAGTCCACACAAGAATAACCCTGTCACCACCTTTACTGTCAGTGGTGGCCGTTTCTTCCTAGAAAAATCAATGTCTGTACGTGAGGTGGCATTCGATCCGGCAGAGGATATCTCAAGTGAGGCGTGGTATATACTGTATATACCTCTCGATGAGGAAGGCGACGGGGCAGAGAAAGGCGGCACCGAACATGAGCCTGTAGGCGACGAGGACGCGGACGTCCATGCCGTCGTCGAGCGCGAGCTTGATGAAGATCTGCAGCGCCGAGAAGATGAGCTCCACCACCACCATCGCTGCTGCCGGCCTCGCCCCCTCGAGCACGCCGCCGACTCCTCCTACACGGGTCCCCATGGTCGGCCGACGATCGACTCTCCGAGACAGTCTTGCTTAATAGTACCTTGATTCGAACGCAGTTCAAAACAAAAACAGCTTCATATAGGCGCTGATGTATATACTGTCGCTCCTGTCGGGTGTCGATCCTAGCGGCGCCATCCAAGCGCGGTTCTCTTGTGTTGGATGGTGCAACCGAGGCGTGGGTCGCGCGTCCGTACACAATTTGTATTGCAAGAACCGATGAGCACCCCGTACGGGAGGAGCGGTGGCAGGCTGACATCGCCGATGTTGTAACGCTGCTGCCGCGCTGTGCAAACGAACTGGCTGTGCGACAAGGGTGTACCGTGTACTACGTAGAAAGCAAGAGAATATACATGGGGGAACAGACTTCACGGAATAACGGAGGGAGAGGTGACCATTTCAAGGGGGAGAATGTGTACCTGTATATGCTTGCTGTGTTACCATTTCCGAAGAGCCCAAGCTCTACAATGCTCTTTTCATACAAGGAGGCAATTCAAATTGTTAGACATCGAGTAATATATGTATGATATGGTATGGATTAGTCCTCCACCCATATATCGTACACATCTTGTATACGCCACCATAGGGTTTTTTTTTTCTATGCTATATTACACGAACCACGAGACTTCAAAGGGTCATCGATTCCGCCATGTTAATATGGTATTAGATCCATCTCTCTTCCAAACCTAGCCGCCAGATCTATCCCTCCAAAACTCAGCCGCGCCTACCGCCGGTTCTCCCCGGTCGTACCGCACCAAGTCCTTGGCCACCACAGGGCCTCGTCCTGCCGCCGCCCTACACCACAACACAAAACAAGAAAACACAGCCACCGTCGCTCCTCTTTTTTCGACCGCAGCCCCAAAACCTAAAAGCCTCGCCGCTGCCTTAGCTCCTCCTTCGGCCGCCTCCCTAGAACCTACAAGCCTCGCTGCCGCCTAAGCACCATGCCGCCACAACCTACAAACCCAAAACCCTAGATGTTGCCTTAGCTCCACCTTCGGCCACCACTACAACCTACAAAACAAAAATCCTATGCCCCAAAAATCTGATCCAAAAACCCCACAGACCTAGTGCCAATGGCCTCCTCCTCGATTGTCCCTATGAGCACCTCGCTCGGTGCACCTCTGGCTTAGAAGCTCACACGCTCCAACTTCCTATTCTGGAAGACTCTCGTGCTCCCTGCCATCTGTGATGCCATGGTCATGGGCCTCCTCAACGGCACTGACCGCGCCCCGCCAAGCTCCTAGAGGTGGAAGATGATGCACACAAAAAGACGACTGTCACTAACCCCGCCAACGTCTCCGGGGTCACCCATGATTAGGCCGTGCTCAGCTACTTGCTGAAATCCATGTCCCCCGACCTCCTGTAGCACGTCTTTGGCCTTCAGACCACTAAAGCTATTTGGTACGAACAAAATGCTCTCGACATAGTCACCGTCCAAGGTTAGTCTCCTTCGTGGTGCTCTCAACAACACAAAGAAAAACTCCCTCACGACTAATCAGTATTTTTCCAAGATGAAGGGCTTCGGCTCCGAACTTGGTTTTCTTGGAACGGCTATTGATGAAGTGAGCTCGTTGGTTATATATCGTGAACGGCCTCGATGCCTCCTATAACGATGTCATCACCGCCATCAATGGAAATCCTGGTACTACTCTTGATGACTTGTATGATCAAATTTGTGCTCACAATCTCCTTCAGAACATGCTTCGGGAAACTGGCAACTCCTTCACCTGGTCGGTCAACCTTACTCGCCATGGCCGTGACACTCGCCCACATGGTGGTGATCACCATGCCGATAATGAATGTGGCAGCCTCCACGCTGATGATGACCACGGCCCTCATCGTGATTATGACTGCGGCAACCGCCACGATGATGACTGCGACTATCATGGTCGTGTTGACGACCGTGCCGATGGAGGCCGCCGAGATGTGGCGGTCAGGTGCGTTGTCGTGATGCCACTTGGTGCCGTGATGATAGTCGCAGACGCGATGATATTGGCCGGCGTGATGGTGGCAAGTGTGATGGCCGTCGCTGCGATCGTGCTCCCTCCCCATTTGTTGATGGCATATGTCAAACTGCAAAATTCACTGCCACCCCGCCGGTGAATGTTGATGGCGCTACAAAGGACAAGGACGAGGCTAATGATGATGGAGATTGCAAGGACAAAGTTGCACGTGTCGCCTCCTATGGGGTCGGCACTAATTGGTATCATGACACTGATGCGCGTAGATGTACACGTCCGTTGGGAACCCCAAGAGGAAGGTATGATACGCACAGCGGCAAGTTTTCCCTCAGTAAGAAACCAAGGTTATCTAACTAGTAGGAGCCAAGAAGCACGTGAAGGTTGTTGGTGGAGGAATGTAGTGCGGCGCAACACCAGTGAAACCGGCGCCAACGGAACCTGCACAACACAATCAAAGTACTTGCCCCAACGTAACAGTGAGGTTGTCAATCTCACCGGCTTGCTGAAAACAAAGGATTAAGCGTATCGAGTGGAAGATGGTGTTTGTTTGTAAAAGCAGTAGAATGTATTCAGATGTAAAGAATGGACCGGGGTCCACAGTTCACTAGTGGTGTCTCTCCAATAAGATAACTAACATGCTGGGTGAACAAATTACGAGCAATTGACAAATAAAGATTCAATACATATCAATGATGATTACTATGTGATTTAATCAGGGCATTACGACAAAGTACATAGACCGCTATCCAGCATGCATCTATGCCTAAATAATCCACCTTCAGGTTATCATCCGAACCCCTTCCAGTATTAAGTTGCACAACAGATAATTGCATTAAGTATGGTGCGTAATGTAATCAACACAAATATCCTTAGACAAAGCATCAATGTTTTATCCCTAGTAGCAACAGCACATCCACAACCTTAGAACTTTCTGTCACTGTCCCAGATTTAATGGAGGCATGAACCCACTATCGAGCATAATTACCCCTCTTGGAGTTACAAGTATCAACTTGGCCAGAGCCTCTACTAGCAACGGAGAGCATGCAAGAACATAAACAACACATATATGATAGATTGATAATCAACTTAACATAGTATTCTCTATTCATCGGATCTCACCAAACACAACATGTAGCATTACAAATAGATGATCTTGATCATGTTAGGCAGCTCACAAGATCTATAACAATGAAAGCACAAGCGGAGAAGACAACCATCTAGCTACTGCTATGGACCCATAGTCCAAGGATGAACTACTCACGCATCAATCCGGAGGCGGGCATGATGATGTAGAGCCCTCCGGTGATGATTCCCCTCCGGCAGGGTGCCGGAGGCGAATCCCCCGAGATGGGATTGGCGGCGGCGGCCTCTCAGTATTGTTTTCCGTATCGTGGCTCTCGTACAGGGGCTTTGCGACGGAGGCTTTAAGTAGGCAGGGTAGGTCAGGCGACACGAGGGCCCCACACAACAGGCGGCGCGGGCCCCAGCTGGCCGCGCGCCCTGGTGTGGCGGCGCCTCGTTGCCCCACTTCGTTATCCTTTCGGTCTTCCGGAAGCTTCGTGCAAAAATAGGCCCCGGGCGTTGATTTCGTCCAATTCCGAGAATATTTCCTTACTAGGATTTCTGAAACCAAAAACAGCAGAAAAACAACAACTGGCACTTCGGCATCTTGTTAATAGGTTAGTGCCGAAAAATGTAAAATAATTTTGTAAAGTATGTGTAAAACACACAAGTATTGTAATAAAAGTAGCATGGAACATAATAAATTATAGATACGTTTGCGACGTATCAAGCATCCCCAAGCTTAGTTCCTACTCGTCCTCGAGTAGGTAAACGATAACACAAATAATTTCTGAAGTGACATGCTACCAACATAGTCTTGATCAACATTATTGTAAAGCATATGAGATGAATGGAGTGATCTGAACAAAAGATTGCTAACAAAGATAATGACTAAGCAAATGAATCATATAGCAAAACTTTTCATGAATAGTACTTTCAAGACAAGTATCAATAAGACTTGCATAAGAGCTAACTCATAAGCAATAAATTCAAAGTAGAATGCATTGAAGCAACACAAAGGATGATTAAGTTTCAGCAATTGCTTTCAACTTGTAACATGTATATCTCGTGGATATTTGTCAACATAGAGTAATATAACAGTGCAATAAGTAAACATGTAAGAATCAATGCACACAGTTAACACAAGTGTTTGCTTCTAAGATAGAAGGGAATGGGTAAGCTGACTCAACAATAAAGTAAAAGATTGGCCCTTCGCAGAGGGAACCATTGATTACTATTTTTGTGCTAGAGCTTTTGTTTTGAAAACATAGAAACAATTTTGTTAACGGTAGTAATAATTCGTATGTGCTATGCATAATACTTCCTACAAGTTGCATGTCTCATGCATAGAGTACCAATAGTGTTCGCACCTTGTCCTACTATCTCGGAAAACACGGATTCTCATTGCATAACATATGCTTCAACCAAGTGTCACAAAGGGGTACCTCTATGCCGCCTGTACAAGTGTCTAAGGAGAAAGCACGCATTGGATTTCTCGCTTTTGATTATTCTCAACTTAGACATCCATACCGGGACAACATAGACAACAGATAATGGACTCCTCTTTTAATGCTTAAGCATTCAACAATAGTTAATATTCTCATAAGAGATTGAGGTTGTATGTCCAAACTGAAACTTCCACCATGATACATGGCTTTAGTTAGCGGCCCAATGTTCTTCTCTAACATATGCATACTCAAACCATTTGATCATGAAATCGCACTTACTTCAGACAATTGCCAAATTTACCAAACCATATGCAGCATTTTCCAATTCCAACCAAATAGCATTTAACGAAGCAATGAGCTTTCGCCATGAACATTAAAGCACAATTAAGAACACAAGTGTTCCATAAGAAAAAGCGGAGCGTAATATCTTCAATATAAGAATGGCGAGATCCAACTTTATTCAAAACAAAACAAAAATAAAAACAAACCGACGCTCCAAGTAAAGAACATAAGGATGTGACGGAATAAAAATATAGTTTCACTAGAAGTGACCTGATAATGTTGTCGATGAAGAAGGGGATGCCTTGGGCATCCCCAAGCTTAGATGCTTGAGTCTTCTTAAAATATGCAGGGATGAACCACCGGGGCATCCCCAAGCTTAGACCTTTCACTCTTCTTGATCATAGTATATCATCCTCTTCTCTTGACCCTTGAAAACTTCCTTCACACAAACTTCAAGCAAACTCATGAGAGGGTTAGTGCATAACCACAAATTCATATATTCAGAGGTGACACAATCATTCTTAACACTTCTGGACATTGCACAAAGCTTCTGAAAGTTAATGGAACAAAGAAACTCATTCAACATAGCAAAAGCGGCAATGCGAAATAAAAGACAGAATCTGTCAAAAACAGAACAGTCCGTAAAGATGCATCTGGACTGGGCACTTAACTTGCTCAAATGGAAAAACTCAAAACTAATGAAAGTTGCGTACATATATGAGGATCACGCTCGTAAATTTACAGATTTTTTCGAATTTTTTACAGAGACTTATGCCAGAATTCGTGACAGACAGCAATGCTGTTTCTGCGCAGCGATCCCAAATATAACATCAACTTTAGCATAGAAACTTTACTTGGCACAAAAACATGATAAGGAGAGGTTGCTACAGTATTAAACAACTTCCAAGACTCAACAAAACAAAAATTGCTGTAGTAAAATAAACACATGGGTTATCTCCCAAGAAGTGCTTTTCTTTAACGCCTTTCAGCTAGGCGCAGAAAGTGCAAATCAAGTAACATCAAGAGAAGAAGCATCAACATCATAGCTTGTTCTAATAATAGAATCAAAAGGCAACTTCATTCTCTTTCTAGGAAGTGTTCCATACCTTTCTTGAGAGGAAATTGATATCTAATATTACCTTCCTTCATATCAATAACAGCACCGACGGTTCGAAGAAAAGGTCTTCCTAACACAATAGGACAAGATGCATTGCATTCGATATCCAAGACAACAAAATCAACGGGGACAAGGTTATTGTTAACCGTAATGCGCACATTATCAATCCTCCCCAAAGGTTTCTTTTTAACATTATCGGCAAGATTAACATCCAAATAACAATTCTTCAATGGTGGCAAGTCAAGCATATCATAAATCTTTTAGGCATAACAGAAATACTTGCACCAAGATCACATAAAGCATTACATTCAAAATCATTGAATTTTATTTTAATGATGGGCTCCCAACCATCTTCTAACTTCCTAGGAATAGAAGCTTCAAGTTTTAATTTCTCTTCCCGAGCTTTAATGAGAGCATTTGTAATATGTTTTGTAAAGGCTAAATTTATAGCACTAGCATTGGGACTTCTAGCAAGTTTTTGTAAGAACTTTATAACTTCAGTAATATGACAATAATCAAAATCTAAACCATTATGTTCTACAGCAATGGAATCATTCTCACCAATATTTTGAAAAATTTCAGCAGTTTTATCACAAACAGCAGTTTCAGGCAGTTTTGTGCGCTTTGCACTAAGAGTAGAAACATTGCCAACACCAATTATTTTACCATTGATAGTAGGAGGTGCAGCAACATGTGAAGAATTAACATTACTAGTGGTGGTAATAGTCCATACTTTAGCTACATTATTTTCTTTAGCAAGTTTTTCTTTTTCTTCTCTATCCCACCTAGCATGCAATTCAGCCAACATTCTAATATTATCATTAATTCTAACTTGGATGGCATTTGTTTTAGCAAACCTAGCATCTTCAACTTTCTCAGGCATAACTTTCAATTTTAAAAGATCAACATCTAGAGCAAGACTATCAACCTTAGAAGCAAGAATATTGATTTTACTAAGCTTTTCTTCAACAGTTTTATTGAAAGCAGTTTGTGTATTAATAAAATTTTTAAGCATGGCCTCAAGACCAGAGGGTACACTCTTATTATTGTTGTAAGAATTACCATAACCATTACTATTAGAAGGATATGGCCTAAAGTTGTTGTTACCATAATTATTCCTATAAGCATTGTTGTTGAAATTATTGTTTTTAATGAAATTCACATCAACATTTTCTTCTTGAGCAACCAATGAAGCTAAAGGAACATTATTAGGATCAATATGAGATCTACCATTTGCAAGCATAGACATAATAGCATCAATCTTATCACCCAAAGAAGAGGTTTCTTCAACAGAATTTACCTTCTTACCTTGAGGAGTTCTTTCAGTGTGCCATTCAGAGTAATTGATCATCATATCATCAAGTAATTTAGTCGCGGTGCCTAGAGTGATGGACATAAAAGTACCTCTAGCAGCTGAATCCAATAGGTTCCTTGAGGAAAAATTCAATCCTGCATAAAAGGTTTGGATGATCATCCAAGTAGTCAGTCCATGGGTTGGGCAATTCTTTACCAAAGATTTCATTCTCTCCCATGCTTGAGCAACATGTTCATTATCAAATTGTTTAAAGTTCATTATGCTACTTCTCAAAGATATAATCTTAGCAGGAGGATAATATTTACTAATAAAAGCATCTTTACATTTAGTCCATGAATCAATACTATTCTTAGGCAAAGATAGCAACCAATCTTTAGCTCTTCCTCTTAATGAGAAAGGAAACAATTTCAGTTTTATAATATCACCATGTATATCCTTATACTTTTGCATTTCACAAAGTTCGACAAAATTATTAAGATGGGCAGCAGATCATCAGACTAACACCAGAAAATTGCTCTCTCATAACAAGATTCAGTAAAGCAGGTTTAATTTCATAGAATTCTGCTGTAGTAGCAGGTGGAGCAATAGGAGTACATATAAAATCATTATTATTTGTGCTAGTGAAGTCACACAACTTAGTATTTTCAGGAGTACCCATTGTAATAGTAGTAAAATAAACTAAGCAAATAAAGTAAAGACAAGTAACTAATTTTTTTGTGTTTTTGATATAGAGAACAAGACAGTAAATAAAGTAAAGCTAGCAACTAATTTTTTTGTGTTCTGTTTAAGTGCAGCAAACAAAGTAGTAAATGAAATAAAGCAAGACAAAAACAAAGTAAAGAGATTGGAAGTGGAGACTCCCTTGCAGCGTGTCTTGATCTCCCGGCAACGGCGAAAAAGTGCTTGATGCGCGTAGATGTACACGTCCGTTGAGAACCCCAAGAGGAAGGTATGATGCGCACAGCGGCAAGTTTTCCCTCAGTAAGAAACCAAGGTTATCGAACCAGTAGGAGCCAAGAAGCATGTGAAGGTTGTTGGTGGAGGAATGTAGTGCGGCGCAACACCAGTGAAACCGGCGCCAACGTGGAACCTGCACAAAACAATCAAAGTACTTTTCCCCAACGTAACTGAGGTTGTCAATCTCACCGGCTTGCTGAAAACAAAGGATTAAGCGATCGAGTGGAAGATGGTGTTTGTTTGCAAAGAACAGTAAAAGCAGTAGAATGTATTCAGATGTAAAGAATGGACCAGTCCACACTAGTGGTGTCTCTCCAATAAGATAACTAACATGCTGGGTGAACAAATTACAGGCGAGCAATTGACAAATAAAGATTCAATACATATCAACAATGATTACTATGTGATTTAATCAGGGCATTACGACAAAGTACATAGACCGCTATCCAGCATGCATCTATGCCTAAATAATCCACCTTCAGGTTATCATCCGAACCCCTTCCAGTATTAAGTTGCGAACAACAGATAATTGCATTAAGTATGGTGCGTAATGTAATCAACACAAATATCCTTAGACAAAGCATCAATGTTTTATCCCTAGTAGCAACAGCACATCCACAACCTTAGAACTTTCTGTCACTGTCCCAGATTTAATGGAGGCATGAACCCACTATCGAGCATAATTACCCCCTCTTGGAGTTACAAGTATCAACTTGGCCAGAGCCTCTACTAGCAACGGAGAGCATGCAAGAACATAAACAACACATATATGATAGATTGATAATCAACTTAACATATATTCTCTATTCATCGGATTTCACCAAACACAACATGTAGCATTACAAATAGATGATCTTGATCATGTTAGGCAGCTCACAAGATCTATAACAATGAAAGCACAAGCGGAGAAGACAACCATCTAGCTACTGCTATGGACCCATAGTCCAAGGATGAACTACTCACGCATCAATCCGGAGGAGGGCATGATGATGTAGAGCCCTCCGGTGATGATTCCCCTCTCCGGCAGGGTGCCGGAGGCGATCTCCTGAATCCCCGAGATGGGATTGGCGGCGGCGGCTGATACGTCCCAAACGTATCCATAATTTCTTATGTTCCATGCTACTTTATTGATGATACCTACATGTTTTATACACATTATATGTCATTATTATGCGTTTTCCGGAACTAACCTATTAACAAGATGCCACAAGCCAGTTTCTGTTTATTATGTCTGTTTATTGCAGAAAAGGCCCAAAAACCAAAGTGCTCGGAAAAATCCAGAAAAATTACAGAAATTCTATTTCGTCGGAAGACTCAGCCAGAAGGGCAAGCCAGGGGAGGCCCAGGGCCTCCTCCCCATAGGCCGGCGCGGCCTGGAGGGTGGTCACCCCACCCTGTGAGGTGGGCCCCTCGGGACTCTTCCGACTCCGACTCTTCGCCTATTTAAGCCGTCGTGACCTAAAACTTCGACACCGATTGACGATACTCCAGAAAGACTCCAGGGCGCCACACATCGCGAAACTCCATTCGGGGGACAAGTCTCGTTCCGGCACCGCCGGACGGGGAATTGCCCCGGAGTCATCTCCACCGCCGTCTCCACCACCATCTTCACCGCCATCGCTGTCTCCATGATGAGGAGGGAGTAATTCACCCCCGAGGCTGAGGGCTCCGCTGTAGCTATGTGGTTCATCTCTCTTTATGTGATCTAGTTGAATATCATCTATGTGCTACTCTAGTGATGTTATTAAAGTACTCTATTCCTCCCGCACGGTGTAATGGTGACAGTGTGTGCATCGTGTAGTACTTGGCGTAGGCTATGATTGTAATCTCTTGTAGATTATGAAGTTAACTATTGCTATGATAGTATTGATGTGATCTATGCCTCCTTCATAGTGTGATGGTGACAGTGTGCATGCTATGTTAGTTCTCGGTGTAATTGTGTTGATCTATCTTGCACTCTAAGGTTATTTAAATATGAATATCGAATATTGTGGAGCTTGTTAACTCCGGCATTGAGGGTTCGTGTAATCCTACACAATTAGTGGTGTTCATCATCCAACAAAAAGGGTGTAGAGTAGTCCTATTATGTGATCATTGTTGAGAGTGTCCACTAGTGAAAGCAGGATCCCTAGGCCTTGCTTCCAAGCATCGAATCTCCGTTTATTTACTGTTTTGTTGCATGTTTACTCGCTGCCATATTTTATTCAGATTGCTGTTACCACTCATATACATCCATATTACTTGTATTTCACTATCTCTTCGCGAACTAGTGCACCTATACATCTGACAAGTGTATTTGGTGTGTTGGGGACACAAGAGACTTCTTGCTTTGTGGTTGCAGGGTTGCTTGAGAGGGATATCTTTGACCTCTTCCTCCCCGAGTTCGATAAACCTTGGGTAATCCACTTAAGGGAAACTTGCTGCTGTTCTACAAACCTCTGCTCTTGGAGGCCCAACACTGTCTACAAGAATAGAAGCACCCGTAGACATCAGCGGCCTCTCAGTAATGTTTTCCGTATCGTGGCTCTCGGTACAGGGGGTTTCGCGACGGAGGCTTTAAGTAGGCGGAAGGGTAGGTCAAAGGGCGACACGAGGGCCCCACACAACAAGGCGGCGCGGGCCCTAGCCTGGCCGCACGGCCCTGGTGTGGCGGCGCCGTCGCCCCACTTCGTTATCCTTTCGGTCTTCGGAAGCTTCGTGCAAAAATAGGCCCCTGGGCGTTGATTTCGTCCAATTCCGAGAATATTTCCTTACTAGGATTTCTGAAACCAAAAACAGCAGAAAAACAGCAACTGGCACTTCGGCATCTTGTTAATTGGTTAGTGCCGGAAAATGTAAAATAATGCTGTAAAGTATGTGTAAAACACTCAAGTATTGTAATAAAAGTAGCATGGAACATAAGAAATTATAGATACGTTTGCGACGTATCAGACACTGGTGCAACATATCATATCACGGGAGAGTTGAGCAAGCTAGCTTTCCACTCACGAGAAATACAAAGGACGTGACCACATCCACATGGCCAATGTCATGGTATGCAAATCTCTCATGTTGGTCATTCTGTTTCCATACCCTACATAGTTTTTTTTTGCATCTGAACAACATATTGCATGTACCTAGTAACTCCAAAAATTTACTCTCTGTCCATAAAATCTATCTTCACAACGTTGTTTTTCTTGAGTTTCACCACTTTTCTATTTGATTAAGGACCAGGCCACATGGGAGGTTTTGTTTAATAGTCTGTGTCATGGTGGTCTTTACCCACCGGTGCCTATATCTAGTGGGTCGCACAAGGACTTCGTTGTCACAATAAAACCATCATCCTCCACACGACATCGTTGACTTGGCCACCCCCTCATCCTTTGTGGTGCAGCAAATGATTAGGAAAAGTGAACTCTCTTATTCGCCCAAAATAAATTGATATGTTTTTGATGCTTGCCATGAGTTGCCATATCTTATTTCTACTAGTATTTTTCATGTTCCTTTGGAGCAAGTATATTCTCTGGTGTATGGGGTCTAGCACCTACCTATGTTGGCATACATTCATACTAGGTAAGTTTTATTGATGATTTCAGCAAATTCCCTTGGATCTATTTTCTTAAAAAATGTTCTGAAGTTTATCAAGTATTTCTTAAGTTTCAACAATTTGATGAAGGCAAGTTTGATAGAAAGATTAAAACCATGCAAAATGATTAGGGTGGTCAATATGGAAAACTCAACAGTTTTTTTTTCAAAAAGTTAGCATTGGTCATCATGTATCTTGTCCACATGTTCATCAACAAAATAGCTCCGCGGAACGTAAACATCGTCTTATAGTTGAAGTTGGTGCGTCTCTTCTAGCCAATGCATCCATGCCTCTTAAGTTCTGGTATGAAGATTTTCTCACAACCACCTTTGTTATTAACCTTCTTTCCAGCAAAATCATCCACACGTGTTGAATGACTAATGACGTGGGCATTACCCTTCGGTTAACCAGTATTGCTCTACCCTATGTGGTCCATATGGAGGCCCATGAAGGTACCCGAAGGGAAGATGGGCCATTAGGACGGTACGGTGGAAGATTACTTGAAATACAAGACACGGAAGAAGCCGAACAAGGAAAGATTAGAGATAGATCTATTGTAAGCCTACTCGTACTCGATTAGACCTTTCGGGACCTGGCCACCTATATAAAGGCCAGGAGAGGGGCTATCGAGGAACACAATCAATCTTAGCAATTTTAGCCAACAGAAGCTCAGACCTAGGTTACCCTAGCGATTAGCTATCTCGACGAGATCACAGCCGAACTATTCGGCACCCCATTGTAACACTGTTTTCATCATAATCAAGAACAGACAGGCAGGACGTAAGGGTTTTACCTCATCGAGGGCCCCGAACCTGGGTAAATCGCTCTCCCCGCTTGTCTGCGCACCGATGTCTCGTGTCAGCTTGCAGGATTCCATCAACCCTAAGCCCCTATCGGAGGGCATTGCCGAGGAGCACCCTCGACAATTGGCGCCGTCTGTGGGAAACCTGCCGGTACAAGGCAGGGCATCGGCAGTACCAGTCACGTCCGCAGCATTCGTGCTCGAGTCACCAACACCTCCAGGACCAAAAGATCCGATCTACTGCGAGCCCTTCGAATTCGCATCACACCTCAAGCCGTCGCACCCGGCCCCTTCAGAATCGAGTGACGACATGACCACCACCTTTGGAGGCGTCCACTTCATCATCGACTCCGGAGGCTTTCTTCGCCTCCCAAGGACAGGTACGTCCGGTTTGGGCCCCTCGGTCTCAACAGAAGATACCCGGGCAGCAACCTTGGAAATTCCGCCCAGAAGCATGCATGGAGGTAACCGAGGGAACCTCGATCACGCAACAGGGAGAAAGAAAAGGCGAAGGGAATCATACTATGGAGAACGGGAACAGGAGGGCATGCAATCGATCCATGGCCGCGCCCGTTCACCGCACCTATCAGCCACGGAGCAACTCGATGCGCCATGCTACCTCCACTCCTATATCGACCCGAAGGACGGGCGGGAAAAATCCAGTCACCTATTAAGGAACTGCCGACACTTCCTGGAAATTCGACAGTTCTGTGATGACCTCAGGAGTGAAGCTATATCGAGAGTTCACATAATGGAGAAAAAGGCAAGATCTTACAGCTATCGGGCGGAGCCATATATCCCGGAACCGTACGAACCAATGGAGAAGGATGAGTACGTGCCAGCCGAGGTATTCCCAGAACCGCGCGGGCAGGTCAGCATGATCCATAAAACCAGCTTCTCAAAAAGGGAAATCAAGAAATTCTCACGAGAAGTGAAGTACGCAGAAGTCGCTATGGTCGATACACCTGAATTCATCGACTGGTCAGAGCAAAGTATCTCCTTCGACAGGTCAGATCACCCGAAAGCTGTCCCTAGACCAGGCCACGCAGCTCTAGTCCTCGAGGCACAGATCGGAGGTTACAACATGAGTAAGGTATTCATGGACGGAGGAAGCGGCTTAAACCTACTGTTCGCCAACACAATGAAAGCTATGGGTTTAACAGTCGATATGCTGAGGGAGTCCGACACAGGATTCCACGGCATTATACCGACTCGACCCGCTTACTCTCTTGGAAAAACGTCATTGGATGTGGTCTTCGGCACGCCCACCAATTTCAGAAGAGAAAAGATCGAGTTCGAAGTTGTCGACTGGGAGTCTCAGTATCATGCCATCCTCGGCAGGCCGGCGTTCGCCAAGTTTATGGCCATACCTCATTATGCTTACCTAAAACTGAAGATGCCAGGCAACAACGGAACCCCAATAACTATTCACGGGAGTTTTGCTCGGTCAGACACCTGTGACAGGGAGTTCCAGAAGATCGCTTCGAAATTCGGCGCTAAGGAGGAGCTCAATGCGATCGACGCAGCCGTGGATCATACGCAGCCGCTAGCCGACAACCGAAACGTAAGATCCGATGAGTTTGACGCTGCAAAGGAAGCCAAGAAGCTGCAGGTGCACCCCACTGACCCGAAGAAAACGGTCAATATATCGGCTGACCTCACGGCCGCATAGGAAGGCGCGCTCATCGAGTTCCTCCGTGAGCGCTGGGAGATATTTGCATGGGAACCATCCGACATGCCAGGTATCCCCAGGGAACTCGCTGAGCACGCCCTCAATGTTGACCCGACAGCCAAACCAGTGCAGCAGTCGATGCGTCGATTCTCTGAACCCAAGAGGAGAGCAATCGGTGAGGAAATCAATCGACTTCGTAAAGCAGGATTCATTCGAGAGCTCAAGAATCAGAGTGGGTGGCTAACCCTGTCATGGTACCCAAGAAGGACACCACCGCTCTGCGTATGTGTATCGATTACACCGGCCTCAACAAACACTGTCCGAAAGACCACTTCCCGCTGCCTAGAATCGACCAGATAGTTGATTCCACAGCCGGATGCGACCGCCTCTCCTTTCTCGATGCTTACTCTGGGTATAACCAGATCAAGTTGAAGAAGGAAGATCAGGAGCTAACCGCGTTCATCACCCCACACGGCGTCTTTTGCTACAACGTCATGACCTTCGGGTTGAAAAATGCGGGAGCAACTTACCAACGTTGCATGCAAGCCTGCCTTGGAGAGCAGATCGGACGAAACATCGAGGTCTACATCGACGACATCGTGGTAAAAACAAAGCACACTGCCACCCTCGTTGACGATCTGCGGGAAACCTTCGACAACCTAGACAGGTATAAGATCAAGTTAAACCCCAAAAAGTGCTTCTTCGGAGTACCAGGGGGCAAGTACTAGGATACTTCATCTCGGCCAGGGGAATCGAAGCCAACCCTTTGAAAATCAAAGCTATTCTCGACATGGAGCCGCCAAAGAATCTGCACCAAGTGCAGCAGTTGGCAGGACGCTTAGCAGCACTCAGCAGGTTCATTGCCAAGCTGGGAGAAAAAGCTTTGCCTTTCTACAATCTGATGAAGAAATCGGAAAAATTCGAGTGGACAAAGGAGGCGCAGGAATCCTTCGACAACCTAAAGAAGATCTTGTCGACATCTCCAGTCCTTGTAACCCTCCGTGAGAAGGAAACGCTGCTCATGTACATAGCTGCGACAGCCCAAGTCTTCAGTAGCGTCTTGGTCGTTGAACGGGAAGAAGCAGGGAGAGTTCACGGCGTGCAGAGGCCCGTTTACTACCTCAGTGAAGTACTCACACCTGCAAGACAGAGGTACCCCCATCATCAGAAGCTGGCATATGCGGTATGGAGGTCAGCCCGCAAGCTGCGACACTACTTCACAGAGCACCCGATTGTCGTTGTGAGCGAAGCGCCGTTGAAAAATATAATGACCAACCCAGAAGCCACAGGTCGAGTGTCCCAATGGGCTATTGAGATAGCACCTCACGACATAACTTACGTCAACCGGACAGCTATAAAATCCCAGATCCTCCCAGACTTTGTGGCAGACTGGATTCAATCCCAGACACCGGTGGCACCCGACATGTCGGGATCATGGATAATGTACTTCGACGGGTCAAAGCGAAGCACAGGCGCTGCAGCAGGGTTAGTGTTGATATCACCACAAGGAGATAAGATGAAGTACATATTACGTATGAACTTCCCTCTACCGACAAACAATGAAGCAGAATACGAAGCACTGCTGCATGGAATGAAGATGGCAAAGGCGTGTGGCGCAACTCGCCTGGAAATCTACGGGGACTCAAACTTGGTGGTACAACAGTCGATGAACCTGTGCGACGCAGTTAGCGACAACATGATCGCCTATCGACAGCTGTATCAAAACATGGAAGCCAAGTTCGAGGGGTGTGAGCTCAAACATATCGGCAGAGCCAGCAACGAGGAAGCCGACACCTTAGCTAACATCGGCTCCATGTGTTCTCCCATCCCAGACGGAGTATTTTACGAGGTAATCACTCAGCGATCGATAAAAGAGAAGGCTGATGTCTACGGGTGCTTCTATTCTTGTAGACAGTGTTGGGCCTCCAAGAGCAGAGGTTTGTAGAACAGCAGCAAGTTTCCCTTAAGTGGATTACCCAAGGTTTATCGAACTCAGGGAGGAAGAGGTCAAAGATATCCCTCTCATGCAACCCGCAACCACAAAGCAAGAAGTCTCTTGTGTCCCCAACACACCTAATAGGTGCACTAGTTCGGCGAAGAGATAGTGAAATACAAGTGGTATGAATGAATATGAGCAGTAGTATGGCGCCAGAAAATAGCTTGCTGGCGTGCAGTTGATGGTAGTAATATTGCAGGAAGTAAACAAGCAGTAGTAACGCAACAAAACAGTAACAAGCAGCTAAAGCAGTATTTAGGAACAAGGCCTAGGGATTAGACTTTCACTAGTGGACACTCTCAACATTGATCACATAACAGAATAGATAAATGCATACTCTACACTCTCTTGTTGGATGATGAACACATTGCGTAGGATTACACGAACCCTCAATGCCGGAGTTAACAAGCTCCACAATTCAATGTTCATATTTAAATAACCTTAGAGTGCATGAAAGATCGAAACGACTAAACCAAGTACTAACATAGCATGCACACTGTCACCTTCACGCTTATGTAGGAGGAATAATACACATCAATACTATCATAGCAATAGTTAACTTCGCAATCTACAAGAGATCATGATCATAGCATAAACCAAGTACTAACACGGATGCACACACTGTCACCATTACACCGTGGAGGAATAAAACTACTTTAATAACATTGCTAGAGTAGCACATAGATAAATTGTGATGAAAACACATTGCAATCATAAAGAGATATAAATAAGCACTTCACTATGCCATTCATAACAGTGAATAAGTATTCTGTGAAATATAGCCTAAGAGACCCACACGGTGCACACACTGTCACCTTTACACACGTGGGACAAGGAGTCTCCGGAGATCACATAAGTAAAACTCACTTGACTAGCATAATGAAATCTAGATTACAAGCATCATCATATGAATCTCAATCATGTAAGGCAGCTCATGAGATTATTGTATTGAAGTACATAGGAGAGAGATGAACCACATAGCTACCGGTACAGCCCCGAGCCTCGATGGAGAACTACTCTCCTCATGGGAGCAGCAGCGGTGATGAAGATAGCGGTGGAGATGGCAGCGGTGTCGATGGAGAAGCCTTCGGGGGCACTTCCCCGTCCGGCAGTGCCGGAACAGAGACTCCTGTCCCCCGATCTTGGCTTCGCGATGGCGGCGGCTCCGGATGGTTTCTGTGGGTTTCGTCCTCCGTAATAGGGTTTTCGCGACGGAGGCTTTAAATAGGCGAAAGGGCAGCCTCGGAGGCCTGGGGCCACCACACCATAGGGCGGCGCGCCCCCCTCTCGGCCGCGGTGTGGTGGGGCCCCCGTGGCTTCCTCCGGCGGCTCTCGGGTGTTCTGGATGGTTCAGGGAAAAATAGGAACCTGGGCGTTGATTTCGTCCGATTTCGAGAATATTTCGTTACTAGGATTTCTGAAACCAAAAACAGCAGAAACAGGAACGGCACTTCGGCATCTTGTTAATAGGTTAGTTCCAGAAAATGCACGAATATGACATAAAGTGTGCATAAAACATGTAGATATCATCAATAATGTAGCATGGAACATAAGAAATTATCGATACGTTGGAGACGTATCAAAGGCGTCGGCACCTTTAAAACCATCGATTGAAGAAGCAGAGGCAAACCCACAGCAAGTTACTGACGAAGCTCCAGCCCTCCCAGCCGAACAAGTTCTCCTCCTCGAGCCATTATGGACTAAACCACTCCTGGCGTACCTGACAAGGCAGGAACTGCCGGTAGATCCAGTAGAAGCAAAACGAATCGTCAGGCGATCAAAAGCTTTCACCATAGTAAACGGTGAACTCTACAAGCGTAGCATTTCCGGTATTTTCCAAAGGTGCATTGCCATCGACGATGGAAGAGCACTGATGCGCGAGATACACGAGGGAACTTGCGGGCATCATGCGGGAAGTAGGGCTCTCGTAGCAAAAGCCTTCAGGGCAGGATTCTACTGGCCAACGGCAGCATCGGATGCTCGAGATTTGGTCATGAAGTGCGACCCTTGTCAACGGTTTTCTCCAAAACCGCACGCCCCTGCAACAGACCTAATGACGATACCACTGGCATGGCCGTTCGCCCAATGGGGACTCGATCAAGTCGGGCCACTGCCGAGATCATCGCCTGGGGGACACACGTACCTATTAGTCGCAGTTGATAAATTCACAAAGTGGATCGAGGCAGTACCAGTACGAAACCAGAAGGCAAAAACAGCAGTCCAGTTCTTCAAGGAGATAACATGTCGGTTCGGCGTACCTCACAGTATCGTCACAGATAATGGAACCAACTTCGACTCCAAAGAGTTCCGAGAATTCTGTGATGACAGGGGCATAAAACTGAAGTTTGCATCAGTGGCTCACTGATACGTCCAAAACGTATCTACTTTCCCGAACACTTTTGCTATTGTTTTGCCTCTAATTTGTGTATTTTGGATACAACTAACACGGACTAACGCTGTTTTCAGCAGAACTGCTCTGGTGTCTCGTTTTTGTGCAGAAATCCAACTTTCGGGAAAATCCTCGGAATTTATGCGGAAGGGCCTATTTTACCAGAATATTGACGGAGCCAGAAGGGCAAAGGAGGTGGAGGCCCGAGGGCCCCACACCACATGGCGGCGCGGCCCGGGGGGCCCGCGCGGCCATGTGGTGTGGCCCTCGGCCGGCCTCCGACGCCCCTTCGGACTACTTATTGGTTTCGACCTAAAAACGCAAGGAGAGAATTCGAAGTCGCCGAAACCCTCCAGAGAGCCGCCACATCGCGAAACTCCGTCTCGGGAGCCAGTCTTGGCACTCCGCCGGGACGGGGAATTGGAGGAGATCTTCACCGCCATCACCGCCAACGCATCTCCATCGACCAGCCATGTTTCCCCCATCCATGTGTGAGTAATTCCCCCGCTGTAGGCTGAAGGGGATGGTAGGGATTGGATGAGATTTGTCATGTAATAGTCATAAGATTGTTAGGGCATAGTGCCTAGTATCCGTAGATGTCACTTTTATGATATTGTTGCAACTTGTTATGCTTAATGCTTGTCACTAGGGCCCGAGTGCCATGATCTCAGATCTGAACATGTTATTTATTCATGAAGATATTCGTTGTTTATGATCTTACCTGCAAGTTGTATACACATGTCGCTGTCCGGAACCAATGGCCCCGAAGTGACAGAAATCGGGACAACCGGAGGGGATGGTAGTGATGTGAGGATCACATGTGTTCACGAGTGTTAATGCTTTGCTCCGGTACTCTATTAAAAGGAGTACCTTAATTTCCAGTAGTTTCCCTAGAGGCCCGGCTGCCACCGGCTGGTAGGACAAAAGATGTTGTGCAAGTTTCTCATTGCGAGCACGTACGACTAAATATGGAACACATGCCTATTGATTGATTAGTACTTGGATACCGTTTTATTATTATCTGCAAATGCCCATGCTTTGATTGTTACATGAGTTTCTCTCGTCCATGCAACGCCCGTTAAATCCGTCCCTGTGCCTACAGTATTTTAATCCTGCTGTTTACTACAATCACTACTGCTGTCTTTATTTCGCTGTTATTTCACTATTTCCACTGCCATAAAACTGTTACTACTGATAAACTCTTGCGAGCAAGTCTGTTTCCAGGTGCAGCTGAATTGACAACTCCGCTGTTAAGTCTTACAAGTATTCTTTGTCTCCCCTTGTGTCGAATCAATAAATTGGGTAATACTTCCTCGAAGACTGTTGCGATCCCCTATACTTGTGGGTCATCAAGACTATTTTCTGGCGCCGTTGCCGGGAGCATAGCTTTATTTGGAAGTTCACTTGGATTGATATTGTTCGCTGCAAATTCTCCATTATGGGTAAACCTCGCGATACTAAGATCGCCATATTACCATCTACTACAAGAAAAGGTACAACTCTGAGTACCTCTGCTGCTCTTGATTCACCATCTGTGATAAGTAAACTTGTTTCACCACCACAAGCTTCAAATGCTGGTACTTCTGCTGAATCTGAAAATTCCTCTCATAATTGTGATGATGCTTCTGCTGTGCTTGATAATGATGGATCGTTAGGATCTTTTCTAGATGCTACAATTGCTAGGTCTAGACAAATTGAAAATACTGAAACTCCTAATGAAAATGCTGCTACACCTGTTAATTCACCTGAGTCTGTTGAATATTCTAGTGATGATCTTGATGAAGATTATGTAGAGCTTGATGATGATTTTATTGATAAATGCAATGCTACTACTGATGCAAGAAAAATTAAAAAGTTGCTTGCAGAACATGCTGTTAGATATAAACCATCTCCTGATCCTAAATTTGCCACATCTCCTATAAACATTAGGGATAAAGATTATGATTTTTCTCTTGATCTATCTCATATAGCTATTGTTGAGAAAACACCCTTTTGTGGTACTGAAAAAGAAAGTGCTGTTGAACACCTGACTGAGTTATCTACTCTTAGTGGCGTGTTTTCTGATGATGTCAAGATGCGTACTTATTTTGTCGCTAAATTTTTTCCTTTCTCATTAAAGGATGATGCTAAAACTTGGTATAATAATTTGCCTCCTGGTTCTATTAAAAGTCCAATTGACTTGCGTGATGTTTTCTTTCGAAAATACTTTCCTGCTAGTGCTCAACACGCTGCTTTGCAGAGAATTTATAATTTTGACCAGGAAGATGGAGAGAAATTGCTGAGGCTTGGGCTAGATTTTGTTCTCTTATTAGAGCTCAGCCTGACCATGATTTGGAAAAGCATGATTTACTTGATATATTTTATAGTGGACTAACCATTAAGTCTAGGGCATACCTGGATAGTTGTGCTGGTTGTGTTTTCAGCAAAAGAACTCCAGACGACGCTGAAGAATTATTGGCTAAAATAGGCCGGAATCATGATGATTGGTCTACACCTGAACCAACCCCGACACCGATAGTGAAGAAGAGGGGTATGATTAAATTAAATGATGAAGATATGAGGGAAGCCAAGAAGTCTCTTAAAGAGAAGGGTATTAAACCTGAAGATGTGAAGAATTTACCTCCTATAGAAGATATATGTGAGACAATTCCCCCTTCATCCATGATTGAGGTACACTCGCTTCAACGCTTTACTAGGGAAGATATTCCGTATTCAAAATCTCCTGCTCAATGCTTAGATGAATTTGATAATTATATTGTTAAGCAAGAAAACTTTAATATGAGAGTAGAGAATCATTTAATGGAAAATTCTCGAGCTATTAGTGAATTGCATGGTATTGTGGAGAGAACCTCCAATGATGTTAAGATACTTGTTAAACATTTTCAAATGGTTCAAACTCAAATTGATCAACTTACTAAAGTGCAAAATGACTTATTGGGAAATAATTCTAAAGAAAAACATGCTTGTGAAGTAACAACTAGAGGTGGTGCTTCTACCCAGGATCCTCTATATCCTGAAGGGCATCCCAAAAGAGTTGAACAAGATTCTCAACTAATTAAAACTAGTGCTCCATCTAAGAAAAAGAAAAAGAAACATAAGAATGTTGTAGAATCCTCTGAACCTGTTAATGATCCTAATAGTATTTCTATTTCTGATGCTGAAACTGAAAGTGGTAATGAACATGAGGAAGATAACGATAAGAATGATACTCCCGATAAAGAAGAAATTGAAAAAGAACCTGAAAAGCCTGCTAAAAATAAAAAGTACACTAAAGAAGATTTTATTACTGAGAAACATGGTAATGAAAGAGAACCTTGGGTTCAAAAGCAAATGCCTTTTCCTGCTAAGAAACTAAAATCAAAGGAGGAGGAACATTATAATAAATTTTGTGATTGGATGAAACCTTTATTTTTGCAAATCCCTTTGACTGATGCTATTAAATTGCCTCCTTATTCAAAGTATATGAAAGATATTGTTACTAACAAAAGGAAAATCCCCAATGAGGAAATTTCTACTATGCTCGCTAATTACTCCTTCAATGGTAAGATTCCAAAGAAGTTGGGTGATCCAGGTATACCGACTATTCCTTGTTCCATCAAGAATAATTATGTTAGAACTGCTCTATGTGATTTGGGAGCGGGTGTTAGTGTAATGCCTTTTTCTCTTTATAAGAGACTTGATTTAGATAAATTGATACCAACTGATATATCTTTGCAAATGGCTGATAAATCTACTGCTATTCCTGTTGGTTTATGTGAAAATGTTCCTGTGCAAGTTACTCAGCATTGCTTGATATTAACTGATTTTGTTGTGTTGGAAATGCCTGAAGATGATAATATGTCCATTATTCTTGGAATACCCTTTCTTAATACTGCAGGGGCTGTTATTGATTGTAATAAAGGCATGGTTACTTTCAATGTTGATGATAAGGAACACACTGTCTATTTTCCCAAGAGGATTGATAAAGTATGTGGAGTTAATACAATTTTTAATGTGAAAACTATCAAAGTGGGATCCATTGATTGTCCTATATATGAGCCTAAAGAAGAATATCAAACTCTTGTGATTGGATCCATGTCAATTCAATATAAGGTAACATGATTGATTTGAGGTTTATTTCTTCTTATGTCATATAAAATTTATTTGGTAGCAAGACTTGATCAACCTTGTTAACAAGTATATTTTATTGCATAAAAGAGCTAAACAACATTTCTTTCTTTCTCCCTTCACCTATTTTACTTGCTGTAGCACTTTTGTTTTGCAATATGCTTTAGCTATTTAAGATTTTAGAAACCATTTTCCTGCACAGTAATCATTAATTTAATACCCAAAAATGTGCATTTTTCGAAGTTCTCTAAAAATTACAAAAATTACACCGTTGGTCCTATTTTTCGACGAGGCACCTGGGAGCACCAGAGGATGACCTGTGGGGCACCAGGAGGTGCCACACCATAGGCCGGCGCGGCCAGCAAGGGGGCCGCGCCACCTTGTGGTGTGGGCCACCCCTTGCCCCACTTCATCATCTCTTCCTCCCAGCATCTTCTCTCTCCCGAAAAAGCTCGTACCAAGTTTCTCTCACTCGTGTTTCTGCTCAAGAACTCGCGATTTTTCGATCTCCTTGCTCAGCCCAGATTTCTGTTTGAAATTTGGCACATTTACTCCTTGGTATGTGACTCCTTTGATTGTCCAATTAGAATTTCATTTGGTTGAGTATATCTTGAATATTTTGCTGCTGTAGATAACATGTTTAGTGAGCTTGCATGCTTGTTCTAAGTGGAAGAAATTAGTTTTGATGCATGTTTAGTACTCTAGCAAGTTCCTATAGTAGTTCCCTTCAATTACATACCTTGAAATCAAATTTTATAATGATTGTTGAAAAATTTCAGAAAATGGAAGAAGGTGTGCCCCAATTGAACCAAGAAGAGTTGGAGGTACAGCAAGTCATGAGAGTTCATCGTGAAGAGGGAGTATACCCCTCTTATTACCCATGCACGGACTTTATGCGGAATGCAGGAATCCTGCAAGACGTTCAAACACTAATTTCCAATGCAGGATTGGGAGATTTTGCTGTTGGTGAACCTCACCAATATGCTAAACTAACGGTGTCGGTTGTGCAGGATTTTGAGTTTCACCGGTCTCAAACTGACCCCAT
Organism: Lolium multiflorum; assembly: GCA_030979885.1. Classification (NCBI taxonomy): domain Eukaryota; kingdom Viridiplantae; phylum Streptophyta; class Magnoliopsida; order Poales; family Poaceae; genus Lolium; species Lolium multiflorum. The sequence continues at coordinate 210,005,847 of CM061748.1, forward strand.
GGTCCGATATAAGATTTATAACAAAACTATCGACTTGCCTTTCAGTGATTTTTGTACAGCGATTAGAGTGCCGCGATGGGGATCTTGCGAGAAGATCAGGGGAACACCGCGGGAGCTCTCGAATCTTTATACAAGGATTTGTAATGGGAGGAGCTTCTCCAATGATGGTGGTAAGATTAGTAGCATTCAACATCCAGCCATCCGCTATTTTGCCTATTTCATTACAAAGTGCATTCTTGCGAGAAGAACTGGAGGTAAATTATCTGTCCAGACTTGGCTTTCTTAGCTGCTGCTTTGCAACAGGATAGGACTTATAATTTGGGTGCTTTAATAGCTTGTAGACTTGCTACTAACCGTGAGAAAGGAGGAATTTGTGGAGGTCTTATTGCCTCTCGCTTATTGGCTATGCATGGTGTAGGTCCTCACCATTTAGATATTCCGCTTTCTATAGAGAAACTTGATGTTTTCTCCATGATCAGGCATGAGTTTATTTCAGATGCATCTAACTTGAACAACCTGCATTATAAGATAACTTTGTATAAGAAGAGTTGGAGTATAACTAAGAAAATTGAAAAATTAGTACGCTTGCCTGCACCTGCTTTGTTTAACCTTGATGCCAGGGACGGGTGGTCGATCACGGAAAATGAGCTAAACGCATACATAGAAAGGGAAAGCCGTCGTGCAAGGGAAGATGTGGAGGAGGCCGAGGAGCACCCCGACTCTTCATCCGATGCAGCGAGCTCCTCATATCAACATCATGGTCATGTGGAGCCTCCACGATATTCTTCTGCGCAGGGGCCCTATTACCACTCCATGTATGATCCACCGGCGTGGAACTCCGACCCTCGTTGGGAATGAACTCCACTTAGGCCAAAAGCCTAAGCTTGGGGGAGGTATACCGGCATCACTCATTCTTTGCATATTATGGTTGCTGGATACTTGTACATACTTGTTTAGTCTCTTAGAGTGGTTTTCTAATGAGAGGGAGATGATATTTGGGGAAGTGCTGTCCAAAAACAGATTCTGTGCTGTTACCAAAAAAATTCGTACGCACAGCCAGAACGTTATTTTGAGTTGCCAATTTTTGAGCATGTGCCCCAGGTTGTTATCTAACTTTCATTAGTTGAACACTTTTTGGTCTGAGCAATGGAAGATTTTTGTTAATTTCGATTTCTGTACTGCTGTCAGGATTTGGCAGATTTCTGTCATCCTGCTTTTCTGTGTTTCTGTTAGTTTGCATTCTTTTGTTTTCGCTTTGTTTCTCTCCTAAAACACAAAAAGACCAAAAATATTTCTGTTGTTTCTCTTCACCATTTGTTTATTTGGTTCCTTGCTCTTAGTTTACTTTATTTGCTATCGTTAGTTTGCTATAAGAAAACCCAAAAAGATTTTGCTTTGTTTGCTTGTTTTCTTTCGTTCTTGTTTCTAATTCGAAAACAACAAAAATATTTGCTGTTCTTCTTTGGTTTGTAAAGTTCATCATGAGTTCAATGGTCTTCGGTGGCTGGAGCGTGGTTTTCATTTCATATTATCCAAGCTACACAAGTGAAAAGGCAATAATGACGATCTACGACAATCTGATTGTGGTGAGAGGCTGGTATGAACTCTATTTGCTTTCATTTTTGTACATATACTCATCCATATGAGCATGCTTAGTTGGTTCATATGAGGTATATGTTATTTGATAAAGTCTAGTAGTTCATGATCTCTCATGTTTAGTTCCAATTTATTAATATGAGTAGCATGTCATGGATGTTTACTTGCATTGTTTTATTCATAAGTAAGTATGGCATTGTGGTATCCTCCTCTGAATAATTCATTTATATCGACTTGGCACATGCTCACGCATGCACATGACTGAACAAAAAGTCAATTAAGCCTCGATGATTTATATTGCTTCAGAGTTCTTGTATCACTTTTATGCCTCCGTTAATTTATTTTGCCGCAAGCATGATTATGACAGTTACTGCTCTCTTGATTTGTCGCTCCCTAGTCTTTTGCTAGCCTTCACTTGTACTGAGCGGGAACGCCGCTCGTGCTTCCAAACACCTGAAAACCAAGTTGTTCCAAAAGTGTCCACCATAAATACCTATGCATGGCATTTCAAACCATTCCAAGTAAATTCTCATGCGCTACCTTTAAAACTTTCAAAATTCTTCTCAATTTGTGTTAATGTTTCATAGCTCATGAGGAAGTATGTGGTGTTTAGCTTTCAACCTTGTCATTTACTTTTGACGGACTCTCATATGGACTAGTGGCACATCCGCTTATCCAATAATTTTGCAAAAAGAGCTGGCAATGGGATTCCCAGTCCTAAATTAATTAACTTAAATAGACACTCCTCCATGGTTTGTGATTGTTGGACGGCACCCGAAGGATTCGGTTAGCCATGGCTTGTGTAAGCAAAGGTTGGGGGGAGTGTCATCATCATAATAAAACTTAAATAAAAAGGCACTCCTTCATGGTATGTGATTGTTGGCAGGCACCCGAGGATTCGGTTAGCCATGGTTTGTGAAAGAAAGGTTGGAAGGAGTGCCAACCAAAAATAAATAAAATGGGAGCCGCTCTTGTGAGTCCGGTTGATGAGGTAGTTAGTGTACCCATTACCATTCGTTGACAACAACAAACACCTCTCAAAATAATTTTACTCCTGCTTTACAAATGAAAAGCTCTAGCGCATGTTAATCCCTGCTTCCCTCTGCGAAGGGTCAATCTTTTACTTTTATGTTGTGTCTCCATTCTTTCTTTGAGCACTATCTTGAGAGCACAACTGTCATTCTTAGTATAATATGCTTGTCTCAAAATATGATTGATTGTGGTATAACTTTGATGCTTTTATCTTTGACAATCACTACTTCTAGTCTTTCTATGAACTCCAGAGGTGCCTCGGCATTTATGTTTTGCCGATCAAATACGGGCAAGCGAGATACCACTTTATCATATTCTCTTATGAACATTGCAATCCTGCTTATATACATGATTCATGATGCTTATTATTAATTGTTGGTACCTCTTCATGATTGACATAGCTATTGGATGATCTTATTTGCATGTATCTCATTATAAACTGCTTAAGTATTAGCCATAGCATGAGAATATATACATCATATGAGCAAATGTGTTCGTGAAAGTTCTTTTATCGCTCAGTTGTTAACTGAATTGCTTGAGGACAAGCAATAAGCTAAGCTTGGGGGAGTTGATACGTCCAAAACGTATCTACTTTCCCGAACACTTTTGCTATTGTTTTGCCTCTAATTTGTGTATTTTGGATACAACTAACACGGACTAACGCTGTTTCAGCAGAACTGCTCTGGTGTCTCGTTTTTGTGCAGAAATCCAACTTTTGGGAAAATCCTCGGAATTTATGCGGAAGGGCCTATTTTACCAGAATATTGACGGAGCAGAAGGGCAAAGGAGGTGGAGGCCCGAGGGCCCCACACCACATGGCGGCGCGGCCCGGGGGGCCCGCGCGGCCATGTGGTGTGGCCCCCTCGGCCGGCCTCCGACGCCCCCCTTCGGACTACTTATTGGTTTCGACCTAAAAACGCAAGGAGAGAAGTCGAAGTCGCCAGAAACCCTCCAGAGAGCCGCCACATCGCGAAACTCCGTCTCGGGAGCCAGAAGTCTCCGTTCCGGCACCCGGGACGGGGAATTGGAGGAGATCTTCACCGCCATCACCGCCAACGCATCTCCATCGACCAGCCATGTTTCCCCCATCCATGTGTGAGTAATTCCCCCGCTGTAGGCTGAAGGGGATGGTAGGGATTGGATGAGATTGGTCATGTAATAGTCATAAGATTGTTAGGGCATAGTGCCTAGTATCCGTAGATGTCACTTTTATGATATTGTTGCAACTTGTTATGCTTAATGCTTGTCAATAGGGCCCGAGTGCCATGATCTCAGATCTGAACATGTTATTTATTCATGAAGATATTCGTTGTTTATGATCTTACCTGCAAGCTGTATACACATGTCGCTGTCCGGAACCAATGGCCCCGAAGTGACAGAAATCGGGACAACCGGAGGGGATGGTAGTGATGTGAGGATCACATGTGTTCACAGAGTGTTAATGCTTTGCTCCGGTACTCTATTAAAAGGAGTACCTTAATTTCCAGTAGTTTCCCTAGAGGCCCGGCTGCCACCGGCTGGTAGGACAAAAGATGTTGTGCAAGTTTCTCATTGCGAGCACGTACCACTAAATATGGAACACATGCCTATTGATTGATTAGTACTTGGATACCGTTTTATTATTATCTGCAAATGCCCATGCTTTGATTGTTACATGAGTTTCTCTCATCCATGCAACGCCCGTTAAATCCGTCCGTGCCTACAGTATTTTAATCCTGCTGTTTACTACAATACTACTGCTGTCTTTATTTCGTTGTTATTTCACTATTTCCACTGCCATAAAACTGTTATTACCGATAAACTCTTGCGAGCAAGTCTGTTTCCAGGTGCAGCTGAATTGACAACTCCGTTAAGGCTTACAAGTATTCTTTGTCTCCCTTGTGTCGAATCAATAAATTGGGTAATACTTCCCTCGAAGACTGTTGCGATCCCCTATACTTGTGGGTCATCACTCACCCGCAAACAAACGGACAGGTGGAAAGGATCAACGGTCTAATAGGGGACGGCCTCAAGAAACGCCTTACAGGCGCAGAGGGAGCTTGGGTCGAAGAATTACCATCAGTACTATGGAGTTTGCGTACCACGCCTAATAGGTCGACGCAGTACACCCCATTTTTTCTGGTACATGGAGCCGAAGCAGTCCTACCAGCTGATGTTCGATTCGAAGCACCTCGAGTGACGGCATACACAGAACCTTCTTCCAACATCGCACTGCAAGATGCCGTAGACCTACTAGATGAAGCTCGAGACATTGCTTTAGCCAGGACCACGGTATATCAGCAGGCGCTGAGGAACTACCACAGTCGACGAATACGCAATCGATGCTTCAGCGTTGGAGATATGGTACTCGGCTGAAACAAAAAAGACCCTCGAAACTCGAGTCTCCATGGGAAGGACCTTACATCGTCACCGAAGTGATACCAGGAGGAGCGTACAGGCTCAAAAATCCAACTTCGGGAAAAGATGTCGAAAACCCATGGAATATCGCACACCTGCGACGGTTCTATACATAGGGCGCAATTGTTTTTATTATTTCAATAGCCTTTAAGGTTGATTTTTCTTTATGAATAAAGTTTTAATCAGGTTCTCTGCATCCTTTTCTTCAATTCAGGCCCCACCACCTGAACAGGTCGACTGCGGCCCTTACCTTCGGCTCTTACTCCCATCGGGAGCATTGGCCCATAAAACACGCAGTGTCATTAATTAAATACTCTCAACGAGAGCTAAGATTAGTGGCACACAAAAAGAAAACAACCAATCCAAGCCTCGAGAAAATACGCGAGTGCTGCCGTCGATGGTTACATTATCACAAAATAAGGCTCAAACCGGTGCACCGAGTGACGATGCCAAGCGTCTAATTCCCTCGACTAAGTCGACGGGTCTCGCTCTTACAAAACTTACACAAAGGCTTCGCAATAACATTGCATAATTCAACGAAGTCGTCGGGAGAGCAGGTTGAACTGATCACTCAGCCGGCCCCGGCAAATGAAATATCAATCGAATTAACATAGCGTACAACGTACGCGATAAATTTATACAAAATAATCCTATGCAGGAATTAAAGCTATCACATTCATAGTCGAGCTCCTTGGTCCCAATGAGCCTTCAGATCCTTCTCAAGGCACGACTCCATTCGGGAAACGATGGTGTATGCAGGACCTCTGGCGGCATCATAATATTGGCCCAAGTTCTTCTCAGTATTTGCTACGGCTTCCAAGTCTAGAGACGGGTGACATGCCAATGTCGAAGCAAGAGCAAGCTCCGCACCCGCCAAGAGTTCCTTCCGCACCAACTGCCGAATCCTTTCGGGGGACTTGAATCGGGTGAACAAAGCAGATAAGGTTTCAGGTGCTTGGTCTAGGGGAAACAAGGTGTTCCAAACCATCGTGAGATGAGCGTGGAACTTATCAAAGTAATAATGCGCCTTCCCCACCCGATACTTGAACTTCGCCATGACGACAGCCTTCGGACGATGCAGCCACAAGCCATGATTCGGGTGCGCAACGTCAGTCATTGCTTCAACCTCTTCGTGGATCTTTTTGTTCTCCTCAGCCGCATCTGAAGCTACAACTGGAAAGGAATAAGAACCAGTTAAGGGAATATTTGAAAATATTGCAGAAAGCAAAAACATGGGTTAACACTTACAGCCCAAACTTTCGGTAGCAATATGGAGACCATCAAGAGCGTACTGTTCGATAGCTGTCGCCATCTCCCCTTTTTTCTTCACCAAGGCCGCCATCGCACGAAGAGAAGTGATATCTCTGTCTAAACTAGACACCTGGTCACGCAAGCGGCGAACGAGGCTTGATTCATCATTACTCGAAGGATTCGGAAAAAGCCCAGCACGAGAAGAAGACGGAAGAATCTGCAGTGCAACCCTTAATTCAGATTAAGTGTCAAAGTAAAAACTCCCATCGGGAGCACCGGGCATGTGTGATACATTCAAAAGCATGTTCAAGTTGGCAACAGAGCCGAAATAAAATCAAACTACAACGAAGTCACGATTGGTCTTATTTACAACAAGTCAAATAAAAAAGTTCAAGGGTTCGCTGATGACGAGCCAGGGGCGGATTCGGGAGCAGGCTTGGCTTGAGCTTCATCCACCAGCTTCAGAAGTCGGTTCGCACAAGTAACTGCTGATCGCTTGTAAGGTTCAAGATCGATCAAGTTATGGTCGTCATCGACAGGCAACGTTTTGGACAACTCCTCCAAATTTGATTCCATCCCATGACCCATGAGCAATTGAAAAGTGAGAACCGCCCCAAATAAACGGCTGCGGCGTTTCAATACCTCCACAGGCTCGGAAGGATCAACAAGGAAAGAAGCCGCCATATCGTCAAGAGTCTTGTCCTCCTTCATCTTCGGGAAGATCATCGAGTATAACCTTGACAACGCCCCTTTGGCCTTTTTCAAAAGACCAAGCACTTGGATGTTAGACTCGGCAGCAAGCGACAAGGCGTCGGCTATGGAATCCTCTCGAAGCTGATGACGACGGGTGACGGTTAAGTCGGCAGCATCTGAGAAAAAGACAGATCAGTAATCAATAACAGAAACACCAAAACAGAAAACGGCGAATTACGGGTTTTACCTAATAATTCCTTGATGGACTCGCGAAGGGCGCCTTCCTTTTTGTCGATTAAAGCTGCTACTACATGCTTGGCGTCTTGCTCATCCTTCAGCCGCTGCTTCAATTTCTTCACCTCCTCCTTCAGCAAGATGTTCTCGTTCTTGGCATCGGTGGCAAGCCTGTTGGCTTCCAGCACCTGATCAGCCGAAGATCTAACAGTCTTTCGAAGTTGGGAGTTCTCTAACTCTAGTCGGGTGAACTCTTCGGCGAACTCCACTACGGCGTCGACTGTGGCATAGATCGGCTGCGACAAGATAAGATCATAAGGATCCAACCGATAAAAGGGAATCCAGCGAAATGAAGCAAGTTAAATACTTACATGATCACGACCAGCCGATGAAGCAGGAACGTCGCCAGGAGGGATAACTGTCGACACTGGAACCTTCTCTACGGCCGTTCGTGAAGGAGGTGTCGATTTTGCGGGTGAAGGATTAGATTCTTTAGCCGATACGGCTCTCTCGGAGACGAGTTTCGCCCTCTTTGCAAGAGGGACTTCATCATCATCGTCATCAGAGCTACTTAAAAACAGTGCGCAGTTAGCATACGAGATGACAAGGAATAAATCAAGGAGGGAGCAAGAAACACTCACAGGTCAAGATCATCTTCGCCTGCGAAGATGCTTGTTGAGCTCTTCTTGGCAGGAGGAGGCGCGGCAGCGTCGTCGGCATCATTATCTCCTCCGCGAGGACTTGATTCAGCCGAAGTGATAAGGTCATCGTGTACCTGCTTCCGACGCCTACTCCTGACGAAGGCGTCATCTTCAGTAGCCTCTTCCCCTTGGACATCGCTGTCCTCAAGGACATGAGGGGCATCCTCGGTTCCATCGGAATCTTCGTCATCATCCTCTAATACCACACCGCTTTCGGGTGTAGGAGGATAGCATCGGGCAGCTGCAAGCGCCTTTCAAAGAAAAAGAGATTGATGAGATACAACGGAAAAAGGATGACGGCAGTAAAAACAAACGAAGGATTACCTCGGTTGGAGGATGGTCGGCATCATAAGGAGGACGAGCTGATATCAGGACGATATTGTCATTTTTGCTAAGGCACGTCAAGCGGCGGACTTCGTCTCGGAGATCGTCAGCCGAAAGATCGGCAGAGCTGACCCTGGACTCATCATCCTTGCCCGAATAAAGCCACAGTTGATGGGGGCGAGACATTAACGGTTGCACTCGACGTTGCAGGAACACTGAGACAACCTCAGTGCCGCACATTGTCAAGCCTCCCGTGTTTTTCAGAGTAACTATTTGATCAAACAGCCTGTCGGCTGTCAATCTTTCATCGGGAGAAAGGGTGTTTTGCCAGGATTTCTTCGGCTTAGCAATCAGTTTGTCCTCGAAGGGAGGAAGGTTTGAGCATCGCCCAGATACTGAAGGATCTCGTAGATAAAACCATTTGTTGCGCCAGCCCTGGACAGACTCCTTCATTGGGTAATCAAAGTAGTCGACCTCCTTCCTGACAACAAAGCCGACGCCACCGACGACGGGGGGCCGTTGCTGTCGTTATGGCGCTTCACATAGAAGATCTTCCTCCAAAGACCCCAGTGAGGGTCAATGCCGAGGAAGGCCTCGCAGACAGCGACAAAGATGGATAGGTGGAGAATAGAGTTCGGGGTCAGCTGCCAGAGCTGGATCCCGTAGAAGAAAAGAAGAGAGCGAAGGAACTCGTGCGCCGGAAGGGAGAGGCCACGGAACAGAAAGGCAGAAAACATAACAGTAAAGCCCTTCGGGGGCTTTGGGCGAGAAACCGCACCTGGAAGACGGATATCATCCTCAGATGCAGAGATGAATCCAAGGGCTCGCAGCTTATTGATGTCGCGGTTGGAAATGGCGGAGGCACACCAATCGCGGCTAACTTTGGCCGCGCCTGAAGTGCTAGTACCCTTCTTTTTACCCATGGCGCTTGAAGCTCCTGAGAGAACGATGCAGGAAGAAGGAGAGGATGCGCGAGGAAGATGAGCAGTAGGAGATGTAAAAAAGTAAAAATGAGGAAGCCCTCTATTTATACCGCAAGGATTGACATCAGATCGTGGCCATAACTCCGTGGGCGTCGTGGGAGGTGGAGCGAATCCAGCTGTACACGTGGCACTAGAAAACAGGATGGAACCGGCGGCCCATTATTCCCACGTCGCGCGAAAATCGAGGAAACGCCTCGGTCGCTGCGCGTGCACTGGTCAAAACCTAAAAACTGCCTGCGCAGAACTAGGGTGGGCCCGGAGGGTCAAGTCTTGTCAATCAGGTCACAACAGCAGCGTGTCATCAGTGACGTCATGGGCATTGTTGATTGCATACGAAGAGAAAAGAAAGTGTCGGGTGATCGACTTGAGCCTATGCGTGGATTACAAGCATCCGCACCTAGGCTCGGGGGCTACTCCCATCGGGAGCGCTGCCGCGCACCCGATAGAATGAAGACTCGAAGGAAATATCTGACTCAAGTCTGCACTCGGGCGTAAAACGCCCGTGCCCAGACTCGGGGGCTACTCCCATCGGGAGCGCCGGTTGCGCACCCGACGAACTTTTTCGCACTCCAGATCTTGCCCGGGGACTTGATTCTTGTGTAGGGTAACGTTGTTTTGCCATCAGCAGTTAACCAACAAAAGTTGGGCACGTTACCCCTTATCCCTTGCATAAAGAAAATATATCGGATGGTCTACAAAGACTTGCAGGAAAAACTTCGGCAGAAGAAGATGTTCGAGTGGTACAACTTGAGTCTACGCACGAATTGCAAGCATCCGTACCTAGACTCGGGGGCTACTCCCATCGGGAGCGCTGACGCGCACCCGATAGAAGACAGAAGGAAAGCGAGTATGGTCAAGGAGAAGGACTTCGGAAGAAGATATGCTTCAGTCTCTACCCGAACTATGTTCGGCTAGACACTCGGGGGCTACTGACGTGGGCATTACCCTTCGGTTAACCAGTATTGCTCTACCCTATGCGGTCCATATGGAGGCCCATGAAGGTACCCGAAGGGAAGATGGGCCATTAGGACGGTGCGGTGGAAGATTACTTGAAATACAAGACACGGAAGAAGCCGAACAAGGAAAGATTAGAGATAGATCTATTGTAAGCCTACTCGTACTCGATTAGACTTTCGGGACCTGGCCACCTATATAAAGGCCAGGAGAGGGGCTATCGAGGAACACAATCAATCTTAGCAATTTTAGCCAACAGAAGCTTAGACCTAGGTTACCCTAGCGATTAGCTATCTCGACGAGATCACAGCCGAACTATTCGGCACCCCATTGTAACACCGTTTTCATCATAATCAAGAACAGACAGGCAGGACGTAAGGGTTTTACCTCATCGAGGGCCCCGAACCTGGGTAAATCGCTCTCCCCGCTTGTCTGTACCGATGTCTCGTGTCAGCTTGCAGGATTCCATCAACCCTAAGCCCCTATTGGAGGGCATTGCCGAGGAGCACCCTCGACAACTAATGCAAACTAAACCCAACTATGAATCCCTTTTTGTATTTGGTTGTACATGCTCGCCTAACCTTAGGCCCTAAAACACATGTAAACTTGCTTTTCGTTCTACTCGTTATGTGTTCTTAGGCTATAGTCCTCTTCACAAAAGAGTTAAATGCTTGGATGTGTCCACGGCGTTTATGTTTCATGTAATGTTGTATTTGATGAGGATGTCTTCCCTTTTGCCGCCTTGCATCCCAATGGTGGTGGTCGCCTTCGTGTTGACATGCTCTTGCTTCCAAAAGATACACCTTCCGGCACATCTACTATTGGGGATGCACAAACTAATGATTCCATGCATTTCCTTATCATACATGTTGTCACTAACCGTGGCTAGGATATACCACAATATAATGCACCTGATCATAGTGCCTTCGATCCTGAATAGGCTGATGAAAGTTTCATGCAAAACAGGCCAGAAACGGAGCCAGAAAAGCAACAACATGGTGATGCCTCATCATCGCTGCGTGACAACCTGGGTGCACGATCCCTTGATGAGACGGTATCCTCCTTGGATCATGTGCATGCGCCCTCCCGATAAGATTCTCCTACATCATCTGGCACTATCGCGAGCACGGCCACCGCATCGTGCCCCGATGGCGGGAAACCGTCCCACCTGCTACTACGCCACATGTCGGGCCCAGCCCCAGCCCATCCTTACGACCGTCCATGTCCGAAAGCTCCGTCAGCTGATGGGTCCCATGGTGTTTTCTCCTCCCAAGCGGAGCGTGCCACGCCTCCGTCGGTCGGCACCAACCCAGACAACTTCCATGCTAGCTTTCCAGAGCCAGTGGAATCTTCTGTGGAACCTGATACTTTAGCCCCGCCTGCGCCTGGCATGCGCACTCGACTCGAGAAAGGTATTAGACATCCAAAAAATTACACAACTGCTATTGTGCGATGGGCTCTTCTTGCTTCCACAGGTGAACCTCACACCCTTTCCGAGGCACTCGATCATCCTCAATGGTGGCATGCAATGGAAGAATAATATGATGCACTCATAACAAATCAAATATTGCATCTTGTCCCTCCTAGCTCCAACAAGAACTTGGGTGTGCAAATGGGTTTACTGTGTAAAGAAACGTTTTGATGCTACTATTGACAGATATAAAGCTCGCCTTATTGCCAATGGTTTCAAGAAAAGGTATGAAATTGATTATGAAGATATTTTTAGCCCTGTTGTTAAAGCAGCCACCATAAATTGTTTTGGAAGTCTCAATTTATAGAGGTTGGAGTCTTTAACAACTAGATGTTAAGAACGTGTTTTTACATGGTGTTATGTAAGAGGAAGTTTACATGCGACAATACATGGGTTTTGAAAATCCTAATGCTCCATATCACATATGTAAGCTTCATAAAGCTTTATATGGTTTAAAGCAAGCCACGTGCCTGGTTCTCTCGGTTGAGTTCCAAGCTTCATTATCTTTGTTTTATTCCATCCCGGGCTGATACATCCTTATTTCTTTATCTTAAGTCAGATATTATTATTATCTATGTACTGATTTATGTTGATGATATTGTTGTGACTAGCTTTTCAGATCAGGCTATCGCAACCCTGCTCAATGATCTTAATGTTCATTTTGCTATCAAGAATCTTTGTGATCTCCATTTCTTTCTTGGCATCGAAGTGAAGAAATTTTTTGATGGACTTATTCTCACTCAAGAAAAATATGCACCTGATTTATTGGCTAATGTTACTATGACTTATTATATCATGAGAAAGATGAAAGTTGCTGGCCTCATGCCCTCGTGCGATGAGGTCATTGTCTACATCATCGTCGAGCTATGTCATAAGCGAAGAAAAAAGAAGGTGTTGCTCCGTAAGTCGCGTCACCAGCGGCAAAGAGGTGATGGCCATGGTGCAGAGGCCATCGCCAAGAGAAGTTTCTCGTTCATGTTCGAGTCATCAACAAGGTGCATCATCAGCTGCAACATGTAGGTGAGTTACCAGCGGGTTGCGTCACCGGGGGAGAACGTAGAGGCGAGTGATAGGCGGGTTGCGGCACCGGCCGCATGAGCGTGTCACGCCGCGCATTTGTGGTAAAGGCATAGGAGGTGCGTCTCTTGTCGACACGAGCTACGATGGCGGCAACGAGCTAACAAGATGGCATTGGAGGTCGTCTACGAGTTGCACCGACGACATCAACGACCGTGTGGTTTCGAGAGAGAAAGAAATAATTAAAAATTTGTATGAACACATGTATTTGACTACACAACTTCAATATGACTACATAAGCACTACTGTACACAAGGTTGATATCGTGCCTCCGCCACATGCTGGTGGTGTGCGAGTTAGGTTAAGCGATGCACTTTGTCTTGTGCCGCGTTCCGTGTTATATATGCCGCACAATGGCAGAAGATTTACAACAGAATTCAGTTACAGGAGGAGAGGAGATAGATGCGGTTCCTATCTTTATAATTCAGATAGGAACGGATACAACGGTGGCAGAATATATCTCTAACTAACAACTTATCTTAACACCCCTCCTCAATCACAGTCTTTCCTAAGATTGAGATTGTGCTTAAACTCTTCAAGCTGTCGTGTTGGCAAAGCTTTAGTGAAGTTGGCAAAGCTTTAGTGAAGCCATCCTGAGAAGGAATAAACCTGATTTCAAGCAACTTGTTTGCCACTCTTTCTCTTACAAAATGAAAATCAATTTCTATATATTTTGTCCTTGCATGAAAGACATGATTAGCTGATAAATAAGTTGCTCCCATATTGTCACACCATAGACAGGAGACTTTTCTTCTTTGTATACCAAGTTCTTTCAGAAGAGATTCAATCCATATTACTTCAGTTGTGGCATTTGCCAGAGATTTATACTCAGCTTATGTACTTGACCTTGAGATTGTTGCTTGTTTTCTAGCACTCCATGAAATCAGATTAGGTCCAAGATATACTGCAAAACCTCCTGTTGATCTTCTATCATCGACACATCCTGCACAGTCAGCATCTAAAAAGGCACTCACCAGTGTAGAAGAAGATCTCCTAAATGTTAAACCAAGATTGGTTGTACCTCAATATTCTTTTTACATCTGTCCAATGAACAGTGGTAGGTGCATGCAAAAACTGACACACTTTGTTAACTGAAAACGCAATACCTAGTCGAGTCAAAGTTAGATACTGAAGTGCTCCAACAATGCTTCTATATCTTGTACCTATTTTTGGTCCAAGAGGATCACCTTCTGTAATTGACAATTTTTCGGACACTGACAAAGGTGTGGGACAAGATTTTGCATCCTTCCTATTTACTTTTTGCAACAAGTCCAAAACATAATTATCTTGAGTTATAACAATACCACTATCAAACTGTCTAACTTCAATTCCCAAGAAATAGTGCAAATCACCTAGATCCTTTAATGCAAAGGCAATACTCAAATCATGCAGGAGTGCAGTTATAGCCTTATTGGAAGATCTAGTAACAATAATGTCATCCACATAGACCAACACATAAATAGTGATACCTGACTTGTTGCAAATAAACAATGAGGTGTCTGCCTTGGATGCCATAAAACCAAGTTGCTGAAGCTTTGAACTCAACTTTGCAAACCATGCTCTTGGTGCTTGTTTGAGGCCATAAAGGGACTTGTCAAGTTTGCACACATGATATGGTGCATGAGGATTTTCATAACCAAGTGGCTGCTTCATATAAACTTCTTTTTCCAGAACACCATGCAGAAACGTGTTCTTCACATCTAATTGCCTTAAGCTCCATCCTCTAGATATTGAAACATCTAGAACAAGTCTGATAGTAGCAGCTTTAACAACGGGACTAAAAGTATCTTCATAGTCTATGCCATATTTTTGTTTAAAACCTTTTGCTACCAATCTAGCTTTGTATCTATCAATTGTACCATCTGCTTTCTTTTTAATTCTATATACCCATTTACAATATATCAAATTTATGCCTTGTTTATGAGGTACTAGATGTCAAGTTTTATTATCAACTAAGGCTTTATATTCATCATCCATAGCATTTTTTCAATTTGAATCTGAGAGAGCTATTTGCATATTTTCAGGCTCACTAGATGCAGACAAGCCATACCTGACTGTACCATCTGTGTACAGTTTCGGAGTGTTGTTACCAGTTCTTGATCTGGTGCGATATACCGAAGGATTTGGCGCAGCAGCAGGGTTGATTGCAGAGGAAGTGGCCGCAGAAGATCCACCTGGAGCAGACAGATCCTAGCCCTAGCGTCATCTGGTGCCGATCGGCCTGGTCGGCCGACCATGCGCAGACGGAGATGCCCTGGCACTGGACCCCGTAGCAGCAGGGGGGCGCACATGCAGCCGAGCGCGTGGCTCGCTTGTTGATACATCTCCAACGTATCTATAATTTCTTATATTCCATGCTACTTTATTGATGATATTCACATGTTTTATTTAAGCTTCCGGAACACCCGAGAGGGACCAGGGGGCCACAGGCCCCACACACTAAGGCGGCGCGGCCTGAGGGGCGCGCCGGCCTGTTGGCTGGCCCCACCAGGGCCCCTCCGAGGCTCCCCTTTCGCCTATATAAGCTCCCTGACCTAAAACCCCGAGACGAATAAGCCACGGTACGCGAAACCTTCCAAAGCCGCCGCCATCAAGCCAAGATCTGGGGGACAGAGTCTCTGTTCCGGCACGCCGACGAGGAAGTGCCCCCGGAAGGCTCCTCCATCGACACCACCGCCATCTCCATCAACGTTGCTGTCTCCCATGAGGAGGGAGTAGTTCTCCATCGAGGCTCGGGGCTATACCGGTTGCTATGTGGTTAATCTCTCTCCTATGTACTTCAATACAATGATCTCATGAGCTGCCTTACATGATTGAGATCCATATGATGAGCTTTGTATCTCTACTAGTCTATGTGCTACTCATGTGATGTTATTAAAGTAGTCTATTCCTCCTGCATGATGTAATGGTGACAGTGTGTGCATCGTGTAGTTCTTGTCGTAGATTATGATCATAATCTCTTGTAGGTTATGGAGTTGATTATCGCTATGATAGTATTGATGTGATCTATGCCTCCTTCATAGTGTGATGGTGACAGTGTGCATGCTATGTTAGTACTTGGTCTATTTTGCAAAGATCTATTATACTCTAAGGTTACTTAAACATGAATATCGAATGTTGTGGAGCTTGTTAACTCCAGCATTGAGGGTTCGTGTAATCCTACACAATTAGTGGTGTTCATTATCAAACAAGAGTATATGTAGCACAAAGGAAAGAGAACTTATTTATGTGATCAATGTTGAGAGTGTCCACTAGTGAAAGTATGATCCCTAGGCCTTGTTTCCACCACAAAGAATTGCTTCCCACGCCAGCAAGCTATTTTGCGCCGCTTGTTTACTGTTTTACTGCATCTTTACTTTCTGCAATATTACCACCATCTATACCACCTGTGTTTTACTATCTCTTCGCCGAACTAGTGCACCTATACATCTGACAAGTGTATTAGGTGTGTTGGGGACACAAGAGACTTCTTGTATCGTGATTGCAGGGTTGCTTGAGAGGGATATCTTTGACCTCTTCCTCCCTGAGTTCGATAAACCTTGGGTGATTCACTTAAGGGAAACTTGCTGCTGTTCTACAAACCTCTGCTCTTGGAGGCCCAACACTCTACAAGAATAGAAGCACCCGTAGACATCAAGCTATTTTCTGGCGCCGTTGCCGAGGAGGAAAGGTAAAAGGTACTCACACTCCGGATCTCGGCTACTAAGCTATTTTCCGGCGCCGTTGTAAGTACTCGAAGCTATTTCCTTTAGATCCCGCAATTGCATCTTTTGGTTTCTTGTTTACACTAGTTAGGCATAATGGAAAGTAACAATGAGCTTCTTATTCTATTTCCTGAGTTAAGACATGGATTGTTTGCTGCGAAAATTAAAAAACCTATGGAATCTTATTTGCATGCTAGTAGCAATGATATTAGTATGAACGCTTTGAACACCATTGTTGTTAATGATATGGAAAATTCTAAGCTTGGGGAAGCTAGTTTTGATGAGCATGATATTTTTAGTCCCCCAAGCATTGAGGAGAAAATTTTCTTTGATGATACTTTGCCTCCTATTTATGATGATTACAATGATAGTGGTCTTTTGGTGCCACCTACTATGGAGAGTAAATTTTATTATGATTATACTATGCCTCCTACACTTGATGAGAATAATAATGATAGCTACTTTGTTGAATTTGCTCCCACTACAACTAATAAAATTGATTATGCTTATGTGGAGAGTAATAATTTTATGCATATGGCTCATGACAAGAATGTTATATGTGATAATTATATTGTTGAGTTTGTTCATGATGCTACTGAAAGTTATTATGAGAGAGGGAAATATGGTTATATGCATCTTAATAATATTAAGTTTCCCCTCTTTATGTTGAGAATCTTGAAATTGCGCTTGTGTTGCTTTTCTATGCTTACCACTTTGTTCTTCATGAATTTATTTGTGTACAAGATTCCTTTTCATAGGAAGTGGGTTAGGCTTAAATGTGCTCTGAATTTGCTTCTTGATGCTCTCTTTTGCTTCAACTACTATTTCTTGCGAGTGCATCATTAAAATTGCTGAGCCCATCTTAATGGCTATAAAGAAAGAACTTTTTGGGAGATAACACATGTGTTTATTTTACTACAGCAATTTTTGTTTTGTTGAGTCTTGGAAGTTGTTTAATACTGTAGCAACCTCTCCTTATCAAGTTTTTGTGCCAAGTAAAGTCTCTATGGTAAAGTTGATGCTAGATTTGGATTGCTGCGCAGAAACAGATTTGCTGTCTGTCACGAATTTGAGCAGAAGTCTCTGTAAAAAATCAAAAAATCTGCAAATTTACGTGTGTGATCCTCAGATATGTACGCAACTTTCATTAGTTTTGAGTTTTTCCGTTTGAGCAAGTTAAGTGCCCCTTTCAGATTTATCTTTACGGACTGTTCTGTTTTTGACAGATTCTGCCTTTTATTTCGCATTGCCGCTTTTGCTTTGTTGAATGGGTTTCTTTGTTCCATTAACTTTCAGAAGTTTTGTGCAATGTCCAGAAGTGTTAAGAATGATTGTGTCACCTCTGAACATGTGAATTTTTGATTGTGCACTAACCCTCTAATGAGTTTGCTTGAAGTTTGGTGTGGCAGAAGTTTTCAAGGGTCAATAGAAGAGGGTGATATAATGTGATTGAGAAGAGTGAAAGGTCTAAACTTGGGGATGCCCCGGTGGTTCATCCCTGCATATTTTAAGAAGACTCAAGCATCTAAGCTTGGGTATGCCCAAGGCATCCCCTTCTTCATCGACAACTTATCAGGTCATTTCTAGTGAAACTATATTTTTATTCGGTCACATCTTATGTATTTTACTTGGAGCGTCTGTGTGCTTTTATTTTCGTTTTGTTATTTTCATTCTCTGAATAATTTCATCCTTGTGTGGGAGAGAGACACGCTCCGCTGGTTCATATGAACACATGTGTTCTTAGCTTTTAATGTTCATGGCGAAGGTTGAAACTGCTTCGTTAATTGTTATATGGTTGGAAACGGGAAATGCTACATGTAGTAATTGGTAGAATGTCTTGGATAATGTGATACTTGGCAATTGTTGTGCTCATGTTTAAGCTCTTGCATCATATACTTTGCACCTATTAATGAAGAAATACATAGAGCTTGCTAAAATTTGGTTTGCATAATTGGTCTCTCTAAGGTCTAGATAATTTTTAGTATTGCGTTGAACAACAAGGAAGACGGTGTAAAGTCTTATAATGTTTACAATATGTCTTCTATGTGAGTTTTGCTGCACCGGTTCATCCTTGTGTTTGTTTCGAATAACCTTGCTAGCCTAAGCCTTGTATCGAGAGGGAATACTTCTCATGCATCCAAATCCTTGAGCCAACCACTATGCCATTTGTGTCCACCATACCTACCTACTACATGGTATTTCTCCGCCATTCCAAAGTAAATTGCTTGAGTGCTACCTTTAAACAATTCAAAAGTTATTACCTCTTATTTTTGTCAATGTTTTATAGCTCATGAGGAAGTATGTGGTGTTTATCTTTCAATCTTGTTGGGCAACTTTCACCAATGGACTAGTGGCTTCATCCGCTTAACCAATAATTTTGCAAAAAGAGCTGGCAATGGGATTCCCAGTCCCAAATTAATTAACAAAAATAGGCACTCCTCCATGGTATGTGATTGTTGGACGGCACCCGAAGGATTCGGTTAGCCATGGCTTGAGAAAGCAAAGGTGGGGAGGAGTGTCATCATAATAAAACTAAAATAAAAAGGCACTCCTTCATGGTATGAGATTGTTGGCAGGCACCCGAGGATTCGGTTAGCCATGGTTTGTGAAAGAAAGGTTGGAAGGAGTGCCACCCAAAAATAAAATAAAATGAGAGCCGCTCTTTGAAGGTTTGTCTGGCAAGGGGGTTAGAATACCCGCTACCATTCGTTGACAACAACAAACATCTCTCAAAACTTTATTTTTATGCTCTCTTTATGTTTTCAAAATAAAAGCTCTAGCACAAATATAGCAATCGATGCTTCCCTCTGCGAAGGGCCTTTCTTTTACTTTTATGTTGAGTCAGTTCACCTATCTCTCTCCACCTCAAAGAGCAAACACTTGTGTGAACTGTGCATTGATTCCTACATACTTGCATATTGCACTTGTTATATTACTTTACATTGACAATATCCATGAGATATACATGTTATAAGTTGAAAGCAACCGCTGAAACTTAATCTTCCTTTGTGTTGCTTTAATACCTCTACTTTGAATTATTGCTTTACGAGCTAACTCTTATGCAAGACTTATTGATGCTTGTCTTGAAAGTACTATTCATGAAAAGTCTTTGCTTTATGATTCATTTGTTTACTCATGTCATTACCATTGTTTTTGATCGCTGCATTCATTACATATGCTTACAATAGTATGATCAAGGTTATGATGGCATGTCACTTAAGAAATTATGTTCCATGCTACTTTATTGATGATATCTACATGTTGATACGTCTCCAACGTCTCCAACGTAGGAACTAAGCTTGGGGATGCTGATACGTCTCCAACGTATCTATAATTTCTTATGTTCCATGCTACTTTATTGATGATATCTACATGTTCTATGCATACTTTATGTCATATTTATGCGTTTTCCGGAACTAACCTATTGACGAGATGCCGAAGTGCCAGTTCCTGTTTTCTGCTGTTTTTGGTTTCAGAAATCCTAGTAAGGAAATATTCTCGGAATCGGACGAAATCAACGCCACCCTATTTTCACCGGAAGCTTCGAACACCCGAGAGGGACCAGAGGGGGCCAGGGCCCCACACACTAAGGCGGCGCGGCCTGAGGGGGGGCGCGCCGGCCTGTTGTCTGGCCCCACCAGGGCCCCTCCGAGGCTCCCCTTTCGCCTATATAAGCTCCCTGACCTAAAACCCCGAGACGAATAAGCCACGGTACGCGAAACCTTCCAGGGCCGCCGCCATCGCGAAGCCAAGAACTGGGGGACAGGAGTCTCTGTTCCGGCACGCCGCCGGACGGGGAAGTGCCCCGGAAGGCTCCTCCATCGACACCACCGCCATCTCCATCAACGCTGCTGTCTCCCATGAGGAGGGAGTAGTTCTCCATCGAGGCTCGGGGCTGTACCGGTAGCTATGTGGTTAATCTCTCTCCTATGTACTTCAATACAATGATCTCATGAGCTGCCTTACATGATTGAGATCCATATGATCATAATGGTGACAGTGTGTGCATCGTGTAGTTCTTGTCGTAGATTATGATCATAATCTCTTGTAGGTTATGGAGTTGATTATCGCTATGATAGTATTGATGTGATATATGCCTCCTTCATAGTGTGATGGTGACAGTGTGCATGCTATGTTAGTACTTGGTCTATTTTGCAAAGATCTATTATACTCTAAGGTTACTTAAACATGAATATCGAATGTTGTGGAGCTTGTTAACTCCGGCATTGAGGGTTCGTGTAATCCTACACAATTAGTGGTGTTCATTATCAAACAAGAGTATATGTAGCACAAAGGAAAGAGAACTTATTTATTATGTGATCAATGTTGAGAGTGTCCACTAGTGAAAGTATGATCCCTAGGCCTTGTTTCCACCACAAAGAATTGCTTCCCACGCCAGCAAGCTATTTTCGGCGCCGCTTGTTTACTGTTTTACTGCATCTTTACTTTCTGCAATATTACCACCATCTATACCACCTGTGTTTTACTATCTCTTCGCCGAACTAGTGCACCTATACATCGACAAGTGTATTAGGTGTGTTGGGGACACAAGAGACTTCTTGTATCGTGATTGCAGGGTTGCTTGAGAGGGATATCTTTGACCTCTTCCTCCCTGAGTTCGATAAACCTTGGGTGATTCACTTAAGGGAAACTTGCTGCTGTTCTACAAACCTCTGCTCTTGGAGGCCCAACACTATCTACAAGAATAGAAGCACCCGTAGACATCACTTGTCTCCTGGGACACGGAGGATCCAGGTGAGGTGGCACCTTCTGGATGGCTGCACCGAGACCGAGGGGAATCCTCGTACGTCTGAGATTCCCCGCCTGACGCTGCTCCTCCTAACACTGACGGATCAACAGATCCCGATGGGGATTCTTCCGAACTGGCGGGAAAATCATCCTTGTTGTCCGTGCTGCTGCTGTCATTTTGTGTAGAGGAAGTTTGCTCTCCGTTTGTATCCGAATCTCACCAAATTGTACCAAATTTACTCCTGCAGCTCGTGGCTGAACCTGATTAACATTATGAGGCAAAAAACTGGCAGAAGTATTAGGTGTTAGATCAATGCATTGTTCTCCCCCGTGAGCTAAGACCGAAGGATGCCGAAGTGACTCAGGAAGAAGTAGGATTTCTTAGCGCAACCGAGCACCAGCATTTGGGTGGAGATTTGCAAAAGGGAACACAGTTTTATCGAAGACAACATCCCTTGATATATAGTTACGGCCAGAAGAGACGTCTAGACACTTGACGCCCTTGTGAATGTTACTGTATCCCAAGAAGACACATTGTTTAGAGCGGAAGGCGAGTTTGCGCTGGTTGTAAGGTCTAAGATTTGGCCAGCACGCACAACCAAAGACTCGAAGAGATGGATAGTCAGGTGCTTCCTTGAAGAGACGTTCTAGGGGAGTTTCATTGTTGATGACTGGTGAAGGAAGCATATTTATAAGGTGTGTGACTGTCAAGAAGGCTTCATCCCAGAATTTAAGTGGCATGGACGAATTGGCAAGTAGAGCTAGACCAACTTCAACAATATGTCGGTGTTTGCGTTCGGCAGAGCCATTTTGTTGGTGAGCATATGGACATGAGACATGATGGGATATGCCAATTCGATTAAAGAAGGAATTTAATTTTTCATATTCACCACCCCAGTCAGTTTGCATGGCAAGGATTTGACGATCAAATTTGCGTTCAACAAGATTTTGAAAGTTTTGGAAGACTTGAAAAACTTCAGATTTTCGTTTGAGAAGATAAATCCATGAGAATGTGTTGAAATCATCAATGAAACTCACATAATAAGACAATTGTCCAACAAAAGTTGGCACTGGTCCCCACACATTGGAAAACACAAGTTCGAGAGGTGGGGTGGAAACACTAGTAGATCTTATATAAGGTAATTGGTGACTTTTTTATCTCTGGCAAGAGTCACAAATAGACTCAACACTAGACTCTTTGGAACAAATGAGTTTATTTCGACTAAGAATCTGCTTAACAACTTTGAATGAATTTTTCAAAAAAAAAAACAACTTTGAATGAAGGATGACCCAAACGATCATGCCACCTTGTAGCTGAAGGCTTTGTGGCGCTAAAGACTTGTTTATTCGAGCTTGATAATGATGAAACCAATGGGTAGAGACCTCTTGTGCACCGGCCTCTAAGAAGAACTTTCTTCATGTCCCGATCCTTAACATAAAAGTACCACGGGTGAAATTCAACAAAGATGTTATTGTCTCTCGTGAGACGAATAGAGACAAGATTTTTAGTAGCATGTGGAACATGGGGGATATTGCGAAGATGCAAGGTTTTTGATGGGGAATTCACAAATGCATGACCAACATGACTAATACGCATACCTGTTCCATTTGCAGCATGGATCTTGTCACGGCCGGTGTATTTCTCTTTCGTAGTGAGCTTGTCGAGCTCTCTGGTGATGTGGTCGGTGGCACCGGTATCACTGTACCAGTTAGTGTCCACGCCATAGGATGCAGAGTTGGCACCCCTTTCTTCTTCATCATCTTCCTCTACCGATCCCAACACTTCCATGCGGGATGGCCAGGTTTCTGGCAGATTTTGCAGATGAGACGTTCGCAGTCACGGTCACCACCATTTCCACGTCCTCTGCCGCGGTGCCCGTTGTTGTTGTAGGAGCTGTCGCCGCCGCCCTGATTCGAGCGTCCATAGCCGCGGTCACCGCCGCGATCATAGCCACGGTCGTAGCCGCGGCCAGGGCCGCGGTCATAGCCGCGGTCACCGCCTCATCCTCCTCCGCGGCGATAGTTGCCGCGGTTGCCATGGCCTCGTGGTCCGCCACGTCCTCGTGCAGCAGCATTGGCGGAGGACGGATTGCTGTTGTTGATGTCGGCCGATCCGTGGAGCAACTCCATGAGATTGTCATACGCCGTGACTTGCAAGACTCTTCAGCAAGACTCTTCATCTTGGTGAAGTATAGATGAGAGTTGGGGAGGTTCTCCCGCTTGGTGTTGATCAGTGCCACGCGCAGATTTGCAACCCGCGTGCGTGACTGAGATGAAAACATCACCTTGATCGCTGCATACACTTCAGATGCTGTCTCGAGACCGGTCACAGACAAGAGGATGTCCATGGACAGCGTGTTAAGCAGATAGGAAAGGACCTGCTGGTCCATGGTGATCCAATGTTCATAGGCTGGGTTGGACACTGTTACCTTGCCACCCTTTTCACCATCGACTTCGATGGTTTCTGGAGGCTCCTTGGTCGTGCCATCGAGGTAGCCCATCAGCCGCGCTCCACGCACAGCAGGGAGGACTTGGGACTGCCACACGAGGTAGTTCGTGCGGGTGAGCTTCTCTGAAACACTATGTCCGGCGAGAGGATTGGTCATGGTGGCGGCGGCGGAAGAGGAAGCTAGGCTCATAGATGTGTTTGGAAGATTGGCTCTGATACCATGTGCGAGTTAGGTTAAGCGATGCACTTTGTCTCGTGCCGCGTTCCGTGTTATATATGCCGCATAATGGCAGAAAATTTACAACAGAATTCAGTTACAGGAGAGGAGATAGATGCGGTTCCTATCTTTATAATTCAGATAGGAACAGATACAACGGTGACAGAATATATCTCTAAGTAACAACTAATCTTAACAGGTGGTTCACCTTCCTGCATCGCGTCGAGGGAGACGGTGACTCCGGATGGGCCTCGCCGGATACAACATGGAGGCCGTACATAGGATCGCATTATCTGTGTTATGTTTCAACATTACCAGCCGGCGGAACGGACTCCTTCCCCAGCTCCTCATCTTGACTAACAAGTTTGAGCGCATCGGCTTCTTGTTCATCTTCCTCTCTCGCCTTGCCCCACAGCACCATGTACAGCCCCGCCACGATCAGTACCGCACCAAGAACGCTGCAAAAACAGAACGGCACCGGCACCGCAATGCACGCACGACTCACCATCAGAAACTCAAACAGAGTCCATGTTCAGGAACAGGGCATCGCATACATTCCAATGTGCAGGGCCTCGTCGAGAACAATGGAGCTCATGACGGCGACGAAGACGACGACGAGTGGCCCGAACATGGCGACGTAGAGCGGCCCTTTCTTTCGCAGGCACCACGAAATTAGCGGGAAGGCGCACCCGGACGCCACGATACCCTGCGCTCATCACCATTGGAGATTAGAGCGATCGAAAGTTTGAATTCGAACCAATCGTGGCATGCATATGAGCAGGAAGCAGCGATGGTTGGTTACCGCGTAAGCCGACGAGTAGAGCCTGATGTTGAGCCCCAGCCTCCAGTAGTCCATGTCCCTGTGCATGCACAGCGCCAGCAGCGTCGACTGGACGGCGCCGAAGAGGCACACCATGGCGGCGATCGAGTAGTGGCACGGGTAGACCTGCCCTACTTTCGCCTGGATGGTGAGCCAGATCGCGAAGCTGAAGCAGCTGGCGATGGCGAGGAACGAGCCTAGGATCCGGGACCCCTCGGCCAGCGGCGGGCGGAGGAGCTGGTGATCGCCGTGTGCGCGGCTGAGCCTGGTGCGTCCCAGATTGTGCAGGAACTCGATCTCTGGGCCCTTGTAGAACGTGAGCAGCATCGCGCCGCCCAGCCCGACCAGGGTTCCAGTCAGCTTCGCTCGACCGCTGGGTTTTCCGAGTTTCAGAGTCTCCATCCTGTTCTACGATCCAGAAATGTCAACAGTAACCATGGTGAAAAGGAATTTTCTGTTTATAAGAATCGGTTTTTCCTTATTTTCAGCTAGATGAGAACTAACTTATTAGTGGAGTCCTACGTTACTAAATTTGCATCTTAATGCATGCACTTCCGTTGCTAGATTTAGATTTTTTCAGTTGCAAGTTCAGCAACTAAGATTTTTTATTTACAAAATTGGTTGTAACTGATTTTTTTAGTTGCAAGTGAGGTTGTAATTAGAAGAAAAATTACTCTTAACCATTAGATTTGTTTCGTTATCCATGCTAATGGTAAGTTGTAATATGGTTTGCTTTCAAAAAAAAGTTGTAATATAGTTTGCAACTGAGATTCGAACATCTGACTAAAAACCAACTTGATTCTCGGTCGGCTAAGAATTACTGGCACCATATAACAACACTTAAATCTGAGTCATGTTTCAGAGACTTTGAAATCAAATTAAACCCAACTATATAGGTTGGCTCGTTCACACTTGTTTTGACACAGGCAGAAGGCATCTTTTTTATCTTCAATTATTGTCACACTATATTTAATCCCTTCATTTTGATAACGAAATTGTGCGTCCTTCAAGTGTCAACATCGTCTGGAGTTGCATCAAAAAGAAAAAAAAAACTACAGATACTCCCTTGCTTCAGTGAAAGTGGTTTTGTTGATGACATGGTGACGGTTTCGCACAAATGACATGTCAATGGGAATCTCAGTTAGTAGTATTTTTCATAATCATGTTGGAAAAATAAGATATGAATGAAATTCCCATTGACCTGCTCAAGATTGCAACGATGAAGGTAGATTGAGGTGTAAGGTTGCAGAGAGCTGTAACGATGGTTGTCGAATTCGTCAGCTTCATGGCCAGCAATAATAGGTTCTGGTTTATAGTAATTCTGCAAGTGAAAAGCCAAGGTATTCATCCGATCAAGCAAAGTATCCAAAAACAACATGCTAGAGCATTCCTTTGCGAGGTCTGGGAAATTTACCCAAAGAGCCCACACAAGAATAACGCTGTCACGACCTTAATTGTCAGCGGTGGCCGTTTCTTCCTACAAAATTCAGGAAGGTGGCAATTTACGTGAGGTGGCATTCGACAGGCTAGCTGTAAGTGAGGCTTGGTATATACCGTACCTCTCGATGAGGAAGGCGACGGGGCAGAGGAAGGCGGCGCCGAACATGGGCCTGTAGGCGACGAGGACGCTGACGTCCATGCCGTCGTCGAGCGCGAGCTTGTGGAAGATCTGCAGCGCCGAGAAGATGAACTGCACCACCACCATCGCCGCCGCCGGCCTCGCGTCCTCGAACACGCCCCCGGCTCCTTGTACACGGGTCCCCATTTTGGGTCGACAGTCGACTCCGAGACAGTCGCGCTTATAGTAATAATCCGTTGATTCGAATACAGTTCAAAACAAAACTCTTCATCATTCCATGTAGGCACGGATGTACATATGTTGCTCCTGTCGTGTGCCGATCCTAGCGGTGTTAGCCAAGCTCGGTTCTCTTGTTTCTGCTGGTGCAACCGAGGTCGCACTCGCACGCCCGTACACAATTCTTTCCCCGAAAGGAACCGTTGAGCACCTGTGAATCCGTACGTGTGTCGGTGTGTAAGTGCGTACCACTACAAGGAGCGATGGCAGGCTGACATCGCGTCGATGTAGCAATTGTTGGAATTTTGCTCACCTCATTTATTCTATTTCATAATTTCTGAAATCCTAATGGTTTATTGGCCCAATCATGCAAACCAAGAGGTGAGATAAATGTTTAGTTTCACACTGCTAGTTTAGAGAGACTTGGACCTTCTTATAAGATGACTCCTACATGCCCGCCCCTCCACCTCCGATGCTTGCCTTGTCACGACGCATGCCGCGGGTTGTGAGAATGACTCGAGCCGAAAATTGATTTTATCATACTATCTGTTAGATGACTAGTTTGATTCTTCTATTTCTAGTAATGTTTTATCTACTTTCTTAGTTAAATCATGTGGAAAATTGCTTATACAACCTGAAAATCCTATTGTAGGCAATTTGTCCCTGTTGGTTTTGTTGCGCCTCTGAAGCCATCTCCGTTCGAGGGTGCGAATTTTAAGAGATGTCGTGCCAAAACAATTCCATGGCTCACAACCATGAGGTGCTTTGATGCAACTAAAGATTGACCTAAAGGAGAGCTTACTCTCCTCGAGGAGAAAGCTTTTCAGGAAGCCAAAACTCTTTTGAGAGTGCCATTATCGGTGTTCTTTAGTGAGAATATTGTTGACTCATATTTGTCCATCACTATGAAAAAGGATACGTGGGATACGCTCGAAGCCAAATTTGAATCCGTACGTGTGTCGGTGTGTGAGTGCGTACCACTACAAGGAGCGATGGCAGGCTGACATCGTGTCGATGTTGCAATTATTGGAATTTTGCTCACCTCATTTATTCTATTTCATAATTTCTGAAATCCTAATGGTTCATTGGCCCAATCATGCAAACCAAGAGGTGAGATAAATGTTTAGTTTCACACTGCTAGTTTAGAGAGACTTGGACCTTCTTATAAGATGACCCCTACATGCCCGCCCCTCCACCTCCGATGCTTGCCTCGTCACGACGCATGCTGCGGGTTGTGAGAATGACTCGAGCCGAAAATTGATTTTATCATAATATCTGTTAGATGACTAGTTTGATTCTTCTAAGACAACCACCTGCACTGCCGCCGGCACCTCCCACCAAACCAGCTCCTGCCCCCCAGCAAACTCCGCCGGAAGGCGCGATTATTACCGCGCAGCAGCTCACTGCGGCGTTCACGGCAGCGACAGCGCCCCCTTCCGGCTCCCAGGCTCAATCCTTGGTGCTACATGCCAGTTGCACCGCGGTCACTGCCGGCGAGAAGGCCTCAGCTCAGCTGGCCCGGATCGTTGAGTTGACCCGCGGCGAGGCTGACCTGGGCTCGCTGAGGGAATACGTGGAGAAGTGGAACCAGGCGGACCTCTCCGCGGCCACCTGTGGCCTTGGCAAGGATAAGCTGCCGGTGGTGGACAACTCCGGCCCGCGGAGCACAGTACAACACTTCAGCCGGCTCAAGCGGGCCATGAAGGAGTTTGACACCGCTTGGCACGATGCCAACGCCAACGTGGTGGTAAGATTTTCATATAAACTTCAACTCTTTTCTTTACACCGATGCCGATTTTTTATTTTTCACTTATAGATATATCCTCACAGTCCCCGAGTTTCGGGTTAAGCACACAGTACTTAGCGCGAAACTTTCTTGAAGCAAACACCGACATAGCTAGTCCCCGAGTTTCGGGTTAAGCACAAAGTACTTAGCGCAAAACTGCAAAAAACCAGCATAGCTAGTCCCCGAGTTTCGGGTTAAGCACGAAGTACTTAGCGCGAAACTGCAAAAAACCGGCATAGCTAGTCCCCAAGTTTCGGGTTAAGCACGAAGTACTTAGCGCAAAACTGCAAAAAAACGGAATAGCTAGTCTCCGAGTTTCGGGTTAAGCACAAAGTACTTAGCGCGAAACTGCAAAAAACCGCCACAGCTCACTGCAACTTTGAATCTGTGCAGGGCACCCTCAACTGCCGGAAACAACTTTTCGAGGGGCTGCTGTGGGAGCACCGGGACCTCTCCGAGGCCTTCACTAGCCTTGAGCAGGCCCATGGCAAGTGCCAAGGTTAGCCTCCACCTTTCGGCTTCTTTTGTACCGGTTTTTTCCCTTGATGCATATTACTGATAAGTCTCTTTTGTGCAGCCGCCCTTCCGGAAGCTTCTCTCGACGACCTTACCGGCCAAATCGCCGCGCTGAAGGGTAAACTTCATTTTTCGGTTTGTTTTTTTTCTTTTGTTTGAGCTCACTGGCTTCTTTTACTTAACTCCTGCCATTCTGGATTACAGCTGAGAAGGAAAAGCTTGCCCTCAAGCACCGCAACGCACTGGAAGCTCAGCGGAGCAACGCCGCTGAACTTAAGAACCAGCTGATCCAGACTGGGCTCCAGCATGCGCAGGCGCTTAAGGAGGCTATAGCTGCCGGCGATGCCAAGGTGGAGGAGGTCAGGAAGGAGTTCGTTGAGGCCACGGGGCAGCTGCGGAAGGAGCTGGAGGAAGGGGCCAAGCTGCTCAAGCAGGCGCAGGACCGGAATGCTGAGCTGCAGTCGGATCAGGCCGAATTTAACCAAATGGTCGTTCAAACTGACGGCCAGGCGCTCAGTAAGTGCTGCTTTTCTCATGCTTGCTAACTTACATTTTCTGGCGGTGTATATTTATACCGTTTTCTTTGTTTTTTTCTTTCAGAGCTTTTCCTAGACTCGCAGCCGCAGGCGCACAAGAGGGTCATGGTTCAGCGAGTGGAAACGTTCTTCTACCCGTGCCGGAGCTGACACAGCACTATCTGGACCTCGATGCCCTCCACAGCATGCGCGCGGACGCTCCTACCGACACGGACCCCGCCAAAACTGCCAAGTGCCACGACCGCGCATACCGGATAGCTCAGTTTGCTTTGACCAGCACCTTCATCCCTCCTCCAGCTGATACTGCTGATGAATCCTCTGACGAGGAGGAGGAAGAAGATGCCGAAGAAGACGAGGCTAACGCCGAGGCGGAGGTTCCGGAAGAAGAAGCTGCTGCCCCTCCAGAGCAAGTCCCGGGAGCGCGGGTTGTCCCTGAAGTTGCCCCTGAGCCCCCTGTCGTGCAAGGCCAGGATAACTCATCCCCCTTATATCACACCCCCTGAACCTGTTCTTAAGAAAAACAACGTCGTGAAATTTCCCCGGTATGCCGGGTGGGAGATGTAACACAATACATTCAAGTCCTTTTGGTTTTGCTGCTTTTAACTTTGCCGGTAGGCTGAGATGCTTATATGTTAAGCCGGTAACTTATGTGATTCAGATCTTGTCGGTTTGTTTTTGTTTGCTTTGATCTTGCATGGTGAAGCTTTCGGATTCGTTTTCGAATTCAATCTGATGCACACTTGGTTCTTTTGCTTTGGCTCTGCCTACCTCTTTTGGGTGTTTGGCGTATGAGACTCAAAGTTCTTTTGCCAAGCAAGCATTTTCTTGAACTTAGAAAAAATTCAAAATTTCACAAAAAACCGGTATAACCGGGGTTAGTTAAACTTTCTTCGGATTGTTTGTTTTCGGTTTTTTTACGTTTTTCGCGTGCTTAGGTCCTTCCGGTTTAACTTGCTTGCCATGAAGCCGGGTTGCGGACAGCAGCAAAGTCGAATACTCCTTTAGGTTTAGCACGTTACTAAACCGGAAAAGAAAATGTCCAACAATCAAACCGGTATACAGAAAAAATAAACACATTGCATGCAATTCCGGTAGAGGCAGTCCCCGAGATACATTCGAGGTGCCGGCATTTTATTAATTGCGGATAAGGTACAAAAAGGAACTCCTTACATCACATCTTTAGGAATAGAAAGGGCGGAGCAAGGCTATGTTCCATGGGCGCTTGGTTTCCTCTCCTGACCTGTCCTTCTTTCCCTTCTTGGATTCATGTGCATCGATCAAGTAGTAGGCATCATTGTGCAGAGCCTTGCTCACAATGAAAGGCCCTTCCCACGGAGGTGAGAGTTTATGCCGTCCTTCAGTGCGCTGCACTAGACGTAACACCAGGTCTCCTTCCCAGAATACCCTCGGGTTTACCTTCCGGCTATGATGGCATCTGAGGTTTTGCTGATATATGGCTGATATTTCCAAAGCCATTTCTCTTTGTTCCTCAAGCAAATCAACATCATTTTCTCGAGCCTCTCTTACCTCTTCTTCGGTATAGAGTTGAACTCGTGGTGAGTCATGGAGAATGTCGGTTGGTATGACCGCTTCTGCTTCGTATACCATGAAAAATGGTGTATATCCGGTAGACCGGTTCGGTGTGGTTCTTATGCTCCACAGCACTGATGGTAACTCATCCAACCAACATCCTGGCGTTTTCTCGAGTGGCTCAATAAGCCTCGGTTTTATACCGGAAAGCACAAGTGCGTTTGTTCTTTCAACTATCCCATTGTCTTGTGGGTGTGCCACAGAGCACACATCCAACCGGATATTGTTATCGTCACAGAACCACTTAAACTCTCCTTGAGCAAAGTTTGTTCGATTGTCAGTGATGATGTTGTGCGGGTATCCATACCGCAAGATGACATCTTTCAAGAATTTCACGGCTGTATGCCCATCGCATTTTGCAATTGGCTTTACCTCGAGCCGCTTAGTGAATTTATCGACCATCACCAAGATGTGAGTCATGCTTCCTCTTGCCCTCTTGAACGGTCCTACCATGTCCAGGCACCAAACCGCAAATGGCCAAGTTATCGGTATGGTTTTTAAACCGGATGTTGGGGTATGATTTTGCTTGGCGTACCTCTGGCACCCGTTGCATTTCCGGACCAAGTCCTCAGCATCCTCCAAAGCAGTGGGCCAATAGAACCCTTGCCGGAACACTTTTGCCACCAGCGCCCTGGATGAGGCATGGTGCCCACATTTTCCTTGATGAACTTCCACGAGCATTTCTTTTTCTTCTTCCGGTTCCACACATCGTTGAAGGACACCGGTAACACTCCTCTTGTACATCTCACCGCTGATGATGGTGTACGCCTTGGATCTTCTTTGGATCCTCCTCGATTCAGTTTCGTCAGCCGGCAAACCACCGTTGATCAGGAATTCCTTAATAGGTTTAACCCAGGTTGGTGCTTCCCGAATTGTAAACACCGGTACATCTATCTCCATGCAATCCACTGTCATAGTTTCTTCCGGTTTTGACCCCGAAGTCCTCGGGTTTGCCGGTACAGTCCCCAAGTTTCCTTCATCAACATCCATGGGTACGATGTGGGATTCCGGTACGAAAATTGACTCAGATTCCGGACTTGGTGTGATCGATGGTTTTCTCAGGTGAGCCAAGGCTATTCCAGAAGGAATCTCTTGCATGGATGAGCCCAGCTTGGACAAAGTATCCGCGGCTTCATTTTCTGCTCGTGGTACATGGTGAAACTCACATCCGTCAAAAAATCCGGCAATCTTTTGCACATGGAACCGGTATGCGGCCATGTTGGCATGTTTTGCATCCCAATTTCCGGAACACTGCTGCACCACCAGATCTGACACCATAGAAAATGATCCGGTGAACACCGATTTCTTTTGCCACCTTTAGCCCATGGACCAAGCCTTCATACTCAGCGACATTGTTTGATGCCCTGAAGTGTATCTGCAGCACGTATCTGAGGTGATCCCCTTTTGGTGAGGTGAGAACCACTCCCGCACCTAGACCCTCTTTGAGTTTGGATCCGTCAAAGTGCATCTTCCAGTAGTCCATTTCCGGTTTAGGCGGCTTATATTTCATTTCAGCCCAATCAACCAGGAAATCCGCCAAAGCTTGTGATTTTATGGCGTCTCTTCTCTCATACGCCGGTACGTACGGTGATAGCTGATAACCCACAAGTATAGGGGATCGCAGCAGTCTTCGAGGGAAGTAAAACCCAATTTATTGATTCGACACAAGGGAGACAAAGAATACTTATAAGCCTTAACAACTGAGTTGTCAATTCAGCTGCACCTGGAAAAGCACTAGTAACAGGGGTGATGTGAAAGCAGCAGTAATATGTGAGAAATAGTAACATAACACAGCAGCGTAGATACAGAGGCAATGGCACCAGAAAATAGTTGATACTACTTCTAATGGCATATAGGACCGAGTGAGTATTTGATGATGAAAGATGAACCGGGGTTCCCAGCTATCTACACTAGTTGTAACTCTCCAATAACAAGTGTTGGGTGAACAAATTGCAGTTGGGCAATTGATAGGATTGAAATAGCATTAACACAGAATATCAAGTCTATTAATCATGTAGGCATGTTTTCCATATATAGTCATACGTGCTCGCAATGAGAAACTTGCATAACATCTTTTGTCCTACCAGCCGGTGGCAGCCGGGCCTCAAGGGAATCTACTGGTAATTAAGGTACTCCTTTTAATAGAGCACCGGAGCAAAGCATTAACACTTGGTGAAAACATGTGATCCTCATATCTAAGCCATCCCCTCCAGTTATCCCAGTTGATGTCACTCTGGGGCCTCGGGTTCCGGACATAGACATGTGCAAACAACTTGTAGATACAATCTAAGCAATAATTATAGAGCTTAAATCTAAGATCATGCCACTCGGGCCCTAGTGACAAGCATTAAACACAACAAGATTGCAGCAACAATAACTTCACAAACTTTATAGATAGACTGATCATAATGTAACAATTCATCGGATCCCAACAAACACAACACCGATTACATCGGATGGATCTCAATCATGTAAGGCAGCTCATGAGATCATTGTATTGAAGTACATGGGAGAGAGAGTACCAACTAGCTACTGCTAGAACCCGTAGTCCATGGGGGAACTACTCACGGAGCATGATGGAGGCGGTGGCGTCGATGGAGAAGGCTCCGGGGGTCGATCCCTGTCCCGGCAGGGTGCCGAAACAGGAACTTCTGACCCCGAAACTATGTTTCGCGATGGCGCAGCGCTCCGGGAGTCTTTCTGGAATATGATCTGTTGATGTAGGGTTTTCGCTTCGCGAGGGATTATATAGGCGAAAAGACGGCGCGAGGGGGTGCCAGGGGGCCCACCCCATAGGGCGGCGCCCCCCCCCCCCTCTGGCCGCGCGGAGGTATGGTGTGGAGGCCGTGGATCTCCCCGAGGCTTGCCATTCTGGCTCCGTGTGTCCCTCGGAAAAATAAGATGTTTGGCTTTTGTTTCGTCGAATTCCGAGAATATTGCCCGAACAGCTTTTCTGGAACCAAAAACAGCAGAAAACAGGAACTGGCACTGTGGCATCTTGTTAATAGGTTAGTCCCGGAAAATGCATAAAAAAATTATAAAGTATGAATAAAACATGTAGGTATTGTCATAAAACTAGCGTAGAACATAAGAAGTTATAGATACGTTGGAGACGTATCAAGCATCCCCAAGCTTAGTACCTACTCGCCCTCGAGTAGGTAAACGATAAAAATAATAATTTCTGAAGTGACTTGCTACCAACATAATCTTAATCATACTATTGTAAAGCATATGAGATGAATGAAGTGACTCAAGGCAATGATCTATAGTTTGCTAACAAATAGATAACATATAGCAAAAACTTTTCATGAATAGTACTTTCAAGACAAGCATCAAAAAGTCTTGCATAAGAGTTAACTCATAAAGCAATAAATTTTTAATAAGAGGTTTGAAGCAACACAAAGGAAGATTTAAGTTTCAGTAATTGCTTTCAATTTCAACATGCATACCTCATGGATAATTGTCAACACAAAGTAAAATAATAAGTGCAATAAGCAAGCATATAAGAATCAATGCACAGTTGACACAAGTGTTTGCTTCTAAGATAGAAAGAAGTAGGTAAACTGACTCAACATAAAGTAAAAGAAAGGCCCTTCGCAGAGGGAAGCAGGGATTAAATCATGTGGTAGAGCTTTTCAAGTTTTGAAATCATATAGAGAGCATAAAAGTAAAGTTTTGAGAGGTGTTTGTTGTTGTCAACGAATGGTAGTGGGTACTCTAATTACCTCATCAACCAGACTTTCAAGAGCGGCTCCAATGAAGGACGTTATCTCTACCAGCAAGGTAGATCGTCCCTCTTCTCTTTTGTTTACACATGTATTTTAGTTTCATTATTGATGACACTCCTCCCAACCTTTGCTTACACAAGCCATGGCTAACCGAATCCTCTGGTGCCTTCCAACATTCACATACCATGGAGGAGTGTCTATTTGCAAAATTAAGTTGCTTACTGATAGATCAGGGCAAAACATGTGAAGAGAATTATTAATGAAAGTTAACTAATTGGGGCTGGGAACCCCGCTGCCAGCTCTTTTTGCAAAATTATTGGATAAGCGGATGTGCCACTAGTCCATTGGTGAAAGTCTGTCAAGTAAATGACAAGGTTGAAAGATAAACACCACATACTTCCTCATGAGCTATAAAACATTGACACAAATAAGAGATAATAGCTTTTGAATTGTTTAAAGGTAGCACATGAAGTATTTACTTGGAATGGCAGAAAATACCACATAATAGGTAGATATGGTGGACACAAATAGCATAGGTTTTGGCTCAAGGTTTTGGATGCACGAGAAGCATTCCCTCTCAGTACAAGGCTTTGGCTAGCAAGGTTGTTTGAAGCAAACACAAGTATGAACCGGTACAGCAAAACTTACATAAGAACATATTGCAAGCATTATATGACTCTACACTGTCTTCCTTGTTGCTCAAACACTTTTATCAGAAAATATCTAGACCTTAGAGAGACCAATCACGCAAACCAAATTTCAACAAGCTCTACGGTAGTTCTCCACTAATGGGTTTAAACTACATGATGCAAGAGATTAATCATGATCTACTTGAGAGCTCAAAACAATTGCCAAGTATCAAATTATTCAAGACAATATGAAGCATTTTCTGTTTCCACCCAAATAATAATAAGTGATGCGGCTCTCAGCTTTAGCCATGAATATTAAAGTAAAACGAAGAACACAAGTGTTCTAATGAAAAAGCGGAGCGTGTCCCTCTCCCACACAAGGATTGCTCGGATCCGAATTTATTCAAACACAAACAAAAATAAAAACAAACAGACGCTCCAAGTAAAGCACATAAAATGTGGAAGAATAAAAATATAGTTTCACTAGAGATGACCTGATAAGTTGATGAAGAAGGGGATGCCTTGGGCATCCCCAAGTTTAGACCCTTGAGTCTTCTTGAAATATGCTGGGATGAACCACGGGGGCATCCCCAAGCTTAGGCTCTTCACTCTTCTTGATCACATTATATCACCCTTCTCTCTTGACCCTTGAAACTTCTGCCACACCAAACTTCTCATAAACTTCATTAGAGGGGTTAGTACTCAAAAAACTTCAATCCACTTTAGTTCTGTAGTGACACATTGCAAGAACTCAATAAAACATTAGCTACAGCTCTCCACGTCTAGGCCTCACTTAAAGTCCACAAGAGACAATGCAAAAAACAGAGACAGAATCTGTCAAAACAGAACAGCCAGTAAACACGAATTTTTTCGACGTACTTCCGTTGCTCAAATCAGAAAACTCAAAACTAATGAAACTTGCGTACATATCTGAGGACCATGCATGAATTTTCGCTGATTTTTTTTATTCTTCTACAGAGATAAAAACGCGAATTCGTGACAGACAGAAAATCTGTTTCTGCGCAGAAATCCAAATCTAGCATCAACTTTCTATTAGAGACTTTACTTGGCACAATAATGCAGTAAACTAAAGGTAAGGAGAGGTTGCTACAGTAGTAACAACTTCCAAGACACAACAAAACAGTAGCAAAATAAAAAAACATGGGTTATCTCCCAAGAAGTGATTTCTTTATAGCCATTAAGATGGGCTCAGCAATTTTAATGATGCTCACATAAGGATGAGAGTTGAAGCAAAGAGAGCATCAAAAAGCAAGTTCAAAACACATTTAAGTCTAACTCACTTCCTATGCATAGGAATCTTGTACACAAATAAATTCATGAAGAACAAAGTGACAAGCATAGGAAGATAAAACACGAGTAACTTCAAAATTTTCAGCATGTAGAGAGGTGTTTTAATACCATGAAAATTTCTACAACCATATTTTCCTCTCTCATAATAATTTCCAGTAGCATCATGAACAAACTCAACAATATAACTATCACATAAAGCATGCTTTTCATGATTCACAAACACATAATTTTTATCACGCTCAAAAATAGTAGGATTAAAACTTTCAAACCCACTTTTATCAATAATATAACAAGATGATTGATCAATCTCAAGAGATATGGGACTCCTAGATAAAGTCAAGACCTCTCCAATCCCATTTTCATTAGTAGTACAATTAATATTATCAAGTAACATAGGACCATCATCTAGTGCTTTATCATAAACATTTGCTAAGCAAAACTCTTTAGTACCATGCATTTCGATATCAGGCACAAACAAAGCATTATCATAAGATTTATCAAAATAGCATGGATTATCATAGATAATAGTAGCATAATTATTCTCACAAGTTTTACTCATAGGGAATATTTCAAGAGAATCCACAGGAACATAACATTCATCCTCATTTGGTAAGCATGGAGGGCAATCAAATAGTGTAAGAGATAAAGAGTTACTCTCATTAGAAGATTGGCATGGGTAGCTAATCCATTCTTCCTCCTTTTGTTCATCACTCTCCTCCTCTTTTTCATCCAATGAGCTTTCAGGTTCATCAATTTCTTCTTCCATAGGTTCCTGCAAATTGTGAGTGCATTCTTGTGCATGAATGAGTCTCTCTTTATAATCAATGATATAAGGATTATTGCTGTAATGTTCTACGCAAAAATCAAGGATAGAAGAGACATAATCTTTAAGGTCCTTACAAGCAACACAGGTTTCATAGTTTTTAGACATGAAGGATTCTATTTTAGAAGCTCCCATAAATAAAACAAATTGTTCTACTTCTTCGAACCCAAGATGAATATAGTTATTCCAATGATAGTTCACAATTAAAACTTCTTCACTAAAGCCACATTGGAATTTAAGATGTTTAGTATCCTGTTTAGAGCAACAATTTATATCATGGCATTTAAGCAAGATTTTAGCAATTGTATTCAATTTTTCTATAACGGCGCTCATGACTTTACCCTTTCTTGATTCTCTATAATTCATATATAATTCTATAAGCTCCATACAGGTTATGGATTCTTCCATAACAACAGTTTTTAATTTTTTGGTTTTCAGATTTTTATGGATTTTCGAGTATATAAGAAAAATAAAAAAAGACAAAAACAAACTAGACAAAAGTAAACTAAGCAAAATAATACTAGACAGAAATAAACTAAGCACAAATAAACTAGACAAAAGTAAACTAAGCAAAACAAAATAAAATAAAAACACAGAGAGAGAGGTAGAGTGTACTCCCCAGGTGAACTTATGAGTAGAGCTATGCCTCCCCGGCAACGGCGCTAGAAAATAGTCTTGATAACCCACAAGTATAGGGGATCGCAACAGTCTTCGAGGGAAGTAAAACCCAATTTATTGATTCGACACAAGGGGAGACAAAGAATACTTATAAGTCTTAACAACTGAGTTGTCAATTCAGCTGCACCTGGAAAAGCACTAGTAACACGGGTGATGTGAAAGCAGCAGTAATATGTGAGCAATAGTAGCAGTAACACAGCAGCAGTAGTAGTAACACAGAGGCAATGGCACCAGAAAATAGTTGATACTACTTCTAATGGCATATAGGACCGAGTGAGTATTTGATGATAAAATATGGACCGGGGTTCCCAGCTATCTACACTAGTGGTAACTCTCCAATAACAAGTGTTGGGTGAACAAATTACAGTTGGGCAATTGATAGGATTGAAATAGCATTAACACAGAACATCAAGTCTATTAATCATGTAGGCATGTTTTCCATATATAGTCATACGTGCTCGCAATGAGAAACTTCCATAACATCTTTTGTCCTACCAGCCGGTGGCAGCCGGGCCTCAAGGGAATCTACTGGTAATTAAGGTACTCCTTTTAATAGAGCACCGGAGCAAAGCATTAACACTTGGTGAAAACATGTGATCCTCATATCTAAGCCATCCCCTCCAGTTATCCCAGTTGCTGTCACTCTGGGGCCTCGGGTTCCGGACATAGACATGTGCAAACAACTTGTAGATACAATCTAAGCAATAATTATAGAGCTTAAATCTAAGATCATGCCACTCGGGCCCTAGTGACAAGCATTAAACACAACAAGATTGCAGCAACAATAACTTCACAAACTTTATAGATAGACTGATCATAATATAACAATTCATCGGATCCCAACAAACACAACACCGATTACATCAGATGGATCTCAATCATGTAAGGCAGCTCATGAGATCATTGTATTGAAGTACATGGGAGAGAGAGTACCAACTAGCTACTGCTAGAACCCATAGTCCATGGGGGAACTACTCACGGAGCATGATGGAGGCGGTGGCGTCGATGGAGAAGGCTCCGGGGGTCGATCCCCGTCCGTGCCGAAACAGGAACTTCTGACCCCCGAAACTATGTTTCGCGATGGCGGCAGCGCTCCGGGAGTCTTTCTGGAATATGATCTGTTGATGTAGGGTTTTCGCGTCGCGAGGGATTATATAGGCGAAAGGACGGCGCGAGGGGGTGCCAGGGGGCCCACCCCATAGGGCGCCCCCCCCCCCTCCTGGCCGCGCGGAGGTATGGTGTGGAGGCCGTGGGCCTCCACCAGGCTTTCCCTTCTGGCTCTGTGGTCCCTCAGAAAAATAAGATGTTTGGCTTTTGTTTCGTCGAATTCCGAGAATATTGCCCGAACAGCTTTTCTAGAACCAAAAAACAGAGAAAACATGAACGGCACTGTGGCATCTTGTTAATAGGTTAGTCCCGGAAAATGCATAAAAACATTATAAAGTATGAATAAAACATGTAGGTATTGTCATAAAACTAGCATGGAACATAAGAAATTATAGATACGTTGGAGACGTATCAATAGCTGAATTGCCCACTTAGCAATCTGGCCACTGGCATCTTTGTTGCCTATGATCTCCGAGATAGGTGCCTCACTTACTACCTTCATCGGATGCTCCTCAAAGTAATGCTTGAGTTTTGTGGCGGCCATGAACACACCGTAGGTCATTTTCTGGAAATGCGGGTAGTTTTGCTTTGAGAGGAAGAGCCCCTCGCTCAGGTAGTATACCGGCCTCTGCACGGTTTTCCTTCCTCGTCTCTTTCTACCACAACCACAACACTTACAACCCGGTTTGTTGCCGCTATGTAAAGCAACAAAAGCTTCTCTTTATGAAAACCCCTCTGAGTCGTCTATAGCCGCCAAATCCCTTTTGATTCTGTTGTCAGAGGTGCCTTTCAATTTCATTGACCTTGGTACTGCATTTCATAGATACAGGGTTCCCTTTCCAAAGGTGAATCCAATACCGGAGCTGTGGCTAGCATGTTTTTTAGCTCCTTGAACGCTGCATCTGCCTGCGGGGTCCAGACAAAAGTGTCCGATTTTCTCATTAAAGCGTATAGCGGCAGAGCTTTTTCTCCCAACCGGCTTATGAACCGGCTTAGCGATGCCAAGCTTCCGGTAAATTTTTGGACGTCCTTGAGGTCCTGAGGTATGGTCATCCTCTCGATTGCTTGAATTTTTACCGGATTAACTTCTATACCGCGGCTTGACACCAGGAAACTGAGCAGTTTTCCGGCTGGAACACCGAAAGTGCATTTTGTTGGATTAAGTTTCATCCGGAACCTTCTCAAATTATAAAATGTTTTCCTCAGATCATCGATCAAGGTATCTTTCACCTTAGTTTTTATCACAACATCGTCCACATAGACTTGCACGTTTTTGCCGATCTGATCGAACAAGCATTTTTGCATACAACGCTGGTATGTTGCGCCGGCATTTCTCAAACCAAAAGGCATAGGGACATAGCAATAAGCCCCGTGCGGGGTAATAAACGCAGTCTTTATTTGATCTTCCTTTTTCAAGGGAATTTGATGGAATCCGGAATAAGCATCCAGAAAAGACAACGGTTCACAACCAGCGGTAGAATCGATCACCTGATCAATCTGGGGTAAGGGGAACGGATCTTTTGGGCACGCCTTGTTCAGGTTGGTGTAGTCGATGCACATGCGCCACACCTTTGGAGGCTTGGGGTCCTCCTCTTTTTTCTTCTCGACCAGCACCGGATTGGCCATCCACTCAGTATGCAGCACCTCCACGATGAAACCGGAAACCAGTAACTTTGTCACCTCCTCTCCAATGATTTTTCTCCTATCTTCTGCAAACCGGCGTAAAGGTTGCCTCACCGGCTTCGCATCCTTCCGGACATTAAAAGAGTGCTCAGCCAGCTCCCTCGGTACACCCACCAAGTCATCGGTAGACCAGGCGAAGATGTTCCGATTCTCACGGAGGAAGCAGACGAGCGTGCTTTCCTATGCCTCACTCAGGCCGACACCGATACGAACGGTGCGCTCTGGGTATGCCGGATCCAGCACAATGTCCTTTGTCTCCTTCATCGGCTTAAATGCCGGTGTGCCCAAGTTGCCACTCATGGCTGCTAAGTCTAGCTGGGAGGACTGAGCCAGCGCCACAGCGGTTTGCATTCTCCTTTTTTCTTCCGCTATCACCACCGATTCGGCCAGATTTGATCCGGCGGAAGCGGTTTCCAGCGATACTTTGTAGTTTCCCACCACAGTTAAGGGTCCATTGGGTGCCGGCATCTTCATCTTGAGATATGCGGTATGAGTTGAGGCCATGAACGCCGCCAGCGCCGGCCTTCCCAGCAGTGCATGGTAGGGGCTGATGGGGTTCGTAGCATAGAAAACAAAAAATTTCCTACCGCAAGACGAATAAATCCAAGATCTAATCTATGGAACACCCAAGATCTAATCTATAAGATCGGGCGATTGATATGAGACTAACCCTCGAAGATTTCCAAGCCTACTTTATATCTCGTTGTTGGTGTAGACGATCATCCCCAGTGCGCAATCCGGCAGCACTTCCGTACTCGGTCACGCGTACGGTGTCGATGAAGCTCCTTCTCCCCGTTCCAGCGGGCAGCGGAGGTGTGGTAGATCTCCACGGAATCCCAGCAGCACGACGGCGTGGTGGTGGTGGTGGAGAAGAATTCTGCAGGGCTTCGCCTAAGCCGGAGCGGGAGAAACTGGGAGGGAGGAGAGGTGGCAAATTAGGGTTGCGTACGGAGCAGCAATGGCCGGCCAAACTACCCCTCTATATATAGTCGGGAGGTAGGGTTAGGGTTTCACGAAACCCATCTAGGGCCGGCGCCTGGTGGGCCCACACCATACCCTGGCGCGGCCTGGGGTGGGCCCGCGCCCAGGTGTGGTGTGGCCCACTCCTGGCCTTTCTCCATCTCCCCTTTGGACTCCGTCTACATGACAGAAAAATAAGAACTTCTGTTTTTATTTCGTCCAATTCCGAGAATATTTCCAGAACAACTTTTCTTGAAATACAAAACAGCAGAATTCTTCCAGAACAATTCCGGTCCTCCTCGTGATGTCTTGGATCCCATCCGAGACTCCGAACAATATTCGGTCTCCATCTCATATTCTGAATCTACTTATGCGACATCGAACCTTAAGCGCGTCACCCTACGGTTCGTGAACTATGCGGACATGGTCGAGACTCCTCTCCGAGCAATAACCAATAGCGGGATCTGGAGATCCATAATGGCTCCCACATATTCAACGATGACTTAGTGATCGATTGAACCATTTACATACGATGCCAATTCCCTTTGTCTCGCGATATTTTACTTGTCCGAGGTTTGATCATCGGTATCTCCATACCTTGTTCAACCTCGTTACCGACAAGTACTCTTTACTCGTACCGTGGTATGTGATCTCTTATGAACTATTCATATGCTTGCAAGCTAATCAGATGACATTCCACCGAGAGGGCCCAGAGTATATCTATCCGTCATCAGGATGGACAAATCCCACTATTGATCCATATGCCTCAACTCACACTTTCCAAATACTTAATCCCATCTTTATTGCCACCCATTTACGCAATGGTGTTTGATGTAATCAAAGTACCCTTCCGGTGTAAGTGATTTACATGATCTCATGGTCGAAGGACTAAGGCAACTATGTATCGAAAGCTTATAGCAAATTGAACTTAATGACTTGATCTTATGCTACGCTCATTGGGTGTATGTCCATTATATCATTCACCCAATGACATAACCTTGTTATTAACAACATCCAATGTTCATGATCACGAAAGCATGATCATCTATTAATCAACAAGCTAGTTATACAAGAGGCTTACTAGGGACTCCTTGTTGTTTACATAACACACATGTATCAATGTTTCGGTTAATACAATTATAGCATGGTATGCAAACATTATCATAAACACAAAGATATATTATAATAACCATTTTATTATTGCCTCTTGGGCATATCTCCAACAGTCTCCCACTTGCACTAGAGTCAATAATCTAGTTTACATTTGTAAAGATATAACACCTTGGCCTTCTGGTGCTTATCATGTTTTGCTCACGGGAGAGGTTTCAGTCAACGGATCTGACACGCTCAGAAACGTATGTATTTTGCAATTCATTTGCGTCTCAACGCATCACTCATTTTCCAAATGAGTCGGCATTAATCGTATATGCTTAGTCCTCTGGTGGAACCTTAATTACGCGGTCTGAAATAAGTCACTAATATTGTCACACACAATATAGCTTCAAAGTTCTGACACTATCGGAACTACACCAAGTTCTCAAAGAACTCCTTGACTTAACATCCTCAGTCATTGTCAAAACAATGACATACTCTGCCTTCGTTTGTAGAATCCGTCACAATATTTAGAACTCATCCAAATCTAGCATAGACTTGTTCTAGCTCATT
The DNA here is from genome assembly GCA_030979885.1 of Lolium multiflorum. Taxonomy (NCBI): domain Eukaryota; kingdom Viridiplantae; phylum Streptophyta; class Magnoliopsida; order Poales; family Poaceae; genus Lolium; species Lolium multiflorum. The sequence continues at coordinate 210,049,306 of CM061748.1, forward strand.
GTGCTACCTTTTAAATAACACTTAGCCTAATTGAGATTGAAATTTTATTTTTATATGTGACCAAACTAATATCGGTGCAACACCTTACAGCGATTTGTTTGTCATTACCCCATACAAAAACTATATATGTATATCCTTGATTCTTCTAAAGCACTCAGGGATATTCTTACTGTTGTCCAATGATCATTATATGAATCATTCTGGTATATGCTCGTAACAATTTAGAGCACAGGACATTTGACTTTGTACATATTATTTGTGATCTAAAATCACTCATGTGTTTTTACTCATCGAGTGTCAAATACACCGAAGTTTTGTTAAACCTTCACATGGAAAAGAAAACCTTCTTAACATTTTTATATTGAACCACTTCAATATCCATTCTATGTACTTTGACTTAAACTTATTATGTGTTTCTATCTATCTTCATAGATCTTGACATTAAATATGTTTCAGTCCATATCCTTTCATTGAAATTAATTCTTAATGAAACCTTTTAATCACATTAAGTATATGATTACATTATTTTTAATCAACGATATGTCATCTACATAAAGTATTATAAATATGTCTCAACGCTCCCACTTAATTTCTTGCAAATGCAAGCATCTTCATCGTTTCTGATGAAATCAAAACTCTTTGATTATTTCATCCGGTGAAGATTCCAACTTCGCGATGCTTACTTCATCCAATTGAAGTTTGTATACCTATCTAGTATTCCACGGACCAGCAAAACTCTTGGTTGTATCTGGTATACATCCTTCATAATGTATTTCTGCCATCCTACTATCATATCTCATAAAAGAAATATGTAGCGATTACTAGAATAATCCACATAGACTATAAGCATTGCCACGGAAGATCTAATCTTATCGTAGTCAACTCTTTGAACTTTGTCGTAAACAACTTTTCGATAAGTCAAGCTTCTTTAAGGATATTCCATCCAAGTCCATCTATTTTATAGATCCATTTACTTTCAAAAAGTACTCATCTATCTTGGATTTCATGGCGCATAGCCATTTTAACGGAGTCAGGGCCCATCATAACTTCTTTGTATGTAGTTGGTTTATCATTGTTCAAAATCAATCCTTTGTTCACAAATCAATTATTTGATCACAAAGTAAACCATACCTACAAGGTTCAATAAGTACTTTGATCTCCATGACTATAACAATTTGTAGACATGGGAGCCATGATCTTCGTAGCTGCTTTCGGAACCATTTCCGATGCTGCGCTACTCTGATCATCATGCTCAGGTTCATAAACCTTATCAAGTTCCATTGTCCTCCCACTCAAATACTTCGCTAGAAAACAATTTCTTGGAAATAAGTAAGTAACATCAACAAACACTTTTGTCTTTTACTTAATAGTGGAAAGAATTCCCAATCAATTCTCTGGGATAACCAACAAAGACATTCATCCGATTTTGGTTGTAAACTCATTTACTTATGCTACGCATACCAAAATTTAAGAAAGGACTATTAGGGTTTATACCCATACCATAACTCATATGGTGTCATTTCAACGGATTATGATGACGCTCTATTTAGTGTAAAAGCGGTAGTCTCTAAAGCATAATCCACAAAATATAATGGCATCTATTTATTTTATCTCATCATTAACCCAACAAGGTTTGGATACGTCTCTCGGATACTCCATCATCACTATGATGCTCCAAGAAACGTGAGTTGTAGAACAATTTCATAACTCTCTTAGATGTTCGCTAAAACTCGTAATTCAAATATTTCCACCATGATCCAATCATAGATATTTGACTTTTCTATTACGATAATTTCCACTTCATGTTGAAATTTATTTGAATCCATTCAAATGTTTCAAACTTCTTCCTCATCGAATATATCCACATATATATATACTCAATTCATTGTTAGAAGTTTTCATGAAGTAGAAGAATCTCCCGCACACAACTATGCCCAGTGAACCATATACATCACCATGTATGTTTCCACTAAGTTAGTTGCCCGTTCAACTCTTGGCCTATGAACGGGATTTAAGTCATTCTCTTTAGAAGAGATTTGCAAGCGCCAAATGATTCAAAGATCATATGACTCCAAAAATCCATTCAAATGGAGTTCCTTCATGCGTTCCTTTCTAACATGACCTAAATGGTGGTTCCACTAATGAGTGGAATTCACATCATCTGCCTTATGGCATTTTAGCGTCAGTGTTATGTATGTGTGCTTCATCATAAAGATTTATAATAACTTATCCATCGTACATGGAATGCTGTTACAATTTGAACAACTCATTGTTTTCATTTAACCAGAACAAAATAACAATTATAAAGTTCTTTATTATAAATCTGAATGGCTAGACAGAATGCCAACGGCGAACATAATAACACTTTATTTTTGTTCCAGACGTGCATTCCTATCACATTCCTTTTCAGTCACTTAGGCCATCGTATTCTTGTATTGCGTTGTATTGTATGACATCTCATACCAACCAATCTGGTACAAATACCCAAGAATTTCATTATGTGACCAAACAAGGAATACATCCATAACATGTATATCATCTATATACACCTGAGCTAGACTTTCTAGTCTTTTCTTTCTTTCTGCCAAAATATCTTTTGTAGTTTCTCTTTCAGCTTTCCTCATTCTCAGAAAACACTTCACCTTCAATAACTTCTAGGTCTATTGGTCAAATACAAATAACCTTGAGGTTCTTCCTTTGAAGTTGATCATCACATGACAAATGTTCCAGATTTCACTATTAGTAACCTTTTAATGTGATGAACAATTTCACTCATAATTTTTATCCATCAAATCATGACGACTTTCCGAGACCATGTCTGTACATGCCAGGCTCGTAAAGTTTAACCTTAGTACTCGTATGTGCAAAATCTGGCTTGCACCCGTTGTATGCACACGTGGAATCAAGAACACCCGATCATCATGTGATGCTTCGAAACGACGAGCTTTAGCAACGGTGCATACTAAGGACGATCACTTCATGGATGTGCGAATATCATTAGTGCCCAACTAGTTGGAGGATTGGGACGCCCGGCGTTTTCAACCTTCGTACATTCCCATAAAACTTATGAGTTTATGTAGTCTCACCAAATTATATTCTATCACCTTGCAATAAGGTCTTAGATATCACATATATCTCATACCTTGCTTATTTCTGAAAACAAAATTTTCAGCTCCTTACTTTTCAAACGGATTTGAACTTCAAGTTTCACGGAGACAAGATGATTTAAGGTACTAATTGAAACCATTTCTCTTTGAATCATCAACGTGAGGTTTACTAAAATTTTGCATTAGGACTTAATCATATCTTGATTCTTTAACAATACGGTACCACTCCGTAAAGTTACTTGTCAAACTTAACAGTATTTCTATCTCAATTACAAGACTAGCGCATGGTAGAAAACGGATGCCAATTCTACAAATTTAATTCAAAATACTATTCAAACTATGTTCATGATAATTTGAGTTCATTTTTAATTCTTCAATTAACTAGGTGAACTCCCACTCAAAACAACATCCCTCGCATTGTCTTAGTGATTACACGAACCAAATCCACTACACCAAGTCCGATCATCACGAGAAAAGATGTAGCTTCAAAGGCGAACACTCAAAGTGTTCATCATATCATTCATATGACTCATGCTCTACCTTTCGGTATCCCGTGTTCCGAGACCATGTCTGTACATGCTAGGCTCGTCAAGGCAACCTTAGTATCCGCGTGTGCAAATCTGGCTTGCACCCGTTGTATGCACATGTAGAGTCTATCGCACCCGATCATCACGAGATGCTTCAAAACGACAAGACTTAGCAACGGTGCATACTAAGGATGAACACTTTATTATCTTGATATTTAGTGAGAGGGATCATCTTATAATGCTACCGTCGCGATCTAAGCAAGATAAGATGCATAAAGGATTAACATCACATGCAATTCATAATATGTGATATGATATGGCCTTTCTTCTTGTGCTTTTGATCTCCATCTCCAAGCACATGAGCATGATCTCCATCATCACCAGCATTGCACCAAGGTCCATGGCACCGCTTCATGGTTGTCCATCACTTATAGCTACTATGACAACTACTTGAAATAAAGCTATTACATGATGAATAGACACGCAGGTCTTAACAAATTTAAAGACAACCATTAGGCTCCTGCCGGTTGCCATAATACAATAATGAACATCTCATACATCAAATATAATCATCATCACATCATGGCCATATCACATCACCAAACCCTACAAAAACAAGTTAGACGCCTCTAATTTGGTTTGCATATTTTACGTGGTTTAGGGTTTTCGAGTAAGATCCAATCTACCTACGAACATGAACCACAACGGTGATACTAGTGTTGACAATAGAAAGTGTAAATTAGAATCTTCACTATGGTGGGAGAGACAGACACCCGCATACAAGTTGCATGTCAAGCGTGGAGCAAGTCTCATGAGACGCGGTCATGTAAAGTTAGCCCGGGCCGCTTCATCCCACCATCCCGCAAGATGCAAAGTACACAAACTAAAGCAACAAAAGCATCAACGCCCACAAAACCATTGTGTTCTACTCGTGCAAGAGATCTATGCATAGACATGGCTCTGATACCACTGATGGGGTTCGTAGCATAGAAAACAAAAAATTTCCTACCGCAAGACGAATAAATCCAAGATCTAATCTATGGACCACCCAAGATCTAATCTACAAGATCGGAGCAACGAGATTGATATGAGACTAACCCTCAAAGATTTCCAAGCCTACGAGATTAGATCTCGTTGTTGGTGTAGACGATCATCCCCAGTGCTGCAATCCGGCAGCACTTCCGTACTCGGTCGCGCGTACGGTGTCGATGAAGCTCCTTCCTCTCCCGTTCCAGCGGGCAGTGGAGGTGTGGTAGATCTCCACGGAATCCCAGCAGCACGACGGCGTGGTGGTGGTGGTGGAGAAGAATTCCTGCAGGGCTTCGCCAGGAGAAACTGGGAGGGAGGAGAGGTGGCAAATTAGGGTTGCGTACGGAGCAGCAATGGCCGGCCAAACTACCCCTCTATATATAGTCGGGAGGTAGGGTTAGGGTTTCACGAAACCCATCTAGGGCCGGCGCCTGGTGGGCCCACACCATACCCTGGCGCGGCCTGGGGTGGTCCCGCGCCTAGGTGTGGTGTGGCCCACTCCTGGCCTTTCTCCATCTCCCCTTTGGACTCCGTCTGCATGACAGAAAAATAAGAACTTCTGTTTTTATTTCGTCCAATTCCGAGAATATTTCCATAACAACTTTTCTTGAAATACAAAACAGCAGAATTCTTCCAGAACAATTCCGGTCCTCCTCGTGATGTCTTGGATCCCATCCGAGACTCCGAACAATATTCGGTCTCCATCTCATATTCTGAATCTACTTATGCGACATCGAACCTTAAGCGCGTCACCCTACGGTTCGTGAACTATGCAGACATGGTCGAGACTCCTCTCCGAGCAATAACCAATAGTGGGATCTGGATATCCATAATGGCTCCCACATATTCAACGATGACTTAGTGATCGATTGAACCATTTACATACGATGCCAATTCCCTTTGTCTCGCGATATTTTACTTGTCCGAGGTTTGATCATCGGTATCTCCATACCTTGTTCAACCTCGTTACCGACAAGTACTCTTTACTTGTACCGTGGTATGTGATCTCTTATGAACTATTCATATGCTTGCAAGCTAATCAGATGACATTCCACCGAGAGGGCCCAGAGTATATCTATCCGTCATCAGGATGGACAAATCCCACTATTGATCCATATGCCTCAACTCACACTTTCCAAATACTTAATCCCATCTTTATTGCCACCCATTTACGCAATGGCGTTTGATGTAATCAAAGTACCCTTCCGGTGTAAGTGATTTACATGATCTCATGGTCGAAGGACTAAGGCAACTATGTATCGAAAGCTTATAGCAAATTAAACTTAATGACTTGATCTTATGCTACGCTCATTGGGTGTATGTCCATTATATCATTCACCCAATGACATAACCTTGTTATTAACAACATCCAATGTTCATGATCACGAAACCATGATCATCTATTAATCAACAAGCTAGTTATACAAGAAGCTTACTAGGGACTCCTTGTTGTTTACATAACACACATGTATCAATGTTTCGGTTAATACAATTATAGCATGGTATGCAAACATTATCATAAACACAAAGATATATTATAATAACCATTTTATTATTGCCTCTTGGGCATATCTCCAACAGGGGCTGCCCAGATCAACCACCTCGAACAGAAGGTTTTCAACTCGACAATTGTCACGCCCTCCGAACGATACATCCACCCGGACTTTGCCCATGGGCGAACAGGACAATCCCAGAACGATGCCATGGAATGTTGTGTGGGTTGGCTGCAGCATGTTTTCGGTTATGCCGAGTGTACGCATGGTGTGCCGGTACATGATGTTTATGCTGCTTGTGTTGTCCACCAGCACTTTGCTGAACTTGACTCGTGTAGTTGGCCCATGCATGATTGGATCCACAACCAGAGCGTATTCGCCCGGATTCGGCATTATCTTCGGGTGATCTTTGAACGACCAGGTGATTTCCTGATCTGACCACAGCATGTATTTTGGAACTGTCGGCATCACTGCGTTCACTTCCATGGAACGGCGATGCATACTTTTCCTATTTGTTGGGTCAGTGACAAACACAACACAACACAACACAGATGTGGATCCTGGTAAACATTCCGGCCCAAAGGTGCCGGCGGTGGTGCTTGGTCGTTGCCATTTCCTACCTGATGAACTTCTTGCTGCTGCTGCGGCCGGTTCTGCTGAGCAAAAACTGGCTGTGCATTTGTGCCGGTTAGCGGCGATGGTGGTGGTAGTTTCCCGAAACCTTGGTTTCCGGCATCTTTCATCGTGCCTCTCTCCATCAACCTCTTGGTCCAGGAGCAGTCTCTTGTCAGGATATTTGCCGGCCTTGCCGGATTAGGTGTGTGCCACCGGCATGGTTGATCCATAGCAGATTCCATGGTGTACTTTTCCTGGTCTTGCCACGGTTTTTTCTCAACCCATTGCTTTTTCGGACCAGCCCAAGGTTGTGTTCCGGCTTTCTGTCTCTGGCTTCCGCTGGCGCCGGAATTATCCTGCACCGCGGCCACTTGTTGCGGACCGTACCTCCAATTCGGAAAATCCTCTCTTCTTTTGTTATGCCGGTTATCCCGGTACTGATCCGGACGCGGTGAGCCCTTTGCCAATGGATCACCCGCGATTGCCGGTTGCATTGGGTACCCCAACGCGTAGCCATATGCTATCCGGATCATCTCAGCTAGAGTGATTGGCATGCTTCTTTGTAGCTTTTGCCAAAGTGGGGAAGCTCTCCGGCACCCATTGCAGAACCAAGCAATTTCTTGTGCTTCTATCGCACCCTCACAAGAATTTCTCACGGAGTTCCACCGGGTTAGAAAATCCCGGTCGGTTTCATTTCACGCTGCTGGCACATAGCCAGCTGTTGCGGCTTGTTTGGCCTCCGGTACGTGCTGCTGAAGTTGCTCACAAATGCTTCTTCAAAATCGAGCCAGACGTTTATACTTCCCTTTGGCAAATAGATAAGCCAAATGCGTGCCGGTCCCACCAGGAAGGACGGTATGATTCTCACGGCCCAGCGTCGGTTTCCTCTGCCGGTTGCGGTACCTCCGCCTCCAACGACGTATACCGCTGTGACATAATCAGCTAGCCAATCTTCCGGCTTAGTCGTGCCATCGTATGTTTTTGTATCCCGGAGCAACTAGAAGTTGCGTACCGGTGGTTCTTCCCTCATGATCCGCGGGACAAAACATTGTGGACCGGGCGGACCCTCAGCTTCGATCATCTCGGAAAGATGCACTCTGTCCAGCCTGTGCCTCGCATCTTGGTCTGGCAGGCACCTTTCTCCCACACGTTCCCCCAATGGGTTCCGATAAGCTCCGATCCTTTCCATTCCGGAATCGGCTTCATCATATCTTTCCGGTATCGCAGCTCTTGCTCGCTGGTACCTTGGTGGTGGCATCTCCTCAGCATAAGCTGCTCTGGCCGCTCGATAATTTTGCCCGGTTTCACCTTTACCGGCATAAGCGTTTCCGGCATAGCCATTTCCGGCATAGCCACGACCTGCCCCTTGGCTTTTTCTACCGGCATCGTATTGTCCGGCTTGTTGTTTTCCAGCAAGAACCAGATCGTACACAGTCATCTGCTGTGCATTTGCATCTTTTTCTCTCCTTCTGTCGGGATGGGGGGACGATGTATGCCCATGCGACCTGCTACCGGCATTCTTTGCCGAGCGAACTGATTTTGACGCTACAGCTGCTTTGTTGATTCTAGCAAGCTCAGCGTTTTGTGCCTCGATCATGTCAAGCAACTCTCTTACTCGATCTTGCTGTTTTGCCAAAGCCTCGCCTGAAAGCGACTCACACATCTGTACAGCAGCCCTAGCAGCTTTTATCGTTTTATCCGGACTGCTATACTTAGGTTTTTCTACAATGCTCAAAGATACCGACGCACTTTTACCGGCAAGAACCTCCCGGTGCAAATCCTGATCTAGGTTGCAACCCTTAAGCCGTTGTTCTGCTGCTCTAGCCGGTTGCGCGCTAACAGAAGCAAAGCCATGGGCAGCGTTGTACTCACGTAGGGTTAGGTTCAGCTCGCGCTGTGCCTTGATAATGTCCGCACCACCGGAAAACAGCTTCTGCCGCTGCGCCTCCAGCTCCGCTTGCGTGGCTGCCGCATTTGCGTTGTGCGCGATGGGGGTGGCCAGCACGTTCATGGATGCTTGCAACGGGGTCGCCTCTTGCGGCGCGGAAGAGGCTCCGGCAACGCCCTCGTCGCGCTCGGTCGGCTGCTTGGCCGCGTGATGCGCGTAGATGTACACGTCTGTTGGGAACCCCAAGAGGAAGGTATGATGCGCACAGTGGCAAGTTTCCCTCAAGAAACCAAGGTTTAATCGGACCAGTAGGAGTCAAGAAGCACGTTGAAGGTTGATGGTGGCGAAATGTGATGCGGCGCAACAACAGGGATTCCGGCGCCAACGTGTAACCTGCACAACACAATCCAAGTAATTTGCCCCAACGAAACAGTGAGATTGTCAATCTTACCGGCTTGCTGTAACAAAGGATTAACCGTATTGTGTGGAAGATGATTGTTTGCAAGAAAACAGTAAAACAAGTATTGCAGTAGATTGTATGCTATGTAAAGAATAGGACCGGGTCCACAGTTCACTAGAGGTGTCTCTCCCATAAGATAAAAGCATGCTGGGTGAACAAATTACAGTCGGGCAATTGACAAATAGAGAAGGGCATAAAAATGCATATACATGATATGATAAATATAGTGAGATTTAATCCGGGCATTACGACAAAGTACATAGACCGCCATCCAACTGCATCTATGCCTAAAAAGTCCACCTTCAGGTTATCATCCGAACCCCATTCAGTATTAAGTTGCAAAGCAACAGACAATTGCATTAAGTATGGTGCGTAATGTAATCGACAACTACATCCTTAGACATAGAATCAATGTTTTATCCCTAGTGGCAACAGCACATCACAACCTTAGAACTTTCTGTCACTGTCCCAGGTATCAATGAAGGCATGAACCCACTATCGAGCATAAATACTCCCTCTTGGAGTTAAGAGCAAAAACTTGGCCAGAGCCTCTACTAATAACGGAGAGCATGCAAGATCATAAACAACACATAAACAATAGATTGATAATCACCATAACATAGTATTCTCTATCCATCGGATCCCGACAAACACAACATATAGAATTACAGATAGATGATCTTGATCATGTTAGGCAGCTCACAAGATCCAACAATGAAGCACATAAGGAGAAGACAACCATCTAGCTACGCTATGGACCCATAGTCCAGGGGTGAACTACTCACTCATCACTCCGGAGGCGACCATAGCGGTGTAGAGTCCTCCGGGAGATGAATCCCCTCTCCGGCAGGGTGCCGGAGGCGATCTCCTGAATCCCCGAGATGGGATTCGCGGCGGCGGCGTCTCGGGTTTTCCGTATCGTGGCTCTCGGTACTGGGGGTTTCGCGACGGAGGCTATTTGTAGGCGGAAGGGCAGGTCAAGAGGCGACGCGAGGGGCCCACACCATAGGGCGGCGCGGGCCCCCTCTGGCCGCGCGGCCCTATGGTGGCGGCGCCTCGTCGCCCCACTTCGTTATCCCTTCGGTCTTCTGGAAGCTTCGTGCAAAAATAGGACCACGGGCGTTGATTTCGTCCAATTCCGAGAATATTTCGTTACTAGGATTTCTGAAACCAAAAACAGCAGAAAACAGCAACTGGCTCTTCGACATCTTGTTAATAGGTTAGTTCCAGAAAATGCGTAAATACGACATATAATGTGCATAAAACATGTAGGTATCATCAATAAAGTAGCATGGAACATAAGAAATTATCGATACGTTGGAGACGTATCACCGCGCGCGTGGACTTGGTCTGTCCAACGCCCTCTCCCGTGGTTTCCTTGCCAGCGCATCCTGCACCGGCCATCATCACCTCCACGCTGCCGGCGGCGCAGCCAGTGCACATCCCGCGAGCAGCAGAAGATCTTGGCGGGTCCGATGCCACCAGCACCGGCGAGAGGTACTGGCGCTCCGGGACGGTGCCGAGATAGATACGGTGGGAGCCGAACTCCATGATGCGGCCGTTCTTGGGGAACTTACCGCCGTTCGCGAAGCAGCCCGCGTTGTCGTCGATGAAGTCCAACGAGCCGAGGCGCTGGACGAGCCCAGACACCACGCGCTCGCCGAAGACGGTGAGGAGGCCCACCCGAATGTAAACTCCAGCAAGCGCAGCTGCTGGCCCCACGGTGGGCGCCAACTGTCGTCGTGGTGGAACGGAAGATGTCATGGGATGGCTTAAGTTGGGGCCAGATGTGCGCTAGAGGATTCGGGGGAGGGTTTTGGTAACAAGGGGAAGGATTTGGGAAGGAATTCCAGTATCTATTTGATGAACTTGGCCTTGGCCAGAGGTAGAAGAACGTACGGAATACAAGGTTCAGTTCTATCGAGCCACAGAGTCTAATCTCTCTCTCTATTGATTGTCCCGCGCAGGGGTGCCCCTCCTCTCCTTATATAGGGGAGAGGATGGCTTAAAATGGAAGTAACCCCAATGGCATCTAGTATGAGGTAAGCTACTTATAAAGCTTATTTGGCCTTGATGACACCGGTCTTGTCTTTAATCAGGGAACGATCACCTCGTCCGGTACCTTTTACGTCACCTCCTGCTTTGGCTTCAGGGCTTCGATTAAAGCTGATGTGCTTCGCTCATCCTTGTCCTCTAGTCCTTGGGGGAATCTTTGACCAGAATGCCGACATGCTACAATTGAGCTTATGCCGGTACTCCGGCATCTCTGATGTTTATCGTATTCCAGTATACCCCTCCTGGGATACCGGTGTACTTTACCTTGGCGCTTGATACGTCTCAAACGTATCTATAATTTCTGATGTTCCATGCTTGTTTTATGACAATACCTACATGTTTTGTTCACACTTTATATCGTTTTGATGCGTTTTCCGGAACTAACCTATTGACGAGATGCCGAAGTGCCAGTTGATGTTTTCTGTTGTTTTTGGTTTCAGAAATCCTAGTAAGGAAATATTCTCGGAATTGGACGAAATCAACACCCAGCATCTTATAATTCCACGAAGCTTCCAGAACACCCGAGAGGAACCAGAGGGGGGCCACAGGGGCCCTACACAATAAGGCGGCGCGGCCAGAGGGGGGGCGCGCCGGCCTACTGTCTGGGCCCCCCGTAGCCCTTCCGACTCCGCCTCTTCGCCTATAAGAAGCCCCCTGACCTAAATCTTCGATACGGAAAAGCCACGGTACGAGAAACTTTCCAGAGCCGCCGCCATCGCGAAGCCAAGATCTGGGGACAGGAGTCTGTTCCGGCACGCCGCCGGACGGAAAGTGGCCCCCGGAAGGCTTCTCCATCGACACCACCGCCATCTCCATCAACGCTGCTGCTCCCATGATGAGGAGGGAGTAGTTCTCCCTCGAGGCTAAGGGTTGTACCGGTAGCTATGTGGTTAATCTCTCTCTCTGTACTCCAATACAATGATCTCATGAATTGCTTTGCATGATTGAGATCCATATGATGAGCTTTGTATCGCTACTAGTCTATGTGCTACTCATGTGATGTTATTAAAGTAGTCTATTCCTCCTGCATGGTGTAATGGTGACAGTGTGTGCATTGTGTGGTTCTTGTCGTAGGCTATGATCATAATCTCTTGTAGGTTATGGAGTTAATTATTACTATGATAGTATTGATGTGATCTATCCCCCCCCCCCTTCATAGTGTAATGGTGACAGTGTGTATGCTATGTTAGTACTCGGGCTATATTGCAAAGATCTACTATGCTCTAAGGTTACTTAAATATGAATGCTGAATGTTGTGGCGCTTGTTAACTCCGGCTTGAGGGAGCTCTTGTAGCCCTACACAACGACTGGTGTTTGTCATCCAACAAAAGAGTGTATGTAGCACAAATGAGAGAAGTTATTATTTATTATGCGATCAATGTTGAGAGTGTCCACTAGTGAAAGTATGATCCCTAGGCCTTGTTTCCAATACTGCAAACACCGCTTACTTACTGTTATGTTGCATGTTTACTCGCTGCCATATTTTATTCAGATTACTATTACCACTCATATACATCCATACTACTTGTATTTCACTATCTCTTCGCCGAACTAGTGCACCTATACATCGACAAGTGTATTAGGTGTGTTGGGGACACAAGAGACTTCTTGTATCGTGATTGCAGGGTTGCTTGAGAGGGATATATTTGACCTCTTCCTCCCCGAGTTCGATAAACCTTGGGTGATCCACTTAAGGGAAAACTTGCTGCTGTTCTACAAACCTCTGCTCTTGGAGGCCCAACACTGTCTACAAGAATAGAAGTACCCGTAGACATCAAGCTATTTTCTGGCACCGTTGCCGGGGACGAATCAAGACACTCCATCAAGCCCGTCAACCGCCATCAAACCTCCCACGTCAACCACGCGCCAGTTGTGGACAGCAAGCTATTTTTTGGCGCCGTTGCCGGGAGGAAAGGTAAAAGGCACTCATACTCCGGTCCCAGGTAACTAAGTTATTTTCTATTGCCGTTGTAAGTGCTCGAAGCTATTTCCTTTAGATCCTGCAATTGCATCTTTTGGTTTCTTGTTTACACTAGTTAGGCATAATGGAAAGCAACAATGATCTTTTATTTCTATTTCCTGAGTTAAGACATGGATTGTTTGCTGCGAAAATTAAAAACCTATGGAATCTTATTTGCATGCTAGTAGCAATGATATTAGTATGAACGCTTTGAACACCATTGTTGCTAATGATATGGAAAATTCTAAGCTTGGGGAAGCTGGTTTTGATGAGCATGATATTTTTAGTCCCCCAAGCATTGAGGAGAAAATTTTCTTTGATGATACTTTGCCTCCTATTTATGATGATTATAATGATAGTGGTCTTTTGGTGCCGCCTACTATGGAGAGTAAATTTTATTATGATTGTACTATGCCTCCTACACTTGATGAGAATAATAATGATAGCTACTTTGTTGAATTTGCTCCCACTACAACTAATAAAATTGATTATGCTTATGTGGAGAGTAATAATTTTATGCATGTGGCTCATGACAAGAATGTTGTATGTGATAGTTATATTGTTGAGTTTGTTCATGATGCTACTGAAAGTTATTATGAGAGAGGGAAACATGGTTATATGCATCTTAATAATATTAAGTTTCCCCTCTTTATGTTGAGAATCTTGAAATTGCGCTTGTGTTGCTTTTCTATGCTTACCACTTTGTTCTTCATGAATTTATTTGTGTACAAGATTCCTTTTCATAGGAAGTGGGTTAGGCTTAAATGTGTTTTGAATTTGCTTCTTGATGTTCTCTTTTGCTTCAAATCTTATTTCTCGCGAGAGCATCATCAAAATTACTGAGCTCATCTTAATGGCTATAAATTAAAGAAAGAACTTCTTGGGATATAACCCATGAGTTTATTTTGCTACTGTTTTGTTGAGTCTTGGAAGTTGTTACTACTGTAGCAACCTCTCCTTATCATGTTTTTTGTGCCAAGTAAAGTCTCTATGGTAAAGTTGATGCTAGATTTGGATTGCGCAGAAACAGATTTTTGTCTGTCACAAATTTGCGTAGATCTCTCTGTAGAAGAGTCAAAAAATCTGCCAATTTACGTGCGTGATCCTCGGATATGTACGCAACTTTCATTAGTTTTGAGTTTTTCCGTTTGAGCAAGTTAAGTGCCTCTGTAAAATTCGTCTTTACGGACTGTTCTGTTTTGACAGATTCTGCCTTTTATTTCGCATTGCCGCTTTTGCTATGTTGAATGAGTTTCTTTGTTCCATTAACTTTCAGAAGCTTTGTGCAATGTCCAGAAGTGTTAAGAATGATTGTGTCACCTCTGAATATGTGAATTTTTATTATGCACTAACCCTCTAATGAGTTTGCTTGAAGTTTGGTGTGGAGGAAGTTTTCAAGGGCCAAGAGAAGAGGATGATATACTATGATTAAGAAGAGTGAAAGGTCTAAGATTGGGGATGCCCCCGTGGTTCATCCCTGCATATTTTAAGAAGACTCAAGCATCTAAGCTTGGGGATGCCTGGGCATCCCTTCTTCATCGACAACTTATCAGGTCACTTCTAGTGAAACAATATTTTTATTCCGTCACATCTTATGTACTTTACTTGGAGCGTCTATGTGCTTTTATTTTCTTTTATGTTTGAATAAATTCAGATCTTATCATGCTTGTGTGGGAGAGAGACACGCTCCGCTCTTTCGTATGAACACATGTGTTCTTAGCTTTACTTTTAATGTTCAAGGGCGAAAGTTGATCGCTTCATTTGTTGTTATTTTGTTGGAATCAGAAAATGCTTCATATGGTCTTGAATAATTTGATACTTGGCAATTGTTTTGAGCTCTCATAAATCATGTTTAAGCTCTTGCATCATGTAGTTAAATCTAGTAGTGGAGAACTACTGTAGAGCTTGTTGAAATTTGGTTTGCATGATTGGTCTCTCTAAGGTCTAGATATTTTCTGGTAAAAGTGTTTGAGCAACAAGGAAGACAGTGTAGAGTCTTATAATGCTTGCAATATGTTCTTATGTAAGTTTTGCTGTACCGGTTCATACTTGTGTTTGCTTCAAACAACCTTGCTAGCCAAAGCCTTGTACTGAGAGGAAATACTTCTCGTGCATCCAAAACCTTGAGCCAAAACCAATGCCATTTGTGTCCACCATATCTACCTACTATGTGGTATTTCCTGTCATTCCAAGTAAATACTCCATGTCCTACCTATAAACAATTCAAAAGCTATTCTCTCTTATTTGTGTCAATGTTTTATAGCTCATGAGGAAGTATGTGGTGTTTTATCTTTCGATCTTGTCATTTACTTTTGACAGACTTTCACAATGGACTAGTGGCTCATCCGCTTATCCAATAATTTTGCAAAAAGAGCTGGCAATGGGGTTCCCAGCCCCAATTAATTAACTTGCATTAATAATTCTCTTCACATGTTTTGCTCTGATCTATCAGTAAGCAACTTAAAATTTGCAAATAGACACTCCTCCATGGTATGTGAATGTTGGAAGGCACCCGAGGATTCGGTTAGCCATGGCTTGTGTAAGCAAAAGGTTGGGAGGAGTGTCATCTAATAAATAAAACTAAAGTACATGTGTAAACAAAAGAGAAGAGGGATGATCTACCTTGCTGGTAGAGATAACGTCCTTCATGGGAGCCGCTCTTGAAAGTCTGGTTGATAAGGTAGTTAGAGTACCCATTACCATTCGTTGACAACAACAAACACCTCTCAAAATTTTACTTTTATGCTCTCTATATGATTTCAAAACTTGAAAAGCTCTAGCACATGATTTAATCCCTGCTTCCCTCTGCGAAGGGCCTATCTTTCACTTTATGTTGAGTCAGTTTACCTACTTTCTTCCATCTTAGAAGAAAACACTTGTGTCAACTGTGCATTGATTCTTACATACTTGCTTATTTGAATTCATCATATTACTCTGTGTTGACAATTATCCATGAGATATGCATGTTGAAAGTTGAAAGCAAGTGCTGAAACTTATATCTTCCTTTGTGTTGCTTCGATGCCTTTACTTTGAATTTATTGCTTTATGAGTTAACTCTTATGCAAGACTTTTTGATGCTTGTCTTGAAAGTACTATTCATGAAAAGTTTTTGCTATATGTCATCTATTTGTTAGCAAACTATAGATCATTGCTTTGAATCACTCCATTCATGTCATATGCTTTACAATAATGTTGATCAAGATTATGATGGTAGCATGTCACTTCAGAAATTATTTGTGTTATCGTTTACCTACTCGATGGCGAGTAGGAACTAAGCTTGGGGATGCTTGATACGTCTCAAACGTATCTATAATTTCTGATGTTCCATGCTTGTTTTATGACAATACCTACATGTTTTGTTCACACTTTATATCGTTTTGATGCGTTTTCCGGAACTAACCTATTGACGAGATGCCGAAGTGCCAGTTCATATTTTCTGCTGTTTTTGGTTTCAGAAATCCTAGTAAGGAAATATTCTCGGAATTGGACGAAATCAACGCCCAGCATCTTATAATTCCACGAAGCTTCTGAACACCGAGAGGAACCAGAGGGGGCCACAGGGGCCCCACACAATAAGGCGGCGCGGCCAGAGGGGCGCGCCGGCCTACTATGTGGGCCCCCCGTAGCCCTTCCGACTCCGCCTCTTCGCCTATAAGAAGCCCCCTGACCTAAATCTTCGATACGGAAAAGCCACGGTACGAGAAACTTTCCAGAGCCGCCGCCATCGCGAAGCCAAGATCTGGGGGACAGGAGTCTCTCTTCCGGCACGCCGCCGGGACGGGGAAGTGCCCCCGGAAGGCTTCTCCATCGACACCACCGCCATCTCCATCAACGCTGATGCTCCCATGATGAGGAGGGAGTAGTTCTCCCTCGAGGCTAAGGGTTGTACCGGTAGCTATGTGGTTAATCTCTCTCTCTGTACTCCAATACAATGATCTCATGAATTGCTTTGCATGATTGAGATCCATATGATGAGCTTTGTATCGCTACTAGTCTATGTGCTACTCATGTGATGTTATTAAAGTAGTCTATTCCTCCTGCATGGTGTAATGGTGACAGTGTGTGCATCGTGTGGTTCTTGTCGTAAGATATGATCATAATCTCTTGTAGGTTATGGAGTTAATTATTACTATGATAGTATTGATGTGATCTATCCCCCCCCCCCTTTCATAGTGTAATGGTGACAGTGTGTATGCTATGTTAGTACTCGGGCTATATTGCAAAGATCTATTATGCTCTAAGGTTACTTAAATATGAATGCTGAATGTTGTGGCGCTTGTTAACTCCGTCTTGAGGGATCGAGCTCTTGTAGCCCTACACAACGACTGGTGTTTGTCATCCAACAAAAGAGTGTATGTAGCACAAATGAGAAAAGTTATTATTTATTATGCGATCAATGTTGAGAGTGTCCACTAGTGAAAGTATGATCCCTAGGCTTTGTTTCCAATACTGCAAACACCGCTTACTTACTGTTCTGTTGCATGTTTACTCGCTGCCATATTTTATTCAGATTACTATTACCACTCATATACATCCATACTACTTGTATTTCACTATCTCTTCGCCGAACTAGTGCACCTATACATCTGACAAGTGTATTAGGTGTGTTGGGGACACAAGAGACTTCTTGTATCGTGATTGCAGGGTTGCTTGAGAGGGATATCTTTGACCTCTTCCTCCCTGAGTTCGATAAACCTTGGGTGATCCCCTTAAGGGAAAACTTGCTGCTGTTCTACAAACCTCTGCTCTTGGAGGCGCAACACTGTCTACAAGAATAGAAGTACCCGTAGACATCAAGCTATTTTCTGGCGCCGTTGCCGGGGACGAATCAAGACACTCCATCAAGCCCGTCAACCGCCATCAAACCTCCCACGTCAACCACGCGCCAGTTGTGGACAGCAGCGCTTGCCATCTTAACTTGGTCACCTGGATTAACCTTTAATCCGGTATGTTAATAGATAAACAGGGCAACTTTGTCACGCCTTTGGCCTACCGGGGGCCATCCCCCTGACAGTGGTGCTTGTCTAGCACTGAGTCTCGTTTTTCAGGGTGAAAACCCAAGGTTCGACATTCATTGGTTGTACTTAGCACGGCCTTGTTAGGGACATTGTTTTGAGAGTTCGGACTTTCTTCAGATTGAAAACCTAAAACTTGTTGATCGGGGCGACGACATCGTTTGTGCACTATTCCCTTTTTGGAGCTTCTTTTTTGAAGAACCTCTTTTGTAGTCTTGGTGTGTCTTTGGTGGTGGTTTTTGTGCTGCGAGTTATTGATCACTGTGGTGGGGCTTCGTTTTCTTTTCCTTTTGGTTGTGTGCATCTTAACATTTTGTTGGACATTTTGTTGGTGCAGAGGCTTAGTGTAATTGGTAACTTCACGATATTAATATATTTCATTTATCGAAAAAAAATGTTCGTACTATGTTGCAAGAGCCCTTTTTAAAGTACTCCATATAGCCCAAATTAATTGCCGCAGGTCAGCAGTACACTTGTACTAGACATAGTATATGTATATATATGGCTGTGAACAGGAGGTAGTATTAAGAAAAGAATTTCCGTACATAGATCATGTTATATCTCTCGTATTGATCAACTCCGTTCTTACTAGTTTATCAATGTTTATGTTATCTTTCTTTGACATGTCTAAAGGGGTAAGGAAGAGATTAAATTTTTTTCGATCACGTTTCTTTTGGCAATGTGAGGAAAACAAAAAGAAATATCGGTTAACTAGGTGGAATGTGATTTGTAGACCTAAGGACCAAGGTGTTCTTGGCGTTGAAGTACCAGACATTAAAAACTCTTGTCTTCTTAGTAAATGGCTTTATAAGCTTCTTTCAGAAGAAGGGTTATGGCAGCAATTGTTAAAAAATAAATATCTTTCGCAAAAGACTCTGGCTGAAGTTCAAAGTAAGCCAACTGACTCACCCTTCTCGAAGGGATTAATGAGAGTTAAGGGGGATTTTTTTAGTAGAGGGAGTTTTAAAGTTGGATCGGGAGAAGGAGTCCGCTTCTGGGAAGATATATGGCATGGAGAGCAAACGCTCGCATCCCAATACCCACACCTTTATAACATATCGTAAACATGATACGATGGCAAATGTTATGAGTTTGGTTCCGTTAAATATTGGTTTTCGGAGGCAACCACTACTAAGAATTAGCTTATAGCCGCATTTTTTACCGCCGGCACGCTCGGTTCGAAGATGCCAGCGGTAAGTTACCGCCGGTGAGTTGGTTTGGGGTTGCCGGGGATAGGCCCCTTACCGCCGGCGAGTCAGAACTAAAACCGCCGGGGGTAAGTTGATCCGAGAGCACCCAAATCGACCTTCGAATAATGCCCGGCGAGTGTGGACTGAAAACGCCGGGGGTATTTGGCCCAATACCCACCCCGGCCCCTCCACCTCCCACCTATCCCCACACCCACTCCATCTCCTCCCGCACCCCCAACCCCAAGTCCCCAACTTCTCCTCCCGCACCCCTGCAGCACCTTCCGCCCTCCCTTCGTCCTTCCTCCACTTCCTCTCCTCCCACCTCCCCGCCTCGGATGAAACCCACGACGGCGGCGGCCGGCAGGCGCGTCTGCCAGAGCCACCGCACGTCATCGACGGCCAGCAGGTCCGCGAGGTGGTTCCGCGCGTAGTTGAGCGGCGCCTCGAGCTCCACGCGCATGGAGACGGAGATGAGGCCCGTCACGGCGTCCGGGCGGAACGGGTAGATCTCGAAGCGGAGGGAGGGGAAGGAGGCGGCGAGCGCGGTCCGGAGCTCGGGGAAACCCGGGGCGGTGGAGGTGGAAGGGGCGTCGGCGTCGAGCATCATGGCGATGTGGACCAGGCCCGGGTCGCAGACCCCGGCGCCCGCGACGGCGGCCGGGCAGCCGTCCCCGTTGCGGCACTCGGGCGCCTCCGCGAACCTCGGCAGCGGCGCCGATGCCCCCGATGCAGCGAAGAAGGCGAGCAGGGCGAGCCCGGCCCACCTCGGCGGTGTGGCGCCGCCCATGGCCGGCGCCGGCTAGGGCTCCCCCTTCCCTCCATCCAGATCAGGAGCCAGGAGATGGCCGTCGTCGTCGCCGAGCGTGATGGTGGCATGCGGCGGCGAGATCTAGGACTTGATCGCTTTTGCTTTTCTTTTCAGGGTCCTTGATGTAAAGTTGTAGTTCCTGGGTGTATGTTCCTCGCTTTTGCTTTTATTAGTTTTATGTCTGGACGTTTGTGTAACTTACACATCCTGGCGCTGCAGATGCGCCGCTCCGCCTGCTTTTTTTTTATTTGCAAAAAGTGATACCGCCGGCGAATAGCTACGGAATAGGGCAAAGTGCCAGGGGTACTTTCATCTTACCGCCGGCGAATACAAAAACGCCGGGGGTAGCCCATTACCACCGGCGAGGTTACCGCCGGTGAGTACAAAAGCGCCGGGAATAGCCAAATCTGTGTGCCGGTGGTAAGGTTATTCCTAGTAGTGAACTTTTGGGTAATAGATGGGATCAGTGGGTACATTTATGTCAATGTTTGATGGAGATAAATTTAAATGAAGAACCAGATAACTTTGTTTGGGGTCTAACATCATCAGGAATTTTCACTGTAAAGTCTATGTATGATGATATGTTAAATGGTCATGCCAGATACCTACGCAAATATCTTTGGAAATTAAAAATTCCACTAAAAATTAAAATCTTCATATGGTTTCTTAGTCGAAAAGTTCTTTTGACTCGTGATAATCTAGTAAAGAGAAATTGGAATGGAAATACAAGATGTTGTTTTTATGACGCCGAGGAAACAGTTGAACATTTGTTTATTTCATGTCCGTTTGCTAGACTCGTTTGGCGAGTAATTTTTGTTGCATATAATATTCCTCCTCCATCCAATATCACAAATATGTTTGGGAATTGGCTTAATGGAACGGATAAAACTGATAAAGCTAGGATTCACATTGGTGTTTCATCTTTATGTTGGTCAATATGGAATTGCAGGAGTGATATTGTGTTTAACAAAAAGGATTCTACTAATTTTCTGCATGTTATTCACACTATGGTCCATTAGATCCAGCTTTGGCGCTTCTTGCTCCCGGAGGACCAGCGGGAGTGCATGGTTTCTGGATGCAATCGCTTTTAAATGGTTGCCCAGGAAATTTTCTACCAAACTACTTGGCGGCCTATTAAGAGATTAGAAGATGCTTAGAGTGCTTAGCATGTTTCTTATTTTCAGATGGTTGATTTTTGTATCGACCCTCGTTGATCCGTGATTGTAACTCTTGAATATTCGTTTTAAATAAAAGGTTGTGTGCATCAACCGATGCAGAGGCCGGGGATACCCCAATTTCGGAAAAAAAAAAGATCATGTTATATCTTCTGCGCCTGAAACATTTCACCAAAACATATAAAAAAAGAAGAGATAAGCAAGTAGTACTCACAGTTTTTAACTTTGACAGATACTTGAACAACAATGTATTTCAAAATTCGACTGCAGTTTCGTTGCTCCCTAAGATTGGTAGATTCTCTATGTAATTGAACTTTCTTAGTTACATAATTACATGACACTGCACAACTGCAAATAAAAATCCCAAAAGGGAAATGCTTCTGTGGCCGTAGAAAAGAATGTTGTTTGTCCTCTTCAAATGGAAAATAATGAGTAATTGAGTAGTTGATCTGCACTGAGCCGTAAACAATCATCTGTGCCCCAGGATACTTGAAGGCAACATCTTCTCGGAGTGTTGATGCACTCTTTGTCAGAAAAATATATGAATATTTGCATAGTTTCCTTCATAAATAGTCTCAGACTTCGGCTGGGTCTGTCTTCTCCAGCACAAAGATATTTGCCTTGTCATCTCTGCAAATCCGTAGAGATTCATCAACGTATCTGATCAAAGAACATTAAGGAGGAAGACGCGCAATTCCGTTACGAGATGTAAAAGCAGAAGAATAGCAATGAACAAATAAATGTAGCAATAGCAGTCCGTGATTCCAAAAGGATACGTTATCTCGAGCCAACCTTCCGGGTTGAATATAGCAAGGAGCATGTCATAGTTCTTTTGGAAGATATTCATCAGCTGCATAACCCAATGTAATAAACGAAGTATTAGAAATATGGAAGTCTGGGTTACACTCTTGTTCCACAAATAAACAGTCCAAGTTATCATTCTTGTCCCTAGATGTTAGAGGGGAAAAAATCTGGCCCCCGAAATAAAAGATTGTTCCTCTGGCCAATATTTTCGGTAATTGTCTTTAAATTTTTACCTTTTTAATGAAAACGCTGCAAATCCCTAAATTATACTTTCCAAGATGCGTCTAGAGTTAAGGAGAGCTCTCGATTAACATTTACAAGATTTTCCCATTTTGCAGTGAATGTGATAAACTTGGTAGTGGTACAACAAAGATCACTACTTTTACCTGATCTGGGGTGATTGTTGAACTCTCAAGCTTGATACCCACTCTCTGAAACAAGACACTTGAAGCTGTGAGAAAAAATTCAGGCTTTCAGCAATTTGCAGTCAGACACTGGAAAATTTAAACATCAGAAATGGCAATGTAGAAGTCCTTACCGTTTTTGTAGTGACATTGTAAGATGCTTCAATAGCAAGTTGGCCCGAAAATATCTTCAATGCTCTTGCGCTGAACTTTACGACATTCACCGCCTTTTCCTTTGGGTGTACAGAAGTGACGCTAAATCTCCATTTATTTAAAGATATAGCAAAAATCAAAACTTACTTGGCTGGCAAGTAGGATCTTTATAATAAAACCCAGTTTCAAGAAACCCTTATACAGTAAAAAGATAAAATTTGATAAGTTTGCCATTGTGTAGGAATCCTAATTTCACTACTCCCTCCGTTCCATATTAGCTGTCGCTGAAGTTGTACTAAATCAGCGACAACTCATGTCGAACGGATGGAGTACGTCTCAGACTCTCAGTGTTGTCTGGCATACAGGATTAATCACCTAACATTTCGTTCTTCAGAATCTACTGTGCACAGGTCCCCAACATTTCAAAATGTACTGATGAAGAAAAATATATAGTTAGAGCTACAGACTACAGCCGTATAGCAGGACTAGAACGAAGTGAAGAAAAATAAATTCAAAAAAAAATCTAAAACTGGATTGCAAAAACTTCAAGGGCGTTGACTGACCTCTTTGACATCAATTATCTGGAAGAAATCCCCTAGGCTGATGAAATCTCGCAGGCCTAGCTTGGTTCTCCTCTTCCCCAGTATGGAGATCGTGCTGTAGATGAGCTTCCAGCATCCGTCCACCTTACATCATCTCTCAACACACACCACCATCAGCAATTGCAAAATATTTCTCCATTTTACAGAATTTGCATATGTTTCTGAGCAAGCCAGCATAACTGTTTTCCAACTGAAGTTTAACCCAGCTACCAAACCAGCATTCAGACGACACTTTTAAGCTGAATTGCTGCTGGCTTGAAGAATATTCCGATCACGTACCTTGTCCTGGAGTTTGTCGGTGGGATCCGGCGTGGGATTCCGGGACTCCAAGAGCTCCACCAGACCATGAATCTCCGACCTCTTGGCTGAGGTTACGCCAAATATTCCCCTGTCGATACCTTTTTTTCCCCCGAAAAACACAGGCATGAGTCAGAGGAGAGCTCAGAACCCAGAGCACCAAATGGCAGCAGCAACAAACAAAGAAAGAAGCAAACAGCACACCTTCCAGAGCCTGGTACAGCGCAGCTTTAGCGTCGCCCAGCGTCTCGTACTGAGCCAAGCTTTGCTCCGGTGGCACTGCCGCCGCTCTCGCCACCAGCACGGCGCCCCGCAGCCGCCGCCGGCTGCGGAACCGCGGCGCTGCAGGGCGGCAGCGCGAGAGCAGCGGTGCACTTCTCCTCGTAGCCGTGGTAGTGCAGTGGCAGTGATGCGAGGGGGTGAGGAGGACGGGAGCTGCCATGGCAGGCATGGCGGACGGCGGGTGGACTCACTTGTGGGGCCTACCCTTCAGCTGCGCCATGCTCCCTCGCGCGCGCCCATGCGAGAAGTTGATTGGTGGGTCGGAGATCAGCCAGCGCTGGGACTGGGAGGGTGCACACAATCTTGTTTGGAGGATAACGTTGTGGTTGTGGTGGCTTCTTCCATTCCCGAGAAGCCATGAGCCCGGTTCGCGTACTGGTCTGGGTGCACAGTCGTGTAGGCCCCGCGAGCTCGGAGGGAAATATAAAAACCATGGTTGCTGCTGGCCAGCCGGATCTCGAGCTGAAGGGGACATGCACGCAATGGCGGAATCTTGAATTATTTAAGGAGCTGCAGTGGACGCAGCAGGTTGATAATAAAATCATATTCTACCTCCGTTCCAATGAATACTACCTCCATCCCGGTTTAAGGCCTATATTTTTTTTCAGAAAGTCAAACTATGTTGAGTTTAATTAAGTTTTTATCAAAAATCATTAACATAAAAAGTACATAATTAATATTATTAGATAGATAATGAAATATATTTTCATATAATATCTACAAAATATCATATTTGTTCATAAATTGTTCTAAAAGTTTGGCTTCGTTTGACTTTCTAGAAAAAAATATAGGCCTTAAGAACATCTCCAGTCGTGTCCCCCAAACCGTTCCCCAAAGGGCGCCGGATCGAGTGTTTGGGGGACGAGTTTTGTTCGTGCCGCGTTTGGGGGACGTCACTCCCCAGCCTCAAACGCCGTCCCCAATCAGAAATTCAAATAGTTTGCATTCAAAAGAGATCGTTCTCGTCGAAGCCATCGCGATCACAGTAGCGGCGATCAAAGTACTGGGCGCGCGATCATATTACAGACTGGTGGTGCAAGCTAAATTAGAAGAAGGGGTTGGCGGGGCCGACGCATCCTGAGTCGACGTAGGCCCGTCGATCAAGATGAACTCGTCGTGATCTTCCCGGTGTGCATGCTCCGTCGCCGACGCCGAGGCAAAGGCCGACGTGGGTGTACTAGAAGATGTTGTCGCAGACGCGTCTGCCGGCTCTTGCTACGGGGTTGGGGTTGCTGCCGCTGCCTCTGCCTGGGCTGCCGCCTCGGCCACCGCCATTTTGGCTTCGATGTCGTTGAGGATATGTCCTTTGAAGAAGTTGTGTGCCGCTCGCGTCCGGGGAGATATTCCTTCTGTCGATGCTCTCAGCAGGGACATGTGATACGTCTTCAACGTATCGATAATTTCTTATGTTCCATGCTACATTATTGATGATATCTACATGTTTTATACACATTATATGTCGTATTTACGCATTTTCCGGCACTAACCTATTAACAAGATGCCGAAGAGCCGGTTTTCTGCTGTTTTTGGTTTCAGAAATCCTAGTAACGAAATATTCTCGGAATTGGACGAAATCAACGCCGGGTCCTATTTTTGCACGAAGCTTCGAAGAAGAGGAAACGAAGTGGGGCCACGGCGACGACACGCTAGGGCGGCGCGGCCGGGCCTGGCGCGCCGGCTGTTGTGTCGCCACCTCGTGTGGCCCCCGACCTGCCCTTCCGCCTACTTAAAGCCTCCGTCGCGAAACCCCCTACCGAGAGCCACGATACGGAAAACCTTACTGAGACGCCGCCGCCGCCAATCCCATCTCGGGGGATTCAGGAGATCGCCTCCGGCAACCTGCCGGAGAGGGGAATCATCTCCCGGAGGACTCTTCATCGTCATGATCGCCTCCGGAGTGATGAGTGAGTAGTTCACCCTGGACTATGGGTCCATAGCAGTAGCTAGATGGTCGTCTTCTCCTAATTGTGCTTCATTGTTGGATCTTGTGAGCTGCCTAACATGATCAAGATCATCTATTTGTAATACTATATGTTGTGTTTGTCGGGATCCGATGGATAGAGAATACTATGTTATGGTGATTATCAATCTATTACCTATGTGTTGTTTATGATCTTGCATGCTCTCCGTTATTAGTAGAGGCTCTGGCCAAGTTTTTGCTCTTAACTCCAAGAGGGAGTATTTATGCTCGATAGTGGGTTCATGCCTCCATTGATACCTGGGACAGTGACAGAAAGTTCTAAGGTTGTGGATATGCTGTTGCCACTAGGGATAAAACATTGATGCTATGTCTAAGGATGTAGTTGTTGATTACATTACGCACCATACTTAATGCAATTGTCTGTTGCTTGCAACTTAATACTGGATGGGGTTCGGATGATAACCTGAAGGTGGACTTTTTAGGCATAGATGCATGTTGGATGGCGGTCTATGTACTTTGTCGTAATGCCCGATTAAATCTCACTATATTTATCATATCATGTATATGCATTGTTATGCCCTTTTCTAGTTGTCAATTGCCCGTGTAATTTGTTCACCCAACATGCTTTTATCTTATGGGAGAGACACCTCTAGTGAACTGTGGACCCCGGTCCTATTCTTTACATCGCATACAATCTACTGCAATACTTGTTTTACTGTTTTCTTCGCAAACAATCATCTTCCACACAATACGGTTAATCCTTTGTTACAGCAAGCCGGTGAGATTGACAACCTCATTGTTTCGTTGGGGCAAAGTACTTTGGTTGTGTTGTGCAGGTTCCACGTTGGCGCCGGAATCCCTGGTGTTGCGCCGCATCACATTTCGCCACCATCAACCTTCAACGTGCTTTTTGGCTCCTCCTGGTTCGATAAACCTTGGTTTCTTTCTGAGGGAAAACTTGCTGCTGTGCGCATCATACCTTCCTCTTGGGGTTCCCAACGAACGTGTGAGTTACACGCCATCAAGCTCTTTTTCTGGCGCCGTTGCCGGGGAGATCAAGACACGCTGCAAGGGGAGTCTCCACTTCCCAATCTCTTTACTTTGTTTTTGTCTTGCTTTATTTTATTTACTACTTTGTTTGCTGCACCTAAACAAAACACAAAAAATTAGTTGCTAGTTTTACTTTATTTCTTGCTCTCTATATCAAAAACACACAAAAAATTAGTTACTTGCATTTACTTTATCTAGTTTGCTTTATTTACCGTTGCTAAAATGAATACCCCTGAAAATACTAAGTTGTGTGACTTCACAAACACAAATAATAATGATTTCCTATGCACACCTATTGCTCCACCTGCTACTACAGCAGAATTCTTTGAAATTAAACCTGCTTTACTGAACCTTGTTATGAGAGATCAATTTTCTGGTGTTAGTTCGATGATGCTGCTGCCCATCTTAATAATTTCGTTGAACTTTGTGAAATGCAAAAGTATAAGGATGTAGATGGTGATATTATTAAATTGAAATTGTTTCCTTTCTCATTAAGAGGAAGAGCTAAAGATTGGTTGCTATCTTTGCCAAAGAATAGTATTGATTCATGGACTAAATGTAAGGATGCTTTTATTGGTAGATATTATCCTCCCGCTAAAATTATATCTTTGAGAAGTAGCATAATGAATTTTAAGCAATTAGATACTGAACATGTTGCTCAAGCATGGGAGAGAATGAAATCTTTGGTAAAGAATTGCCCAACCCATGGACTGACTACTTGGATGATCATCCAAACCTTCTATGCAGGACTAAATTTTTCGGAATTTATTGGATTCAGCTGCTGGAGGTACCTTTATGTCCATCACTTTGGGGCGGCTACAAAGCTTCTTGATGATATGATGATAAATTACTCTGAATGGCACACGGAAAGAGCTCCACAAGGTAAGAAGGTAAATTCTGTTGAAGAAACCTCTTCCTTGAGTGATAAGATTGATGTGATTATGTCTATGCTTGTGAATGGTAGATCTAATGTAGATCCAAATAATGTTCCTTTAGCTTCATTGGTTGCTCAAGAAGAAAATGTTGATGTGAATTTCATTAAAAATAATAATTTCAACAACAATGCTTATAGGAACAACTCTGGTAATAACTATAGGCCATATCCTTCTGCTAATGGTAATGATTATGGTAATTCTTATGGGAATTCTTACAACAATAATAGGAGTGTACCCCCTGGTCTTGAAGCCATGCTTAAAGAATTTATTAGTACACAAACTGCTTTTAACAAATCTGTTGAGGAAAAGCTTGATAAAATTGATATTATTGCTTCTAGAGTTGATAGACTTGCCTCTGATGTTGAGCTATTAAAATTGAAAGTTATGCCTAATGAGGATATTGATAAAAAGATTACTACTACAGCAAATGCCATCCAAGTTAGAATTAATGAGAATATAAGATTAATGGCTGAATTGCGTGCTAGGTGGGATAGAGAAGAAAATGAAAAACTAGCTAAAGAGAATAATGTAGCTAAAGTTTGGACTATTACCACCATTAGTAATGATAATGATTCACATGTTGCTGCACCTCCTACTATCAATGGTAAAATAATTGGTGTTGGCAATGTTTCTACTCCTAGTGCAAAGCGTACAAAACTGCCTGAAATTGCTAAAACTGCTGAAACTGCTTGTGATAAAACTGCTGAAATTTTTCCAACCTTGGGAACAATGATCCCATTGTTGTAGCTCATAATGATTTAGATTTTGATGATTGCCACATCTCTGAAGTTATAAAGTTCTTACAAAAACTTGCTAAAAGTTCTAATGCTAGTGCTATAAATTTGGCCTTTACAAAACATATTACAAATGCTCTCATAAAAGCTAGAGAAGAGAAACTAAAACTTGAAACTTCTATTCCTAGAAAGTTAGAAGATGGTTGGGAGCCCATCATTAAAATGAAATTCAATGACTTTGAATGTAATGCTTTATGTGATCTTGGTGCAAGTATTTCTGTTATGCCTAAAAAGATTTATGATATGCTTGACTTGCCACCATTGAAGAATTGTTATTTGGATGTTAATCTTGCCGATAATGTTAAAAAGAAACCTTTGGGGAGAATTGATAATGTGCGCATTACGGTTAACAATAACCTTGTCCCCGTTGATTTTGTTGTCTTGGATATCGAATGCAATGCATCTTGTCCTATTGTGTTGGGAAGACCTTTTCTTCGAACCGTTGGTGCTGTTATTGATATGAAGGAAGGTAATATTAGATATCAATTTCCTTTCAAGAAAGGTATGGAACACTTCCCTAGAAAGAGAATGAAGTTGCCTTTTGATTCTATTATTAGAACAAGCTATGATGTTGAAGCTTCTACTCTTGATGTTACTTGATTCACACTTTCTGCGCCTAGCTGAAAGGCGTTATGAGAGACAACCCATTTTTTTACTACAGTTATTTGTTTTATATTTGAGTCTTGGAAGTTGTTTACTACTGTAGCAACCTCTCCTTATCATGTTTTTGTGCCAAGTAAAGTTTCTATGTTAAAGTTGATGTTATATTTGGGATCGCTGCGCATAAACAGCATTGCTGTCTGTCACGAATTCTGGCACAAGTTTCTGTAGAAAATTCGAAAAAATCTGCAAAATTACGAGCGTGATCCTCAGATATGTACGCAACTTTCATTAGTTTTGAGTTTTTCCATTTGAGCAAGTCTAGTGCCCCTTTCAGGTTCGTCTTTACGGACTGTTCTGTTTTTGACAGATTCTGCCTTTTATTTCGCATTGCCGTATTTGCTATGTTGGATGAATTTTTTTGATCCATTAATGTCCAGTAGCTTTGTGCAATGTCCAGAAGTGTTAAGAATGATTGTGTAACCTCTGAACATGTGAATTATTAATTGTGCACTAACCATCTAATGAGTTTGCTTGAAGTTTGGTGTGAAGGAAGTTTTCAAGGATCAAGAGAGGAGTATGATATACTATGATCAAGAGGAGTGAAAGCTCTAAGCTTGGGGATGCCCCGTGGTTCATCCCTGCATATTTTAAGAAGACTCAAGCGTCTAAGCTTGGGGATGCCCAAGGCATCCCCTTCTTCATCGACAACATCATCAGGTTCCTCCCCTGAAACTATATTTTTATTCAGTCACATCTTATGTTCTTTACTTGGAGCGTCGGTTTGTTTAGTTTTTGTTTTTTGTTTGAATAAAATGGATCCTAGCATTCACTGTATGGGAGAGAGACACGCTCCGCTGTTGCATATGGACAAATATGTCCTTAGGCTTTACTCATAATATTCAAGGCGAAGGTTGAAACTTCTTCGTTAAATTGTTATATGGTTGGAATCGGGAAATGCTACATGTAGTAATTCTAAAATGTCTTGGATAATGTGATACTTGGAAATTTTTGTGCTCATGTTTAAGCTCTTGCATCATATACTTTGCACCCATTAATGAAGAAATACATAGAGCTTGCTAAAATTTGGTTTGCATATTTGATCTCTCTAAGGTCTAGATAATTTCTAGTATTGAGTTTTGAACAACAAGGAAGACGGTGTAGAGTTTTATAATGTTTACAATATGTCTTTTATGTGAGTTTTGCTGCACCGGTTCATCCTTGAGTTTGCTTCAAATAACCTTGCTAGCCTAAACCTTGTATCGAGAGGGAATACTTCTCATGCATCCAAAATCCTTGAGCCAACCACTATGCCATTTGTGTCCACCATACCTACCTACTACATGGTATTTTTCTGCCATTCCAAAGTAAATTGCTTGAGTGCTACCTTTAAAATCCCATCATTCGCCTTTGCAATATATAGCTCATGGGACAAAATAGCCTTAAAAACTATTGTGGTATTGAATATGTACTTATGCACTTTATCTCTTATTAAGTTGCTTGTTGTGCGATAACCATGCGGGGACGCCATCAACTACTCTTTGTTGAATATCATGTGAGTTGCTATGTATGTCCGTCTTGTCTGAAGTAAGAGAGATCTACCACCTTAATGGTTGGAGCATGCATATTGTTAGAGAAGAATATTGGGCCGCTAACTAAAACCATGAATCATGGTGGAAGTTTCAGTTTTGGACATATATCCTCAATCTCATATGAGAATATTAATTGTTGCCACATGCTTATGCATTAAAGAGGAGTCCATTATCTGTTGTCCATGTTGTCCCGGTATGGATGTCTAAGTTGAGAATAATCAAAAGCGAGAAATCCAAAATGCGAGCTTTCTCCTTAGACCTTTGTACAGCGGCATGGAGGTACCCCTTTGTGACACTTGGTTGAAACATGTGTATTGCGATGATCCGGTAGTCCAAGCTGATTAGGACAAGGTGCGGGCACTATTAGTATACTATGCATGAGGCTTGCAACTTGTAAGATATAATTTACATAACTCATATGCTTTATTACTACCGTTGACAAAATTGTTTCATGTTTTCAAAATAAAAGCTCTAGCACAAATACAGCAATCGATGCTTTCCTCTTTGAAGGACCTTTCTTTTACTTTTATTGTTGAGTCAGTTTACCTATCTCTCTCCACCTTAAGAAGCAAACACTTGTGTGAACTGTGCATTGATTCCTACATACTTGCATATTGCACTTGTTATATTACTTTACATTGACACTATCCATGAGATATACATGTTATAAGTTGAAAGCAACCGCTGAAACTTAATCTTCCTTTGTGTTGCTTCAATACCTTTACTTTGATTTATTGCTTTATGAGTTAACTCTTATGCAAGACTTATTGATGCTTGTCTTGAAGTACTATTCATGAAAAGTCTTTGTTTTATGATTCATTTGTTTACTCATGTCATTACCATTGTTTTGATTGCTGCATTCATTACATATGTTTACAATAGTATGATCAAGGTTATGATGGCATGTCACTCCAGAAATTATCCTTGTTATCGTTTCCCTGCTCGGGACGAGCAGAACTAAGCTTGGGGA
This sequence comes from Lolium multiflorum, assembly GCA_030979885.1. Taxonomy (NCBI): domain Eukaryota; kingdom Viridiplantae; phylum Streptophyta; class Magnoliopsida; order Poales; family Poaceae; genus Lolium; species Lolium multiflorum. Next base: position 210,081,032 of record CM061748.1, read on the forward strand.
TGCTGATATGTCTTCAACGTATCGATAATTTCTTATGTTCCATGCTACATTATTGATGATATCTACATGTTTTATACACATTATATGTCGTATTTACGCATTTTCCGGCACTAACCTATTAACAAGATGCCGAAGAGCCGCTGTTTTCTGCTGTTTTTGGTTTCAGAAATCCTAGTAACGAAATATTCTCGGAATTGGACGAAATCAACGCCCGGGGTCCTATTTTTGCACAGCTTAGAAGACCGAAGAGGAAACGAAGTGGGGCCACGAGGCGACGACACGCTAGGGCGGCGCGGCCGGCCTGGGCCGCGCCGGCTGTTGTGTCGCCACCTCGTGTTGCCCCCGACCTGCCCTTCCGCCTACTTAAAGCCTCCGTCGCGAAACCCCGCCGAGAGCCACGATACGGAAAACCTTGCGAGACGTCGCCGCCAATCCCATCTCGGGGGATTCGGAGATCGCCTCCGGCACCCTGCCGGAGGGGAATCATCTCCCGGAGGACTCTTCATCGCCATGATCGCCTCGGAGTGATGAGTGAGTGGTTCACCCCTGGACTATGGGTCCATAGCGGTAGCTAGATGGTCGTCTTCTCCTAATTGTGCTTCATTGTTGGATCTTGTGAGCTGCCTAACATGATCAAGATCATCTATTTGTAATACTATATGTTGTGTTTGTCGGGATCCGATGGATAGAGAATACTATGTTATGGTGATTATCAATCTATTACCTATGTGTTGTTTATGATCTTGCATGCTCTCCGTTATTAGTAGAGGCTCTGGCCAAGTTTTTGCTCTTAACTCCAAGAGGGAGTATTTATGCTCGATAGTGGGTTCATGCCTCCATTGATACTGGGACAGTGACAGAAAGTTCTAAGGTTGTGGATGTGTTGTTGCCACTAGGGATAAAACATTGATGCTATGTCTAAGGATGTAGTTGTTGATTACATTACGCACCATACTTAATGCAATTGTCTGTTGCTTGCAACTTAATACCGGATGGGGTTCGGATGATAACCTGAAGGTGGACTTTTTAGGCATAGATGCATTGGATGGCGGTCTATGTACTTTGTCGTAATGCCCGATTAAATCTCACTATATTTATCATATCATGTATATGCATTGTTATGCCCTTTTCTATTTGTCAATTGCCCGACTGTAATTTGTTCACCCAACATGCTTTTATCTTATGGGAGAGACACCTCTAGTGAACTGTGGACCCCGGTCCTATTCTTTACATCGCATACAATCTACTGCAATACTTGTTTTACTGTTTTCTTCGCAAACAATCATCTTCCACACAATACGGTTAATCCTTTGTTACAGCAAGCCGGTGAGATTGACAACCTCACTGTTTCGTTGGGGCAAAGTACTTTGGTTGTGTTGTGCAGGTTCCACGTTGGCGCCGGAATCCCTGGTGTTGCGCCGCATCACATTTCGCCACCATCAACCTTCAACGTGCTTCTTGGCTCCCCCTGGTTCGATAAACCTTGGTTTCTTTCTGAGGGAAAACTTGCTGTTGTGCGCATCATACCTTCCTCTTGGGGTTCCCAACGAACGTGTGAGTTACATGCCATCAACATGTCGTCTATGCGTTTCTTGAGCTCCATCTTCTCCTCTTGCCTCTTGAGCAGCGCCGCCCACCTTTCGTCGGCATTTTTGTCGCGGGAGACAAGGTCGAGGAGACCTCGACGAGGCATTTCGTGATCGACGCCTGCGTCTTCTCGAGCGACGCACCGTCGGCCAAGGCGGCCTTGGCAGCCTTGTTGCCGATAGGGCGCCCTGCCGATGTTGCCAGCGGCAGATCCAGATCAATGGCGTCTTTCTCCTTCGACAATGACTAGCGCGTCAACCACCATTTCTCGTTCATTTTGAGCTTGGTATAGCAATCCGGTACAACTCCATGGCCTTGTCAAACTAACCAAAGAAAACGCAATCATTTAGTCGAACAAAATGTAGGCGCTACAGATTATCTAAGAAAGAGTCGTATCATTTGGCTGACGTCGACGCCATTGTCGCCTCGGGTATCGATCTCGTGATGGAACCCATGGAACAAGTTCACCGACGCCTGGATGATGGCCCGTCGCGCCGACATTTCTTTTTGGCTCCTCTTCATTGTCACTTTGTTGTAGTCGATGTTGATCAGCTCGTCCTCCTCCCCCTCCTCCTCCTCCTCAGCACCGCCGCCATCAAATTCGAGTGGGCCCTTGGGGCCAGTGAACGGGGCGCCGTAAGCACCGGGTCCTGGCTCGCGTTGGGGCCCTGGCTCGTACGTCGGGGAGTAGAATAGGGAGTTGGGATTCAAGCCGCCATGCGGCAGCGTATCCTGGTAGTGTGGCGACAAGTTTGGCGTCACGCACCCGGGAGTGGCGGAGGGGTCGTCGTTGTAGAACCCGGATGTCAGCGGCGAGACCACTCCTGTAACGTACACCGACGCCGGTGTACTCCATGGGCTCGCGTTGGTGGCAGCGATACACCCGGCCAGCGCGTGCTGGTGCGCGCGCCGCCAACGCCTTCTTCTCCTGCTGCGCCGGCCTCCTTACTTTCTGCTCCGTCGTCGACATCTTTCGGCGCAGACAATCTTGATGCCACTGATCATCGGTCCAGCCTTCCGGCTTCTTCTTCGGAGCCGGCGCCTTCCGCAGCTTCGCGAAGGGCACCTTCGCCCCTTTCGTCTCATTGCCCGACGGCTTCTTGGCCATTTTTTTGGGGGATGTTGGCGGCGCCATGGATGGGTAGAGGGTAGCGGCGGCGGGAGGAACGGAGTAGCGACGGCGGGAGGGAGAAATGAATCGGCGGGATAGTTCAAATGTGTTGGGACGGCAGAAATGCGCGGCGGGAGAGGCGCGATGTGGCGGGAGAGGCACGATTTGGCAGGAGAGGGGGACAAAAAATTTATGTCCCGCTGACGCGTCGGTCCCGCCACTCCCCGCCTCGCTTTTCCTTGTGTCCGGCGTGCCCGGAGCGTCCCCTGTGGGGCGGGGACGGGCTCGGGACGCCGGACACCGTATCGGGCCGCGCCGGACAAAAAGAGGCTTTGGGGGACGTGGTTGTGACCTTTTTTTGTCCGACACGCCCAAATCCCTTTGGGGGACGGTTTGAGACGCGACTGGAGATGCTCTAAGCCTTGGGATGGAGGTAGTACTACTATGACCTATACTTTTCTTTTGAACTTAAATTAGGCAAAGTTTGATCAAGTTTTTAGTAAAAAAATCGTCAGCTTGTACATTACAAAGGAAATGAGATATATTTTCATGTCATATATATGTAATACTCCCTCCTTTCCTAAATATAAGCCTAGTTTTTTTATTAAAAAAATCCAGAATATAAGGCTTATTTTGTTGCCCACTTGTATGGACAATATTTTTAGGAATTTGATTAGATTTCCTTATCTCATGCAAAGTCCTCTCTTAGGTCACATTAATTACCTAGGGTTAATCCTAGCCAAACTGTCAAGGACTAATATGTGTATGAGTAGTGGGCTAATAGTTGTAAGGGTAGTATCAGTATTCCACCTATGTTAGCATCTTGTAGTTGGTTAGGTCTATATAATTCTAACTTGTACCTATATGGCTTATATCTAGAAGGAAACAGAGGGAGTATTTTAGATGTTAATCTTTTTTCTACAAGCATGATCAAATTTAACTCAGTTTGATTTTCTTTCAAAAAAAATACGTCTTACTTATCGAAACAGATGGAGCAGCTACATGTACACCAATTTACGCCCTCACCGTCGAGAAACGAAGGATATGGGTCCATGGGAATCACCATCATAAGGCGAAAATGGCATGCTGGAAAACGGTATCTAACGGACAAACGTACGCAAGTACCCAACAAACGCTCGAGCAGACGTGTCAGATCCCAGAACCGTGGGCCAGGTTCAAGTTCAAACTGTACGGATGCCAAACGTATACATCCACACAAATATCCCCACTGTCGCAAATAAAACAAAACAAAAAATCCCACAAACTCAATTGCTTGAGTGTGGGATAATTCAGTAAGCGTGCGTACTAGTAAAGTACCCGATCCACACATGTTAAATGTAACTAAAAAATGAAGTCTCATGTCAGGCAGCAATTCTCATCGCTACATTCAATGGGAGCCATCAGAAAATCTATCCCTCGGTTCAGTATATTCATGCACATGACAATTCCAGTTTCTGGAGATTATACAAACAGTAGTACAATACAGCAGCCCACCTGTACCCCCCTTTTATCATACAACAACCAAAAGAATGGATCAAAATTCATAATACACAACATGAGGCTAATTACAATGAATAGAAACAACACAGCAGGAGGGAAGTAAACAAGGAAAAAAAACAAATTTAGGCAAGAAGCCACATCGACGAACGAATAGTCTCAGCCTTTACTTCATCGCCGTCGTCTAGAGACTATAGGAGAGTTTGTACTTGTCTGCTGTCTTCTAAAACTAGGGGAGGAGACTTGAACCGGTGGATTATGTGGTGGTGGTGCCTGGTAAGAAGAATAAGATGAAGGTTTCGAGCCTGCCGGTGCAGAAGCTGACTGAAGAGTTGGCTCCATAAAACATGCTATGTTTAGCCGGGTTCTCTCCAGCTCCCCTTGCAGCAGATCACTACCACATTGCTGAGCAAGCACCTGGGGAAACACAGATTTCTTTTTCAGTTCTATGTTGTCCATTGCAAAAGGAACTTTCCCTAAAGAGCGCTTAATTCTATTTTATCGAACTTAATTGAACAATAAAATCAAGATATAGCTATATATATTTCACAAAACTAATGCCATGATACCCTACCAGATGAACTCGTCATTTATCATAAATTTCTCGACAGGCATGAATATTCTTTACTAACCACAGGTATGGGCTCTTAAGCAGCAGTTTTTTGAGTACTTACAAGCAAATCATCTGGTGATACTGAGGACCCTTTATCATCTGACGCAGCATCTTCACTGCCGCGAGTTGGTCGACGGTTATGTCCAGGATTCTCCAAGGCTTCGGCCACACTTTCACAGGCCTTCTCCAACAAGTTCTCTTGCAAGGATTTCAGAGCTTGTTCTGCCTCAGTTGAGAAGTATGTGTGCAACACAGTTTCAAAATACTCAAGCTGCAAGCATGTAACAAAGAGAACGATGCTTAGTTAAACAATTTGCAAGTTAAAGCTCAGGAAGAATCATACGATAAACAGAAGTAACTACATAACAACCTCAAGCATGAGCTGACAAAAACCATTTGCATCCAACATTCTTAGTTCGTTGGCCTTATTCTCATAGAAAAGACTAAGAAAGATGTCAATCAAACCCTCAACCAAAATCTTCATTGTCTTCTCCAACAAAGGCCTAGCACCCGAGTACACCTGAGACGAGTGACCAAGTTAGAACTGCATGAAAGGAAATAAATCAAGTTGGAACTAAAGCAGATTTATTCATGCATCTTCACTGTACAGATTATATGAGTCAAATAGCACTCATACACAGATGTTAGAAAATAAGACATTAAAATAGGTAGAAGCAGATACAAAATGGTGTCTACATGATCAGAGGACACGGCTAGGGATATTTTTAACCAACATGAATGGCGGCGTGATCTATGGATCGGTCCCCAATTACCATAGGTGTTTTATAGTTTCTAGATGATTACTTGTATGTTTCCTTTTTCCTCTTTTTCTTTTTGTTGGGCTTGTTTCGGCTGTGTGCATCTTAGCTATGCAGAGGCCCGCCCTTTATCGAAAAAAAAAAAAGATACAAAATGGATGTGGTAACAACAGACTACTGACAGCAGAAATCATTAATGATGAGGTTTCTTAAAAAGAGTGGCCCTAGAGTATTCAATTGGAGTTTCTTTAGCTCAAGTAACAAGAGACCTCCACAAGATTCTTCAACTCCGAATGAAATATAGTGCTTTGGGTGGTATTAGTATATACCATACCACTACTGGAAACAGGAAACAGTGCACGGTACTGAGGAACCGTTATCGAGTGCATCAGAAACTTTCCAGTTCCAAGCCACTCCAGGTACCATTGCTAAATTCCCAGTCTAGTACTCCATCTGATTCATATTACTTGCCACTAGTATGGATGTACCTAAAACTAAAATATGTCTAGATACATCTATATTAGTTGCAACTAATATGGATCAGAGGGAGTACTTAGTAGTAACCAATTACGGACTCATGGCAACTACTCTCTATTAGTTCCGGAAAATGTGGGCATAGGCAGCATCCACTAAACAGATACTAAAACTTTGTGAAAGAGGCATATTTCCTATATTTAATACCAGCTTAACAGAAGCAGAACTGCTTGTGTAATAGAAAGCTTAGCCGAAGCCATAACAAACCCATGGGCCTAAAAATAAAAGAAGTTGCCAATTATAAAAGCATGATATTCCTACAAATACTGTAGTGTCACATGGTAAAATAACAAAAAGATGAACAGAAACTGATGGAAACCTCTGCATGTACAGCTACAAGGATGTGCAGTAAATCAAGAGTTGCATCTCTAATGCCCTGCAAGGACAATGAATTGAATTAGAGTGTAACAAGAGTATACTAGACCTCATAGAATGGTAAATTTGCAAGTCAGCAAAACATTACTACAACTCAGCTATCATACAAGGATACAGTTCATAACTGGCACAAAGAAGTGTAGCCACAGCATACTATTGTTCTGACTGCTCTTGCAGTAAATAGGAAGATTGCTAGATGTTCCAAACATGACCAGTTCATAGCCAATTTCTTGCGGGTTGGGATGAAAACCCAGCCCAGCCCAGCCCATCCCACGCCATTCCAGTCGAGTTGGGCCACATGGTTTAGACGGTTCGATTATCTACTGAAAGCAACCAACAGAAGCAAATGGAGGGGGCAAATAGCAGAGGAGCACACTGGTGATGATAAAGATGATGAAGCTGAGAATCTAGAAGGGACCACAAAGTGGGGTATATTATGGAACTTGATGACAACAATTAATTAAACCAAAAATGGCACCCTAAGATTTCAAATATGTGATTGGCAACTCGGATGAACTGAAAGAGAATGGGCCTCACAAGAACTGAAGAAAGTGAATGGGCCTCGGAAGAATTAAAAGATGTGAATGGGACTTCTGTCAGGAAGCAGCCTATCTCATTGGGCACTGCGAAAGGCAAGCAACAACAATGCTCATCCTCAAGCAAGGAGTGCTCTGCAAGGAGGCCACCGGCGAGAAGCTTTATCCAGTAAAGCCGTGATGCAAGCCTTGCTGTTTTTCCCAGAAGCACAGGGAGGCAACTGCGAGCGGAAACAAGCGACCACCTCTCATCTGGTAACGATGTTCTTTGATGCCCCCACTAGTACCCTGCTGGGCACCTGCCCTCTCAACACAATTAAATCATAACACTAACCTGACAGCACAAGTGCACAACGGCAATGGCAGTCATGACAACACCGACAAGGAGTGTCTTTCTTGTTGCTCCCGCACTTCTTCGGTTTTTGGTCCTTCCCCACGAGATCATTTGCACACCAGAATACTACGGTTAAGCAGCAGGAGAACGACGTCCCTCCAGACGGTGAGAAGTAGAAAGCTGCGTCAGCGCTGAGAGGTCGGATGCTGCAGGAATGGTCACCGTCCTGCTCAGGAAGAGGCAGTGATCGCTGCCTCTGCTACCAAGGAGGAGCAGGCGCTCAGGCAATAAAACTGGAGAGCAGGGACAGGCACTACAGTTTTATGGCAACCCAGCCTGTGATCCATGTAAACCTGCCATGTGGTTTGGTCTAGGTTGACGCATCAGTTTGAGTGGGTTGGAACTAACTATGATTTTGAGCTGCATCTCAAGGGAGAAACACTAGCAGTAACATGCAAGTGACTTTCAAAAAACACCAATAGGTAACCACGATAACATCAAGGGGACTTGTCAAGTTGCCATCGTTTATATTCCATACCTTTACTACTGGTGCTGCTCCCCAATGCATCCCTGAATCCAACAGATAGTTCTGTGCAGCATTTCTGATCAAGTTTGACTAACCAAAACAAGATAAACATATCATGGTGAGTAGAGCAAAGGCAGACAATATAATGTGCGAAAAAACTCAAAATCTAATAATAACCCCAAAAATATGTTTCCATTCAAACATGTTCTTGTTTGTTTCCGAACATATGGCTTATTCCAAAGTACAACTATTAACTTGAAAGCCAGCACAATAACAACAGCTTTAAAACAAATTACAGCTACTCGAGTTTGTTGGTTTGTCTAGTCGATCAGGAAGTTGCGCGTTTGGGTGTTGTTCGCTTGTGTTTTTGTTGTAACAGTTTTCGCCCGTTTTTCTGCTAATTAACTGAGCATCTCTCTTATTCTTAATTAATAGATTGGGGAAGAGCTTTTGCTCCGTTTCAAAAAAAATGAATATATTCTAGTTGGCATCATTTAATTAGTTCTTCAAAGATTATACAACCACTGTTGATGGATGGATGATAATATATCTGGTGTTAGCATAACAAACCTTCAGCGAGCAAAATATCCCATATAGACATTTGCACAGCAATATGAAAGAAAAAAAAATTGAGGTCATATTAAATATGTTGGATCATATTCTTCCATGGATCATATATAAGATAGTTAATCAACACCAAGTCCTGAATTGTGTAACATACCTTTGCAAAAGTATATTGGTCCAGGACTTTATCTTCTAGTCCGGAAAAGGATGTCATCAGATCCCGCGTATCAGCACTTCGTTCATCATTATCCCTGTCACAGTGAAATTGACATTAATGAAGTAGATGCATCTTGAGAATTGCTTCTAGAATGATTAAATAAGCTTGTCATGAACTTAGCAACGCCATCTGATTGTGAACAGATACAGGATAAAGGATACAGGATACATGATTTTAAGCTTTTTAATACTAGGTAGAACAGATATAGGATTTTCTTATAAGGCTGGTATCTTACACAACGGAGAGGCTGGAAACTGGATGTGACAATGTGCAAAATGTAGTACATACAAACGATATCACACAAAAGGAAATGATTTCATGAATTTGTAGCTGACCCATCACCCAACAAATATGCATCGCTTCTTCCTTCCCAGACAGCATCACCATCTGATTGACAGCCCTTAGTGGCAACTTGTAACTACCCTCCAGGCACGCAAACTACGCGTCTACACCTACAGTCAAGAGCCTGCCCAGGGAGACCACTTGAGTATGCCTTTACCTAAGGAATTGTCTCTTCTAGTCCACATGTCGATTTCAGTCAACAGGCACATTTTTTATTTAGATAGGTTCTAACTAAGATGTATGTAGATCTCATCTTCAGAAATATTAGGCCATCTAGAGCATCCTGGAGGGCAAGAGTGCAATCTGATCTTCAGCTTTTAAGGTTCAGGGTTCCTCAAAACCTGGTAGGTAGTATTTTTAATCTTATAGACACAATCTAAGTTGTATTTCTTTTTGTTAAAAGGTGCTCACACCTTATCATGTAAATTTTTGTGCTGATTAATAAAATACCAGTAGGAGCCTCTCCTACTGTTTGCTGGTCAAAAAAAAGAGATGTATGTAAACCTTCAGTTATGTAGGACTCCTTGGTACCATAAATATTTCTTGAAAATTTAAGCGTGTGCAAAGTTCAGTTCGAGATTGATCAGTTATTAAATCACATTCTAGTGACTAAGATATGTCATTCAAAGCCAGTCAGGAGAGAAACCCAGTCCAAATAACGTACAATACGCAACCCAGCATAATGGTAGACCAAATCCCACAAGTCCAAAGCTCAAAAAAAAAAACTGCTATCGAAATGTATAGGCCCAACTGCTGACCTAAAATAAATCCATTGAAGAGCAAGATCTCAAACATCTCTTAACATGGTAAATCTCAAGAAATTAGTAAGGAATGGGGTACAAGTACTAGGTGAACCAAATCATACCACGAAACGATAACTTGGGATCTTGGGGTTCAAGTCAGATCAATGAATGAAACAACAATGTGAGAAAAGGGATTTGATGGACCCGTGGCTGGCAACTATGATGAGCTTGCGTCGACAAGCTTTGCTAGAACATAGGTGAGTGCAACCTCGAGCAACTACAGAAGGCAGCATCTATGGAGAAAAGGGCAGCAGCCTCTAGCCCATGGCTAGTGCTTCAAGCCTGTGAGAGAGCAGATCCATAACTGGATTTTGTAGCTGGGATTAGAGGGTAATGGGGTGTGATTCAATTTGTATAGCGGACAGAGGAAAGAAGACTAGCTATTCTAGCTAGTTCAGTGTTGCGACTCAAGACGGTACAGTCTTCTCAGTCTGCTCAAAGGGAAGCCTTGAACCAACATGAAAAGTCACTTTAGGCTACAAACTGGAGCTTGAGTGTGCGCAAGTCCGACCAAGGATCCTGGGCTTGGGCTAGACCACAAGGTCCGGCTTCTCGTGACCAGGTAATTGCACCCAAAGTCTACTACTCTACTTCGCATAAGATAACAATCCACCTTTGAAGAGAAGATAAATGTACTTCAACAATGCAACCAGAAAATGTGAGAAGTTGGTCACATACCTGACTGGCGACCAAATGTGCCTATATTTGGCATACAGTTCATCTGAAAGTTCAGCTTTACAATATCCAATGTTACTCAATACAACCAACAGCTTCTTATGTAAGTCTCCATCCACGCTAGCAGATGCTTCTCTATCGGTACCATTTATATACCCATTTTGTACATGATTGTTTTCTTTATTTGATCTACTCTGTGCTAGTTCCTCTCCAAATTTCCCCAGATAACCTGATACGTATAGATTGTTGCAAATAAAAAACAGTGACACCACAATTAGATACAAAATTTAGAATTTACAAATGGCTACAATATAAATCATCTCCATACCTGCAAAATCACGAAAAGAATTTAGAAATGCAAGTCTAACAGACTCATGGATTTCCTGAAGTTGTTGAGAGACGTCATACTTAGCACTCTCATTCCTCAGATTAAAGATCATTCTGAAATAAACAACATAGATCAGGATGCAGTACAACATTGTAAAAAGTGAAGGCTGAAGATATGTAATTGTGCTTGTGTGGCCAACATTTTAACATAGAAAACCAGGAGTTAACAGTAAGGAAATAAGCCTTCAAATGCAAACATAACGAAAGGGAGAACTACAAGGACAATATACACCCAGAAAAACCATGTGCCCTTCACATGGCTCCGAAATAAAGTATAAGTGCGCAAAAAAACAAACAAATTGATAAAGCATAATGTTAAACAGAGATACAGATGTAGGCTTACAATTCAATCCGGTCCATTGCTGAAATTGTGATTTCACGAAACTCCAAAGGCAGGCATGAAATTGCATACGGAGACTTATTTCTCTCGAGGGTGGACAAAGTAATCCAAGTCTCATATTTTGATACCTCCTTAGTTGTAGCCCGCATCCAAGAGCAAAGCCGCAGAATGTAAAGCTTTGTCATCTCAAAATGAAGGGCGTGCAACATTTTAACTGGCACAATTGTTAAACACGTTCAGGATAGAAGGCAATTTTCTGTGTATATGCAGCTTTAGAAGGTGGAACTAATTATACCAGCAGTCGGAGATGAATCCTTTCCTTCAAGTGTCTGACAAGCCTTAGCTATTTCTTTTATAGTGTCACCCATATATGGACGAAGAATGTTGCATTCCTCAAAATCACGAAAACTATTCTGAACCTGTTAGTGTCAAAGCACGTTTAGTGGCTATTAAAAATACAATCAGACATTACGTGCAAAGTGCCATGGCTAACTGTAAAAGTTGCCAAATATGCAGCGAAGAACTGTACCTTGGTGTCAAAAGCAGACACAGTAGCATGAACCATACTGGCAACTTCGTCAATACTATGGTTTGTGTACTTTGCCTCCACACCTTTATCATCAGTTCTATTTGCGCCGGATTTTGTATTCATGTCAGAATCAGCAAGTACATTCCCAGCAGCTGCCTGTAAGGAATAAGTCAAAAATTCCATGTAATTAATTTTTAGATATAAGCAAATATAAGATGCCTTTTTTAGCCTCATCTGATGATGTCAAGAAGGCACTTTCATGTGACAATGTGAAGCAAGGATCATATTTTCACACTGGCATTATCAGAGCAATTAATATAATATACCTTTCTAAGATTTCATGTGACTATGTGAAGCAAGCATCAAATTTTCACGCTCACATTATCAGAGCAATATACATAAAGCAATGTACACTTTTAATTTGAGTTAAACCAAACAGGACAAGGGAAGAGTTTGCAAGTTTCAGCAACAAAAAAATGCTTGCATCAAACCCTAATAGATAGCTCGCAAACATCAGAAGCAAGGTGAATCACTTTTTCACTGCTATGCAACTAATAAGATTTTGCATGTCCATACCTTTGCAAATTTTCCACTGAAGACAGATAAAGCTAATCTCCAGAATGCAGGAACATGCTGGATAAGTACAGCAGTTAACCTCCGAATATAGGATGCCCTTAAACTATCAGCCTCTTCAGCCATGAAGTTTGATGACAACTGATCGTCTTGAAAAGAATCACCTATACCAGAATCAACTTCCAACTATACAAAAAAAACGACACAGGCCATGTTAGTATACAAAAACAAAAGTTATGAATAACATGGAAACGTCATCAAAAGAATGACCAGACACATTTCATGCAGAACAACAGAAAGTAGCACACTCACTGATTTATTTGATTCTTGTTGCAACTGCCTCCATTTTGAATGAGAAAGCATTTTTTCGCGAATTTTATTTTGCAAAACCTCCATCCGTGCTTGATGATCTAAGGTGCACTTTTCAAACAATCCAAGAATCCTGCCATTCTGATGGAAAATATTGGCATATATACTTAGAACATGGATGATTTAATGGTATAATGTCAGCCATGTTATAGCAGAAAGACTTTGGTCAAGGGTGGTAACCTGAATATTAAGATAATGCCACACTGGATCAGTCTCGGGTTCCAACTCCAACAATAACCGGACGATGTTCTCAAGCTGAAAATTGTGAACAGGATCAGTAAGCAAATACTACCAAGTCATCAGATAACTTGGATCTACAAATGGTATAATTACTACTAGTAATCAAATTAGAGCAACCAGCATCCTACAGTTATGAGTTAGTCGCATAAAACTACCACAATTATGTCAAAATTTACCATTTCATACCAGCTACGTCTTTGGGACAGAAATCTACCACTCCACGGCAAGTTTTTTGCAATTCGCGCAAATGACCCGTTGAGAACAAATTGACACGGTTTGGGACAGCGGACCGCACATGTCAGGGCCAAGTTTGATTAGATGGGCTAGGTCCCACTTGTCAGCCAAATTAAAAATATTAAAATGTCCCGAATATTTTTCCCATAAGTCAATCGGGGGTTCTTCCTCTAGACACTGCAAGCACGGGAAGGCTCGACCGCCCGCCGCCATACTCGCCTCCTCGAGGCCAAGCAGCACCAGCGCGCCCTACTGCTCGCCGTGACGCCCCCATGGAGATGCCGCTGCATGAACAGACCACCACATGGAGAGGCTACGGCCAGCCAGGTGAGCGACTGCACCATGGAGGCGTCTGTGGTTGCATCACCATCGCCATAGGGTGTGGGACTTGCGGCTGGAGGAGAGGGGGACGTGGGGTGGCCGGCGACGGAAGGCTGAGCCAGCGACGGGAGGCTGGGCCGGCGACGTTCGACGGGAGGCTCTACCTCTGGTCCGTTTGTGCCCGAACGGACAGCAGGACACAAAATACCCAGCCCAGCGGCCTGACCCAAACGGAGAAACTGTCCGAGCGTGACCCATTTGCGGAACAAATTTGGTCTGGCAATGGGTTGACCCGGACATGTCCACGGTACGCTGCTCTCCGTCCCACACATGGCCTGCCCCACTTATCAGTCACCCACCAGCCCACTTCTCTCTATTTTTTTATCCTCTCTGCTCGATCCCCGCATCTCGAATTCTCGAGCCCCAATGACTCCGATCTGGCCGGTGCTCGCTCGGGTGGGGTTGTGCCCGACGCACCGCTCACGCTCGCCTGCGTCGAGCCGAGAAACGGCGCTACCCACGGCCGCCCCCGCCCAATGTCTTCTCTGGTGTGTCCGTCATGGTCGCTGCACACCTCCATCATGGCGTCATGGACAGTTCCCCAAGGCGCGAGCTGCTGCAACATAGCTCGATATGGAGCTCTACTGGGTACTGGCCAGCACGGCTCCTGGTAGCTGTCAGCGCCAAGCTCCGCCCAATGTTCTTCCCTGCGCTGGGCCGCCCGTGCTCCTCCTGGCCATGCCTGCAACAGCTCTTCCGGCCGCTAGCGATTCGGCCGGGGCTCGAGCGCGGCGTGTATTGATCTAGCTAGTACCAGCATGTGTGGTTGGAGCTGCCTAGCTGACTACCAGAGCGTGTCGCTGCTCATAGTACTAGCAGCAGAGTCGCAGGATGTGCTAGCTATTTTATTTTTTTTGCAAAATTTTGGTTTATATTGATATGTCATACTGTGATCTAAGAGCAGATGAAATTTAAGAGTCTATGACATGTGGGTCATATTTGTCATTGACTACAAACAAAACAGACAAATGGGTCTCCCCGCTGGGGGCACCTCCGACCCATTTCGGAAAAGGAGCAAAACTGGAGGCAGATGGAGACCCAGGCGGACTAAAATGGACACTTTTTGTGTTCGAAATGGGTCTCCCCGCTGGAGATGGCCTAAGTTCACAAGTTTAAGTCATCTTTTACTGTCAACAGAGCTAGAGAATTTAGAGATGTCACCAACACTTAATGACATGCAGAATACTAACCTCAGCAAGGTCGAGATGAGGATCTTCCATCGACTTATAAAGCATTCCTCTGAAATCATGCATTACGTTCTCCACTTCCTCCAGTACACGTTTGAGTATTCCCACCTGTAGGTTGGTCACTGTAATACCGTATAATAAACATATAAAATGCACTGAAACTAAAGTTGATTGTGGCGTGTAGTGCCTCACAACGCGGGAAATCACCACAATAAAGAATGGCAAATTTTAAGCAATATGATACTAAAGCATCCACCAAGCAATAAACAGACAAATAAAAGCAGGTTATAAACACACGTGCAAGTCAATGCACCAAGGAGTAAGTATTTAGGAAAATTAATCTATCAGCAAAGCTAGGATTTCTAGGAGCTTGTGAGAATCAATCAAGCTTTGTTATTACAAAATTTCACATT
The DNA here is from genome assembly GCA_030979885.1 of Lolium multiflorum. Lineage (NCBI taxonomy): Eukaryota > Viridiplantae > Streptophyta > Magnoliopsida > Poales > Poaceae > Lolium > Lolium multiflorum. The sequence continues at coordinate 210,096,157 of CM061748.1, forward strand.
GCGGTTACATATCCGAATATACAATTAGAGAGCAAACAACACCGGGACTTAAAAAACAATTATAAGGAACGTAGTAGCTGAATGATACATGCACTGCTTCGTCACCCATACAACATGGGTCTGCATATAAAAATGGAAGACGATCAAATCTAAAGACCTTCCTATCTCGTTTTAATATAGTTCGTAAGAGACAGGATCCTTGAGAACTCAAAATTCCAACATAGTCTGCCTCGTGCTTTGATCCAAGCACAACTGGTATCAAACTATGGTACAAAAGTAAAGTTATTTTGCTAAATTATGGTACAAAAGTAAGTTATTTTACTAGGGGGCTGTGGGAGTGATTTCTCATAATGGGATTTCGCATGGTCCCAAAAACTACGGAAAAAAATATCAATGGTAACAAAAATATCAATGCAACCCAACCAAAGCCCTAATACGACACATGTTTGCTTGTTTCATCATTATTTAAGTAGAATAAACCAGTGCCAGGTAGATAGTTGTGTCTGCTTTACCTGTTTGATTAGGTAATACAATACATGTTTCTCCTGTATAAGCAATACATTTTATGTTTGCTGAATTCGAAGTAACTCTTTTTAATTATCGTTTACACTTAGACAAATTACAAAGCCCACTTACAGTACACGACAAATAGAGGGGAGATATTAGTCTAGGACAGTAGTGTTGTAAGAACATGACGGGGATCACCAGTCTGTGGTCCCTACTAAATCCCCAAGGTTGTCAAAATAAGATAGTGGGGTACAGACGGCTAGAACCAGAAAGCATGTATACCCTTGCCCATTCCCAGAACCGTGAATCGTTGGATAAAAGAAGCAGCTGAGATAAATTAAGAAATTGGCGTACATGAGAAGGAAGAACAATTGATTTTGCTTTTTGGTACTCTCTGACAGCTAGATCATACTCTCCTTTCTTAATGTTGCTACGAATTGCACTTGGCAGGTTAAATAATGTCCGGAATCTCTGAAGCATTCCCTGAACAGATCTGATCTTCTCAGCTTGGGCCTGTACAAAGCAGTTTAGTGCACTCAATAAAGAATTTTACATAGATGCCAATCAAGATGAATGAAAATAGTTCTAGAGAAAACTTAGTGGTATACCTGCCTCTCGAATAGAGGCTGGAATGCCCGATTTGCCACGCCGCTAATCTTTTGAGTGACCGCACACAAGTGAGTGGTACCCGCACCTTCAGGGTCGTCTTCTATCTGTCTCAGTTTCGACTCAATATCTGCAGAACAACGGTATATCACAAAGTGAGACATTGTACAGAGTTAATACCCTGAACATGTAGCAGCTAAGGAAAAAGCTACGACTAAAACAATACCATCTATCGTAGTTTTGCACGAGACAAAACAATCAAAGTTCTCCTTGACTAATTGTTTTTTCTGCTGCGTTCTTCCTTTAAGATCAGTTTTCAAGGTAAGAGCACCAGACTCTAAATCAGCGGCACTTGTATCTTTGTGGACCCACGAAAGAAAAACCTTGGGATCAAAATTTGGAGAAGAGTATATAACTTTGTCTGCAAAAGCACAAAAAAAGTAGACATTTTATTCAACACGAACAACAGAAGGAAAACAAAAGAAATAATGCATATGACCGAGAGGCATACCTCGCATACTGGGGTCCAAACCCTGAGACTTCTCCCTCGAAACAGGAGAACTTACTGAAGCATCAGTGATAAGTCGCAGGGACTTATTATCCATGATACTGGTGGGAAATAAACAGTACTCAGTCATGAAAGGGCCGTGGCCATAGAAAAAGAAAATAAACATAGTTTGATTATTTTAATTCCTTGGCTACATAGCATATGACCCATACGCTGCACAGTACGACACCGCCACTGTTTTTTTAGTTAATATTTGTTGCTATCTAAATTCCAACAGATCGATTTAAGAGGCCATCTTCGTTACTTTTTAATAAGGTTTGTGACTTTGTGGCATGTTATGCTTCTCTCCATGAAATGACAGGGTCTGTTTGGCATGGCTTCTACTTTAGCTTGTACAGCCAGATGCTGAAGTCAGGCAAACGGCTTGTTAACTTGACTTTTAGAGAAACAAAAGATGTCTCGGATAATGACACAAGATGATCACCCTAGCTTCTCTAGTTTTTTTTTCCCGAACTTTCTATCCCAGGACCTTAAGTTGACTTCTGGGCTTCCCCAGCATCTACTTTACGAAATATTTCCAAGTGTGATATGATTATGGAGCACTTAAATTAAAACATGTTAATGATGAAATGTTTGACGACCCAGATAGTTACCCGAGGCCTAATGGATCCAAAACCTCCACTCCTCTAGGTAAAGTCTGTACACTTGTGAGTGCCTTCTGAGCTGCAACTGCTTTCTGTTCAATTGCTTGAACACTAGGTGCTGCCCTTGCTTCACGCATTTCCCGAACCCGGCGAGCAAGCTGAACGGAGCAAAGGCCGACGAACATTAGCATGTTTGGCATGAGACCATGAGCGTGGAAACAAAAAAGGTAAAACAGAGCATGGCAAATAAGACTTTCACGTTCAAGGCATTTGATAATATTATTGAAGAATGCGGACATATGATACAGAAACCTCTCAGGAATTCTGATGCTGGAACTATGTGGATTCTCAATTTGAAGAAAACCAAATGAATGCTGTTAATCCTATTCAGCAACCTGTAAAGCAGACAAACACCTAGCAGCAATGCTTAGTAATTGCAATGTGTGCAGGTGCTGTGGTGAAGCCAGGCCGTCTGTGTTACGTTAGCATAGTTTTAAAAGCGCTGGTTGTAATTTTGTCAAGCGCCATGTTCAGCTTCCAAGTCTCATGACGATACAGATACAGCTCGCATGATTGAAGCAAACACTCGTCAAAAGTGCCCCAACAGAAACAAGCAGGCCTACTATGCAGTACCGCAAAACGAACACTGTTCCTTGCACATTAAATGGGGCAAGCTCTATATGGAACTGAAGGAGTAAGTCATTTCGCACATTCAAATCGACGAAGTAGCAGTGCAAGCTAAATTTAACTAGCAATCAGACCATGATCCCACCACCGTGTTCACGCAAGGAATTGTTGATTGTTGGGTTGGAAACCCGCTAGGCTAGAGCAACACGATTGAGCGGATGATGAATCAAAGCGTAAACGATGTCCACAAATGGCATGGCAGCCCCGAGATCTCTCGAGATCTCGGGCAAGGCGATCCGTACCTCGGCCTCGTCGACGCGCTTCCAGCTCCTGGGCTCGGCGTCGTCGAGATCGGCGTCGTCGCGCGAGGCGGCCCTGCGCGCGCCCCCGCGGCGGGGCGGCGGGGGCCCGCGGTCGCGGGCGGGGGCGGCGTCCTCGTCGCCGGAGGAGATGGAGAGCATCTCGACGTCGGAGTCCTCGTCGTCGTCGCGGCTGGGCTTGGCGGCGCGGGCATTGGCCGGGGGGCGGACGAGGTTGACGACGGGCTTGTTGGCGGCGCCCGGGCGCTGGTGGCTGAGGTCCCGCGCCGCCTGCTCCTGCAGCGCCATCTGGAGGAGCTCGTCCTCGTCGACGTCGCTGTCGCTCATGGCCGCGGAGGCGTCGGGGCGGGGCCTGGATCTGGAGGTGGAGGAGGACGAGACGACGAGGAGGAAGTGAGAGGAGAAATTTCGGTCTGGAATTCGACGCTTGGTCTGGTCTGGATCTCCACGCTGGACCCAAATGCGGAATGGTTCGTCTAGTCCGTGCTTTGGCTTTGGGTGTTGGCTCCAACGTACGACCAGAACCGGTACCGGTAGCCGTGGCCGCACGAGAAGCCGTGGCGTACCGGCGAGAAGCTAGCAAGTATTTTGGGTGCTCTGCACCAAATTTTAGTTGTTTCATTTTGCCCCGCTGGATATTGTACATCAGAGTAAGCACACGTGACAACAGATATCAGCAAACTGTATCACCTATTCAGCATTGTCAGAGCGCGCTGATCAAAAGCATGGACGTTTCAGGTGCACAGAAGCCCGTAGAACCGCTTGATCAAAAGTCACGTTCACTGTCTTATCAGCATAGGTTCACTGCGATCAGGTACCACTAAATTTGTAGGCTATGGCACTCTATTATTGATGTGGATGAAGATCCTCCGGTCAGATCCATGACCTCTGAGGCGGCCGCCGTGCTCGTCGACCTCGTCGCGCGTGGCCTCGAGCAGACCTAGTGCGGCTACGAGGTTGGCTCCGCCTACCACTAACTGGTCCAGTTGGCGCGCCGCCCACGCTTTCTGGGTGGCTCCCGGGCGGAGGGGGAGGAAGAGGAGTGGCCGCCATGGAGAATCCCAAGAAGGTGAGAATGTGTGTTGAGCGGTGAAGGGAGTGGAGTGAGGAATTAAGACGCGTGCTAAACAGTACACATAGGTGCTCAGCACGGGTTGTCCATGGGAAAACGGCTCAATCGGTCGTTCCTCCCGGACCAACTTTTGGACCGCTTTAAACATCATGTTGTGCAAAATTTCTCTGCAACCTAGGCTTCCAAACGGGTCTGATTTTTTACCCACTAGATACATGAAAAACATCTATCAGCAACCAAACACACCCTTTGTTTTAACGGGCTCGGGCAGAAATAGCTTAATTTGAGTTGCCCCATATGAACAACGGTAGAAATAAGCTCGTGAGAATGGTGTATTAGCTTATTTTTTGAGTTGTGGGTTGAAATGTGTTATGGACCTTCTTTTTAGATAATAATAGGACAAAGGCCCGACGTTAAATAACGTCCTGAAAGGTGAAAAGGATACCTAATGTTGAACCCACCTTACAAGAAACAACTACACATACACAAGACACAAGCCTACCGAAAAGACTACAACCGGAAACGCAAAACAGCCGGCGCGACTATTACGAAGACTACGCGGAGGAAGAGCAAGCGTTGAACATGCTATGTTGCCGATCGGTGCTCACTGATACGTCTCAAACGTATCTATAATTTTTGATGCTCCATGTTTGTTTTACACCAATTGCTATATGTTTTGTTTACACTTTGTGGCTGACTCCATCGACTCCACCGCCATCTCTATCGTCGTTGTTCACTCCCATAATGAGGAGGGAGGGAGTAGTTCTCCCTCAGGGCTGAGGGCTCTACCGGTAGCTACGTGGTTTATCTCTCTCTCTCTCATGGTGTGATCTTTATGTGACCATGAGCTTTGTAATCTAGATGTCTTTATGCTATTCAAGTGGATTTTACTTCTGTGATCTCCAGAGACTCCTTGTCCCACGTGTGTAAAGGTGACGGTGTGTGCACCGTGTGGGTCTCTTAGGCTATATTTCACATAATATTTGTTCACTGAATTATGATTTGAGTTGGATGTCTCTATGAAATTGTGGTGTGTTAGTACCTCCTATGAATGCTCAAAGTGACGGAGTGTGGTGTTCATTAGTACTTGTGAATACATCTTTAAGGTTTGTTTTTGCAGCCTTACGCGGTGAATTAGTGTTCGTTATCTAATCGGAGAATAGTTCAGATTAACATAGTGAAGTGCTTATATTTATATTTCTTTATGATATCATTGTTGAGAGTGACCACTAGTGAAAGTATGATCCTGATACGTCTCCGACGTATCGATAATTTCTTATGTTCCATGCTACTTTATTGATGATACCTACATGTTTTATGCACACTTTATGTCATATTCGTGCATTTTCGGAACTAACCTATTAACAAGATGTGAAGTGCCGTTCATGTTTTCTTTTTTTGGTTTCAGAAATCCTAGTAACGAAATATTCTCGGAATTGGACGAAATCAACGCCGGTTCCTATTTTGCCCGAAGCATCCGAACACCCGAGAGCCGCCGGAGGGCCACACAGCCCAGATGATAGGCGGCGCGGCCCACCCCCGCCGCGCGGCCCTATGGTGTCGTCGCCCTTCGACCTTCGACGCCGCCTCTTCGCCTATATAAAGGTCCCGGACCTAAAACCTCGATACGAATAAGCCACGGTACGCGAAACCTTCCGAGCCGCCGCCATCGCGAAGCCAAGATCCGGGGACAGGAGTCTGTTCGGCACGCCGCCGGACGGGGAAGTGCCCCGGAAGGCTTCTCCATCGACACCGCCGCCATCTCCACCGCCATCTTCATCACCGCTCTGCTCCCATGAAGAGGGAGTAGTTCTCCATCGAGGCTCGGGCTGTACGGTAGCTATGTGGTTCATCTCTCTCCTATGTACTTCAATACAATAATCTCATGAGCTGCCTTACATGATTGAGATTCATATGATGATGCTTGTAATCTAGATGTCATTATGCTAGTCAAGTGGGTTTTACTTATGTGATCTCCGGAGACTCCTTGTCCCACGTGTGTAAAGGTGACAGTGTGTGCACCGTGTGGGTCTCTTAGGCTATATTTCACAGAATACTTATTCACTGTTATGAATGGCGTAGTGAAGTGCTTATTCATATCTCTTTATGATTGCAATGTGTTTTGTATCACAATTTATCTATGTGCTACTCTAGTGATGTTATTAAAGTAGTTTTATTCCTCCTGCACGGTGTAATGGTGACAGTGTGTGCATCCGTGTTAGTACTTGGCGTAGGCTATGATTATGATCTCTTGTAGATTATGAAGTTAACTATCGCTATGATGGTATTGATGTGATCTATTCCTCCTACATGATATGAAGGTGACAGTGTGCATGCTATGTTAGTACTTGGTTTAGTCATGTCGATCTTTTATGCACTCTAAGGTTATTTAAATATGAACATTTAATTGTGGAGCTTGTTAACTCCGACATTGAGGGTTCGTGTAATCCTACGCAATGTGTTCATCATCCAACAAGAGAGTGTAGAGTATGCATTTATCTATTCTGTTATGTGATCAAGTTGAGAGTGTCCACTAGTGAAAGTCTAATCCCTAGGCCTTGTTCCTAAATACGCTATCGCTGCTTGTTTCTTGTTTTCTTGCGTTACTACTACTGCGTTACTACTGCTTGTTTACTTCTTATAATATTACTACCATCAAATGCACGCCAGCAAGCTATTTTCTGGCGCCGTACTACTGCTCATATTCATTCATACCACTTGTATTTCACTATCTCTTCGCCGAACTAGTGCACCTATTAGGTGTGTTGGGGACACAAGAGACTTCTTGCTTTGTGGTTGCAGGGTTGCTTGAGAGGGATATCTTTGACCTCTTCCTCCCCGAGTTCGATAAACCTTGGGTAATCCACTTAAGGGAAACTTGCTGTTCTACAAACCTCTGCTCTTGGAGGCCCAACACTGTCTACAAGAATAGAAGCACCCGTAGACATCAAGCACTTTTCTGGCGCCGTTGCCGGGGAGGTAAGGTAAAAGGTACTCACACTCCGGATCTCGGCTACTAAGCTATTTTCCGGCGCCGTTGTAAGTACTCGAAGCTATTTCCTTTAGACTCTGCAATTGCGATATTTGGTTTCTTGTTTACACTAGTTAGGCATAATGGACAACAATGAGCTTCTTATTCTATTTCCTGATTTAAGACATGGATGGTTTGATGCGAAAATTAAAAAACCCATGGAACATATTAATATGAATGCTTTGAACACTATTGTTGCTAATGCTATGGAAAATTCTAAGCTTGGGGAAGCTGGCTTTGATGAGCATGATATTTTTAGTCCCCCAAGCATTGAGGAGAAAATTTACTTTGATGATAATATGCCTCCTATATTTGATGATGAGAATAATAATGATAGCTACTTTGTTGAATTTGCTCCCACTACAACTAATAAAATTGATTATGCCTATGTGGAGAGTAATAATTTTATGCATGAGACTCATGATAAGAATGCTTTATGTGATAGTTATATTGTTGAGTTTGCTCATGTTGCTACTGAAAGTTATTATGAGAGAGGAAAATATGGTTGTAAAAAAATTCATGTTACTAAAACACCTCTCTATGTGCTGAAATTTTTGAAGCTACACTTGTTTTATCTTCCTATGCTTGTTACTTTGCTCTTCATGAACTTGTTTATTTACAAGATTCCTATGCATAGGAAGCATGTTAGACTTAAATGTGTTTTGAATTTGCCTCTTGATGCTCTCTTTTGCTTCAACTTCTATTTCTTGCGAGTGCATCATTAAAACTGCTGAGCCCATCTTAATGGCTATAAAGAAAGAACTTCTTGGGAGATAACCCATGTGTTTTTTTACTACAGTACTTTGTTTTATATTTGTGTCTTGGAAGTTGTTTACTACTGTAGCAACCTCTCCTTATCATGTTTTTGTGCCAAGTAAAGTTTCTATATTAAAGTTGATGTTATATTTGGGATCGCTGCGCAGAAACAGCATTGCTGTCTGTCACGAATTCTGGCACAAGTCTCTGTAGAAAATTCGAAAAAATCTGCCAATTTACGAGCGTGATCCTCAGATATGTACGCAACTTTCATTAGTTTTGAGTTTTTCCATTTGAGCAAGTCTGGTGCCATTTTAAAATTCGTCTTTACGAACTGTTCTGTTTTTGACAGATCCTGCCTTTTATTTTGCATTGCCGCTTTTGCTTTGTTGGATGGGTTTCTTTCTTCCATTAACTTTCAGAAGTTTTGTGCAATGTCCAGAAGTGTTAAGAATGATTGTGTCACCTCTGAACATGTGAATTTTGATTATGCACTAACCCTCTAATGAGTTTGCTTGAAGTTTGGTGTGGCGAAGTTTTCAAGGGTCAATAGAAGAGGGTGATATAATGTGATCGAGAAGAGTGAAAGGTCTAAGCTTGGGGATGCCCGGTGGTTCATCCCTGCATATTTTAAGAAGACTCAAGCATCTAAGCTTGGGGATGCCCAAGGCATCCCCTTCTTCATCGACAACTTATCAGGTTCCTTCTCTTGAAACTATATTTTTATTCGGTCACATCTTATGTACTTTACTTGGAGCGTCTGTGTGCTTTTATTTTTGTTTTTGTTTTGTTATCTTAGTTCTCTGAATAAGTTCATCCTTGTGTGGGAGAGAGACACGCTCCGCTGGTTCATATGAACACATGTGTTCTTAGCTTTTAATGTTCATGGCGAAGGTTGAAACTGCTTCGTTAATTGTTATATGGTTGGAAACAGAAAATGCTACATGTAGTAATTGGTAAAATGTCTTGGATAATGTGATACTTGGAAATTGTTGTGCTCATGTTTAAGCTCTTGCATCATAGACTTTGCACTCATTAATGAAGAAATACATAGAGCTTGCTAAAATTTGGTTTGCATATTTGGTCTCTCTAAGGTCTAGATAATTTCTAGTAAAGAGTTTGAACAACAAGGAATACGGTGTAAAGTCTTATAATGTTTATAATATGTCTTTTATGTGAGTTTTGCTGCACCGGTTCATCCTTGTGTTTGTTTCAAATAACCTTGCTAGCCTAAGCCTTGTATCGAGAGGGAATACTTCTCATGCATCCAAATCCTTGAGCCAACCACTATGCCATTTGTGTCCACCATACCTACCTACTACATGGTATTTCTCCGCCATTCCAAAGTAAATTGCTTGAGTGCTACCTTTAAACAATTCAAAAGTTATTACCTCTTATTTGTGTCAATGTTTTATAGCTCATGAGTAAGTATGTGGTGTTTATCTTTCAATCTTGTTGGGTAACTTTCACCAATGGACTAGTGGCTTCATCCGCTTATCCAATAATTTTGCAAAAAGAGCTGGCAATGGGATTCCCAGTCCCAAATTAATTAACAAAAATAGACACTCCTCCATGGTATGTGATTGTTGGACGGCACCCGAAGGATTCGGTTAGCCATGGCTTGAGAAAGCAAAGGTGGGGAGGAGTGTCATCATAATAAAACTAAAATAAAAAGGCACTCCTTCATGGTATGAGATTGTTGGCAGGCACCCGAGGATTCGGTTAGCCATGGTTTGTGAAAGAAAGGTTGGAAGGAGTGTCACCCAAAAATAAAATAAAATGGGAGCCGCTCTTTGAAGGTTTGTCTGGCAAGGGGTTAGAGTACCCGCTACCATTCGTTGACAACAACAAACACCTCTCAAAACTTTACTTTTATATTCTCTTGATGTTTTCAAAATAAAAGCTCTAGCACAAATACAACAATCGATGCTTTCCTCTTTGAAGGACCTTTCTTTTACTTTTATTGTTGAGTCAGTTTACCTATCTCTCTCCACCTTAAGAAGCAAACACTTGTGTGAACTGTGCATTGATTCCTACATACTTGCATATTGCACTTGTTATATTACTTTACATTGACAATATCCATGAGATATACATGTTATAAGTTGAAAGCAACCGCTGAAACTTAATCTTCCTTTGTGTTGCTTCAACACCTTTACTTTGATTTATTGCTTTATGAGTTAACTCTTATGCAAGACTTATTGATGCTTGTCTTGAAGTACTATTCATGAAAAGTCTTTGCTTTATGATTCATTTGTTTACTCATGTCATTACCATTGTTTTGATCGCTGCATTCATTACATATGTTTACAATAGTATGATCAAGGTTATGATGGCATGTCACTTCAGAAATTATCTTTGTTATCGTTTTACCTGCTCGGGACGAGCAGAACTAAGCTTGGGGATGCTGATACGTCTCCGACGTATCGATAATTTCTTATGTTCCATGCTACTTTATTGATGATACCTACATGTTTTATGCACACTTTATGTCATATTCGTGCATTTTGGAACTAACCTATTAACAAGATGGAAGTGCCCTGTTTTCTGTTTTTGGTTTCAGAAATCCTAGTAACGAAATATTCTCGGAATTGGACGAAATCAACGCCCGGGTTCCTATTTTGCCCGGAAGCATCGGAACACCCGAGAGCCGCAGGGGGCCACACGGGCCCCAGATGATAGGCCGGCGCGGCCCGGCCGCGCGGCCCTATGGTGTCGTCGCCCCTTCGACCTTCCGACTCTTCGCCTATATAAAGTCCCTGACCTAAAACCTCGATACGAATAAGCCACGGTACGCGAAACCTTCCAGAGCCGCCGCCATCGAAGCCAAGATGGGGGACGGAGTCTCGTTCCGGCACGCCGCGGGACGGGAAGTGCCCCGGAAGGCTTCTCCATCGACACCGCTGCCATCTCCACCGCCATCTTCATCACCGCTGCTGCTCCCATGAGGAGGGAGTAGTTCTCCATCGAGGCTCGGGGCTGTACGGTAGCTATGTGGTTCATCTCTCTCCTATGTACTTCAATACAATAATCTCATGAGCTGCCTTACATGATTGAGATTCATATGATGATGCTGTAATCTAGATGTCATTATGCTAGTCAAGTGGGTTTTACTTATGTGATCTCCGGAGACTCCTTGTCCCACGTGTGTAAAGGTGACAGTGTGTGCACCGTGTGGGTCTCTTAGGCTATATTTCACAGAATACTTATTCACTGTTATGAATGGCGTAGTGAAGTGCTTATTCATATCTCTTTATGATTGCAATGTGTTTTGTATCACAATTTATCTATGTGCTACTTTAGTGATGTTATTAAAGTAGTTTTATTCCTCCTGCACGGTGTAATGGTGACAGTGTGTGCATCCGTGTTAGTACTTGGCGTAGGCTATGATTATGATCTCTTGTAGATTATGAAGTTAACTATCGCTATGATGGTATTGATGTGATCTATTCCTCCTACATGATATGAAGGTGACAGTGTGCATGCTATGTTAGTACTTGGTTTAGTCATGTCGATCTTTCATGCACTCTAAGATTATTTAAATATGAACATTTAATTGTGGAGCTTGTTAACTCCGGCATTGAGGGTTCGTGTAATCCTACGCAATGTGTTCATCATCCAACAAGAGAGTGTAGAGTATGCATTTATCTATTCGTTATGTGATCAAGTTGAGAGTGTCCACTAGTGAAAGTCTAATCCCTAGGCCTTGTTCCTAAATACGCTATCGCTGCTTGTTTCTTGTTTTTTGCGTTACTACTACTGCGTTGTTGACGTGAAAACCCGCGGCGCGACGGTCAACACCGTAGAGCGGGAACAACTAGGGCTGCGGCTGGCCCGGTCCCTCGAGCGACGGCCCGCAAAGCCTCTGGTCGCGCGCCGATGCAAATTGGCGTGCCACCGACCTATACCTGGTCAGGAAGGTGTGGATGATGCCTCGCTTAGTTTCTGCAGGGCACACACGTGCACATTAAATACGAGCCTCGATCGGCTCTCGGGTTATCCTGTGAATCGGCTCATGGAGCCGATCCACCCATGATTCGTCCAAGGTGGCCGAATATATGGTGGTCCTGCTTGATCAAGATAAAGCATATGAGATCCACGACGATTTAGGGTTTTCACCGCATAATCGGATCATCCTACTCACGATTGGGCCTCGCGCTCGCGCACGGTGATCGTAAGCCAATCCTAGACAAGGCCTAAAAACCAACACGAGGTTGATCCTCGGAACATCCTGTCTAGGGCCAGCAAACTACACCCTACGCGCCGATGGATCCTCCAACCCTTTGTAAGGCCTAACTATTGCGGATGTTAAACTAATCCTTGATGGATCAAGGAGCAACCGTAACGGATCATGTTGCTTGCTCAGTGAAGGCTGGGCCGATCGCAAGGATCAGCCTCGCCATGTTTGCTTCTTGACGTAGTCTTGCTACACGGTCAGTCCGGTGGATAGAACCAGCCTTACCCCGTTCTTTGTCACATCGATGCGTTCGCAGTCGTCCAAATTGATGCCCGAGAGTGGTTCTTGACCTGATGTCTCCCAAATGCCCATGCCGGCTGTCTAAATCTCGGCTGAATCATCGGCGTGGACGACTTCCACTTCATCTCCATCCCACTGTATTAGGCATTGGTGCATCGTGGATGGGATGCAACAGTTGGCGTGGATCCAATCCCTCCCTAACAGTACATCATAGGTGCTTTTGCTGTCGACAATAAAGAACGGGGACAGTCTTCCTTCCTACGGTCAGATCCACGTTCAGAACACCTTGTGCGTCGATGCTTGGCCGTTGAAATCGCTCGTGTTACATTGGTTTTGATCAAATCTGAGCTGGAGCGTCCCAATCGACGTAGCATGGAGTATGGCATAATGTTGACCGCTCCGGTGTCCACCAACATCTTATTGACAAGCTGCCCATTGATGTAACCTCGCAAGTACAGGGCCTTCAGATGCCTGTAACTCCTTTCTCGTGGCTTCTCGAAGATGACCGGCCGTGGGCCGCAGTCCAATTGTGCCACAGGTGCTTCATATAACCTTGGAGCGCTAAATTCCGGAAGGATGAAGACCATGTTTGTGCCAGCCGATGTTTCATCATCGGCTTTCCTTTGCTTAGGGCGCCACTCTTTTCTTTGTGGCCGACCTTCTTCATCCAGGGTTCGCTGAATTTTGGCGGCCAGGTCAGGCCGTGCCTTCCTCAACGCGTGCAGATATAACCTTTCGGCTTCTTCCAACGCACGTAGTCGCTGAACCCTTCGTTTTTGGGAGTGGCTGAGCCCATCAGGACACCATCTTGGCCGATGATACTTATCCTCTTCATCATCGTCCTCTAGTTCCTCGCGATCTTCCATCTGAACGGACTCAGCACGCTTACTCCAAGGCGGGAGAGGCCCTAGACGCTCGAACACGGACACCTTAGCTGCACCCTTCTTCTTTTGTTTACATTCTGGGCAATTGCCGATCGTTGGTAATCGGCTCATTCCGGAATCCCAGCAGTGTCTGAAGAAGGGGCAGTCCCAGTGCCTATCCACGTTGTCCGGCTCCCTTGACCCTCCTCTGGCGTGACGTTCGTACCCGTCGTTGCCTCCGTCACGCCGACGGTACCTCCTGTCCTCTGCATTGGACCGATGACTTCTTTTATCGTCTTCGCCGTAGCGGCGACGTCGGTCATATGGCTGTTCATATTTGCTGAGGAGATGCTCGGATAATGGGCGTGGACGCCGTATGTTTCTCACCTCCTCCTCGGCTAGGTACCGTTTATCGTCGTCTTGGGGCCGGTCACGTGGAACGGCCTCCTCTTTCTCTTTGCCACGAGAGTGGCTGCTCTGCTTTGTCCGCGTCATGGCGAATCACGAACCCCGCCATATTGGCATCGAAAGAGAACCCTGGTTCTCTTATGGAGTGGCTGAGATCGACCGTGTTGACATCAGGCAACGGACGTGTGTCTCCGTCGAGCTTGATGCCGTGCGAACGGGTCTTCCCACAGAGCCGACGAGTTCGGTTCCGAGGACCGCCTTGACCTTGTTATGCTTCTTCTTGAGCTTGTCAGCCAGGTCCTCGTACTTGACCGGAGTGCTTTCCGCCATCTCAGATGTAGATGGCGATGTGGTGGATGTTGAAGAGTGTCCCACCGAGCGTGCCGAATGTGTTGACGTCGAAACCCACCGGCGGGCAGCGGCGGTCAACACCGTAGAGCCGGGAACAACTAGGGCTGCGGGCGGCCCCCCTCGAGCGACGGCCCGCAAAGCCTCCCGGTCGCGCGCCGATGCAAATTGCAGGGCGTGCCACCGACCTATACCTGGTCAGGAAGGTGTGGATGATGCCTCGCTTAGTTTCCTGCAGGGCACACACGTGCACATTAAATACGAGCCTCGATCGGCTCTCGGTTATCCTGTGAATCGGCTCATGGAGCCGATCCACCCATGATTCGTCCAAGGTGGCCGAATATATGGTGGTCCTGCTTGATCAAGATAAAGCATATGAGATCCACGACGATTTAGGGTTTTCACCGCATAATCGGATCATCCTACTCACGATTGGGCCTCGCGCTCGCGCACGGTGATCGTAAGCCAATCCTAGACAAGGCCTAAAAACCAACACGAGGTTGATCCTCGGAACATCCTGTCTAGGGCCAGCAAACTACACCCTACGCGCCGCTGGATCCTCCAACCCTTTGTAAGGCCTAACTATTGCGGATGTTAAACTAATCCTTGATGGATCAAGGAGCAACCGTAACGGATCAGATCTACTAAATAACGATCAAGCGGGGTGCCGCCCTGCACCCATGATGAGGTACAAGGACGGCTAGATGCGCAAGGGTTGCACTACGACAGCATATGATACTACGAACAATGCTAACCCTAACACATCTATGATAACTACGTTGCTCGCCATCAAAAAGGCTTCAGTACGAGCAACGCATGAACAACGTGGGCAGGCTCGTGCTGCCTAGATCGCAAGATGCGATCTAGGCAGCATGGTGCTTACCGGAGAAACCCTCGAGACGAAGGGGTTGGCGATGCGCCGAGATTGGTTTGTGTTGAACGTTGGTTGTTGTTTATTCCATAAACCCTAGATACATATTTATAGTCCAGCGGACTTTCTAATCGTGGGCGTGCACCAAACCGTGCACAAGATAAATTCTAACTTCTACATAACCTACTATAAAGATACACGGGCTAACTAGCCCAAACTCTGCGCATAAAGGCCGATTCACCTACTTCTTGATGTACATATCTTCAAGCTCATCTTGATCGCGGCCCACCTCTGGCTTGGCCAAATTCTGGTGATAACACATGCCCCCCTGGTTTTGGAAATGACATTTCCAAAATCATTATGCTTTTCTCTCGTCGGGTCATGTCGTGGCAGAGCAGAACTGTCGCAGTATGTTTCATGATGACGTCTTGCCTCCTCGCCTTCTCTGCGCGATTTGACGGTTCTGGCACCACGTCCTCGCGATTTGACGGTTCTGGCACCACGTCCTCGGAAACTGCTTGGGCATTAAATCGCTTTGCCCCTTTTTATTTGGCCACTTCCCATAATTCCTTTCTTCATCCCCTTGCTCCACAGTAACCATCGGCAAACCAAAAAACCCCCTTAGTCCCATGGATTCTTCCTCTTCCACCGCTTCCTCTGGCCTGTCTCTCCAGTCCTCCTCCTCCAGCGAGCTCGAGCAGGAGGTCGATCTGATGGCCATCTACGAGGCCCGCGCCCCAGAATATTGGGACGCGCGGGACTGGGACTTCTCCAATGAGTCGGAAGACGACGAACCCCTCACCGACGGGGAAGAAGACCTTCCGTTCCTCATTGACGGGGAGCTGGAAGCAACAAGCGACGACGACCTCTTCCCCTGGGACGGGCTTCTCCTCCGACGAGGAGGAGGAAGAGGAGGAAGAAGACGACGACGACTCCCTCGAGGGTTACCCACCAGCGAGCGCCTCCGCATGTGGTGGGACGACGACGACGACAGCGATGACGAAGAAGAGGATGAAGCGCAAAGGGCCTCGGGAGCAGCGATGAGGAGCCCGTCGGCAGCAGCGCCGATGGGAACTCCGGGGATGATGATGAAGGCAGTGACGGCCCGTAGATTAGGATCTACTAGTGTAGGCCTAGCAGTAGTGGACCCTCCTTTTGTTCTTCCCTTCTTAAGCAATCGGTTCCTCCCTTGTAAGAAATCTAGTTATCAATGGAGAATTTCTCCAACTTGATCTCACCGATTCTTTTTTTATGCTAGCTTGGCCGATTGTCAACTCGATCGATTTTTAATGAGCCGATCTCCACACATCGATCCCCCCATGATCCGCTCCTCATATTTTTGTCATCGGAATGATTGTGAGCTTGGTCAGTGCTCAACAAGCCCACGTCCGCGGAACCAGCCGACGACTATGTAATCGGCTCCTCCAACAGAGCATCCAGGAGGCCAGCTGCTCCCCGAGCTTCAGCCGAGGTGAAAACCATGATGAGGGCCCGCAATTCAGACAAACAGTCCCAGGTTTGATCACGCCTGGAAGAGACATCGCGCAGGGCCAACCAGCCGATCATCCTTCTCCCATTGTCAGCCGTTACTTTAGGCGATCACCCCTGACTCAATGAACAATAGGCTGTTTTGGGATGCCAACTCTCTCATAACAGCATTGCCAAACTGGTAATGAGGCAACTTTGAGCGCTCGTACTAGAGCCGATGGCTGCGCATCGGCTTTGCACCATGAGACACTTCAAACAGGATCATGACTCTTACCCATTAACCCCGCAGGCTGGTAATTTGATCTTGGGCAAGTGTCCTCAACGGAGCTCTAGGCTTGTCTCTCAATTGATGTGGGAACTGATATATTTTGGTGACACCAGCGCTATTCCTCTGACAAGCTATGGTATAACGCTAGCCGATTCCAAAAATAAATCGGCTTCTGATAGCAAAGGATCCTCCAGGGCAAAGAAATCTCCAAGGTCAGATGCCCCCCGAGCCTTTGACCAAGGCGAGCATGAAAGTGTACCGGTAGCATCGGGCCACTATCCGCTTCTCAGCTGCGGTGCGGCATCAACCGATTCCAACCAAATCGGCCTTTCAAAAGCAGAGGACCTTCAACGTGAACTGCCCCCCGAGCTTCTTCAGCTTTCATCAATGTAGCAGAAAAAACTTCTATCCAAAGAGCCGATGCAACCAAACAAGGCTTAGAAGGATAAGTGGCCCTGGATGCTAACACTGATGTTCTTGCTCACCCTACCGAACCTGCCAACTAAGGTGGCCCTGGGCTTCCATTTGCAACAGTTGTATTCCTTGAGTCGATGGCCATGCATCGGCTGTGCTCAAAAATTTTCAATTTTTTCACGGCCGACTTGTGCGTCGGCCCCCATACTTGATAGTGTTACCTCATATGTATTTTATCCACCTAGGTGCCCCCCGAGCCGATTCTGTCAAGAAAATTGATGGTATCGGCTCTTTTAGGTAGTCCCTGCTGGGTCAAATGTCGATCCCAGGCAGAATAGATGGTGAGGATAATCTTGATCGGCTCTACGATGCAAGCAAACAAGGCTTAGAGGATAATCTTGGCCGATTGCTGGAATCGGCCTCCATGTTGCTTGCTCAGTGAAGGCTGGGCCGATCGCAAGGATCAGCCTCGCCATGTTTGCTTCTTGACGTAGTCTTGCTACACGGTCAGTCCGGTGGATAGAACCAGCCTTACCCCGTTCTTTGTCACATCGATGCGTTCGCAGTCGTCCAAATTGATGCCCGAGAGTGGTTCTTGACCTGATGTCTCCCAAATGCCCATGCCGGCTGTCGAAATCTCGGCTGAATCATCGGCGTGGACGACTTCCACTTCATCTCCATCCCACTGTATTAGGCATTGGTGCATCGTGGATGGGATGCAACAGTTGGCGTGGATCCAATCCCTCCCTAACAGTACAGCATAGGTGCTTTTGCTGTCGACAATAAAGAACGTCGTAGGGACAGTCTTCCTTCCTACGGTCAGATCCACGTTCAGAACACCTTGTGCGTCGATGCTTGGCCGTTGAAATTGCTCAGTGTTACATTGGTTTTGATCAAATCTGAGCTGGAGCGTCCCAATCGACGTAGCATGGAGTATGGCATAATGTTGACTGCCGCTCCGGTGTCCACCAACATCTTATTGACAAGCTGCCCATTGATGTAACCTCGCAAGTACAGGGCCTTCAGATGCCTGTAACTCCTTTCTCGTGGCTTCTCGAAGATGACCGGCCGGGGCCGCAGTCCAATTGTGCCACGGTGCTTCATATAACCTTGGAGCGCTAAATTCCGCAGGAAGGATGAAGACCATGTTTGTGCCAGCCGATGTTTCATCATCGGCTTTCCTTTGCTTAGGGCGCCACTCTTTTCTTTGTGGCCGACCTTCTTCATCCAGGGTTCGCTGAATTTTGGCGGCCAGGTCAGGCCGTGCCTTCCTCAACGTGTGCAGATATAACCTTTCGGCTTCTTCCAACGCACGTAGTCGCTGAACCCTTCGTTTTTGGGAGTGGCTGAGCCCATCGGGACACCATCTTGGCCGATGATACTTATCCTCTTCATCATCGTCCTCTAGTTCCTCGCGATCTTCCATCCACGGACGGACTCACGCTTACTCCAAGGCGGGAGAGGCCCTAGACGCTCGAACACGGACACCTTAGCTGCACCCTTCTTCTTTTGTTTACATTCTGGGCAATTGCCGATCGTTGGTAATCGGCTCATTCCGGAATCCCAGCAGTGTCTGAAGAAGGGGCAGTCCCAGTGCCTATCCACGTTGTCCGGCTCCCTTGACCCTCCTCTGGCGTGACGTTCGTACCCGTCGTTGCCTCCGTCACGCTGACGGTACCTCCTGTCCTCTGCATTGGACCGATGACTTCTTTTATCGTCTTCGCCGTAGCGGCGACGTCGGTCATATGGCTGTTCATATTTGCTGAGGAGATGCTCGGATAATGGGCGTGGACGCCGTATGTTTCTCACCTCCTCCTCGGCCAGGTACCGTTTATCGTCGTCTTGGGGCCGGTCACGTGGAACGGCCTCCTCTTTCTCTTTGCCACGAGAGTGGCTGCTCTCTGCTTTGTCCGCGTCATGGCGAATCATGAACCCTGCCATATTGGCATCGAAAGAGAACCCTGGTTCTCTTATGGAGTGGCTGAGATCGACCGTGTTGACATCAGGCAACGGACGTGTGTCTCCGTCGAGCTTGATGCCGTGCGAACGGGTCTTCCCACAGGAGCCGACGAGTTCGGTTCCGAGGACCGCCTTGACCTTGTTATGCTTCTTCTTGAGCTTGTCAGCCAGGTCCTCGTACTTGACCGGAGTGCTTTCCGCCATCTCGGATGTAGATGGCGATGTGGTGGATGTTGAAGAGTGTCCCACCGGGCGTGCGAGAATGTGTTGACGTCGAAACCCACCGGCGGGCAGCGACGGTCAACACCGTAGAGCCGGGAACAACTAGGGCTGCGGCTGGCCCCGGTCCCTCGAGCGACGGCCCGCAAAGCCTCCTGGTCGCGCGCCGATGCAAATTGCAGGGCGTGCCACCCTATACCTGGTCAGGAAGGTGTGGATGATGCCTCGCTTAGTTTCTGCAGGGCACACACGTGCACATTAAATACGAGCCTCGATCGGCTCTCGGGTTATCCTGAATCGGCTCATGGAGCCGATCCACCCATGATTCGTCCAAGGTGGCCGAATATATGGTGGTCCTGCTTGATCAAGATAAAGCATATGAGATCCACGACGATTTAGGGTTTTCACCGCATAATCGGATCATCCTACTCACGATTGGGCCTCGCGCGCGCACGGTGATCGTAAGCCAATCCTAGACAAGGCCTAAAAACCAACACGAGGTTGATCCTCGGAACATCCTGTCTAGGGCCAGCAAACTACACCCTACGCGCCGCTGGATCCTCCAACCCTTTGTAAGGCCTAACTATTGCGGATGTTAAACTAATCCTTGATGGATCAAGGAGCAACCGTAACGGATCAGATCTACTAAATAACGATCAAGCGGGGTGCCGCCCTGCACCCATGATGAGGTACAAGGACGGCTAGATGCGCAAGGGTTGCACTACGACAACATATGATACTAAGAACAATGCTAACCCTAACACATCTATGATAACTACGTTGCTCGCCATCAAAAAGGCTTCAGTACGAGCAACGCATGAACAACGTGGCAGGCTCGTGCTGCCTAGATCGCAAGATGCGATCTAGGCAGCATGGTGCTTACCGGAGAAACCCTCGAGACGAAGGGGTTGGCGATGCGCCGAGATTGGTTTGTGTTGAACGTTGGTTGTTGTTTATTCCATAAACCCTAGATACATATTTATAGTCCAGCGGACTTCTAATCGTGGGCGTGCACCAAACCGTGCACAAGATAAATTCTAACTTCTACATAACCTACTATAAAGATACACGGGCTAACTAGCCCAAACTCTGCGCATAAAGGCCGATTCACCTACTTCTTGATGTACATATCTTCAAGCTCATCTTGATCGCGGCCCACCTCTGGCTTGGCCAAATTCTGGTGATAACATGCGTTACTACTGTTTGTTTACTTCCTATAATATTACTACCATCAACTGCACGCCAGCAAGCTATTTTCTGGCGCCGTACTACTGCTCATATTCATTCATACCACTTGTATTTCACTATCTCTTCGCCGAACTAGTGCACCTATTAGGTGTGTTGGGGACACAAGAGACTTCTTGCTTTGTGGTTGCGGGGTTGCTTGAGAGGGATATCTTTGACCTCTTCCTCCCTGAGTTCGATAAACCTTGGGTAATCCACTTAAGGGAAACTTGCTGCTGTTCTACAAACCTCTGCTCTTGGAGGCCCAACACTGTCTACAAGAATAGAAGCACCCGTAGACATCAGATCCCTAGGCCTTGTTTTGAACCATCGAATCACCGTTTATTTACTGTTTTACTGCATGTTTACTTGCTGCCATATTTATTTTAGATTGTTATTACCACTCATATTCATCCATATCACTTGATTTTTACTATCTCTTTGCCGAACTAGTGCATCTATACATCTGACAAGTGTATTGGGTGTGTTGGGGACACAAGAAACTTCTTGTATCTTAGTTGCAGGGATGCTTGAGAGGGATATCTTTAACCTCTACCTCCCTGAGTTCGATAAACCTTGGGTGATCCACTTAAGGGAAACTTGTTGTTGTTCTACAAATCTCTGCACTTAGAGGCCCAACCCTGTCTACAAGAATAAAAACGTGCGTAGACATCACTCACCAAAGCACGGGCGAGCCAACAAACACTGCAACCGTTGAGACCAGAACAACACCAGAAGTCGACCACCACCAGGAATCGACCATCACTGCTCACAACCAACGCTCTAGAAACAAGGTAGAGCCCAACAAGAAACCATCGGTGTGCAGATCACACAACAAGCCTTGCCGAGGTAAGCGGAACGAAGAACCAACACCATTGTCAGAGAGCTTCCTGTCATGAACTCCAAGATGGTGTCTTCAAGAAGAGCACGACACTGGAGTGTCGTGCTGGCGTGGAGGCAGCTCCTTGTGACGGTAAAGCACACGTCCGTTGGGAACCCCAAGAGGAAGGTATGATGAGTACAGCAGCGAGTTTTCCCTCGGTAAGAAACCAAGGTTTATCGAACCAGTAGGAGATGAAGGCCACGTGAAGGTTGTTGGTGAAGGAGTGTAGTGCGGCGCAACACCAGTGATTCCGGCGCCAACGTGGAACTGCACAACACAATCAAACTACTTTGTCCCAACTTAACAGTGAGGTTGTCAATCTCACCGGCTTGCTGAAAACAAAGGATTAAACGTATGGTGTGGAGAATTATGTTTGCTTGCAGAAAACAACAGAGAACAATGATTGCAGTAGATTGTATTTCAGATGTAAAAAAATGGACCGGGGTCCACAGTTCACTAATGGTGTCTCTCCAATAAGATAAATAGCATGTTGGGTGAACAAATTACAGTTGGGCAATTAACAAATAGAGATGCATATACATATCATGATGACTACTATGAGATTTACTTAGGGCATTACGACAAAGAACATAGACCGCCATCCAGCATGCATCTATGCCTAAAAAGTCCACCTTCGGTTAGCATCCGCACCCCTTCCAGTTGCAAACAACAGACAATTGCATTAAGTATTGTGCGTAATGTAAACAATACAAATATCCTTAGACAAAGCATTGATGTTTTATCCCTAGTGGCAACAGCACATCCACAACCTTAGGGGTTGTTCTCACTCCCCCAGATTCAATGGAGACAAGAACCCACTATCTAGCATAAATACTCCCTCTTGGAGTCACAAGTATCAACTTGGCCAGAGCCTCTACTAGCAACGGAGAGCATGCAAGAACATAAATAACATATATAATAGATCAATAATCAACTTGACATAGTATTCCATATTCATCGGATCCCAACAAACACAACATGTAGCATTACAAATAGATGATCATGATCATGATAGGCAGCTCACAAGATCTAAACATGATAGCACAAGAGGAGAAGACAGCTGATACGTCTCCAACGTATCTATAATTTCTTATGTTCCATGCTAGTTTTATGACAATACCCACATGTTTTGTTCACACTTTATGGTGTTTTGATGCATTTTCCGGCACTAACCTATTAACAAGATGCCGAAGCGCCAGTTCCTGTTTTCTGCTGTTTTTGGTTTCAGAAATCCTACACAGAAATATTCTCGGAATTGGACGAAACAAAAGCCCACGGTCTTATTTTTCCACGGAGCTTCCAAAAGACCGAAGAGGAGACGGAGAGGGGCCACGAGACGCCCTAACCATAGGGCGGCGCGGCCAAGGAGGGGCCCGCGCCACCCTATGGGGTGGGCCCTCGAGCCTCCTCCGACTCTGCCCTTCCGCCTACTTAAACTCTCGTCGCGAAAACCCTAGTACCGAGAGCCACGATACGGAAAAAGTTCCAGAGACGCCGCCACCGCCAATCCCATCTCGGGAGATTCAGGAGATCGCCTCCGGCACCCTGCCGGAGAGGGGAATCATCACCGGAAGGCTCTACATCACCATGCCCGCCTCCGGACTGATGCGTGAGTAGTTCATCCTTGGACTATGGGTCCATAGCAGTAGCTAGATGGTTGTCGTAAGGGTATTTTACCCTTATCCATTATTTTGGTAACAATGACACCGTGCTAGAGTATTTGGCCTAATATGTTTATAAGGATAATCTCAGGTATTAGGCAAAGAGGCATAAATGGTGTATCAAAGGAACAAGAAGGCTAAAGGAGACCCCCCACTTCAACAACAATCAAAAAGAGGTCTACAGCCGGTCTGCAGCCCGGTTGGACCGGCCCACAGACCGGCGACCCGGCGTGCTGCCGGTCGACCGGTCGCCAACCGGCGCCAACCGGCTCCTGGACGACGCAAAGATGGTCCGGCCAACCGCTCGGTCAGCCGGCCTACATACCGGCGGGTCCGGCGCACAGTCCGGTCGGCCGGTCGCCAACCGGCCGCCAACCGGGCGCCAACCGGAGGAGCCCCTGGACGACGAAAAGAAGCTCCGGTCACTGGTCCGGTCCGACCGGCCTCTGCACCGGGCAGTCCGGTCCCTGGTCCGGTTGACCGGGTTTGTCGAAGAAAAGCTGAGGTGGCAAGTGGCCAACGGCCATATTTCGAAGAACACTATAAATAGCCCTTCTCCTACCTCTAGACAGTTAGGCACTACACTACAAGCTGTTCTTGAGCTCCTTCTCTCAAACTCCAATATTAGAAACACCAAAAGCCTCAGATCTCCCTCCTCCTCCACCCAAACTCAAATCCCTCCGGGGAATCGTTAGAGGAGGACCCGATCTACCATTCTACCAAGCCAAATCTCATTCCCCCTTGTATTCATCAAGAAGCTTGCTTCCTAGGGTTCCTTGGAAACCCTAGGTGGGCAAGAGGAGTCCGGAAGCATCCGGGCTGTGGATTTGCTCCGGGCAAGATTGTGAAGGTTTGGAGGCTACCTCAAAGTCTACCACAAGTGAGAGAGCTATTCCTTCGTGGGATAGGCTCCGGAGAATAGGGTGAGCCTTCGTGGCGCGGGGAATCCTTCGTGGGACCTCCACTCCTCCAAACGTGACGTACCTTGTTGCAAAGCAAGGGAACACGGGAATACATCCTCGTCTCCGCGTGCTATCGGTTATCTCTAACCGAACTCCTTACTTGTGATTTAACTGCCTGTGAGAGCCTTCGTGCTCGAGTTAGTTGTATCCTCATATAGGTTGCTTCACCTAGTTTGCATTAGGCTCACCTTTATATTCCGCAAAGCCTAATATTGCAAAGAAAGAATTAAAATATGTAGAAACCTATTCACCCCCCCTCTAGGTTTACCATCTCTATACTTTCAATTGGTATCAGAGCCTGGACTCTTTTTAAGGGCTTCACCGCCTTAAGAGTGAGATGGATAAACTATTCGAGGGTCTAGATGATGACTCTAACCTTTCGGTTAAAGAAATGAAATCTAGACTCTTGGCATATGATGCCGAGAAGAAGAAAAAGGAGGATGAACTACAAAGCCAAATGGCAGAAATGTCTGCCATGCTTAAGAACCTAACTGCTAGTGGAGCTCCTAGTGG
Organism: Lolium multiflorum; assembly: GCA_030979885.1. Lineage (NCBI taxonomy): Eukaryota > Viridiplantae > Streptophyta > Magnoliopsida > Poales > Poaceae > Lolium > Lolium multiflorum. The sequence goes on from CM061748.1 coordinate 210,120,786, forward strand.
GGCTTCGGGCTCTAAGGAAACTTACAATGAAGTTAACCATGACTATCCCAGAAACACCTCACCCATGCCTCATATAAACCATAGTGGGACCGTTCCCCATTTTGATGGAACTCACTTTCCACATTGGAAATCTTCTATGGAATCTCATATTCGCAGCTGCAGTGTGGAGCTATGGGAGATCATTCTTCATGGATACCGGTGATACGTCCAAAACATATCTACTTTCCCAAACACTTTTGCTATTGTTTTGCCTCTAATTTGTCTATTTTGGATGCAACTAACGCGGACTAACGCTGTTTTCTTGCTGGTGTCTCGTTTTTGTGCGAAATCCAACTTTCGGAAAATCCTCGGAATTTATGCGAAAGGTCCTATTTTCCCAGAATATTGCAGAAGGGCAAGCCAGGTGGGGGCCCGAGGCCCCCACACACTAGGCCGGCGCGGCCCGGGGGGGCGCGCCGCCTTGTTGTGTGGGCGCCTCGGCGGCCCCCCGACGCTCTCCTTTGGACTACATATGCCTTTCGACCTAAAAACAGGGGGTTCGACCATATTTCCGGAGACCATCCGTACGCCGCCGCCATCGCGAAACTTCGCCTCGGGACCAGAAACTCCGTTCCGGCACCGGGACGGGGAATTGGAGGGGATCTTCACCGCCATCACCACCGACGCCTCTCCATCGACCAGCCATGTTTCCCCCATCCATGTGTGAGTAATTCCCTAGGCTGAAGGGGATGGTAGGGATTGGATGAGATTGATCATGTAATAGTCACAAGATTGTTAGGGCATGGTGCCTAGTATCCGTAGATGTTACTTTTATGATATTGTTGCAACTTGTTATGCTTAATGCTTGTCACTAGGGCCCGAGTGCCATGATCTCATATCTGAACATGTTATTGTTTCATCATGATATGCATTGTTTTATGATCTTACCTGCAAGTTGTATACACACGTTGCTGTCCGGAACCCGAGGCCCCAAAGTGACAAGAATTGGGACAACCGGAGGGGAAGGCGGTGATGTGAGGATCACATGTGTTCACGGAGTGTTAATGCTTTGCTCCGGTACTCTATTAAAAGGAGTACCTTAATTTCTAGTAGGACAAAAGATGTTGTGCAAGTTTCTCATTGCGAGCACGTACGATTATATATGGAACACATGCCTATTGATTGATTAGTACTTGGATACCGCTTTATTATTACCTGCAAATGCCCTACCATGATTGTTACATGAATTCTGTCATCCATGCAACGCCCGTTCATCCGTCCATGTGCCTACAGTATTTTAATCCTGTTGTTTACTATAATCACTACTGCTGTCTTTATTTCACCCTGTTATTTCACTATTCCTACTGCTATAAAACTGTTGCTACGATAAACTCTTGCGAGCAAGTCTGTTTCCAGGTGAAGCTGAATTGACAACTCCGTTAAGGCTTACAAGTATTCTTTGTCTCCCCTTGTGTCGAATCAATAAATTGGGTAATACTTCCCTCGAAGACTGTTGCGATCCCCTATACTTGTGGGTCATCAAGACTATTTTCTGGCGCCATTGCCGGGGAGCATAGCTTTATTTGCAAGTTCACTTGGATTGATATTGTTCGCTGCAAATTCTCCATCATGGGTAAACCTCGCGATACTAAAGTCGCCATATTACCATCCACTACAAGAAAAGGTACAACTCTGAGTACCTCCGCTGCTCTTGATTCACCATGTGTGATAAGTCAACTTGTTTCACCGCCACAAACTTCACGTGTTGGTATTTCTGCTGAATCTGAAAACTCCTCTGATGATTTTGATGATGCTTCTACTGTGCTTGATAATACTGGTTCATTAGGTCATTTTCTAGATGCTACAATTGCTAGGTCTAGACAAATTGAAAATACTGAAACTCCTAATGAAAATACTGTTACACCTGTTAATTCACCTGAGATTGATGATCTTGATGAAGATTATGTGGAACTTGATGATGATTTTATTGATAAATGCAATGCTACTACTAGTACAAGTAACCTTAAAAAGCTTATTGCACAACATGCTGTTAGATATAAACTGTCTCCTGATCCTAAATTTGCCACATCTCCTATAAACATTAAGGATAAAGATTATGACTTTTCTCTTGATTTATCTCATATATCTATTGTTGAGAAAACACCTTTTTGTGGTACTGAAAAAGAAAGTGTGTAGAGCACATGAATGAGCTTTCTACTTTAAGTAGCTTGTTTTCTGATGATGTTAAGATGCGTACTTATTTTGTTGCTAAGATTTTCCCATTCTCATTAAAGGATGATGCTAAGATTTGGTATAATAATTTGCCTCCTGATTCTATTGATAGTCCAAGTTGTTTGCTTGATGTTTTCTTTCGGAAATACTTTCCCGCTAGTGCTCAACATATGGCTCTGCAGAGAATTTATAGTTTTGATCAAGAAGATGGAGAGAAATTGCCTGAGGCTTGGGCAAGATTTTGCTCTCTCATTAGAGCTCGGCCTGGACATGATTTGGAAAAGCATGATTTACTTGATATATTTTATAGTGGACTAACCATTGAGTCTAGGTGACATAGGCATCCCCAATGGGCCTGCCAAAGATGGTACCCGGGGTTTATTAAAGGCCCAGGACTCGAAAGAAGAAGACTCGGAAGCCCATTTAATGTTAAGGAAAGATAGTTTGTATTAGGAAAGATAGAGATTTGTAATCTTACGGGTTGGGTACGAAACCGTCCCGAATTCTGTAACTTGTGTATTACGAAACCCTCGGCTCCACCCTCTATATAAGGGGGAGTCGAGGGAAAAGGATCGAATCTACTGTCAACATAACCCTAGTTTTCATAATCGTCGAGTACTTTTCCCTGAACCTTCGAGATCTACTTGCCCTCTACTTCTAGCAAAACCCTAGTCTACAATCTGTAGGCATTGACAAGTTAATCCTTTGTCAATTGGCGTCGTCTATGGGAATTAGAGGTTGCAAGGAGCTGATCTCGATGGCACGTTCAAGATCGTCGACTTCGTCGGTGGCAAGCAATGCGATGGCTCGAGGTAACCAGGAAAAAACTGATCTAGTCAATTTTATTCCTCACCCGCCCTCCCGTATGGATGCATGTGCCTATCTGGAGGAGCCCATCATCATGACGTTCGGAGAATTCCGATTTGGCGTCAACAAGGAAGGATCCTACCGTCTCGAAGTTCCGATCTCGTCGGAATTCTCAGCGGTCGATTCTAGCTTTTCGTCGAGTGACGGGGAGTTTTCGTCGCCACGCTTCGTCAACAGCAAGGCAAGCGGAAAGCTCGCCAAGATCTTCAGCAACACATCCTTCGAGTCGTATGCGGACTCCTTTATAAGCAGCGACTCCGACAGCGTCGACAGCCTAAACTTCATCGACAAATCTGCTGCCATCGGAAAGGTCTTCACCACTCTACAGGATGGTGTCACCAATCCTGACAAAAATCAATACGCAAAATATCATCAGATCTATGCGATAGAAGAGGCAGGCCGATCAGAACCAGAAACGTCAGAGGCTTTCGATGATTTGGGAAATCCTTACATCGATCCCACTGATCTCAGAAAAGGCCTAGGCACTAAATACGTCGGGTCCTCACCTCGAGAAAGAGTACAACTCCCACAAGCAGCGTGGGATAGGGCTGCAAGAGCCATGGATGGTTCAGAACCAATGACACCACTGCTACTGTACAAGAACTACAAGCATATCAATATAGACTTGCTCGGGTAAGCAGAGAATTGGAAAAACAGACAACATCTTTGAATAGGAGAAAAGAGGCAGCTTCGCGCAGCACGAGCAGAGCTAAGTCGACAATCAGGAACTTCGGGAGACAGTCACAGAGAAGCTCGGAGGAGAGCAATGTCTCGGTTGCAAAACATACCCGAAGCAGAGAGAGGAAGCATAATTCAAAATCTCGACATGTCCTTTATGTCGATTGATGAAAGGGGAAATATCATCCCAAAAACGCCAGAAGCAGGTTACATGGCAACGCAAGCTTACATCCTGGCGTCCAGACCACCCCCTGGGGACCCAAGAGAACCATTGTTCAATATGGCGATGGCTGGAGTAGGAGTTATGGGAACAGCGTTCGCGGCCACGCCTCCCGAAGAAAATCCTAGGCAAAATAGTCCACGACCCGCAGCAGTTCAAGACCCACCAAGAACAAGTAGAGCAAGAGACACAGCAGTCCAAGTAAGGGTGGACAGAGCGCGACAAGAAAGAAGGGAGCGTCAGCACTCACCAGAAGTTGCCGACGAAGATATGTGTGGGCTCCCGTGCTTTACGAGAAGGGTTCGAAAAACTCGAGTCCCAAAAGGATTCAAGTTACCCGAAAATTTCAAGAAATTCGACGGTTTGCAGGATCCCGAGGATTGGCTCGTTGATTATCTAGAGATGGTAAAGCTGGTAGGAGGAACCAGAGCAACAGCCATGCAAAGTATCCAAGTTCACTTGAGCGGTGCCGCGAGATCTTGGATAAAGAAACTCCCCCCAAGTTCCATCGACAGCTGGGATAACTTTGAGGATATCTTCGTGAAAAATTTCCGATCCACCTGCAAGAAACCTGCGTCATTGGAAGAGTTGAGGGCGTGTCGACAAAAACATGACGAGTCGATGAGAAAATATATAGCGGTGGAACATTATAAAAAACTCGGCAGAAGATATATCTGACGAGAGAGCAATAGATGCGTTCGTAGCAGGAATTCGGCGAGGAGACTTCGTCGAGGACTTAGGGAGAACTAACCCTAAGACCATATCAGCACTCATGGAGATAGCCAATAAGTGGGCAGACGGAGAAGACGCAATATACAACAAGCGACACAGGTCGCCAGAAGAGGATCGTGGTCGAAATTATCAAAATAGAAGGCGATTTTCTCGCCAGTTCTACAACAACGATGCTCCTGGCCATATATCGGCTGGCTTTCGAGGAAATCCTGGAGGGAACAGTCGAGATGACTATCAAAGGAGTAACGAACATCAAGGCGACAATAGAGGCGATTCTCGCGGCAACAGACAAAACAGTGGACCAAGGTTTCAAAGACCTTATGTGTCCCCCGAAGAGATGATGAACGGTCCGTGTCAAATGCATTTTTATCTTGACAATAACGGAAAGAGGCAGTCAGGGCATCTCCAGAAAGATTGCCGAAATTTTCAGGCAATGTTGCGAGCCGCAGGAATTGCAAATGCCCAAGCCACGAACAGAAACCCCCAGGGGCCAAGGAGCGAGATCCACCTTCCACCTCCTCCCGCAATTACGGACGAAAATCGGCACCAGCTCAGAATAGCGGCAGCACCACACCCACCTCCATATGTTGATCCTAATTCTAACGGTGCGGTCTCGATGATTCAGAAAGCTAGACCGTCCAACAGGGCGCAGAAAGTAATCTCACGACAAGTGTTCATGGCAGAGAAGATGCCTCCACCAACATCGAGTACTTAAATTGGTCGGGGCAAGACATCGGCTTCACAATCGCAGACCATCCGCAGCAAGTTCCTCGACCAGGACAATCAGCACTCATCTTACCCGCAGTAATCGCTGGTTTTGACGTATCGAGAGTTTTCATAGATGGCGGCAGCAGCTTAAACCTTATGTATGCAGATACATTGAGGAAGATGAACATATCCCTGGCAAACCTGAAACCAACGACACACGTTTCCACGGGATTACACCAGAGAAGCCAAGTTACCCATTGGGCAAGATCAACCTCGACGTTCAGTTTGGAACCCGAGAAAACTACAGGATAGAGAATTTGGAGTTCGAAGTTGTGGATTTCCCATCGCAATATCACGCTCTGTTGGGACGACCAGCGTATGCCAGGTTCATGGCAGTGCCGCATTATACATATCTGTTGTGGAGGTTGCCTGGGCCCAAGGGACCTATCACAATCAAATGAAGTTTCGCGTTATCTGATAAATGCGACAAGGATTTTCATCGACTGTCAGAAACTTTCGGGATGCAAGCAGAATATGCGGCGCCAAGGTTCACTGATTATGATGTGTTGCCAGAGGTAGGGAGATCTTCTAAGGAGCCAACTTTCAACACAACCAAGGATTCAAAAGAGGTACAGATCCACCCGACAGACCCAAAGAAAACGACATCCATTGCCGCAAACATGGACGTCGCATAGGAAAGCGCGCTCGTCGAGTTCCTCCGTGAGCACTGGAAAATCTTTGCATGGTGTCCAGCCGACATGCCAGGAGTACCCAGGGAACTCGCCGAGCACCACCTCAATTTGGATCCTCTCGCAAGACCAGTCAAGCAACCTTTGCGGCGTTTTTCGGAACCTAGCCGCAAAGCCATGTTATCGGAAATAGATCGACTTAAAGATGCTGGTTTCATCAAAGAAATATCTACAGAAGCCACATGGGTAGCTAACCCAGTGATGGTGCCGAAAAAACACACAATAATCCTTCGCATGTGCGTCGACTTCACGTGTCTCAATAAACATTGTCCTAAGGATCACTTTCCCCTCCCAAGGATCGATCAGATCATCGACTCCACGGCAGGATGCGAACGTCTTTCCTTTTTGGACGCATACTCTGGTTATAACCAGATCAGATTAAAAGAAGAAGATGAAGCCAAGACAGCGTTCATAACACCTTACGGCGTGTTTTGTTACAAAACAATGCCCTTTGGTTTGAAAAATGCGGGAGCAACATATCAGCGGATGATGCAGAAGTGCCTAGCAACACAGATTGGAAAAAATGTGCAAGTCTACATTGACGATGTCGTGATAACATCAAAGAAGGGGTCGACCTGATCGAAGATTTGAAGGAAACCTTCGACAACCTCGACAAATTCTGCCTCAAGTTGAACCCGACAAAGTGCTCTTTTGGAGTTCCTGCAGGGGAACTTCTCGGGTTTTTAGTATCAGCAAGGGGATTGAAGCTAATCCCGAAAAAATCCAGGCCATCGTTACTATGAGAAAGCCAACAAAGTTGAAAGAAATACAACAGCTAACGGGGCGAGTCGCAGCTTTAAGCAGATTCGTCGCTAGGCTAGGAGAAAAGGCATTGCCGTTCTACGCATTGATCAAAAGGGGGAAAAATTTCAATGGAACGAGGAAGCAGATAGGGCCTTCGAGAACCTCAAGCGGACAATTTCGACACCACCAATCTTGGTGGCGCCTAAAGATAAAGAACCTCTCCTCTTATACATTGCAGCCACACCTCAGGTGGTCAGCACAGCCCTAGTAGTCGAAAGAGAAGAAGAAGGAAAGCTCCATGGAGTTCAGAGGCCAGTATATTTCATCAGCGAAGTACTGTCGCCTTCAAAACAGCGGTACCCGCAATACCGCGGCGTATGGAGTATTCACGACAGCAAGAAAATTGTGACATTATTTTTCGGCGCACCCGATAATAGTGGTCAATGAAGCTCCTTTGTCAAACATATTGAACAACCCAGAAGCTACGGGTCGTGTCTCCCTTTGGGGAATAGAACTTTCCCCTCGGGACATCACGTATGAAAAAAGAAAGGCAATAAAATCGCAGGTTTTACCAGATTTCATTGCAGAGTGGATGGAGTTACAAAACACGGGGCCTCCAGATTTATCGAGAACTTGGACCATGAACTTCGACGGGTCCAAAAGGTTGGAAGGTGCTGGAGCAGGGTGATATTGGTATCACCTGAAGGCGACAAGTTGAAATATGTCCTACGGATGACGTTCCCAAACGCGTCTAACAACGAAGCAGAGTATGAAGCTCTCATACACGGGATGAAGATGGCGAAAGCTTGCGGTGCAACTCGATTGAAAATCTTCGGCGACTCACAATTGGTGGCACAGCAAGTTATGAACCAATGTGATGCAGTCAACGAAAGTATGATAGCATACAAAGAGGTGTACAATGAGCTGGAGAAATTATTTGATGGATGCGAGGTAAACCACATCAGCAGGATGAGTAACGATGAAGCCGATGTTCTTGCAAACATCGGGTCACAGTGTCTCGCGATTCCTCCAGGCGTGTTTTGGGAAGAGATAAGCGAGAGATCAACAAAGCCAGCGAAAACAAAGAAGGAGAAAAAAGAGAAATCCTCGAGTACCACCAACGACACAGTAGAAGAAGAAGAGGAGCAGGAGCTAGTCATGATGGTGCAAACTCCATGGATGCAGGCTTACATATCATACATCCTAAGGAAAACAATACCCGACGATCCAGTTGAAGCAAGGCGAATAATTAGGAGATCAAAAGCTTTTACTGTGGTAAAAGGGGAGTTGTACAAACGAAGTATTTCGGGCGTGCTACAGAGATGTGTTACACCCGAAGAAGGAAGAATCATCCTGAAAGATGTGCACGAAGGAATATGCGGGCACCACGCGAGCAGCCGAGCTATCGCGGCTAAAGTTTTCAGAGCAGGATTTTATTGGTTAACAGCAATCGAGGACGCGAAGGAAATAGTGAGAACTTGCGACGCGTGCCAAAGATTTGCCGCCAAACCTCACTCTCCCGCAGCAGAACTTATGCCAATCCCACTATCTTGGCCCTTTGCTCAATGGGGTCTTGACATGGTGGGAAAACTACACAAAGCTTCGCCAGGAGGTTATGAATATATGCTTGTCGCTGTCGACAAATTTACAAAGTGGATAGAAGCAAAGCCGATAAATTCACCGGACGCGTCAGCGATTAAGTTCGTGAAAAGCATCGTCTTTAGATTTGGAGTCCCTCATAGCATTGTCACAGACAACGGCAGTAATTTTACGTCCAAGGAGTTCAAAGCATACTGCGCAGAAGTAGGCATCAAATTGAATTTTGCGTCTGTTGCACATCCACAGACCAACGGTCAAGTCGAGAAGGCCAATGGCATCATCTGCAATGGTATCAAGAAACGCCTGCTAGGACCATTGGAAAAAGCTCGGCATACTTGGCCGGATGAGCTGCCAAGTGTGTTGTGGAGTATCCGAACAACACCAAATACGGCGACGCAGGAAACGCCGTTTTTTCTGGTCCATGGAGCCGAAGCAGTCCTGCCGATAGAAATAGAGCATGATTCTCCAAGAGTCACAGAATATGATGAAGAAACCTCGAGAAAAGCTTTGGAGGATGACGTCGATGCACTTGACGAAGCTCGAGACGAAGTCCTGTCACGAGTCGCTAAATATCAACAGGACTTGAAGAATTACCACAGTCGACGATTGCGGCCAAGATCTTTTCAAGTTGGTGATTTAGTTTTGCGACTCAACCAAAAAAGTCATGAAAAACTCGAGTCACCATGGCTTGGACCCTACATCATCACAGAAGTAATCGAAGGAGGAGCATACAGAATCAAGGACAAGAAGACGGGGAACGTTGAGCCAAATCCTTGGAACGTGGCGCAGCTCAGGCGTTTTTACGCTTAGATGCCAAAATATAGTCTCCTTTGTAAACATACAATGTACTGAAACGCCCGCGAGTTTTCAGACGCACTCTTTTCCTTTTTCGGGGCACCGAGTGGGGCCAGGAAAGGTTTTTAATGAGGCGGGCTCGCGGTGCTGCAATATAATAAAGATAGTAGAATTATATATCTTTTCTCGACAGGCTCGGGGGCTTCCTCCTAGACGATACAATATATATATACACAGTGTCGACAAATACAACTCGCAAAAAATATCTCGCCTTGGTATCAAGTACCTCGCCAAAATAAAAATATCGACAAAATAGCGGTCAACATAAAGCTCGGGGACTCATACCCGCAAAAATAGTACACAGTATAATTTATTTTGCCTTGGGACAACCTCGCACTATAAAAACAAAAATACTGCAATCAAAACGCCCGGGGGCTTGGCGGTAAAAATAAAAATATAGTGACTTTACAATACAGATCATATACACAAGAAACAATCTTCGGAACAAGTTTATCTTCAAGGATTTCCCAATATATTGTCTATTGTTAAGCGCTCATTATTTACAGCACGAGTGCTATGTTCAGCGTAGCTGCCCTTCACGAAGAATTCGGCATCCATCCGAAGAAGTTCATCCATCATATCTTCGGCAACAGGAGTAACAATATCATCATATTTGCCGAAGTTTTTCTTCCTCTTCGACATCTTGGCCAAGCACTTAGGAACAATTTGCCCCACATCTAACTTCGGGTAGCAGATCTTTATCATAATCATAGCAAATCTTGCGCCAGCAGCCAGTTGGGCCCGCACAAAGCCATGGATTCGAGGAGCATCCCGAAACTTATCCATTAAAGCAGGAAGAGTCTCTGGCATCTTGTTCCGAGGAAACATAGTGCCATAGACCAGAGACAGAGTCCTAGTACAGAAGTCGAGATAATCACGAACCTGGAGTGCGCGATCCTGAAACCTAACAATCTGGCGAGTTCGCTCAGGCGTGCCCCAAAAACTTGAACCATGATTCTTGGCAAGCCGAAGAAGTACATTGGACCGAGCCTCGACACGCTCATCTTCAGTAGCAGCATCCAAAAAAGAACCTATTTTTAAGGGAATCAGTGAACAACGAGAAGACAAGCAAAAAGGAAAAGAAAAAGCACGACAATGATAATGAGGCATACCTGCCATATCCAAGCTAGCATCTGTCAGCAGTTGAAGCATAAAATTTTCGCGGGATGTAGCTGCAGCAGCTTCAGCAACGGCGGCGTCCTTCTCAGTAATGGCATCCTGAGCTTGTTGGAGTGCAACCTTTTCCCTTTCAGAAGATTTTCGAGATTGTTCCATGAGCATAAGTGATTGCTTCTTCATGGATTGGAGCTGTTGCCGAAGTTCTTCCAAATCCTGTGCTGAGTTCTTACTCGAAGAATCCTCTGTAAAGCCGACAACGACAGGTATCTTCTTCGAGTGAGCGGAAGTGGGCAAAACATTGGAAGGATGAGGAGTTGCAGTATAGTTGTCAAAAATCAACTGAAAATAAAAAGATTTCCGATATCAATCATCCAGCAAAATATAGATTTCGATTCAACATTAAAGTATATACATCGCTATTACAAAGGGAAGGTCACTACTGAAGTACTGAAGTAGCTGTCGCCAAAACTACTAAGGCGACAGCATCAAAAGATAAAAAAAAAAAAAGACAAGGTGGTCTACTTGACCTCCGGCTTGGATGCGCTTGGAGCAGGTGCTGGTTTAACACCAAGGAAGGAGAGGATGGGTCTTGCAGAAGGTTTGGCAGCTTTAATTAGAGATTGCCATTTCTTTGTCTCCATCTCCCCTATGTTGCCAACCTTGGCCCAGTCGACGTCTTGTTGACTATCAGCAATTAGCGCGATGGTGCCTTCAACGCCAATCTTCAGGCCTTCTTGGCGAAGTTTCAGCCCAAGATCTTCGGGCCCGTTGAAGGTTTTTGCGAGCTCCACAAAAGTAGAGGGGGTCTCTTTCTTCGGGAAGAAGTAGGGGAAAAGCTTCAGCAAGCCAGCTTCAGCGTTTTCAAGTCCGTCGCGCGCTTCATCCCCATGAATCTCGACAAGGGTCAGCGCGTCGAGAAGCTCGTCACCCACAGGACCGTCAACCTCATATTCTTGATGAGTCCTCCCTACAAACAATCAGAGAGCCGTATAAAAAATAAAGAATACAGGTGAAACGCGAGATAATCCGAGGAAAAGCAAGGATTCAAGAACTTACTAACAAAACGCCGAGCTTGCGATTCCAAGCGGGAAAGAATCTCTGCCTCTCGAGCTGATTGCTGAGTTATGTTATTACTCAAGGAAGTTTCAGCCTTATGAAGCCTCTTTCGAAGATCTTCAATGGTGGCAGCATCCTTTTCAGCTTTTTGGCGAGCTTCTTCGCTCTGCTCCAACTTAACAGCAAGAGCGTCCGCACGTTTGTTGCTTTCCGCAAGATCTCCTGGAAAAATTGCGGCAGATAAATACTATGATAAAATCATGGTACACATGCAACAAAGGAACAGGACAATAATACCTTCGAGCTTCTTGGTGTAGTCACGATACCCGACAAATTGGGTACCAAGGCGAATAAATTCCTTCATCAGAGGCTGAAGAAACGATCAAGGAGGAAAAAGAAGTCAATATAACCAATATAAATTCGACAACATTTAGTATGATCGAAGTATTGAAAGATTCAAGACTTACATCATCCAATGAAGGTGTCGAAGAACCACCAGGGAATTGGATAGAATCTCTCGATGGCTCAATTCTCGCTCCTTTTGATGGAGAGGCTCGGGGGCTCTCAACTAGCGGCGGTTGCACGATGTCTTGTTGGGGAGGAGAAGTTTCATCCCCATCATGTTGAGCTTCCGACACAATCAAAGTACGCGATGTACTCGTTCGTGCAGTAGCATCAACAGCTTGTTCTTCCTCGTCATCACTACAATAAAATGGCGGCAGTATAAGAAGCAAGAGACAAGAAACATCAAAACAGGAATAGTAAAGAGTAAGGAGTAACTCACGAGCTGACGAGGGCATCAGTGTATGGATTAAAAGCTGCCTTTTTATGTGAAGGCTCAGCTTCTTCGGCTTTGGAAGTGCCGGAATCTTTTACGTCATCTCTCTTCCTCTTTGAAGCATGAGGAAGAGAGTGTGTCGAGGCAGTGGCCTCTGACTCAGCAGAAGCCGCGGATTTGTGAGAACCCGCGATTTCAGTGGCAGGGCGCGTGGTGCTTTGGTTGTCATCATCGACAACGGCACGCTCCTCCACTTCTCCACCTTCAGGAAGAGGAGGAAGAGAAGCAAGAACGAGGTGGCCCTGAGAAAAGAAAAAGTGTCGAGAAAAAGGCGTTAACAAAATAGTAATCGACAAAATAACAAAGCCCGAGGAAACAATACAGCTATTAAAAGGAAATTACCTCGGGGAGGGGTTTGGCGCTACTATATGGCGCGACACGGCAAGAAGTGGGAACTAAATCCTTCTTGTTGAGCGATGAGATTTTGCGGATAAGTTTTTCAAAGTCCTTCAAGGGAAGATCCTTTGAGAGCCTGTCAGCATCTTCTTCACCAGCGTATTTCCAGAAGGGGTTTTTGCGAGCCTGGAGAGGCTGCACTCTAGTCCTAAGGAAATAGGCGGTAATCTCAATACCCGAAAGTTCTTTCCCGCGGGTGTTCTGTAGCTCGTGAATGCGAGTCATCAGCGCCTCTGTCGCCAATTTCTCCGCTTCGGTAGCTTCAGCATCCCAAGAACGGCGGCGAAAGATTTTAGCTTCTCCGTCAAAAGGGGCGATGTTCTCTTCCGCCGGATTGGAGCTTTCTTCATGGATGTACAGCCACTTTTTCCGCCAGCCTTGGACGGAGTCGGGAAATTTGACATCGAAATAATCGACCTCAGAACAAACGCATATAACAACGCCGCCAATATTGTAGGCGACGTTGTGGTGGCTATTGCGGCGAATACAAAAGATGCGCTTCCACAGGGCCCAATTGGGTTGGACCCCGAGAAAGCACTCACAGAGTGTGATAAAAATCGAAATGTGGAGGAGAGAATTGGGCGTCAGATGATGCAACTGAAGCCCATAGACAAAAAGGAGACCACGTAGAAATTCGTGGATTGGGGGAGAAAGTCCTCGGATGAGGTGGTCAACGAAACTGACCCGGTAGTTGATTGGAGGCTTTGGGTAGCTCTCCTCCTTGGGGAACTGGAGCGCGTTCTCCTTCTTGCTGAATCCCATCTTCTTCAGCATGTTGATGTCTTGGCCTGAGATCTTGGATCTCTCCCACTCGGCGCTTCCCAGATCTGTTGATGTCATCTTCGATTCTGGTGTGCTGTGTCTAGTCAAACGAGCGCGCGGCGGCATCAACGGACCTAGCAGAGAAGGGAGAAAAGTGCTCGAGCGCTAGGACTAATGGGAGCAAGGGAGCAGTTGCAGAGGAGAAGCAGAGATGCGGCGTGAGCGAAAGTGCTCAAGGAGGAAGACGATGGCTTTATATAGCGGTGTGACGGATCGTCGCAACCGTTGGATTGACAAGTAAGGATATAGATGGCAACCACGTGGACAAGGGGTAAAAGTGTATTTTTACCGAGAAGTGAACAGGCAGGAGATACAGTAATAGTGCCAGAAAAAGCGGAGGACGTGTGTCCCCCACTTGCACGACGTGTCAACTGGATAGGAAAAAGGGACCCACAAGACAGTGACAAATAGCGGTTTTCGCGTGTTTCCAACACAGAAATCGTGGCTATCATCAGCAATGATGTCATTATGGAAAGATAAAAGCTCGACTAAGAAACCGAGCGAGAATATCGGCAATGCAAGATTATTTCGAGAGCCTTTGATCAAATACAAGTTTTTGCCCAAATGCTCGGGGGCTACTTTGGAAAAATAAAAACTTCGAGTATGACAAGATAGAAATGGCGAGAGCCTATGACCAAATGCAAGCATTTGTTCATAGCCTCGGGGGCTACTCCCATCGGGAGCGCTGGTCGCGCACCCGATAGATATGAAACTATCGACAAGGACTACAAATATAGCAGCAGAGGGTATAAATCTGTGGAGCCTACACCCAAGCACAAGTTCTTGGCTGTAGCCTCGGGGGCTACTCCCATCGGGAATGCTGTTCGCGTGCCCGATGAATTTTTATCAAAAGGAAGAAATAGAAGTGAGTATATTTCGAGTTACACAGATAACTCTACATATACTCCCATCGGGAAGACAAAATAAGTCATCAAATATGACTCGATAAAATGTGCTATTCCAACAGCCGAAAAGCACTCGACAATATATTCTCAGAGCGCTAAAAGTCGCGAATAAATCTCTGAATGCCGCAAAACTTTGCGAAGGTAAGACCCCAGATCCGTTCTGAGCGGCGTGGCACCGTCTCTGACGGCGGACTGCTACTTTTTCCGTATCAACAGATACGAAGAAAAATCCTAACGGACGCGTTAGGTACCCGATAAAATATGACTGGGACTCGACAGAATGGTAAGACCTTAAGCGGCACCTGTCGAAGTTTACACCAGTATCCCGAGATCATGTCCAGGGACGTGATCTTGAAGTAGGTTTTTGCGGATTGCCACTAGAGCAGTTAACTAGTACCTGATCCGTCAGATGAACTAGCCCCAACTACCGTTATCCCTGTACAAAATAATATTTGCATATCGAAACATTATGTAATGAGTAAAGTTGGAGATTTTCCCTGATTCTTTGATTCAAGAAAAATCTCGGGGGCTACTGACATAGGCATGCCCAATGGGCCTGCCAAAGATGGTACCCGGGGTTTATTAAAGGCCCAGGACTCGAAGAAGAAGAAGACTCGGAAGCCCATTTAATGTTAAGGAAAGATAGTTTGTATTAGGAAAGATAGAGATTTGTAATCTTACTGGTTGGGTACGAAACCCTCCCGAATTATGTAACTTGTGTATTACGAAACCCTCGGCTCCACCCTCTATATAAGGGGGAACGAAGAAAGGATCGAATCTACTGTCAACATAACCCTAGTTTTCATAATCGTCGAGTACTTTTCGCCTGAACCTTCGAGATCTACTTGCCCTCTACTTCTAGCAAAACCCTAGTCTACAATCTGTAGGCATTGACAAGTTAATCCTTTGTCACTAGGGCATACCTGGATAGTTGTGCTGATTGTGTTTTCAGGAAGAGAACTCCGGACGAAGCTGAAGAATTATTGGCAAAGATAAGAAAAAATCATGATGATTGGTCTACACCTGAACCAACTCCAACACCAATACTGAAGAAGAGGGGTATGATTGAATTAAATGATGAAGATATGAGGGAAGCCAAGAAATCTCTTATGGAGAAAGGTATTAAATCTGAAGATGTGAAGAATTTGCCTCCAATAGAAGACCTATGTAAGATAATTCCCCCTTCATCCACAATTGAGGTACATTCTCTTCAACGCTTTGATAGAGGAGATATTCCATATTCAAAACCTCCTGATCAATGTTTAGATGAATTTGATAATTATATTGTTAAGCAAAATAATTTTAATATGAGAGTAGAGAATCATTTAATAGAAAATTCTCAAGCTATTAGTAAATTGCATGATATTGTGGAGAGAACTTCCAATGATGTTAAGATGCTTGTTAAACATTTTAATATGATTCAAACTCAAATTGATCAACTTACTAAAGTGCAAAATGACTTGTTAAAAAATAATCATGAAGAGAAACAAGTTTATGAAGTAACAACTAGAGGCGGTGTTTCTACCCAGGATCCTCTATATCCTGAAGGGCACCCCAAAAGAATTGAACAATATTCTCAACGAACTAAAGAAATTAGTAGTCCTTCTAAGAAAAAGAAGAAGAAACATAAAACTGTTGTAGAATCCTCTGAACCTATTAATGATCCTAATAGTATTTCTATTTCTGATGCTGAAACTGAAAGTGGTAATGAACATGATGAAGATAATGATAAGAATGATACTCCTGATAAAGAAGAAATTGAAAAAGAACCTGAAAAGCATGATAAAAATAAAAAGTACACTAAAGAAGATTTTATTACAAAGAAACATGGTAATGAAAGAGAACCTTGGGTTCAAAAGCAAATGCCTTTTCCTGCTAAGAAACTAAAATCAAAAGAGGAGGAACATTATAATAAATTTTGTGATTGGATGAAACCTTTATTTTTGCAAATCCCTTTGACTGATGCTATTAAATTGCCTCCTTATTCAAAGTATATGAAAGATATTGTCTCTAACAAAAGGAAAATTCCCAATGAGGAGATTTCCACTATGCTCGCTAATTACTCCTTCAATGGTAAGGTTCCAAAGAAGTTGGGAGACCCAGGTATACCTACTATTCCTTGTTCCATCAAGAATAATTATGTTAGAACTGCTCTATGTGATTTGGGAGCAGGAGTTAGTGTGATGCCTTTTTCTCTTTACAAGAGACTTGATTTAGATAAGTTGATACCAACTGATATATCTTTGCAAATGGCTGATAAATCTACTGCTATTCCTGTTGGTGTATGTGAAAATGTTCCTGTTCAAGTTACTCAACATTGCTTAATATTGACTGATTTTGTTGTGTTGGAAATGCCTGAAGATGATAATATGTCCATTATTCTTGGAAGACCCTTTCTTAATACTGCAGGGGCTGTTATTGATTGCAATAAAGGCAAGGTTACTTTTAATGTTGATGACAAGGAACATACTGTCTATTTTCCCAAGAGGATTGATAAAGTATATGGAGTTAATACAATTTTTAATGTGAAAACTATCAAGGTGGGATCCATTGATTGTCCTATATATGAGCCTAAAGAAGAATATCAAACTCTTGTGATTGGATCTATATCAATTAAATATAAGGTAACATGATTGATTTGAGGTTTATTTCTTCTTATGTCATATAAAATTTATTTGGTAGCAAGACTTGATCAACCTTGTTAACAAGTATATTTTAATGCATAAGAGAGCTAAACAACATTTCTTTCTTTCTTTCTCCCTCCATTTGTTTTACTTGCTGTAGCACTTTTTGTTTTGCAATATGCTTTAGTTGTTTAAGATTTTGGAAATCATTTTCCTGCGCAGTAATAATTACTTTAACACCCAGAAATGTGCATTTTTCGAAGTTCTCAAAAATTTACAAAAATTATACTGGTAGTCTTATTTTTCGAAGGAGCACTGGGAGCACCTGGGGATGACCAGTGGGGCACCCCAGGGTGGCACCACAGGCCGGCGCGGCCAGCAAGGGTGGCGCGCCACCCTGGTGTGTGGGCCCCTCCTTGCCCCACTTCATCATCTCTTTCACTCATTCTCTTCTCTCTCCCGAAAAAACTCGTACTCACTTTCTCTCACTCGCGTTTCTGCTCAAGAACTCGAGATTTCTCGATCTCTTTGCTCAGCCCAGATTTCTGTCTGAAATTTGGCACATTTGCTCTCCGGTATGTGACTCCTTTGATTATCCAATTAGAATTTTGTTTGGTTGAGTATATCTTGAATATTTTGTTGCTGTAGGTAACATGTTTAGTGAGCTTGCATGCTTGTTCTAAGTGGTAGAAACTAGTTTTGATGCATGTTTAGTACTCTAGCAAGTTCCTATAGTAGTTCCCCTCAATTATATACCTTGAAATCAAATTTTATAATGATTGTTGAAAAATTTCAGAAAAGGAAAATGAACAACTACAACTTTGGAGAGGTGTTCGAAGGAGAGACGACGAGCACGGGAAGGCCCTCGAGGGCATCCACTCGGATTAGACGATCCTATAATGAGGACGTGATTGCACCAAGCTTCGATGAGGGCAATGGAGACCCTAATGCTTCATCTTTTCCATGTTATGACTTTTTGAGCAATGCAGGGTTGCTGGATGATTTCTTGACTCTCGTCAGAAAGGCGGGTTTAACCGCCTATATGGAGGATGAGAGGAAGCAATACTACATGCTTACTAAAATCTTTGTGGAGAGCTTCAAGTTCAACAACAAGCACTTCCACCCGTCGGTTGCATTCAAGATCTATGGTAATCCTGTTACTATGAAGTTGAAGGATTTTTGTGCTGCATTGGATATTGCCCCTGCAGGTACAGCAAGGAAGATCGAGGACAACCCCAGGGTTTTGCTGGAGCTCTATCGAGAAATTACAAATGACGATTGCCGCACCATTCAGCGTGGCAAGATAAGAAACATTCAACTCCCCGCCATTAAGTATTTTGCTTATTACCTTGCTACTAGCATTCTTGGTAGGGAGAACACTAGTAATATTTCTAGTTATCATCTTGCTTTCTTAATTGCTGCACTCACTGGAGAGACACCTTATCATCTTGGTTCTGTTATTGCTCGCCGTTTGTCTAACAAGGGGCCTATTTATGGGGGAATAATTGCATCGCGTATTTTGGCACGTCTAGATCTTCCTCTTGATCCTACTGATGTAGAAATACCACCTGTTAGGTTAGATATTGCTGCTATGAAGAGTCACCAATTTGTTACAGCTGACTCTAGTATGGATAATATTGTTTATAGAATGTTATTTGCTGACGGGGATGAGAGGGAAGTCCTCTTGCCCCAAACAGATTTGTTCAGTGTTGGCAGGAAACCATGGTCGCGCTCTAAGGAGGAGGTGGATGAGCAACTGAAGATACAAGGCTTCCACCAGCAACATGACTCCGAGGACGCCGAGCCCTCCTACGACTACACCGTCACGTACCCTGTTGCTTCTTCCAGCACATACCTAGAACCGGGTCGTTCTTCGTCGTACTACGGAGACACCACTTCATGGGGACCGTGGGAATGAACTCCACTTAGGCCAAAAGCCTAAGCTTGGGGGAGGTATACCGGCATCACTCATTCTTTGCATATTATGGTTGCTGGATACTTGTACATACTTGTTTAGTTCTTAGAGGGGTTTTCTAATGAGAGGGAGATGATATTTGGGGAAGTGCTGTCCAAAAACAGATTCTGGGCTGTTACCAAATAAATTCATACGCACAGCCAGAACGTTATTTTGAGTTGCAAATTTTTGAGCATGTGCCCCATGTTTTTATCTAACTTTCATTAGTTGAACACTTTTTGGGCTGAGCGATGGAAGATTTTTGTTAATTTCGATTTCTGTACTGCTGTCAGGTTTTGGCAGATTTCTGCCATCCTGCTTTTCTGTGTTTCTGTTAGTTTGCATTCTCTTGTTTTCGCTTTGTTTCTTTCCTAAAACACAAAAAGACCAAAAATATTTCTGTTGTTTCTCTTCACCATTTGTTTATTTGGTTCTTTGCTCTTATTTCACTTTATTTGCTATCGTTGGTTTGCTATGAGAAAACCCAAAAAGATTTTGCTTTGTTTTCTTGTTTCCTTTTGTTCTTGTTTCTAACCCGAAAACACCAAAAATATTTGTTGTTCTTCTTTGGTTTTGTAAATTTCATTAGGGAGTTCAGAGGTCTCCGGTGGTTGGAGCTTGGTTTCATTTCATATTATTATTCAAGCTGCACAAGTGAAAGGCAATAATGACGATCTACGACAACTTGACTGTGGTGAGAGGCTGGTATGAACTCTATTTGTTTTCATTTTTGTACATATACTCATCCATGTGAGCATGCTTAGTTGGTTCATGTGAGGTATATGTCATTTAATGAAAGTCTAGTAGTTTATGATCTCTCATGATTAGTTCCAATCTATTAATAATGAGTAGCATGTCATGAATATTTGCTTGCATTGTTTTATTCATAAATCGGTATGACATTGTGGTATCCTCCTCTGAATAATTCACTTGAATCGACTTGGCACATGCTCATGCATGCATATGACTGAACAAAAGTCAATTAAGCCTCGATGATTTACTTTGCTTCAGAGTTCTTGTATCACTTTTATGCCTCCGTTAATTTTATTTTGTCGCAAGCATGATTATGACAGTTATTGCTCTCTTGATTGTCGCTTCCCAGTCTATTGCTAGCCTCCACTTGTACTGAGCGGGAACGCTGCTCGTGCTTCCAAACACCTGAAACCAAGTTGTTCCAAAGTGTCCACCATAAATACCTATGCATGGCATTTCAAACCATTCCAAGTAAATTCTCATGTGCTACCTTTAAACCTTCAAACTACTTCTCAATTTGTGTCTATGTTTTATAGCTCATGAGGAAATATGTGGTGTTTTATCTTTCAACCTTGTCATTTACTCCATGCAGACTTTCACCAATGGACTAGTGGCACATCCGCTTATCCAATAAATTTGCAAAAAGAGCTGGCAACGGGGTTCCCAACCCCAATTAATCAACCTTCATTAATAATTCTCTTCACGTGTTTTGCTCTGATTCATCAGTAAGCAACTTAACCTGCAAATAGACACTTCCCCATGGTATGTGAATGTTGGAAGGCACCCGAGGATTCGGTTAGCCATGGCTTGTGTAAGCAAAGGTTGGGGGAGTGTCATCCATAATGAAACTAAAATACATGTGTAAACAAAAGAGAAGAGGGATGATCTACCTTGCTGGTAGAGATAACGTCCTTCATGGGAGCCGCTCTTGAGAGTCTGGTTGGCGAGGTGGTTAGAGTACCCACTATCATTCGTTGACAACAACAAACACCTCTCAAAATAATTTTATTTCTGTCTTTGAAAAATGAAAAGCTCTAGCACATGTTAATCCCTGCTTCCCTCTGCGAAGGGTCAATCTTTTACTTTTATGTTGAGTCACCATCCTTTCTTTGAGCACTTTCTTGAGAGCATGACTGTCATTCTTAGTATAATATGCTTGTCCCAAAATATGATCAGCTGTGGTATAACTTTGATGCTTTTATCTTTGATAATTTTACTTCTAGTCTTTCTATGAACTTCAGAGGTGCCTGGGCATTTATGTTTTGCTACAAATACAGGCAAGCAAGATACCACTTTATCATATCCTTCTATGAACATTGCAATCCTGCTTATTGAAGTGTTTCATGATGCTTGTTATTAGTTTGTTGGTATCTCTTTTATGATTGACACAGTTACTAGATGACTTTATTTGCATGTACCTTATTATGAATTGCTTAAGCACTTGCCATATCATGAGAATATTTACATCATATGAACAAATGTGTTCGTGAAAGTTCTTTTATTGCACTCAGTTGTTAACTGAATTGCTTGAGGACAAGCAATAAGCTAAGCTTGGGGGAGTTGATACGTCCAAAACGTATCTACTTTCCCGAACACTTTTGCTATTGTTTTGCCTCTAATTTGTGTATTTTGGATGCAACTAACACGGACTAACGCTGTTTTCAGCAGAATTGCTCTGGTGTCTCGTTTTTGTGCAGAAATCCAACTTTCAGGAAAATCCTCGGAATTTATGCGAAAGGTCCTATTTTCCCAGAATATTGACGGAGCCGAAGGGCAAGCCAGGTGGGGGCGCGAGGCCCCCACACACGAGGCCGGCGCGGCCCGGAGGGGGGCGCGCCGCCTTGTTGTGTCGGCGGCCCCCCGACGCTCTCCTTTGGACTACATATGCCTTTCGACCTAAAAACGCCAGGGGGTTCGACCATATTTCCAGAGACCATCCAGTACGCCGCCGCCATCGCGAAACTTCGCCTCGGGACCAAACTCCGTTCTGGCACTCCGCGGACAGGGAATTGGAGGGGATCTTCACCGCCATCACCACCGACGCCTCTCCATCGACCAGCCATGTTTCCCCCATCCATGTGTGAGTAATTCCCCCGCTGTAGGCTGAAGGGGATGGTAGGGATTGGATGAGATTGATCATGTAATAGTCACAAGATTGTTAGGGCATGGTGCCTAGTATCCGTAGATGTTACTTTTATGATATTGTTGCAACTTGTTATGCTTAATGCTTGTCACTAGGGCCCGAGTGCCATGATCTCAGATCTGAACATGTTATTGTTTCATCATGATATGCATTGTTTTATGATCTTACCTGCAAGTTGTATACACACGTTCTGTCCGGAACCCGAGGCCCCAAAGTGACAAGAATTGGGACAACCGGAGGGGAAGGCGGTGATGTGAGGATCACATGTGTTCACGGAGTGTTAATGCTTTGCTCCGGTACTCTATTAAAAGGAGTACCTTAATTTCCAGTAGTTTCCCTAGAGGCCCGGCTGCCACCGGCTGGTAGGACAAAAGATGTTGTGCAAGTTTCTCATTGCGAGCACGTACGACTATATATGGAACACATGCCTATTGATTGATTAGTACTTGGATACCGCTTTATTATTACCTGCAAATGCCCTACCATGATTGTTACATGAATTCTCTCATCCATGCAACGCCCGTTCATCCGTCCCTGTGCCTACAGTATTTTAATCCTGCTGTTTACTATAATCACTACTGCTGTCTTTATTTCACCGCGTTATTTCACTATTCCTTGCTATAAATGTTGCTACCGATAAACTCTTGCGAGCAAGTCTGTTTCCAGGTGGAGCTGAATTGACAACTCATTGTTAAGGCTTACAAGTATTCTTTCTCTCCCCTTGTGTCGAATCAATATTGGGTAATACTGCAGTGTGGAGCGATCTATTCTTCATGGATACCGGGAGCCACAAGATCCCGTTCGGTTGACCTCCACCGAGTTCTACAACCGTCAACTCAATGCCTCCGCACGTGACAAGATTAGAAGTGGCATCAATCGCAAGCTCCTTGATCAAGTCAATGACATCGGCTCCGCTAAAGAGTTGTGGGATCGAATCGTAGTACTCCAAGAGGGAACCGATTTGATCCAATCAGCTCTTTATGAGACCGCAAAGCAAGAGGCCCACCAGTTCATGATTCGAGAAGGAGAATCCGTGGCCGATGCCTATGCAAGGCTTGGTGCTCTTAGAGTAAGGATCAAGGGACTTGGTGTTGAGAAGTATGATGACGGTTTCGAGATGAATGAAGGATTCATAAAGTCCAAGGTCATTGCTATGATTGCTGTCAAGCAAGAAGACACCAACCTTGCACTCAACTTGCAAATCATGACCAAGAGTGCCGATCTGAACTCCGATGATCTAGTCTCCTATGTGGCCGCCAATGAAAACATGGCCAAGGCAGGAAAGAGGCTCATGGCAATGAACCGTGTTGATGAAGCCTCACACAACCATGAAGCGTCACACAACCTTGCTCTCAAAGCTAGAGCTGACCATGGAGGAGAAGAAGAATATGAAATTGAAGAAGATGAGGAGATGACTTCAACTAGTGACATCGCTACCGACTTTGCCTTCTTTGCCAAGAAGTACAAGGGAAAGTTGCCAATGCTCCTCAATGACAAGAAGAAGAAGAGAACTTGCTACAATTGTGACGAAGAGAGCCACTTTGCAAATGAGTGCCCTTATGAGAAAAGGGTAGACAAGCCAAAGTTCATCAAAGGGGTCAAGCCAAGATTGAAGCCAAACCCAATCAACGATCGATACAAGAGGAACAAGGGAAGAGCCTTTGTTGGGGCCGAGTACTTGTCCGATGAAGAAGAGGAAGATGAGGAGAAGGAGGCCGGAGTGGCCGGTTTGGCTTTCTCTAAGCCCGGGTCACTCTTCACATATGACTACTCCAAGGATTACTCCACGGAGAATGATGTTGGTTCTTCCTTCATGGCAAGAACAACTCAAGATGATGACTCCGATGACTCTACCTCATCTACAATCGTTGGCTCTTGTCTTATGGCAAGAGAAACCAAGGTAATGGAACCCCCACCTTCTTTATCTAGTGTCCTTGATGATGAAGCTGAAAATCAAGAAGAATTAACTGTGCTTAAGGAACTTTACAATGTTAGATGCACCCTTCGTGGTGAAGCTCTTGTCAAATTTGATTTCTTGATGGACTCTCTCAAAGAAAAGGATGAGTCCATTGAGGAATTAGAATATCATTTGAATGATAAGGAAAGGAGATTCAATCTCCTAAGACAAGAGCTAAAAACCGAAAGGTGCATATCTCAAGGTCTTAAGCAACAAATTGAAACTTATGAACTAGATAAAGTTAAGGATCTTGAAACTATTGAAAGGGCTCAATCATTGACCCAAGAGCTTAATGCCTCAAAGGAGGAACTTGAAGTTGCTCATGCTTCTCTCACTAGGGATCTTGACCACCTTGAAAGAGCTAACAAGCTTGTCAAGGATGAGCTCAAGAAACTTGGAAAGAACCATGACCTACTCCAAGAAACCTACTCTAAAGCTCTTGAATCAATGAATGATTCTATTGTTGATAAAGATGTTGCTAGTTCCTCCACCACCTTTACTAGTGAGCATGCTAAGCTTGTTGCGGAACATGTTCGTTTACAAGAGGAACTATCTTTGCATGTTGAGACCAACACATATCTTGAATCTTTGGTAACCAAATATGGTCTCAACTATTATCCTAATGAATCGGCTTGTGAGCAAGCAACTACTCTTGAGGAGAATGTTAGGTTGAAGAAAGAACTTGCCAAGTTCACCACAACCAAGAATAAGATGGGATTGGATGACCTCTTGAGTAAGCAAAGGTCAAACAATCAAAAGTATGGTCTTGGGTATGATCCCAAGCCCTACAAGAAGAACAACTACAAGAAAGAGAAGCCCGCTCAAGAAAAGAACAAGAAGGTCACTAATGATGGCAAAGCCCCAAAGGGCAAAGCCACTAGTGGTGACCGCACGGGGCCAAACAATCACTATGCTTTATTTGTTGATTATTATGGTGATGTTTATGCTAACTATGTTGGTCCTCGTAATGGCTATGCTTATAGAGGGTACTCGATTTGGGTACCAAAAGATCTTGTTGCCATGACTAGGGAACCCATTAATCAATGGGTTCCTAAATCCTCTACTTGATTTTGTAGGGGTATTCCTCCGGTGGTCCAAAATGGGTGTTTGATAGTGGATGCACCAATCATATGACCGGAGGAAGAGGTGTGCTTGACCAATTCATTGAAGATATTAACAAGAAGTCAAGCATCACCTTTGGTGACAACTCAAAGGGAAAGGTACTTGGGTATGGCAAGGTGGCAATCTCTAAGGACTTGTGCCTTGAGACGGTCATGCTTGTTGAACACCTTGGTTATAACTTGCTTTCTATATATCATCTTGCCGATGCCGGTTATAATTCATATTTTACTAAGTATTATGTGCAAGTCTTTAGGAGTGACAATCTCAAATTGGTCCTTGTTGGATATGTGGAGAACAACCTTTACGTGGTTGACCTCTCGAAAGAGAGCCCCTCTCCCTCCACATGTCTAATGGCGGCCAAGCATGACGAAGGTTGGTTGTGGCATCGCCGCCTTGGTCATGTTAACATGAGGAATCTTAAACAACTCCTAAAGGGTGAGCACATTGTTGGACTAACCGGCATTTCTTTTGAGAAAGATCGTGTATGCAGTGCATGTGTAGCCGGAAAACAACTCAAGAAGAAACATCCTATCAAGAGTATCGTCACCACATCTAGGCCTTTGGAGCTCCTTCATTTGGATCTCTTTGGGCCATCACACTATGATACTCTTGGTGGGAGCAAGTATGGACTTGTCATTGTTGATGATTACTCAAGATACTCTTGGGTCTTTCTCCTTAAGTCTAAGGATGAGACCCATAGAGAGTTCATCACCTTCGCCAAGAAAGCTCAACGTACATATGAATCCGAGATCAAGGCGATTAGGACCGACAATGGCACCGAGTTCAAGAACTACACCATGCAAGAATTTGTTGATGATGAGGGCATCAAGCATGAGTTTTCAGCTCCATATACCCCTCAACAAAATGGTGTTGTTGAAAGGAAGAACCGGACTATCATTGAGATGGCAAGAACCATGTTGAGTGAATTCAACTCACCCCACAACTTTTGGGGAGAAGCCATCTCTACAGCTGTCCACTACTCCAACCGGCTCTTCCTCCGCCCCCTCCACAACAAAACTCCATATGAGCTTCTCACAGGTAACAAGCCTAATGTCATGTACATTCGTGTCTTTGGATGCAAATGTCTTGTTAAGAACAATAAAGGGAAGCTTGGTAAATTTGAAACTAGAACCATAGAGGGCATTTTTGTTGGATATGCGGAGAACTCCCACGCCTATAGATACTACAACCGGTCCACTGGGACTATTGAAGTATCTTGTGACGTGGTGTTCTTGGAGGATAATGGCTCCCAAGTGGAGCAAGTTGTTCCATGTGTTGCAGGTAATGATGATGATCCATCTAGTGCCATCAAGCATATGGGCATTGGACACATCCGGCCCATGGAAGTTCATAATGATGATCAAGGTGATGGAGTAGAAGTATCAAGCTCACCTCAAGTTGAGCCTAGCTCAACTCAAGTTGAACCATCAAGTGCAACCCAAGATTTATCCTCCACTCAAGATGAGCCACATCCCGAAGAACAAGAAGAAAGCCCTCAACCCACTGAGCAAGACCATGATGATGATCAAGAAACATCCTCAACTCATGTTCAAGCTCAAGTTGTCCCTCATGATCAAGTATTAGCAAGAGATGAATTCATTGATCATGAAGGAACCATTCGGAAGATCAAGGCTGCTACAAGGGCAAGTGACATGAAAGTAGATCAAGTCCTTGGTAGCATCTCAAGAGGAGTGGTAACTCGTAGACACCATGCATTACTTATCACTTATTGTCAACATCATGCTTTTGTGTCTAGTTTTGAGCCACTCAAGGTACATGAAGCCTTGGTTGATCCGGATTGGGTCATTGCCATGCAAGAAGAATTGGAGTGTTTCACTCGTAATGAAGTATGGTCTCTAGTTGAGAGACCCAAGGATCATCGCATCAATGTTATTGGGACCAAATGGGTATTCAAGAACAAGCAAGATGAGAATGGCATTGTCATTAGAAATAAAGCAAGGTTAGTGGCGCAAGGGTTTGCCCAAATAGAAGGTATGGATTTTGAGGATACCTTTGCGCCGGTAGCCCGTCTTGAAGCTATTCGTCTTTTGCTTGCATTTGCATCTTTCCACAATTTCAAACTATATCAAATGGATGTGAAAAGTGCATTTTTGAATGGTCCTCTAAAAGAAACCGCATATGTAGCTCAACCCCCGGGTTTCGAAGACCCATGCCGACCCAACCATGTGTATTTACTCCATAAGGCACTCTACGGTCTCAAGCAAGCTCCACGTGCTTGGTATGAGTTCCTTAGGGATTTCCTACTACAAGATGGGTTTTGCATGGGTACGGTCGATTCCACCCTTTTCACCAAGCGGGTTAAAGGGGGTGGCTTGTTTATATGTCAAATATATGTTGATGATATTATATTTGGTGGAACTAACCCCAATCATAACAAAGCTTTTGAGCTATTGATGACTAGGAAATTTGAGATGTCCATGATGGGAGAGTTGAAGTTTTTCCTAGGCTTCCAAGTGAGGCAACTTGCAAAAGGCACCTTCATCTCTCAAGAAAAGTATGTGAAGGACATGCTCAAGAAATTCAACATGACCAATGCAAGCCCAATGAAGACACCCATGCCCGTAAAGGGGCAACTTGGTTCATGTGACGGTGAGAAGGATGTGGATATAAAGGTATACCGTTCCATGATAGGATCCTTGCTCTACCTTTGTGCCTCTAGGCCGGATATCATGCTAAGTGTAGGGATGTGTGCTCGTTTTCAATCCGCTCCTAAGGAGAGCCATTTGATGGCGGTCAAACGGATTCTAAGATACCTTGTTCTCACTCCTACTCTCGGGCTATGGTATCCAAAGGGGTCAACCTTTGAACTCATTGGCTACTCGGATTCCGATTGGGCCGGTGATAAGGTTGACCGGAAGTCTACCTCCGGGGCTTGCCAATTTATTGGCCGGTCATTGGTGAGTTGGTCATCCAAGAAACAAAACTCCACCGCTTTATCCACCGCCGAAGCCGAATACATATCCGCGACATCTTGTTGCACTCAATTGTTATGGATGAAGCAAACCTTGAAAGACTATGGTGTGTCTCTTGGTACGGTGCCTCTTCTATGTGACAATGAAAGTGCAATAAAGATCGCCAATAACCCGGTTCAACATTGTCGCACCAAACATATTGACATTCGCCATCACTTCCTACGTGACCATGTTGCCAATAAGGATATTGATCTCACTCATGTGGGGACAACC
The DNA here is from genome assembly GCA_030979885.1 of Lolium multiflorum. NCBI lineage: Eukaryota > Viridiplantae > Streptophyta > Magnoliopsida > Poales > Poaceae > Lolium > Lolium multiflorum. Next base: position 210,149,044 of record CM061748.1, read on the forward strand.
TACCAATTGGCGGATATTTTCACTAAGCCTTTGGATGAAGCCCGGTTTGTAAACTTGAGAGGAGAACTTGGTATTCTTGATCCTAAAAACTTGGATTGAATAACTTCTTGCACTATATTCTTGCATTTATCTAACTATCTAGCTTAGAGGCATAACACATATGGGGATAGTCATCTTACCATGTCTTGGTATGATGCATACCCATGTGTGCAACATAAATAGACCCAATGTCATTATATGGACCCAAGCACGTCTCTTCGAGGTCACATGACATTTGCGCTTTCACATAGGGGGAGTAATCCCCCGCCCCTCATTTAGCCTCAATTGCAACTTGATTTGACTATACAAGGCTAAATGATCTTATTGCAAAAATCACTTCAAAATGACTTATGATTCTTGATTTATATTTCGAATCATGCCCATTGTTGCTATTTATATCTTGTTTGGATTTCACTCCAATGGGTATGCCTAGAGAACTTTGTGTTTCCAACCCCATGTCTATGCTCATCTCATCATCATCTATCTATCTATATGTACATGTCATCATCTGAGCATTCACACACATTTACACAAAGATAGGGGCAAAACGAGGCAAAACGAGACAAAACTGGGCAGATTTGTCCCTGGCCGGTCTCTGGCCCGGTTGGACCGGCCTCTAGGCCGGACCAGCCGGCGCCAGGTCCGGTCGACCGGGCGCCCGACCGGCTGTGCGACCTGTTATGTATTGAAGTGGATACCCCTTGGGGTCTTCTTCCCCATTATTCCCCCAACTCCCAAACCTCCATGGCCGCCGCCTCCATCACCTCCACCATGTCCTAGGACCTTCCCACCACAAGAACCCTCCCAAACTCCACCAAACCATAGATCGGGCCCCTTGGAACAACTCCACCAAAGGATTTGGTCCCTCTCAAGCTATTTTGGGAAATTTTGGAGTTCTTGGGTTTCAAGCCCTACCTAGTGTTCTTCTTGCTCTCTTGATCAAGAAGGACCATGTCTTCGGGTAATGTGCTCCCCTTTCTCCCTATTCTCTAGTCCTCCTCACACATTGCAATGTCTTGACAAGATTTGAGGAAAATTTTAGGGTTAGGGTTAGGGTTTGTAAGTCCTCATGCCTTTAGAGTGTCTCACAACACAATGCACATACTCCACTCTATTGCTATAGTCTATATTCAAGTTTATGAGTGTTTGCATGATTTTGTGGTAGAATTTCTGGGCAACTTCTTCCAAATCGACAGATCCGGTCACCAGCCCGGTCAACCGGCCCCTCAACCGGCCGGCCCGGCGTGCGGCCCGGTCAACCGGATCGGCAACCGGCTCGTCCGGTCTGTCACCCGGTTGGACCGGCCTGTGCGCCGGATCGCCCAGTTTTCGCACAACTTCGTCAAACCACTTGAATATATACTATGCTTTTTGGCTTCCCTCTTATTGATGACATGTACACTTACCCCCTGCTATCCTCGCTCTACTTGCTTATTCACAGGTGGTTCGAGTGACGATGAACGTGGTGGTCTTGCCAAGCGAGGTAGGACTGCGCCAAGGCCTCCTGGCTGCCGTACTAGCAACCGCAAGCCTCCTAAAGCACCTCAGCCTACTGACACTGGCAGCTCAGCTAGGGGAAGAAGCAAGTCATCTGCCAATAAAAGGAAAGACAAACAAGCAGCCCAAGAAGATGATGAAATAGTGCCAGATTTCAATGTTGCGGATGCAAATCGTCTTGATTGGCAGGACCTGAGGACGGTGAATCCGTATCGCTATGAGCAACGGACTTACACTGGTGGGGACAAGTTCTTCTGGACCAAGACACAAGCAGCCCTATGGGTTGGTTACTATGATAACACTCACGAGTGTATGAAGAATGGTGCTGTTGTGAAGCCCAAGGCCATCAATCCTGAAGAGCTTGCCTTGCATGAAGCCACAAAGTACCGCTTTGTGGTTCAAACCTTGAAGGGTATGGGACTATATGACCTTGTGTGCCTAAAGCCCGATGATGACCAAGAAGATCCCACCTATTGTCCCCTTCTAGTCCGTCAGTTCCATTGCACTGTCTTCTTCCATGATGATGCGGACCGCACTATGACTTGGATGACTGGCAGGGAGAAGTACTCCTGCACCTACACTCAGTTCTGTGAGGCCATGGGTTTTGAAGGTGGCCGTTCTACAGGGTACAGAATTCATACTCGGCCTAAGCTCGCAAGTGGTGACATCTCCTTCTGCTATCCCACTGGCCCCACAGCTGGACCTCCCACTATCTCTGGGATGTACTACTCATATCTTGTCCTTGCCAAGATGTTCCGTGAGAGTCTCATCAGCAAGTCAGGCGACTCTAGTGAAGTCAGGAACTATCACCTGAATCTGATGTACTATTGCCACCCTGCCAGGATAAGGAAAATTGATGGTTGTGATCTTATTCACTGTGAACTGAAGCGTGCAGTTATGGACCGCATGACTCCCAACTATGCTCAGTATGTTCAGCGGCTCATCAACCACATTGTCCCTGCTCCTCTCAACACTCGTGATGAAAGAGTCATCATGGCACCATTCAAGTTCCCTGCTCCGGAAGGTCGCCCGGAAGTCCCTTCCATGATGCCCGCCAATGAGCGCCGTTCCAAGGAACACCATGATCCTGCAGCTAGCTCTAGCTACTCCCGGCGCCCCAAGCACGGTGCCGCTCGCTTCTTCTCCAGCATGTGGCAAATGTGCAAGAACACAAATGATGTTGCACATCAGAGTCTTGCTTTGAACCAGGAGACCAGGAGGCGACAGAACGAGTTCATGGCTACTAGGAATGTCCCTGTTCCTCCTCCTGGACCTGAGTTGGCGCCTGTGGTTGCACCTCAGTGGGAGATGCCTCCCCTCACCGATGAGATGATCCAGAACTTCGACTTCTCCATGTATGCTCATGGTGGCCTTCCTCCTAGGACTGCTCGTGCTCCTACTCCTCCTGCTGATGATGGTGATGGTGATGGTGATGAGGATGAAGGTGATGCGGCTGCGCGTGATGATGACGAGAGCTCCTACTCCACCGGGCATGAGTTCTATTGATGGGTGCGATAGCATCTCTCCTCTTTTCTTCGCCTTTTTGGTGTTCCGATGCCAAAGGGGGAGAAGAGAGTAGAGTCTAGGACCACGGGGTACTTTGGTTGTCACAAGCCATGGGTGTTGCTTTATTTGATTCTTATATGGCTTGTGCTTATTTGCTTTGATTTCTCAAGAACCATTTGGATTTGCTACTTCGAATAATTCGTGTATGGACGAATATTATGTGTGCTACTCTATGTTAGGATGATTATGTGTGCTATGCTTACATATATGCTTATATATCTTGACATGCACATCTCCATACCATGCTTGTTTCCTAAAGATATTGGGGGAGCTTCTCATGTTCCACAAATGGTGCACTTTGCATTCAAACGCAAATTCTCCAAGTGCATACATTATGGGGGAGCTGTCGTAATATCTTATATGGAATCAAGGTTTAAAGCTTATCATAATATCTCTATATGACTCTAGCTCGGTTTGTCATCGTATACCAAAAAGGGGGAGATTGTAAGGGTATTTTACCCTTATCCATTATTTTGGTAACAATGACACCGTGCTAGAGTATTTGGCCTAATATGTTTATAAGGATAATCTCAGGTATTAGGCAAAGAGGCATAAATGGTGTATCAAAGGAACAAGAAGGCTAAAGGAGACCCCCCACTTCAACAACAATCAAAAAGAGGTCTACAGCAGAAATCCGGTCTGCAGCCCGGTCCAACCGGTCCACAACCGGCCAGTCCGGCGTGCTGCCCGGTCAACCGGTCGCCAACCGGGCGCCAACCGGCGACCCAAAGATGGTCCGGCCCCGCCCGGTCAGCCGGCCTACAGACCGGCGGGTCCGGCGCACAGTCCGGTCGGCCGGTCGCCAACCGCCAACCGGGCGCCAACCGGAGGAGCCCCTGGACGACGAAAAGAAGCTCCGGTCCCTTGTCCGGTCCGACCGGCCTCTGCACCGGGCAGTCCGGTCCCTGGTCCGGTTGACCGGGTTTGTCGAAGAAAAGCTGAGGTGGCAAGTGGCCAACGGCCATATTTCGAAGAACACTATAAATAGCCCTTCTCCTACCTCTAGACAGTTAGGCACTACACTACAAGCTGTTCTTGAGCTCCTTCTCTCATACTCCATTATTAGAAACACCAAAAGCCTCAGATCTCCCTCCTCCTCCACCCAAACTCAAATCCCTCCGGGGAATCGTTAGAGGAGGACCCGATCTACCGTTCTACCAAGCCAAATCTCATTCCCCGTTGTATTCATCAAGAAGCTTGCTTCCTAGGGTTCTGATACGTCTCCAACGTATCGATAATTTCTTATGTTCCATGCTACTTTATTGATGATACCTACATGTTTTATGCACATTATATGTCATATTTATGCATTTTCGGAACTAACCTATTAACAAGATGCCGAGCCAGTTCTGTTTTCTGCTGTTTTTGGTTTCAGAAATCCTAGTAAGGAAATATTCTCGGAATTGGACGAAATCTTCGCCCGGGTCCTATTTTTGCACGGAGCTTCCGAAGACCGAAGAGATAACGAAGTGGGGCGACGGCGCCGCCACCATAGGGCCGCGCGGCCAGAGGGGGCCCGCGCCGCCCTATGGTGTGGGCCCTCGTCAGCCCCCGACCTACCCTTCCGCCTACTTAAAGCCTCCGTCGCGAAAACCCCCCGAGAGCCACGATACGGAAAACCTTCCGAGACGCCGCCGCCGCGAATCCCATCTCGGGGGATTCAGGAGATCGCCTCCGGCACCCTGCCGGAGAGGGGATCTCCCGGAGGACTCTTCATCGCCATGATCGCCTCCGGAGTGATGAGTGAGTAGTTCACCCCTGGACCATGGGTCCATAGCAGTAGCTAGATGGTCGTCTTCTCCTTGTTGTGCTTCATTGTTGGATCTTGTGAGCTGCCTAACATGATCAAGATCATCTATATGTAATTCTATATGTTGTGTTTGTCGGGATCCGATGGATAGAGAATACCATGTTATGGTGATTATCAATCTATTGTTTATGTGTTGTTTATGATCTTGCATGCTCTCCGTTATTAGTAGAGGCTCTGGCCAAGTTTGTACTCTTAACTCCAAGAGGGAGTATTTATGCTCGATAGTGGGTTCATGCCTTCATTGACACTGGGGGACAGAAAGTTCTAAGGTTGTGATGTGCTGTTGCCACTAGGGATAAAACATTGATTCTATGTCTAAGGATGTAGTTGTCGATTACATTACGCACCATACTTAATGCAATTGTCTGTTGCTTAGCAACTTAATACTGAATGGGGTTCGGATGATAACCTGAAGGTGGACTTTTTAGGCATAGATGCGGTTGGATGGCGGTCTATGTACTTTGTCGTAATGCCCGGATTAAATCTCACTATATTTATCATATCATGTATATGCATTGTTATGCCCTTCTCTATTTGTCAATTGCCCGACTGTAATTTGTTCACCCAACATGCTTTTATCTTATGGGAGAGACACCTCTAGTGAACTGTGGACCCCGGTCCTATTCTTTACATAGCATACAATCTATTTGTGTTTTACTGTTTTCTTGCAAACAATCATCTTCCACTCGATATGCTTAATCCTTTGTTACAGCAAGCCGGTGAGATTGACAACCTCACTGTTTCGTTGGGGCAAAGTACTTTGGTTTTGTTGTGCAGATTCCACGTTGGCGCCGGAATCCCTGTTGTTGCGCCGCATCACATTTCGCCACCATCAACCTTCAACGTGCTTCTTGGCTCCTCCTGGTTCGATTAAACCTTGGTTTCTTTCTGAGGGAAAACTTGCTACTGTGCGCATCATACCTTCCTCTTGGGGTTCCCAACGAACGTGTGAGTTACACGCCATCAAGCTCTTTTTCTGGCGCCGTTGCCGGGGAGATCAAGACACGCTGCAAGGGGAGTCTCCACTTCTCAATCTCTTTACATTGTTTTTGTCTTGCTTTATTTTATTTACTACTTTGTTTGCTGCACCTAAACAAAACACAAAAAATTAGTTGCTAGTTTTACTTTATTTATTGTCTTACTCTCTATATCAAAAACACAAAAAAATTAGTTACTTGCATTTACTTTATCTAGTTTGTTTTATTTACCGTTGCTAAAATGAATACTCCTGAAAATACTAAGTTGTGTGACTTCACAAATGCAAATAATAATGATTTCCTATGCACACCTATTGCTCCACCTGCTACTACAGCAGAATTCTTTGAAATTAAACCTGCTTTACTGAATTTGGTTATGAGAGATCAATTTTCTGGTGTTAGTTCTGATGATGCTGCTGCCCATCTCAATAATTTTGTTGAACTTTGTGAAATGCAAAAGTATAAAGATGTAGATGGTGATATTATTAAATTGAAAGTATTTCCTTTCTCATTAAGAGGAAGAGCTAAAGATTGGTTGCTATCTTTGCCTAAGAATAGTATTGATTCATGGACTAAATGTAAGGATGCTTTTATTGGTAGATATTATCCTCCCGCTAAAATTATATCTTTGAGAAGTAGCATAATGAATTTTAAGCAATTAGATACTGAACATGTTGCTCAAGCATGGGAGAGAATGAAAACTTTGGTAAAGAATTGCCCAACCCATGGACTGACTACTTGGATGATCATCCAAACCTTCTATGCAGGACTAAATTTTTCTTCGCGGAATTTATTGGATTCAGCTGCTGGAGGTACCTTTATGTCCATCACATTGGGGGCGGCTACAAAACTTCTTGATGATATGATGATAAATTACTCTGAATGGCACACGGAAAGAGCTCCACAAGGTAAGAAGGTAAATTCTGTTGAAGAAACCTCTTCCTTGAGTGATAAGATTGATGTGATTATGTCTATGCTTGTGAATGGTAGATCTAATGTGGATCCAAATAATGTTCCTTTAGCTTCATTGGTTGCTCAAGAAGAAAATGTTGATGTGAATTTCATTAAAAATAATAATTTCAACAACAATGCTTATAGGAACAACTCTGGTAATAACTATAGGCCATATCCTTCTGCTAATGGTAATGGTTATGGTAATTCTTATGGGAATTCTTACAATAATAATAGGAGTGTACCCTCTGGTCTTGAAGCTATGCTTAAAGAATTTATTAGTACACAAACTGCTTTTAACAAATCTGTTGAGGAAAAGCTTGATAAAATTGATACTATTGCTTCTAGAGTTGATAGACTTGCCTCTGATGTTAATCTTTTAAAATTGAAAGTTATGCCTAATAATGATATTGATAATAAGATTACTACTACAGCAAATGCCATCCAAGTTAGAATTAATGAGAATATAAGATTAATGGCTGAATTGCGTGCTAGGTGGGATAGAGAAGAAAATGAAAAACTAGCTAAAGAGAATAATGTAGCTAAAGTTTGGACTATTACCACCACTAGTAATGCTAATTCTTCACATGTTGCTGCACCTCCTACTATCAATGGTAAAATAATTGGTGTTGGCAATGTTTCTACTCCTAGTGCAAAGCGAACAAAACTGCCTGAAATTGCTAAAACTGCTGAAACTGCTTGTGATAAAACTGCTGAAATTTTTTCCAACCTTGGGAACAATGATCCCATTGCTGTAGCTCATAATGATTTAGACTTTGATGATTGCCACATCTCTGAAGTTATAAAGTTCTTACAAAAACTTGCTAAAAGTCCTAATGCTAGTGCTATAAATTTAGCCTTTACAAAACATATTACAAATGCTCTCATAAAAGCTAGAGAAGAGAAACTAAAACTTGAAACTTCTATTCCTAGAAAGTTAGAAGATGGTTGGGAGCCCATCATTAAAATGAAATTCAATGACTTTGAATGTAATGCTCTATGTGATCTTGGTGCAAGTATTTCTGTTATGCCTAAAAAGATTTATGATATGCTTGACTTGCCACCATTGAAGAATTGTTATTTGGATGTTAATCTTGCCGATAATGTTAAAAAGAAACCTTTGGGGAGGATTGATAATGTGCACATTACGGTTAACAATAACCTTGTCCCCGTTGATTTTGTTGTCTTGGATATCGAATGCAATGCATCTTGTCCTATTGTATTGGGAAGACCTTTTCTTCGAACCGTTGGTGCTGTTATTGATATGAGGGAAGGTAATATTAAATATCAATTTCCTCTCAAGAAAGGTATGGAACACTTCCCTAGAAAGAGAATGAAGTTGCCTTTTGATTCTATTATTAGAACAAGTTATGATGTTGATGCTTCTACTCTTGATGTTACTTGATTTGCACTTTCTGCGCCTAGCTGAAAGGCGTTAAAGAAAAGCGCTTATGGGAGACAACCCATGTTTTTACTACAGAAATTTTTTGTTTTATATTTGAGTCTTGGAAGTTGTTTACTACTGTAGCAACCTCTCCTTATCATGTTTTTGTGCCAAGTAAAGTTTCTATGTCAAAGTTGATGTTATATTTGGGATCGCTGCGCAGAAACAGCATTGCTGTCTGTCACGAATCTGGGCACAGGCCTCTGTAGAAAATTCGAAAAAATCTGCCAATTTACGAGCGTGATCCTCAGATATGTACGCAACTTTCATTAGTTTTGAGTTTTTCCATTTGAGCAAGTCTGGTGCCAGCTTTAAATTCGTCTTTACGGACTGTTCTGTTTTTGACAGATTCTGCCTTTTATTTCGCATTGCCTCTTTTGCTATGTTGGATTTATTTCTTTGATCCATTAATGTCCAGTAGCTTTATGCAATGTCCAGAAGTGAAAATAATGTTTGTGTCACCTCTGAACATGTGAATTATTAATTGTGCACTAACCCTCTAATGAGTTTGCTTGAAGTTTGGTGTGAAGGAAGTTTTCAAGGGTCAAGAGAGGAGTATGATATACTATGATCAAGAGGAGTGAAAGCTCTAAGCTTGGGGATGCCCCGTGGTTCACCCCTGCATATTTTAAGAAGACTCAAGCGTCTAAGCTTGGGTATGCCCAAGGCATCCCCTTCTTCATCGACAACATCATCAGGTTCCTCCCCTGAAACTATATTTTTATTCAATCACATCTTGTGTTCTTTACTTGGAGCGTCGGTTTGTTTTTGTTTTTGTTTTTGTTTGAATAAAATGGATCCTAGCATTCACTTTGTGGGAGAGAGACACGCTCCGCTGTTGCATATGGACAAATATGTCCTTAGGCTTTACTCATAATGTTCAAGGCGAAGTTTCTTCTTCGTTAAATTGTTATATGGTTGGAATTGGAAAATGCTACATGTAGTAATTCTAAAATGTCTTGGATAATGTGATACTTGGCAATTGTTGTGCTCATGATTAAGCTCTTGCATCATATGCTTTGCACCCATTAATGAAGAAATACATAGAGCTTGCTAAAATTTGATTTGCATATTTGGTCTCTCTAAGGTCTAGATAATATCTAGTATTGAGTTTTGAACAACAAGGAAGACGGTGTAGAGTCTTATAATGTTTACAATATGTCTTTTATGTGAGTTTTGCTGCACCGGTTCATCCTTGAGTTTGCTTCAAATAACCTTGCTAGCCTAAACCTTGTATCGAGAGGGAATACTTCTCATGCATCCAAAATCCTTGATCCAACTACTATGCCATTTGTGTCCACCATACCTACCTACTACATGGTATTTCTCCGCCATTCCAAAGTAAATTGCTTGAGTGCTACCTTTAAAATTCCATCATTCACCTTTGCAATATATAGCTCATGGGACAAAATAGCCTTAAAAACTATCGTACTATTGAATATGTACTTATGCACTTTATCTTTTATTAAGTTGCTTGTTGTGCGATAACCATGCTTCTGGGGAACGCCATCAACTATTGTTGAATATCATGTGAGTTGCTATGCATGTCCGTCTTGTCCGAAGGATCTATCATTTTAGTGGTTGGAGCATGCAAAATTGTTAGAGAAGAACATTGGGCCGCTAACTAAAGCCATGAATCATGGTGGAAGTTTCAGTTTTGGACATATATCCTCAATCTCATATGAGAATAATAATCATTGCTACATGCTTATGCATTTAAGAGGAGTCCATTATCTGTTGTCCATGTTGTCCCGGTATGGATGTCTAAGTTGAGAATAATCAAAAGCGAGAAATCCAAAATGCGAGCATTCTCCTTAGACCTTTGTACAGGCGGCATGGAGGTACCCCTTTGTGACACTTGGTTGAAACATGGCATGCAAAGATCCGGTAGTCCAAGCTAAGTAGGACGAGGTGCGGACACTATTAGTATACTATGCATGAGGCTTGCAACTTGTAAGATATAATTTACATAACTCATATGCTTTACTACTACCGTTGACAAAATTGTTTCATGTTTTCAAAATAAAAGCTCTAGCACAAATACAACAATCGATGCTTTCCTCTTTGAAGGACCTTTCTTTTACTTTTATTGTTGAGTCAGTTTACCTATCTCCCTCCACCTTAAGAAGCAAACACTTGTGTGAACTGTGCATTGATTCCTACATACTTGCATATTGCACTTGTTATATTACTTTATGTTGACAATATCCATGAGATATACATGTTATAAGTTGAAAGCAACCGCTGAAACTTAATCTTCCTTTGTGTTGCTTCAACACCTTTACTTTGATTTATTGCTTTATGAGTTAACTCTTATGCAAGACTTATTGATGCTTGTCTTGAAGTACTATTCATGAAAAGTCTTTGTCATATGATTCACTTGTTTACTCATGTCATTACTTTTGTTTTGATCGCTGCATTCATTACATATGTTTACAAATAGTATGATCAAGATTATAATGGCATGTCACTTCAGAAATTATCTTTGTTATCGTTTTACCTGCTCGGGACGAGCAGAACTAAGCTTGGGGATGCTGATACGTCTCCAACGTATCGATAATTTCTTATGTTCCATGCTACTTTATTGATGATACCTACATGTTTTATGCACATTATATGTCATATTTATGCATTTTCGGAACTAACCTATTAACAAGATGCCGAAGAGCCAGTTGCTGTTTTCTGCTGTTTTTTGTTTCAGAAATCCTAGTAAGGAAATATTCTCGGAATTGGACGAAATCTTCGCCCAGGGTCCTATTTTTGCACGGAGCTTCCAGAAGACCGAAGAGATAACGAAGTGGGGCGACGAGGCGCCGCCACCATAGGGCCGCGCGAGGGGGCCCGCGCCGCCCTATGGTGTGGGCCCCTCGTCAGCCCCCTGACCTACCCTTCCGCCTACTTAAAGCCTCCGTTTTGTTGTGCAGATTCCACGTTGGCGCCGGAATCCCTGTTGTTGCGCCGCATCACATTTCGCCACCATCAACCTTCAACGTGCTTCTTGGCTCCTCCTGGTTCGATTAAACCTTGGTTTCTTTCTGAGGGAAAACTTGCTACTGTGCGCATCATACCTTCCTCTTGGGGTTCCCAACGAACGTGTGAGTTCCTAGGGTTCCTTGGAAACCCTAGGTGGGCAAGAGGAGTCCGGAAGCATCCGGGCTGTGGATTTGCTCCGGGCAAGATTGTGAAGGTTTGGAGGCTACCTCAAAGTCTACCACAAGTGAGAGAGCTATTCCTTCGTGGGATAGGCTCCGGAGAATAGGGTGAGCCTTCGTGGCGTGGGGAATCCTTCGTGGGACCTCCACTCCTCCAAACGTGACGTACCTTGTTGCAAAGCAAGGGAACACGAGAATACATCCTCGTCTCCGCGTGCTATCGGTTATCTCTAACCGAACTCCTTACTTGTGATTTAACTGCCTGTGAGAGCCTTCGTGCTCGAGTTAGTTGTATCCTCATATAGGTTGCTTCACCTAGTTTGCATTAGGCTCACCTTTATATTCCGCAAAGCCTAATATTGCAAAGAAAGAATTAAAATCTGTAGAAACCTATTCACCCCCTCTAGGTTTACCATCTCTATACTTTGGTTGTCTTCTCCTCTTGTGCTATCATGTTTAGATCTTGTGAGCTGCCTAACATGATCAAGATCATCTATTTGTAATGCTACATGTTGTGTTTGGTGGGATCCGATGAATATGGAATACTATGTCAAGTTGATTATTGATCTATCATATATGTGTTGTTTATGTTCTTGCATGCTCTCCGTTGCTAGTAGAGGCTCTGGCCAAGTTGATACTTGTAACTCCAAGATGGAGTATTTATGCTTGATAGTGGGTTCATGCCAGTGACAGAAAGTTCTAAGGTTGTGGATGTGCTGTTGCTACTAGGGATAAAACATCGATGCTTTGTCTAAGGATATTTGTGTTGATTACATTACGCACCATACTTAATGCAATTGTCTGTTGTTTGCAACTTAATACTGGAAGGGGTGCGGATGCTAACCTGAAGGTGGACTTTTTAGGCATAGATGCATGCTGGATGGCGGTCTATGTTCTTTGTCGTAATGCCTTGATTAAATCTCATAGTGATCATCATGATATGTATATGAATCTTTATTTGTCAATTGCCCACCTGTAATTTGTTCACCCAACATGCTATTTATCTTATTGGAGAGACACCACTAGTGAACTGTGGACCCCGGTCCATTTTTTTACATCTTAAATACAATCTACTGCAATCTGTTCTCTGTTGTTCTTCGCAAACAAACATCATTCTCCACACCATACGTTTAATCCTTTGTTTTCAGCAAGCCGGTGAGATTGACAACCTCACTGTTACGTTGGGCAAAGTATTTTGATTGTGTTGTGCAGGTTCCACGTTGGCGCCGGAATCCCTGGTGTTGCGCCGCACTACACTCCTTCACCAACAACCTTCACGTGGCCTTCATCTCCTACTGGTTCGATAAACCTTGGTTTCATACTGAGGGAAACTTGCTGCTATACGCATCACACCTTTCACTTGGGGTTCCCAACGGACGTGTGCTTCACGCGTTATCAAGCTAAATTTCTGGCGCCGTTGCCGGGGAGATCAAGACACGCTGCAAGGGGAGTCTCTCACATCCAATCTCTTTACTTTGTTTATTGTCTTGCTTTACTTTATTTTATTTTCTGTCTTGTTTGCTTTATATCAAAAACACAAAAAAATTAGTTGCTTTACTTTACTTTATTTTCTGTCTTGCTTTCTCTATATCAAAAACACACAAAAAATTAGTTACTTGTTTTTACTTTATTCTGTTTGCTTAGTTTACTTTTACTACTGTTAAATGAATACTCCTGAAAATACTAAGTTGTGTGATTTCACTAGCACAAATAATAATGATTTTATAAGTACTCCTATTGCTCCACCTGCTACTACAGCAGAATTTTATGAAATTAAACCTGCTTTACTGAATCTTGTTATGAGAGAGCAATTTTCTGGTGTTAGTAATGATGATGTTGCTGCCCATCTTAATAATTTTGTTGAACTTTGTGAAATGCAAAAGTATAAGGATATAGATGGTGATATTATAAAACTGAAATTGTTTCCTTTCTCCTTAAGAGGAAGAGCTAAAGATTGGTTGCTATCTTTGCCTAAGAATAGTATTGATTCATGGACTAAATGTAAAGATGCTTTTATTAGTAAATATTATCCTCCTGCTAAGATTATATCTTTGAGAAGTAGCATTATGAATTTTAAGCAATTGGATAATGAACATGTTGCTCAAGCATGGGAGAGAATGAAATCTTTGGTAAAGAATTGCCCTACCCATGGACTAACTACTTGGATGATCATCCAAACCTTTTATGCAGGATTGAATTTTTCCTCGAGGAACCTATTGGATTCAGCTGCTGGAGGTACTTTTATGTCCATCACTTTGGGTGCTGCAACAAAGCTTCTTGATGATATGATGATCAATTACTCTGAATGGCATACTGAAAGAACTCCTCAAGGTAAGAAGGTAAATTCTGTTGAAGAAACCTCTTCTTTGAGTGATAAGATTGATGTTATTATGTCTATGCTTGTTAATGGTAGATCTCATGTTGATCCTAATAATGTTCCTTTAGCTTCATTGGTTGCTCAAGAAGAGCATGTTGATGTGAATTTCATTAAGAATAATAATTTCAACAACAATGCTTATAGGAATAATTATGGTAACAACAACTATAGGCCATATCCTTCTAATAATGGTAGTGGTTATGGTAATTCCTATGGTAATTCTTACAACAATAATAAGAGTGTACCCTCTGGTCTTGAAGTCATGCTTAAAGAATTTATTAGTACACAAACTGCTTTTAATAAAACTGTTGAGGAAAAGCTTGGTAAAATTGATGTTCTTGCTTCTAAGGTTGATAGTCTTGCTCTTGATGTTGATCTTTTAAAACTGAAAGTTATGCCTGATGAAGTTAAAGATACTAAGTTTGCTAAAACAAATGCTATCCAAGTTCAAATTAATGATAATATTAGAATGTTGGCTGAATTGCATGCTAGGTGGGATAGAGAAGAAAAAGAAAAACTTGCTAAAGAGAATAATGTAGCTAAAGTTTGGACTATTACCACCACTAGTAATGTTGATTCTTCACATGTTGCTAAACCTCCTACTATCAATGGTAAAATAATTGGTGTTGGCAATGTTTCTACTCCTAGTACAAAGCGTGCAAAATTGCCTGAAACTGCTGAAACTGTTTGTGATAATAGTGCTAAAAAAATTCAGAATGTTGTAGATCATAATGGTTTAGATTTTTATGATTGTCATATCTCTGAAGTTATTAAGTTCTTACAAAAACTTGCTATAAGTCCTAATGCTAGTGCTATAAATTTAGCCTTTACAAAACATATTACAAATGCTCTCATTAAAGCTAGGGAAGAGAAATTAAAACTTGAAGCTTCTATTCCTAGGAAGTTGGAAGATGGTTGGGAGCCCATCATTAAGATGAAATTCAATGATTTTGATTGTAATGCTTTATGTGATCTTGGTGCAAGTATTTCTGTTATGCCTAAGAAAATTTATGATATGCTTGACTTGCCACCATTGAAAAATTGTTATTTGGATGTTAATCTTGCTGATAATTCTATAAAGAAACCTTTGGGGAGGATTGATAATGTTCGCATTACGGTTAACAATAACCTTGTCCCCGTTGATTTTGTTGTCTTGGATATTGAATGCAATGCATCTTGTCCTATTGTTTTGGGAAGACCCTTTCTTCGAACTGTTGGAGCTATTATTGATATGAAAGAAGGAAATATTAAGTATCAATTTCCTCTCAAGAAAGGTATGGAACACTTCCCTAGAAAGAGAATGAAGTTGTCTTTTGATTCTATTATTAGAACAAATTATGATGTTGATGCTTCTTCTCTTGATGTTACTTGATTTGCACTTTCTGCGCCTAGCTGAAAGGCGTTAAAGAAAAGCACTTCTTGGGAGATAACCCATGATTTTATTTTTACTACAGTTTTGTTGAGTCTTGGAAGTTGTTACTACTGTAGCAACCTCTCCTTATCATATTTTTGTGCCAAGTAAAGTCTCTGATAGAAGGTTGATACTAGATTTGGATTTCTGCGCAGAAACAGATTTTCTGTCTGTCACGAATTCGCGTCCTTCTCTCTGTAGAAGAATCAAAAAAATCTGCCAATTTACGTGCGTGATCCTCAGATATGTACGCAACTTTCATTAGTTATGAGTTTTTCCATCTGAGCAAGTTAAGTGCCTCAGAAAAATTCGTCTTTACGGACTATTCTGTTTTGACAGATTCTGCCTTTTATTTCGCATTGCCTCTTTTGCTATGTTGAATGGATTTCTTTGTTCCATTAACTTTCAGTAGCCTTGGGTAATGTCCAGAAGTGTTAAGAATGATTATGTCACCTCTGAATATGTGAATTTTTGATTATGCACTAGCCCTCTAATGAGTTTGCTTAAAGTTTGGTGTGGAGGAAGTTTTCAAGGGTCAAGAGAAGAGGATGATACAACATGATCAAGAAGAGTGAAAAGTCTAAGCTTGGGGATGCCCCGTGGTTCATCCCTGCATATTTCAAGAAGACTCAAGCATCTAAGCTTGGGGATGCCCAAGGAATCCCCTTCTTCATCGACAACTTATCAGGTCACTTCTAGTGAAACTATATTTTTATTCCGTCACATCTTATGTTCTTTACTTGGAGCGTCTTTTTGCTTTTGTTTTTTGTTTTTGTTTGAATAAATTTGGATCCCACAATCCTTGTATTGGAGATAGACACGCTCCACTTTTTCATTTGAACACTTGTGTTCTTAGTTTTGCTTTAATGTTCATGGCGAAGGCTGAAAACTGCTTCGTTAATTGCTATTTGGTTGGAATCAGAAAATGCTTCATATGGTCTTGAATAATTTGATACTTGGCAATTGTTTTGAGCTCTCATAGATCATGTTTAAGCTCTTGCATCATGTAGTTTAAATCTATTAGTGGAGAACTACTTTAGAGCTTGTTGAAATTTGGTTTGCATGATTGGTCTCTCTAAGGTCTAGATATTTTCTGGTAAAAGTGTTTGAACAACAAGGAAGACAGTGTAGAGTCTTATAATGCTTGCAATATGTTCTTGTGTAAGTTTTGTTGTACCTGTTCATACTTGTGTTTGCTTCAAACAACCTTGCTAGCCAAGCCTTGTACTGAGAGGAAATGCTTCTCGTGCATCCAAACATCTTGAGCCAAAACCCATGCCATTTGTGTCCACCATAACTACCTGCTATGTGGTATTTTTCTGCCATTCCAAATTAAATTACTTGAGTGCTACCTTTAAAATTTCATTCCTTTGTCTTTACAATATATAGCTCATGGGAAAATAGCTTAAAAACTATTGTGGTGATGAATATGTTGCTATGTATCTTAGTTCTTATAAGTTGCTTGTTGAGCGGTAACCATGTTTCTGGGGACGCCATCAACTTTTTACACCTTTGTTGAATATCATGTGAGTTGCTATGCATGTTCGTCTTGTCTGAAGTAAGGGTGATTTATCATGATTAAATGGTTTGAGTATGCATATTGTTAGAGAAGAACATTGGGCCGCTAACCAAAGCCATGTATCATGGTGGAAGTTTTCAGTTTGGACATTAATCCTCAATCTCTTATGAGAATATTATATGTTGTTGAATGCTTATGCATTAAAGAGGAGTCCATTATCTGTTTTCTATGTTGTCCCGGTATGGATGTCCTTAGTTGAGATCTATCAAAAATGAGAAATCAAATGCGATTTATCTCCTTGGACCTTTGTACAGGCGGCATAGAGGTACCCCTTTGTGACGCTTGGTTGAAACATATGTTATGCAATGATAATCTATGTAAATCCAAGCTAATTAGGACAAGTTGCGAACACTATTGGCATTCGATACATGAGGCTTGCAACTTGTAGGAGGTTTTATGCATAACACATATGAATTATTACTACCGTTGACAAAATTGTTTCTATGTTTTCAAAATAAAAGCTCTAGCACAAAAATAGTAATCCATGCTTCCCTCTGCGAAGGGCCTTTCTTTTACTTTATGTTGAGTCAGTTTACCTACTTCTTTCTATCTTAGAAGCAAACACTTGTGTCAACTGTGTGCATTGATTCTTACATGTTTACTTATTGCACTTGTTATATTACTTTATGTTGACAATTATCCATGAGATATACATGTTACAAGTTGAAAGCAATTGTTGAAACTTAATCATCCTTTGTGTTGCTTCGAAACCTCTTACTTTGAATCTATTGCTTTATGAGTTAGCTCTTATGCAAGTCTTTTTGATACTTGTCTTGAAAGTACTATTCATGAAAAGTTTTGCTATATGATTCAGTTGTTTAGTCATTATCTTTTTGTTAGCAATCTATTGCTTCGAATCACTCCATTCATCTCATATGCTTTACAATAATGTTGATCAAGATTATGTTGGTAGCATGTCACTTCAGAAATTATTGTTTTTATCGTTTACCTACTCGAGGGCGAGTAGGAACTAAGCTTGGGGATGCTTGATACGTCTCCAACGTATCTATAATTTCTTATGTTCCATGCTAGTTTTATGACAATACCTACATGTTTTGTTCACACTTTATGATGTTTTGATGCATTTTCCGGCACTAACCTATTAACAAGATGCCGAAGCGCTTCCTGTTTTCTGCTGTCTTTGGTTTCGAAATCCTACACAGGAAATATTCTCGAATTGGACGAAACAAAAGCCCACGGTCTTATTTTTCCACGGAGCTTCAGAAGACCGAAGAGGAGACGGAGAGGGGCCACGAGGCGCCCTAACCATAGGCGGAGCGGCCAAGGAGGGGCCGCGCCACCCTATGGGGTGGGCCCTCGAGCCTCCTCCGACTCGCCCTTCGCCTACTTAAAATCTCCGTCGCGAAAACCCTAGTACCGAGAGCCACGATACGAAAAAGTTCCGAGACGCCGCCACCGCCAATCCCATCTCGGGGGATTCGGGGATCGCCTCCGCCTGGAGAGGGGAATCATCACCGGAGGGCTCTACATCACCATGCCCGCCTCCGGACTGATGCGTGGGTAGTTCATCCTTGGACTATGGGTCCATAGCAGTAGCTAGATGGTTGTCTTCTCCTCTTGTGCTATCATGTTTAGATCTTGTGAGCTGCCTAACATGATCAAGATCATCTATTTGTAATGCTACATGTTGTGTTTGGTGGGATCCGATGAATATGGAATACTATGTCAAGTTGATTATTGATCTATCATATATGTGTTGTTTATGTTCTTGCATGCTCTCCGTTGCTAGTAGAGGCTCTGGCCAAGTTGATACTTGTAACTCCAAGAGGGAGTATTTATGCTCGATAGTGGGTTCATGCCTCCATTGAATCTGGGACAGTGACAGAAAGTTCTAAGGTTGTGGATGTGTTGTTGCCACTAGGGATAAAACATCGATGCTTTGTCTAAGGATATTTGTGTTGATTACATTACGCACCATACTTAATGCAATTATCTGTT
Source organism: Lolium multiflorum (assembly GCA_030979885.1). Lineage (NCBI taxonomy): Eukaryota > Viridiplantae > Streptophyta > Magnoliopsida > Poales > Poaceae > Lolium > Lolium multiflorum. Next base: position 210,167,806 of record CM061748.1, read on the forward strand.
GTTTGCAACTTAATACTGGAAGGGGTGCGGATGCTAACCCGAAGGTGGACTTTTTAGGCATAGATGCATGCTGGATGGCGGTCTATGTTCTTTGTCGTAATGCCCTGATTAAATCTCATAGTGATCATCATGATATGTATATGAATCTTTATTTGTCAATTGCCCACCTGTAATTTGTTCACCCAACATGCTATTTATCTTATTGGAGAGACACCGCTAGTGAACTGTGGACCCCAGTCCATTCTTTTACATCTGAAATACAATCTACTGCAATCTCTGTTCTCTGTTGTTCTTCGCAAACAAACATCATTCTCCACACCATACGTTTAATCCTTTGTTTTCAGCAAGCCGGTGAGATTGACAACCTGATACGTCTCCGACGTATCGATAATTTCTTATGTTCCATGCTACATTATTGATGATATCTACATGTTTTATACACATTATATGTCGTATTTACGCATTTTCTGGCACTAACCTATTAACAAGATGCCGAAGAGCCAGTTGCTGTTTTCTGCTGTTTTTGGTTTCAGAAATCCTAGTAAGGAAATATTCTCGGAATTGGACGAAATCAACGCCCAGGGTCCTATTTTTGCACGAAGCTTCAGAAGACCGAGGGGAAAGGAAGTGGGGCCACGAGGCGCCGCCACAACAGGGCGGCGCGGCCCAGGCCCTGGCCGCGCGGCCTGGTGTGTGGGACCCTCGTGTGGCCCCCCGTGTTGCCCTTCCGCCTACTTAAAGTCTTCGTCGCGAAATCCTCTACCGAGAGCCACGATACGGAAAACCTTCCGGAGACGCCGCCGCCGCCAATCCCATCTCGGGGGATTCAGGAGATCGCCTCCGGCACCCTGCCGGAGAGGGGAATCATCTCCCGGAGGACTCTTCATCGCCATGATCGCCTCCGGAGTGATGAGTGAGTAGTTCACCCCTGGACTATGGGTCCATAGCAGTAGCTAGATGGTCGTCTTCTCCTTATGTGCTTCATTGTTGGATCTTGTGAGCTGCCTAACATGATCAAGATCATCTATCTGTAATACTATATGTTGTGTTTGTCGGGATCCGATGGATAGAGAATACTATGTTATGGTGATTATCAATCTATTACCTATGTGTTGTTTATGATCTTGCATGCTCTCCGTTATTAGTAGAGGCTCTGGCCAAGTTTTTGCTCTTAACTCCAAGAGGGAGTATTTATGCTCGATAGTGGGTTCATGCCTCCATTAAATCTGGGACAGTGACAGAAAGTTCTAAGGTTGTGGATGTGTTGTTGCCACTAGGGATAAAACATTGATGCTATGTCTAAGGATGTAGTTGTTGATTACATTACGCACCATACTTAATGCAATTGTCTGTTGCTTGCAACTTAATACTGGAAGGGGTTCGGATGATAACCTGAAGGTGGACTTTTTAGGCATAGATGCATGTTGGATGGCGGTCTATGTACTTTGTCGTAATGCCCAATTAAATCTCACTATATTTATCATATCATGTATGTGCATTGTTATGCCCTCTCTATTTGTCAATTGCCCGACTGTAATTTGTTCACCCAACATGCTTTTATCTTATGGGAGAGACACCTCTAGTGAACTGTGGACCCCGGTCCTATTCTTTACATAGCATACAATCTACTGCAATACTTGTTCTTTACTTTTCTTCGCAAACAATCATCTTCCACACAATACGGTTAATCCTTTGTTACAGCAAGCCGGTGAGATTGACAACCTCACTGTTTCGTTGGGGCAAAGTACTTTGGTTGTGTTGTGCAGGTTCCATGTTGGCGCCGGAATCCCTGGTGTTGCGCCGCATCACATTTCGCCACCATCAACCTTCAACGTGCTTCTTGACTCCTACTGGTCCGATTAAACCTTGGTTTCTTACTGAGGGAAACTTGCCACTGTGCGCATCATACCTTCCTCTTGGGGTTCCCAATGGACGTGTACATCTACGCGCATGAAGCAAATTTCTGGCGCCGTTGCCGGGGAGATCAAGACACGCTGCAAGGGGAGTCTCCACTTCCCAATCTCTTTACTTTGTTTTTGTCTTGCTTTATTTTATTTACTACTTTGTTTGCTGCACCTAAACAAAACACAAAAAAATTAGTTGCTAGTTTTACTTTATTTACTGTCTTGCTCTCTATATCAAAAACACAAAAAAAATAGTTACTTGCATTTACTTTATCTAGTTTGCTTTATTTACTGTTGCTAAAATGAATACCCCTGAAAATACTAAGTTGTGTGACTTCACAAACACAAATAATAATGATTTCTTATGCACACCTATTGCTCCACCTGCTACTACAGCAGAATTCTTTGAAATTAAACCTGCTTTACTAAACCTTGTTATGAGAGAGCAATTTTCTGGTGTTAGTTCTGATGATGCTGCTGCCCATCTTAATAATTTTGTTGAACTTTGTGAAATGCAAAAGTATAAGGATGTAGATGGTGATATTATTAAATTGAAATTGTTTCCTTTCTCATTAAGAGGAAGAGCTAAAGATTGGTTGCTATCTTTGCCTAAGAATAGTATTGATTCATGGACTAAATGTAAGGATGCTTTTATTGGTAGATATTATCCTCCCGCTAAAATTATATCTTTGAGAAGTAGCATAATGAATTTTAAGCAATTAGATACTGAACATGTTGCTTAAGCATGGGAGAGAATGAAATCTTTGGTAAAGAATTGCCCAACCCATGGACTGACTACTTGGATGATCATCCAAACCTTCTATGGAGGACTAAATTTTTCTTCGCGGAATTTATTGGATTCAGCTGCTGGAGGTACTTTTATGTCCATCACCCTGGGCGCCGCGACTAAATTACTTGATGATATGATGATAAATTACTCTGAATGGCACACGGAAAGAGCTCCACAAGGTAAGAAGGTAAATTCTGTTGAAGAAACCTCTTCCTTGAGTGATAAGATTGATGTGATTATGTCTATGCTTGTGAATAGTAGATCTAATGTTGATCCAAATAATGTTCCTTTAGCTTCATTGGTTGCTCAAGAAGAAAATGTTGATGTGAATTTCATTAAAAATAATAATTTCAACAACAATGCTTATAGGAACAATTCTGGTAATAACTATAGGCCATATCCCTTCTGCTAATGGTTATGGTAATTCTTATGGGAATTCTTACAACAATAATAGAAGTGTACCCCCTGGTCTTGAAGCCATGCTTAAAGAATTTATTAGTACACAAACTGCTTTTAACAAATCTGTTGAGGAAAAGCTTGATAAAATTGATATTATTGCTTCTAGAGTTGATAGACTTGCCTCTGATGTTGATCTATTAAAATTGAAAGTTATGCCTAATAATGATATTGATAATAAGATTACTACTATAGCAAATGCCATCCAAGTTAGAATTAATGAGAATATAAGATTAATGGCTGAATTGCGTGCTAGGTGGGATAGAGAAGAAAATGAAAAACTAGCTAAAGAGAATAATGTAGCTAAAGTTTGGACTATTACCACCATTAGTAATGATAATGATTCACATGTTGCTGCACCTCCTACTATCAATGGTAAAATAATTGGTGTTGGCAATGTTTCTACTCCTAGTGCAAAGCGTACAAAACTGCCTGAAACTGCTGTTTGTGATAAAACTGCTGAATTTTTTTTCAACCTTGGGGACAATGATCCCATTGCTGTAGCTCATAATGATTTATATTTTGATGATTGCCACATCTCTGAAGTTATAAAGTTCTTACAAAAACTTGCTAAAAGTCCTAATGCTAGTGCTATAAATTTGGCCTTTACAAAACATATTACAAATGCTCTCATAAAAGCTAGAGAAGAGAAACTAAAACTTGAAACTTCTATTCCTAGAAAGTTAGAAGATGGTTGGGAGCCCATCATTAAAATGAAATTCAATGACTTTGAGTGTAATGCTTTATGTGATCTTGGTGCAAGTATTTATGCCTAAAAAGATTTATGATATGCTTGACTTGCCACCATTGAAGAATTGTTATTTGGATGTTAATCTTGCCGATAATGTTAAAAAGAAACCTTTGGGGAGAGTTGATAATGTTCATATTACGGTTAACAATAACCTTGTCCCCGTTGATTTTGTTGTCTTGGATATCGAATGCAATGCATCTTGTCCTATTGTGTTGGGAAGACCTTTTCTTCGAACCGTTGGTGCTGTTATTGATATGAGGGAAGGTAATATTAAATATCAATTTCCTCTCAAGAAAGGTATGGAACACTTCCCTAGAAAGAGAATGAAGTTACCTTTTGATTCTATTATTAGAACAAGTTATGATGTTGATGCTTCTACTCTTGATGTTACTTGATTCACACTTTCTGCGCCTAGCTGAAAGGCGTTAAAGAAAAGCGCTTATGGGAGACAACCCATGTTTTTACTACAGAATTTTTTGTTTTGTTGAGTCTTGGAAGTTGTTTACTACTGTAGCAACCTCTCCTTATCATGTTTTTGTGCCAAGTAAAGTTTCTATGCTAAAATTGATGTTATATTTGGGATCGCTGCGCAGAAACAGCATTGCTGTCTGTCACGAATTCTGGCATAAGTCTCTGTAAAAAATTCAAAAAAATCTGCAAAATTACGAGCGTGATCCTCAGATATGTACGCAACTTTCATTAGTTTTGAGTTTTTCCATTTGAGCAAGTCTAGTGCCCCTTTCAGGTTCGTCTTTACGGACTGTTCTGTTTTTGACAGATTCTGCCTTTTATTTTGCATTGCCGTATTTGCTATGTTGGATGAATTCCTTTGATCCATTAATGTCCAGTAGCTTTGTGCAATGTCCAGAAGTGTTAAGAATGATTGTGTCACCTCTGAACATGTGAATTTTTAATTGTGCACTAACCCTCTAATGAGTTTGCTTGAAGTTTGGTGTGAAGGAAGTTTTCAAGGGTCAAGAGAGGAGTATGATATACTATGATCAAGAGGAGTGAAAGCTCTAAGCTTGGGGATGCCCCGTGGTTCATCCCTGCATATTTTAAGAAGACTCAAGCGTCTAAGCTTTGGGGATGCCCAAGGCATCCCCTTCTTCATCGACAAAATCATCAGGTTCCTCCCCTGAAACTATATTTTTATTCAGTCACATCTTATGTGCTTTGCTTGGAGCGTCGGTTTGTTTCGTTTTTGTTTTTGTTTGAATAAAAAGGATCCTAGTATTCACTGTATGGGAGAGAGACACGCTCCGCTGTTGCATATGGACAAATATGTCCTTAGGCTTTACTCATAATGTTCAAGGCGAAGGTTGAAACTTCTTCGTTAAATTGTTATATGGTTGGAATTGGGAAATGCTACATGTAGTAATTCTAAAATGTCTTGGATAATGTGATACTTGGCAATTGTTGTGCTCATGTTTAAGCTCTTGCATCATATACTTTGCACCCATTAATGAAGAAATACATAGAGCTTGCTAAAATTTGGTTTGCATATTTGGTCTCTCTAAGGTCTAGATAATTTCTAGTATTGAGTTTTGAACAACAAGGAAGACGGTGTAGAGTCTTATAATGTCTACAATATGTCTTTTATGTGAGTTTTGCTGCACCGGTTAATCCTTGAGTTTGCTTCAAATAACCTTGCTAGCCTAAACCTTGTATCGAGAGGGAATACTTCTCATGCATCCAAATACTTGAGCCAATATTCATGCCATTTGTGTCCACCATACCTACCTACTACATGGTATTTCTCCGCCATTCCAAAGTAAATTGCTTGAGTGCTACCTTTAAAATTCCATCATTCGCCTTTGCAATATATATCTCATGGGACAAAATAGCCTTAAAAACTATTGTGGTATTGAATATGTACTTATGCACTTTATCTCTTATTAAGTTGCTTGTTGTGCGATAACCATGCTTCTGGGGACGCCATCAACTATTCTTTGTTGAATATCATGTGAGTTGCTATGCATGTCCGTCTTGTCTGAAGTAAGAGAGATCTACCACCTTAATGGTTGGAGCATGCATATTGTTAGAGAAGAACATTGGGCCGCTAACTAAAGCCATGAATCATGGTGGAAGTTTCAGTTTTGGACATATATCCTCAATCTCATATGAGAATAATAATTGTTGCCACATGCTTATGCATTAAAGAGGAGTCCATTATCTGTTGTCCATGTTGTCCAGGTATGGATGTCTAAGTTGAGAATAATCAAAAGCGAGAAATCCAAAATGCGAGCTTTCTCCTTAGACCTTTGTACAGGCGGCATGGAGGTACCCCTTTGTGACACTTGGTTGAAACATGTGTATTGCGATGATCCGGTAGTCCAAGCTGATTAGGACAAGGTGCGGGCACTATTAGTATACTATGCATGAGGCTTGCAACTTGCAAGATATAATTTACATAACTCATATGCTTTATTACTACCGTTGACAAAATTGTTTCATGTTTTCAAAATAAAAGCTCTAGCACAAATATAGCAATCGATGCTTTCCTCTTTGAAGGACCTTTCTTTTACTTTTATTATTGAGTCAGTTTACCTATTTCTCTCCACCTCAAGAAGCAAACACTTGTGTGAACTGTGCATTGATTCCTACATACTTGCATATTACACTTGTTATATTACTTTACATTGACACTATCCATGAGATATACATGTTACAAGTTGAAAGCAACCGCTGAAACTTAATCTTCCTTTGTGTTGCTTCAATACCTTTACTTTGATTTATTGCTTTACGAGCTAACTCTTATGCAAGACTTATTGATGCTCGTCTTGAAGTACTATTCATGAAAAGTCTTTGCTTTATGATTCATTTGTTTACTCATGTCATTACCATTGTTTTGATCGCTGCATTCATTACATATGTTTACAATAGTATGATCAAGGTTATGATGGCATGTCACTCAGAAATTATCCTTGTTATCGTTTACCTGGGACGAGCAGAACTAAGCTTGGGGATGCTGATACGTCTCCAACGTATCGATAATTTCTTATGTTCCATGCTACATTATTGATGATATCTACATGTTTTATACACATTATATGTCGTATTTACGCATTTTCCGGCACTAACCTATTAACAAGATGCCGAAGAGCCAGTTGTTGTTTTGCTGTTTTTGGTTTCAGAAATCCTAGTAAGGAAATATTCTCGGAATTGGACGAAATCAACGCCCGGTCCTATTTTTGCACGAAGCTTCAGAAGACCGAGGGGAAAGGAAGTGGGGCCACGAGGCGCCGCCACAACAGGGCGGCGCGGCCCGGCCCGCGCGGCCCTGGTGTGTGGGGCCCTCGTGTGGCCCCCGTGTTGCCCTTCCGCCTACTTAAAGTCTTCGTCGCGAAACCCTCTACCGAGCCACGATACGGAAAACCTTCTAGAGACGCGCCGCCGCCAATCCCATCTCGGGAATTCAGGAGATCGCCTCGGCACCCTGCCGGAGAGGGAATCATCTCCGGAGGACTCTTCATCGCCATGATCGCCTCCGGAGTGATGAGTGAGTAGTTCACCCCTGGACTATGGGTCCATAGCAGTAGCTAGATGGTCGTCTTCTCCTAATTGTGCTTCATTGTTGGATCTTGTGAGCTGCCTAACATGATCAAGATCATCTATCTGTAATACTATATGTTGTGTTTGTCGGGATCCGATGGATAGAGAATACTATGTTATGGTGATTATCAATCTATTACCTATGTGTTGTTTATGATCTTGCATGCTCTCCGTTATTAGTAGAGGCTCTGGCCAAGTTTTTGCTCTTAACTCCAAGAGGGAGTATTTATGCTCGATAGTGGGTTCATGCCTCCATTAAATCTGGGACAGTGACAGAAAGTTCTAAGGTTGTGGATGTGCTGTTGCCACTAGGGATAAAACATTGATGCTATGTCTAAGGATGTAGTTGTTGATTACATTACGCACCATACTTAATGCAATTGTCTGTTGCTTGCAACTTAATACTGGAAGGGGTTCGGATGATAACCTGAAGGTGGACTTTTTAGGCATAGATGCATGTTGGATGGCGGTCTATGTACTTTGTCGTAATGCCCAATTAAATCTCACTATATTTATCATATCATGTATGTGCATTGTTATGCCCTCTCTATTTGTCAATTGCCCGACTGTAATTTGTTCACCCAACATGCTTTTATCTTATGGGAGAGACACCTCTAGTGAACTGTGGACCCCGGTCCTATTCTTTACATAGCATACAATCTACTGCAATACTTGTTCTTTACTTTTCTTCGCAAATAATCATCTTCCACACAATACGGTTAATCCTTTGTTACAGCAAGCCGGTGAGATTGACAACCTCACTGTTTCGTTGGGGCAAAGTACTTTGGTTGTGTTGTGCAGGTTCCACGTTGGCGCCGGAATCCCTGGTGTTGCGCCGCATCACATTTCGCCACCATCAACCTTCAACGTGCTTCTTGACTCCTACTGGTCCGATTAAACCTTGGTTTCTTACTGAGGGAAACTTGCCACTGTGCGCATCATACCTTCTTCTTGGGGTTCCCAACGGACGTGTACATCTACGCGCATCACAACCTCACTGTTACGTTGGGGCAAAGTATTTTGATTGTGTTGTGCAGGTTCCACGTTGGCGCCGGAATCCCTGGTGTTGCGCCGCACTACACTCCTTCACCAACAACCTTCACGTGGCCTTCATCTCCTACTGGTTCGATAAACCTTGGTTCCATACCGAGGGAAACTTGCTGCTATACGCATCACACCTTCCACTTGGGGTTCCCAACGGACGTGTGCTTCACGCGTTATCAACAACCATCTAGCAACTGCTATGGACCAGTAGTCCAAGGATGAACTACTCACGCATCAGTCCGGAGGCGGGCATGGTGATGTAGAGCCCTCCGGTGATGATTCCCCTCTCCGGCAGGGTGGCGATCTTCTGAACCCCCGAGATGGGGTTGACGGCGGCGTCTGGAACTTTTCTCGTATCGTGGCTCTCGGTACTAGGGTTTCGCGACGGAAGGAATAAATAGGCGAAGGGGCAGCGTGGGGGCCCGAGGGCCCACCCCATAGGCCGGCGCGGCTAGAGGTGGGGCCGCGCCGCCCTATGGTGTGGGCTCCTCGCGTCCCCTCTTCGTCTCCTCTTTGGTGTTCTGGAAGGCTCCGTGGAAAATTAGACCGTGGGCTTTTGTTTCGTCCAATTCCGAGAATATTTGTACACTAACTTTTCGGAAATCAAAAGCAGCAGAAAACAGGAACTGGCACTGCGGCATCTTGTTAATAGGTTAGTCTCAGAAAATGTATAAAAACATTATAAAGTATGACTAAAACAAGTTGGTATTGTCATAAAACTAGCATGGAACATAAGAAATTATAGATACATTGGAGACGTATCATGCCGCCACCACCTATTCCGAGGATCTTGGGTTTTCACCTGGCAACCGTAGAAAGGAACGAGAGAATGCCCAATGACACCTTCAGGAAGGGGAAGGAAAGAGCATGCTCTATCCTTAGTGTTTTCTGTGTTTGATAAAACACTTTAATAAGAATTTTACCATATGTGCGCAAATGTGTAGAAATCAATTTTAGCACTTTGGATGATGATCCACGATTTGTTTTGATATTGTATCTGGTTCATTTGAGTTGGGTATTTGATCTTTACTCTTGGTGGAAGAGGACATGTGAGGAGAAAGCTATTTTGTTGCTGGTTTAAAAGGAAGAAGAGGAAATCTCTCCAGGCCGAGAGTTCCGGCCCCCAAGCGCCCGGAAGTTCCACCCACTATACGCCAAGGCTTTCAACGACAAAATAGCAGGCCGGATATTTTGCCGGAAGTTTGGGGTCGGATGGAGTTTCCATCAGCCCCTTATACCGCGTGTGTGCCAAGTCGACCTTCTTGGTCGGAAGTTTATGGTCGGATGATAAGGGGTTGCCCGATCTTCTCAGTAAGCACGATGGTGATGATGAACACACGATGAACACAGCGGAGATAACACGATGAGAAAGGTGGAGATAACTTGTATGACGCCGACGAAGTCTCTCGGTTGATTCCTGTCGCTAATGCAATAGCTCTCAACCCTGCAAGATATTCGCAACTCCACACTCTTGCGCACGTAGCCTCCGACCACAAAGCGGTAAATTGCAACCTTCTAATTCCCAATGGAACAGCAGATCACACAAAACTTTCAGTAGCAAAACACCAGATCGATGCGAATTGGTGTATAGATTCAATAGAGTTGCAAAGCAATCAACTATGAACTAGGGTTTATCTTAAACGCGGTCTAAAGCTATTACGGGGGCGTCCTGGGAACTTATATAGGGGTTCAGGACGACCAGAAGCCGAGAAAATACAATAATAACCGACCCAGATCGGGATCTGGTCGAGACTGACTCGGACACGGCCGGCCTGGGGGCCGGTCGACCGGGCCAGGGACCGGGCTATGATCGGGCCAAGGGTCGGGTTCTCAGTATTTACCTCCGGATGGCACCGGTCCATGAGTCGGCGGGCACCGGGCTGATCCAGCGTAGGGGCCGATTGGGCCGGGCGTGGGACCGGGCCGACCGACGTGGCGGCCGGTCGCGCCGGGCGGAGCACCGACCTGGACTTCGTCTTCCTCCTTCGCGCATGCCTCCCTCTCCTCCCTCGCGCGTCCATGAGGTGTCTTCATGTCCAGCACCATGTATAGTTGTTCTCCTCCTCCTCGTGCGATGCTTCCTTTATCCTCGTACCTGATCATACACAAGTCAAAGGATTTAGGTAGTATAAAATTCTCATCAATCAAAGTATCGTTTAAGAACAAGTTCACCTGTTGTTTTAGTAGCTTCGCACGAGCTCTTGTCATAGGTCCAATTCTGACTTCATTGGACTTGAGCTTCACAGCAACATCTTCTTCATCTTGCAATGACGGAGGTAGTGGTTCGGTAGGGATGTCCTCATCATCTCCCCACTTCAAAAGGCATCAACCTCGACGCTCCAAGGTATTCTCCGTCATATGGTGTCAAATCAGCCACATTGAACAAATTACTAACACCAAACTCATGATTTGGAATATCTATAGCATATGCATTGTCATTGATCTTGGCAAGCACTTTGTAAGGACCAGCACCACGAGGAAGCAACTTGGACTTCCGTAGCTTCGGGAATCTATCCTTGCGAAAATGAACCCAGACCATATCACCAGGCTTGAACAACATCTTCTTACGCTTCTTAATTACCCTTGCAACATTGTTCTTGCCTTTCTTCTCAATCATCTCTTTAGTCTTCTTATGTATCTTTCGTACAAAATATGCCCTCTTTGATGCCTCCATATTGACTCTCTCATGTATGGGTAGAGGCAACAAGTCAAGTGGAGTAATGGGTTTGAAACCATACACCACCTCAAACTAGGTCTAAACATAGGGTGCTTCTGTGAAAAGTCAGCTAGAGACACTGTCACTGTGGCCCCACAAGCTTCAGAACACTCATGGGGTGCCGATTTGGGTTGACTACACACGCAGAATCAAAAAATCGACATCAAGCACACACCGCCGGACAATCTACCACATTTTTTCCAAATATGTGATGGTAGAGGGCCTCCAAAATGAGAAAAAATTGAGATCTACACCGTCATCGGGCAAGTTCGTCACCCGTAACAACTTTTTCACTAGTGTAAAATGGAGTATTCAAACATAGGCAAAAATGCCATGTATGTCTTACACGACTCTCTCTTCTCTATTTCATGTTACGTGGGAATAACATTAAGTTTCACTATTCTTTGTTTCCGACTCCTCCACCATGAGATCACCATTGCCACTCAAAATCATCCAAAGTATAGTAGAACCACACAATGATGTTTACTAACCATAAGAAACATTATGCAATTATAACTCCCGCGCTCTGATTTTTTTATGGCACAAATGGATGTCAATCATGAGCGCTAATGCTTGATATTTACACCTATACAATTGCATTTGAAGTTGCATAAACGTGACCCCACACTTAGGCTAAGGGGATTGATGTCTTCATGTACCATGCGAGCGGTAATTGATATGCAAACTATGAGCACACGATTATGTGTTATGCTGAATAACCAAAAAAAAAAACACATACAAGAAGGGACAAAGGTACAAGGCAAGCGAACAAATCTTACTATTGGTTTGTTAAATGGACATTATCATTTCATGATTTATTTTTAATTTCATGAAGTGAATCAAGCATTTATTCTTGGATTGTTGTCCACGTAGAGAACAACATTATCATTAGGTTATGCCACAAAATAAAGATGTTCCGAGGCCGAGTTGCAAAACTAATAAGTTCAATGAGTATGTTGATACATAAAACTAACCAGTTACACAAATCCTAAGTAAATCATTGATCATACATACAAATCATATGGCGATCCGATACCACTCAAAGTCCATTTAATGCACATGTTTCTAAAGACACAAACAAACGTAGCATTAAAATATCAAATGGTCAATACCACATGAAAACTATTGATTTTTGTAAATTTCATTATTCGATCGCTAGATATGAGCATGATACAAAATTTAGATAACGGGGGTTCATGTAATACCAAATATAGTACATATAGTCTAACTTCTTCGTAATCATGTGACCCGATTTTATGAAGGGGCCCATGAAAGATTTTTTTATGATCCAACTTATGATACCCCCTCCTTACACGATGCAATTTCATATAAGTTTGTTTTCAAAAGTTAAACAATGTAAAGTCAGCGTGCAACCAGCTAGCTACAAGCCAAATCATCTTGGGAGCCAGAGTCGCCGGTCTAATCACCAGTCTGTCTGGTGGTTAGTGGGTGCACCGACTAACCATCAAAATGCTGCACATGGGCCTGTCCAAACAGCTAGTTTCTTCATTGGACTATATATACCGCTTTGTTCCTCCTGGAGGAGGTTAGGTCAACCATTCATTTCATATCCTTGTGCTCTATCTCTCTCTTATTCCATTGTCGAAACACAAATTCTTGAGGATCTCCCATGCTACCCTACCAAATCCAAATTACGTAGGTGGAAAAGCAAGAGAAGGTCCCGATCTATGATTCCAACAAGACAAACATCATTCTTACTTGAGTTCATCGAGCATGCTTGTTCCTCCTGGGTTTGTGGGAAACCCTAGGCGGCTAGGGTCACCCGGAAGCATCTGGTTTTGAGGATTTGCTATGAGAAGAAATTTGTGATGGTTTGGATACTACTTTAAAGTCTACTATGAGTGAGTGAGCTATTTCTTCGTCAGATAGACTCTAGAGAACAAGATGAGCCTTCGTGGCATTGGAAAGTTCTTAGTGGGATGTCGCGCCTCTCCAATGTGTAGTACCTTCCTCCCAAGGAAGGGAACACATGAATACACCTTCGTCTCTATGTGCTTCAGTTTTTCTAATCGATCTCTTTACTTGTGTTATTCACCTTTGTGCCAGCCTTCACGTTTGAAGTATATTGTATCATCATCTAGGTTGCCTCACCTAGTTTGCATTACGAGCACTTACATTTTTAAAAAGCCTAAGATAGCAACAAAATTTTAGAAAATTGTAGAACCTATTCACCCCACTGACATAGGCATCCCCAATGGGCCTGCTGACATAGGCATCCCCAATGGGCCTGCCGAAGATAGTACCCGGGGTTTAATGAAGGCCCAGGACTCGAAGAATAAGAAGATTCGGAAGCCCATTTAGTGTTAAGGAAAGATAGATTGTATTAGAAAATATAGAGACTTGTAATCTTACGGGATGGGTATGAAACCCTCCCGGACTCTGTAACTTGTATACTACGAAACCCTCGGCTCCACCTCCTATATAAGGGGGAGTCGAGGGACGAAGAAAGGATCAAATCTATTGTCAACAGAACCCTAGTTTTTACAATCAGCGAGTACTTTTCGGCTGAAACCTTCGAGATCTACTTGCCCTCTACTTCCAGCAAAACCCTAGTCTACAATCTAGGCATTGACAAATTAATCCTTTGTCAATTGGCGCCGTCTGTGGGAATTAGAGGTTGCAAGGAGCTGATCTCGATGGCACGTCCAGAATCGTCGACTTCGTCGGTGGCTAGTAATGCGATGGATCGAGGTAAACGGAAAAAACTGATCTAGTCGATTTTATTCCTCACCCGCCCTCCCGTTTGGATGCATGTGCCTATCTGGAGGAGCCTATCGTCATGACGTTCGGAGAATTCCGATTTGGCGTCAACAAGGAAGGATCCTATCGTCTCGAAGTTCCGATCTCGTCGGAATTTTCAGCGATCGATTCTGACTTTTCATCGAGTGATGAAGAGCTTTCGTCGTCACGCTTCGTCGACACCAAGGCAAGCGGAAAGCTCGCCAAGATCTTCAGCGACACATCCTTCGAGTCGTCTGCGGACTCCGTTATAAGCAGCGACTCCGACAGCGTCGATATGTCGACTTCATCAACAAATCTGCTGCCATCGGAAAGGTCTTCACCAATCTCAATGATGGTGTCACCAATCCTGACAAAAACCAATACTCAAAATATCATCAAGTCTATGCAATCGAGGAGGCAAGCCGAGCAGAACCAGAGACGTCAGAGGCTTTCGATGATTTGGGAAACCCATACGTCGATCCCGCTGATCTCAGAAGAGGCCTAGGCACTAAATATGTCGGGTCTTCACCTCGCGAAAGAGTTCAACTCCCGCAAGAAGCGTGGGATAGGGCCGCAAGAGCCATGGATGGTTCAGAACCAATGACCACCACACTACTGCAGAAGAATTACAAGCCTATCAATATAGACTTGCTCGTGTGAGTAGGGAGCTGGAAAAACAGACAACATCCCTGAATAGAAGAAAAGAGGCAGCCTCCGCGTCAAGCAGGCGTCGAGCGAGCTCGTCGACAATCAGGAACTTCGGGAGATAGTCACAGAGAAGCTCGGAGGAGGGCAAGATCTCGGCTGCAAAATATACCTGAAGCAGAGAGAGGAAACATAATTCAAAATCTCGACATGTCCTTCATGTCGATTGATACAAGGGGAAATATCATCCCGAAAACACCAGAAGCTGGATACATGGCAACGCAAGCTTATATCCTCGCGTCCAGACCACCCCCTGGGGACCCGAGAGAAGCATTGTTTAATATGGCAATGGCTGGAGTTGGAGTCATGGGAACAGCATTCGCAGCTACACCTCCCGAAGGAACTCCAAGGCAAAATAGTCCACGACCCACGACAGCAGTGGAAGATCCACCAAGGACAAGTGGAGCAAGGGATACGACGGCACAAGCAAGGGTGGATAGAGCGCGACAAAAAGAAGAGAACATCGGCAGTCACCAGAAGTCGCCGATGAAGATATGTGCGGGTTACCGTGCTTTACGAGACGAGTTCGAAAAACTCGAGTCCCGAAAGGGTTTAAGTTACCCGAAAATTTCAAGAAATTCGACGGCCTACAGGATCCCGAGGATTGGCTCGTTGATTACCTTGAGATGGTGAAGTTGATAGACGGAACCAGAGCAACAGCCATGCAAAGCATCCAAGTACACTTGAGCGGTGCCGCGCGATCTTGGATAAAGAAACTTCCCCCAGGTTCCATCGACAGCTGGGATAGTTTCGAGGATATCTTCGTGAGGAACTTCCGATCCACCTGCAAGAAACCCGCGTCATTGGAAGAGCTGAGGGCGTGCAGGCAGAAACACGACGAATCGATGAGAAAATATATACAGAGGTGGAACATTATTAAAAACTCGGCAGAGGATATATCTGACGAGAGAGCAATAGACGTGTTCGTGGCAGGAATTCGACGGGGAGATTTCGTCGAAGACTTAGGGAGAACCAACCATAAGACAATATCAGCATTAATGGAGATAGCAAACAGATGGGCAGATGGAGAAGATGCTATACACAACAAGCGACATAGGTCACCAGAGGAGGACCGCAGTCGGAACTTTCAAAATAGAAGGCGATTTTCTCGCCAGTTCTACAATAATGATACTCCTGGCCACATATCGGCTGGTTTCCGAGGAAATCCTGGAGGAAATAGTCGAGATGATTACCAAAGAAGCAATGAACAACAAAGCGACAACATAGGTGACTTCCGAGGTAACAGACAAAATAGTGGACCAAGGTTTCAAAGACCATATGTGTCTCCCGAGGAAATGATGAACGGGGTGATGCTTCTATCTCGACAATAATGGAAAGAGGCAGTCAGGACATCTCCCTTGTCAATTTCGAGCAATGTGCCGCGGGATCGCCAATGCAAAGCGATGAAAACCCCCAGGGGCCAAGGAGTGAGATCCACCTCCCACCTCCTCCCACGACCGTCGAGCGGCAGCACCCCACCTCCACCCCAACTCCAATGGTGCCTCGATGATTGGATATCTCAGGGATCTCGCGGTGTTGCGGCAAGTGTTCATGGCAGAGAAGATGCCTCCACGAGTACCTAAATTGGCCGGGACAAGACATTGGCTTCACAATTGCGGATCATCCGCAGCAAGTTCCTCGACCAGGGCAATCTGCACTTATCTTACCCGCAGTAATCGCTGGTTTTGACGTGTCGAGAGTTTTTATAGATGGTGGCAGCAGCTTAAACCTTATGTATGCAGATACATTGAGGAAGATGAACATATCCCTGGCAAATCTAAAACCAACCGATACACGTTTCCATGGGATCACGCCAGAGAAGCCAAGTTATCCGTTGGGCAAGATTAATCTCGACGTTCGGTTTGGGACCCGAAAACTACAGGATAGAGGACCTAGAGTTCGAAGTCGTGGATTTCCCGCAATATCATGCTTTATTGGGACGACCAGCATATGCCAGGTTTATGGCGGTACCTCATTACACGTACTTATTGTGGAGGTTGCCTGGACCTAAGGGACCAATCACAATCAAAGGAAGTTTCGCGCTGGCTGATAAGTGCGACAAAGATTTTCATCGACTGTCAGAAACTTTCGGGATGCAAGCAGAATATATGGCGCCAAGGCTCACTGATTATGACGTGTTGCCGACACGGGAGGCCACTCAGGGAACCAACTTTTAATGCTGCTAAGGATTCAAAAGAGGTGCAAATCTGATGTCTACGGGTGCTTCTATTCTTGTAGACAGTGTTGGGCCTCCAAGAGCAGAGGTTTGTAGAACAGCAGCAAGTTTCCCTTAAGTGGATTACCCAAGGTTTATCGAACTCGGGAGGAAGAGGTCAAAGATATCCCTCTCATGCAACCCTGCAACCACAAAGCAAGAAGTCTCTTGTGTCCCCAACACACCTAATAGGTGCACTAGTTCGCGAAGAGATAGTGAAATACAGTGGTATGAATAAATATGAGTAGTACGGCGCGAAAATAGCTGGCATGCGGTTGATGGTAGTAATATTGTAGAAAGTAAACAAATAGTAGTAACGCAGGTAGTAACGCAGAAACAGTAAACAAGCAGCGATAGCGTATTTAGGAACAAGGCCTAGGGATCATACTTTCACTAGTGGACACTCTCAACATTGATCACATAATAAATACTTCTTCTCATATGTGCTACATACACTCTTGTTTGATAATGAACATCATTCGTTGCGTAGGATTACACGAACCCTCAATGCCGGAGTTAACAAGCTCCACAACATTCGATATTCATGTTTAAGTAACCTTAGAGCATAATAGATCTTTGCAAGATAAACCAAGAACTAACATAGTGCACACACTGTCCACATTACACTATGAAGGAGGAATAGATCACATCAATACTATCATAATGACAATTAACTCCACAATCTACAAGAGATCATGATCATAGCCTACGACAAGAACCACACGGTGCACACACTAATCACCTTTACACCAAGTAGGAGGAATAGACTACTTTAATAACATCACATGAGTAGCACACAACTAGTAGCGATACAAAGCTAATCATATGGATCTCAATCATGTAAAGCAGCTCATGAGATCATTGTATTGGAGTTAGAGAGAGATTAACCACATAGCTACGGTAGAGCCCTCAGCCCAGGGAGAACTACTCCTCCTCATCATGGGAACAGCGATGGCGGTGAAGATGGCGGTGGAGACGGCTTCGGGGGCAATTCCCCGTCCGGCGGCGTGCCGAACAGAGACTTCTGTCCCCGAATCTTGATTTCGCGATGGCGGCGGCTCGGAAGGTTTTCTCGGGTCTCGTCTTCCGTATCGGTGTTTTTAGGTCGAGAGGCTTAAATAGGCGAAGAGAGGGAGTCGGAGGGGCCACGGGCTGCCCACACCCTAGGGGCGCCCCCGGCCCGCCGGGGTGTGGGTGGGCCCCCTGGCTCCCCTCTCGTCCCTCTCCGGTGCTCTGGAAGCTTCCGGGAATTATAAGGTCTTCGGTCTTTATTTCGTCCGATTCCGAAAATATTTCTTTACTAGGATTTCTGAAACCAAACAGCAGAAAACAGCAACGGCCTTTCGGCATCTCGTCAATAGGTTAGTTCCGGAAAACGCATAATAATGACATATAATGTGTATAAAACATGTAGATATCATCAATAAAGTGGCATGGAACATAAGAAATTATAGATACGTTTGAGACGTATCAAGCATCCCCAAGCTTAGTTCTGCTCGTCCCGAGCAGGTAAAACGATAACAATGATAATTTCTTAAGTGACATGCCATCATAACCTTGATCATACTATTGTAAAGCACATGAGATAAATGCAGAGATTCGAAGCAATGATGAAGGTAATGAGTAAACAAATGAATCATATAACAAAGACTTTTCATGAATAATACTTTCAAGACAAGCATCAATGAGTCTTGCATAAGAGTTAACTCATAAGCAATAAATTCTTAGTAGAAAGCTTTGAAACAACACAAAGGAAGATATAAGTTTCAGCGGTTGCTTTCAACTTTAACATGTATATCTCATGGATAATTGTCAACACAAAGTAATATAACAAGTGCAATAGGTAAACATGTAGGAATCAATGCACACAGTTCACACAAGTGTTTGCTTCTAAGATAGAAAGAATAGGTAAACCGACTCAACAATAAAGTAAAAGAATGGTCCTTCAAAGAGGAAAGCATCGATTGCTATATTTGTGCTAGAGCTTTGATTTTGAAAACATATAGAGAGCATAAAAGTAAAGTTTTGAGGAGTGTTTGTTGTTGTCAACGAATGGTAGCGGGTACTCTAACCCCCTTGCCAAACAAACCTTCAAAGAGCGGCTCCCATTTTATTTTATTTTTGGGTGGCACTCCTTCCAACCTTTCTTTCACAAACCATGGCTAACCGAATCCTCGGGTGCCTGCCAACAATCTCATACCACGAAGGAGTGCCTTTTAATTTTAGTTTTATTATGATGACACTCCTCCCCACCTTTGCTTTCTCAAGCCATGGCTAACCGAATCCTTCGGGTGCCGTCCAACAATCACATACCATGGAGGAGTGTCTATTTTTGTTAATTAATTTCTGGGAATCCCATTGCCAGCTCTTTTGCAAAATTATTGGATAAGCGGATGAAGCCACTAGTCCATTGGTGAAAGTTGCCCAACAAGATTGAAAGATAAACACCACATACTTCCTCATGAGCTATAAAACATTGACACAAATCAGAGGTGATAAATTTTGAATGGTTTAAAGGTAGCACTCAAGCAATTTACTTTGGAATGGCGGAGAAATACCATGTAGTAGGTAGGTATGGTGGACACAAATGGCATGAATATTGGCTCAAGTATTTGGATGCATGAGAAGTAATCCCTCTCGATACAAGGTTTAGGCTAGCAAGGTTATTTGAAGCAAACTCAAGTATGAAATGGTGCAGCAAGACTCACATATAAACATATTGTAAGCATTATAAGACTTTACATCGTCTCCTTGTTGTTCAAACACCTCAAGCAGAAAATATCTAGACTCAGAGAGACCAATCATGCAAACCAAATTTTAACAAACTCTATGTAATTATTCATTAATGGGTACAAGGTACATGATGCAAGAGCTTAAACAAGATCTATATGAGCACAACAATTGCCAAGTTTCACATTATTCAAGACATTATACCAATTACTACATGTAGCATTTCCCGTTTCCAACCATATAACAATTAACGAAGCAGTTTCAACCTTCGCCATGAAAATTAAAAGCTAAGAACACATGTGTTCATACGAACCAGCGGAGCGTGTCTCTCTCCCACAAAGTGAATGCTAGGATCCATTTTATTCAAACAAAAACAAAAACAAAAACAAACCGACGCTCCAAGTAAAGAACACAAGATGTGATTGAATAAAAATATAGTTTCAGGGAGGAACCCGATGATGTTGTCGATGAAGAAGGGGATGCCTTGGGCATCCCCAAGCTTAGACGCTTGAGTCTTCTTAGAATATGCAGGGGTGAACCACGGGGTCATCCCCAAGCTTAGAGCTTTCACTCCTCTTGATCATAGTATATCATTCTCCTCTCTTGACCCTTGAAAACTTCCTTCACACCAAACTTCAAGCAAACTCATTAGAGGGTTAGTGCACAATTAATAATTCACTCATTCAGAGGTGACACAATTATTATTTTCACTTCTGGACATTGCATAATGCTACTGGACATTAATGGATCAAAGAAATGAATCCAACATAGCAAAAGAGGCAATGCGAAATAAAAGGCAGAATCTGTCAAAAACAGAACAGTCCGTAAAGACGAATTTAAAGCTGGCACCAGACTTGCTCAAATGGAAAAACTCAAAACTAATGAAAGTTGCGTACATATCTGAGGATCACGCTCGTAAATTGGCAGATTTTTTCGAATTTTCTACAGTAAACTGTGCCCAGATTCGTGACAGTCAGCAATGCTGTTTCTGCGCAGCGATCCCAAATATAACATCAACTTTAACATAGAAACTTTACTTGGCACAAAAACATGATAAGGAGAGGTTGCTACAGTAGTAAACAACTTCCAAGACACAAATATAAAACAAAGTACTGTAGCAAAATAACACATGGGTTATCTCCCAAGAAGTTCTTTCTTTATAGCCATTAAGATGGGCTCAGCAATTTTGGTGATGCACCGCAAGAAATAGTATTTGAAGCAAAAGAGAGCTTCAAGAGGCAATTCAAAACACATTTGAGCCTAACATGCTTCCTATGCAAAAGAATCTTATACACAAATGAATTCATGAAGAGCAAAGTGGCAAGCATAAAAGGATAAAACACGAGTAACTTAAAGATTCTCAACATAAAGAGGGGAAACTTAATATTATTAAGATGCATATAACCATATTTCCCTCTCTCATAATAACTTTCAGTAGCATCATTGATGAAATCCACAATATACCGTCACTTAAAACATTCTTATCATGGTTCATATGCATAGAAGTATCATTAATTTTGGCATAAGAAGGGTTATTCTCATTAATAGTAATTGGAGCAAGATTATTATCAAGAATTTGAACATGGTAAACAAGTTGCATATTAAAAGAATTGTCTTTGGCAAGCCCATCATAACTATGACAAGTTTCATAAGGATAATTGTAACATGTGTCATATACATCTCTATAGCAATTATCTAAACCTGAATATGTAATATCATCATTTTCACTAAAAGTAGAGGTCTCAAATACAGGATCTTCAAGCACAACATCCCCAAGCTTAGAGCTTTCAATATCATCGTTTAAGGGGACATGAATAATGCTATCATCATTACTTTCATAATCAGTACCAAAGATATTTTCAATATCAAAGGCAGTGTACTCATCCAAATCATGATCACTAATATGGGTAAATTATAGGAAGATCATCGTACTGATTCATTATCATAATAATCATTAGGAGCAACATACTTACGGTTACCTAGCGTTATCTCATTCACGCGGGGATAACGCCGTTACCTCTTTTTATTTCCTTCCTTCTTCTTCTTCTTCTTCTTCTTCTTCTTCTTCTTCTTCTTCTTTTCTTCTTTCCTTCTCCAGGAGGCTTGAAGGAAGAGGCTTGAAGGGTGGCTTGTCCGCATAACCTGATTTTCTTTTAGAAACAATAGAAGAAACTTGGGAGGATCCCTCCTTTTCATTAATTAGTTGAAAACACACAGCGGTCCTATCATATTTTGGCAAGGTGTCATCTTCTAAAATATTTTGTATGTAAGTATTTGTATGGCAATTATTAATGCAGTAAGAAAGACAACCATGCAGGACATCATCAATATCAAGATCGTTAATATTTAACAAAGAAATTTTTCTTGATAACTCTTCACACTTCAAAAATAAGGTAAGTTCATCATGCTGATTAGGAATAATTTCATCATCACAATACAAATTTGCAGCACTCATGGGGTTTGAACTATCATTGGAGGAACATTGAAAATTAAAATGACCAACTCTATGGCAAAGTTCACAAATAAAAGGATAGAGGGCACACACTTTTTCTCCAAGATCATCTAGAGCTCTAGACCACTTTCTAGTTTTTTCATTTCTGTGATGGATACAATATTCATCTTCTATTTGATTAATTCCACAAGGTCTATGTATTCCACAAAAATTAACATGCTTATAGGAAATAGCATTCTTAGGAGTTTGAGCATGCTTATTGCAATTATTAACAACAATTTCATTCTTCATGCAAGCGTCTTTAAAAGGTTCATGATACTTATCAAAATTCTTCCTAGGCAATTCAATGTGAGAAGCAAAAGCTTTATAAAGATTTGCAGCAACTTGAGAGTCAAGACCATAAGTAGCACTCATATTTCAAAATTTATCGGTATTCATAAAAGTTTCAATGCATTCATAATCATAGTTTATACCCGACTCTTTACCTTTGTCGTTCTCCCAATCTTCAGCGTTCTCCTTAATCCGATCAAGAAGGTCCCTTTTAAACTCTTCTTTATTGCTCGTGAATGATCCAGAACAAGTAGTATCCAGCAAGGTCTTATCTTGAAAAGAAAGTCTTGCATAGAAATTATCAATGATGATATTACCTGGAAGCTCATGATTGGGGCATTTGAGCATTAAAGTCTTCAATCTCTCCCATGCTTGGGCAATACTCTCTCCATCATGAGGCCAAAAATTATATATATGGTTTCGATCTTTGTGAATTTCACTTGGAGGATAGAACTTGGAATAAAATAGAGGCACAATATCCTTCCAATCAAGAGAGCGCCCGTCCTTCAATAGTTTATACCAATGCGCCGCTTCACCAGATAGCGATATAACAAATAATTTCTTTCTAACTTCATCCATTGAAATACCTGCACACTTGAATAACCCGCATAATTCATGCAAAAACAATAAATGATTCCTAGGATGGACAGTTCCATCCCCTTCATAGCGGTTATCCATAACACGTTCAATAATTTCCATAGGTATTTTATAAGGAATACTTTCAGCAGGTGGATTTAAAATATCAGAAGCATCATTAGAGTTATCGCATATGGGAGATAAAGCATCATCAGAGCAAAATATTTCTTCTAAAGCGGAGGAGCAAAAAAGATTATTTTTATGTAAACTAGCTTCCCCAAGCTTAGACTTCTTCATAGCATTAGCAGTAATTGCATTCATGCTAATAACATTGCTACTATCATGTAAATAAGGTTCCATAGGTTTTTTAATTTTCGCATCAAACCATCCATGTCTTAAATCAGGAAATAGAATAAAAAGGTCATTGTTGTCCATTATGCCTAACTAGTGTAAACAAGAAACAAAAAGATGTAATTGCAGAGTCTAAAGGAAATAGCTTCGAGCACACACACAATGGCGAGAAGGTACCTGCACCTGGAACCGGAGTATGAGTGCCTTTTACCTTTCCTCCCAACGGCGCCGGAAAAGTGCTTGATGTCTACGGGTGCTTCTATTCTTGTAGACAGTGTTGGGCCTCCAAGAGCAGAGGTTTGTAGCAGCAAGTTTCCCTTAAGTGGATTACCCAAGGTTTATCGAACTCAGGGAGGAAGAGGTCAAAGATATCCCTCTCATGCAACCCTGCAACCACAAAGCAAGAAGTCTCTTGTGTCCCCAACACACCTAATAGGTGCACTAGTTCGGCGAAGAGATAGTGAAATACAGGTGGTATGAATAAATATGAGCAGTAGTACGGCGCCAGAAAATAGCTTACTGGCATGCAGTTGATGGTAGTAATATTGTAGAAAGTAAACAAATAGTAGTAACGCAGAGAGTAACGCAAAGAAAACAAACAAGCAGCGATAGCGTATTTAGGAACAAGGCCTAGGGATCATACTTTCACTAGTGGACACTCTCAACATTGATCACATAATAAATACTTCTTCTCATATGTGCTACATACACTCTTGTTTGATAATGAACATCATTCGTTGCGTAGGATTACACGAACCCTCAATGCCGGAGTTAACAAGCTCCACAACATTCGATATTCATGTTTAAGTAACCTTAGAGCATAATAGATCTTTGCAAGATAAACCAAGAACTAACATAGTGCACACACTGTCCACATTACACTATGAAGGAGGAATAGATCACATCAATACTATCATAATGACAATTAACTCCACAATCTACAAGAGATCATGATCATAGCCTACGACAAGAACCACACGGTGCACACACTAATCACCTTTACACCAAGTAGGAGGAATAGACTACTTTAATAACATCACATGAGTAGCACACAACTAGTAGCGATACAAAGCTCATCATATGGATCTCAATCATGTAAAGCAGCTCATGAGATCATTGTATTGGAGTTCGAGAGAGAGATTAACCACATAGCTACGGTAGAGCCCTCAGCCCAGGGGAGAACTACTCCTCCTCATCATGGGAACACGATGGCGGTGAAGATGGCGGAGACGGCTTGGGGGCCCCCGTCCGGCGTTGCGAACAGAGACTTCGTCCCCGAATCTTGATTTCGCGATGGCGGCGGCTGGAAGGTTTTCTCGGGTCTCGTCTTCCGTATCGGTGTTTTTAGGTCAGAGGCTTAAATAGGCGAAGAGAGGGAGTCGGAGGGGCCACGGGCTGCCCACACCCTAGGGCGCGCCCCCCCCGGCCCGGCCCCCCCCCTGCCCTCTCTCTCTTCGGTGCTCTGGAAGCTTCCGGGAATTATAAGGTCTTCGGTCTTTATTTCGTCCGATTCCGAAAATATTTCTTTACTAGGATTTCTGAAACCAAAAACAGCAGAAAACAGAATGGCCGGCATCTCGTCAATAGGTTAGTTCCGGAAAACGCATAATAATGACATATAATGTGTATAAAACATGTAGATATCATCAATAAAGTGGCATGGAACATAAGAAATTATAGATACGTTTGAGACGTATCAAAATCCACCCGACGGACCCGAAGAAAACGACGTCCATCGCAACAAATATGGACCTCGCATAGGAAAGTGCGCTCGTCGAGTTCCTCCGTGAGCACTGGAAAATATTCGCATGGTGTCCAACTGACATGCCAGGAGTACCCAGGGAACTTGCCGAGCACCACCTAAATTTGGATCCTATTGCGAGACCAATCAAACAACCTTTGCGGCGTTTTTCGGAACCAAACCGCAAAGCTATGCTATCAGAAATAGATCGACTCAAAGATGCTGGTTTTATTAAAGAGATTTCTACAAGCCACGTGGGTAGCTAACCCAGTGATGGTGCCGAAGAAAAATACGAAAGTCCTTCGCATGTGTGTCGACTTTACGTGTCTCAATAAACATGTCCCAAGGATCTCCTCCCAAGGATCGATCAAATCATCGACTCACGGCAGGATGTGAACGTCTTTCCTTCTTGGACGCGTACTCTGGTTATAACAATATCAGATTAAAAGAATATGATGAAGCTAAGACAGCGTTTATAACACCTTACGGCGTGTTCTGCTATAGGACAATGCCCTTTGGCCTAAAAAACTCGGGAGCAACTTATCAGCGGATGATGCGTATGCCTTGCAACACAGATCGGAAAAAACGTACAAGTCTACATTGACGATGTCGTCATAACATCAAAAAACGGGATAACGCTGATCGAGGATTTGAAAGAAACCTTCGACAACCTCGACCAGTTCCGCCTCAAGTTGAACCCGACAAAGTGCTCCTTTGGTGTGCCCGCATGAGAACTTCTCGGGTTCTTAGTCTCAGCAAGAGGAATCGAAGCCAATCCAGAGAAAATACAGGCCATCGTAACAATGAGGAAGCCGACAAAGTTGAAAGAAATACAACAGTTGACGGGCCGAGTCGCAGCTTTAAGCAGATTCGTCGCCAGGCTGGGAGGAAAAGCACCGCCGTTCTACGCATTGATCAAACAAGGAGAGAAATTTCAGTGGAACGAGGAAGCAGATAGAGCTTTCGAAAATCTTAAGCGCACAATTTCGACACCACCAATTTTGGTGGCACCTAAAGAGAAGGAACCCCTCCTGCTATACATCGCAGCCACACCTCAGGTGGTCAGCACGGCTTTGGTAGTCGAAAGAGAGGAAGAAGGAAAGCTCCATGGAGTACAGAGGCCAGCATATTTCATCAAGTATCCGCCTTCAAAACAGCGGTACCCGCAGTACCAGAAATTGGCGTATGGAGTGTTTACAACGGCAAGAAAATTGCAACACTATTTTTCAGCACACCCGATAATAGTGGTCAATGAGGCTCCTCTGTCAAATATATTAAACAACCCAGAAGCTACGGGTCGTGTCTCCCTTTGGGGAATAGAACTTTCTTTCGGGACATCACGTATGAAAAAAGAAAGGCAATAAAGTCGCAAATACCAGATTTCATACAGAGTGGATGGAGCTACAAAATACGGGGCCTCCAGATTTATCGAGAACCTGGACTATGAACTTTGATGGGTCCAAAAGGTTAAAAGGCGCTGGAGCAGTGTGATACTGATATCACCTGAAGGCGACAAACTGAAGTATATCCTACGGATGACGTTCCCAAACGCGTCTAACAATGAAGCAGAATATGAAGCTCTCCTACACGGGATGAAGATGGCGAAAGCTTGCGGTGCAACCCGATTGAAAATCTTCGGTGACTCACAATTGGTGGCGCAACAGGTTATGAATCAATGTGATGCAATCAACGAGAGTATGATGGCATACAAGGAGATGTATAATGAGCTAGAAAAGCTGTTTGATGGATGCGAGGTAAATCACATCAGCAGATTGAGCAATGATGAAGCCGATGTTCTTGCAAATATCGGGTCGCAATGTCTCGCGATTCCTCCAGGCGTATTTTGGGAAGAAATAAGCGAGAGATCAACAAAACCAACGAAATCCAAGAAGAAGGTGAAGGATGAAAAACCCTCGGGTGTTACAAAAGAATCACTGGAAGAAGACGAGGACCATGAGCTAGTCATGATGGTGCAAACTCCATGGATGCACGCATATATATCTTACATCTTAAGGAAAACAATACCCGACGATCCAGTTGAAGCAAGGCGAATAATTAGACGTTCTAAAGCCTTTACTGTGGTCAAAGGGGAGTTGTACAAGCGAAGTATTTCAGGTGTGCTCCAGAGATGCGTCACACCGAAGAAGGGAGGATAATCCTGAAAGATGTACACGAAGGAATATGCGGGCATCATGCAAGCAGTCGAGCTATTGCGGCCAAGGTTTTCAGAGCAATAATTGAGGACGCAAAGGAAATAGTGCGAACTTGCGACGCGTGCCAAAGATTCGCCGCAAAACCTCACTCTCCGGCAGCAGAATTGATGCCAATCCCATTGTCTTGGCCCTTTGCTCAATGGGGTCTCGATATGGTGGGAAAGTTACACAAAGCTTCGCCAGGAGGATATGAGTATATGCTCGTTGTTGTCGACAAATTTACCAAGTGGATAGATGCAAAGCCGATAAATTCACCGGACGGCGCGTCGGCAATCAAGTTCGTGAAGAGCATTGTTTTTCGATTTGTCTCATCATAGCATCACATGGCACAATTTCACATCCAAGGAGTTCAAAGCGTATTGCGCAGAAGTGGGCATTAAATTGAGTTTTGCGTCTGTCGCACATCCACAAACCAACGGTCAAGTCGAGAAAGCCAATGGTATCATCTGCAACGGTATCAAGAAACGCCTGCTAGGTCCGTTGGAAAAAGCTCGACATACTTGGCCGGAGCTGCCAAGTGTGTTATGGAGTATCCGAACAACACCAAATACGGCGACGCAGGAGACGCCGTTCTTCCTGGTCCATGGAGCTGAAGCAGTACTGCCGATAGAAATAGAGCATGATTCCCAAGAGTTATAGAATATAATGAAGAAACTTCGAGAAGAGCTTTGGAGGATGATGTCGACGCACTTGATGAGGCTCGAGATGAAGTACTGTCACGAGTCGCCAAATACCAACAGGACCTGAAAAACTACCACAGTCGACGATTGCGACCAAGATCTTTTCAAGTTGGAGACTTGGTTTTACGACTCAATCAAAAAAGCCATGAAAAACTCGAGTCACCGTGGCTTGGACCTTACATCGTCACAGAGGTAATTGAAGGAGGAGCATACAGAATCAAGGACAAGAAGACGGGGATTGCTGAGCCAAATCCTTGGAACGTGGCGCAGCTCATGCGTTTTTACGCTTAGAAGCCGAAATATAGTCTCCTTTGTAAACATACAATGTACTGAAACGCCCGCGAGTTTTCAGACACACTCTTTTCCTTTTTCGGGGCACCGAGTGGGGCCGGGAAAGGTTTTTAATGAGGCGGGCTCGCGGTGCTGCAATATAATAAAGATAGTGGAATTATATATCTTTTCGATAGGCTCGGGGGCTTCCACCCAGAAGATACAATATATATATACACAATGCCGACAAATACAATTTGCAAAATACCTCGCCTTGGTATAAAGTACCTCGCCAAAATAAAAAGGTGTCGTCAAATAGTGGTCAACGTAAAGCTCGGGGGCTCGCGCCCACAAAAATAGTATACTCAATATAATTTATCTTGCCTTGGGACAACCTCGCATTATAAAAAGAAAAACATCGTCATCAAAACGCCCGGGGGCTTGGCATGGAAAAACAAAAATATAGTGACTTTACAATATAGATTATATCTACAACACACAAGATACAATCCTTGGGGCAACAAATCTTCAAGGGTTGCCCAGTACATTATCTATCGTCAACCGTTCATTATTTATGGCGCGAGTGCTATGTTCAGCATAGCTGCCCTTCACGAAGAATTCGGCGTCCATCCGAAGAAGTTCATCCATCATATCTTCGGCAACAGGGGTCACAACATCGTCATATTTGCTGAAGTTCTTTCTCCTCTTCGCCATCTTGGCCAGGCACTTTGGAACAACTTGACCCACGTCTAGCTTCGAGTAGCAGATTTTTATCATAATCATAGCAAACCTTGCATCAGCAGCTAATTGGGCCCGCACAAAGCCTTGGATTCGAGGAGCATCCCGAAATTTGTCCATCAAAGCAGGAAGAGTCTCTGGCATTTTATTACGTGGAAACATAGTGCCATAGAACAGAGACAAGGTCCTTGTACAAAAGTCGAGAAATTCGCGAACCTGAAGCGCGCGATCCTGAAACCTGACAATCTGGCGAGTCCGCTCAGGCGTGCCCAAAAATTTGAACCATGATCCAGCGCAAGTCTGAGAAGCGCATTGGATCGAGCCTCAACACGCTGATCTTCGGTAGCGGTGTCCAAGAAAGAACCTATTTTCGAAAGTCATCAGGAAAAGAGGAGACAAGCAACAAAGAAAAAGAAAGCACGACAAAGTTAATGAAGCTTACCCGCCATATCCAAGCTAGCATCTCCAACAGCTGGAGCATGAAATTCTCTCGAGAAGAAGCTGCAACAGCCTCAACAACCGCGGCCTCCTTTTCAGCTATAGCATCTTCAGCCTGTTGGAGTGCAACCTTTTCCCTCTCAGAAGATTTTCGAGATTGTTCCATGAGCATAAGTGATTGCCTCTTCGTGGATTGGAGCAGCTGGCGAAGTTCTTCCAAATCTTGTGTTGAGTTTTTACTCGAGGAATCCTCAGTAAATTCGATAGCAACAGGCGTTTTCTTCGGGAAGAAGGAAAAACTCGGAAGGACCAGGAGTTGCAGTATAGTTGTCAAAAATCAACTAAAACAAAAATTTCGACATCAATCATTAAGCAAAGATAGATTTCCATTCATTCTCAAAGTATGTACATGGCTATTACAAAAGAAGGACCTCTAGGCAACTACTAAAGCAACCACCGCCAAGGACACTAAGGCGACAGTGCCAAAAAAGAGAAAACTAAAAGAAAAAGCAAGGTGGTCTACTTGACCTCCGGCTTGAAGAACTGGGAGCAGGAGCTGGCTTGTATCCAAGGGTGGTGAGGATTTTCTTCGAATTGGGCTTCCGCTTTAATGAGCGACGCCACTTCGTCTCGATCTCCTCCGTGCCGCCAACCCTTGCCCAGTCGATGTTTTGTTGGCTTTCACGACCAGGCGATTGTACCTTCGACACCAACTTTCAACCCTTGGCGAAGTTGGAGCCCAAGGTCCTCTTGGGAAGAAAAGCACTTGGCAAGATCAAAAAAAATTGCGGGCTCTTCCTTCTTCTTGAAAAATATGTAAAAAGCCGCGACATGCCAATCCTAGCTTCAGCAAGGCCGTCACGGGCTTCAGTACCATGGATTTCAAGAAGGGAAAGGGCATCAAGGAGCTGGTCACCCTCAGGGATTTCCAGCTCATACTCTTGATTTGTCCTCCCTGAATAAAATAAGAGAGAATTGGTTAAGCAAAAAGGGAACAAAGACGACTCAAAAAAGCAACGAGAGTCTAGGCACTTACTAACAAAACGTCGACTTTGTGATTCCAGTCGGCTAAGGATTTCTTCTTCACGAGAAGAATGCTGAGCTACATTTTTGCTCAGAGCATTTTTTTCATCGTCGAGTCTTTTCTGAAGATCTTCGACGGCAGCAGCATCTGCTTTAGCTTTCATGCGAGCTGTTTCGCTTTGCTCTAATTCAGCAGCAAGAGCGTCAGCGCGTTTGTTGGCTTCCGCAAGTTTTTCTGCCATCATAAGACAGACAAGTAAAGTACTGCAGCACAAAAAAGTGACAGCATATACTCGACAAAGAAAGACCGACAAAGAAAAAAGATGGTACCTTCAAGTTTGGCGGCATAATCGCGGTACCCGATAAATTGGGTACCGAAGCGGACGAGCTCTTTCATGAAAGGCTGAAGAAATAACCATGCAAGAAGGATCAATGTAGGAGGAAGAAAAACTCTACATCAAGAAGAAAAAGAGGGAAATTCAAAGCAGTAAAATCAATACAGGACAAAAGAAAACAATTTACCTCTTCCATCAAAGGAGTCGAGGAACAACCAGCTAGTATGGTTGTTTCCTTGGTTGATTCCATCCTGGCTCTCTTCGGGGAAGGAGCCCGGGGGCTCACAGCTGGCGTTGGATGTTCCGGGTTTTGATGAGGAGGTGAAGTTTCGTCGCCATAAAACTAAAGTACGAGACGTGCTCGTTCGAGCAGTCTCGTCAATAGGTGCATCCTCCTCTTCATCGCCACTACAAAAAATAAAGCGACAGGGTAAAAAAGCAACTTCAAAAAGTATCGACAAGAGACAAATATAGTGCATTACAAACTTACGAGCTGATAAGAGCAGCTTCGTAAAGATCCAAAGCCTTCTTCCTAGCATCAGACACAGTTTCTTCGGCACGGGCAGCACCGGCTTTGGAGGTGCCGGTGTCAACAGCCTCGTCCCTCTTCCGTTTGCTCCTAGGAGAAGCAGCTGAAGGAGGAGAGCGTGTCGACGATGTTGCCTCGGCCTCGTCCTTTTCAGAGGATGCCGCAGATTTTCGAGAACCTGCGGCTTCACTCGCAGGGCGAGACATACCCTGGTTGTCATCGGTGACAACAGCCCTTTCTTCGACTTCCCCACCTTCAGGAAGGGAAGGAAGAGGTGACGCAGTTGCGTGGTCCTATTCAAAGACAGGAAAAACATCGGCATGAAACGATTGAAGGAAAAAGCAGTATGAAGAAGACAGAAGGAAAAATAAAGACGTGAACAAAGCTAATGTAAAAAAAAAACATATTACCTGCGGGAGTTGGTGGCGCTATACGGCGTCACACCGCAAGATGTCGGGACGCTGTCTTTCTTGTTCAGCGACGAGATCTTCCGGACAAGTTTCGCCAAGTCATTGACGGATAAATCAGCCGACAAGCGATCAACATCTTTCTCGCCAGCGTACATCCAAAGGGGGTTTTTACGAGCTTGAAGAGGCTGCACCCTAATCCTAAGGAAATACGCCGTGATTTGGATACCCGACAATTCTTGTCTACGAGTATTCTGGAGCTCGTGGATGCGTGTCATCAGGGCCTCTGTCGCCGCTTTTTCTGCGTCGGTAGCCTCTGCATCCCAAGATCGGCGGCGACAGATTTTCTCGGCACCGTCTAAAGGAGGGATGTTGTCTTCAACGGAGCCATGGTTCTCCTCGCGGATGTATAACCATTTTTTGCGCCACCCTTGAACTGAATCAGGAATTTGACGTCGAAGTATTCGATGTCGGGGCGGACAGATCACAACGCCGCCTATGTTATAAGCGACGCTGGAAGAGCCATTACGGCGACAAAGAAAGATACGTTTCCATAGAGACCAGTTAGGCTGGACCCCAAGGAAAGACTCGCACAATGTGATAAAAATAGAGATGTGGAGGATGGAATTGGGAGTGAGATGGTGAAGTTGCAGTCCATACATGAAGAGCAACCCACGAAGGAAATCATGGATGGGAGTGGAAAGACCACGGATGAGGTGGTCGACAAAACTAACCCGATATTGCATCGACGGGGCTGGGTAGCTTTCTTCCTTGGGGAAGCGCAGCGCGTCTTGCTTCCCACTGATGCCAAGCTTTTTCAGCATGTTGACATCTTGTTGGGAGATCTTGGATCTCTCCCACTCCAAGCTCCCCATATCTTCAGCTGCCATCTTTGATTCAGGGGTGCTGTGCCTGGTGAGTTTGCGCGGTGGCATGAACGGGAATGGAGGAGAAGAGCGCACGAGCAATGGAGCACAAGGAACTCTGGGCGCAGTGGGGAGTTTTTGCAGAGGAAAAGCAGATGGGCGGCGCAAGCGAAAGTGCCAGAGGAAGAAGACGATGGACTTAAATAGAGGTGCGGTGAATCGACGCAACCGTTGGATGGAAATGTTATGGCGTAGATGAAGCGCATGTGGACGAAGGGTAAACACGGATTTTTACTGAGAAAAGAAGAGACATGCGACACCGTGCGTGCGCCGGAAAAAGTGGAGGACGTGTGTCCCCCACTTGCGCGACGTGTCAACTGGATAAAGAAAAAGGACCCACTGCACAAGGCAGAGAGAGAACCAGTTCTCGCACGTTCCCGATACAGTAATCGTGGCTATCGTCAGCAATGATGTCACCATAGTGAAGTAAAAAACTCGACTATGACTCTTGATAAAAATAATCGACAGCAGAAGATTACTGATTATTTCGAGAGCTTTTGATCAAATACAAGTTTTTGCCCAAATGCTCGGGGGCTACTTTGGAAAAAGAAAGAAAGCTTGTATGACAAAATAGAAATGACGGAGCCTATGACCAAATGCAAGCATTTGATCATAGCCTCGGGGGCTACTCCCATCGGGAGCGCTGGTCGCGCACCCGATAGATATGAAATGCTCGAGAAGGATTACCAATATAGCGATAGAAGATATTAATCTGTAGAGCCTACAACCAAGTAGAAGTGCTTGGCTGTAGCCTCGGGGGCTACTCCCATCGGGAACGCTGTTCGCGTGCCCGATGAATTTAGTCAAAAATATAAAGAAAGAAAAAGAAGTGAGTATATTTCGAGTTATACAGATAACTCTACATATACTCCCATCGGGAAGGCAAAATAAGTCATCAAATTTGACTCGATAAAATGTGCTATTCCAACAGCCGAAAAGCACTCGACAATATATTCTCAGAGCGCTAAAAGTCGCGAATACTCCGAATGCCGCAAAACTTTGCGAAGGTAAGACCCCAGATCCGTTTCGAGCGTGGGCACCGTCTCGACGGTTTGCTACTTTTTTCCGTATCAATAGATACGAAGAAAAATCCTAACGGACGCGTTAGGTACCCGATAAAATATGACCGGGACTCGACAGAATGGTAAGACCTTAAGCGGCACTGTCGAAGTTTACACCATATCCCGAGATCATGTCCGGGACGTGATCTTGAAGTAGGTTTTTGCGGATTGCCACTAGAGCAGTTAACTAGTACCTGATCCGTCAGATGAACTAGCCCCAACTACCATTATCCCTGTACAATATAGTATTCGCGTATCGAAAAGTTATGCATTAAATTCGACAAGATTATTGAATGATTAAAGTTGGAGATTTTTCCTGATTCTTCGATTCAAGAAAAATCTCGGGGGCTACTGACATAGGCATTCCTAATGGGCCTGCCGAAGATAGTACCCGGGGTTTAATGAAGGCCCAGGACTCGAAGAATAAGAAGATTCGGAAGCCCATTTAGTGTTAAGGAAAGATAGATTGTATTAGGAAATATAGAGACTTGTAATCTTACGGGATGGGTATGAAACCCTCCCTGTAACTTGTATATAAAACCCTCCACCTCCTATATAAGGGGAGTCGAGGGACGAAGAAAGGATCGAATCTATTGTCAACAGACCCTAGTTTTTACAATCAGCGAGTACTTTTCGGCTGAAACCTTCGAGATCTACCCGCCCTCTACTTCCAGCAAAACCCTAGTCTACAATCTGTAGGCATTGACAAATTAATCTGTGGTGACCCTGCATACCACTGCATGTTGTAGTATGCCAGTCGTTGATATAACATTCGCGAAGTACCAATCCGCAAATATTACATCCCTCGAGTAGTACAACACATAGCAGGTCCATAACTCATCCATCTATTATTACAAACCATATATACATATCATCCTGGAGCTCCTCTTGGGTCCTAAGAGGTTTACTCCTGGGTTCGAGGCGAACCCAACTTAGCTTACAATATTAAAGTTTCACGAGACTTAACATTTATCCTCTCGAACAGCTAAGTATTAAGAGTTCGCGCTGCTCGGCTACTACTACTACTACTACTACTGGGTACTTCTAGGCTTGTTCTCCTCCGGAAGCCTCCCCGGTTTCGTAGACTATGAGATAGTCTACGCCTTCAATACCTCCAGAGAGGTCTGGTTCTTCATAGCCGATGATGTCGGCTCCTTCAGGGTTGTCGTTGTCCTCCTCCGATGGTCGGACAGTCTAAGCAGGATTTAAGAGTGGTATGAGTACGAGCGTACTCAACAAGTTCATATTAGGAAAGAGGTGTTTAATGCACTAGCTACGGTAAGACCAGAAAGTCTGATACCATGCAAGTTTTGATAACCGTTTCTTCAAAAGGTTGTTTTTATTCAGAAGAACTATGTCCGTCAGCCTTCACCGGTTTACTAGAACTACATTGAGTTCCTTTCCGGCAGCGTTCGCAGTTTCAAATCCCGGAACAAGGAGTGACTGGTCACAATTCGTTACACTCTGCAGAGGTGTGTTTCTTTACCCATAAGAGATCTTAACCTTGGTGCCAACCGGGCAGCTTTCCCGTCCACACTTCCTTTGGTGTGAGGCCCGGTATAAGGTCATACTCAATCATGTTCCTCCGCTACCTCGAACACCCACCCTTTGTTGCATGCCCCGACCCTGGGTCCACGCCGGTTCACTTACGCCAATTAAGGCTGGGCCCCGACCACGACAACAGTGCTGGGCTCTACCATACACCTACGCCGGTAGCTGCAACCCATCATAGACCGCATTACCATGGGGAATTAGAATGGGATCCCCACCCTCCGGTTGTTCCGCAAGATACAACTGCTACGGTAACCGCATTACCGTGGGGAATTAGAATGGGATCCCCACCCTCCGGTTGTTCCGCAAGCTGCTACGGTAAGCGCATCCGTTGATGAACGAGAGGTGGAAACACTTTTGACTACTCCGTCCCACCAGATCTTATGGTTAACATGGGTATTACGGCACAAGAATCACTGGACGACATTTGTTGTTTAATCCTAGATGGATATAAACCCTTGCAATGGAACCTCCACCATATCAACACATACCATGGTTCCATTGCCCACCACATAGTCATATTCATAGTTATGAAAATAGTGGTTTTGCTTTTTATGCAATAGTGATAAACATAGTACTTTGCAAGTAATTTAATAAAAATACTCAAATGACATGAGCAAGCGATGAACTTGCCTGAACACTGCAAAGTTTTGCAGTTGGATGGTGTGGACTGACCCTTGTCCTCTGTTTGAAAAATAGCATCATTGTCCGATAAGGGCAATGGTTAAAGAAGCAATTATGCATGATTCCAGTTTTAGGGTTTGTTCCCCCCTTTCCCGGTGTTTATTGTTTTAGGTAGAAGGTTAATACTAAGAACAATTTAGGGATATTCTGTTTAGGGTAAAATACAACCTTGAAATGTTGTCAAGGTGTTTTTATAGTCCAAAAGCATTATTGGACTTATTTTTATTATTGAAAATAATATGTGTGATTTAAATGATTATTTAAATCATCATATTAAGACTTATTCTTGATTATCTTCAAAAATTCTCTTTCATATTTTATTTAGATAGGGAATTTTATGCTGATCAATTTTCATATTTTTAATTATTTTTTTAGAGTTTTTATCTATTTTCTATTTAATTTAAAAGTTACAGCATTTTATGAATTTGTGAAATGTCTCAATTGCCCTTGGGCCCCACCTGTCAGGGTGGCCCAACGGTTTAGGTCTAACCCGAGCCGCTCGACCGGCTCGGTCGGACGCATCCGTCCCCTTCCTCACTCGCTCGTGCTAACCCTAATCCCCTCGAGCTCTGGCGACGCCTGTGCCGTCGCCGAATTATTCAGGCCGCCTCCGGCCACTCCCGCCGGCGAGGTCGGTCGCAAAAGGACGGCCGCTCGACGGCGCACCGATCGGTCCGCGCCGATCTGTGTTTCGTCGCCGCCACCGTTCGCCCCCCAACGCATCTGCGACACGGCCGTGACAATTCACGGCGATTCGTCGGCCGCCGGCGATCCTGGCGTCGTGGCGTGGCCTTGTGCCCCGCCGTGGTGGTGCTGGGGTGCTTGCGCCCGGCGACGCCTGGCCTGGCTGCGGCCTGGCGCAGCCGTGTTCGGCCCGTGCCGCCGTGCCGCCATGGGCACGCCGCGGTGCTCTGCTCCAGGTTAGTGCGCCTCCGTCTTCTTCCTACTCTCCTTCGCTTCTATGTCTAGCTCTAGCTGCTGGTCTTGCTTGCGTGCACAAGAGCTGTTGTGCTCTTCTGCAGCGCCATGGGTGCCTGCTCCTGCTGTGCTATGCTGCTGCGCTATGCGTGTGCTACTGCTGTGTGATGCCCTTCCATATCTCTGTGCATGAATTTCTAGCCTATGTGCTTGCTTATGCTTGCACTTCTTGCTTGAAACTCTCCCTGTGCCTCTGTGCTTGATTCTATTGTTGCTAGATCATCAAGTGTATTCAATTACTTGCCCTGGCTCAATTATGGGGTGTAATCCTTGCAATTTTGCAAGTGCCAGTGCCTCTGGTATGCTTTCCTGTGTGCTTTATTTCATGGAGATGCTCCACTGAGCATTGATGTGCCTGTACTGCTCTGTCCCATGATGATCTGCTACTGGATACTTTAATCACTAACTTATTTGATTATCAATGATGTATTTATTCATGTCCTGTGGCTGATCTTGGTGTCTGGTTCATGTGTTTGGCTGTGGTGATCTATATCAAGAGCAGGTGATGCTCTGATGATCACTACTTGCTTGTGAGCAAGTGTGTGCTTTTCTCAGTGATCCACTGGTGCTCAACCAGTGCTGTTTGTGCTTCATACAGGCTTAGCCTGTGGATGCTGGTGCTTGTCCAAGCATCAGTGGATACTTGCAATGATCCATTGGATCATCTGCAAGTTCCAGTGCATTAGTAATCATGCCTGTTTCATTTATCTGTTTAGCTTTGATTCATTAAGTAGATAAATGATGTGAACTGCCCTGCAGTGATGATCATATGAATTGATTTAATAGAGCTAGAAGGATGCCAACATCTGTTGGGTACCCTAGCTCTTACTGAACTCTCTTGGGTAATGATGTGATGGTTGGGAAGGTTGGCTGTGGGTTTGAGGTGGCCCTGGCAGTCACTTAGTGCTGTCATGGTGGCTCCCCTTTTTCTCTGTGACTGGTTGTGGCTTGGTGAATACATCACTGGACAATCTTTTGTTGGATTTTCAGTGATCTTTGCTGTTGACAAACAAAATAGACATCATAAGTCTATCTGTCTGATGGTTAGCTAGCTATATTTGTGTCTTGTAAATCTGGCTGTCTAGACAAGATCCATCAATGATGGATTCCCTTGGTTATACCACTGTATTGATATGACCAATGTTCCCTTGATGAATTCTTTCTAGCTAGGTCACTGGTTTGCTGACACCAAATGGCTTGGCAGCCATATGATGATACAACCAGGGTTCCCACCCTTTTCTACTCCTGTGATGCATAGCATGCTCATATATGGGCAAGACATGATCTTGCCCAGGCTGTTGTGTGGTATACCTCACTCCAGCTCCTAGTATTATGGTTGATGTAGAGGATTTGCTTCAAGGTTGTGGTGTGAGCCTGCCCTGCTCCTCCTGACTAGCCTGTGCTTGATTTCTTGCTGGTGCCTTGTTCTACAACAATTCCAGTGGAGCTGTTTTGGATGGTTTGGCTGGTTGGATGAGACTTGGTGTTCTTCCTGTTCTATCTGTTCATGATGTTCTTACCCTGGGAAGTTCTGTCGACAGAATGGCTAGGGTTTGGCTGTGAAAAGTTTATATATGGTGCTCCCTTGCATCCCTGGTCGACAGCTCCTGCTTGTCACTTTGGTGACTCACTGTGTGTGTGCTGCATGCACACAACCCTGTAAGCAGGCTGTGTGTGTGTGTAGGCATGTGCTATGTACCTGGACCTGGAACTTGGCTGTGACATGGATCAGCTCGGCTACTTTGGTCCTATCTGATCATTTCCTATTTTCAATTGATTTCTAACCTGCCAAGTGGCTATGCCACTTGGCATAACTTCTTTTTGTTGTGATTTGTGTGCAGGGATCAACCATTGATCAAAATGGACATGGAGTTCATCAAATCCAAGATCAAGTGAAGATGATCTTGTAGTATTAAGACTAGGGTCATTACTTGTACTTTTCTTTTTAATTCTCTTTTATTTATCAATTTCCCAATTCATGTAATGTTTTGTAATATTCATTTATCTCCATTATGAATATTGTAATGACAATGTAAATTGTGTGATGATCAATAAAGCTCAAATTTTTCTCTAATGAGCTTTACTTTACTTTAATTGTTTATAATTTATATTTTACTTAATGAATTCCTCACAATTCAATATTTAAGGTAATTATTAATATTTGAATTTGAAATTCAAATTCATCATTGGTTTGAATTCAACCATGTCACTTTATTTAGAATTCAATCATGCAAACTCTCCCCTCTCTTCTCAAAACCCTAAACTAGTGGAGTGAGTTGCAAGTTTGTCGCACTCTCGAAACCCTAACCCTGTAAGGTGTCGAGAGAGAAACTTGTCCCCCTTCGATGCAGTTTTTGTTTAAAAGCGCAAAATTTCCCAGAATTTACAATGCAATGCACATCCCTTTCTAAAATCTACCCCTCGATCGTCACTAAACCTGGGACATTACATAATCCTTTGTCACCTGCCGAAGATGGTACCCGGGGTTTACTGAAGGCCCACAAGTCGAAGAATATGAAGTTCGGAAGCCCAGTTAATGTTAAGGAAAGTTAAAGTTGTAATAGGAAATATAGAGACTTGTAATTTTACGGGATGGAAACCCTCCCGGACTCTGTAACTGTGTATTATGAATCCCTCGGCTCGCCTCCTATAAGGGGGAGTCGAGGGACTAAGAGAGGATCGAATCCATTGTCAACATAACCCTAGTTTCATAATCGTCGAGTACTTTTCGGCTGAAATCTTCGAGATCTACTTGCCCTCTACTTCCAACTAAACCCTAGTCTACAATACGTAGGCATTGATAAGTTAATACCTTGTCACCCACCCTCTAGGTTACCATCTCTATCATTTCATACTTCACACTCGAAATCGAAAAATTGACATCAACTACGCACCAGCCAACAATCTACCATGCATTTTTTATTCAAATCCGTGATGGCAGAGGGTCTCCAAAACGAGGGAAAAAAGTTTTGCGATCTACCATTATCGTCAGGCAAGTTCCTCACCTATGTAACAACTTTTTTAGTAGTGTAAAAATGGCATATTCAAAGATGGGCACAAAAAATGCCATGTATGTCTTACATGACTCTCTCTCTCTCTCATCTGCTTCATGCTAGGTGGGACTAACATTAGGTTTCACTCTTCTTTCTTTCAGACTCCTTCACCACGAGCTCACCATTGCCGCTCGAAATCACCCAAAATATAGTTGAACCACACAACGATGTTTACTAACCTTAAAAGATATTGTGCAATATAACTCCTACTCTATGATTTTTTATGGCATATATGCATGCCAACCATGAGCGCCTATGCTTGACACTTACACCTCTACAAATGCATTTGAATTTTCCTAAAGGTGACCCACTTAGGCATAGGGGATCGATGTCTTCATGTACCATGCGAGCAATAATTAATACACAAACTATGAACACACAGTTGTGTGTTTATGCTGAATAACTAAAGCACACATACAAGAAGGGACAAATTCACAAGGCAAGCAAAAAGGAGTTAAGAAGACCCGCATGAAGTAAATCAAGCATTTGCTCATGGATCTTTTTCCATTTAGAGGAACGAAATTATCACCAATGCCATAAAATAGCAATGTCCATGTTGAGAGGCAAAGTTGCAAAAACAATAGTAAGTTTATATTGACACAGACAACTAACCGGTTACACAACTGCCGTGTAAAATCATCATACATAAAATCTTGTTGATGCGGGGTCGTGGCACCACTGAAAGTTCATTTAATACACGTGTTTCTAAAGGATAGAGAAGCATACCATCAAAACAACACAATTCAATCCCACATGATCTCATTTTGTAAATTTCGTGAAGTGAATCGAGCATTTATTCTTGAATTGTTGTCCATGTAGAGAACAACATTATCATTAGCTGGTTTCATAGAATAACCATGCTAGGAGGTACAGTTGCAAAACCAGTACGTCTAAATGGCTACACAAATCCTCTGTAAAATCATTGATCATACATACAAATCATGTTGCGACCCGACACCACTCAAAGTCCATTTAATACACATGTTTCTAAAGACACAAACATACATAGCATTAAAATAACGAAAAGACAATACCGCATGAAAACTACTGCTTTTTGTAAATTTCATGATCCGAATGCTAGATATGAACATGATACAAAATCTAAAGAGAGCGGGGGTTCATGTAAGACCAAGTATAGTACATATAGTCTAACTTCTTGGTAATCATATGGCTTGATTTTACGAAAGGGGCCGATGAAAGATTTCGTGTGATCCAACTTATGATATACTCCCTCCTTACATAATGTAGTCGTATATAAGTTTTATTATAAAGTTAAACGATACAAAGTCTGACAAAGTTTTATCGAGAAAATTATGTACTCCCTCCACTAAAAATCGGTGTCTCAAGTTTATCTAGATACGGATGTACCTCTAACTAAAATGCATCTAGATACATCCGTATCTAGACAAAAGTGAGACACCTATTTTTCTACACACTTGATTAAATTTTAAATTATTTTGAATTTAAAAATTATATGCACTACATTTCGAGAAATTCCATGAGAATGAGAATTTACAAAAACGAAAAAAATCATTCTGAAAGGTCTGAAAACGCATTCAACTTGGCGTAGACCAATAATGAAGGCGGATCTCGCGCCGCACTGTCCACTCCCGAGTCCCGAAAGTAGGGACCCATACCCCCCCAAGCCGTACAACCAGTTACCCCAACCGAGTCCTAGTCCATGACAACTGGGCCACGCTCTATCCGGTCCCCACAAGTCATCGGCTGTCCCACCCGAGCGGCACAGAGACAGAGCAGTCCCATGGGGAGACGAGAGGAGGAGTACTTCGGTTTCTGACACGCCCACCCACCTCCCCGTCGCACCGCCGCCGCGACGGCGCCCCGCCCTACAAATACACCGACCACCGCCGCCACTTCTCCGATCCCGATGCCCCAGCCCCGAATCCCCAAACACTCACCCGCTCCGCTTCCCTAGCACTCCAACCCTCTGACGCCAAACCCCGCCCTAGGGTTTGGGTTCGGGGCCGGATCGATCCGGCCTTCAGCCTTCCAATGGGGGATCGGGACGAGGAGGAGGAGCTGCAGATGGCGCTGCGCATGAGCCTGCACGGCTCGCCGCCCGCGCAGCCCGACCCCAAGCGCAGCAAGCCGCCGTCTTTGCCCGCCGCCGGGGGGGAGTCGCCGGAGGCCGCCGCGCGACGCAAGCAGCGAGACCTCATGGCCGCCGCCGCCGAGAAGCGCCTCCGCTCCCTCCCCTCGCCCCAGCCCGCCGCCGTCGTTTCGCCCTCGCCCCCGACCGTGGCCCCGGAGGCCGCCAAGGAGGTCGTCAAGGTGGAGCCGGAACCAGCCGCGGCGCCTATGGAGGAGGCGGAGATGGCGGTGGAGGTGGAGGTAGAAGGGGAGGAGTTGCCCCCGGACGTGGCCGACAAGCTCTGGGTCATGGTGTTCGGGATCGGGGTTTCCAAGGCTGTGCTCGCGCAGTGGACCAACCAGGGTATCAGGTGAGACTCTTTTTGGGCGCTTCTGTTATAATTACATTCATATGTTCACTTCTGAGTTCTGACCGTCGATTGACCTCTCCTGGGGA
Organism: Lolium multiflorum; assembly: GCA_030979885.1. Classification (NCBI taxonomy): domain Eukaryota; kingdom Viridiplantae; phylum Streptophyta; class Magnoliopsida; order Poales; family Poaceae; genus Lolium; species Lolium multiflorum. The sequence continues at coordinate 210,210,298 of CM061748.1, forward strand.
GAACTGAAAATCTGGCACTATCCATGTTTGATTCCGGCCCTGGCAAATAGGTTATGGAAGATGCGCAGATACATATCTGCTACTTGGGGTTTTATAACTATAGTTGATCCTAGGATAACAGAGAAAGTTGCGTCTGGTTTGCTAGTTTCCGATTGTCTACGAGTCTAGCTTCTACATACATAGCACATGTTATCCAGTGCCTTCTACATCAATCACTGATTGCACAAGAAGCGGAAACGATACATTTGCGAGTCAAATTTCCTTGTTCAACTGCAATATAGTTGCAGTTGAAAATATTGTATGATTGATTGATCTTTATATTACGACATATACATACAGTTTATGTTCCCACGCATTGTTCGATTAGTAGCCCTGTGACCAATACGACCTGCACTCGTATTCCGAACCCTACACTGTCCGTGTCCGACTCGGAGAAAAAACACTGTCCGTGTCCGACTCGGAGAAAAATGCTTTTTTTAGCACAAGATGGCTTTCGGTGAGTTGGTAGCTTTCCTTGTATTTGGGCTATCAATAAGTTCCTATTCTGTTGGTCTGTCACATGAGCGCTCTTATTTATAGTTCAGAAAGGCATGACCATGGACATCCAAGTTGAAAATTGTCTTTATGAGATTGTTGGTTTTTGTGTCCCTGAATACTCAAGGATTTTGGGTGTCACTCTAGGGTTCAGTCCCCCGTGAAGACAAGCTGTTGTGAATGCATACATAAATTGTATAGCGTAATTGTTTCTGCGGGCATATGATTCAACGAGATCCTGCATGGGTATGTTTAACTGTGAGGATAAAATCAAGGTAGGAGACTAATAGACCGAGGCCCTGTGGTTACTCAGATATAAATGAAAAATCGCCATAACAATATGGAAATCAGAACTGTGCTGGTGATTAATAAATACGCCATGAATAACAAAATATGAGGGATATGAATGAAAAATCGCCATAACAATATGGAATCAGAACTGTGTTGGTGATTAATAAATACGCCATGAATAACAAGATATCAGGCACACCATTTTTCTAGTGATGTTTTCAATTCCTTGCCATTTACTTATTGCTCTTTCTCTTCTGAATTAATGACATAACAAGGTTAGCATCTCTCCGTTATCTAGGACAATTATGAGAATCCATGTATATATATATATATATACTGTCGCAGGTCCAGTTACAGTAATGAAAATTGATTGCCTTGGTCGTGAATTGTGACTCTGGTTGCTGGCAGGCTCTAGCTATACAACTACGCTATGTTATGTATACAGTAATGAAAATTAATTACACGAGCTGTCATTACTAGTAGATTTTCGCATCAAGCGGATTATATTGATCTGGTGGAAGCATATTGAACTATTGAAGTTGGATGTTAGAACGATAATACCGTGGTTCAGTTTCTTTTACCCTTCATGCTCCTGCCGGGGTCTGGAAACTGATTTTAAGCGGTTGCTAGTGGGGGGTTATAATGGTTTAATCTGTTTGTGTGGACATATAAGGATTCACTCTTAAGATTTAATGTAGGTAACAAAGTAAGACAAAAAAAGGAGGGATCAACAAGATTGAAGTAGTACAAGTGTAGAAAGATAAGACTCTACAAGAAAACCACAAATAAGAGGGGGAAAACATTTAGTAAAGGGACTCTTTCAAGAAGCCAAGCAAGTGTATGGAGGCTCAAGTATTTTGGGTGAAACACATCCCTTCAGGAGCCCCAGATGTGAAATGAGCATTTTTTTTTTGTCTAAGATTCCTAGGATTGACTTGATCGCTTGATCGTTTTTTTTGTTCCTCTGAATCCATATTGGCTTCCATGTCTTCAGTCTTCACTGTCCACTGTTAAAGTGGACCTTTTGGTTTGGATAAGTTTCTTTGCATCTGACATGCACATAAGATTAAGTATGCCTTTGTTAGAATGGTGCTTCCTGGGAGTTAAAAATGTGACAACTCCGTGCCAGTGAGATGCAGAGTCATTTCATAAACCCTGCGTAGGAAACAAAAGACATTGTGTGGATTAATTTGAATTGTGACTCTGGTTGCTGGCAGGCTCTAGCTATGAAATAGGAAACTTTCCAGATTCTTTGAGGCAATCAACATGCATTTGCATGCTTGTGCCATCAAACTAAATCTATATAGTTCTGGAAATAACATGTCTCTGATCATATCATATCTCATATATTCATATCATTACCTTGTGTAACTCAAATGAATGCAATACATAATTTCCCCCGTCTTAACTTTTGTCAAAATGGATTCAGGTTTAGCTCTGATGCAGAAACAACTATGGGTCTGGTACAGCATGAAGGCGGTCCCTGTGGTGTCTTAGCTACAGTACAGGTACATCTTCCTCGCTTTATCTAAGTGTGATTGTCGAATGTTGTTTTTGGCCTCGTTAGTAGTGCCTGTAGAAGTTCTGCATATTTCCTTTCCTATAGCCCAGCTCAATACTTTTCAGGCTGATTTTACTTCGCGTCTTTAATTTTTTCTGCTGCCATAAGTTGCTACATGTATTCTCTGTTCTGAAAACAATTTCATTTCTGCAACGAGCGGACTTCCAGTTTGCCAACTGGAAGCGACAATAACCGGGTCATTTCAGTTGTAGTGACTGAACATTTTCAACATTATGAACCATACAACTTGACACAACCCAGGCATACTGTCTAGCAATCCTGATAATATGATGAAAACACAATATCTTGGATAAATGAATGTTGGGACAGACATATCTAAGTAAGAGATAGGCTGGTGCATTCTGCTGTTACTTTAAATTTTATACCAAAAAGCTTTTAAAGCTGAATAGCTCTACCAATCAACCTTTCTCTGTGAGCTCACCTTGATATGATTTAAAATCCTATTTCCTATCTTGTTACATTATTTTGTCCTGATGAACAAACCCTAACTTTGATGATCACAAGCCTGGATAGACTTATCGTCACAAGAGATATGTAGTACCGTTGGAGAATTTTGCTGTCACAAGTCTAACTATTTCTTTTCATATCTACTGTGCAGTTGTTTATGCTCTCAGCAAGCTCATCATTTCTGATAAAAGTTTCTTTATGATCTGTTTTTCAGGCATATGTCCTTAAATATCTTTTGTTTTTCTCTGATAATTTGGGTAACCCAGAGGTCAGTGATCCATCATATGCTTTGGGACAAAGACGTTTTTATCAGAGTTCTTTTGCTGCAAGGGATGATTTCTCTTCTCTAACTGAGGATGGAAAGACGAGGTAGTTTCTTTTGTTCATTAACAACTATGCTGATGTTAGTGTTGTCTTGTGGCCATTTATCTGTTCAATAATTCTTCCAAACCACTGTTTATCATTGTGAAAATAGGAAACTAGCAGCTTACATGAGAGATAAACAATCTGAATTTAAGCCTGTGATCATTCTTAATTAGTATTTTATTCATGTATTTGTGACAGATTGCTTGATGTACCAACCAAAACATTGCGTTCATTGAACTATTAGAAATTCTTGCCATTTGTTTATTGAAACAACAGCAGTTCTCTAGACATTATTAGTTAGAGAATCTAAATGCTTCTACATCTATTAATCACCCATCATTACCAGTTTAGACTAAATATTGGATATTATATACAATACGCAGAATATACAGGCCTATACTTTCTTAATATTCAAATGACTGTTAATTATTTAATTTGTTTGTTAGAGCATTGGTTCATGCTATGGTGGAAATTCTATTTTTATGTGGAGCTGGGAAAAAAGCTGCTGTGGCATTGATTGGAGGTGTCAATCGTGGGGTAAGTGGACATGATAACACTAAGGTGCTTATAAGTCAAGTCTTTGAGATGTTTCGAAATTGATTATACTTCCATGTATAAATGCTGATAATTCTCTTACGGAAATTACTGCAGGAAATCGATGCTGCTTTGGAAGGCCTTTCTGTTGAATCAGCAATGGATATCCAAAAAGTTCTTAGAATAAGTACTTTTACCTCAAGGAAGGAGGCTTTCCACTTGCTTCTGGCAAACATTCGTCTGTTTGAAAGTCGACTGGGAGCCATGCTATTTCTTATCTCTTCTCTACTCTCGCGGGGATTGGTATGTCTTTGTCCATATTAAGTTCTGTACATTTTGTGCATTATGCTAATTTTATGTCCGCATGATTAAATACCTAGCATATCGCCGATATCGGTGTACTTGAACTTCATTTTTTAATTCAGGAATGTATCCAAGCAGACAGGGATGATCCAAGCCAACCATTGGTGACAGCTCCATTTGGGCACGCTTCTCAGGTACATAATATTTTCATATAGTCCAGTATTTAGCACATCAGGCTTACTGTATCACCCTGTTCTTTAGTACCACACTGCCAGTTTAACTGGAGTTACACCTGTATATAAACGTTGTTTTGGGCCAATCTGTAGCACTTTCGGGTTAACCCTTTTACATGAAGTAAGGACAAAAGTGGGAGTGGGGTCTCTGCTCCATCATGAGCTGGAACTGGGCTGTTAGCTTCTTTGGGCTACACTACAGAGTTGTTGTTACCCTTTCCGTAGCAGTTCACATTGTGCTTACTATTGCAGTATAGTGCTCAATTCACTTGGACGCTATAATTTTGAAAAGGCATTTATTATTGTTAGTAGTAGTAATATATAATAATTAATATTATACATTAGGTCAAGCCATATGTAACCGGTGTGGTCTTCTGCAGGAAATTGTGAACTTATTGCTTTGTGGAGAGGCTGTCCCAAATGTATTTGATGGCAAGATGGACCTTGGCGGCGGCATGTCCCTGAAAGGCATACCGAATAATGTAGAAGTTGGTTTCCTCACCCTTCTGGAATCACTAAATCTTTGCAAGGTTGGTCAGTACCTAAAGTGCCCGAAATGGCCTATATGGGTGGTTGGAAGTGAAAGTCACTACACTGTCCTTTTTGCCCTAAATCCCAACGTCCAAGAGGAGAATGAGCTGGAAGAGCGGGAATCCAAAATTAGGAGGGCATTTGATGCACAAGATCAAAGTGGAGGTGGAGGCTTTATTAGTGTCGAGGGATTCCAACAAGTTCTCAGGGACACGGACATAAATTTTCCTTCTGATAAGCTTGAGGATCTATGTAATCCGGGCATTATAGTATGGAGTGAATTCTGGCAGGCACTTCTACAGTTGGATAAAAGGTCTGGAGGCATGAAGGATCCAACTGGCCTGATGGGCAAGAAGCAATTCACTATCTACCACTTCAATGGAATTGCCAAGTCTGTGCCGAATGGGAATGCAAACATAGGAGGCTCGACCCCAATACAAAGACCTAGGATATGCAAGTTAAATGTCAGCGTCCCACCTAGGTGGACTCAGGATGAGTATCTAGCTGATGTTGTAAGCTCATCGACCAGCGGTAGCAAGGATGATAGTGTTCTTTCTCTTGCTCCGCCATTTCAGACTTGCCAGCATGCGCCATTAGTAGACTGCATAAGAACTCGATGGCCACGAGCAGTTTGCAGCTGGGTTGGAGATGTGCCAAGTATTGTCTGATACTTGGAGCCTTCTGCCACTCGTTCCAGCCATGTCACTTATTCAACTGATCTTGAAGATGGCCCCTGCTTAGCATACTACTCGAGCTCCCAGAGTGTTGACTGTGCCATGCAAAATTTTGGAAGGCGCTGCTGGTGTTGTAATTGTTTAGTCTGATGAATATATGTTTTCTTCTCCTTGGACATGAACCTTTTTATCGCGTGATTTTATCAGGGACATTATATTCTTTTTTCTTTCAATTGACACTAGATGTATACTCCATTTATGGATATGCTGTTAAATCTTAAGGTACATTCTTTCTTGTACACAGATGATTTTGTTGTAGTTCATGTTGTATCCGACACAGGGCTGAGTGACTAGTTCATTTTAAATCCAACAGAGCTGTAACGTTTTATGATGCTTTTTTACTTGTCAACCTTTTGTCCTGTTACTTTTTGAGATCTAGCTTCTTATCTCAGTTGAACATGTTGGTGTAGTTAACCTTTGAAAGTTCTTAATCTGAACTGTCATTTGTCTTACAAGACCCACTGTGCCGCATTTTCTTTTCAACATGATATTTTTGCAGGAAGACTACTTTTTTGTTGCAAATGTGCTCCCTCTAAATTTATTGCAGCAAAAAAGGGAGGGAAAACACAACACTTGGCTATGAAAGGAAGCATATGGTGGATCTACTGATATTGTAGCTTATCTTATTTTTGTTCTCAAAACTTGATCAAACTTAGAAGAAATTGTTTTTTTTTTACTGAATTTATAAGCTTTTTATTTTAGAATAGAGTACGAAACAGTAAATCCTGTAAAAATATTCACAACGTCAATGTAATAATGTATGTACACTTATGCTGTAGAGTTTCAAATCCAAATTCTATCCACACATCCAAAAAAGTAAGTCAGACGCGGAATACCCGCTCTCCTGTAGATTCTCAGTGTGAATAATAAGTTGGATTATCATTCGTGCATAATTTTACTTCATCTGTAGATTGGCACCAGTACATATCGGGGGGCGTATCAGGTGGAAACGTTCAGATCCTGAAAATCTGCAAATTTTCGCTCAGGGCCATTGGATCATGTACCAGCGGTTCAGATCTCAAGTGTGCCTGGTCACAGTTATTTTGCAAGAAAGCGCCCGCACCCACGAGTAACCATTTGTAAAAAGGCCCTTCGCAGCTGTTCGCTCTTAAAAAATAAGGCTCAGTAGTACAGATCGTTCTCACATTCATGTACCCTTTTGGTCTTTCCCGTGCCAATCTTTATTCATTGTTGCAAGAATTTTGGCTACAGAGAAATACCTGATTTTTCTTTACGTTTTCAAAAAATTTGAATAAAACAAGTTGTGTGTATGTGATAAAAGATTTTCTTTAGTTATAGTGTCATAGAGAACTGAATAATTAAACTATACAATTTCTTTAGGGCACTGCACAATCTAGATATTATAAAAAGTGCATTAATCTCCATCCATAGATAGAAGCATCAATTATTCTGAAAAAAAAGAGATAAAAGCATCAATTAAGCATTATATCTCCAGCACGGCAGCACATGTGTGCTTTACAGTTCTGAAACCATCATGGAATGCAGCATGACATTAGCAACCACATGGGCTTTACAAAGCTTCATATGTATTAGTTCTAGGAATATAAAATATAAGATAACTTCCAGATGATATATACATATTTCAAATAGTGCAAGAGAACAGCTATCCCGCTACATCATCTGCTTCTGAATGGATGCGGGGAGTGCATTGATGTTCTTCAAATATCTGCATGTAAAACTCAAAAGTTTACTAAATATGACCTGGCAGTGGAAATCCTTTAAATTCCAGTGGATTTTCTATGTTACTTGCAGAAAAAAGGTAAATGCTTAGTAGCACGTATTATGAGCAGGCAAGTATCCTTTTAACTCTAAAAGAAGGATAACGTAAATGATTAAGTGATCTATTCTTCTCCAATCTCTGATGAAATTAAATTAGAGACATCCTACCCACCAAGTCACCGTTCTACCGTTTCTGTACTACATAAGTACATATGTTTACTTGCTGTAATTTAATTTAACAGTCACAAACAGTGAAGACGAGTTCAATCAGAAATCAGGCTTGGAATGTTCCGAGTATATTCTTATGCTGAATCAACAACACATATATGTACTACAACCATCATCAAATTAACATGGAGTTTTTTCTGAATGTAATAAGGTTACTCGCTGCATAACAATTTCCATAGCCAGTAAAATAAAATTGCATGCCAAAATTAGCTTGCACAGATATTCAGAAATGAGCAATGAGTTGATATACTCGTGGACATATATTGGCCAAACTTTTGAGATATTAGCATGAACAGATTTTCGGAAATGAGCAGCTTGCATGAACATTTGATACCGAATCTGAATTCTACTTGCAGTGTGCTAGCTTATGATCCTGCTATTATGGTAGGAAATGAAGATGTTAGCCACAAAGACTTGGGATGAAGAGTTAAGTACATGATTATTTATATGAACCGATACTCATCACAACTTGATGAAAGCCTGGAGCTATATATTCTGCTGCAAAAGCAAGTTATTTGGGGTAACATACGTGTTCAGACAGAATTTTGTTTTGCTAACAAAAGACAGCATTTTGACAAATCAGAAAGATTCACAGGGCAGTGCTTTATAACCACTACCAATTTTAACTTTCTCATTGCATCTCACATCAAGTGTCTGAAGCCTTTGCAGATGACTCCATCATTGACCAGTCCAAACTCATAACAGAAAAGTATCAAATAAAGCCTAGTTTTTCCCCAGATTAAACATACACCAAACAAACGTGCAAACCCAAATTGCGCAGCGTGAGTGCATCTTGCATGTTGATGCTGATTGGCAACACTAAATAATCATATGGTTCAATGGAGCATGGCTAAACAACAAATAGCGATTGCACAGCAAGAAATTTCTACAAGACTAAACTCACCTCGAGGTGGACGAACTGAATAGAAAACCCTAGCTAGGTTCAGGTGTCCACGCGTAGATCTTGCTGCGCGGCGAGGACCAAGCAGCAAGCGGCGGGGGAGAAATGAGGCAGCGAACTTCCCAGTGAGGACCACGAAGTGCGCGGCGCTGGGAAGATGGGCTTGACCGGCTTGGGCGACATCGCCATGGCTCTTGCGCTGAGATCGGGACCAGGGAGAGCTGAGAGAGATGGGTAAAGGAATGGGGAATTCGATTGCTGTACCTGTACGATTGGTGTGAGAGCAATCTCTACTATTAAGAGCAAACTGGTGAATGCCTGGTGTCACATTTTCAGGATGGACAATAATACCCCCACGTTCTCAATTCATATTTCCTCCCTCAAACCATCCGGTCCGCACTCCTAAAAATAGCTAACCATTTTATCTTATCTTATCTTATCTTGCTAATAGGAACAACTACCTTGATGGAGTTATCACAATTTGACTCAATTTACCACGCATTCAAATAAGGATAGATCTCGTCTCTCGCGTTCTTCTCAAAGCTCAGTGGGTCTCCACAAGTCCTTCATCCATCCAACTATCCAAGATCTAACCAGACGCTCGTTGGCTGGTGTTTGGATTCCAGCGCTGCCGCCGCCGAACACGCTGCCGTTGTTCGCCGCGCGGAGGTGGTTTCTTTAATCAAGCTCTCTCCAGCTGTAGATCAATGCAGCCGCAGCCTCCAAGTTCTCGTTCTTCCCAATCTCACCATTTTGGTGTGCTTTTACTTTTCAAAAGATGATCTGGATATTGGGGGATTATAATCTGACTCTTACAGCGTTGATTTCTAATGGGACATGTGATTTAAAGAAGAAGAAACGATCAGTTGGGTGTTACAGATAGGCAAAAAGACACCCGACTGTACAAGATGTTTTTGGTGCTGTCTGTAGCTGATGTGGAAACATACTACAGACACAAGCCGTCTGAAAAGTTGTACAGGCCCTGATCAATTCGCAAAGACAATCCCGGTTGAACCGCATCGTTCACTGCTGAAGATTTGTAGTCATCCGGTTATTCAGTTAAACATGGTTCTACATTCTGAAGACTTGGGACGGTGCATGCAGCAGTGCTGCAGTAGGTTGTCATCCTCCTAATGTAGTTGCAGGTCGAGTCTAGGCACGGCGCCTCCTCTCCCCGCATCCTTGTCAGGTGCTCGGCTGCGCTTCAACACCTGCCCCTGCCGGCCGATGGCGACCACCTCAGGCGCACGGGCCCTATCTAGCCTCCAACCGCCTCCCCGTCCGCTTCAGCTAGGCACCCTCCACTGTGCTACGCCTCGCTGCTGGTGTCCGATTTCAGCGCCTACTCTTTCTCCGGCCGGTCGACCTCCACGATGCCAGCGTCGGTGTTCCGCCCCTCTGCTCATGCATGTGTCGTCAGTTTCTCTTCACTTCTCTCCCGGCCTCCCGCACCTCTCCTCCCGAGCTCGCCTTGTCCGTGGACTCCTCACTCCACCTCTCCACTTTCTTCTCTTTGTCCCGCGTCGGCAAGCCTGGTGTCCTCGTCCACTCCAGTGGGGCCGCTCGCCCCGCCGCAACGATACCAACCCATATTAGGAAAGGCACGATGATGGACCTGATGTGGTGGATCCTTTCACGGTCCAGGTTTCGTCGACCAGCTTCCGTCAGGCACGAGCGGCGCAGCCGGTCGAAGCGGCTCCCATGGTGGCCGAGAGGTATGTGGTTGTGGCGTTGAAGGAGCAGATGGAGCATGGCGCAACATCCTTGTGTAAGTGCGGCGTCGTCGCGCTCGTCCCGCTAGGCGTGCATCCCTGCGGCCCCAATCTCGAGCCGCCCGACGCGGGATGCCAGTGCGGAGGGGAGATCATGGCACGACCGATCACATACCATGAAAATAGCAGACGATGGAAGGACTACCGATTCAATTTGGTCTCTCTCAGGAAGTTGTACCTCGATCCGATTATCTTGGGCCGCTTGTACCGCTCTTTCCGTTGGCGCGCGATTTTTCTGAGGATAACGACGTGGGGTATTATTGTCCATCCTAAAAATGTGACACCAGTCATTCACCAGGAACAACTATCTTATCTTATCTTATCTTGCTAATATAGTCGAAACCACGCATATCATCATGGCAACCCATCGTTTCCGACTCTGGTGGCGTGGCATCGCCGCACCGATGGGTGGGACTGTCAGGCGCCAATCTTGAAGGTGTAGCAGTGCGAGTCGGCTTTCCCATGGTGCGTGCACGTCGCGGCCGCCGGTAGCTCTTTGGATGAACAGGGCGACTGAATTTTTTCGGCTCTTTGGATGGAGGAGGGAGGGAGTAGATCGAGGGTTAAGCAGCGACCGTGGCGTGTGGTCTACCGCGTACGCCTCATTTGCGTGCGCAAGAGAAATTGAGAAAAGAGATGAGAATAGCTGGAGACATAGATTTGGCTTGTGTGTTTACTGTTGCTGCCGCTGACTGCTAGCGCGCGTGTTTGCCTGCCAATTGCAAAGGTGTGTTTCCGCTTCGTCTTATTTTATATCAGAATGAGCGCGTGTGCTTTCTTGTGTATGGCGCGGCTGCTAATTGCTATTGATGCAGCTTGCTAGCACGTACAGGAGTGTTAGATGCTGCTTTCCTGACTGCTGTAAAACTTTTTGTTTCACTCAGGCCGGCAACCAGCGAGCCACGCCTCCATCCAACGGTATCGCGTTTTTTTGACATACGAAGTGGTGATCCTATTACTGCTTTGTTGACTTCTGTCATGTCTTTGGATACTTCACCGTTCAGATCATGTGGTGATCTTGCTTAGCTTATGTAAGTAATTAGTCCGAGATGTTTGATTTATTGAGATTGCAGATCCGATATTTTTTTCTCTCCCTGAAGTCTCCGATCTGTTTATTTGTTCTATAATTGCTTTTGGATTCTGTATTTTCCTGTTTTTATTACCGATGTATTCATGGATCTTGGATCCCCCAAAATCTGTTTTGCTTGTTTGTTAATATATGCAGAATCTGTGATATATTCATGATAACCTGTGACCGTGGAACATGATTGTAGCCTGATGTAAATTTCTGACGTGGAGAGGGCTCACGTTGGTCCATGCATCCTATTTATCTACTTCATGTTGCAGAAAATTCTTGTTCATATACTCCATTATATTTATTGAGCCAATCGTTCTTGTTCAAACAAATTTTTTTTGTTGAAGGGAATCTCATGAACAAATGCTTCAGATCCAAATGTCAATGGATGGTTTGTTCTGAATAAAACTTTTGTTTAATCTCTATATGTGTAAATCGTGTTGGAATTCTGTACCATTTTTTATGGGTAATATCAGAAATTAATTTCGTATCATATAAAAATATGGCAATGTCAGAAATAAATTTCTATCATATGAATTTTTTTGTTGTGCCATGAGAATGGGAAAGAGCGGAGAAAAATGAACGGTAAAGTTTGTGTATTATAAACCAATTTTACGGTTCAAACTGATCTATTGAATGATTCTGGTTCATGCCATATTAATTTCCCATTCTATCCTGGACAGCGAGGTCGACCTTGTTTTTGCTTATAGTCAGGTCACCGAAACTATCCATTTGTGGTAAAGGAATATTTCCAAAAATAGTAATAGTGGGCCCGCGTGGGAACCAAAGGAAAGCACGGGCAACTCTTCAACGGCGGAGTAACAACCGTGCGGCTGATGAAGGAGTGGTTTAGCTCCGGAGGGCGGGGAGGTCGGCAGCCTGAACCGTCCGCAGAATGGCGAGGCCGGCAGCCGAAACCGTGCGCCGGGGGTGTGGAGGCCGACGGTGAGTGGCTCGGCGCCGGAGGATGGGATGGACGTGAGAGAGCTAGCCTTGGACGGGCGCCAAACAGTGAGTGACCTTGGCGGCGTGTGTGGCCACATGCGGCATGAGTAACCCATGCGGTGGTGTCAGGAGAATGTGAAATTGGGAAAAGTTTGTTATTTTAAAATTAAAGTTGGGGAAATTTGGGTGAGGAAGAAAGCAGGATTGTCCGACTTTTCTCAGTACTCAAACCAACAAGCACTGACATGTGGTTTTCTGTGGTTATCATTACAAAAAAGTATTATCATCCTAATGACCAAGAGATAATAATATTTTCCATTTATTTGCAAAAAAATTGTTTGGTTACTTAGTATTTTCTTTTATGCTTTCATGCGATAAATGATTTGTTCATCCAATTTGCACCGGGAGTACTTTATGTTCACATTCTTATATTTTTATGAAAATAAAACTTCATGCTAACTCGATAGATTGATTGTGCAGGATGGCTACAAGTTGACAAAGAGATTTTTGATACACATACTCAATTACCTTGCTAATGACATTGAAAATAACATACAGGATGTTGTGCGAGCATATGTTATTCACGATCAAGAGAGCATGGATTTAATAAATAATATAAGAAATAATATGTCGGTCTCGTTGCCTTTTATAATTATTACACTAAATTATGTGATACTCTCTCCGTTCCTTTCTATAGTGCCTATTGTTTTTTGGCATGGAAATTAGCGCGAGCCATTTTTTCACACAAAACCCCTTAACGATATCACAGACAAAATAGGAAACTGAAAACAGATCTCAGAAATACATGACCAAATCGATTTCCAGATTTTCTGGACTTGACCTGATCGGTGGAAGGGGTTCTTTGCAAAAAAAACATAGCTTTACTCTTATATTCTGGAACAAATGCTAAAAAACAATAGGCATTATAGAAAGGAACGAAGGGAGTATGATCTTATGATATTTTAAATATTATGTGGTTATTTTTATGTACTTAAATGTTTTTGCGCATCATTTACACTTGTAATATTTGTGAAACTACATAAAGTAGAGATCCATGTAATATTGTGACTGGCATAAGGTAGGGAGCCGTGGCGAAGCACGGGCATTCCACTAGTAATGTGTAGGGGCTTTGTATAAAGTGCAGGTTGGCTCAGTGGTAGGGAGACCGGACCACTCGTAACTGATCCAACGGTTCTGGCGGTATTTGCAGATTTGCAGAAACTGATGCATTTTCAGGTGATACGTTCCCGTACATATCGTATCGATGCTCCGCCGTTCCAAGTTTCCAACCGTTCAAGCCGATTTCCTCCGATGTTCCGCTTTTGCTAGCATTGCAGCTAGGTCCCACCGCCACCGCACCCCTCCTCTTGCAACGCCGGCGATGAGCTCCTCGGCGGAACCTCCTCTCTCCGATTACCTCTCTGCTCCTGTTCCTGAGTCGGTGAGTCCTGACCCTCTTCCTCGTCCTCAATCCGCCGCCTCTAGCAGTCAGACCTCGGTGTGACTCTCCCCTCTCCACCGAAACCTAACCCATCAGTCATCGCTGCGCCATACCCTGTAACGCCGCCGGCGTGCCAACCTAAAAAACCACACCCCGAAATACCTCCGCTGCATATCGTCCAGTGTCACCACAATCGCGGCGGAGCCAGTGTGAAGCCGGGAGCCCGGGAACCCATATACCCGATGGCGCCAATGCCGGACTCGGCCGGCTGCGATGTCCCACCGCGTGACTTTTTGCTGAATGTGTGTGAGTTGAAGTGGATTGGGGAAGTGCTAAGTATTTCTGAACAGATTTATTTTTGGTTCAAAGGGCCTAGTTGTGAAAATGGAATTAATAGTTTTCCGGTAAGTTTGTGGCATTTTCCATCCCTTGTTTCTTAAGGGTAAAGGTGCCCCAGACACTAGATTGCAGATAAGGATAGATGCTGCTACCAGAAGCTGTGTGCTAGCATATTTAGATGCTATTGTTTTGTCATATTCCTGTCTGTCTTCTGTCCGGTTTTCTTTTGAGCATTTCAAACCTTCTGCAGTCTTCACATGGTACACACTCCGATTTTCTCTCTTCATTGAAACAGAAAATTTCTTGCCACTAGCCGAAGAAGACAAATGATTTGGAAACAAAACATCAACCGGCACTAGGCAAATCGTTCCTCTATCAGTGCCTGCATCCATTTTTTACAAGAGCATGTAGACAACTAATAACCTATTTAAAAAATTAAATGTGTTTCTCTACACACCTCCATCTTAAAAAGTGTCATTGAATTTTCACGAGAGTCCAAATGATCGCTATGCTTTCTACAGCAACATATGCTTAAGAACACAATTTGCCTTATCTCTGTTCATACAGTTTCAGAAGTGCTAACTTGCCACTGGTATTTCAGGGTTTAGATGATCACTGCAGGGAAGCTCTGCTGCATCGTTGCAGCAACCTGTCTTCATGAAGCTCTGCAGAGCCTCAGGTATGTTGCAGCATCCCTGCCTCTTGTGAAGCTTCTTCCAAGTTCCTGTCAACTACTTGCACAGATAGAAGAAAACACAATTAGAAATTGATAGCAAGGAATGCTGATGTTCTATAGGATTTCATCAGTAATGTAAAAAATGTAGTATTCGTGACAAAACCCGGTGTGCTTCGCACATCTCTGTTTCTCTTCTTGATTACAACATTTTTTTCTCAGATTAAGATGTTTCCGTAGATAAAGCCGTGCTTACATGTTGAGTGTGGACTCCCTGCCATAGCTTGAAGTAGTCTTGGCATTGTGGGTATGTTGACCTCAAGACGACCTTCAAGGCATTGAACAACTTCACTCATCGTGGGTCGGTCAAACTCATCATCTTGAATACACCAACATGCAACCTTCAAAGCTCTTTCCACCTGCTCCAAATTGACATCACCATGTAGATTGTTGTCCACCAAACTCGCCACATCCCCCTCCAGTAGTTTTTTTACCACTTGGACAGGGTAATAAACATAATCATCACCAGCTGTATACTCTCTACTCGAGTTCTTCTTTCCTGATACAATTTCCAACAAAACCATGCCATAGCTGTAGACATCAACTTTTGCTGTAATATCAGTTCCGCTAATCCATTCAGGTGCGAGATATCCAATTGTTCCTCTCATTGTAGTGAGAACTCGACTAAAATCCCTTCCGAGAAACTTTGCCATCCCAAAATCAGCAATTTTTGGAGCAAATGATGCATCAAGAAGGATGTTCTGTGGCTTAATGTCACAATGTATGATACAATCCTGGCAACTATTGTGCAAGTAGACCAGCCCTCTAGCAACTCCGAGAGCTATTTGATACCTAATGCTCCATTTCAAATCTGTAGCATTACTGTTAAATAAATGAGCATCAAGAGAACTGTTCTGCATGTGTTCGTAGACAAGCAACCTACTATCACCCTCAGTACAAAAGCCAATTAGTTTAACTAGATTGATATGCTGAATGATTCCAATCGATCTCACTTCAGCTCTGAATTGTTTCTCTCCTTGACAAACACCATCAAGCCTTTTAACTGCTATGGCAGTAGAGTCATCTAGAAACCCCTTGAATACAGAACCAAAACCACCTGCCCCTAGCTTCTCAGAGAAGTTTTTTGTTGCACATTGCAAATTAATATATCTAAATGCAATGATGCCCTCACCAACTTGAAGGTTTTCCATTCTATGAACAGGCAATCTCTTGATCCTCTTAATCACCAGTAGCAAGAAGAGTGATAATAAACCAAGGAAAGCAACACTTGCAGCAACTGCGATGCCGATGGTTATTCGTCTTTTGTTGCTTTCCAACCTTTGCACCTCATTGTTGGCTAGGCGAAGGTAAAGAGTGGCTCTGTTAGTATTACTAGTATCACCACATTGTTGCTGTTTCGCATTTATTATTTCGCCATTCCAAACAGAACACCTATGGTTACCATAGGAATATGCAGTGCAACTGCAGTTGCCCAGACAAACTTCGGCACATTTATCTGCACTTGTTGCATCTTCTATGATGTGGCTGTAATTGGGCAATACAACACATGACATAGGGTAGAACCTGTCTTGTGTACTTCTGCTTTTATTGATACTGCAATCTAATGGAGTATTTCTCACACAGCCGCCTGTTCGATCATCTAGCTCCCAGTCATCAGGCGATCTTACAGAGAATCCCTCCATGCAGTTACAGAATGGGAGCTTATTATCATTACAAATTGTGAATGGTCCACAAACATTAAATACATCACATTGAACTCCGGGTTGGGCAAAGGTCATCACCCAGTCTTGTGAGCTTTCAAGCCAAATCAACGTTTTTGTTCGGCCGGAGACATCCAACAGAAAACGGAAAATGACTGTCTCGTCTAGTAAGTTATACATGAAGTACTTCTCTTGGTCATTATTGACGAATGTAAAATTTACAATAAAGGGGCCTGCCATCTCTGGTATTGATAGAAAGTATTGGCCGTTCCATAGCCCGCTCGAATAATATGATATGGAAGAGTTCAGCAGTGTCAAGATGTACTGATTGGCACCACTTGGGTCTAATTCTGAACTGTATCTGCCAGGAGCTAGGTCAATCGAATTCTTCCTAGAAACCAGACGGCGATTCAGACCAGTGACCTTATTCCAACCAAGCTTTATTCCAGGGAGGAAGGTATCTGTGGGGTAATCAAAGCTCTGCCATAACACATCTGATGAGTTTGAGGAATTCTCTAGGATGAGGTTTCCGCTGTTCGATAGCGTAGCAATGTTATTGTTGCTTGTGGTATTTGTATTTGTAGACCAGATGACGGATGTGGTGATTCGGTTTAAGATGACAAGATTGCCATCACTGGATATTATCAGCTCCGATGTGGTGGTGTCTGCGACTGGGTTATGACCATTTGCAACCCATACTGGTGTAATCTTGGGGACATTGTTGTACCATATGCCTAGGTACGAGTTCAGGGTGTTGTGGGAGGACTTACTGCCTGTCTGGAAGAAGCCGAGAGCGAACTTGCCGTTGCTGGATATGATCCTGTCATTGCCGACAAGTGCTTGCCTGGATGTAATGGTGTCCATGGCAGCACAACATTGAAGTAAGTGTAGAAATAAGAAACATCCGAGAAGGATGAGGAAGAGGTGCATGCTAAACAGCTTGTAGAGCTAGCAGAGTCGAGAAGTATGGGATGGAGGCCAAGTTTAGTTAGAACTGGGTACATAAAACGCTAAGCAACACCAACCCATCGTAGTACAGTCAAGTACTCCTCTTATGACAATGATAGATATCCTAATTTACTAATCAAGTGGTCTGATATGTTTTCTAAAATCCAGTACTTAAAAGAAAATATACGTGTGAAAGGTAGTAGGTGTTGTCAATGATTCTGATTGGTAGCCCTCTCTATGACTGCACATGTTACACCCTAGATGAAATAATAATAATGCCTGCTTGTAACAAGATGGCTAACACTGTACCTTTTTCCATTTCGTTGATCTCGTCCAAGATCGTGCTTTTATCCACTCGTGCTCTTGCATTGGTGACTGGATATGGTATATGGGAATCGGAGACTGACCCTCATCACGTCTCATGTTTGCAACTGTGCAAACAGAAAGTTGGACATATAATATAGAATTGTGATGGGTGGGAACACATGCATGTTAGAAGACTCAATCAGCTGTAGAAACAACAGCGGTGTATAATGAATAATACATCCTCTGTCCCAAGATATAAGGCACGCCTTTTTTCGCACGGTCTTTGATGCACAACTTTGACCACTAATATCTACCAACTTATATGGATTCAAAATGTATAAATGGTATCATTGCAATCACCTTGCAAATCCCTTTCATTTCATATATAATGGAGGTAGTACTTATAATATGGATTGTGACTTTTCCTCTCGGGCGGCTCGCGCGGGCCGCTCCGAAGGCTCTCCCAAACCCTAGCAGAGGCTCCCCTCGATCTCCTCCCCTTGGCCGCTGCCGCCGTCGGCACCGGCGGTGGCGGCCGTGCCCGGCCGTCGAAGGCGGCGGGTGATGGGTGGCCCACCCCGACGGGGCCCCTTCGCGTGGAGGCGGGCCGTCAATGGGGCAGCGTGGGCGGCGGAGTGGCTGGCGGCGTGAGGCCATGGTGGTCTGCGCCGGCGCATGGCGGCGAGCGTGGTGGCGCGGCGGTTCCTTGCGAGGTTGCAGCGGAGGAGTGACGCGGGGCGGCGCGCCGGGGCGGTCTGGAGGCGGCGCTGCGAGCACATGGTCATGGATACGACGGCGTGGAGGCCCTGCCAGGAAGGAGGTCCTGGCGTGCAGCAGCCGGCCGTTCCCGTGTTGCGTGCGAGCGATGCTGCCCTCCCGGTGGTACCGGCGTTGGAGAGGGAGGAGGAGGGCGGGCTAGATCTAGGCCTGCGGGCCCGATTTGGGCCTTCGGGCTGGGGTCGTTTCGATGCGTGGAGGTTGCCTGGAGTGGGTGACAACCGTCGTGGCCGTCCTGGTCTGTGCCGGAGATGGTCGGAGGCTGCATCCTCGTCAAGGTTGTAGGTGGAAGATGGACTGTGTCTCTCAGCCATGCGGGGTGTCGGAGTTCTGCACCGGCGGCGGCGGTGCGGGACTACATGGACGGTACTGGCCATACCCTAGAATGTGGAGATGTGCGACATTACGGACGAAAGTCCTGCCCGGCTTTGGTCGGGCCAGCGGCGACGGCGCCCGAGGGTGTCGTTCTCCTCCTTGGAGGCGTCGCGGAGTGTGTCAGCATCCCTCGCTCGATTGGGGTTGTCTCCGGGTGAAAGCCCAGATTCAGAGTTGGATCAGCACGATGGCGGCGTCCTTGACGTCGTCCCTCTGTTGGGAGTTTCGTGTTTGGAGACATGGCTTGGAGGTCCTTTGTTGCTTTCCTCCGGTGATCGCCGCTGTTCGAGGTTGATCTTCATGGGCGCTATGCACGCCATGGCTGGCGAGTCCAAGACGATGCCTTCTAGGGACCTACCAAGTTCATCCGTCTTCTCCTTTAGATGGTGCGTTGACAAGGAGAGTCCTTTTGGAGTTGTTGTTCTTTGGAGGAGTCTAGCATCGGTCGAGACGCGGCTTTGTTGTTTTGCTTAGGACAGGTTCTCTTATGTTGTTGTTGTTTTGTCTGTGGTGCCTGTCTTCGGACTAGCCGGTGTGGAGTTGGTGTTACGCTCGTTGCTTGTAGCGAGTGGTAACTTTCTTGTACTCAAACCTCTGCCTTCTATAAAAATATGGTACGCCTATGGCAGCCGTACTCTCAAAAAAAAGTACTTATAATATGCCTTTTTTCAGCTTGTGGGCAACATTCTTCTCCACTTGATCTAAAAAAACGTTATTCTCCACTTCTAGCAGCTTCGTGTTTTGGGCGTTTTTGGCAACCTAATGCCCGTTATGGTGTCAAACCTACCACTTGGATACACTTTGTTTTGTTGCTATCATTAACTCGGTATAATTGTGGAAGCCTAACTGGAACCAGTAAATAGTCTCTCCCCTGTTGCCCTGTCACACCCCGCCCCCTTGCCGGTATGATTGCTGACGTGAGACACGATCGACGCCTGAATTCCGGCAACAGAGAGAGAGAACAGAGAGAGGAAGCGAGGAGAGTTGGTTCTGTTCCTTTCTTCAGACTTCTCCGATGTCCCTCCTTGTGCAGCAACACTTGTCTATATACTCCGATGCATCCATTAGCCTCCCAGCAAAGCTAGCCCAGTGTGTATTTGTTGATCTTGCTTCAAGAAGCACTCTAACCCCTTTTGGTGGATACCAGGATCCCATTGCTTGTAATCAAGATTGCTTGACGCATCAAAGAATGAACATAAAGTCCTGCACTTGCACGGTTCTTGTAATCGCTGATGCCAGGACATGTCATTTTTCTCATTGCTACTGCTTCCAAGAGGCCAACAATGATTAGCAGTGGAAACACCATCTGATTCCAAGTTTGGAATGTGTTCGTTTTTAGAGTAGCAGGCATATCAGGATTCAAATAGAAATGAAACTGAATTGCACCACTCAAGTATGTAGCTCCATTGTTTATCCTTTCCCATACACCTCCTAATTCTGCTACTAGCCCATGACCTCCAAGCCACGAAATTGAATCCACTAGTAGGTTGTGCATGGAGTAACCACTGGCGTGTCCAGCAATGGTGTAGTTCCACAATTCTTGGATCACTTGAATTGAAAGCACAAGCAGATAAACCGATTTTTTTTTAGATAAAGGGAGCCCCGGCCTCTGCATCAAATGATGCACACAGCCAAGATAAACCGATTTCTGAGCCAATTGAACCAACATTGAATGCATAAGAACATTCTTTATAATTCATGGGTCCCACTGAAAGCATATCTCAGTTGCAAGAATTCTGGACTTGCTATTGTCCCAAACTTTGAAATCAGGCAGCAGATTCATGGAATGAATTCTCATGGTTCCAGCAAAATAGTTGCTATTTTGTACCCAACCTGCGTCCCTTGAACCTTCCAGATCTAAATGCGCACTTAGCCTGATGGTTGAAATCAGGCAGCAGACTGCTACTGTACCAAGATCAACATCATGTAACGGCCACTGCTCCTTGCCGCTGAACTGACTCCACCAATCCATTGAGTCCCTGCCCTCAGTACAGAGATATTTCATCATAGACAGAGTACCAGTTGACAGCTTCCAGCCTGCATGCCTAGAACCTCCAGGATCCAAATGCTAACCTACTAGCTAAGAGCAAGTCTAACAGGCCCCGTATATTTTCGCCCCGTAAAACGCGAGTAGAGGGCCCTGTATCGGGTTTTCGCCGGCCGAAAACTCGGACGAGCTAGCAGACCCCGTATCCCCACCCCGTAAAACAGTTCTGTTTTACGGGGTGGGATACAGGGTCTGCTAGCTCGTCCGAGTTGTCAACCCCTCAAAACAGGGTTTTTTGACAAATTGCATATTAGAACCAACACACCATTCACATAAAATAAATGTTTTACATCACACAATAATCGTCATAATTATTACAATAATGTTTTTCGGAAATGTCAACAAGAATTAAACAAATAACAAATGTTTCACACATACAACAATAGGAAATGAATGTTTCACACATACAAGAATGGGAAATGAATGTAATAAATCATTGGCCATGCAACTGCCAATGGTGATCAATCAAATCTTGGGTGAGCTGGTGATGAGTCTCGGCATTTTCAATGCCTCGATGAGCTGCAAGAAAAGCTTCAATCCGATCAGGGTTCCTCTCGGGCTGCACTCGGGTGCCAACATTGTCATAGAAACATGGCAAGTTCAAACCGCTTTCATCTTCAATGATCATGTTGTGAAGAATCACACAACATGTCATGACATCAACAAGAGTTTCCTTGTCCCAAAACCTAGCAGGACCCCGGACAATTGCAAACCTTGCTTGCAAGACACCAAAAGCTCTCTCAATATCCTTGTGGCATGCCTCTTGATTTTTGGTGAAGCAAGCTTCCTTTCTTGTCAAAGCCCTGTCCTTTTTCTCTTTTATGGACTTGACAAGGGTTGCATAGTTAGGGTAAATACCATCTGTGAGATAGTACCCCATGGTGTACTCATTGTTCATAACTTTGTAGTTACAAGGTGGAGATTCACCCCTAACTAGTCTTGCAAACAAAGGGGATCTATTCAAGATGTTGATGTCGTTGAGTGTCCCCGGCAATCCAAAAAAAGCATGCCAAATCCATAAGTCTTGAGAGGCCACAGCTTCAAGAACAATGGTAGCATCACGGCTTTTGCCACAATACATTCCATGCCATGCTTTTGGACAATTTTTCCATGCCCAATGCATGCAATCCAAACTACCAAGCATCCCCGGCCACCCCCTCTTTTCATTGATCTCCATGAGCCTTTTTGTATCATCCTCATTTGAAGCTCGGAGATACTTCTCTCCATACAACTTGATCACCATCTTGGCAAACATACGCACGCAATCCGTGGTTGTTTGCACACCAATGCGAAGGTACTCGTCGGTATAATCTGCTGGTATACCGTATGCAATAACCCTCATGGCGGCAGAAATTTTTTGATATGGGCTAAATCCCATGACTTGGGCAGCATTTCTTCTTTGCTTGAAATAATCGCAATTTGCCTCGCAATCTTTGACGATTCTCTCGAACAAAGACCTACGCATTCGGTACCGTCTACGGAAGAGGCGGGGAGGATAGGTCGGTACCTCGGCGAAATAATCTTGCATCAGCTGTTCGTGGCCGAGCGCGTGGTTCCGCGGAATGCACATACGCCCCATCACGGATCCTTTCCGCTGATCCAGCAGCTTCATGCGGTCCTCCGTTTGCTTCAAGCCGAACAGGAGCACCATCATCTCCGTCTCGTCGTCGTTGAGCAACTCGTCGATGTCGGAATCATCGGAATCCGACGACGACCAATCGGTCGACGTCGCCTCCAAATCCGCCATGTGCACATCCTCCGAAGCCATCTACCACGGGGTACCATACATCAGCCCGAAATCCGACCAATTTACCGGCGACAACGAAGAAGAACGCGGCGGAATACTCACCGGCGACAAACGGCGGAGAAGACCACGGCTGGACGGCGGCGGCGCGCGCGGAGGGACGCGGAACTTCGGCGGGGTGCGGCGGGCGTCGACGCAGCTCGGCGCGGCTCGGCGGACGGCGGAGGGGCGCGGATCTGACGGATTCCGGCGGCGGCGCGCGGGTGGCTGCGGCGGCGCGCGGGGTAAAATGGATGGGGACAACTGAAATGTCCGCGCGCTTTCGGAATTGGGATAGTGGTTTCGCCCACTATCCCCGCTCCCACCCCGCACAAGTAGAGGGCGACGACCCGCCCCGTAGTCCAAAACAGCAAAAAACGATGCGGGGGCCGTTTTTACGGGGCGTGCTAGACGGCCGGGTAGACGCGAAACCCTCAAATCGACGGTTATTATACGGGTTTGCCCCTTTTACGGGGTCTGTTAGACCTGCTCTAAGAGGCGCTCCATATGAAAGAAGAAAATAGCTGACAGAGTAAGCACTTGTAGGGATGATGGCTTGTTGGCAAGCAGAATCAAGCTTTGGCATGTGGACATTCGAGCTATCTTTTGCTTGATAAAATAACATAGGATGCCTCGAATAGAGCTGCAGACTGTGATTCTACCAAGAACAATCATGAAACGGCCACTGTTCCATGTACCTAACCAGACTCCACCATATATCCAATAAGTTTGTGCCCTCGGTACAGAGACATATTCGTCATAGCAGCAGTTTCAGTTGGCATTACTAAATATGTTCTTCGCCGTGGTAGCCTGGCCAAGGTCATATGCACACCTTTCAGCTGATTGCATGCAAACGACGGCCATGGCCGTGGCCTGCATATGGGCTTCTTGTGGCTGTCCCAAACATGCATATCTGGAGGCCATGGTTTCCAATGGACATCGTCGCGCTGAAACACTTCCTTGAACCACATGTCTGCAGAAACGTCCTTGGTGTCGTCACACACCGGAACCTCAACAGACGACATTGTGGGGCTGGACTGCGTGAAGATGCACAACATGTTGGTTGTCCGAGACACACCCCGAGAAACCATAGAGATTGCCGCGCTACCATCATCATCCATCCATTTGTTGAGCACATGGTGAGTGCTCGCTTCTTAGGATCAAGGACAGCTAATGCCTGCAGTTGACGAATAGGTAAGGTCTTCGAAGGATCAATGACGTCCGCAGAGATAAGCCCAGTGGTAAGGGTCATGACAGCATGGTCGAAGCCACCGATGGTTTGGCGAGAACCCAACGCAGGGTTGAACTTGAGGTCGATGCTTGACTGCAGCTGCTTGTCCAGCGAGAGCTCAGCTGGTATGAGGGCCGTTGCTTCTGTGTTACCGAAGGATGGAACCACGACTGCAGAATGGTTGCTGCTGTCTTTGACGGCCAAGCTTGATGTCAAACATCTTGTGGGCATGGCAGAAACGAAGATGGCATCCGCATGTGGAACACCAGCACCCACGACCTGATGCATGGAGATAAGCAAGGGAGGCGAATGCTTGATCCCTGGCTGCTTGGGTACTTGATCCATCGCGGACAACAACGTGGTGGTGGTGGCAAACAGAGACGTGATGTCCTGCTTCTTGACTCCCAATCGCCGAGCAGAAGAAGCAAGCAACCTGCGTGACTCATTGAGGCTTGCCGTGATTGCCGCTGGTCTCGCCTCCATCGTTGCTTCCGCCTCACCCATTGCCTCCACAACCTTCACTGAAAACCAAATCTAATCGAAAAAAAATTGGGGAATTTTCTGGGTGGGATTTTGGGGAGGAAAATTTGTGGAAGGAATCTTGCTCTGATACCAAATTGTCACACCCCGCCCCCTTGCCAGTATGATTGCCGACGTGAGGCATGATCGATGCCTGAATTCCGGGAACAGAGAGAGAGACAGCAGAGAGAGGAAGCGAGGAGAGTTGGTTCTGTTCCTTTCTTCAGACTTCTCCGATGTCCCTCCCTATGCAGCAACACTCGTCTATATACTCCGATGAATCCATTAGCCTCCCAGCAAAGCTAGCCCATGGCCCAAGGCGGCAAGGCCCATATCGTCTACATGTACGGTCGTGACATGCCCTGCGCACAGCCCTGACAATGGAAGTCACGAGTGGCGAGTGAGCAAGAGTTCTTACTGTACCACTTTACTTGTCACACGGCTTGTCAGAGGATATGCAGTGTGACCTTCCACTGATAACTACTTCACCCTGCAAGTCCAGTTCTGTTGTATGACGTGGTGAAAAGGTCCATAAGTAAAACAGAGCTACCAGTGGGACGCAGGTCTCATTTACAAACTCTAGCTCCTTTACATTGCTCTAAATAAAATTTCTTAAACTCAAGAGTTTTTGGATATGTTTGCTTGGATAATGTTAACTCACTACGATTGTGGGAACGGCGGCTTCTGGAACAATGACTTTTTGCTGCTGTGCAACTTCTGTGCAACATCTTTGTGTGAGAGGCAGCGCGTTCCACTGGGGGCCTCCACTCAATCTGAAATGTCATATTTAATCCTTTAATATACTTTTGATATTTGTGATTTCCTTTGGGATAGGTTTTCTGCAACCATCTTGTCGCTGTGCAAAACCCTTGACAGGATGGAATGCGTTATATACAATTACCTGCCATCTGAGATCCTTGTGTCTGTGCTGAATAGCTGCTAGATACAATCCACTGTAATGTGATTGACCTAATTAATTCATAAACTTCCCCGCAATCGTAAGACTTTGCAATATTAGCACATACTTTTTTCTTACATTTTTATTAGGCATTGCCGCATTGGGCACAACTTAGGTAGCTCATTGGATGCAACTGCACAAGAACTAGCATTTTTTAAAAACTTTGCATGTATGCCATATTGCGTGGCATTGAAAGTTACATCAAATCTTACAAATTGCCTCTCTATCTTACAAACAGCAACAGTAAGCTTGAGCCACAGAACCTAATTTTTTCGATAAGGGGCGCTTTATTACTCAAAAAAGTTTTAAGCATTACATCCAGCCTCTGCATAACCAAGATGCACACAGCCGTTCAGAAGTCTAGGATCCATCGATATGCAATAAAAAGGATAAAAGCCAACTACTATGACGCTCCATTGGCTTCAATCCTCCGACTATGCAGCCACCCATGTTGGGAAATAAAACCCGTGGCCGTGTTCTCCAATCGTGTAGACACCTCCATAAAGAGGTCGCGATCCTCCAAACGCTGAAGTGGCGACCATGAACGGAGCAAAGCCGTACACCGGTAGATGACCTGCATAAGAGAAGAATTTTGTTATTAAAAACCTTGTCGTTCCTACATAGCCACAACGACCATGCAACCGCAATCGCTCCCACTCTGATAATCGTTTTGTACCTAGAATCCACCCCATTTAGCCAATTGCCAAAAATATTAGCAATGCTACGGGGAGGGTATAAGGTAGAACCTATCTGAATGATTGACCATATAGATCTAGCAACTCGACAGTTGAAGAAAAGGTGTTTTATTGTCTCTTCCTCGTGACAGAACACACATTTCGTACATCCTTGCCAGTTGCGCTTTACAAGGTTATCTTTAGTAAGAATCACACCTCGATGAAGATACCATGCAAAGACCTTTGTTTTGAGAGGTATCTTCATCTTCCAGATGGATTTATTATTTAAAACCGGTTGTGCAGATAGGCATAATGCTTTGTACATAGAGCTAACCGAAAATCTGCCATTTTTGGTAAGGCTCCAACGGAATTCATCCGTCCCCTGAACCAGCTGGATTGAACCTAGCCGCTGAAGCAGTTCATTCCAAGAAGCTAGCCGAGGACCGACAAGATCACGCCTGAACGTCATAGAGGGGGGAGAACATTCCATCACCTTCTGCAAAGTATCCCCTTTATGACGAACAATACTGTACAAGGCCGGATACTGTTCACGAAGAGTGGTTGTTCCCAACCAGCGATCCTCCCAGAACCGTATCTCCGCCCCATTCTTAATGGAGAAAGAACCAAATGGGAAAAAGTGCTTCTTAGTTGCCATAATGCCAGCCCAAAAATAATTAATACTAGGAAGAAGCAAGCTCCTTTTATCAGTTCATACAGAGCGGTTTAACAAAACACATGCTAAGTTGGCACTTGTATTCCAGGACTTAGACAATCACTGAAGGGAAGCTCTACTCCATGACTGCATTCAACCTATCTTCATGTCAAGGTTGAGCCACCTGGTGCTGTGCGCTGCCTTCGACATCTTCAAGTTTCCCCGCCTCTTGTGATACTGGATCCAGGTACCAATCGGCTATATGCACATATAGAAGTAAACACAGTTAGGCATGCTACCAATATATCTTACATGCCATAGTCTTTTATCAGTATTATACAAAATGCACTTGAGAAAAAACCTGATAAGCTTATCATGTCTGCTTATCTTCTAGGATGTACAGCAAGTTGTGCTCAAATTAATATGTTTGCGTAAATAAAGTCTTCCTTACATTTTCCTAGTGCATTCGCTGCAATAACTTGAAGTAGCCTTGGCATTGGGGGTATGTCGACTTCAACAAAACCTTCAAGGTATTGAACAACTTGACCCATTGTGGGTCGATCAGACTCAACATCTTGAATACACCAACATGCAACCTTGAAAGCTCTTTCCACCTGCTCCAAATTGACATCACCATGTAGTTTGTCGTCCACCAAACTCCCCACACCCCCCTCCAGTAGTTTATTTGCGACTTTCACAGGGAAATAGTCGTAATCATCACCAGTTGTACATTGTCTACCCGAGTTCCTCTTTCCTGATAAAATCTCCAACAGAACCATGCCATAGCTGTAGACATCAACTTTTGCTGTAATAACAGTTCCACTGAGCCATTCGGGTGCAAGGTATCCTATTGTTCCTCTCATTGTAGTGAGAGCTTGACTAAAATCCCTTCCAAGAAACTTTGCCAGTCCAAAATCTGCGATTTTTGGAACGAATGATGCATCAAGGAGTATGTTCTCTGGCTTAATATCACAATGTATAATGCAATCCCGGCAGTTGTCATGCAAATAGACCAGTCCTCTAGCTACCCCGAGAGCAATCTGATATCTGATGCTCCATTTCAAGCCTGTAGCGTTGCTTTGAAATAAATGAGCTTCAAGAGAACGATTCTGCATATATTCGTAGACAATCAACCTCCTGTCTCCCTCTGTACAGAAACCAATTAGTTTAACTAAATTGATATGCTGAATGGTTCCAATTGATCTCACTTCAGCTCTGAATTGCTTCTCGCCTTGCCGAGCACCATCAAGCCTTTTAACTGCTATGTCAGAAGACTCATTCAGAAACCCCTTGAATACAGAACCAAAACCACCTGTCCCTAGCTTCTGAGAGAAGTTATTTGTCGCACGTTGCAAATCAGCGTACCTAAACATGATAATGCCACCACCACCTTGAAGATTTTTCATCCTGTGAGAACACAACCTCCTACTCATCAGTAGCAAGAGGAGTGACAAAAGGCCAAATAAAGCAAAACTTGCACCGATGACAATCCCAATGATTCTTCGCCGTCTGTTGCTTTTCAGCCTTTGCACCTCTTTGTCAGCAAGGCGAAGATAAAGAAGAGCTTGGTTATTATTGCCATTACCACATTGTTGTTGTTTCACATTAGTTAATTTATCATCCCAAACAAAGCATCCTCTGTTACCATAGGAATATGCAGTGCAATTGCAGTTGCCCAGACAAACTTTTGCACATCCAGCTGCACTCGTAGCATCTTGTATCTTGTGGCCATTGTCGGGCAAAGAGACACATGGCATAGGGAAGAACTGGTCTTGCATGCTTGTGGTGTTGCTGTTGATACCGCTATCCAATGGAGTATTCCTGATGCAGCCACCTGTCCGATCTTCTAGCTCCCAGTCATCAGGCGATCTTATGGAGAAGCCCTCCATACAACTGCAGTGAGGAAGCTTGTTCTGTCCACACGTTGTGAAAGGTCCGCAAACGCCATATACATTACATTGGTCATCGGGGTTGCTGAAGGCTGTTACCCACTCCTGTGCACGCTCGACCCACAACAGTATCTTAACTTGACCGGAGACATTCAGGGAAAAGCGCATAATCGTCGCTTCATCTAGCAAGGTATAAGTGAAGTACACCTCCTTTTCATTGTTGATGAAGGTAAAATCAATCAACTGGCGACCTGACATCTCCGGTATAGAACCAAAGAAGTGGCCGTTCCATTCTCCGCTGGACCAGTATGGTATGGACGAGTTGTGCGCCGCAAGGCCGAACCGGGCAGAGCCATTCTTCTCGTGCAATTCATAAGTGTACATGCCGGGAGCAGGGTCCATCGAGTTCTTCCTGGAAACAAGACGGCGGTTCAGGCCGGTGACCTTGTCCCGCCCAAGCTTTGCGCCGGCTAGATGGGTATCGGTTGGGTAATCAAAGCTCTGCCAGAAGATCTGGGAAGAGTTGGAGGTGCTCTGCAGGACAAGGTTACCGGTTTTCAGTAGCATGGCCCTGGTGCTGTTTGCTGTGGTGTTAGCTCGGGTGGACCAGATGATGGACTTGGTGGTTTGGTCTATGATGACTAGGTTTCCATCGTCGGAGATTGCGAGCTCCGGCGAGGTGGGGCCGACGACAGGCTTATCTCCGTTGGCAACCCATGCTGGAGTGAACTTTGGGACGGTGTTGAACCATATGCCTAGGTACCAGCTGGAAGCATCGGGTGAGGAGGACTTACTGAACGGTTGGAAGAAGCCAAGCGCGAACTTGCCGTTGCTGGAGATAAGGGTGTCCTTGCCGGAGAGTCCCAGCCCAGCTGTGATGGTGTCTGTCGCCTCCGCGCGTACATGCAGGGAAAAGAGGAGGCCAAAGAAGATGATCATCATGTTCGACATGGCGAACTACCGGAGTTTCTGCTTGCTTCAGCTTTGAAGATGGGGAGTTGCAGCTGCTTTAACTTTGGACTTGGAGAGGGTGGATTGTTGCTTCGGGCGTGAGGATACGAGGAGTGGACAGCTACTATATGTGACAGAGAAAGAGGAAGCATCATGAGGAAGGCAGCTACTGGGTTTGAGGTTTGGCATTAAAATGCTGCAGCTGCAGCTGCATCACAGGACAGTGGAGTGATACGTACGCGGCCGTTGGGGCACAGTGACTGGCTGCCGTTGAATGCCGAATAAGACTGAGGCGTACAGACGGCACCTCAATTGTCTATGTGACTGTGGATATAGTTCTTTTTAGAGCAAGTTTAATAGTAGAGCCAACTGTTGGTTATAAGCCAAGTGTCATATCACCTATAGTCAATCTAGAGCTAACATGTACAATAGTGAGCTATACTACTTTATCAATACATGACCCACCATTCACTCTCACAAAATGCCTAGGAGCACGTGCTAGAGCTGGCTCTTGCATGAGAGCCCACTCCTCTTCTCTCTCCTTCTCTCTCTCCTCCAACTAAGCAACAATATATTATTCTAGTCCTTATAGCCAACTGACTAAAACTTATTGTACTTGCTCTTAAGGCTGCTCATAGTGAGAGTAACATAGCTAGTAACATCACACATCTCAAGACATTTTGGTGACATGACATGCTAATAAATAAAGAAAGAGAGTGAGATGGTAACTAGCTATGTTACCATAACATCACACATCTCAAGGCAAGATGAGTCTACAACATAATAAGACTACTCACAATGGGTAGTATCATAAGCTAGTATCATGTATATGATACTAGTCTATGTTACTAGCTCCACAATGGGTGGTATCATAAGTGTGGTAACAAAGAGAGTTTCATTTATTATTTTGTGGGATCTATTCTAGTACTTCAACTTTGTGATCTCTTTGTGGCATGTACCAATATAAAATTTTGTTTATTGCTACACATAGACACGATATAAAGTTGAATAGATCCATGCAAATAATATAGCGCCAATATATCATTATTAAAATATATGTTGCATTACATGGATCAAGACTCGAAAATAATCTAATGAGGCCCAAACTTTTTCCAAATATTCTCAATCAAATCATGTTTTAGGGCTCTATGCGTTGGACGATTGCGGATTCTAGCATCTCTTTCAAGTACCTCGGCAAAAAATGGCATGTCACCATGAGTAAATACCGATGGAAGGACAATTGATGTTCCTGCTTCCTCATTCAAATCAAGAATATTGCCCGCCTCTTCTTTTTCATCATCGACGATCATATTGTGTAGAATGATGCAAGCTATCATAATGTGGTGGAGATCGCCCCGGTCATATATGCGCGCCGGACGCCGTAAAATGGACCATCGGGCCTGGAGCACGCCAAAAGCACGTTCCACGTCCTTCCTTGCTCCTTCTTGATATTGAGCAAACAACTTGTGCTTTTCCGTTTGAGCCATGCTGCCCACTCGGGGTATATTCCATCTAAAAGTAATAACCAAGTTGGTATTCCTTCTCATTGACACTATAATTTACCCGTGGAGCTTTCCCTTTCAGTTGCTCAATGAATAACGTGGATTGATTAAGCATGTTGATGTCGTTGTTCGATCCAGCAAGACCAAAAAAGGCATGCCTGGACAATTCTGCAGTGCCTGGACCGATTCACAGTCACACAATTCTGTAGTGCCTAGAAAGACTCAAGTTACAGCTGAAATGTCCATCCCTTGATAGGCTTCCTTGCTACCCTCTCTGATCACCTTGTCAAACAGCCAGACGAAAAAAGCCAGACAAAATTGGATTCACTTTTCCAGGAGCAGACCGAGTTGAAGTTTTAGGGTGCGGTGATGGTGGTGGTGTTGAGAAAGAATCATGTTGGGAAGTACCAACAAAGTGCAAATTCTCCATCATCTGATGTCCTTGTTCATGATGGTGCATTGGCTGTGATTGGAAATTATATGGATGCATTGGTGAGAATGTCCAAAACCAAGCAAACCATCGGGTGCAGGGGTATACAATGGCCTCCTATTAGAAGATTTATACATCAGTTAGGCATATGACTGGAAAAAGATCACAGAACCTCTAAAACCAACTTACTGTAACTAAAAACATCAGTGCTCTAAGTTCTAGTTCTTCGTTCAGCTAACACTCTTAGGAACCTTGTTGTAATTTACAAGTTCAATTCTCGCATGAAAGTTCATAGGAATTTGAATGTTCATATCAAAAGCTGCACTGAAAGTTTACTAACACAGATCTGATGTAGTAGTTGTATTAGTTGACTGACAGAACTTGCATCTATCAAGATGATTCTCAAAATTGATGCAAAACATGTTTACTGACCATACTTTACCATTGATTCAGAGAAGGGTTGGCGGAGGAGCTCATCGAGGCGCTCGGGTAGAAGTGCGGCGGTGTCCATGGGTTGGCGGAGGAGCTCGCCGGGGCGCCAGGGAACTGTTGTGGTTGTGGAGAGGGATTGACGCATGAACTCGTTGGGGCACCGGGGAGCTGCTGCGGTGGCGAGCTAGTCGACGGCCGGACTTGTGCAGTCTGGTTGCGGGCTCCAGATCTTGCCATGATTCGAGCGGCTCCTTCGGCTGGCACCGCTACCTGTAGATTGGACGGAGATCTGAAGCGGGAGGTGGAGGGGCTGGGCAAGAGAAGAAGGTGGAGGTGGGAGGTGGAGGTGCTGGTGGGCGGGAAGTGGAGGCGCTGGGCGGGAGAAGGAGGTGCTGGGCGGGAGCGCTCGGAGGTAGTGCGAGCGAGAGAAAGGTTGAGGAAGAAGAGATGCACACGGGATCGTTTTGGAATAAAATAATCTTGTAATTTGGGCTATGATACAGTACCTAGATATGATACTCAGCCCTTCTCTCTCTTCCTTAATTCTGTGCCATGTCAGCATTTGTGGTGCATGATACAACTGTAGATACCAGCGTTGGGGCTAGTCTAAATGATACAATGCATGCCATCACATATAAGTTACTACCCACTATGAATGTAGTAACATAGACTAGTAACATGATATATGTTACTAGTAACATGATATTACTAGTCTAAGTTACTTCCCACTATAACCAGCCTAAAGAATTGGAATAGGACTAATATACATCGTACTGCCGTGTTCTTTGGGCCAGGAATGGACCTGCTCAACGGCCGATTGCTTTCACCCTGTTGTGAACCCATCACTCTATTAATCACACCTACCTAAATGTAGTATCTTTAGGCTAAAGCCTTGATGACTTACTGGTTAAATTAGTCTTGCAAAGGTGACGTCCATTGCAGCAAAGACACAGTCGCCTGTTATGTGGCGAGTCTTAATGTCAGTCGCCTGTTATGTGGTGAGTCTTAATGGCAGTCGCCTGTGCATTATTAGAAACTTGTACGTAAGAAGATTCTCAGCTATCCGATGACGACTTCAGATTAAGGCCTGCAATTTAGCTAGGTTTGTCTGCGAGCATGTTAGACTGGTCATAGTGGGGAGTAACTTAGACTAGTAACATATGTCAGACTGCTCATAGTGGGAGTAACATAGCTAGTAAGAGCATCCCCACTCGTTGGCGCTCCCCACGCCCAAATCCGGACGAAACAACCGTCGGATTGGACGAAATTAAGTCGTGGGGAGTACCGTATTTCCAGTCGTCCACCCGGAGTTCGGCGGATAGAGTTTAAATTCAAACAAATCGCCGTCCCGCGCTACAAGTAGTTGATCGGCAAAAGGAGCAAAAGGATCAGCCACGATCGGCGATCGGAGGGAAATTACACGGAGACAGGCTCGTCAGTCCCGGCCGGCACGGCGGTGTCCGACGGACCAGTTTCCTCACACGCCGTGCGAAGCGGCTGCGGCGGCCGACGTGGAAGCAGCGGCGTGGACGTCGGCGACGCTGTCGACGAGGTAGATGGTGAGGTAGACGAGGTAGGAGCCGGTGGAGACGACGAAGGACTGGCCGGAGGGGCTCGGAGGATGTCGTTGCGGTGGCCCTGGTACCAATTCCTCGTCTCCTCGTCCATCAGTTCCATGTCGCCGCCGCCCATCGAACGCCAAGTCTGTGTTCCTCTTCTTCGCCGCCGCCGTCGTTCGCAGGCGATCCGGACGCCTTGGTTGGCGAGCATCTCCCGCCACCTGCCGTCGAACTTGTCGTTCCTCCCGTCGGCGTGCGACCTCAAGTCGGCCAGCACTTGTCGATCGATGCCTGCATCCTGTCGGCGGGACTGCCCGTCCGTTTGAGCTCTTTCAGCTTCTTCTGGCCGAGTTCAGGGCGCCCTTCCGACGCGCAAGCCGCCGGCGCGTCGGGGTTGTACTGCTCGGTCTTGCTCTTCGAGAGGGTCGTACGAGTTTCCTTCCACTTCTCGCAGTTCTCGAGGCGGGCGTAGACGTTGAGGAACTTGAACTGCAGGCCGGTGTCGTCCGTGTACATGTCCAAAGCTCGGCGCAGCTGGGGAAAAAGAGCACGGCGAAACGGGTCAGCTAACGACGATGTACCTCGGTGATGCAGGGTCGACGGAGCATACCTTTTGCTCCAAGTCATGGCCGCTGATCGGCACTTCTCGATCTCCTCCTGTATGCCGTGCCATTTGTTGCACGCCGTCTGCATGATCCCCCAATGGGTGGCCATTGCCTTGTCTCCCCGGTACACGTTCATGTTCGTCTTGTTGAAGTAGGGATCGACGAGTTTGCGTTCCTCGTACGCCTGCTTCACTCGAAGCCAATACGTGTCGAACGACTGATTGGCTCCGATTATGCCGTTCATGGACACGGCCATCCAAGCTTCGGCGAGGCACTCCTCTTCCTTCGGCGTCCATTTGATACGCGGTTCGGCAGGCGGCGACTCCTTCTTCCTCTTCTTCTTCCCCTTCGACAGGTTGACGGCGGCTTGAGTTGTCTCTCCTTCTTCTTCGTCTTCTTGTTCTTCGACGGCTTGGCTTCCGTCGGCAACATCCTCCACATGATCCTTGCGCGCCGCCACAGCTGCCGTCGCCCTCGCCTCCTCTTGCGTGAAGAACCCCGGGCTCGCGGCGGCGGCGTCCATGAAGAACCTCGGGCTCGCAGCGGCGGCCGGAGGTTTTCATCTCGTGGATCGCCTCTTCGTTCGGCGCCGCCGTCGCACCCGCACCGAACGGGAGCGGCCCTCGTCGCATGACCGGCGAGGTGCCCTCGAACTGGCCGCCGCTGCCGCCGATGTCAAGCTCGGGCGGCGACGGCATGAACCTGGACGGTTGGACGTAGGCGCCCTCTTGGAACATGGCAGTCGGCGACGGCGAGTACATCGTAGGGGAGAAGGACGACGGGGAACTGCTTGTACCTTGCGCCGGCCATTGGCCGGGGAACATGGAGCCGCCGCCGCCGCTGAAGGCGATGCTCATCTTCCTCGCTTGCTCCTCCTGCCGCCGCCGCCGCCTCTTAGCGGCGGCTTTTTCACCCTCTCCGCCCGCAGCTTGTTTCCACCGCGCCGTTCTCGTCCGCCGCCCACTCGCGTTCGACATGCCCGCGGCCTCGCCTTCGCGGCTTCTCGTCGTCCCCTTCGGCGGCATTGTGGTGGACGAGAAGATGAGGAGGAGAGCGGTGGTGGAGGAGAAGACGCCGCCGGGAACTGGAACGGAAGACGAGGGAATGGAGAAATTCGGCGGGAGAGAATGGGGATATGCAAGCAAATTGGAGGGAATGGAGGGAAAATCGACAGGATTTGGTTTTCCTGTCGCCGACTACGCGGGTCCACACGGCGTTTCGCGCCACAAAGTTTCATCCGGAGTCCCCGAGCGCGCCCGGGGACCGGCGTGGGCTCGCCGGATGGATGAAGGGCCAAATCCGGACGAAAACGAGGAACGGGGCGTGATGGGCCGATTACCGTCCGGATGTAAAAATGCTCGCCGGGGCCTGTTCGGGGACGAGTGGAGATGTCATCACACATCTCAATGCATTTTGGTGACATGGCATGCTAATTAGTGAAGAAAGAGATGAGGTGTCTAGCTATGTTACCATAACATCACACATCAAGGCAAGATGAGTCTACAACATAATAAGTAATATGCATACCACATATAAGTTACTACCCACTATGAAGATAGTAACCTAGACTAGTAACATCCTCATGTTACTAGTCTAAGTTACTCCCCACTATGACCAGTGGGTAGTAACTTATATGTGGTGTCATGCATTATATCATTTATTATGTTGTAGACTCATCTTGCCTTGAGGTGTGTGATGTTATGGTAACATAGCAAGTTACCACCTCACTTTCTTTCTTCATTTATTAGCATGCCATGTCACCAAACTTTCTTGAGATGTGTGATGTTACTAGCTATGTTACTCCCACTGTGAGCAGACTTAGACCACGACAGGCAAAGTAGTAGACCATTAAGTGACTGACATCGGCTCTAACTGTTGACCCACCCGGCATTGTCATTTGTTCCTTCTCCTTGGGTCATTGCAGGCTTGCAGCTTAGACCATGATTGAAATATTTTTTTAAACATAAGGCTCATCGAGCCCGACTTTGAATTAACAAAGCCATCAACCGGCCAGGAGTACAACGGGAACAACCACAACAGGAAAAAGAAAACAAAAACTGGGGTTACCAGCTATAGATACAAGCACAAGTGCTAAGCTAAAGCCTAAACCAAGAAGGGGCCAAGCAGCGTGGAACTAGGCCCCAAACTGCAACATCTATCAAGGAGCCCGAGGCCTCAGCTCAACACCGACAACTCAGCCGAAATCTTCGAGCACCGAGCCGCCACTCCGTGGAGCTGCACCAAACTGAAGTAGCACACTAGGCCGCCTGGCAGAGGACCACCAACACCGAGGGAGCTATCTAACAGCGCAAGTGAACAGACGAGTTTCCAGAGTTCAAAGGGGGAAAACTTCACAACAGCGCCTCCAAGAAGGGACACGGCGCTCACGAGCGTCGTCGCTGTCGGCACAGAGGAGCCGTGCAATGCTTTCACATGAGCTTCAACACCCACCCCAAGGAAAGCCTAAGTCTTTGCAACTGTCATCAGGCTAGCCACCAGCTAATGAGAACCACCAGTGTCCCCCTGCCACGACCCCAACTCCTACAGCCACCCTAGGCTTGAGAGCGGCCGCGCAAACCGGAAGCACACCGTCTATATGAAGCTGGTCGTAGCAAGATACAGTGCATCAACGAGTAGGGGATCCGAGGAGGACCTCGGAGAACTCGCAAGTCAGCAGGGCAGTAGACAGAACCCAAGGGAAGGCAACCAGAAGGATGTGTGTCATGGCCACGCCTCCAAGGAGGTGAACGGCATCCGCAGACGTCGTCGTCGCCCGCATTGGCCTAAGCCTTGCAGTGCTTTCGCGGACACACCATCGAGCTCTAGCGTCCCTCCGGGCCAAACCTAACGCAAACAAAGCAGTCTGCCGGAGCAACTCCGAGACGCACCATCCCCATGGTCGTCACAACTGGCTGTAGGGAATCAAGCATCCGGTGGCAGCGAGACGCCACCAGTACAGAGAAGCGCTGCCCTATCAACCAAGCACCCATGTTCTCTCAAGCCGGAGAAAACCCGAGAAAAACAAGCGTGATGTCCTGCCCCTGCCGAGAACACCAACCGCAAGTACGGGGCAGAGGGGCCAAAGATTTCGACCTAGCCCGGGTCACGTCGCCGATCACCGGAGCCGCCAAGCGCAAGCCTCAGCCAATACGAGCGCAGGAGCAGCCTGTACCCAAACAGACTCGAGCTCCAGATGCGTCTGATCCGTCCAACCCTAGACAGCCCAGAAAAAGCCCAGACCTAGGCCCGCTGGCCCAGATCTGGGCCCGCCGCCGCCACCCCTGGCCACAGCCGCATCCAAGCAGGGTCGCGCCCGCCACCAGCAGCCAGGCCGCTGTGCTGCGCCGCCGCCCTGCGAGGTTCCGGCCGCACAGCCCTCGTCGGCCGGAGGAAGGGCGTCTGCCACCACTAGAGAGAGCCGCCCCGCGAGGCCCTAACCAGGTGCAGAGAGAGGAAGCCACCGCCGCCGGCACCGCGCGGGCTTTGCCCGGCGGCTCTCGCCGGCGGCGGCAGCGGGGGAGGAGGGAGAGGCGGCCTGAGGTGGAGGAGGAGAGGGGGTCGCCCCTGTCGCCGCGGGGGCGACGCGGAGCGACTCACGGGGGCTGCCGATTGAAATATTAATCGGCGCACAAGACATAACCTCTACAGAAATGGACATTCATTTTTATTTTACCAAATGCGTACAATATCATTTTGATATACAGCCAAACAGACCAGAGACACAGCAAAATGGCCAAGGGTGCCGTCGCCGGAGAGTAGGTACCTGCCCAGCTGACATGGTGTCCGTTGCCCTGCGACACACTGGCTTGCAGGGAAAATAGGAGGCCAAAGACGATGATGATGAACAACTGGAATTGCGATGGCACAACTATATGGGACGAGGAGAGGAAGGCAGCTACTGGAGGCTTGAGGTTTCACAGTAAAAAGCTCCATCACAAGATAGTGGAATGATACATCAGCGTTTAAAAGGATCCGAATCCGGCTGAATTTTATCGGTTTGCCCATGTCACTGCCGTGGTCTGGGGCTAACAAATAACAATGGACGAATGGTTCAAAATTTGTGCTCAACGGCTGATTGCCTTCGCCGTGGGGAACTGGTGTACATCACTGTATTAATTACTCCCTAGTCATTAGGCAGGTAGTAGTATCCTGAAACTGCAGCCTTGATCGATTACTTGGTCAAATAATTCCTGCCTATAGCTATATATGTTGACACAATATCGATCGTCTGTTATATAATTATAAAGACTGAAACAGATTGAATTGCGGGAGGCTCGACGGCTCTCCTCGTCTCAACATACACGTATATATATATATGGATCAACGTGAGTTACAAGTTAACTTGACAATCAAGACTAAACCCTAACCGCCACAATCTGGCCTAATGGGCCGACTAGGTCGGTTGCCTAACACACCCCCGCAGTCTGAACTAGGAGGGTAGTCGACGTGAAGACTGGATCTGAATTCCTGGAACAATGCTGTAGGGAGCCCCTTGGTGAATATATCCGCGTACTGAGAGCTGGAGGGTACATGAAGAACACGGACTGCTCCAATGGCCACCTTCTCCCACACAAAGTGTGTCCAGCTCAATGTGCTTCGTCCTGCGATGCTGAACCGGGTTGGCTGATAAATATACTGCACTGACATTGTCGCAATAAACAATAGTAGCAGTGTGCACTGGACGTCGAAGCTCCTGTAGAAGATGGCGCAACAACAACAGAGGCGACCCCACGGTATTCAGTGTAATATCCCAGGTATTGGGGTTACAAATATAGAGGAAACAGATGTGTGCATTGCATTCATGCATAGAAAATCCGGGGAATTTTCGCGCTTTAAAGTAAAACAGTCACAGAACTGAAGTTTCACTTGACCTTGGTGGAATTGAAGTAGCTCATCAAGTCAAGCGCTATAAACCTCAATGTGACTTCGCTAAAACCTTGTTTTGGGTAGTAATGAATTGATCTAAGGAGTTAGATCAAATGGAACTAATAATCAACACAACAACACTTTACTCAATGATCAATTGCTTGATCCTATAAAAGATTATAATATGGTAATCCTTGTCATAACTTATGAACACCTATTCAATTGCAAATCAAGTAACAATAAAATGGAGAAACCATTCTTGACTTCTCTTTTCCATGTCTTAAACCAATACATGATCCTACCATGAATATCATGGTAATCATTCCACCTCACTCTTGGATTCATGACAAGGATATCAACTCTAGAAATATAGATTATTCTCTATTCCATATTCTTATACATCAAACCTAGAGAGGTGAGAGTTCTATAATAATTATTAGAGGAGCAATAACAAACATTGAGCTAAACCTTGGATATACATTCAAGTATTCAAATCATCATCTCTAAGAGGAACCCTAGAGTATTATTCAAGCCTTCCCATATAAGAAAGACCATTTATTCTAAACTTAGCTTTACCTATTAATGAACAAATGACAACCTTTGAACTAAAGTATTAGGTTGTAAACCATTTTCCTTGAAGTGGTGAGATAACCTAATATCACATGGAATAATACCATATCCATGAATGGATAAAGTAAGGAGGAGATTAACTCAATCAAGATAGCCAAGTGGAGTCTTAGACTTAATACCTATTGAGATATTGTGAGTACACCATAAAACCCTAGAATAACCATTCCTTTATAAGAGAGCCCAAGCTATGGTGTTACACTCAAGTAGTTGAGGCAACACTTGAATGTGAGGGAGAGAACTATTCATATACCAGATGACCATATCATCATTGTTTGAATAGAACCCTAGCAGAATATCTCAGGCATTCTCTTGGGATATAAATTAACAAGGCAACCATAGTAGTCCCATACAAGGAGGTAAATTAGATATGCTATACCTTGATTGATCAAGACCATGCTTGATCATGGAAGTGAGAACCCATTTAATGAGAGATCCCTAGGAATCCAAACCTTGATCATTATAAATTGAGTGATGATCATAAACCCTAAGAACTTGAGGTAGATATATTAAGAACAAGTTGATCATGCCTAATCCATGATCATGTTCTTGAGGTATTGAGGATAAACCCTAATAGGATAAGTAGATCTCATTCCCCACATGAAATTATAGGGTGATAGCTAGTAAGCAACCATAGGATTATATCCTAACCTTAACTTGTGATTCACCTGGTGATCATAAGTAGAATTCTACCACATCTACATTTCCCTTATGCTTCACCTAAGAAACATAAGAAAACCTTAGAGTAAAACTCCATACCTAATATGGTGAGAAACCATCCATCTATATGACCAAAGTTAACTATAAAAAGAACTAAAACAACTTTAGTTACTTTAGTGATAAATTGAGGATAGTAATAGAAGTTAAATTGGTAGAAGATAAAACCAATTCTCAACTCCTTAGTAATTAGAGAAGCACATAAGGTATTAACCAAGTAACCATTTTATCATGGTTAGGGGAGAGTAAACCCTAGCACATGCAATATGGTGTCATCTCATATCTATAACCTAGCATTATATCTCAACCCTAGTTTGTGCATCACATGGGGATTGCTAGTATAATCCTAAAACCATGCTTAAGATCAGATATGAGCAAGGGAACTATTTAACCAACTCTGAAAT
Organism: Lolium multiflorum; assembly: GCA_030979885.1. Lineage (NCBI taxonomy): Eukaryota > Viridiplantae > Streptophyta > Magnoliopsida > Poales > Poaceae > Lolium > Lolium multiflorum. The sequence continues at coordinate 210,250,940 of CM061748.1, forward strand.
GAAACAAGATAGCAAATTAGCATATCTCACAAGCCATGCCTATGTGGGTGCAACTAACTAGTGTTTCCAGATAAATAGAAGTCTCATGAGAGAGATGAGATCCATCTTAACCATATTAAACTAAGGGTTTAAAAGATGACAATAATACTTTAAAATAACCTTAAACAATTCTCCAAATGAATAACCACCATGAGCACATGAAATAATGTTATGAGATCATATGCTCAAATAATAAACTTGATATTAAGCTATGCCTTGTAAATTGTTTAATGCAATGTAACAAAAGATAAATATAAAAACTTAACTATCAATAGGTACTTAGAAGAACCTCTTGAGAAATAGTTTGGATTGCCTAAATTGATATTGGCAATTAGGACTATATAATTGCCATTTTCAATCTCTATTAACATTTAATAAACAAGGGTGTCACTACACATATGAAATATTTTAAAGCTCTTATATTTTATCTTTGTAAACTCCAAAGGGATTCACACATTTAAAATCCTGCAAAACAAAAGGGAAATGCAAATCAGAATTAAATAGAAAATACAAACCAGAAAATAAAATAAGAGCTATGAAAAAGAGAGAAGAGTGGCTTACCGGTTGGGCCACCGCAGCCCAGCACCACAGCCCACCAGGCAGCCCACTTACCAGCCCAACTTCCCTCTTCGTTGAAAAATCAACGAGAGGAAGTCGTCCTCATCCTCTCCGAGAGCTGGAGGCCACCGCGAAGCCGTGCGTCGCTTCTCCCTCGCGCTGGCGCCTCCTCCTTCCTCGACGGTGTGACGAGGCACGCACTCCAGCGCCGTATAAAGCCCAGCAACGAACACTGAACCGAGTTCCTCCCCTCTCTGCTCAAATTTCTTCCCTCTTGCCGAAACCCTGCCGCACCACTCCACCTTACCGCCGGCGAACGAAGCCACCCCAAGCCAAACGAAGCATACCACCGTGACCGCCGTCGTCGACAAGCCCAGTACACGGGAGGAATCGAGCTGTGATGCACGAAATCGACGCCGACGAGCTCATCTTCCCGAAGGCCGGCGACACCAAATTCCGGCGAACCAGACCACGGCGAGCTTCTCCGACCTCATCATCGCGTTCCTGGTAATCTTGCGCATCTCCCGAGCTACCTATTGCATCCTCGCGCGTTCTGTAGCCGAGTTTGCGAGTTGGCCGGAGCCCGCCGCCGCAGATGTTGGTCGCCGGCGATGTTCCGGTGACTCCCTCGAAAAACCGGCACCACCATTAGCTTCCTCGTGTCACGGGGGTTAGAACACAATCACTGGCGCGTCTCCGGGGGCCTTAAATCGGCGGCGCCGTCATCGGCTGTCCGCCGGCGTTGAGCCGCCGGCAAAGCCGACGTGGCCGTGGGGTCGTTTCACGACCTTTGACCGGTCGTTGCCTGCGTGGCAACTGACCTGGTCAAAGACCCCACCAGTCAGTCTCTGTAGATAGATCTGAATCGGTGTACTTAGCCATTTCCATTTAATTAAAAATCCAGAAAATAGTTTAAGCTTTACAAAATCATAGAAAATTCATTTTAACTCAGATAATTACAAATAAAATATCAAAATGTTCCTAAAAATAAAATCTATCCAATAAAAATGTAATATGGAATTTTTATTTTTAATAAAAATTTAATTATTTAAAACTCATTACTTAAGCCTTATCTTTTATTCCTAATTGAATTAAAATTCAATAATTAGGAAAACTTCATAAAATAAATTAAAACCAGTAAATAAATAAAGAAAGCAATAAAACTAATTCTCCCTATTATTATTATTTTGTTAAACCATTATTAAAGAAATTTAAACCCTGATTAATAATTACTCTAATTATTAATTGTTAAAAATAATAAAATATCAAATTCAATATTATTTTTATTTCAAAGTTATTAATAACTTCAACTCTAATAATGAAGTTATTACTTCAAGAACTATAGAGTAATTAGTAAACCCTAGTTCCATTATTACATGTGAACTCTAAACTGCTTCTAAACCCTAACCCTAGGTTAGAACATATGATCATGACACTTACCTTGCCTCCATAGATCCATAGTAGCAGCTAAATACTTGTCATGTCTTCATAAAATAATAGAGACCTACCACTAATAAAATGGTATCCCATGTGTTCATATTCATCAGACCTAAATAATCAAGTAGGGCAAACCAAGTGTAAACCCTAGATCCTATTACCAAGGTCACCATCTTTAACTAACCATATTAAGCATCACACCTTGGTGATGAATCCTCATAGCAACTATGCCCAATGTTTTATCTTACATACCATACTCCACTAAACCCTACTAGTGTTGGATAATTATCCATCATCCTATTTAGGAGCCAATTATTCCTTACTTAATAGACCCAACAGTACAACCTAGACCACTTCAACCCTAATTAATATACTTCTTATTATTTAAGAAGTATGTTCTTCAAAAGTTATTCTTTTGAAGTAAATAAAGAATTATCATCAATCCTACCTAATAGAACCTATAGCCAATATCCAACTATCATCAGCAAGGAAAACCAACTTTGATAGCAACTATTTATAATAAATTGATCAAGATGCTTAGGCTTAACTCAACGTTACTAGCCCTAGGTATTGATGAATCCAATCTTGTTTGGATCCATCTACTACTTACTCCAGAAGCAGTGGAAACCATAGTAAATCATAGAACCCACAAACCCAATTGTCATACTTGATCTTTATTAACGAACATGTTCTTCAAAAGTTATTCTTTTGAAGAATATAATAAGTAATCATTAACCATGCCATATAGCACTAAAATTGACAACTGTTCTTTACATATTAACATTATGCCAATTATCATTCCTTGTGTGCTCAATTGATTACTATGCTTTATTATATAACTTGTACATGATACTAAGTAATCAAACCTTAATAAGAACCTTGATTGTGAATCACTCTAAAAGTGCAACACACCCTAATTAAATCCTTACAACTCACTAATCTTAAAGCATCGGGGCTAGGTCACGTTTAGAGCGATTGCATCTCATACTTATGCATTAATGCATCCTTGCCAATCTTTTAAACATCGTCCTTACGGACGATGATGCTATTTCAGAACTTGGAGTTATTACGTATCGAAGACCTTGACTGCATAATCTTGCAGTCAATAAAGGCAAGTTCATCGCTTGCTCATGTCAATTGAGTATTTTTATCAAATTACTTGTAAAGTACTATGTTTATCACTATTGCATAAAAAGCAAAACCACTATTTTCATAACTATGAATATGACTATGTGGTGGGCAATGGAACCATGGATTGTGTTGATATGGTGGAGGTTCCATTGCAAGGGTTTATATCCATCTAGGATTAAACAACAAATGTCGTTCAGTGATTCTTGTGCCGTAATACCCGTGTTAACCATAAGATCCGGAGTGGGACGGAGTAGCCAATTGTATTTCCACCTCTCGTACATCAACGGACGCGCTTTACCGGAGAACACTTGAATCCTAGGGTGCATTTGGTGGCTGGGGAAGCCTCAAGTCCCCACGGCTTTGTCCGGAGAACACTTGTAGCCCGAAGATCATTTGGTGGTGGGGAAGCCTCAAGTCCCCACGGTATTGCGGTCTATGAGGGGTTGCATCTACCGGCGAAGGAGTTTGGTTCGATCCCAAACTGTCGTCGTGGTCGGGGTCCACCCTGAAATATGGGAATAATGGGACCGGCGAGGACCCGGGGTTGCAACAAAGGGTGGGTGTGCGAGGTAGCGGAGGAATATGAACGGCTAGGACCTTATACCGGGCCTCACACCAAAGGAAGTGTGGACGGGAAGATCACCTGGCAAGGTTAAGATCTCTTATGGGTAAAGAAACACACCTCGCAGAGTGTAACGAATCGTGACCGCCACCTGTTCCGGGATTTGGAATCGAACGCTGGAAAGGAACTCCATGAAGTTCTAGTCAACCGGTGAAGGCTGACGGACATAGCTCTTCAGAATAAAAGCAACCTTTTGAAGAAATGATTACAAAAACTTGCATTGCCTATGACTTTCTGGTCTATGGCTGTAGCTAGTGCATTAAACACCTCTTTCCTATAATGAACTTGTTGAGTACGCTCGTACTCATCCCACTCTTAAATCCCCTGCTTAGGTGGAGGCATCAAAGGAGGATCTACGTGCAACTCGAAGGCCGAGGAGTCAACAACTACTTCAAGAGACAGAACCATGTCAGAGAGTCAGATACCACATTCAACAAGGAGAAAACCTAGATTAGAAATAGAAAGGAACTAGCTTCCTAAACCTAGCTCCTATTTAGCTAGAATCTACTCTTAGCCTCTATAGCTAGTTAAATACTCTTCAAATAGAGTTCGTGATAGGATTAGACTACGAGTCGTTCTTCTGGAGTTTGATTGCAGTTTTACCTCATTGTAAAGTAGGAGGCTGTGATGATCTTCTGTAACAGAGTCTGTGTGTAAGTTTATAGACATGCCTTGGACCCGCATATGTTTCTGTTGTACCACTCTGAGCGATATAATACTAGTGGAACGGTGTTTCATTGGTGTTATATCGGACTTGCATACTACACCATGCAGTGGTATGCCGGGTCACCACAGTTGGTATCAGAGCAAATGCTTTGACCCTAGGATTAAAACCCTTTAAAGGAGACCTATAGGATTGGTAGTGTCTATAGGAAATTGTATTAGCTAAGTCAACTATGCTAAACCAAATTCTCTTATGACTTGAGATGGATATTCACTTGAGAATAATCCTGACACACTTGAGTCAAACCTTCTTACCTACCTTTCTTAAGTGAAGTTAGGTAGCTAATCCCAAGTATGTAGCACATAATTAAGTCCTTAAAACAATAGATGAGTAGATCACAGTTGGTATACAATACATGGTAGTCCAAAGAGAGGATACAACCATAAGGAAGATATCCTATTGGAAGATGTGTACCAACACATGTTATGATTAAGTAAAGAGTTATCCAAACCTGTAATAAGGGTATTACCAAGTGATAAAGATAAGGTATATATCCTACTAGAAGGTGAATACCAAGACAAGTAATAGGGTAAGTAAAATTTATCTAAACTTGTGAAACAACTAATATTAAGTGATACAAACAAGGGATATGAGGTAGTATAGACCATGATGAGTCAATCATGGGAGGTAAGGAAGAGAGATAGGAATAAAAATTTGTCTACTTACCTGATAGTGATGGTAATCATATATGATTCACCTGAGAATCATTATGTGATGAAGTACAACATCATAAATATTTAGTAGGAGAACAATAAGAAGCCAGTTGTTTAAACAATAGTGCAAGAATTGTGTTCCCAAAACCATGGGAAGTATGCCAAGCACATCATGACCATAATCTTATGATAGAAATACTTGGAAGTATAAAAGCTATATTTCCAGAGTTATGTGTTTAGAGTAGCAATGTTAGAACCTAGACATATCATGTGATATAGTCCTCAATAAAATGGAAGTTAAGTGGTACTTCCAGAGAAAATTAGGTTCACCTTAATTATCCCAAACCACTTTGTCTCAAGTTTATCTCATTGCAATTGTGCAATTCAGGTAAATGGAAAGACAAATAGTAGAAATCCACCCATTTGTGCTAAGTATCACGATATCAACCTATCTTATGTGGTGTTATATACTACACATCAGAACCTGAGGTTTAGAGATGTCTTACTCAACTATTACCTTCAGGCTTATGATGGTGTGTATTATATGCACAAAGCTGAATCTTCTTGGATTTTGTTGGATTTTCATTGTTTGACTAGATCCATACATGAAGTTTGACTTTGATATGCAAATGCATGTTGTAATATCAAGCTCTTCCTTGATGCTATAGATCTAGAGGGTAATGGGATTCGTGTGAGGAAGTGACGAATTCGGAAGATTCTGAAGTCAAGATAAAGGATCATCAGTAAATGGATGCAAAATTGTGGGAAGCAACCACAAAACTACAAAGGAAGTATCAACCAAAACTCATGCTTTGCCTCAACAGAGGAGTACCTTAGTACGGAAGAAGCATGGAGGTGAGAAATCTGGAGATTATGGAGAAGTAGAAGTAGAACCATAGTCATTATGGAAGAGTGAATGCATGGGAAATCACTTTGGATACTATATTCATAGTGGTTTTCTTGCAAAATAAACCCTGAAGAAAGGAAGATGATACATGAAACCCTAGTAGATATAAGAAGACCACAGTTGGTATTAGAAGACCATAGTTGTGGTATAGGATCAATACTGCGAGATAAAGAAGAAGATGTCTCGTCCAGTTGATAAAAACCTATACTAGAATCCATTTTTAGATAACAAATAGCCACAAGTGTTATCAAGTAGTCCACAACTGGATTATTTGTAACAAGAAGTTGTGAACAAATAAAACTTTGTTAGCCAAATAACTATAACCTATAATCACTTAGTCGAAGGATTCATGTTGGATGTCCACAATTGAGTGGATACACCACAAATATTCTCCGCAATACCTTAGAAGAGTACAAACCATACACTAGACCTAGACCCATATTCTAACCATAAGTCCAATGGTTGGAAGGATAAGAGTTGAAGACAATAAGAAAACTCAAAGGGGTAGAGTAAAGATTTAGTTGGATGTACCAGGACTCAATACTTGGAGCAAAATAGAAGAAGTGGTTCTGAAATGAGAGGAAGTTCGATCTTATTTTCATAAGATAATTGGACACTACTTTCAGAAGGATGTCAGACCAGAAGCAGAGGTTTAGACCTCGAGGAAGTAAAAAGTGGACTATAACTTGAGAAAGTGAGTAATATTTACTCAGAAGTACTAAAGCTCAAGTCAGATAATGTTAATAAAGTTGGACGAAGGAACTACCGTAGGCCCAACAAAGCTCAAGATGACCAAAGACCGAAGGAGTTAGACCTTACCAAAACTAAATACTATTAGAAGGATTCCTTTCATGGAACCTAAAGGAGTCAAAATAGTTAGAGGTAGCAACCATAAATCCATGATTGGATGGACTAAATGAGTCTAATCCCTTCTTAGTGAAATAAACCGTCAAGAACATTTCTATGGTAAGTACCTTACAAAGTGCCATTATTGCAGTTTTGGTAGTAAGGGAAAACAAAGACCTATTTACCAATTAGGAGTATGTTGTTAAAATAGTCTTCAGTTGAGACTAGCAGCAGCAGAATAAGTCCCAATCATTGAATCTACAATGAGAGAAGCAAGATTATGATACTAAAAGAAATCATGGAATTAAAGTAAGAAGCCATGGTTCAGAGACAAACCCTAATGGATTCCAGGAAGAATCTGGACAAGGGATATATTCAATTATATCTAGTAAGATCAATACGGAGTTCGAGAAAAGATATAATCTGCACAAGTCAGATCCACACTCCGGAAACGTGAGAGAGATCAAACTTCGAGGACGAAGTTTAGTTTAAGGGGTAGAGACTGTAATATCCCAGGTATTGGGGTTACAAATATAGAGGAAACAGATGTGTGCATTGCATTCATGCATAGAAAATCGGGGAATTTTCGCGCTTTAAAGTAAAACAGTCATAGTAACTGAAGTTTCACTTGACCTTGGTGGAATTGAAGTAGCTCATCAAGTCAAGCGCTATAAACCTCAATGTGACTTCGCTAAAACCTTGTTTTGGGTAGTAATGAATTGATCTAAGGAGTTAGATCAAATGGAACTAATAATCAACACAACAACACTTTACTCAATGATCAATTGCTTGATCCTATAAAAGATTATAATATGGTAATCCTTGTCATAACTTATGAACACCTATTCAATTGCAAATCAAGTAACAATAAAATGGAGAAACCATTCTTGACTTCTCTTTTCCATGTCTTAAACCAATACATGATCCTACCATGAATATCATGGTAATCATTCCACCTCACTCTTGGATTCATGACAAGGATATCAACTCTAGAAATATAGATTATTCTCTATTCCATATTCTTATACATCAAACCTAGAGAGGTGAGAGTTCTATAATAATTATTAGAGGAGCAATAACAAACATTGAGCTAAACCTTGGATATACATTCAAGTATTCAAATCATCATCTCTAAGAGGAACCCTAGAGTATTATTCAAGCCTTCCCATATAAGAAAGACCATTTATTCTAAACTTAGCTTTACCTATTAATGAACAAATGACAACCTTTGAACTAAAGTATTAGGTTGTAAACCATTTTCCTTGAAGTGGTGAGATAACCTAATATCACATGGAATAATACCATATCCATGAATGGATAAAGTAAGGAGGAGATTAACTCAATCAAGATAGCCAAGTGGAGTCTTAGACTTAATACCTATTGAGATATTGTGAGTACACCATAAACCCTAGAATAACCATTCCTTTATAAGAGAGCCCAAGCTATGGTGTTACACTCAAGTAGTTGAGGCAACACTTGAATGTGAGGGAGAGAACTATTCATATACCAGATGACCATATCATCATTGTTTGAATAGAACCCTAGCAGAATATCTCAGGCATTCTCTTGGGATATAAATTAACAAGGCAACCATAGTAGTCCCATACAAGGAGGTAAATTAGATATGCTATACCTTGATTGATCAAGACCATGCTTGATCATGGAAGTGAGAACCCATTTAATGAGAGATCCCTAGGAATCCAAACCTTGATCATTATAAATTGAGTGATGATCATAAACCCTAAGAACTTGAGGTAGATATATTAAGAACAAGTTGATCATGCCTAATCCATGATCATGTTCTTGAGGTATTGAGGATAAACCCTAATAGGATAAGTAGATCTCATTCCCCACATGAAATTATAGGGTGATAGCTAGTAAGCAACCATAGGATTATATCCTAACCTTAACTTGTGATTCACCTGGTGATCATAAGTAGAATTCTACCACATCTACATTTCCCTTATGCTTCACCTAAGAAACATAAGAAAACCTTAGAGTAAAACTCCATACCTAATATGGTGAGAAACCATCCATCTATATGACCAAAGTTAACTATAAAAAGAACTAAAACAACTTTAGTTACTTTAGTGATAAATTGAGGATAGTAATAGAAGTTAAATTGGTAGAAGATAAAACCAATTCTCAACTCCTTAGTAATTAGAGAAGCACATAAGGTATTAACCAAGTAACCATTTTATCATGGTTAGGGGAGAGTAAACCCTAGCACATGCAATATGGTGTCATCTCATATCTATAACCTAGCATTATATCTCAACCCTAGTTTGTGCATCACATGGGGATTGCTAGTATAATCCTAAAACCATGCTTAAGATCAGATATGAGCAAGGGAACTATTTAACCAACTCTGAAATGAAACAAGATAGCAAATTAGCATATCTCACAAGCCATGCCTATGTGGGTGCAACTAACTAGTGTTTCCAGATAAATAGAAGTCTCATGAGAGAGATGAGATCCATCTTAACCATATTAAACTAAGGGTTTAAAAGATGACAATAATACTTTAAAATAACCTTAAACAATTCTCCAAATGAATAACCACCATGAGCACATGAAATAATGTTATGAGATCATATGCTCAAATAATAAACTTGATATTAAGCTATGCCTTGTAAATTGTTTAATGCAATGTAACAAAAGATAAATATAAAAACTTAACTATCAATAGGTACTTAGAAGAACCTCTTGAGAAATAGTTTGGATTGCCTAAATTGATATTGGCAATTAGGACTATATAATTGCCATTTTCAATCTCTATTAACATTTAATAAACAAGGGTGTCACTACACATATGAAATATGTTAAAGCTCTTATATTTTATCTTTGTAAACTCCAAAGGGATTCACACATTTAAAATCCTGCAAAACAAAAGGGAAATGCAAATCAGAATTAAATAGAAAATACAAACCAGAAAATAAAATAAGAGCTATGAAAAAGAGAGAAGAGTGGCTTACCGGTTGGGCCACCGCAGCCCAGCACCACAGCCCACCAGGCAGCCCACTTACCAGCCCAACTTCCCTCTTCGTTGAAAAATCAACGAGAGGAAGTCGTCCTCATCCTCTCCGAGAGCTGGAGGCCACCGCGAAGCCGTGCGTCGCTTCTCCCTCGCGCTGGCGCCTCCTCCTTCCTCGACGGTGTGACGAGGCACGCACTCCAGCGCCGTATAAAGCCCAGCAACGAACACTGAACCGAGTTCCTCCCCTCTCTGCTCAAATTTCTTCCCTCTTGCCGAAACCCTGCCGCACCACTCCACCTTACCGCCGGCGAACGAAGCCACCCCAAGCCAAACGAAGCATACCACCGTGACCGCCGTCGTCGACAAGCCCAGTACACGGGAGGAATCGAGCTGTGATGCACGAAATCGACGCCGACGAGCTCATCTTCCCGAAGGCCGGCGACACCAAATTCCGGCGAACCAGACCACGGCGAGCTTCTCCGACCTCATCATCGCGTTCCTGGTAATCTTGCGCATCTCCCGAGCTACCTATTGCATCCTCGCGCGTTCTGTAGCCGAGTTTGCGAGTTGGCCGGAGCCCGCCGCCGCAGATGTTGGTCGCCGGCGATGTTCCGGTGACTCCCTCGAAAAACCGGCACCACCATTAGCTTCCTCGTGTCACGGGGGTTAGAACACAATCACTGGCGCGTCTCCGGGGGCCTTAAATCGGCGGCGCCGTCATCGGCTGTCCGCCGGCGTTGAGCCGCCGGCAAAGCCGACGTGGCCGTGGGGTCGTTTCACGACCTTTGACCGGTCGTTGCCTGCGTGGCAACTGACCTGGTCAAAGACCCCACCAGTCAGTCTCTGTAGATAGATCTGAATCGGTGTACTTAGCCATTTCCATTTAATTAAAAATCCAGAAAATAGTTTAAGCTTTACAAAATCATAGAAAATTCATTTTAACTCAGATAATTACAAATAAAATATCAAAATGTTCCTAAAAATAAAATCTATCCAATAAAAATGTAATATGGAATTTTTATTTTTAATAAAAATTTAATTATTTAAAACTCATTACTTAAGCCTTATCTTTTATTCCTAATTGAATTAAAATTCAATAATTAGGAAAACTTCATAAAATAAATTAAAACCAGTAAATAAATAAAGAAAGCAATAAAACTAATTCTCCCTATTATTATTATTTTGTTAAACCATTATTAAAGAAATTTAAACCCTGATTAATAATTACTCTAATTATTAATTGTTAAAAATAATAAAATATCAAATTCAATATTATTTTTATTTCAAAGTTATTAATAACTTCAACTCTAATAATGAAGTTATTACTTCAAGAACTATAGAGTAATTAGTAAACCCTAGTTCCATTATTACATGTGAACTCTAAACTGCTTCTAAACCCTAACCCTAGGTTAGAACATATGATCATGACACTTACCTTGCCTCCATAGATCCATAGTAGCAGCTAAATACTTGTCATGTCTTCATAAAATAATAGAGACCTACCACTAATAAAATGGTATCCCATGTGTTCATATTCATCAGACCTAAATAATCAAGTAGGGCAAACCAAGTGTAAACCCTAGATCCTATTACCAAGGTCACCATCTTTAACTAACCATATTAAGCATCACACCTTGGTGATGAATCCTCATAGCAACTATGCCCAATGTTTTATCTTACATACCATACTCCACTAAACCCTACTAGTGTTGGATAATTATCCATCATCCTATTTAGGAGCCAATTATTCCTTACTTAATAGACCCAACAGTACAACCTAGACCACTTCAACCCTAATTAATATACTTCTTATTATTTAAGAAGTATGTTCTTCAAAAGTTATTCTTTTGAAGTAAATAAAGAATTATCATCAATCCTACCTAATAGAACCTATAGCCAATATCCAACTATCATCAGCAAGGAAAACCAACTTTGATAGCAACTATTTATAATAAATTGATCAAGATGCTTAGGCTTAACTCAACGTTACTAGCCCTAGGTATTGATGAATCCAATCTTGTTTGGATCCATCTACTACTTACTCCAGAAGCAGTGGAAACCATAGTAAATCATAGAACCCACAAACCCAATTGTCATACTTGATCTTTATTAACGAACATGTTCTTCAAAAGTTATTCTTTTGAAGAATATAATAAGTAATCATTAACCATGCCATATAGCACTAAAATTGACAACTGTTCTTTACATATTAACATTATGCCAATTATCATTCCTTGTGTGCTCAATTGATTACTATGCTTTATTATATAACTTGTACATGATACTAAGTAATCAAACCTTAATAAGAACCTTGATTGTGAATCACTCTAAAAGTGCAACACACCCTAATTAAATCCTTACAACTCACTAATCTTAAAGCATCGGGGCTAGGTCACGTTTAGAGCGATTGCATCTCATACTTATGCATTATTGCGTCCTTGCCAATCTTTTAAACATCGTCCTTACCGGACGATGATGCTATTTCAGAACTTGGAGTTATTACGTATCGAAGACCTTGACTGCATAATCTTGCAGTCAATAAAGGCAAGTTCATCGCTTGCTCATGTCAATTGAGTATTTTTATCAAATTACTTGTAAAGTACTATGTTTATCACTATTGCATAAAAAGCAAAACCACTATTTTCATAACTATGAATATGACTATGTGGTGGGCAATGGAACCATGGATTGTGTTGATATGGTGGAGGTTCCATTGCAAGGGTTTATATCCATCTAGGATTAAACAACAAATGTCGTTCAGTGATTCTTGTGCCGTAATACCCGTGTTAACCATAAGATCTGGAGTGGGACGGAGTAGCCAATTGTATTTCCACCTCTCGTACATCAACGGACGCGCTTTACCGGAGAACACTTGAATCCTAGGGTGCATTTGGTGGCTGGGGAAGCCTCAAGTCCCCACGGCTTTGTCCGGAGAACACTTGTAAGATCATTTGGTGGCTGGGGAAGCCTCAAGTCCCCACGGTATTGCGGTCTATGAGGGGTTGCATCTACCGGCGAAGGAGTTTGGTTCGATCCCAACTGTCGTCGTGGTCGGGTCCACCCTGAAATATGGGAATAATGGGACCGGCGAGGACCCAGGGTCGGGGATGCAACAAAGGGTGGGTGTGCGAGGTAGCGGAGGAATATGAACGGCTAGGACCTTATACCGGGCCTCACACCAAAGGAAGTGTGGACGGGAAGATCACCCGGTTGGCACCAAGGTTAAGATCTCTTATGGGTAAAGAAACACACCTCTGCAGAGTGTAACGAATCGTGACCAGTCACTCCCTGTTCCGGGATTTGGAACTGCGAACGCTGCCGAAAGGAACTCCATGAAGTTCTAGTCAACCGGTGAAGGCTGACGGACATAGCTCTTCAGAATAAAAGCAACCTTTTGAAGAAATGATTACAAAAACTTGCATTGCCTATGACTTTCTGGTCTATGGCTGTAGCTAGTGCATTAAACACCTCTTTCCTATAATGAACTTGTTGAGTACGCTCGTACTCATCCCACTCTTAAATCCCCTGCTTAGGTGGAGGCATCAAAGGAGGATCTACAGGCAACTCGAAGGCCGAGGAGTCAACAACTACTTCAAGAGACAGAACCATGTCAGGAGAGTCAGATACCACATTCAACAAGGAGAAAACCTAGATTAGAAATAGAAAGGAACTAGCTTCCTAAACCTAGCTCCTATTTAGCTAGAATCTACTCTTAGCCTCTATAGCTAGTTAAATACTCTTCAAATAGAGTTCGTGATAGGATTAGACTACGAGTCGTTCTTCTGGAGTTTGATTGCAGTTTACCTCATTGTAAAGTAGGAGGTGTGATGATCTTCTAACAGAGTCTGTGTGTTTATAGACATGCCTTGGACCCGCATATGTTGTTGTACCACTCTGAGCGATATAATACTAGTGGAACGGTGTTTCATTGGTGTTATATCAGACTTGCATACTACACCATGCAGTGGTATGCCGGGTCACCACATTCAGCCTCAGCACTCGAGCGTGAAACAGTGGGTTGCCGGCGAGAGGACCAAGACACCAAGTTATCACCCAAATATACACAAAACCCTGAAGTAGACCGTCGTGTATCCGGGCATCCAGCCCAATCGGCATCCGAGTAGGCAACCAGTTGGTGTGAGGAAGTGGAGTGAAGGACAAGACCGAGATCTATTGTGCCCTTTAGGTATTGAAGAATTCGTTTAATGAGTTGGAAGTGAGAATCACGGGGGTCATGCATATGAAGGCAGATTTGTTGTACATCATATGAAATTTCTGGGCGAGTGAGAGTAATGTATTGAAGAGCCCCGGCAAGGCTTCGATAGTGGAAAGGATCGGAAAAGGGGTTGCCGCTAGAGGCAGCGAGTTTAGGTTTAGTGTTGATGGGAGTAGAGGAGGGTTGGCAATCACGCATTCCGGCGCGGGATAAGATGTCTAGTATGTATTGACATTGGGAGAAATGTAAGGTAGTTGGAGTGCGAGTGACGGAGATGCCCAGAAAGTGATGTAAGGGTCCTAGGTCTTTCATGGCGAAGGCAGAGCTAAGAGTGGCGATGATATGACGAAGGAGAGGGGTGGACGAGGCAGTGAGAATGATGTCATCGACGTATACAAGGAGATAGGCTGTGCCGTGTGTGTGATGATAGGTAAAGAAAGAGGCATCGGATTTTGAGGCAACAAAACCGATGGTGTGCGCATGGGAAGCGAAACGCTGGAACCAGGCGCGCGGTGCCTGCTTCAGGCCATAGAGTGATTTTTGAAGACGACAGACATGGTTTGGGGAACGTGGATCGAGAAACCCAGAGGGTTGTTGGCTATAGAATTCTTCGGTAAGATTGCCGTGAAGAAAAGCATTTTTGACATCGATTTGATGGACTGGCCATTGTTGGGAGATGGCTAGAGAGAGAACAACGCAAATGGTGGCGGGTTTCACTACGGGGCTAAAGGTCTCCTCAAAGTCAACGCCAGGCTGTTGGGTGAAACCTCGGACTACCCAACGAGCTTTATGTCGAGCGAGTGAGCCATCCGCATTATGTTTGTGGCGAAAAATCCATTTGCCGGAGACGATGTTGGCGCCTGGAGGAGGGGGTACTAGGGACCATGTGTTATTTTGCATGAGGGCATCATATTCTTCCTGCATAGCCTGACGCAGGCAGGATCACGGAGGGCAATGAGATAGTTATGCGGAATAGGAGAGGAGTGAACGACAGAAAGATTTACTTTGTCTATAGGTGGTGGAAGACTGCCGGTGGAGCTGCGTGTACGGTGAGGGGCTGGTATAGAGGGAGGGTTAGGAGGCGGGGCAGTGGTTCGGGGTTGGCTGGGGCGTCGAGTGTAAACGATGAGGGGCTTAAGAGGTGGATGGGTGACTGCGGCGCGGGGTGTGTCGTCCCGCGCAGGAGCAGGAAAAAGGAGGAGTTGTAGACGAGTCGGCGGCGTCGACAGAAGGACCGGGCGGGACATGGTTGGCCGCGGTGGATGGTGGAGTCGCGGCATCTATGAGAGGCTGACGGTAGACTAGGTGGTGTTGAAGAAAATCGTTGTTGTTTTGAGGGGTGGATTCGGTGGTTGGGGTGGAGTAGGGAAATGTGTTCTCGTCGAAAGTGACGTGCCTAGAGATTATTATTTTTCGTGTAGTGAGATCGAGACATCGATAACCACTATGCTGAGCAGGGTATCCAAGGAAGACACATTTGGTGGCTCGAGGTTGTAAGGGTATTTTACCCTTATCCATTATTTTGGTAACTATGACACCGTGCTAGAGTATTTGGACTAATACATGTATACAAGATTCCCAGGTATTAGCCAAAGAGGTATAATGGTGTATCAATGGAACAAGAAGGCAACGGGAGACCCCCCAATTCGATGAAGAATCAGCAAGGTTTTTCTAGAGACTGGCCGGTCGGCCCTGGCACCGACCACCGGTCACCAACCGGACCCGCCGGTGCCATCCGGCATGATCCAAGAAAGAAGGGCGAGCTCCCGGTCGCGTCCGTCGCACCGGCCGGACCGGCTGCTCCGGTCCATGGTCCGGTCGGACCGGCACAGACGAGCGCCCGGCGGCAACCGGCTCGCGCCTGTGCCATCGGGCACTATCCGAAGCCTGCCGTCGGTCAAGACCCGGTCCCGCTCCGGTTGGAAACCGACTGCCCGGCCGGGTCCGGTCACTGGCTGTGGACCGCCTGTCCGGTGCCGATCCGTTGACGGGTTTCTCGAGGAATCTCGCTGTGGCAAGTGACCAACGACCATATTTCGAAGAACACTATAAATAGGCCTTCTTCTACCTCTGAACAGCTTAGGCACTACACTACAAGCTGTTCTTGAGCTCCTTCTCTCATACTCCATTGTTAGAAACACCAAAAGCCTCAGATCTCCCTCCTCCTCCACCCAAACTCAAATCCCTCCGGGAAACGATAGAGGAGGACCCGATCTACCGTTCTACCAAGCCAAATCTCATTCCCCTTGTATTCATCAAGAAGCTTGCTTCCTAGGGTTCCTTGGAAACCCTAGGTGGGCAAGAGGAGTCCGGAAGCATCCGGGCTGTGGATCTGCTCCGGGCAAGATTGTGAAGGTTTGGAGGCTACCTCAAAGTCTACCACAAGTGAGAGAGCTATTCCTTCGTGGGATAGGCTCCGGAGAATAGGGTGAGCCTTCGTGGCGCGGGAATCCTTCGTGGGACCTCCACTCCTCCAAACGTGACGTACCTTGTTGCAAAGCAAGGGAACACGGGAATACATCCTCGTCTCCGCGTGCTATCGGTTATCTCTAACCGAACTCCTTACTTGTGATTTAATCGCATGTGAGAGCCTTCGTGCTCGAGTTAGTTGTATCCTCATATAGGTTGCTTCACCTAGTTTGCATTAGGCTCACCTTTATATTTCGCAAAGCCTAATATTGCAAAGAAAGAATTAAAATCTGTAGAAACCTATTCACCCCCCCTCTAGGTTTACCATCTCTATACTTTCAGAGGTGAAAGTTTGTTTTTGGCGGTGGAGAAGGTGTTGACATAACAGAGGCAGCCGAAAACGCGGAGATCTTGGTAGCGCGGTGTGCGACCGTGTAAAGAAAAATATGGTGTAGTTTGCGGTTGGGAGGAGTTGGGACGAATGTTGATGAGATAAGTGGCGGTATGGAGCGCCTCAGCCCAGAAGGATGGTGGCAGCGATGCTTGGAAGAGGAGGGTACGAATGACATCATTGATGGTGCGAATGGCGCGTTCGGCCTTGCCATTTTGCTGGGATGTATATGGACAGGAGAATCGGTAGATGATGTCGTGGGTAGTGCAGAAGGTGTGTAGGTTTGAGTTATCAAATTCTTTGCGTTGTCGCATTGGATGGAGAGAATAGAAAGTTGAAATTGGGTGGTGATGAGGGCATGAAAAGCGACAAAGGTAGCATATACTTCAGATTTTTTGCGTAAGGGAAAGCTCCAAAAATATTGTGTGAAATCATCGACTATAATAAGATAGTAACAATATCCAGAAGTGCTAGGTATAGGTGAAGTCCACAAATCACAATGCAAACGTTCGAAAGGTCGAAAGGTTCTAGATGTCGAAGAATAAAATGGTTTCCTAATATTTTCCCTAGCTGGCAAGCATGACACAGAGATGTGCCTGTTTTATTATGGCAAGTATGTGGAGCAAGACGCGACATGGTGGAGCTTCCGGGGTGGCCGAGGCGACGGTGCCAAAGGTCGGGGTGTTGGTGGAGGACGAAGGCGGCATGGTGAAGAGCTTGGCACATGGAGTAGAGCGGACCGGAGCTATTGCATCGAAGCATCACGGTCCCGGTGAGAAGATCCTTCACAGAGAAACCATAAGGATCAAATTGGATGGAACAATAATTATCGATAGTGAATTGCCGAACAGAAATCAGATTTTTAATAATATTAGGGACAACAAGAATGTTATTTAGATAGAGAGGTTTGGTTGGGGAATAGATGGTTTTGGAGCCAGTGTGGGTGATAGGGATGGAGGAGCCATTGCCAACGGTGACAGTTTGTGAGGAACAAGGTGTGAGGGAGGATAAGTTACCGGGGTCGGATGCCATATGGGAGGATGCTCCAGAATCCATGTACCAGTCGCCTCCAGAGAGCTGCATATTGTTCAGGGCGGTGACAAGGGCAGGATCCAGGGCCGGTTGGTTGTAGCTCGGCGGCGGTGACGGCAGAGGGCCGTAGCTGGTGGAGGGCTGCCCGTATGCAGTGTAGGCTTGCGGTGCAGGGAAGCCAGGGCGCGGACCAAGTACTCCAGGGGCCGGAGCAGACCATGGCCGAGGGGTCCAGGGCGGCTGCTGCTATGGTGCCGGTGGCTGCTGCTGAAGGTTGGCACGAGTGGGTGCGCCCGTCCACGGATTGAACTACCAGGGGGAGTCGGTGCGACAACGTCCATGGCCGCTGCGGCCACCTCCGCGACCGCGACCACCGCGGTAGTTGTTGTTGGCGTAGAGCTGGCCAGTGCCACGGCCGACGCCTCCTGCGCCCCCGGGCGCCGATGGTGGTGATGGTGGAGGCCGAGGCCCGCCATGTGGCGGTTGCACGCTCTGTCCGCAAGCCCAGAGCGCCGTGGCCGCATCGTTTTTGACGTCGGTCTTCTTCTGCGTCTCTTCGAGGAGGAGGGCGGACCGGGTCTGCAGGAACGTGGGGAAGGGCACCTGAAATGGCAGAAATGAGCGAATATGCGCATAGTTCTCGTTAAGACCTCGGAGGAGGGTGAGCACGAGATTCTCGTCGGAGATGGGCTGCCCGACGTCGCCAAGGGAGTCGGCGAGGGCCTTGAGCTTGGCGCAGTAGTCGCTGATGGAGAGGTCCCCCTGCGGTGTGTTGCGGAAGTCGGCCTCCAACTGAATGGCACGGTGCTTTTTGTTGTCGCGGAAGAGGTCCTCGATGGCGCCCCAGATAGTGCGGGCGGTGGCGTCGGGACGCATGACGATGTTGAGGAGGTCGACGGAGACGAAGCCGTAGATCCAGGAGAGGACGGTGTAGTCGTCGCGGCCCCAGGGGGAGTCTGGGCCGGTGTCGGAGGGAGTGGACTCGCCCGTGACGTGGGCGGTGAGACCGTAGCGGCCGAGGGAGACGAGGAAGAGCTCGCCAGCTCGTGCAGTTGCCGTCATCGAAGCTCAGGGTGATTGGCACATGCAGTTTAATGGTTGTGGCGTAGGTGTTGGGGTTGGAGACGTGGGCGGTGGTAGGGTTTTGGATGGGAGAGGTGAGGGCAGCGGTGGAGTTGGGTGGGTTGGCGGCGTTGAGCTGGTTGGCAGCGATGAGCTGCTGGTTGAGAGCGGCCTCTCGGGCGTCTAGGGCAGTGGCGCGCTCCGCGAGCTCGCGCTCTTTGGCGACGATTTCATCGGGGGTCATGGTGGGGAGGCGAGAGGATGGAGAAGAGATGTAGGTTAGGGTTTAGGGAGAGCCGGCGGTGGTCGGCTAGGAGAGGGGAAGGACGACCTGCTCTGATACCATGAAACAGATTGAATTGCGGGAGGCTTGATGGCTCTCCTCGTCTCAACATACACGTATATAGGATCAACGTGAGTTACAAGTTAACTTGAGAATCAAGACTAAACCCTAACCGCCACAATCTGGCCTAATGGGCCGACTAGGTCGGTTGCCTAACAAAGACAAGGCTCGAATATGCATGGTTGGAATATTCCCACTTAAGACGCTCTGGACATTGACTTGAGGTTTGACCGATGATGATTTTGGATCAGGGCCTTAAATTTATACAGATTCGTCTGTACTAAGCGCATGTATACATGTCTCTCTTTTATTAACTTATATTCGCCGCCCATTTACAATAAGTGTTCAGCAAAGCGAAATGTAAGTGTGATAAACAGCACAACATACTCTGAATGAGTTCTACTTCTTATCTCCCAATTGTGCCTTAGTGAAAATTCTACCAGAATACCCCACCAAAGAAAATGTAAACTCGCTTTTACCCCTTTTTAGCATTTCATCTGTTCTATTAGGTAGGACTAAGGATGGCAGTTTTACCCACGAGTATGGTTGCCTGTGGGTACCGTACCCGCATGAGCAGGGCATGCGTACACTTTTATGCCTATGCATAGTACTCATATACTACCCGCTAAGTTATGGGTAGGACATGGGTATAGCCTCATACCCGTGGGTATACCCATACTTTGCATGTTTATTGTAAATTTTCTACGTGGCATGTTTATTTTTGTTGACTTATGAGTTAGAACACGAGAACGTGGCATGTTTATTTTTGTTGACTTATGAGTTAGAACACGAGAATGTGATTATTATATCTTGTTAATTGTTATGTACTCAACTATGTGTTATTTAGTTGAGATAATTCATTTTTTAATTAAATTTGTTATCAATAAAATTTAAAATTGCGAGTGAATTTTGTACAATTTGACCTACCCACCGGGTACCCAATGGGTACGTGTACCCGCCGGGTATGTGTATGGGTAAAGTTTTATACCCATGAGTACGGGTATGGCAGAAGTTTGTACCATTGACTATGCGGGTATTGATATGATATTGCTCTACCCTGCCTATACCCTACCCATTGCCATCCTTAGGTAGGACTGGCATGTTAGGTCAAATGTGGTGCACAAATAATGTGTAAACTTTGGAGCGCATCATCAACAAATTTTTTTTTTTGACGAAAGGCAGACATGCTGCTGCTTTCATTGATCATAGAAGAAAGAATACATGGTATGTGGTACAGGTACGCTAGGCGCAAGACAAAAAAGACAACCGGGCAAGAAGCCCCAGCTTAAAAGAAACAAGAAAAAAGATGAAGGGGGTGTCGTCAGTCCGGCTCTCTTGGTCTATTCAGGAGATCATGCACAAGGATTCTTCCAGCAGCACACCAATCAGTTGCAGTCTCAATAATCTTGTAAAAAACCTGAGAAGGCGACTTTGACTTTTGGTTGAAAATCCTATCATTGCGTTCCTTCCATAGCTCCCAGGAAACCACGGTGGCGATTGAATTGAACCGTAGCCTGGAAACCTTGTTCAACCCGACCACCTTCTCAGACCACCACTCATCAATGGACAAAGCCTTTCTCATGTAAGTCCTAGGAACCAAAAGGCAGCGGTTGAAGACCAGACCCCAGATTTGATGTGCAAAGGAGCATCCAAGAAGGAGATGCAGCGCAGTTTCATGGTGAATAAAACACAAGGGGCAGAATGGATTGTGAGGCATTCCTCGCTTCAACAAATTATCGGCAGTGAGACACCTCCCAAGTACAATGAGCCAGACGAAAAACTGGCATTTGAGTGGTGCATCTGAGTCCCAGATAGTGCGATGATAGTTGGTCGCAATGGTACCCTCAAACTGAATATTGTAGGCCGACTGGACAGAGAAAACACCACTGTCGGTCCATTTCCAAGTCAAAGAGTCCCGAACATCCTCCTGAAGCTGAACATTCTGAACAGCTTCCCAAACCTCTGTGAACTGCCTAATTGCAATTGGGGAGATACTGCGCTTAAAGTGCCTGCACCATCTTGATTCAGCAAGTGCATCTCTGACTGAAAGAGCTCGTTTTGTGCATACCGCAAACAAATCCGGGAAGGAGGTGCGAAAGGGCATGTCAAACAGCCATGCATCATGCTAGAAGCTTGCGGTCGCACCGTCGTCAAGCGTGATAGATACCTGAAGCATCGAATAGCTGCCGGACCTGAACATCAATAGGAAGTGGCAGTCCAATCCAAGGTTTGTCAGGGTCCATCCATGATTGCCAGAGCGATCTGACCCGCAGCGCAGTGCCATGAAACTGAATGTTCGTGATACCTAGGCCACCGAGGCGCTTAGGCGACGAGACCAGAGTCCAATTTACGAGACATTTAGCTCCAGTTCCTTCATCCTTACAGGCCCAAAAAAGTCCCTGATCAGCTTGTTAAGCTTCTTAGTGAGCCACTTTGGTTGGTCAAGGGCATTCAACTGAAATACAAGCATGGCAGTGAGGACCGAAGTGACAAGAGTGAGCCTCCCCCCGGTGGACTGAGACAGCTTCCAACCACCCAGCTTGTTACCAAGCTTATCAAAGCAGGGTTGGTAGTCAATGTTAGAGATAGTTTTGGAGTCGGTTTGTGTAGTCGTATACGACATGTACTCTGTCCCCTCTCCCCACGATGTACTCCTCCTTCCATCTATATAAACAGAATAGAATCAATCTCGGAAATTATCCGAGTAGCCCTAAACTACCTGATCGTCTTATATGGTATCAGGCCGGCCTCTTCGCCGACAAAACTGATCGCATCGAGTTCATCCTCGCCGCCGCCATCTACTTCGTCGACGCCATGGCCTCGTCGTCGTCTGCTCAGCTCATCAACCTGGGCTCCCCGCCGTCTGACAAGCTGACGCGGGCAAACTACTCTGGATGGCGTGCTCAAGTTCTTCCCCCGATCCGTGGCGCTCGTCTCTTCGGCCTTCTCGACGGCAGCGATGCCGCACCCCCCAAAACCCTGGAGGTTCCACCGGCCGACAAAACAGTTGACGATCAAACGCCCAAGACGGTAGACAACCCTGCCTACGATTCCTGGATCTCCCATGACCAGATCGTGTTAGGCTACCTCCTTCAGTCGATCGGACCTGAGGTTCTCCCTCACGTTCAACGAATCGAGACTGCCGCCGGTGTCTGGCAGGCAGTTGAGGAGATGTTTGCATCAGCGTGCCAGACCAAGGTCACGAACCTTCGCATTGCACTGGCAAATACCAAGAAACTACAGATGAGCACCGACGCCTTCCTCACCAAGATCCAGACCATCGTCGACGAACTTGCAGCCGCCGGCGAGTCCATCCGCACTTCTGAACAAATCTCGTTCATCCTTGCGGGTCTTGGGGGACAGTACAACTCTCTCGTCGCTGCTCTGGGCGCGGTTCCCACGCCCTTGACATTACCGTCTCTCTATGCCCAACTCCGGGCGTATGACCAGCGTCAGGACATGCTCAGTGGCACATCTGATGCCGACTTCGAGACATCTGCGAACGCTGCCCAGCGCCAAGGCCGTGGTCGCTCCACCAATCGCTCCCGCGGTGACTACGGTGACCGCGGTGACCGCGGCAACTATGATCGGCGTGATCAGCGCCGTGATGACAGGCGTGACGGTCCCCGCGATGATCGCCAGCCTCGCCAGGGACGTGGGCGCGCACCATCTGGAGGGGGCCGCGGCCGTGGTCGCGGTCGACGCCGCACCTCGCCATGGGTTGACGTCACCTGTCAGATATGCGGCAAAGAAGGTCATGCTGCCAAGGATTGCTGGTGGCGCTTCCAGGAGGATGATGATGACTCTGATGACAAGGAGGCCCATGTTGCCTCATACGGAGTCGACACAAACTGGTACCAGGACACTGGTGCCACCCACCATATCACCGGGGAACTCAACAACATGACGGTCCGTGACAAGTATCGCGGCAATGACAGGGTCAACACTGCAGGTGGTCAGGGTATGTCTATCTCTCATGTTGGTAAATCAATTGTTCGTACCCCTGCACAAAATTTTCGTCTTAACAATTTGCTCCATGTTCCACATGCTTCTAAGAATCTGCTTTCTGTTCACCAATTCACCTATGACAACCGTGTGTTTATTGAATTTCACCCCTTCTTCTTTTTGATCAAGGACCAGGCCACGCGGAAAATCATTCATAGAGGACGCTGTGTGGGTGGGCTTTACCCCCTCATATCATCATTGGTGTCATCCCAATACTCCAAGCATGCATGTGTCGCCGCCAAGCCCTCACAAGCAAGGTGGCATAGTCGTCTAGGTCATCCTTCATCAGCCATTGTTAGACAGATTGTTAGCAAAAATAAACTTCGTTTCGTTAAGGATTCTAGTTTTGAGTTAGTGTGTGATTCCTGTCAACAAGCCAAAAGTCATCAGCTTCCCTACCCCGTCTCCACGAGTGTATCTACTGCTCCTCTTCAGTTAATCTTTTCTGATGTTTGGGGTCCTGCACCTACCTCTGTGGGTCGCCATGATTACTATGTAAGCTTTATTGATGATTATAGCAAGTTTACATGGATATATCTGCTTAAAAAGAAGTCTGATGCTTATGCTGCCTTTGTCAATTTTCAAAAACTTGTTGAACGCAAACTTAATACCAAAATTCTCACTGTCCAGTCAGATTGGGGAGGAGAGTATGAAAAGCTAAACCCTTTATTTCAATCTCAAGGAATTTCCCACCATGTGTCCTGTCCTCATGCTCACCAACAAAATGGCTCTGCTGAACGAAAGCATCGCCACATTGTGGAAGTTGGTCTAGCTCTCCTTGCTCATGCACATATGCCACTAAAATTCTGGGATGAAGCTTTCCTTACCGCCACATATCTCATCAACATGCTTCCTAGCAAGGTCATAAACAATGATACACCTGTTCATCGTCTCCTAGGAACACGACCTGATTATAATTCTCTTAGAGTTTTTGGTTGTGCCTGTTGGCCCAATTTGCGTCCATATAACAAACGCAAACTTGCCTTCCGGTCTAAACAATGTGTCTTTCTTGGTTATAGTCCTCGTCACAAAGGGGTCAAATGTCTTGAAGTTGCCACGGGTCGTGTGTATATCTCTAGAGATGTTGTCTTTGATGAAACAGTGTTTCCCTTTCAGCACCTTCATCCAAATGCTGGTGCTCTGCTTCGCAAGGAAATCTTGTTACTTGATCCTTCTCTACACAATTTTGAGCATGGGAACGAACACTTTGATGATCCACATGATGATAATATACATGCTACTAATCCTACCTCAAGTGTCCCTCTTATTGTTCCCCAGGATACTGCAGGTCGAGCCAGAGGTGCACCAGAAAATTTGGGGCAAAATGGTGCTCAAAACTCACATGAAATAACAGAGGAAGAAGACAACGGCGCTGGACACGAGGTGGATTCTGGCGGTCAATCCACCCCGGGATCGTCGTCCTCGGATCGCGCGTCCCGCCAGTCCACTGCCAACCCTGACGCGCCACACGCGCGCGCCTCTGCCGCGTCAGACGCGACCACCCACCCGCCTGGATCTTCTGCGGCGTCGCCTGCCCTCTCCTCCAATCCGCGCACGCCCACATGGCCCCCGGGATCTCCTGCGGCTTCTGACGGGGACACTGCTGCTCCTGGATCTTCTGTGCAGGGTCACCCTGTTGATCCTGCTGCTGCTGATGTTCCTCGCCGTGTTACACGTGCTTCGCAAGGGATTCGTCGACCGAAGCAGTATTCCGATGGCACCGTCCGCTGGCTTCTGTCTACCACTAAGACTGAGCCGTCGGATGTGCAAGCTGCATTGGCTGATCCAAGATGGAAACAAGCTATGGATGAAGAGTTTCAAGCATTGCAAACAAATCAAACATGGCGTCTTGTACCTCCAAAGCGTGGTGCCAACATTATTGACTGTAGATGGATCTACAAGGTTAAACACAAAGCTGATGGGTCTGTTGATCGTTACAAGGCTCGTCTGGTTGCTAAAGGCTTCAAACAACGCTATGGCATTGATTACGAAGACACTTTCAGTCCTGTTGTCAAGATTGCTACAGTTCGACTTGTTCTAGCTATTTCTGTTTCTAGAGGATGGAGCTTGCGACAGTTGGATGTCAAGAATGCGTTTCTTCATGGTGTTCTCGAAGAGGAAGTCTATATGCGCCAGCCTCCTGGTTATGAAGCTAAGGGAAATATGAATTATGTGTGCAAATTGGACAAGGCTTTGTATGGACTGAAACAAGCGCCAAGAGCGTGGTATTCTCGTCTTAGTTCTCAACTCATTCAATATGGGTTTGTTGCCTCTAAGTCTGATACATCTCTGTTCATATATCATAAGTCCAATGTCACCATATACATGTTGATCTATGTTGATGATATCATAGTTGCCAGTTCTTCTTCTGCTGCCACAAATGCTCTACTCAAGATCCTCAGTGGTGAGTTTGCTCTGAAGGATCTAGGTGATCTTCATTATTTCTTGGGCATTGAAGTTCACAAAGTCAATGATGGTATACTCCTTAATCAGACAAAGTATGCTCAGGATGTACTTGCTCGAGTAGGTATGACACATTGTTCAGGCTCTCCTACACCATTGTCTTCTTCAGAAAAGATAACAGCAAGGGAGGGTGACTTATTGGGGCCTGAAGATAGCACCAATTATCGAAGTATGGTAGGTGCACTTCAGTATTTGACTCTTACACGTCCTGATATTTCATATGCTGTTAACAAGGTGTGTCAGTATCTGCATGCTCCCACTACTGTATATTGGACTGCTGCAAAGCGTATATTGAGATATGTGAAGCATACACTTAGCATGGGACTTACCTTTATGAGGTCCAACTCCACATTGGTCAGTGCTTTCTCAGATGCTGACTGGGCAGGTTGTCCAGATGATCGCAGGTCCACTGGAGGTTTTGCTGTGTTCTTTGGACCAAATTTGATTTCCTGGAGTGCTAAGAAGCAGGCTACTGTTTCCAGGTCTAGTACAGAGGCAGAGTACAAATCAGTGGCAAATGCAACGGCTGAAATAATATGGGTACAGTCTCTTCTTAAAGAACTTGGAGTTAAGATAAGGCAACCACCGTGTTTATGGTGTGACAATCTGGGAGCTACGTACTTGTCAGCAAATCCTGTGTTTCATGCAAGAGCTAAACACATTGAGATAGATTTTCATTTTGTCAGAGAAAGAGTGTTGCGGAGACAGCTCGAGATACGGTTTATTCCATCCAAGGATCAAGTTGCAGATGGTTTCACCAAACCGCTTCCTGTGAGAAGTTTTGAGGAGTTTAGGTTTAATCTCAACTTGAGAAAGTTGTGATTAAGGGAGGGTGTTAGAGATAGTTTTGGAGTCGGTTTGTGTAGTCGTATACGACATGTACTCTGTCCCCTCTCCCCACGATGTACTCCTCCTTCCATCTATATAAACAGAATAGAATCAATCTCGGAAATTATCCGAGTAGCCCTAAACTACCTGATCGTCTTATAGTCAATTCTTTTTAACTTGGCACCAGAGAGAGGCATTCCCAGATAGGTGCAGGGGAAAGCACTGACTGGGCATTGGAAATGTGCAAGCACAACTTCTAGGTCAATATCGTCACAACGAATTGGCACACAGTAGCTCTTGTCAATATTTGTATGCAGCCCAGAGGCTTGGCCAAAGAGCGATAAGATCTCTCTAACTGCCACAACTTCATGAGCCAAAGGGTTGACGAAGAGAGCAACATCATCAGCATATAAGGAGGCTCGAAATATCATTCGCTGGCGGCCAATAACAGACTAGCCTTCTCTTTTTCATCCGCTCATTTCCTCACTATCTTCATGGTATCCTCAAATCTCGATCATTACCTCACACAGTCACACCTTTTCCTCATAGACACGCATTACAGAACGATATCTTAACATTTTTTAAATGAGGGTAATCTGTATGGGTTTTCACTTTTCAGTAGATGGGTTTCACAATTAAACTCTGTAATTCACTCAAGAAAAAAACACAGCCATATGCAGCATCTCCTATCAGTTATTGATGCGTCACCTAAACTTGGTGAATCCATAGCCTCTATCGAGTCTAGCCTCTATCTTCTTAGTCTATAGCTAAGTGCACCATTAGCCACAGCTCCACCTGCTTCAAACAAAGCCACGCCTCACTGGTTTAAATAACACGAGTATTAGGCTTGGTGCATAGTGAATGAGTGTATGCACTCTAGTTGGTGCGGAGAGTGAAATAACTGGAAGTTCCCAGATTTAGGGAGGTCGAGGGAAGTGAAATTTGCTCCCAAATTTTAGAGGGCTACACAGAGAAACACACAACCATAGACTACAGGAGCCGTTGCGACTCCTCTACTCTGTCAATCACTCGTAGATATTCACCTTGATAAGAAGCAATTTCATTTCTGACACAAAGAAAATACACGTAATTTCATGGATTTCAGAATTGAAACGTTCCTTTGAAAAAAACATACTCATACTATTTATTAGGAGCATTTGGAATGTGAGCTTCCAGTGTCACTCATAGCTTGAAGTAGTCTTGGCATGGGGGGCACGCTGACTTCAGCCTGCCCCTCAAGAATCTGAACCACCTCTCCCATTGTCGGTCGATCAAACTCATTATCCTGGATGCACCAACATGCAACTTTGCAAGCTCTTTCAGCCTCATCCAAATTGACATCACCATGTAACGTGCGATCCACCAAGCTCCCTATGCCGGGGCCGCCTTCGAGAAGCTTGCAGGCAGCATGCACAGGGAAATAAACACCATAGTCGGCACCGCAAGAACACGGCGCAGATGAGTTCCTCCTCCCTGAGATGATCTCCATCAGCACCATCCCGTAGCTATAAACATCGACTTTCGTTGTGATTGCAACACCACTAATCCATTCAGGCGCGAGGTACCCTGCAGTTCCTCTCACCGTGGTCAGCACCCGGCTGAAGTCCCTTCCTAGAAGCTTCGCCATCCCGAAGTCTGCAATCTTTGGAGCAAATGAAGCGTCCAGGAGGATGTTTTCTGGCTTGATGTCACAATGTATGATGCAGTCTTGACAGCTCCCGTGCAAGTATGCCAATCCTCTAGCAACTCCGAGGGCAATTTGGTACCTGGTATTCCATGGCATCGTGGCATTGCTCTGGAATAAATGGAGATCAAGCGAACGATTTGGCATGTGTTCGTACACAAGCAACCTCCTGCTACCCTCGCAGCAAAAACCAATCAATCTGACTAAATTGATGTGGTGAATGATTCCGATCGAGCTCACCTCCGCCCTGAATTGCTTCTCTCCTTGATAAGCATGGTCAAGCCTCTTCACTGCTATAGCTGTGGAGTCACTCAAAGACCCCTTGAACACACAACCAAAGCTGCCTCCCCCGAGCTTCTCAGAGAAACTTTCAGTTGCACGTTGCAAATCAACGTAACGAAATGTGGCGATACCATTGCCACCTTGACCCTTGTTCAGTGTGCCACCAGAAAACTTTCTTCTGTTCCTCCAAATATGCAGTAGTAGGATCAGTACTGCTGCTAACAAGCCTAGCGCAGCAATGGACACACCAAAGATAACTCCAAAAATGATTCCTCTTCTGACGGCTTTCTGAGTGAGAAATTCTTTGGCGGCAAGGCGAAGGTAAAGAGTTCCTCCATCTGCGCTGGAAGTGTCACTGCATTGTATTTGCCTTGTGTTAAGCAATTCATTGTGCCAGATAAAGCATCCACCATTCCCGAAGGAATATGCAGTGCAAGAACAGTCACTCAAGCAAACCTGTGCACATTCACCAGAACTAGCAGCAGTTTGCATACTATGGTCATTTTGGGGTAATTTAACACATGTCATAGAGTAGAACCTATCTGTTGAACTTGTGCTTGATCTGTTGCTGCAGTCTAACGGAGTGTTTCTCAGGCACCCACCAGTTCTGTCATCTAGCTCCCAATCTCGGGGCGATCTCACGGCGAAGCCCTTCATACAACTGCATGATGGCAGCGCATTGTCATTGCAGATGCTGGAAGGTCCGCAGGCCGCATGGACATCACAATGAGCTTTGGGTTGGGCAAACACCATCATCCAACTCTGTGAGCTTTCTAGCCAAACGATTGTCTTTGCCTGACCCGAGGCATCCAAATAGTTACGGATAATCATGGATTCATCATATGATGCATACATGAAATACTTCTCTTGATCATTGGCGACAAATGTAAAATTGACAAAATAGCCACTCGACATCTCTGGCATCAAGGCAAAGTATTTCCCATTCCAGGCACCGCTGGACCAATATGGCACGGAAGAGTTCAGTCGTGTAAGGAGGTACTGGTCGACGCCACCGGGGTCTAGCTCCTCACGGTATACACCAGTGGCTGGGTCGACCAAGTTTTTCCAAGAAACCAGGCGGCGGTTCAGGCCGGTGACCTTGTCCCATCCCAGTTTCGCCCCAGGCAAAAATGTGTCCGTGGGGTAGTCGAAGCTCTGCCATAAGATTTCTGATGAGTTTGAAGAACTCTGCAGGATGAGGTTCCCGCTGTTCAAGAGGACAGCAATGGTGTCAGTGGTTGTGATTGTTGCCTGAGATGACCAGATTATGGTGTTGACAGGCCGGTCCAAGATGACAAGGTTGCCATCATGGGAGATTGTGAGCTCTAGTGAGGTGGTGTTCTGCTTGATTGGGTTATCCCTGTTTGCAACCCACGCTGAAGTAAATTTGGGGACAGTGTTGAACCATATGCCCATGTACCAGTTGGACTCGCTGCCAGTCTCGAAGAAGCCAAGCGCGTACCTGCCATTCGGGGAGACCAGCTTGTCGCCGCTGACGAGTGGTTGGGCAGCGGAGATTGTGTCCGTCGTGGCAGAACTTGCAGCGGCGTGTAAGCTGAAGAGTGCTGTGAACAGAAAGTGGAAGAGGGGCATGATGAACTGAGGAAGAAGGATAGCTTGTGGTTGCAGAGACTGCAGCTATAGTAGTAGGGTGGATGCTCCGCTCGATCGTCATAGGAAAAATAGAATTAAGCATGGTAATTAAGGTCAAGCACAAACGCCATATTAGTAGAGTCAAAAAAGCTCGCTGTGATGATGTTGATTCAGGCTTAAATTAAGGATGAACCGAACAACTATGGAATGCATGGACTGACTGGTTCGCCACAAGCTAAGCCGTTGGATCAATATATTTGAACACTTGATCTCACTTTTAGGCTTCAACAGACTATAACATAAAAGATCGATATGCCGAAAGTACTTTTTACTAGTGGAGCAAAAAAAAGACAGCATGGAGATTTAAGATCTTCAGATTTAAATTAGGAATGTGTTCGTAGGATGTGAGAGGACTTGCAACTTGCGAAAACTAATTATTAGACCGAGTCAGGTGCGCGAACTGTCTCTGCTCAATGAATGGAAAACCAATAGCTGATTAACGATTGGATATTTGACCTTGATTACTTACCGTGGAGGGTGAAGGGATTTTGCACCATCTAAAAAGGCAACTTGAGAGGACATTTTAAGCAGTAGACTTATGAAACTCACGGCATTTTACCAAGAGGTCCATCAGCTAGAGCAAATCAGAGGCTCGTCAACTTCAGGTCATGCACATCGATTCCCTGAAGATCCATTCGGTCTCTGTCAGACAGAAAACAACACTTGCCGGCCTGCTGATAATTGGTAGTAGAGGCGCGAAGCAATTTTGGCTTTGTACTTTTGGTACAGATTCATTTGTTTGTCAGCCCAACTGCTCCCGCGTGAGGTTTGACTGACGAGTAGTGAAGATAACCGTGTCTTATTGACGAGCAAAGCTTCCCACAAAATTATCCATCTTAATCTACCTCAACAGTCTCCATCATTTGACGCTTGCCGTGCCCTGGAGGTTGCGCACCAAATACAGTTCCTCGATCAATGGCTGTCCACGCCTGCAAGATCTTGTCTTGAGTACTGTCGCCGCCGTGAGAGCCAGGAGCCTTGCTTCTGCTTCACCAAACAGACGAGGAGCTTGCCGACGCCGAGGAGTGCGTGGACCGAGCCATCCCGCCAAGACCGACCAGGCAACCAGCTCAAATAGTTGGTCATGTTCGCTGCACGGCGCGCCACCCGCAACGACAACTGAACTGCCCTGCGTGGGGAAAAATGCTTCAGGCCTGCGTGGGAAAAAAATGACCGTTTCGCTCTCTGCACGCGACCAACGGCGCGGCGCAGCGGGGCCCCCGTCCTCGCCGGTCTCCTCCCTTGCCAGATGGCATCCCCAGCTGTTGTGGGTGGTTCCTTTTTTTTAAAAAAAAAGGGGGCTCCCCCCGATTTCCATTAAAGAAACCAAATTGTCTTCTACAGGAAAAACAAGAAAATTAAAGAGAAAATAAAACAGTATAGCATTTGGAACTCTTAACATCCTGCCCATCTCCACTACTAATAAAAGGGAGAGAGGGTGGTGATCCAAGAAATCTCGACCTTACAATGTTGCGATCAACGATGAAGATGACTAGCGGAAAACATTGTCCGCCCGACGGACTCCGCTCGCTCAAGAGCCCCGATCCCCACGTCCGTAGCAGTTTTCGCCTACCGCGTGTACTCCCACCTCACCGCAGCCTGCCCGCTCGCCTTCCACGGGGAACGACGTGCGGAGGGCGAAATCCCCGATTCAGCGCTGCCCGGCGCCCGCCGCCCGCCGCGAAACTGGCCAATGCAACCGAAGATCCAACGTCGTCGGGAGGGCGAGATGTAACACTCCCCCGGCCCGCTCAGGTACTCCCCGGTCCGATGCCCCGCCATCCTCGAGCCGCCGCCCACATGCGCGATGTCCCTTGGAACCGCCCCGCCACCCAGCTCCGATGGTACGTCCCGCCCTCCCGCTCTGTTTTTGCTCAGGAGATATGTCATGTGCCCTGCCTTGGCTATGCTTTGATCTCATATGAAACTGAAGCACAGATCGACTCCCTCCCTGCCCAGTCCTGCATCAGATTTGGCGAAGAGTAGGTCGACGGCGCTCCCTGCCTCCACTTGCACGGCCTCCCCTCCTGACGTGGAGCTTCCGACAGACCGGAGTATCCACCGCTGTCTATCGGCCGCCGCGCTCGGACCAAGGAGAGCCACCCAGATCGACGGCCTACGCACCACAAGTGGGCAACGTCTGTTGTTTCCGCCAATTTTATTTACGCTTGCATGATGTATGTTTCCCGCGACAGCCCAAGGACCAGGGTGCCCGCAACGTCATGCGTCGTCTCGCCGGACTTCTAATCAGAGTCTCCCTTACCCCGTAGTCTCTCATTCAAGTGAGGGCCTTCAATTTCTGTGCCGCAAGCGGCCAGCTCCATCCTTATGTACTGCAAGTTTCATTTGAATTTTTTCAGAGTTGAGACAACATCCATAGAAAGCACAATCTTGATTGAGATTGCATTAGTTCTTGCTATTTGTTTCCGGAACTTGTACATGTTGCTCATTAGTTTCTGCGCAGAATCCACCTCAGGTTTTGATCATCTTCACGAGTCAAACTTCACCACACGCTTGAAACTTTTTATGTCAATGGGAGAGGAGCCGATTTACAGCAGGTTATGAAGATTTGTTGTAAAATCCATCATGGTTGAATAAATAGGCATTGAAATTTATTTTTATCACTTCGAATTTATATTTTCTGGAACATTATTTGTGGCCTAACAATATTACGAAATGTTGCTTAAGAAGGCATGTAATTTCTTTTTGTTTTCATAAATATTTTTTAAGTAACAAGGCCAATAATTTTATATAGGCCCCACCGTAAAAGGCATTGATGTGTTGAAGTGATGAAACAGGTTGATTATCCTATTTTTACAATCCATCTCATTGTTCCTTGTTTTTTGTGGACCTTCCTCATCTCCTTTTACTACTAATCCTTTTCATATTTCTGTTTTCTGCACCTATATATTCTGCATCCAATTCAGCAACTCTGTTAGGCTAATATTCCAGCTCGAATTTTGCTACATAATAATAACATATAGATATTGAAGGTTGTTTTTCTACAGACACATGTATCATGATCACTAGAAAGGTACTGTTATTAATCTCACTATGTACTCTCTTAAATCATGTATGGCTATTATGTCCTCTCGAACAAAAGGGTACTCTGTTTGACACATTGTTTATCAGGATTTTTTGTTCTATTAATTGTATTATAATTGGTGCTTTCGTGGTTTCAAAAGGGTACTCTTGTGCAATCTATAAATAAAAAATTCTAGATATTACACAACAATGGAAATGGCTTCCTCTAAAGTGTAAATGTTTTGGTAGAATCATGAATGACTAAGACGTATTAAGAACTATAACTGGATATTTTCGTTCTAGATACCCAAATAGTGTGACTAACTAAGTTCATAAGTTTGCAAAGCAAGGGAGTGGTAGTTCAGGATTATTAGTGCAACTCTGAAGTAATTTATCCAGCTCCCCATTTTTTATAAGTTCAGCATATTATCCTCTTCACACAATACTATTTACTTGTTTAGTATGCTCCATCCCATGCTCCCACCTATATTCTGGTACCACTCAATCTATTTTCACCTTTACAATTACTATTATCACTTTGCAATTCTACATGCATCTGTAAGTCAGTGTTTACACGTGTGGTATACCCATCTCATATCTCATTGTACCACCACTGACATGTCGTTTGACTATAGTGTAAGGTGCCCAGTAATTAATCTCATTACACGCTTAAAAAATATATTAATCCGACCTTCATAGGCAACTTGACAAAAACTTATTCTATCCCACCTTCATAGTTAATTCTTTCACATAGTAACTAGCCATGCATTCTATGAGTCATAATTCTAGCCAATGATCTTTTCATAAATCTAGCCATGATGAAACTTGAATCAATCGGGAGTCTGCACTACTTATGTACTCTATCATAGAGAATGTATGGTCGGTGATATTTTTTAGTATATTTTTCTTAATCGCCCTCCATTCCACCTCATCCAAACCTCCAGATCATCCACGCCTACACCGCTGATAAACTAAGAGTTCTTATGAAAATTCATGTATGCATTTTGTGTAGCATGGCTGTAGTGGAATTTCCTTTTCTTTACAGAAGAAAATGATTTTGAATACAGTGTAAAAGTTCCATGCAGTCTTCCATCTAGCAAAATAAGGAAAAGTCTTGTACCGGGTAAAATGTGAAATACTCTTGAAGCATGATTGTTTTGTGATAGTATGATGGAAGCATACATCCTTGTAATTACGTGTTTCTGAATTATTTCATGATAATATATTCATGTTCATCTACAACTGATTTGAAATAAAATGATGTATTCTGGCTAGCTTTAGAAGGTAAATAGATGATGATACATATACCAGTACTTCGTTGTGGAGTTGTTCATTTACATTTTGTCCATCACTCTCGAGCAAGAATTATATCTGGAATTCCATAGATCAGCCATATTAGCCATATTTAAATTTATGTATATATTTGAAGATCGTAGGATATAGAGAATAATCTTCAGTTGTAATGAAATACAATGTTTTTATGTGTGTTGTATATGCCATTTGCTCTATTTTGTATATGGATCATCATATAATAACATTATCCTGATTGAGCTTAGCTGGGTTCTAAACCCCTCCAAAAAGTACATAAGTAGATCTATTTTTCGATATTTGTGATTTCAATGGAACATTTGTAGGTTACCCACGTTTTGCTGTTTGGGAAGATTTATATTCTTTGGTTTATGCTCACATGACTTGAGGCTTTGAATCTTCAAAATTGCGTTTACGGAACGTGGTGAATAAATAATAAATGTATTGAAGTGATCTTGGATGGAGGAAAGAGCGGGTAGTTCTATGAGTGTTTCTTGAGTTCCCAAAATGTATATTCAGTTCTTGTTAAGCATGACCGTGTCACAACAAAGGAGGCATGACCGTAACCAGATACCTTTGCATTTAATTGATTACGTTTTCGGAGTCTGCATAATTTATCATTGCTTACGCCAGAATATGAGTCATTACCTTAGCAAGATGTTCACATCTTTTACTTACTTTTGTAAATGTACATATTAACTATTTAACATCAGAGTAAGTGGCTATTTACTTATGCGTATGAAGCATGGACTAATGCCCCTCCGGTTATGCATTTACGCATCTGATGCATTAGTTATTTATTTACTACTTTTGTCAGTTGTTTTTATAAATTTTGTTTAGTCAAATGGTGTGGCTAACGAATTAGTTAAGTGTGGTACTGCCTTTTATATAACCTACGTCTTATAAGTATTTAAGCAGTTGTAGCGACTAACAGGTTTTGCTGTTGGGAGCTCCAGTTAAGGTTTTATATCTGAAATGAGAACACCGTTCACTTGCTTGTCACAATGAAAAGATCTTCAGTTGCTTGTGCTCTTGCTGCTTTAGAGGACTCGAAGAAAGCTTATAAGAAGCAGAGTATAGGAGGAGCCTCTTGATTGACTACGATGTTGATCAATTTGCATAGGAGTGACATGAGCTAAATTGTTCCATCATTTGTAAACAATGTATGAAGTGAGATGAGCAGCAGTGGCAATCTAAGTATCAGTGTTAAGATATTTTTTGTATATATAGTTGAATCGCTTGAATTTTGTGTGGTAGAATTAACACTGTATTTCAATAGGATTTGACAATTTGTACAACATTCTTTGGCTTTCGGTTTTATGTTATTTATTTTCCATTTTATGTGTGTAAGCTATTAACTATGAATTGTGGAATATGTCTGGTAGTTTTGAACATGTTTTTGTGTACGTAATTCCCTTAAATAATTTTATTTTAATGGAAACGTGCATTGCACGTGCAACTTTACTAGTATATCTCTAGTGAGCCAAACTGAACGACACACAGCTGACTAATATAGTGAAATCAAACTCTTAGGCGACAAGCGAGTATGAAGAACCAGAAGGTTTCAACAGAATGAAGCAGACGTCCAGCACCATCTTTCTTCATCTTGTTAGCCGCTGCACTTCCGGTCTCCACCCCTGCGCCGCTCTGAATGCTTCACTTGACAACCGCACGAAAACCTTGGCTCCCCAGCTGAGAGCATTTTAACTTTCCTCCTTTACCTGTAAATTTTCCCAGTCCAAAATCAAACGCCCAATTAGATTGGTGACCACCACAGGATCATTTGGTCTAATTTTTCGGAAACATGCATTATTACGCGTTTTCCATATAGCCCAAAGGATCGCAGCAATCCCAACTGAAACCATATGTTTATCCTTCTTCCTAAACTTCTTCAGCCAACCTCCCAATAAATGTTGCAGATGTGGGAACCTCTGCAGAACATTATCTGTCAGTGTGCGGTGAACTTTTAAAATGTGCAAACCAGACGATAAAACCATATGAACCGTGACCTCTTTTGTTTCACAGATGTCATAGAGATTTTTAAAACTGGCCTCGAAGGAATCAAACCCAATCCAGTGATCTTCCCAGAAGCGCGTCCTTTTTCCATTACCAATTTTGCGAGTACATAGGAAATAAAAAATATCACGAACTTTTAATAAACCTCTCCAAAACCACGCATCTCCATTGTTGATCCTAACACCACTCATAGTTTTATTTTTAAGATATATATTATAAAGAACTCCCCGCCAAAGCCCTTGTGTCATCTCTAGCTTCCTAATCCATTTGCACAGCAAGGTAATATTCATACAACCTAAATCTTTAACACCCAAGCCCCCATATTCCTTTGGCGAGCAAAACACCGACCAACGAATTAGATGATATTTTTTGATACCTTGATCTTCTCCCCATAAGAGTCGACCACCAAAGTAATCCATACGTTTTTTTAACTCCTTTGGGCAAGGGATAAAAAGACATCATGTGCACAGGAGTATTGTCGAGACTAGATTCAGTTAGAATTAGTCTCCCTCCAATTGGCATTAACTTCCCTTGCCAACAGCTTAGTTTACCCTCCATACTTTCTTCCGCTTTACCCCAAGATTTGTTCAACAACTTTGTTGCATCTACCGGAATTCCCAAATATTTCATAGGAAAACAGCCTGAAGCACAAGAGAAGATCAAGCTATACTGATCCTTCTTGTCGACAGCCTCTCCAAAACAATATAGCTCACTTTTGTTATAATTAATTTTAAGTCCCGACATCTGTTTAAAAGTACAGAGTAGAATTTCAAATTTTGAGCGCTAGATATGTCATCTTTAATGAAGAACACAGTATCATCAGCATACTGCAACAACACCAAACTCCCCTCCACCAAGTCAGAAACAAACCTTTAATTAGTCCCAATTTTTTTGCGCTCTCCATTATAATAGCCATCCCATCAGCAGCTAAGTCAAACAACAAAGGAGACAATGGGTCCCCCCCTTGTCGCAATCCTTGGTATGTTTGAAAGTAAGGTCCAATACAATTGTTTACTTTAACCCCCACCTTACCACCCAGCACCGTTTTCATGATCCAATGACAAAAGATATCAGAGAAGCCCTTGATCTTGAGCATCTGATAAATGAAAGGCCACTTAATTTTGTCATAAGCTTTCTAGAAGTCGACTTTAAACATTATCCCAGAATTTTTTCCCCGAATATAATGAGTTCAGAGTTTCATGTAAGATCAACACCCCTTCCATAATATATATTTTTTAAGGAAAGTTGTCTAGGTAGATCCCACAACTGGGTCCACCGCAGGGAAAGTCTATTCATCAACAGCTTGGTGATAATTTTAAAGCTAACATTCAAGAGACAAATAGGACGAAATTTCCTTATATATGTTGGATCATAGCACTTGGGAAGAAGTGTAATAACCAATTTAGACGGGATATATCAAAGCTTCCCTTGTTGAAAGTCCACAAAATGTGCCATCCAAATCCTCCCTGATTAGTTCCCAAAATTTCTGGTAAAAATCAATGGGAAAACCATCTGGGCCTGTCGATTTATTATGCGCCATTTCAAATACGACCTTTTTTTAGTTCAGTCGTTGAGAAAGGCTGTGTCAATTGACAAGCTATCTCAGGATCAATTGTTGAGATGTTCCCAGATTACAAAAATATATTAGACACTTGAGGCTGACCAAACAAATTCTTAAAAAAATTGGTAATTTGTGCCTCCAAGTTTTTTTTGTCCATCAATAACCTCCCCGTTTTTTTCTAAAATAATAATTGTATTAGTGTCTACCCTTTGCTTTTGCATGAAAGAACTTAGTATTTGCTTCACCCTCTTTAATATCTGTGACTTTTGCCCGTTGAATCCATTTAAGTTCCTCCTGTTTTAATAAACAAGCTAATTGATGTCTGATGGGCTGCTCTTTTATAATAAGTGTAGGTTGACGACCACGCGCGGGAGGCGACACAATGTCCTCCTCCGCCGCTGCCTGTTGCAGAGCAGTTGCATGACGCGCTGCTTCGTGTGCTTGTTTTGCCATGCGTTCTTGCAAACGGGTGCAGATTATCGACATGTGCGACTGGGGATTTGGTACCTAGATCTATGCTTATGGTACCAATTGTCAGGGTACTGCTTTGGATTTGAAGTTTATTCATAGTAAACTAAACAGTAAGCTAGAGATCTATGAAGAAATAAGCAGAAATAGAAAGGCGTGCCTGCCATCTACCCCTTTATATGAGCTCTTTTACGGTACAATTTACTAGTCATATGGCTTAGTAGTATTGAGGAATATCTGCAAAGGTATGGTATTACGGTTTTATTTCCTCCCAAATTGGAAAAAGATTTGATTCGATTTATTACACCCTAAAGTACGGTATTGTTGATTTGATTTGGTATTACGATCCATGCAACAGTAGCTCCATGCCTCCACCAAAAGGTTCAGACCTCAATGGAACGCTGAGTTAAAAGTTGTAAGAAGGAGAGAATGCTCTGTGCACATAAACTTGTGAATTAGCACCCTAAAAAATTGTGAAGTACTACCTCGAGTTCCGATGACCAAGACTAATAAATTTAGTAAAAAAATCAAAATTTATAAAGTTTGATCAAATATAAAGAACAGAATATAAACTTCTACAACATAAATAAACATATTACAAAATATACTCCCTCGCGTACCCCTAGGTCGCAAATTTGATCAAGTTAGCATTAGTTATATGTTATAAAAATTATATTATTAGAAAGTTTAGATGTTCTATTTTCTAATGATATAATTTTTGCATTATATAATTTAAATTATATAGGTTAAATATGTGACCTAGGGATACGACGAAGACTAGTAAACCGAGACGGAGGGAGTAGTTTATCGCGAATCTACTAATTGATTTCATATCATAAATGTTCATCTTCTGTCTACAATGTTTGTGGAACTTAGAGGATGCTGACTTTTGACTAAATTTGTAAGCCATATTCATTGGAACCGAGAAAATATTAACACTAGTAGAAATTAGAGAATATCCCGCCACGGTCACAATAGCCCTCCCCAAACTGCTATGGGACCGCCGACAAAAAAAAGGGTGCCCCACCGAAGCCCCAAACTCGGCTTCGGTATGGCATGGTCAACTTTAATTAAAGACCTCGCTAGTTCCCTAGGCGGCAAGCGGCGCGTATCGTCGTTGTTGTGTCTTCCCCGTGTGATAACGTGTGGGAATCCCACACGGCGATGTTAATGCGCATAAGGTACTCCCCGCCTGCCTCGCCTCCATGGCGCCACTCTCTACCGCCTACTTCCCCGTCACCCGGAGCCTCCATCTCCACAAAAAGCAAAGGCGAGAAACCTATACCGCCCGCACCACATTGACCATGTGGCAGAACTGTCGTACGAGAGGCGCAGTTGCGAACGTCTTCGGCCGACGGAACCTCGCAGTCAACGAGGCATCGGCATTATACCACAGCAGGTACCCCATGTTTCCCAAGATGCGCTTCCCACAGGCTGGAAGTGGAGTGCCGGCGGCATCGACATTCTGTCGGTGCCGTAGGTGGCATGGTGGGCACAAGAGAAGTACGCCCACCGTGAGAGGCTAACAGGCAAGCGCGCTGACCCCCCTTTGGGACACCGACAACATCCAACAATGGATCACCTTCTTCGGCTAGCGGCAGCAGTTGCAGCTCGCCTGCCATGATAGCCCCATTGTGCCGAAGAACAACATCATGTTGGCCGCGAGCATTAGTGGGGGTGCTAGGGAGCACCCTAGACTTCAGTATGGAACACATATAAAATAGCGTTGAGCCACTGCTGCGCGATGGGCTCCCTGGAGGAAAACCTCGGTGTCGCCATCCTCACAGTCTTAATCTTTGCCGCCGTGGTCTTCCTCCTCGACGTCGCACACTCCGGACGCATTCGTCGTAGGAGGAGTCGGCGGCGCGAGCACCAGCAGCCCCGACCCTAGTGGCGTCATGAAAGGCGACGAGCCAAACGCCGCCACCTACGAGTGGTGCTACCACGAATGCCACAACGACAACTAGGAAAACTATTAAATTAAATTTGATAGTATAAATTTAGTTGAATTTTACTTATATTTGTAAGATATAATAAAATATTAATGAAATTCAAAGTTATCATTTTCCCAGTTGTACAATGGGCGCGCGAATGGATATGGTGGCCATGCATCACCTATCCCGTGTGTCAGATTTGCTTTCCATGCACGTTTATATGTATAAGGAAATTTAAAATAAGGAAGTTATTATAATGAGAATGATTAAGGTAAAGAAGCTATTATAAGAATGGTCAGTATAATTTTTCTTTCATATACCAGCTTTGCCCTTCGAAGATAAAATACTAGTGCTCTGGTTAACAAGTATTGATAAATCTGAGCTGTTCAATTAGTTGGTTTGAACGGTTGGTATTTGTTTGTCCCTACCGTAAAAAGCCTCCTTTATATACCAGCTCGGAGCCACGAGTTTA
The DNA here is from genome assembly GCA_030979885.1 of Lolium multiflorum. NCBI lineage: Eukaryota > Viridiplantae > Streptophyta > Magnoliopsida > Poales > Poaceae > Lolium > Lolium multiflorum. The sequence continues at coordinate 210,291,985 of CM061748.1, forward strand.
AGTGCTTAATTATTACAGTCATTAGCCATCATTGGCGCTAAAAGTACTTAATATGTTATACAAACATAGTCCCTGGATCTCGACTGAACCGGTACACTTGCATCCTGGCCGCTCGTTAACTGAACATATTCAGGTATTGCTCGACAGGCCAATGCCTGAAGATCTTGTAGCGAGGCTGTGAGAGATGTTAGCAACTCGGTCTTTGCAAGAAATTTTCCATTTTCAACTTACTTTAGCTACAGGAACAGTGATCTTACACACGACTAGACCACGTCGTCGCCATGTCGTCGATGTTGTGCATTTGATCAGCAAATTAACAGTCTGGTATCCTGCATCAGCATTTACAGCTTGTTTTTTTACTCCACTTGTTTGGTGGTTGTGCTTTGACTAGTTGGCTTCACCATGTTTATTTACGGTTATCTCCACTGTCCACCCATCCTACACCTGCATCCTCTGCAACTGCAAGCTCGGTCTTCCATCTCACTTAATCATGCCGATCACTAAAGGTCTTTCCCCGGACCTATGGAGGGTGTGTTAGGAACTCTGCCGTTCGTAAGTTCGTAACCTTGACCATTTTCAATTTATTTTTATGTTGAGTTGATCACACGCATCGCCACCGTGAATGCTGTCAGCAGTTGGTGATCTTTAAATTAATTCTAGCATCCTACATCACCATTGAAACATGTTTTCTATAAACCAGTTAATTTTATGGTTACGACTTGACTGCCCTATTGGCTTTACCATGCTTATTTCTGGCAATAACCACCGAGCACCCATCCTACATTACTACTACACCAGCAGCCTACGCAACCGCAAGCTCCCATTTTTCCTCAGTTCACCATGCCTCTTCTCCTCCTTGTTTTCACCCTGCTCTTCCACCACCAACACATCGCTGCCACAAGCTCTGCCACGACAGACACCATCTCAGTTGGCCAACCACTTGGCAGCAGTGACAAGCTCATCTCCGGGAATGGCAGGTACGCGCTCGTCTTCTTCGAGACAGGAAGCGAGTCCAACTGGTACATGGGCATATGGTTCAATACAGTCCCCAAGCTAACCCCAGCATGGGTGGCAAATAGGGATAACCCAGTCAAAAACACCACTCTGCTGCAGCTCGCAGTCTTCCATGATGGAAACCTTGTCATCTTAGACAAATCTAAAAACTCCATAATCTGGTCTACCGGAGCAAACATCACAACCAATGACACCATCGTTGTCCTCTTGGACAGTGGAAATCTCATCCTTCACAATCCCTCAAACCCATCAGACATTATGTGGCAAAGCTTCGACTACCCGACAGATACATTTTTCCCCGGGGCAAAACTTGGATGGGACAAGGCCACCGGCCTGAACCGCCGCCTTGTTTCTTGGAAGAACTCAGTCAACCCAGCTACTGGTACATACTCTGAAGAGTTAGACCCCAGTGGTGTCGACCAGTACCTTCTTACAGCACTGAACTCTCCCATGCCATACTGGTCTAGCGGTGCCTGGAACGGCCAATACTTTGCCTTGATGCCAGAAACGTCAAATCGTCTCTTAGTCAATTTTACATTTATCAACAATGATCAAGAAAAGTACTTCATGTATACCCTAGACGATGAAACCATGGTTATCCGTAATTATTTGGACATGTCAGGTCAAGCAAAGGCATATATGTGGCTAGAAAGCTCGCAGAAGTGGGTACCGATGTTTGCCCAACCCAAAGCCTGTGATGTCTATGCAATCTGTGGACCTTTTACAGTTTGCAATGATAACACGATGCCAGCTTGCAATTGTATGAAGAGCTTCACCGTGAGATCACCAAAGGACTGGGAGCTGGATGATCGAACCAGTGGGTGCACGGCAAATGCTCCGTTGGAATGCAGTAGCAACAGAAGCACAAGCTCAGCAGACAGGTTCTACTCTATGCCATGTGTTGGACTGCCACAAAATGCCCAACGCGTGCAAGTTGCTTCTAGTGCTACTGAATGTGCACAAGTCTGCCAGAGTGACTGTTCATGCACCGCATATTCTTTTGGCAATAGTGGATGCTCTATTTGGCACAATGATCTGCTTAACGTCAGGCAACAAGAATGCAATGGCATTTCTAGCACAGATGGAGAAATTCTTTATCTACGCCTTTCCACCAAAGAAACTCTAACTCACAAAGCCAACAGAAGAGGATTGATTGTTGGTACAAGTTTTGTTGTTGCTGCTTTAGGTTTGTTAGCACTGGTCCTACTGCTGGTGTTTTGGAAGAACAAAACCATGTTCTCTGGTGGAATATTAAACAATGCTCAAGGTTTTGATGGTATCACTGTGTTTGGGTACACTGATTTGCAGCGTGCAACCAAACATTTCTCTGAGAAGCTAGGGGGAGGCAGCTTTGGTTCTGTGTTCAAGGGTTCTTTAAGTGACTCAACAACCATAGCGGTGAAAAGGCTCGACCATGCTTATCAAGGAGAGAAGCAATTCAGGGCCGAGGTGAGCTCCATTGGAATCATCCACCATATCAATTTAGTCAGGTTAATTGGTTTTTGCTGCGATGGAAGCAGGAGATTGCTTGTTTACGAGCACATGCCAAACCGTTCCCTTGATCTCCATTTATTTGAGAGCAGAACCACAATACCCTGGAATTCTAGATACCAAATAGCCCTCGGAGTTGCTAGAGGATTGGCCTACTTGCACGAGAGCTGTCAAGACTGCATCATACACTGTGACATCAAACCAGAGAATATCCTTCTTGATGCTTCGTTTGCTCCAAAAATTGCAGACTTCGGGATGGCCAAGCTTTTGGGAAGGGATTTTAGCCGAGTACTGACTACAGCGAGATGAACTGCTGGGTATCTTGCGCCTGAGTGGATCTGTGGGGTCGCAATCACACCAAAAGCCGATGTTTACAGCTACGGGATGGTGTTGCTGGAGATCATATCTGGGAGGAGGAACTCACGTCCAACATGTGCTTGTGATGGTTACCATGATGACTACTTCCCTGTGTATGTCGCGCACAAGCTTCTTGAAGGAGACACCGGGAGTTTGGTAGATCACAGGGTATATGGTGATGTCAATCTTGATGAGGCTCAAATAGCTTGCAAGGTTGCTTGTTGGTGCATACAAGATAATGAATTTGATCGGCCAACAATGGGACAGGTAGTTCATGTTCTCGAGGGGTTAACTGAAATCAGCGTCCCCCCAATGCCAAGGCTACTTCAAGCTATCACTGGCACTGGAAGCTCACATTCAACATGCTCCCAGTCACTGAGTGTTCACTATTCTAATTCATGAGCTACTTGTACTTCCTTGTGTCTCAAATGATCTTCCTTTTGTAGAGATAATTGCGAGAGCAACATTGCAAACAGTCATTGCTACCAAAGTTCTCAAATTCCCTTCCAAAAAGAGTTCTCAAATCTATTTACTTGCATTCTGTATTAATTAAAACCATGGTTAGCAGGTTAGGTGCTAAAGTAAAGAGATGGTTAGTTAATCTCTCTTAAAGAAGAAGGAAAGATTTTTCAGGTTATGTGCATGTTGAATGCGATCTTCCGGCGATAGCTTCAAGTAGCCTCGGCATCGGAGGTGTGTCAACTTCAACAAGACCTTCAAGAATCTGGACCACCTTTCCCATCATTGGGCGTTCGAACTCCCTGTCCTGAATCACTTTTGCTTCGGTGCCCCCCCCCCCCGCCCCTTCGTTCAAACTGTGGTGAACTAGAACACATGAAGAGCCAAGATCTCTTCTTACCTCTTCGTAACCAGGGGCGCAATGATTAAAAGTGAATAAAAAGACATAAGTACAGGCCATAGAGTAGCCCGTACGGTCCGTTTAAGTCTATATTGTTTAGTAGTCAGACACGCAGACAACGGTGTATGTTGAAAACCGAAACGTTCATGGGTAAAATATTCCATCGGCCACATTGGTTGGTAGGAACATTGAGTACACCTAGTATATCTATAGGGCTTGATATGGGGGGGGGGGGGGGGGGACACCGAAGCAACCTCGTCCTGAATGCACCAACAGGCCACCTTGCATGCCCTTTCAACCTCCTCAATGCCAACATCGCTGTTTAACCTTTCATCCACGAAGCTCATGACATCTCCCTCGAGAAGCTTGTGCGCCACCTGGATAGGGAAATAAACGATGCTATCACCATCGCAGCTGCATATTTCGTGTGCGTTCATTCTCCCGGATATGATCTCTAGTAGTACCATCCCGTATCCATAAACATCGACTTTCGGCGTGATAGTCACTCCACTAATCCATTCAGGGGCAAGGTACCCAACAGTGCCCCTCGTTGTAGTTATGCCCCGGCTAAAATCCCTTGTGAGAAGCTTTGCCATCCCGAAGTCGGTAATCTTAGGAACGAAGGATACATCAAGAAGTATATTCTGTGGCTTGATATCACAGTTTTTTTTTCGATAAAGGAGCATAGCCCAGCCTCTGCATCAATAGATGCACACGTTTTGCTTTATTAAAACAAAGTATAAAGTGTTCAAGTCACAAAAGATTCATCCTTAGTTATTACAATCATGGAAAAGCTAGGGTCGATACATGGATCAACCAGCTGAAAATATGGCACTCAGAAAAGCTATGCATTTGCTAATCTATTAAGATGCCGCCACCCAGTAGCCTCGAAATCGAAGTCTTGAGCAACCACTAGCATCCGGTTGCATCCAATAACCATATCCTCCCGCTGCTCCGCTGGGAGAAGGAAAACCCATTGCTGAATTGAATGAGCAGCTCGCCGGATAACCTGCAAAAAATTAGTTCAACTTTGCTTGTTAAAGATAATATCATTTTTAGTTCTCCAAATAGCCCAACAAATGGCTGAAACACCAATTCGAATTTTTTGTTTATCGTTCTTCCTCACACCGTTCACCCATCTACCAAACATATTAGTAACATTAGCTGGTGGTGGAATATTATATGTAAGGTACATCATTCGTCATATTATCTTCGCAAAAGGACAATGAATAAACAAATGATTAACAGTTTCCATGGAATCACAAAAACAACACTTTTGGCTACCTTTGCACTTCCGTTTAACTAAATTATCCTTAGTCAGAAGTCCCTTATTGCTCATGAACCACATAATTTTTTTTAATCTTTAAAGGGTCTTTAACTTCCATAGATATCTATGAAGATAAATAGTATGCCCATTCATGCAATCAAGGTACATAGACTTAACTGAGAAAATACCCGAATCAGTAAGCTTCCAAATAAACTTATCAGGTTCAGATGTTAGGATAATTGTAATTAGTCGTTGGCATAGATGTAACCATTGCACCTATTTATTGTAATTCAAACCTCTTCTAAAAGAAATGTTGATAGGTTCAGTAGCAAGCACAGTCGAAACTACCACATTCTTATGTTGAACAATATTATACAATGCCGGATATTGATGAGACAAATGAGTATCTCCCATCCATACATCCTCCCAAAACCTAACAGATGTTCCATCCCCTATTCTGAAAAAACCTCTCTTGGAAAAGTCCTCTTTAACATGCATGAGACCCTTCTAGAAGGGTGAATCAGTCGGCTTGACTTCTACTTGTGCCAGTGTTTTATTTTTAAGGTATTTGTTACATAAGAGCTGCTGCCACATACCCTCCTCTGAGAGAAGTTTAAACAACCATTTGCTCAGTAAACATTTGTTTTTCAACTCCAAAACCTCAATTCCCAACCCCCCTTGGTCCTTTGGTCGACACAAAATATTCCATTTAGATAATCTATATTTCCTCTTGTGTTCATCAGATTGCCAGAATTTTTTTGATCTATAATAGTCTAACCTCTTTCTAACCCCAATCGGTATTTCCAAGAAGGATAGCATAAACATAGGAAGACTAGTAAGAACCGAATTAATAAGCACCAACCTATCTTCATAGGACAACATTTTACTCCGCCAACACCCCAATTTGGAGGCAAAAAGATTTTCTATAGGATTCCACTCCGCATTCCGCAGCATCCTATAATGTACCGGAATCCCCAAGTACGTTAATGGTAAGGTTCCAGACTCACACCCAAAAATATGTTTATAATGGTCCCTCCATATCCTTAGCCTTACCAAAGCTAAAAATTTCACTCTTGTGAAAATTAATTTTTAAGCCCGATAATTGTTCAAAGATGCATAAGACTAGTTTCATATTAACAGCCTTAGCAATATCATGTTCCAAGAACAAAATTGTATTATCCGCATATTGTAAAATGGAAATACCCCCATCAATTAAATGAGGCAACAAACTCCCCACTTTACCCTCATCCTTAGCCCTAGCAATAAGAATCGCTAACATATCAACAACAATGTTAAAAAGAATTGGAGACAGTGGGTCCCCCTGGCGTAATCCTTTTCTAGTTTGAAAATTATGCCCAACGATATCATTAACTCTTATACCAACACTCCCACCTTGCACAAATTGCTTTATTCTATCGCACCAAACAGGATCAAAACCCTTCATACGTAGAACTTGCTGCAAAAAAGGCCATTTAACCTTATCATACGCCTTTTCAAAGTCAATTTTAAAAAGCACCCCATCAAGTTTCTTCATATGCATCTCATGAATTGTCTCATGAAGAACAACTACTCCTTCTAGAATATGTCTTTCAGGGATAAAGGCCATCTGTGTTGGTCTAATCACTTTTTGTGCTACCTCCGAAATTTGATTTGTCGTCACTTTAGTAAAAAAATTAAAGCTCACATTAAGCAGACATATGGGCCTATATTGTTGTATGGGTTAATTATTGGTTTGCCACTACAGCCCGCGCATGACTCAGTTTTGCCACTAGAGCAGAATGGTGCTCAGTTTTGCCACCGCTTCTGGCGCAGCTGCTCTGTCGAGGCCAAACGGCCAGGCTTCAAACGTTTCCGTCTCTTGCCGTTACTGAAAGTGGGGCCAGATCTTACAGGTAGGACCGCGCAATGACAAATAGGTGAAGACCGAACTACCCCTGCTCCCGCCACACAGCAACACACCGATCTGCTGCACGCACCACCATCCGCGCCCCTGCCGGCACCACCTGCGCCGCCACGACCTGCGACGCCACCACCTGCGCCGCCGCGCGGCCGTCCCGCGTGGACCCCTTCTCCACCGCCTCCAGGAGCACCTGCTCTGCCCCCACCCCCTTGCAACTTAGTCGCTCGTTCCGCCACTGCGCCCTCCACCTGCTCGACGGAATGGCTAGTGGCAGCGACGACCTTGGCGAGGCAGGCGTGGGGCCGGAGACCCGCCGCGTCCACGACTGGGTTCCCGAGGGGTAAGCCTTGTTCCTATTGAGCTTTCTTGTGTAGTGCAATAGTCGATTTGACATGGAGTGCTCATTGCGTTTGATTTTGCTTTTGGTGTGCTCATTGCCTCTCTGTTTTTGGTTGATTAGGATGGAATTGCGGTTTGCTTTCTTGGTGAACATTAGAAGGGAGCGATTCATTGTGGATGCAAAGGATCAAAAGAAATTCCAAGGAGGGTTTGATTATCGGTTGCCAATGGATTGTAATTGGAGTTTTAGACAATTTGGCGAGGTAATTTGCGGCCCATATCCTTGGGGTATGCATGATGAAGTGGAATTCAAATACTACGATGGGGGAATTGATTGGGTGAAAGTTAGTAATGATGAAGAGCTCTCTACCATGTTTGCTAAGCATAAGGAGAAAGAGCAATTTCATGTGAGGCTGCAAAATGATGTGGTTGTGCCGGCAGTTGGAACTTCTCGGACAGATTCATGTCGTCGTAATGGCAGCTCTAGCCAGAACAGTTCAGTTAGGGGAGCTTCAGTTAGTGCACGGCGACGTGGTGGCTCGTCAAACATGGGCACCGGCAGTAGGGTCCCAAGAGAAGTGGAGCCTGAATACATCGATGATGAAGAGAGGCTATATTCTGATGTTGTGCAGAATTTACGACGGCCATGTCGGGCTGAAAACCGAGATGAGTGTGACAATGAGGCTTTTGTGATTGATGATGAGGAGGTTGAGGACGAAGACCTTCCAGCTATTGAATGGGACCCTGCAAACTCTCAGATGGAAGAAGGTACCATCTTTGCATCCATGAGTGAGTGTAGAAATGCACTTGTGACATACTGCATCAGGGCAGAGCGTACATTTGAAGTTGACAAGAGCGACAGAGTACGTTACAGAGTGCACTGTCCGACTGAAGATTGTCCATGGAGGATGCACGCGTCTAAAATGCGAAATAGCACGAATGTTCAAGTCAAAGTGAACCCTTTTAGGCACACATGCCTGGAATCAACCCTGAGGAAGGAAACAATCAGTAGAGCCAAGTCAAGATGGGTGGCTGAAGAAGTAAAACGGTGGGTGACAGAAGACCATCAAGTGGGTACAAAGGAGTTGCAGAAGAAGCTCAAAGAAAAGTTCAAGATAGAGGTACCATACATGAGGGTTTTCAATGGAAAACAACATGCTATGGATTCTATTTATGGTAATTGGCAGGAAAGTTTTAAACTGTTGTATTCATTTAAGGGTGAAGTGGAGAAGACCAGCCCAGGTAGTATTGTAGATATTGATCACCACACCGTGGAGTACACGTTGAGGGGAATGACAATGACCAAAGAGTGCTTTAGAAGGGTTTTTGTCTGCTTTGAGGCTTGTCGCCGGGGTTTTTTGGAAGGCTGCAGGCCCTATTTGGCTATTGATGCTACTTTTCTCACATGGAGGTTTAAAGGACAGTTAGTAGCAGCTTGTGCAGTTGATGGACACAATTTTGTATTTCCAGTTGCTTATGGCGTGATAGAGGCAGAGTCTGAGGAGAGCTGGACTTGGTTTTTGCAGAATCTGCGCCGGGCTATTGCACATCCCAATGGGTTGGTAATTCATACAGATGCTTGCAAGGGTTTAGAAGTAGCCGTGGACAATGTGTTCCCTGGAGTAGAGCATAGGGAATGCATGCGTCACCTTGCTGCAAATTTTGGGAAGAAATTCAAAGGAAAGGTGTATGCCGACAATTTATGGCCAGCATCTTTGACTTGCAGTGTGAAGAAGCACAACTATCACATGAGGCAGTTATACAAAAATGACAAAGTGAAAGAATACTTGTAAACACACCACTCCAAGTTATGGGCCAGAAGCCAATTCAGTGAAGTGAGCAAAGTTGACTATGTGCATAATAATCTTGCAGAGTCTTTCAACTCAACGATCCGTAAACTAAAGGGTCTTTATTTGGCGGATTTGCTTGACAAGATAAGGGTAGAATACGTGCAGAAATTTCTTGTTCGTGCAGGAATAGCCGAGGCAAAATTCATGGGACACATTATAATCCCTTCCGTGATGAATGAATTGAAGCAGAAAACAAGAGGCTTGGAAATGGACATGACTCGTTGCTCAGCTACGACGGCAGAGGTATCATTTTTGGATAAAGAGAAGAGGGAATGGAGATATCCAGTGGATTTAGAAGCTAGAACTTGCAGTTGTAGGCAATGGCAGATAACTGGGTTGCCATGCATTCATGCCTTGTTTTTCATCACTACTCTGTCAGGTCAAGCAGGTAACATACAACAGTATGTGCATGATTACTACTCTGTTGCAAAGTTCAAAGCCACATATGCACATGCCTTACCTGCTTTGGAGGGAAAACAACAATGGGATCCAGTGGACCCTGGTTTTAAGCTTTGCCCTCCAGTTCTGAAGAGAGCAGCAGGTAGACCGAGGAAAAGTAGAATAAGACCTCGCAGCGAAGGAGCTGGACTTGGACCGAGGAGACGTAAGTGCACAAGGTGTGGTGGGTCTGGTCATTTCGCTAAGTACTGTGATAACGCAGTAGATCCAGCGTTCGGAGAGTGTTTTGATGTTTCAAATGATGAGCAAAATGATGATCAAAATGAGGATGCAGTGGAGGCTACAAGTGATGATCCAATTGATGATCCAATTGATGACCCAATTGATGATCCAATTGATGATCCAATTGATGAGCCACAAAATGATCAAATTGATGATCCAATTGATGATCTAATTGATGATCCGATTGATGAGCCACAAAATTATAAAAATGATGATCCAATTGATAATGAAAATGATGATCCAATTGAGGAGAAAATTGAGGCTCCAAATGTTGGTGTCCAACCTTCTGTGGTTGTGAGTTCTACTTGGTATGTAAATCTTTTAATACTAATGTACATTTATCACTTGACACAATCTTACCGCCCTTTGTTTTGTACAGCTCTGTTGTAGGTTCGAACAAAGTTGTGGCAGTAAGCTCTGAGGTAGTTAAGGTGCCAACCAAGAGGAGAAGAAAAGAAGCAATGAGCACAAGGATCACAAGGAGCAAAGTAGTGGCAAGAAGCGCAAGGACCAAGAAGAAGCCGCAACGCTTTGTAGATGATTGAGTGGGAACCAACTAAAGTTCATGAATAATGTTGTATTTGTGTTTGAATGCTGTTGGAATGATTAGAGTACATGTTTGAACTATGTTTGAATGATGTTGGAGTGATGAGATTACATGTTTTTAGGAACTCATGTCAAAATGTGCTAAAAAAGAGCTCCAAAGGTAGGGTAAATGGCCTCATTTCTAAGCAAGTTTTTTTGATCTTGTCTAAATTGGCCAAATAAGTTCACTACACATCTATTCCATGTAAGAAGAGTATGTGAGAAGGTTTTCCATTTTTTTGATTTTTTTTGAATTTTATATGCTCATTTCAAATTTAGTCAAACCTAACTTTGACCATCATTTTAGCAAGTTTGAAACATGGAATTGTAAAACTAAGCATGGATCCTTGTTATTCACTCCAAAATGAAGCTTTGGTGAGGTTTTTGAAACTTTTCATGTTCCAAACCCTAAACCTCTTGTCTTCACCCTCGAACTTGTACCCCAGTGTTTGAGATATCACATTAGACACATGGTTTTTTTGTTGAACAGCATGTAGACCATGTTTATCAACTAGAATGGGTAGTATATGACATAAGAAGTCTATGTGAGAAGGTTTTCCATTTTTTTGATTTTTTTTGAATTTTATATGCTCATTTCAAATTTAGTCAAACCTAACTTTGACCATCATTTTAGCAAGTTTGAAACATGGAATTGTAAAACTAAGCATGGATCCTTGTTATTCACTCCAAAATGAAGCTTTGGTGAGGTTTTTGAAACTTTTCATGTTCCAAACCCTAAACCTCTTGTCTTCACCCTCGAACTTGTACCCCAGTGTTCGAGATATCACATTAGACACATGGTTTTTTTGTTGAACAGCATGTAGACCATGTTTATCAACTAGAATGGGTAGTATATGACATAAGAAGTCTATGTGAGAAGGTTTTCCATTTTTTTGATTTTTTTTGAATTTTATATGCTCATTTCAAATTTAGTCAAACCTAACTTTGACCATCATTTTAGCAAGTTTGAAACATGGAATTGTAAAACTAAGCATGGATCCTTGTTATTCACTCCAAAATGAAGCTTTGGTGAGGTTTTTGAAACTTTTCATGTTCCAAACCCTAAACCTCTTGTCTTCACCCTCGAACTTGTACCCCAGTGTTCGAGATATCACATTAGACACATGGTTTTTTTGTTGAACAGCATGTAGACCATGTTTATCAACTAGAATGGGTAGTATATGACATAAGAAGTCTATGTGAGAAGGTTTTCCATTTTTTTGATTTTTTTTGAATTTTATATGCTCATTTCAAATTTAGTCAAAGCCTAACTTTGACCAGCTAACCCTATTCTTCTAGAAGGAAACCGGACCGATCCGTGGGTTGCTCTGTTTTGCATTCTGGACCGTTCACTGCGGTAACGCCAGCCGTCCGATCTAGCCTTCTAGAATGTTTCGGGGCCGATCCGTGGACACCCTCGTTCTTCAACATGATTGGTTCCTTTCTCGGTGGGCTATAAGAACACTGAAATCTCCGCTGGTCCGTTGGGCCGTCCCGCGTGCCTAGGCCTGCGATGCATGCGCCATGCATGCGCCATGCAGGCGCCACGCCAACGGCCCTTTCCACGTACCTCACTCGCCGACGCCTTTTAATGCATCGACGCAGCGTCTCAGCGTTGCCATCGTCTCAGCTCTCGCAGCGATGCAGCCGCATCAGTTTTGCCATCGTCTCAGGCCGTCCCATCGTCGATCGCGTCAAAACCAATAATTATTTTTGGAAGACGGCAAGACACGCGTTAATTCATCATTACGAACCCGAATTATGAGCCAACCTCTTTATAAGGGGCCTCTCTTCCTCTCCCACACACCAACCGAGCGAGCCTCTCTTCCTCTCCATCTCCAAAGCACCACGCACCCAAGCGAGCCTCTCTGCCTCTCCGAAGATGCAGTACACGGGACCGACCTTCCGCCGTCCGCGCACCAGGCCGGAGCTACTCTATCCGGCGGACGTCCTCGTCGACAACACGCTCCGTGTGTGGGCAAAGTCGAGGTGGAGGAGCGAGATCGAGCTCACTCGAGAGTTCCTCGACGAGGGCTTCTCCCACCTCCCACCGGGCTCGCCCGTCATGTACTACGTCAATGAGTCTCGTGAAGGCGTCGCCCTCAAGCTGCTCACGGTCACCTTCGCCAACCGATTTGACGCGTACGCCCTCCTCGGTGAGGTCTTCTGGTGCGGCTGCGAGTCAATCTTCTTCACCACCTACAACGTCTTCACCGATTGCGACGCCATCTTCTTCTCCGGGAAACCTATGCACTGCCTCCCGTACTACAAGTGAAGACGTTGGTGAAGACGGTGGTGCGGTGCAGGTGCTGCGGCAGGTGGTGCGGCCAAGATGTGTTCGTTCTCGTCAAGCTCGTCATGTTTTTTTAGCTTTTTTCATTTTCTATGTGGTTCCGTGTCGAGTCGTGTCAAGTCGTGTGTCACTGAACTTATCTATCTAGGGTACCCATCTATCTATCTATCTATCTAGGGTACCCATCTATCTATCTAAGTTATTTCCGTGTAATGGTGGAACTAAGCATCTTATGTATCGAATTTATCTAAGTTATTTTGCGTGATGATCTGGCTACCAATATTTGCATCTCATATATCTTAGTTTTCTATGATTTCGATGTAATATATCAAGGGTGTGATGAATTATGAAATCACAAACATGGATCCAAGTATGAATTTTGATGTAATATAAGTAGGGTACCCATATAAGTATGAAACAAAAAATCACAAACACGCAATGCTTGAAATCAGATAAATGCACCCTTTTTCCCTCGCAAAAATAGAAAGCTGCACCTTTTTTTGTTTGATTATTTTTCCAACCTAAACCACAAACACGTAATGCTTGAAATAACAAAGACATACCCTTTTTTTGGTTAAGCAGCGTCCATAAACACAAAGAACAAACATATGCGTCCTTACACCATAAACCAAGTCACGAACTAGAAATAACTATAGCTAGATTTCTTCCTTTTACTTTTCAATATCTGTCCATCCACCCCACTGGTTACCAGAGCAATCCTTCACGCTACCAAACAAAGCGGTCTTGGGTTCGAGTCCTGGCCGCACCCTTTTTTGTTTGTTCATTTTTCACCGTTTTTTTAAACACCCTTCTCATCTGCCCAAAGCCAAATCTTTGCCACTATCAAATTTTGATCAGATTTATTTATTTCAAGCTTGCAAATTCAAGCTTACAAGTTCATACAATTTGAAGCCTACAAATTCATCACAAATTCATGACAAAGTCATGCCTTTCCATACAATGTCAACATTAAACCTAGTGCGATGACAATACCACCTACAAATGCACAAATGTAATTCCAAATTTTTGATTGATCTTCGAGCTCTCTAATCTTCTGGTTCATCCACCTTAGCTCAAAAGCTACCTCTCTGTCAATGCGTGCACCGCCCTGCGTCTCTTCTGCACTAGCTATCGCGGCGACCCGTGTCGTCTGTGGCAAGATGGGCAACCATTCTTCGTGCTCATCTAGCAGCTGATTCATCAGCGTCTGGAGCAAAACATCGACCCAAACGAAGAAGCATTTTATCTGCAAGCACACGAAAGAGATCAACCACATTGAGCACAAACTATGCACAAAATACTGAAATTTCCACTATTCTTACCCCTTTCTCGCTGCTGCACACGTAGAACGGACGATTGGTGTTCTTCGGTGTGCGCGAAATCCTCCGATCAACGGGCGCCCGGCACCGCGGACAGAGGAGGATCGGCATCTCCATGCGCACCGGAAGCTCGAACCGAGAGGTGGCACGGGAGCTAGAAGAAGACATGGATAGAGGTGGCGCAGGATCTGAACCGTGAGGTGCTTCTGGCAGAAGGCTGCGCCCTCCGCAGCTCCCGCCGTCGGCGGCGCTGCCCGTCAACAAGGCCCTCTCAGTCGCCCGCGCCGCACCTCTGCGAGGGGCCGTCTCCAACCCCGTCGATTTCTTCTCACCGCTGCGAGCTCCGCCGCGCGATCAGGGATTTTAAATGGGGTTGAGCTCCAACGGTTGCCTTGTGGGTCCCACGTGAAACGGCCAGCAACGGTCCTCTTTTCAAATGCGTCTCCGCCTGGTCCCACCTGAAACAGCCGGTCCTCTTTTCAAATGCGTCTCCGCCTGGTCCCACCTGAAACAGCCGAGTCAAGGACGTTGACCTGAATGAAACGGCAGACTCACGGAACGAGTCGTTGCACACAGACTAGTGGCAAAACTGAGCACCATTCTGCTCTAGTGGCAAAACTGAGTGTTGCGCAGAGTGTAGTGGCAAACCAATAATTAACCCTTGTTGTATCTGTGTTGCATTTTCCTTTTTAGGCAGCAAAGTGATGATTCCAAAATTCAGCTTATACAACGACAACTCACCTTTCTGAAAGCTTTCAAATAAAGCCATCAGATCAAATTTAATAACCCCCCAAAAATGTTGGTAAAACTCCGCAGGGAAATCATCTGGTCCAGGTGATTTATTATGTTCCATTTGAAAAATAGCGTCGTGAACCTCCTCCATTGAGAAGTTCGCAATTAACCCTGCATTCTCATCCGCCGACAATTGCGGAATATCTGCAATTCTACCTTCATCCAAAGATACAGAACTAGGCTCGGGATCACCGAATAATTTTTTTATAATACTCGGAAATATAAACGCGTAGATTATCATCCTCGACAATGGTACCCTCATCTTGCTCTAGTTGATAAATTTTCTTTTTTCTATGCTTACCATTTGCTATGAGGTGAAAATACTTGGTGTTATCACCCCCTTCCTGAATATATTTTACTTTAGCCCTTTGCGTCCACTTAATATCTTCCTCTCTTCGGAGCTTATTTAAATTTTTATTAGCTTGTTTTAACCCAGTGCGCTCCACAAAAGATAACAACACTGATTCTGCTTTAATATCCAACGTGTCTATAATGTTCAATAACCGTTCATTCTCCCTCTTATATTTTCCGCTTAAATTTTTTGCCCAACCACGTAAAAATCTGCACAAATGCCTAATCTTATTCTGGCAAGTGTGGATCGGAGTTTTTCTAGGAGGACCTACCGCCCATTCCTTTGCAATCAGATCATAAAACCCCTCTTATTCTAACTAAGCCAACTCAAAAGGGAATCGCGGCTTATTACCTACATGTGCCTGAATCACTGCATCAATCAAATGCGGAGTGTGATTAGATCCAGAGTGAGACAAAGCCCGGACCGTAACCAAAGGGAATTTTTGTTCCCATTCAACACTTGCAAGCACCCTATCCAATTTTTCATATGTAGACGTTTCTCTTCTACTTGCCCAGGTAAATTTATCCTCAGGTTTTATCACAGTGTATGATGTGGTCGAGGCAGCCTCATGAAGGTATGCTAGCCCCCTGGCAACTCCAAGAACTATTTGGTATCTGGTTCTCCAATTCAGAGTTTCAGCATTGCTCCGGAACAGATGAACATCAAGCGAAATATTAGGCATGTGTTCGTACACAAGCAGCCTCTTGTCACCCTCGCATCAGAAACCAATCATTTTGACTAAATTCGTGTGCTGGAGGATCCCAATTGAACTAACCTCAGCCCTGAATTGCTTCTCTTGCTGGTAGCAACCGTAAGGCCTCTTCACTGCTATATTGATAGACTCGTTTAACAGCCCCTTGAACACAGAACCAAAACCACCTGCCCCAATCTTCTATGAGAAATTTCTAGTTGTGCGCTGCAATTCAATATATCTGAATGAAACAGGTTGACTACCACTATGGATGTTGTCCAATGTTTGACTGTATCTTTTGTTCCTCCTGGTCCTCCATAGCACTAAGATGAGCACCAAGACGCCCAAAGCAATGATGCTTTTTCTTTCAATAAAGGGGGTTTTATTACTTAAAAGATTTAAGCATTACACCCGGCCAAAGCAATGATGGCTTGCACCAATGGCGCCCAAGATGATAGGTTTGTTGTTTTTTCGAGTGTGGAACTCCTTTGCGGCGAGGCGAATGTGAAGAATCTCGCTGTTACTAGCAGAGGCATCATCGGTCTGTTGTTGTTGTTTTACATTGAGCAATCCACCATGCCACACAGAACAACAACCAGTACCAAAGGATGAAAGGAATATGCAGTGCAAGAGCAGTTACTCAGACAAACCTGCTCGCAATCGCTTGCCAACGCGACATGCCCCACGGCTCTGCGGGGATCATAGGGCACTATGGTGACCGGCACGGCGTAGAACTTCTCAGACAGGCCAGCCGTACTGCTGTTTCCAATGCCAGCACAATTCAACAGAATGTTCCTCCTGCATCCGACCGTGCTTCGGTCGTCAAGAAGTCAAGATCCCAGTCCGCAGGTGAATCCTTTCATGCATCCGCAAGGCGGAGGAGCGTTGTCGGCGCAGACCGTGAAAGGTCCGCAGACGGCATGGACCTCGCACTGAGCGGCGGGGTGGGTGTAGACCGTCACCCAGTCCTGCGTGGCGTCGTGCCAGGCCAGCACCTTCCTCCGCCCGGACACGAGGTCCAGGAAGTTGTACATGGTGATCGTTTCATCGAGCAGGGGGTAGGCGAAGGACACCTCCCGGTCGTCGTCGACGAACGTGAAGCCAAACAGGTGGCAGGCGGTCATCTCCGGCACGTTGCTGAAGTACTCGCCGTTCCACTCCCCGCGGGACCAGTACGGCACGGAGGAGTTCCACAGCATCTGGACGACGCCGCGCAGGCGCGGCCCAGCTCCATGGTGTACACGCCCGGCGCCAGGTCGATCCAGTTCCTCCTCGAGACGAGGCGGCGGCTCCGGCCGGTGAGCTTGTCCAGCCCGATCGTGCCGCCGGGAGCAGAGTGTCCGTCGGGTGGTCGAAGCTCTGCCACAGCACGTCCGACGCGTTGGAGGCGCTGCGCAGGACCAGGTTCCCGGTGTCCAGGAGAACAAGAACGAGGACGGTCTTGTTGGTGCGGGGTGTGACGACGTCGGCTTGGGTGGACCAGACGGCAGTGCCGTGGTCCAAGATGACGAGGTCGGAGATCGCGAACTCCGGCGAGGCGGCGCCTGCTACCGGGCTGCCTCCCCTGTTGGCCACCCACACCGTGGTCAACTTGGGAACCTGGTTGAACCATATGCCTAGGTAGGCGAATTTCCTCTTTGGCACTCAACCGCTCACGCGGTTAGTTTCATTTGGCAGACTGTGCTAATCAAATTCTTTTGTCACCTAGTGTTTAATGATTTAGTAAATACACGCGTTCACACTTGCACGTACTCTTCACACTTCCAACTTACGTACTCCCTCCGTCTCAGTTTACTAGTCTTTCTCGTATTACTAGATCGCCAATTCAATTTATATAATTTAAATTATATAATAAAAAATTACATTATTAGAAAATAGAACATCTAATTTTTTAATGATATATTTTTTAAACATAAAAATAATGCTAACTTGGTCAAATTTGCGACCTAGCGGTACATGCACGCCTAATAAACTGTAAGATCACATTTACCTACACCAGGTAGGTCCGAGCTAATTAAACAACGTTAAATGCTACTGTACCGAAGATCAATTCCATTTTCCATGTTATATCAAAATCGTGTACCAAGATTTTTATGAGTGAAATTGTGTCTATTGTGACGCTGTATTTTTATTTTTGCAATTCCCTTTTTACAATTCCTTTTTGCAATCTATTTTTTTTATTTTGTACGGTAATTTATGTTTTTTAGATTTATTTTTATAATTCTCTTTTTCGGGCTAGTGGTTTTTAGGGGGGGGGGGGAGGGGGAGAATAACGGGTGGGGGATTTACTTACAACTCAAATGAACTACCACTCGCTACTCAAATTAAGTACTGTTTTAAGTTGCAAGCTAAAAAATATTTGCTAAAATATTCTAAATGAATTTTACTTTTTAGGGTTGCTAGGTATTTAAATTTACCGTTGATAAATAACGGGGCAACGGGTTGATAACTTGTAAACAAAAAAGTCGCTAAAATATTTTAAATGAAATTAACTTTTTATGGTTGATAGTTATTTATATTTACCATTCGTAAATAACGGGTCACTAGGTTGATAGCTTGTAAACAAAAAAATAAAATACGTTTTAGGGTTGATAGTTATTTTATATTTACCGTTGATAAATAACGGGGCATCAAGTTGATAGCTAATAAACTAAAAAATAGTCGCTAAAATATTATAAATGAAATCAACTTTTTAGGGTTGCTAATTATTTATGTTTACCGTTGCTAAATAACGAGCCACCGGGTTGATAGCTTGTAAACTAAAAAAAATAGTCGCTAAAATATTCTAAATGAAATTATCATTTTAGGGTTGATAGTTATTTGTAATTACCGTTGATAATTAACGAGGCATCAGGTTGATATCTTGCAAATAAAAAAGAGTCGTTAAAATATTTCTAAATGAAATTAGCTTTTTAGGGTTCAAGGTTTTATATTTACCGTTGATAAATAACGGGGCACGGGGTTGATAGCTTGTAAACTAAAAAACATCTAAAAAAATCTAAATGAAATTAGCTTTTTAGGGTTGGTAGTTATTTATATTTACCGTTGATTAATAATGGGGGCACCGGGTTGATAGCTTGTAAACTAAAAATAGTGGCTAAAATATTCTAAATAAAATTAGCTTTTTAGGGCTGGTAGTTATTTATATTTTTACCGTTGATAATTAACGGGACTTCGGGTTAATAGCTTGTAAACTAAAAAAAGAGTGGCTAAAATATTCCGAATGAAATTAGCTTTTTAGTGTTGGTAGTTATTTATATATCCCATTGATAAATAACGGGGCATCGGGTTGATAGCTTTATAAACTAAAAATGAATTGCAAAAATATTTTAAACGAAATTACCTTTTCGGGTTGGTAAGTTTTTAAATTTACGGTTGATAAATTCCGTATTTTAGGGTTGATAACTTTTAGCCCAAAAAAAAGTTGTCGAAACATATTAACATGAGTGCTAGTTTTGAAGATCACGTCGAGATCGATTCATAGGTGAAATAGAATTTGAAATCGGAGTTGTCGTTTGTGAGATAAAAAAAATGAATTTTCGATTTCCGAAAGATTCTCGCTTACATCCGCAGATTCATCTTGTTTCACATGCATGCAAAACCTTCCAGAAATAGCGATCGCTACAGTCCAAAATATGCCTTAAAAGGATTTTTTCTTTTGTCCAAAATTGCCCGCTCCCTAGGTTGGAGGCCTTAGGGCTTGTTTGGTTGGTACTATCTGGTATCTTGAAGAAGCCAAGCACGAACTTGCCGGTGCTGGAGACGAGCTTGTCATCGCCGGCGAGCGACTGGCCTGGCGAGAGGGAGCGCGTCTCCGTGGAAGCGGAGCTCTCCAGAGCGTGTACGATGTAGAGGAGGAGCACGAGAAGGAGGGGGATGCATTGGCATGGCGAGGCGAATGGACGAGCTCATGTGATAAGGCTACAACTTCACGCACCCAATATGATTAAGTGGTAAACAACGCATCCTCTATCAATCCAATGGTAAACGACTCATCTTGCTCAACATCCTACCATACGGAGAAGATGGAGCACATGGTTTCAGAACCGCGTTACGAACCAAGCAAGAAACCATACCTCCCCTCTTTTATGCCTAAATAAGTTGGCGAGTAGAAGGCAAGATCTTGCCAACTTTCTGGGTTGACCGGGACGAGGGACAGGAACACGGGACGAGAAATGGTGGTGGTGAAAAATCGGGAACGAGAGGGGTATACATCAGATCGATCATTCGATCCGCGGAACGCGATCCCAGCAATATCAAGATGGTGAATCCGGAACGATGCGCTAGGTAGAGGAACGATAGAAGAATGGAAACTAATTAAGCTTACTTGTGTGATGCCTAGCGGTGCGAATAAAATGGAAACTTGTAATTCCATGGAGTTTGTATATGAGTTAGAGAAACACCTGGGCCGCTAATCTAAGCCATGCATCATTCATGGTGGAAATTTACAGCGAACCATCGTGAGCATTCTATGAATCATTTTCAATAAAAAGCTATACCCATAGTAAATAAAAAGATTGTTGAGATGCTCCTTGTCTGTTTGTCTTGTCATTTTGGTGTGGGAATGCTTCCATATCATCGGGCAGGAGGTACCCCGTTGGCGGTTCTCAATGTGTATACTTACAATGACAAGAACTTATTTGAGACCTAAGTTGAGTAGCATGAGCTTTAGGTACTCGCATTCAAGGGGCATGAGATTTTCAACTTGTGATTTGCAAGCATATAGCTCATATTTTATTCACATTAACTTTAACCATTCAAGATGCTTATGATAGGGGCAATGAGAGCTCAAAGCTAATAAGTACCATACTTTTTAGAAGGTTTATAAAACTTGTTTATCTTGCTTACTCTGCAAAGAGCCTCTCTTTTACTTTTATGTTGAGTCTTCATCTTCTGCTTTATGCACCAATTAAGAGAGCATAGTTATCATTCTTAGTGCAATGTGCATAGTCCCAAATTATTCTTGATTCATGATTATGCTATTGCTTGTTCTTAAATTACTTGTATCTAGTCACCCTTTAAACTTTAAAGGTGTACCATTTATGTTTTGCTACTTCATAAAGGACTTGTTGAGTACCACTTTGTTATGTTTACTTTATGCTCATAAACAATCAATTGCTTTCAATGCACTATTATTCATGATCCTTTGTTTGAGTTACTCTTCATGTTATAACATAGTTGCTAAGTTCTATTAAATTATATCTATCATGCCTATGTTTAGAGTACTTTGATTCCAAATCACAATGATTTACAATGCTTGATCAAGATTGTGTTGACCTCATGTCACCACAAAAATTATTTTGTTATCACTTACCTACTCGAGGACGAGCAGGAGTTAAGCTTGGGGATGCTTGATACGTCTCAAACATATCTAATTTTTGATGCTCCATGCTTGTTTTACACCAATTCATATATGTTTTGCTCACACTTTGTTGCACTTTTATACATTTTCCGGCACTAACCTATTAATAAGATGCCACAGTGCCAGTTCCCTATTTTCTGATCTTTTGTATTTCATAAAGGTTGTACAGGAAATATTCTCGGAATTGGACGAAACAAAAGCCAAAGTTGATATTTTTTCGTAACGAAGACAGAGTCCAGAGGGGAGTCGAAGGGGGGCAGCAGGAGGGCCACGCCAGCCCTAGGTGTGGCCTGACCCTGGCACGCGCCTAGAGGTGGTGCGGGCCACCCTAGACTCCACCGATATCGCCCCCCCCCCGCCTATTTAATCACTATCTCGGGAAAACACTGGACATCCATGAAAAGTTCCGTCGCGGCCGCCATTGCAGACCCTAGCTCGGGAGGGTTCTGAAACTCTTCCAGACACCCTACCGGAGGGGGGAAATCATCGCCGGAAGCATCTACATCGCCATACCCACCTCCGAAGTTATGCGTGAGTAATTCATCCCTGGACTATGGGTCCATAGCACTAGCTAGATAGTTGTATTCTCTAATTTGTGCCTCATGTTTAGATCTTGTGAGCTACCTTACCTGATCAAGATCATCCTTATGTAATGCTACATGCTTTGTTTGCTGGGATCCGATGAATATTGTATACTATGTTGAGATCGATTATATATTAATGTCATATGTTATTTGTGATCCTGCATGCTCCCCGTTGCTAGTAGATACTCTGGCCAAGTAGATGCTTGTGACTCCAAGAGGTGGTATTTATGCTCGATAGTAGGTTCATGCCTCTAGTTTTCTGGAAGAGTGACAATAACTTCTAAGATTGTAGATGTGATGTTGCTACTAGGGAGAAAACAACAATGTTTTGTCCGAGGGTAATTCTATTATTTACTTTACACACATTGCTTAATGCGATAATCTGTTGCTTGCAACTTAATACTGGAAGGGGTTCGGACGATAACTGGAAGGTGGATTATTAGTCATAGACGCAGTTGGATTACGGTCTACGTATTATGTTGTAATGCCCAAACGAATCTCATAGTAATCATCTTGTCATGTATGGTTGGTATTATGTCAATTGCCCAACTGTAATTTGTTCACCCAGCATGTCATTTAGCTTTATGGAGAGACACCTCTAGTGAACTGTGGACCTGGTCCTTTCCTTTGCACTGATAAATTCAACCACTGCAATCCTAGTCTGTTTACATACTGTAAGCTATGTTCTCTTTAATTACTGCAAACATCTCTTTCCACTCGATACGTCTAATCCTTCGTGTTCAGCAAACCGATGAGATTGACAACCTCACTGTAAGTTGGGGCAAAGTATTGTGGTTGTGTTGTGTGCAGGTTCCACATTGTTGCCGATGCTGGTAGTGCGCCTTGCCAATAGTCAGCTAGCAACACCTTCAGAAGTCACGACTTTCTCCTACTGGTCGATTAAACCTTGGTTTCTTACTGAAGGAAAACTTGCTGTTGTGCTCATCACACCTTCCTCTTGGGGTTCCCCAACAACTGCACGCCATCAGGTACGGTGACCGCGCTCGTCGAGGAGAAGTCCGGGCGCGACGCCGATAAGGAGGCGGAGTGGCGCCACGAGCAGGCGGCGCAGGACGCCTGCTTCATCGAGCTCGACATCGACTAGGCTACCGGCTCCGCCGCCGCGGCACGTAGCTCCTGGAGGGTGAGCGCTTAATTTTGTTCGCCGCGGCGGCGCCATTGACATAGAGAAGCGGAGCACTAGGGCTCCGCTGTATGATCTCCCTGTTTTGTATGAACAATCTCTGGCGCGAACGAAATATTTGAATTATGCAGTTTATTATCGCGTATCTGAACTGCGCATCTGAATTTCAACCTGCAAATGTTGTTTGGGGTGTCCTGGATCAGCACATATGAGGTTTGGGGTTCGGTGTTTCTGCTAGAGATGCTCTTAGCCCATATAAAAACGAACCGAGGAGAGCACCGTGTGTCCCTTGTTCTTCTCCTTCACTTTGTTTCACAATATTTCTTCAATGGGGCTCTGTATCTCCCGTAACGTCTTCTTTCACATCCTGCCGAGTTCATCGCGATGGTATGACGTTTCTAGTGACCCCTAGCTCATTTCCTTCAAGCAATGGCCTCTCCTAATCCCTGCCACCTCCAGGAGTTGACCGCGACGACCGACACCCGCAAAAGCGTAGTTGAGGTACGACGTCCTCGAACACTGCCGCCGCCATGTGAGCACGATTCCGGTTAAATTAAAGGTAACCGGCGCCTCTTTTGGTTCCATTCATCTTCACCTGTTCTTGCGCATCTTCCCAACTCATTTGTTGGATTTTTTAGCGCAGCCAATCGACGAGCCCATCCACAACCCGGACCTCGCCGACGCCGCATCACCTCAGGCCGCTTACTCTCGCAGGTCCGAGAAGGTATGCCAACGTCTTCTTCGTCTTCCCTGTGTCGACCTGCAGGTGGTCGTCCACTTCATCAAACCCGATGACCACCACGCCCGACCACCGTCACTGCTACGCCGACGACGACCAGGATGTGCCACTGTAAGCCACTGCTCAGTTTAGTTAGGATGTTAGCAGATCCATTGTAAGTTGTTAGATCTAAATCTTATGGTCTATATTTGTCCAATTAACGTCAGTGTAGTGATCGATCGGTGTGTTTTGTGCCAGCTTGTGTCACCTAAGAAAATTTGTAAATTCCATATCTTTAGATCTATAGCTCGGTTTTAGATGAATCTGCTTGCGGTTGAGTTTGTAATTTGATCTCCGGTTTAACATTCACGTTTATATACCGGTTGTATTAGATCATGGTTGAATTAGTACCAATGGGGAAAACCTTTTTTGAAGAAGGGGAGGATGATACGGGCATTAGCGACGAGATGACGGCCAGTTTCAGGACTCCACCAAGCTAGACGATATACTATTCAGGTTTAGTTGTATATATTGTTTAATATAGGAATTACGAAGCTATTATTAGTTTAATTCTAAATTATGTACATACAATTCAATTATGTACAACAATATTCAACCATGGTTGAGTTTGTTCACCAAGCTTCCAAGGCTGAGCGACAAGTGAATGAGGACATCAAATACAATAAGACTAAGTCCTACTTCGTCTCCAAGCTCACTACAAGCACTCCTACAGCAAGTGTCAAGCCATTTTCTTCCTCCACGCCATCCAAGCAACCGACATATTGAGCTTATTTCTTTGAGATAGGTGGTGGTGTTCTTTTTGACCTAAGCTGCTCCATGGCTTGGGCTCGAAGTTTGGTAATAGATATTTCTCTAACTTGTGTTTGCTGCCCCGGTTTGAGTGCATTGTTTGTGATACTAACCCGTAGCTTCGAGGGTGTGCGTTGTTTTGAGTAAAGCTTATAAGTAAATATCGGGGCGGAAAGCAATTGCAAAAGCGTAGAGCATAGTGTGCTAGTGAAAAAAAGGAAGTGCAAGTGCCACCGACACAAAAGAGTTTGATAAGCTTTTAAGCAAGCAAGAGAGATAGAGAAGAGAGACCTCGTGTAAATCTTGGTGTTTCATCTCTATGCAACCTAGCTATCGTCTCTCATTGAGTTAGTCTGACAACGAGTACCACCTTTCCTAATTGCTTCTTGTGTTTATTCCGCTCATTTCTTGGTCGCACTAATCCCGTTCATCTCGTGTGTGAGTTCCACATCTTTTTCGTGTTTATAGTGATCATCGCTTTGACATTTGATATTTGGATTTCACTCACTCTTAACAAAAAATTTGATTTCGAATTTCGTCTCTTGGCTTTGCACCACCCTTACCTATCCAACATATTTGATAGCTTTTGCGTGTGCCTTTATGTGTGTGACCCGCTACAAATTGGTTTTGCTCTCGGCTTGATTGGTTGCCCCAATACTATCATACGAAGGTAAGGTTGTGAGGTAGTGTTCTTCCACTAACATCCACAACCTAGCTTTTGTCTTGACAACATGGATAGGAACGGAGAAGAAGCAAGGGAGGATGGAGTCCTCCGCAATACCGAGGGGTTGGCAACCCAACACAACCTATGGGCACAACACCAAGAGTTCAAGGAGCAACTCACCTTGTTTGAGACGCACATCGATGAGAAATGTGAAGAAGTAGCTCAAAACTTCGTCGTGGTGAACCACGACATGGCCCTCCTTCGCGAAGCCACGGACAACTTGGATCGCCAAATGGCGGCCAACAATGCGAACATGGAGAGGTGCCTGGATAGCCTCGAGCGCGCCAAACAAGTGTAATATATGACGAAGCACGTAAATCATGATGGGGACAGCTTTGAATCGTGCCTTTAAACCTAAGGTAGGCTCTCATTAAACTTTCGTCGCGGCAATTTTGAAATTGGTCATAAATCTTCTTGCTTCAGCGGACTTCACTTTTGGATAGAATCGAAATATAAATTCCTTCATAAGATTCTCCCAATTATCAATCTTTTCTGCGGGGCAAGTTATATACCAAGATAATGTAGTGTTGGTTAGAGATTGACTAACCATTTTAAGTTTTAATTCATCATCAGTATAATTTCTCAATATAGTTGTCCAACACAACTCAGTAAAGGAATGTAAATGATTATAAGGATCCTCATCGGGATCATCTCCTACAAAGCTTTTCTCTTTCATAATAGCAATAAATCGTGGATGAATCGCATACTCCACGTTACTCCCATTTGGGAATTCTTTAACAAACCCTCGGTTTAATCTTCAGAGTTATTCAACTATATCAAGCTTATTCATAAGCCCAAGAGCAGCTATGGTGTTACCTGAAACTATTAAACAACTTTAGTAAAAACAATAATGAATTAGCAACTAAGAACAAAGACCAAAAGCGCTGAGCTCCCCGGCAACGGCGCTAGAAAATAGCTTGATAACTGCAAGAACATAGATCAATTGTAGCTAGTTTTGAAATAGGAGTATCGAACCACGAGGAGCTACTAGTTGGGGTCTTAATGCCCATGCTACTATCTACTAAAGATTACTTATAAATTGTTTTCTAATCTCAAAATGTTTAAAGGGGTGTTGTAAATGGTTGAATATAAAGTAAATAAAGCAATAAAAAGCGTTATAGAAAATGGGTTGAAACTTAATAAGATAAAGTGTTCTCAGGGATTATTGGATCCACCTCTAGCATTAGGATTCATGTTAATCAAGATGAAGTATACTTTTAATCATATTGTGTGTGGGAGAGCTCTGTAATAAGATGCGCCCAGAAAGCCATCGGTCATCGCATCTCTAAATAACCACAGCAGCTAGTCTTCTGCAAGCCACATATATATTGACTATTTCTATTAAGGGTTTTAACTCGTGGTTATCGATATAAGCTTGGTGAGTCTCACTTATCCCCCTCATACATGTGTTAAAGTGTCGATACGGTAATGTCACTTCTCGTCGTTCACTTTACCACACTTCAAAGGGTAGATTCCTCTTGAGACCATAAGGACAATATTACATGGTGCACAACACATAATATCAAGAGAGAGAATTAACACATATTAATACTTAAAACCATAAATCATCTTATATTCATCTCATATTCATGCTAGGGTTTCTCCATCTCCCCAAGAACTAATGGGACTACTCACACATGGAGGCAATCAAGAACATCATCATAATCTTATGGAGGGGATTAAAGGAATGGAATGAATTCGAATACAAATCCACAATAGCAATCAAGATTACAACTATGGTTGGAGGTGGATGATGGTGATGCAGCGGTTGATGGTGAAGGGGATGATGCCTTGTCCTCTGAGGATCCACGTAGCAGCCCGGATGTTGTCTTCTACAAAGTTTCTTCTCTAGATCTGATTTGGGGCGGTGTTTCTCTGTTTTGTGGAGATGTGTGTCTCGGATCGCTGCGTTGTATGCGCCTGGTGAAAGTATTTGACGAGACGGTGCTTGTGGCAGGCCATACGGGTGGACGGTACGGGCAGGCCTTGCCCGTACCGATGCCCGTTAAAGTTACTGGCTTGCATTGTCCTTTTTCCTAGGTGCATAATTAAGTGCTAAAATGATTTCTATCACGTTAAAATGCTAGAAAATGACAGTTTTCTCTGATATTTCATCATTGCCTTATGATTTCGAGATCCAGTGTAGACAAGCATAAAAGGGCGCGGTAGCACGATGAAATACAAAAATCCTACTACTACTCATCGATAACTTAACTAAATAACGATGTAAAACATGCTAAAAATACACTATCAGTGACCTATATGAATACTACGCCGTATTTAGTTACCGTACATTATGTATTGATAGTTCGGTGACCGTATCGATTTGGGTCTTCAAGTTTTGGTAGCGCTGATGCATTTTACTCAATAGTAAATCCTACTCACACGATGACACGCCTCACTCACTCGCTCTTTCACACTCATACGATGTCATATTTGCTGGTGAAGTTTCCAACACCTTAGAGATTGTACCGCTTTTGTGGCGCATAATATTGTACATAGATGAATATTATTCTCTGAGTGTAGCATTACCTAGCCACTTATCCTCCTGGAACCTTAGTTCCCAGCCATCCTTGATTTTGAACGAACTATGTAGGAAGAAGTATTTCTTAGTCACTGTTAGGCCAGCCAAGAAGTGCAAGTCCCCCATTTATTATTACCTTGAGACAATGCACATGAGGATATGTACTTCCTTTTCTTAAGAGTTTGCTACACCTCATCTTCGGTAAGAAGCTTGAACAACCATTTAGGTAGAAGGGCTCTATTCTTGACCTCAAGGTCATGAATCGAATGTCCTCCTTGGCAATAATTATACTCTATTTAGACAGTCAACATTTCTTTTTATCAATTCCACCTCGCCAAAAGAATCTTGATCAGAAATAACATAATTATTGCAAAACTACTTGTGATAGATGGAAGAAAGAAATCATATACTCCTACGATTCATATTACTTGGCACTAATATAGATGTATCTAGATACATTTTAGTTTTAGATACATCTATTTTAGCATCAAGAAATACAGATCAGAGGGAGTACAATATCATGTGAACTTTGTACCGAATTTCCGAGAACCAATTTTCAACCAAGGGATGGTAACTTTCTTTCCAACTATTTGAACTATTTTAGCTTTTCCTCGATTTTTTTTTTGGTAGAGTATGTTGTAACATCCCAAATTTTAAAACAAAGAGAAAATAAATTTCCCTTTTTTCCAAAAATGAGAACCAACAAAAACTTTTCTTGAATAAGGTGCTATGATACTTGTGCTTGATAATTGTGTTATTGCCATGATGCTTATGTGAACTACTTTGAAATGTTCCAAAACCCTAAACTTCACCCCTCTTGTCACCATCCAATATAAAACAAATAAAAAGAATTAAAAGTAAAAAAGAAAAGCATATGTAAGCCTATGGATATTATTGCAAATAATGAACTATGCTATGTTCTACTTTATTAGATGGTTTTCAAAACCTCCACAAACTTAACCTAGTGCTTATCAACTAAATCCTTTGTGAAACAAAAATAAAATAAAAATATGCATAGAGGCATATGTGGCACATAGCCATAATACCAAATCTTGACCTATGCCATTTTACTTGGCCGAAATTGTTTGAAACCCTTACTCAACTTAATCTAACATCCCATGAACTCAAAACAAAGATCTTTGGTCAAAGAAAAGTAAAAGAAAATAAAAACATGAAATGCACATATGTGCTTATGGCCATTTTTACAAATCTTTAAACTAGGCCAATTTGGCTTGTGCCATCGGTTAGAGAATGCTACTAAAAACTTATAAACACTTTTGGAATCAAATAAACTCAAATCAAATCAAATTTGAAATCAAATTGAGCTCACATGAGATAATAGTCAAATCTGCCAAGTTTAACATGACACCCACTTTGAGCCTCTGTATTAAGATATTTTCAAACTAAACAACTTCAACTCTTTGCACCTCATCCAAGACAACCTCAAGGTGAAGAACTTTTCTCAAAACCACCCCTGCAAATTCTTGATAGATTTCAAATTATGATCAAGCCAAGTGGCAACATTGAAACAAATTCTAGATTGTGCCAAATTTCAAATCTCACAAATCAACTCAACTTTGCACACCACCACCACCATTGTGTGCCAAATAATATATGAATCCACTCCACCAAAATTCACTGCAAATTTCAAATTATTATTCATGCG
This sequence comes from Lolium multiflorum, assembly GCA_030979885.1. Lineage (NCBI taxonomy): Eukaryota > Viridiplantae > Streptophyta > Magnoliopsida > Poales > Poaceae > Lolium > Lolium multiflorum. The sequence goes on from CM061748.1 coordinate 210,321,307, forward strand.
GCCATTTGGTCGAGCACCTGGTGTGCAAAGTTTCTGCCAACTCAATACCCTCTTTTAACCTGCAGATAATTGCATGAATCATCAAGTCTTGGTCATCATTTGTACTCCCCTGTACCCCCTGCATCTTGCCAAGCACTAGGACATGATTTGGTGCAGGAGATCATATCCATTTCAACCATGCCGTGGAATGGTGACACACTACCATGCCACTCTGCCCTCCACTCCCATCCAGCATGCACCACCGTGTCAACGCTCTTCCTCACCCTCCCCTCGTCATGATGGTACCTTCCCTGGTCAGAGAAACGCACGGCAGTGCCCAGACTCGACGCGCCCAGACGCGCCCACGACGCCCAGGCCATGCCAGAGCGTGCATGAGCACGTCACTGGACGCGCCAGTGCGCCACCTTGCCCAGTTGACTCCAACCACCCCTCGCTCTCTCCCTTATCCCACCTGCTCCCCTACACACCAGCTAGCTCCAGGACACACTCAATTGGACGGGGAGGCCGTGTCGCCGTCGTCATCATCACCGTCCCCCTCCACGGTACCGCACGGCCGCACGACGATGACGATCGCCACCGTCCACCATTTTCGATGCCGTCACGCCTGTCGTACTCACCGTGACGCCAGTAACCTCGCTGCGTCAGCGCCCACGCCCTTCCGCTGTTGTAGCACCATCGACGATGATGACCTAACCGCTCCGCCTCGGCCACCTCGAGCCTCTATAAATAGAGCCCTCCCCCGAGCAATCTCAGCACAACATTGCCCTCCCCTCTCCTCTCTGAGCATCCTCGACACCTCTGCGCTCCACATTACCCACTCCGCCGCCGCAATTTAACCGGAGACTGCCGCCGCAGAAGCTCGACGAAGAAGAAGATCCCGGCCACCTCAGTTCCTCCCACGACCGCCACTCGCTTCGCCGTCGTCGACAACCTTCTCCTGCATCGACGCCCAGCCTCGTCGCGCCGCCGGTGAGCCGCCAGAATCAAACCCTCGTCGTGCCAGTAGCTCTCCTCTCGCCGGAGACGACGACGCGCCTCGTCCGTCGATCACCCCTCTAATCCTACGGCCCATATCAAACCATACCGTTTCGGCTATTAAGTGTCGCTGACACGTAGGCCCCGTTGTCAGTCGGCCCGCGTGCAACGTGGGCATAGCTGGGCCGACCCGTTTAATTTTCCCACGTGGCCCGTTAAATTCAAATCTGGTTTAATTCATTTAATTCGAATTCCATACTGGTACCAAATTCAAATTTAAATTTAGGAAGATCCACTGAGCCAAATTTTATGAAATTTATATTGTTAGAAATCTTATGAAAAGCTCTAACCAACCACACTGGATTCAACCCTATATCTGTTGTAGAAATAATGTAGCAAAAATAACAAGGCAGAGCCTTTTTCAAATTCAAACAATTATTAAAATTCAACCATAAATGATTTTGAGTTGATTCCAACTCTCATAAATCAAATTTCATATTGTCTAATTGATTATGCAAAAGTATAACATGGTTGCTTCATATGATCATGGGTTAGAATCAAATAATGGCTATGTAGTCATTACTAGCCATTTAAATTATTTTTCAAATTTAAGAATTTAAATCTATGAGTTGTAGCACTTCCTTTAAATCACTTTCTCAAGTAATTCAATGTGAGGTGATGACACTTGTCTTCATGACCCCATAAGTTTTTATTTGAGAATATTAAATCATTGCCATAGTAGTATTTAAATTATTCAAAACTATGTATTAAATCATATGAGATGTATTCTTCTCATTTAAAGCTTTGTCTCAAGTAATTCAACATGAGGTAGTGACCATGGTCTATACAATCTCATATTGAGTTATTTGGTGATATTAAATCACTACTATGTTAGTATTAAATTGCATGAGGTGTAGCACCTCATTTAAATCATTTTCCCAAATGATGATTATGAAGTGTTGACCTTGGTCAACATGGGTTCATATATTATCATATGAGGAAATTAAATATTAACAAGATTCAATGAGAGGAAATTATTTCTCCAAAGAATTAAATATAAACCCTAATTAATATTTGTAATGAGAGGAAATTATTTTTCTTAAGAAGAAAACAAAGTCAACCAACATAATAATAATGTTGTGATGCTAGAGTAGCTTGTGTGAACCATTGGTGTGCTTAGTCTAGCTTTTAAGTTTTTGTTTGGTGATTGTGTATATCGTATTCATTTTAGATGCTAGTACCGATGAGTATCAGGAGGAGGAGGAGGTCTACTTCCAAGGAGAAGAAGACCACTTTGATCAATACACCAACCAAGGCAAGCTAATATTCTTGCAAAATGCAAAGCTCTACAAGAGCAAGGCATCACCACATTTTACTTTATGCTTAATGGTCCTATCCCAAGTTTTTATTTTACAAGCTTTATTGGTTTTGATTTATCAAAGTTACTTTTTGATTAATGATTCACTTGGTCTAGAGTAGCACAAGGGCATCAAAGTTAGCCTAGAAAAATCAAAGCTAGTTAGCACCCCTCATGACTAGTTGCTAGTGCTAAGGAAATAAAATTGACTACTCTAGATGGGAACAATGTGAAATGAAATGACTTTGAAAGATTTTGAAGGTGAACGTGACTTGAATGATTTGATGAACTTGATAAAAACTGATAGTTGGGTTCGGATGCGATACCATTCTAATTATTTAGTACCCCCACAATACCTGATTATGGGTAGGGCTTAAGTGGAAGTTTATGTATCTTAGTATGGGTTCCCTCTAAACAAGCATCATAGGGGTTATGCCGAGGCTGCCTCCGTTGAAAGTGAAATGACGTGAAATGATGTGAACTGAGGTGAATGTCCGGCCCAAGCCTTGTGCAGTTCCCAGGCTGACGGTTTGTCTTCACTGGGAGGCCAAGCTCATGGGGAGAGGTGCATATACTAGGGTATGTAAGTGAAAGGTTAGGGTTGATGATCCGCGTACTGAGTTATGATTATTCAGGGTTATCTCTGACGGATGTAATCAAATGTTGTGGCACAAGTGTGCAACCTCTGCAGAGTGTAAATCTATTCGAATAGCCGTGTCCACGGTTATGGACGGTTGGAAAGGCCATACTGTTCCGTCATCAGACCATTTTCAAAAAATGTGACATATGACTTGTGAATTAAATTTGAAAGGTGAATGGTGACTTTGACTTCAATCACAACAGAGTTGTGGGAATGACACTAATGTTCCCACTTGAGCTAGTTAGCAAATGAAGCCTCTTTTAATAAATGCTTATGAAATAAAATTGGCTTTATGCAAATAAACCTAGAGCTTAGTACCCCCTTGGTAAAATTGATAGCACTTACACTAGTATCAGTTGGCGAGTACTTTAAAAATACTCATGGCTTTGTCCCTGGCTATTCAAATGGCCAGACTATGAAGGAGAACATCAGTACGAGGAAGATAGACATCAGGACGTCTACGACAACTAGGACTGCTCCTGACGTCAAGCGTTGGCCTGTGGATTAGATAGTCCACTACTACTTCGCTTCCGCTATTTGTGATGTTCGTTGATCAATAGATCAACTATTGTTGTAATATTGGATCATGTGATCTACTTTTGTAAGACGATGATGGTTTGTCATGAATGATGACTTATGATATCAACTGTTATGTCTCGCAACAACAATCTTCCTGGGATTGCGATGTATGGCATAATAGGCATCTGGACTTAAAAATCCGGGTGTTGACATAATCATATGCACCCGAGAGCTAAATTGAATTTCCGCAAAGACTCGTGCTATACTATTTCCTCCATCTTCGTATAGAAGGTCACAAACTCAGAATTTATATACTAAGAAAACAAAGTAAACTACTCCGTAATAAATAATACTCCCTCCAATCTATATTAGTTCCCACTAATATAGATATATCTAGACATATTTTAGTTTTATGTACATCCATAATACTGGTAAGTAATATGAATCAAAAGCAGTATAGTTAATTACGTGAAAATGTTTGTATGTTATTAATTAAATCTGTTGTGGTGTCTCTTTGCCTATGAATGCATGCAACATTCGTATTAATAAGCATCATACTACCAGATAGAAAGTATTAATAAGCATCATACTACCAGATAGAAATCTACTTCTCTATCCCAGTTCTTTGCACGTATTTTTGGTTGTCAATTTAACAAACATAATATGAGTTGTACAACAAAAAAAATTACTATATCTATCCAAACTTTCTAATGATATACATTTTGTTAAACTTGTGATCTAGGATAGGGGCGTGCTCTATGAACCGCGAAGGAGGAGTAATCATTTTTTTGGTTAGTGTTGGCGGCCTTGTATAAAATTTAGATTTTGTAGTGATCTTATATTCAAAAACAGAGAGAGTACGATTTATATGGACGTCCGTACTGTACTCGCAAGACAACGGAACCTGAATTCTTTTCTACTGCGGGGAATGGTAGATGAACTTTTCTATCTACTAAAGATTACTTATAAATTGTTTTCTAATCTTAAAATGTTCAAAGGGTGGTGTTGTAAATGATTGAATATAAAGTAAATAAAGCAATAAAAGCGTTATAGAAAATGTGTTGAAACTTAATAAGACAAAGTGTTCTCAGGGATTATTGGATCCACCTCTAGCATTAGGATTCATGTTAATCAAGATGAAGTATACTTTTAATCATATTGTGTGTGGGAGAGCTCCATAATAAGATGCGCCTCAAAGCCATCGGTCATCGCATCTCTAAATAACCACATCAGCTAGTCTTCTGCAAGCCACATATTGACTATTTCTATTAAGGGTTTTAACTCGTGGTTATCGATATAAGCTTGGTGATTCCCACTTATCCCCCCATCCATGTGTTAAAGTGCCGATACGGTAATGTCACTTCTCGTCGTTCACTTTACCACACTTCAAAGGGTAGATTCCTCTTGAGACCATAAGGAAAATATTACATGGTGCACAACACATAATATCAAGAGAGAGAATTAACACATATTAATACTTAAAACCATAAATTATCTTAGATTCATCTCATATTCATGCTAGGGTTTTTCCATCTCCCCAAGAACTAATGGGACTACTCACACATGGAGGCAATCAAGAACATCATCATAATCTTATGGAGGGGATTAAAGGAATGTAATGAATTCAAATACAAATCCACAATAGCAATCAACATTACAACTATGGTTGGAGGTGGATGATGGTGATGCAGCGGTTGATGGTGAAGAAGATGATGCCTTGTCCTCCGAGGATCCACGTAGCAACCCGGATGTTGTCTTCTACAAAGTTTCTTCTCTAGATCTGATTTGAGGCGGTGTTCTCTGTTTTGCGGAGATGCGTGTCTCGGATCTCTGCGCCGTATGCACCTGGTGAAAGTATTTGATGAGACGGTGCTTGTGGCAGGCCGTACGGGTGGACGGTACGGGCAGGCTTTGTCCATACCGATGTCCGTTAAAGTTAGTGGAAGTTGTCCTTGCATTGTCCTTTTGCCTAGGTGCATAATTAAGTGCTAAAATGATTTCTATCACGTCAAAATGCTAGAAAATGACAGTTTTAACTGATATTTCATCATTGCCTTATGATTTCGAGATCCAGTGTAGACAAGCATAAAAGGGTGCGGTAGCACGATGAAATCAAAAAATCCTACTACTACTCATCGATAACTTAACTAAATAACGATGTAAAACATGCTAAAAATGCACTATCAGTGACCTATATGAATACTACGCCGTATTTAGTCACCGTACATTATCTATTGATAGTTCGGTGACCGTATCGATTTGGGTCTTCAAGTTTTGGTACCTCTGATGCATTTTGCTCAATAGAAAATCCTACTCACACGATGACACGCCTCACTCACTTGCTCTTTCACACTCATACGATGTCATATTTGCTGGTGAAGTTTCCAACACCTTGGCGATTGTACCGCTTTTGTGGCGCACAATATTGTACATAGATGGATATTATTCTCGGAGTGTAGCTGTCAACACCCGGATTTTTAAGTCCAGATGCCTATTATGCCATTCATCGCAATCCCAGGAATATTGTTTTTGCGAGACATAATAGATTGATATCACAACACATCATTCATTACAACACGTAATTGTCTTACATAGAGGGATCACATGATCCAGTCTTAATACATCATAGTTGATCTAATGATCAATTACAAAACACATAGCGGAAGCGAAGTAATAGCGGTCGTGGTCCATCTGTTCCACAGGCAACTGTTGACGTCAGGAGTGATCCTAGTTGTCGTAGACGTCCTGCTGTCCATCTTCCTCGTACTGCTGTTCTCCTTCATAGTCTGGCCATTTGAATAGCCGGGGACAAAGCCATGAGTACTTTAAAGTACTCGCAAACTAATACTAGTGTAAGCACTATCACTATAGTAAGGGGGTGCTAAGCTCTAAGTTTATTTGCATAAAGCCAATTTTATTTCATAAGCATTTAGTAAAAACTCTTCATTTGCTAAACTAACTCAAGTGGGAACATTAGTGTCATTCCCACAACTCTGCTGTGATTCAAGTCAAATTCACCATTCACCTTTCAAGTTCCAGTCACAGGTCATAAGTCATATTTTTGAAAATGGTCTGATGACGGAACAGTATGGCCTTTCCAACCGTCAATAACCGTGGACGCGGCTATTCGAATAGTTCTACACTCTGCAGAGGTCGTACACTTGTGCCACAACATTTGCAATAATCCGTCAGGGTTAACTGTCACACTCCGTGTGCGGACTACCAACCATAACCTTCCACTTACATATCCTAGTATAGGCACCTCTCCCCATGAGCTTGGCCTCCCGGTGAAGACAGACAGTCACTGGGAACTGCACAGGGCTTGGGCCGGACATTCACCTCATTTCACGTCATTTCACATCATTTCATATTTCTTTGGAGGCAGCCCTTGGCATAACCCCGATGACTCTTGTTTAGAGGGAACCCATACTAAGATACATAAACTTCTAGTTAAGCCCTACCCATATCAGGTATTGTGGGGGTACTTGTAAAATTGGAATGGTATCGCATCCGAACCCAACCATCAGTTTTTGTAAAGTTCACCATGTCATTCACAAGTCATATTCACCTTCAAAATCTTTCAATAGAATGACTTCTCATTCCAAGGTTTTCAAAGTCATGTCATTTCACATGTTCCCATCTAAAGTAGTCAATTTTATTTATTTAGCACTAGCAACTAGTCATGAGGGGTGCTAACTAGCTTTGATTGTTCTAGGCTAACTTTGGTACTCTTGTAGTATTCTATCTCTAGACCAAAGTTAACTATAAAAGCAAGTTATAATAATCAAAGTAAAAGCTTGTAAGAATAAAACTTGGGATGGGATCATGAAGCATAAAGTAAATTGGTGAGTGTGCCTTGCTCTAGTAGAGCTTTGCACTTTGCAAGAATATTAGCTTGCCTTGATTGGTGTATTGATCAAAGTTCTCTTCTTCTTCCTCTTGGTAGAAAACCTCCTCCTCTTGATAGTCTCCGGTACTAGCGTCTATAAACGAATACGAGGACACAATCACCAAACAATACTTAAGTGCTAGACTAATCACACAAATGGCTCACACAAGCTATTCTAGCATCACCTGTTGGAGATATGCCCAAGAGGCAATAATAAATGGTTATTATATATCTTTGTGTTTATGATAATGTTTACATACCATGCTATAATTGTATTAACCGAAACATTGGTACATGTGTGATATGTAGACAAACAAGAAGTCCCTAGTATGCCTCTTAAACTAGCTTGTTGATTAATGGATGATTAGTTTCATAATCATGAACATTGGATGTTATTAATAACAAGGTTATGTCATTGTATGAATGATGTAATGGACACACCCAATTAAGCGTAGCATAAGATCACGTCATTAAGTTATTTGCTATAAGCTTTCGATACATAGTTACCTAGTCCTTATGACCATGAGATCATATAAATCACTTATACCGGAAAGGTACTTTGATTACATCAAACGCCACTGCGTAAATGGGTGGTTATAAAGGTGGGATTAAGTATCCGTAAAGTATGAGTTGAGGCATATGGATCAATAGTGGGATTTGTCCATCCCGATGACGGATAGATATACTCTGGGCCCTCTCGGTGGAATGTCGTCTAATGTCTTGCAAGCATATGAATAAGTTCATAAGAGACCACATACCACGGTACGAGTAAAGAGTACTTGTCAGGAGACGAGGTTGAACAAGGTATAGTGTGATACCGATGATCAAACCTCGGACAAGTAAAATATCGCGTGACAAAGGGAATTGGTATCGTATGTGAATGGTTCATTCGATCACTAAAGTCATCGTTGAATATATGGGAGCCATTATGGATCTCCAGATCCCGCTATTGGTTATTGGTCGGAGTGAGTACTCAACCATGTCCGCATAGTTCGCGAACCGTAGGGTGACACACTTAAAGTTGGATGTTGAAATGGTAGAACTTGAATTTGGAATGGAGTTCGAATATTTGTTCGGAGTCCCGGATGTGATCCCGGACATCACGAGGAGTTCCGGAATGGTCCGGAGAATAAGATTCATATATAGGATATCATTTTATGTGAATAAAATGATGCGGAAGGTTCTATGGAAGGTTCTAGAAGGTTCTAGAAAAGTCCGGAAGAAACCACCAAGGAAGGTGGAGTCCACATGGGACTCCACCTCCATGGCCGGCCAACCCTAGTGGGGGAGGAGTCCCAAGTGGACTCCCCCTTAGGGGGCCGGCCCCCCCTATGGAAGGTGGAATTCCCACCTCTAGTGGGAGGGAAGGTTTCCCACCATATGGAAGGTTTTGGGTTCGGGTCTTATTCGAAGATTTGTAGTCCAACACTTGGGGCTTCCACCTATATATAGAGGGCCAAGGGGAGGGGGCCGACCACAACAAGCCACAAGCTGGCCGCACCCTTTGAGGCCGGCCACCCCCTCTCCCCAAACCCTAGCGCCCCGCTCCTCCACCATATCCCGCACGCTTAGCGAAGCTCCGCCGGATTTCTCCACCGCCACCGACACCACGCCGTCGTGCTGTCGGATTCAAGAGGAGCTACTACTTCCGCTGCCCGCTGGAACGGGGAGGTGGACGTCGTCTTCATCAACAACCGAACGTGTGACCGAGTACGGAGGTGCTGCCCGTTCGTGGAACCGATCGTGATCAAGATCTTCTACGCGCTTTTGCAAGCGGCAAGTGATCGTCTACCGCAGCAATAAGAGCCTACTCTTATAGGCTTTGGAATCTCTTCAAGGGTTAGTCTTGATCATCCCCTCGTTGCTACCGTCTTCTAGATTGCATCTTGGCTTGGATTGCGTGTTCGCGGTAGGAAAATTTTTGTTTTCTATGCTACGTTATCCTACAGTGGTATCAGAGCCGTGTCTATGCATAGATGGTTGCACGAGTAGAACACAATGGTTTGTGGGCGTTGATGCTCTTGTTATCTTTAGTTGAGTACTTTGCATCTTTGTGGCATAGTGGGATGAAGCGGCTCGGGCTAACTTTACATGACCGCGTTCATGAGATTTGCTCCACGCTTGACATGCAACTTGTATTGCATAAGTGGCTTTGCGGGTGTCTGTCTCTCCTACTATAGTGAAGATTCAATTTACTCTTCTATTGACAACACTAGTATCACCGTTGTGGTTGATGTTCGTAGGTAGATTGGATCTTGCTCGAAAACCCTAAACCACGTAAAATATGCAAACCAAATTAGAGAACGTCTAACTTGTTTTTGCAGGGTTTGGTGATGTGATATGGCCATAATGTGATGATGACTATGTATGAGATGATCATTATTGTATTGTGGCAACCGGCAGGAGCCTTATGGTTGTCTTTATATTTCATGTTGAGTAGTATTTCAAAGTAGTTGTAATAGTTGCTACATGAGGTGAACAATCATGAAGCCGGCGCCATGAACCTTGACACTACGCCGACGATGATGGAGATCATGCCCGAAGATGATGGAGATCATGTCCGTGCTTTGGAGATGAAGATCAAAGGCGCAAAGACAAAAGGGCCATATCATATCACATATGAATTGCATGTGATGTTAATCCTTTATGCATCTTATTTTGCTTAGATCGCGACGGTAGCATTATAAGATGATCCCTCACATTAATATCAAGATAATAAAGTGTTCTTCCCTCGTATGCACCGTTGCATTGTTCGACGTTTTGAAGCATCTCGTGATGATCGGGTGTGATAAACTCGACATACAACGGGTGTAAGCCATGTTGCACACGCGGAATACTTGGGTTTGCTTGACGAGCCTAGCATGTAGACATGGCCTCGGGACAACGGAAACCGAAAGGTTGAACACGAGTCATATGGATGATATGATCAACATGTTGATGTTCACCATTGAAGCTATATCATCTCACGTGATGATCGGTTTTGATATAGTGGATTTGGATCGTGTACCACTTAACAACTATGAGGGATGTTGTATTAAGTGGGAGTTCATTAGTAATTAGATTAAAACATGAACTAATTATCATAAACATAGTCTGAGTAGTATTTTGAATTAATTTTGTAGTATTGGCATCCGTTTACTACTATGCGCTAGTCTTGTTATTGAGATAGAAATACTGTTAAAATCTGATAAGAAACTTTACGGATTAGTACCGTATTGTTAAAGAATCAAGAATTGATTAAGTCCTATTGCAAACTTTTAGTGAAACTCACTTTGTTGATTCAGAGAGCTATGGTTTCAATTAGTACCTAAAGTTATCTTGTCTCCGTGAAACTTGAAGTTCAAATCTGTTTGAAAAGTAAGGAGCTGAAAATTTAGTTTTCAGAAATAATCAAGGTATGAGATATATGTGATATCTAAGACCTTATTGCAAGATGATAGAATATAATTTGGTGAGACTACATAAACTCATAAGTTTTATGGGAATGTATGAAGGTTGAAGATGCCAGGCGTCACAATCCTCCAACTATTGGAGCACTAACGATATTTGCATATCCATGAAGTTATCATCCTTAGTATGCACCGTTGCTAAGACTCGTCGTATCGAAGCATCACGTGATGATCGGGTGTTATAGATTCTACGTGTGCTTACAATGGATGCAAGCCAGATTTGCACATGCGAATACTAAGGTTAAACTTTATGAGCCTAGCATGTACAGACATGGTCTCAAAAAGTCGTCATGATATGATGGATAAAATTATGAGTGAAATTGTTCATCATATTAAAAGGTTACTAATAGTGAAATCCGGAACACTTGTCATATGATGATCAACTTCAAAGAACCTCAAGGTTATTGGTATTTGATCAACAAACCTAGAAGTTATTGATATTGAAGTGTTTTTCTGAATAATGAGGAAAGCTAAAAGAGAAACTACAAAAGATTATTGGCAGAAAGAAAGAAAGAAAAGACTAGAAAGTCTAGCTCAGGTGTATATAAATGATATACATGTTATGGATGTATTCCTAGTTTAGTCACACAATGAAATTCTTGGGTATTAGTGCTATATTGGTTGGTATGAAGTGTCATACAAAACAACACAATACAAGAATACAATGGCCTAAGTGACTGACAAGGAATATGATAGGTATGCACGTCTGGAACAAAAATAAAGTGTTATTATGTTCATCGTTGGCATTCTATCTAGCCCTTAGAATTTATAATAAAGAACTTAATAATTGTTATTTTGCTCTGGTCAAATGAAAACAATGAGTTGTTCAAATTATGACATTACTCCATGTACGATGGATAAGTTATTATAAATCTTAATGGTGAAACACACATACATAACACTGACGCTAAAATGCCATAAGGCAAATGATTTGAATTCCACTCATTTGTGGAACCGCCATTTAGGTCATGTTAGAAAGGAACGCATGAAGGAACTCCATGTAAATGGATTTTTGGAGTCACTTGATTTTTGAATCATTTGACGCTTGCAAATCTTTTCTAAAGAGAATGATTAAAATACCGTTCATAGGCCAAAAGTTGAACGGGCAACTAACTTAGTGGAAAAATACATGATGATGTATGTGGTTCACTGGGCATAGTTGTGTGCGGGAGATTCTTCTACTTCATGAAAACTTCCAACAATGAATTGAGTATATATGTGGATATATTCAATAAGGAAGAAGTTTGAAACATTTGAATGGATTCAAATAAATTTCAACATGAAGTGGAAATCATCGTAATAGAAAAGTCAAATATCTATGATTGGATTATAGTGGAAATATTTGAATTACGAGTTTTAGCGAACATCTAAGAGAGTTATGAAGTTATTCTACAACTCACGTTTCTTGGAGTATCATAGTGATGATGGAGTATCCGAGAGATGTATCCAAACCTTGTTGGATCAATGATGAGATAAAATATTGATGCCATTATATTTTTGTGGATTATGCTTTAGAGACTACCGCTTTTACACTGAATAGAGAATCATCATGATCCGTTGAAATGACACCATACGAGTTATGGCATGGGTATGAACCCTAATAGTCTTTTCTTAAATTTTGGTATGCATAGCATAAGTAAATAAATTTACAACCAAAATCGGATGAATGTCTTTGTTGGTTATCCCAGAGATTTGATTGGGAATTCTTTCCACAAGACAAAGACAAAAGTGTTTGTCAATGTTTCTTATTTCCAAGAAATTGTTTCTAGTGAAGTATTTGAGTGGGAGGACAATATAATTTGATAAGGTTTATGAACCTGAGCATAATGATCAGAGTAGCGCAGCATCGGAATTTGTTTCGGAAGCGGCCACGACGATCATGGCTCCCATGACTACAAAGTGTTTTAGCCATGGAGATCGAAATACATATTGAACCTTGTAGGTATGGTTTACTTTGTGATCAAATAAATGATTTGTGAACAAAGGATTGATTTAGAATAATGATAAACCAACTACAAACAAAGAAGTTATGATGGACCCTGACTCCGTTAAAATGGCTATATGCCATGAGATCCAAGATAGATAAATACTTTTTGAAAGTAAATGGATCTATAAAATTGATGGACTTGGATGGAATATCCTTAAAGAAGCTCGACTTGTCGAAAAATTGTTTACGACAAAGTTCAAAGAGTTGACTACGATAAGATTAGATCTACCGTAGCAATGCTTATAGTCTATGTGGATTATTCTAGTAATCACTACATATTTCTTTTATGAAGATATGCTAGTAGGATGGCAAAATACACTACTTAACAGAAGTGTGTATTAAAGGTGTATACAAGATACAACCAAGAGTTTTGCTGGTCCGTGGAATACTAGATAGGTATACGAACTTCAATTGGATGAAGTAAGTATCACGGAGTTAGAATCTTCACCAGATGAAATAGTCAAAGATTTTTTGATTTCATCAGAGACGATGAAGAGGCTTGCATTTGCAAGAAATTAAGTGGGAGCGCTAAGACACATTTATAATACTTTATGTAAGTGACATATAGTTGGTTATAAATGATGTAATTATATACTTGATTAAAAGGTTTCATTGAGAATTAACTTCAATGAAAGGATATGGACTGAAACAAATTTAGTGTCAAGATCTATGAAGATAGATTGAAACACATAAATAAGTTTAAGTCAAAGTACATATGATGGATATTGAAGTAGTTCAATATAGAAATATTAAGAAAATGTTCTTGTCATGTGAAGGTTTAACAAGACTTGAGTGTATCTGACACTCAATGAGTAAAAACACATGAGTGATTATAGATCACGAATAACATGTACACAATCAGATATCATGTGCTATAAAGTGTTATGAGCATATACCAGAATGATTCATATGATGATCATTGAACGACAGTAAGAATATCCTTGAGTACTTTAGAAGAACTAAGGATATATATATATATTTTTGTATGAAGAAATGACAAACAAATCACTGTAAGATGTTACACCGATATTGGTTTTGTCACATATAAAATATAATTTCAAATCTCAAATTAGACTAAGTGTTGTTTAAAAGGTAGCACAATGAGCTAGAAGTTGTCTATGCTAGATTTAGAAGAGTTCTAAATATTGTGATGGATTCTACAAAAGAAGGCAGAATATGTCATTGTTTTGACAATGACAAAGGATGTTAAGTCAGGAGGTTCTTTGAGAACTTGGTGTAGTTCCGACAAAGTCAGAACTTTGAAGCTATATTGTGTGTGACAATATTAGTGACATATTTCAGACCGCGGAATTAAGGTTCCACCAGAGGACTAAGCATATATGCCGACTCATTTGGAAAATGAGTGATGCGCTGAGACGCATATGAATTGCAAAATACATACGTTTCTGAGCATGTCAGAACCGTTGACTAAAACCTCTCCCGTGAGCAAAACATGATAAAGCACCAGAAGGCCAAGGTGTTATATCTTTACATATGTAAACTAGATTATTGACTCTAGTGCAAGTGGGAGACTGTTGGAGATATGCCCAAGAGGCAATAATAAATGGTTATTATATATCTTTGTGTTTATGATAATGTTTACATACCATGCTATAATTGTATTAACCGAAACATTGGTACATGTGTGATATGTAGACAAACAAGAAGTCCCTAGTATGCCTCTTAAACTAGCTTGTTGATTAATGGATGATTAGTTTCATAATCATGAACATTGGATGTTATTAATAACAAGGTTATGTCATTGTATGAATGATGTAATGGACACACCCAATTAAGCGTAGCATAAGATCACGTCATTAAGTTATTTGCTATAAGCTTTCGATACATAGTTACCTAGTCCTTATGACCATGAGATCATATAAATCACTTATACCGGAAAGGTACTTTGATTACATCAAACGCCACTGCGTAAATGGGTGGTTATAAAGGTGGGATTAAGTATCCGTAAAGTATGAGTTGAGGCATATGGATCAATAGTGGGATTTGTCCATCCCGATGACGGATAGATATACTGGGCCCTCTCGGTGGAATGTCGTCTAATGTCTTGCAAGCATATGAATAAGTTCATAAGAGACCACATACCACGGTACGAGTAAAGAGTACTTGTCAGGAGACGAGGTTGAACAAGGTATAGTGTGATACCGATGATCAAACCTCGGACAAGTAAAATATCGCGTGACAAAGGGAATTGGTATCGTATGTGAATGGTTCATTCGATCACTAAAGTCATCGTTGAATATATGGGAGCCATTATGGATCTCCAGATCCCGCTATTGGTTATTGGTCGGAGTGAGTACTCAACCATGTCCGCATAGTTCGCGAACCGTAGGGTGACACACTTAAAGTTGGATGTTGAAATGGTAGAACTTGAATTTGGAATGGAGTTCGAATATTTGTTCGGAGTCCCGGATGTGATCCCGGACATCACGAGGAGTTCCGGAATGGTCCGGAGAATAAGATTCATATATAGGATATCATTTTATGTGAATAAAATGATGCGGAAGGTTCTATGGAAGGTTCTAGAAGGTTCTAGAAAAGTCCGGAAGAAACCACCAAGGAAGGTGGAGTCCACATGGGACTCCACCTCCATGGCCGGCCAACCCTAGTGGGGGAGGAGTCCCAAGTGGACTCCCCAGGGGCCGGCCAACCCCTATGGAAGGTGGAATTCCCACCTCTAGTGGGAGGGAAGGTTTCCCACCATATGGAAGGTTTTGGGTTCGGGTCTTATTCGAAGATTTGTAGTCCAACACTTGGGGCTTCCACCTATATATAGAGGGCCAAGGGGAGGGGCCGACCACAACAAGCCACAAGCTGGCCGCACCCTTTGAGGCCGGCCACCCCCTCTCCCCAAACCCTAGCGCCCCTCCTCCACCATATCCCGCACGCTTAGCGAAGCTCCGCCGGATTTCTCCACCGCCACCGACACCACGCCGTCGTGCTGTCGGATTCAAGAGGAGCTACTACTTCCGCTGCCCGCTGGAACGGGGAGGTGGACGTCGTCTTCATCAACAACCGAACGTGTGACCGAGTACGGAGGTGCTGCCCGTTCGTGGCGCCGGAACCGATCGTGATCAAGATCTTCTACGCGCTTTTGCAAGCGGCAAGTGATCGTCTACCGCAGCAATAAGAGCCTACTCTTATAGGCTTTGGAATCTCTTCAAGGGTTAGTCTTGATCATCCCCTCGTTGCTACCGTCTTCTAGATTGCATCTTGGCTTGGATTGCGTGTTCGCGGTAGGAAAATTTTTGTTTTCTATGCTACGTTATCCTACATCACCATATTATTATCATGTTGGTTGACTTTGTTTTCTTAAAGAAAAATAATTTCCTCTCATTACAAATATTGATTAGGGTTTCTATTTAATTCTTTGGAGAAATAATTTCCTCTCATTGAATCTTGTTAAGATTTAATTTCCTCCAATAATAATGTATGGCCTAGGTTGACCAAGGTCAACCTCTTCATACTCATCATTTGGGAAAATGATTTAAATGAGGTGATGCACCTCATGCAATTTAATACCAACATAGTAATGATTTAATATCATCAACTAATTTAATATGAGTTTAAAGTTGACCATAGTCTCTACCCCATATTAACTTTAGTTGAGACAAGATTTAAATGAGGTCAAACATCTCATATGATTTAATAGGTAGTTTTGAACAATTTGAATACTACTATGAAAATGATTTAATATTTTCAAATAGGAACATATGGGTCATTAATACATGTGTCATCAACTCATATTGAATCACTTGGAGTAATGATTTAAGTGAGAAGCTACCCTCATCTAATTTAAATACTATTTTTGGAATAGTTTAAATATGAGCTAGAAATGGCCGTATAGCAAATATTTGAATCTAGCCCATGATCATATACAGTACCACTATCATATTTTTACAGAAACAATTAGAGTATTTGAATTGTGATTTATGAGAATTTGAATCATCTCAGAATAGTTTATGGTTGATTTTAAATAATTATTTGAAGTTTGAAAAGGCCCTGCCTTGTTTATTTTCTCACTTTAATTCTACAATAGATCTAGGGTTCAAACCAGTGGCATTGTGTAGAGAAAATCCTAAGCTTTCCAACCATATGAAATTCACTAAAAATGGCCAAGTGAATTTGAAGTTATTCAATTTCTAATTAGACACCAGTATTGAATGTGACTGAAAAGGTTTAAATCTAAATTTAAAAACGTGGGCTTGGCGGGAAAGGGTTTGGGCCGCAGAGGGGGAAAAGGAGTTGGGCCAGCCCAGCTAGCGTGCCACGCACGCAGCGGGCCGCCTGACGGTGGCCCCCGCTTGTCAGCGGGCGCCCACAGGCGAACTGGTACGCGAATTGGGAGCCGTTAGATTAGAGGGGATCGGACGGCTGCGGTTCGTCCTCGTCGGCGACGAGCTCCGACGAGCTCTAACCCTAGCCGGCGGCCAGGAGGGTCCAGAGGAGGTCCTTACCGGCGTCCAGAGAGGTCAGCGAGGCGGGCAAACGACCGAGGTGACGTCGGCGAGTCGAGGGAGGGTCGCGGCGGCTCCTGAGGTGGACGAATTTGAGGGCTCGATCTTCCGCGTCTCCGGCGGCCTCCGGTGGTAAAATTGGGGCGGCGTGTTGGCTAAATTGAAGGGGGAGAGGTGCAAGGAGAGCAAGAAGAGGTAGGGGAAGGTGGTGCTGTGCTCAGAGAGTGAGAGGGGAGCTCCATTTTATAGCTGGCCGAGGAGGCCGAGGGGGCGGGACCGGTCGACCATGGACGCGACGCTATGGTGGGCTAACGTCACGAGCGAGGATGCTGCCGTGTTGGCGACGTCGAGGCGAGTGTGTGGGACTTGATGGCGCGGAAAACGGGGGTCTGTGGCGATCGTCATCCTCTCGCGACCGTGCAGTACTGTGGCGGAGTTCACCGTCGTGGGCGTCAGCTACAGGGCGTGCAAGGGTCGGTGAGCGTGTCCACAGGGTTGCGGACGTCGAGGTGAGCGTTCAGGTGCAAGGAGAGGTCAAGGCGAGCGCTGAGTCGACGGGGCACGGCGATGTCCTGTCGCGCTCTGGGGCGTCACCATGCGCGTCCTGGCGCGCGTGGGCGTCTCCGGGCGTGTCTGGGCGCGCAGGTCCTGGGTAGTGCTGACCCTGTTTCAGTCAAGGGAGTGCACGGTCGTGATCAGCAGGGTCAGGTCATGCTCAGTGACATGGTTGATTGGCTTGGATGGGAGAGGAGAGGAGGTGAGCATGGTGTGTGTCATGGTGGCCGGCATGGTCAGGTTTTGGTCAAGGTGAGCAAGGTGCAGGGCTGGCAGTGGCTTGGATTGATGTTGAGGGGTGAGAGGATGATCCAGGGCAGCAGAGAGGGCCAGAGTTGGACCAAGTCCAAGGTGAAAACTCAGTATGGGCTGCATTTTTCTGCTGCCAGCAAGGTGTTTGATGTAATGCCCGCAAGAAAATAAATTTCGAATTTTGAGAATATTTTTGGTGGAGTGTAATCATATATTAAATGGAGTATATTGGTGGTGATGGTGATCAAAATGGAATTGGAATGCAAAATTTCAAATTTGGTATGATCTTCTCATAATTTCAAAGTCTCCACTTGTCACATCTCTACTGGTCAACCTGGTCAAAGTTAGGGATGGTGGTCAACATGAAAGTTGTTCACTTTGACAAGGGCTTGGATGACATGGCAATGGCTGACCAAGTTTGGTTTGAAGAAAAGTCAAAACCAGGGGGTAAAGTAGTGAACATTTTATAAAATCCAAAATTGACCATTATCACATGTATGTTGGTTTTGAGATTTTCTTGGATTTGATTCTGGTTTCTTTGATGCATTTGTGTTTGTTTATCATATATAAGTATTCTCCAAGCAATAGATCAAGCAATGGTGGCCTTTGGTGAAGATTTGCAAAATTGGCCTTATGTGTATGTGAGTGAAATTGGGATTTTCTCTCTATTTGATTTCTCTCAATTTGATTTGACTTTTCTTGACTCTAAAGTGACTCTTATTAGTTTAGAAACATTTTCAAACCATTGCAACCATTTCAAATGGTTTTGTTCAAAGATTTGCAAAAATGGCCATAACACATAAAAGATGATGTGTCAAATTTTATTATTTTTGAAAAGGGTTCCCCTTGATCTACTTGGGCATGGGTTAGGGTCAATTTAGCATTAGATTAGGTTTAGAGATGGTTTCACACCAATTGATCAAGGTTTAAAGACATAGGGCAAGAATTGGGTGTTATGGCTATGTGTCACATATGCCTCTATGCATATGTGGCCTTTGATTTTTAATTTGACTTTGCTTGTCCCAAATGGTGTTGTTGAGTGTTGAAATGATATATGGAAGTGATCCAACCATTCACAACAATTCCTAGGGTCAATCTTCTCAAATTCATAAATTTGCTAATTTACTCTCATATGCCTCTATGGCATTTTTAGTCCCTTTTTATGTTCTTTGGAAACAACTTGAATTAGGTTTGATAAGTACTAGATAGGGTGTATAATGGTTTTCCAAACCACTAAACAAAGTAGAGGAGCTTGGGGTAAAGATTTATAAAAATAGCCATAGGCACATATGCCTTTTTCTTATTTAATTTCCTTTTATTTTATTTTAACTAGGATGGTGAAAAGAGGGGTGAGGTTTAGGGTTTAGTGGAGTATCTCAATGGTTCACCTCTATTTTGAAAAGTAAGAATGGTATTAGTCAATATTTGCATGCTAGGGCTATATGCCCACCTATTTCATTCCTTCTTATTTGATGATATTTTGTGGTGAGAAGATTAGTGTTTAGGGTTTTGGAATTAGGTTCAATGCAATAAATAAACAATCAGTGCAATATCACAACATATAAGCATGCTTACTAGGTACCAAACTGAATTTAATAAAAGTTTTTGTTGGTTCTCATTTTTGGAAAAAGGAAATTCATTTTCTCTTTGTTTTAAATTTTTGGGATGTTACAAACCCTTCCCCCTTAAACAAATCTCGTCCCGAGATTTTAAGAAAAGTTAGGTTCCTAAGAGAGATTGAGAATTTTGATTAACAGGAAGACATACTTGGCATGGCCTGAGGTGCTTCATGTGCTTCTGCTGCATTCATGTGGTAGAGGCGGCCGTTATTGTTGTTCTGGTTCCTTCTACCTGCGAAGCGGCGCTGTTGCTGGGCAGGTGCTGCGGTATTGGCGGCAATCCAGGCAAGCTTCTTGGGGCACTCATTGGAGTAGTGACCCACAACTCCACATTCATATCAGTTTACAGTTGACTTATCTTTGGGGGTGATGGGAACAGTGTTGCTTCCAGTCCTCAGGGCAGTATTGGGGTTGTTGTTGTTACTATTGGGGTGGTTGTTGGTGTTGCTGTTGTTGTTGTTGTTGTTGTTGTTGCTGTGGTTGTTGTGGTTGCCTCCGGGCTTCGGGGATCCTCCGTTGTGGTTGGTGTGGTTGGGGCGATAATTCTGAGCAGGGGGCTTGTTGTATCTTGATGCAAATCCTCCAGAGGAGTCGTTGCGGTGCTTCTGTGTATGGTGGGGTCCATTCTGGTTCATCATTCTTCTCTTGCGGTTCTCGTTGGCTTGATTCAGCTTCCCTTCCATCTGTATGGCTGAGTCTACCAGGGCTTCTAAGTCAGCGAACGGAATGTTCACTAACACCGTTTGCATCTCGTCGTGCAGTCCGTTCAGAAATCTTTCCTTTCTCTTTTCATTGGTGTCGGTCTCATCCGGGGCATACCTTGACAGTGTAAGAAACTTGTCGCGGTATTCCACCACGGACATCCTTCCTTGTTTGAGTTCGTAGAACTCGTCTCTCATCTTCTTAATCAGTCCTTGGGGCACATGGTATTTGATGAACTTCAGTTTGAAGTCTTCCCAAGTCATCATTTGTCCAGCATTCATTGCGCGGGCACTTGTCCACCAGGCTCTTGTCCCGAGATAGTGGGTGGCAAACAGTACTTTCTCTGCGGCTTCTACTCCCGCAACTTCCAGGTTGTTCTCCATTATCTGGAGCCAATCATCTGCGTCCAGTGGTTCCTCGGTCTTGCTGAACATAGGAGGGTTGGTGTTCTGAAAGTTCTTCAGCTTTGATCCTGGTGATCATGGTTTCCGTGGCCTTGGTTGTTTTGTGCTATCTGTTGCAGTGCCGCTATGTTGGCCTGTCGTTCAACTCTTGCGGCTTCGCGATCTTCCATCATCATCTGGATCATCTGCATCATTGCGTCCTGGTTGGCGTTGCGGTTTGGTGGGGCCATCTGATCATTGGAGTAAATGATAAGATAAGAGGGAAATTTCTATGGTTTGTTTGAGTTAAATTCAAAAAGTTCAAAACTTGAGTAGTGTTGAGGGGGTAAAACCAACAACACTTTTTCATTCATACCAAGCATCACACATTACAAAGCTAACACACCGTTGGTTTTAAGAACCATTCATTCGCTCTACGATACAAGGGATCCTGATACAACTCACACCTACTTAGTGCTTTAATGATACTACTCTTCAGGGGGGAATTCTTCGTCTTCACTGTTGTGGTGTTTGGCGAAGGGCGAGGGCGTTGTCCAAATCCCTGCGGGTTTTGTACAGCCTGAAGTCCTGGTGTGCTACATAGGGGTTCATCTTCATGTGTGGTGGCATGGTCATCGATCTTCCCATGGAGTCATGTCTTGGGTAGTAGATGAAACGAGTGTTCCGGATCTTGTTCTCATTTTGTCCACACAGACGGGCGATTGCTTCTTGCATAGCTTTGACTAGTCCTTCCTTCCAGGTGTTTCCCGTTACAGAAAACCATATGGTTTCCCATACCGGGGCTCCAAGATTTCTTCCTAGATCAGCGGAAACTTCCCACCGGGGTGATCCTCCCAACTAATTATTGAAGGATGTTCCGAAGAACTCGGGGTACGGGTGTCCTAGATATTCCACTAGTTGCTTCAATTCCTTTTCGAACCTCAGTTCTCCTCCGTGACCAAGCTGATAGCACTCCCATTGGTATTCCATCTGTGAGCAATTATGATAAGTAAGTTAGAGAAGTGATCAAGTGTGCAAAATTTTATGTAATATTACAAGGAAAAGTAGAGTATGGATTTCTTTCTTCGAAAAAGATCTCAAGGATAAGAGTGAGAATAGGTTTTCATAAATATTCACTTCATTGGTTTTGAAACTAAGTTTTCCAGACGTCCATTCTAACTAGGGTCTCCTAAGGTCAACAATGGCTCTGATACCAACTTGTCAACACCCGGATTTTTAAGTCCAGATGCCTATTATGCCATTCATCGCAATTCCAGGAATATTGTTTTTGCGAGACATAATAGATTGATATCACAACACATCATTCATTACAACACGTAATTGTCTTACATAGAGGGATCACATGATCCAGTCTTAATACATCATAGTTGATCTAATGATCAATTACAAAACACATAGCGGAAGCGAAGTAATAGCGGTCGTGGTCCATCTGTTCCACAGGCAACTGTTGACGTCAGGAGTGGTCCTAGTTGTCGTAGACGTCCTGCTGTCCATCTTCCTCGTACTGTTGTTCTCCTTCATAGTCTGGCCATTTGAATAGCCAGGGACAAAGCCATGAGTACTTTAAAGTACTCGCAAACTAATACTAGTGTAAGCACTATCACTATAGTAAGGGGGTGCTAAGCTCTAAGTTTATTTGCATAAAGCCAATTTTATTTCATAAGCATTTAGTAAAAACTCTTCATTTGCTAAACTAACTCAAGTGGGAACATTAGTGTCATTCCCACAACTCTGTTGTGATTCAAGTCAAATTCACCATTCACCTTTCAAGTTCAAGTCACAGGTCATATGTCATATTTTTGAAAATGGTCTGATGACGGAACAGTATGGCCTTTCCAACCGTCCATAACCGTGGACGCGGCTATTCGAATAGTTCTACACTCTGCAGAGGTCGTACACTTGTGCCACAACATTTGCAATAATCCGTCAGGGTTAACTGGCCCTGATTTATCACACTCCGTGTGCGGACTACCAACCATAACCTTCCACTTACATATCCTAGTATAGGCACCTCTCCCCATGAGCTTGGCCTCCCAGTGAAGACAGACAGTCAGCCGGGAACTGCACAGGGCTTGGGCTGGACATTCACCTCATTTCACGTCATTTCACATCATTTCATATTTCTTTGGAGGCAGCCCTTGGCATAACCCCGATGACTCTTGTTTAGAGGGAACCCATACTAAGATACATAAACTTCTAGTTAAGCCCTACCCATATCAGGTATTGTGGGGGTACTTGTAAAATTGGAATGGTATCGCATCCGAACCCAACCATCAGTTTTTGTAAAGTTCACCATGTCATTCACAAGTCATATTCACCTTCAAAATCTTTCAATAGAATGACTTCTCATTCCAAGGTTTTCAAAGTCATGTCATTTCACATGTTCCCATCTAAAGTAGTCAATTTTATTTATTTAGCACTAGCAACTAGTCATGAGGGGTGCTAACTAGCTTTGATTGTTCTAGGCTAAGTTTGGTACTCTTGTAGTATTCTATCTCTAGACCAAAGTTAACTATAAAAGCAAGTTATAATAATCAAAGTAAAAGCTTGTAAGAATAAAACTTGGGATGGGATCATGAAGCATAAAGTAAATTGGTGAGTGTGCCTTGCTCTAGTAGAGCTTTGCACTTTGCAAGAATATTAGCTTGCCTTGATTGGTGTATTGATCAAAGTTCTCTTCTTCTTCCTCTTGGTAGAAAACCTCCTCCTCTTGATAGTCTCCGGTACTAGCGTCTATAAACGAATACGAGGACACAATCACCAAACAATACTTAAGTGCTAGACTAATCACACAAATGGCTCACACAAGCTATTCTAGCATCACCATATTATTATCATGTTGGTTGACTTTGTTTTCTTAAAGAAAAATAATTTCCTCTCATTACAAATATTGATTAGGGTTTCTATTTAATTCTTTGGAGAAATAATTTCCTCTTATTGAATCTTGTTAAGATTTAATTTCCTCCAATAATAATGTATGGCCTAGGTTGACCAAGGTCAACCTCTTCATATTCATCATTTGGGAAAATGATTTAAATGAGGTGATGCACCTCATGCAATTTAATACCAACATAGTAATGATTTAATATCATCAACTAATTTAATATGAGTTTAAAGTTGACCATAGTCTCTACCCCATATTAACTTTAGTTGAGACAAGATTTAAATGAGGTCAAACATCTCATATGATTTAATAGGTAGTTTTGAACAATTTGAATACTACTATGAAAATGATTTAATATTTTCAAATAGGAACATATGGGTCATTAATACATGTGTCATCAACTCATATTGAATCACTTGGAGTAATGATTTAAGTGAGAAGCTACCCTCATCTAATTTAAATACTATTTTTGGAATAGTTTAAATATGAGCTAGAAATGGCCGTATAGCAAATATTTGAATCTAGCCCATGATCATATACAGTACCACTATCATATTTTTACAGAAACAATTAGAGTATTTGAATTGTGATTTATGAGAATTTGAATCATCTCAAAATAGTTTATGGTTGATTTTAAATAATTATTTGAAGTTTGAAAAGGCCCTGCCTTGTTTATTTTCTCACTTTAATTCTACAATAGATCTAGGGTTCAAACCAGTGGCATTGTGTAGAGAAAATCCTAAGCTTTCCAACCATATGAAATTCACTAAAAATGGCCAAGTGAATTTGAAGTTATTCAATTTCTAATTAGACACCAGTATTGAATGTGACTGAAAAGGTTTAAATCTAAATTTAAAAACGTGGGCTTGGCGGGAAAGGGTTTGGGCCGCAGAGGGGGAAAAGGAGTTGGGCCAGCCCAGCTAGCGTGCCATGCACGCAGCGGGCCGCCTGACGGTGGCCCCCGCTTGTCAGCGGGCGCCCACAGGCGAACTGGTACGCGAATTGGGAGCCGTTAGATTAGAGGGGATCGGACGGCTGCGGTTCGTCCTCGTCGGCGACGAGCTCCGACGAGCGCTAACCCTAGCCGGCGGCCAGGAGGGTCCAGAGGAGGTCCTTACCGGCGTCCAGAGAGGTCAGCGAGGCGGGCAAACGACCGAGGTGACGTCGGCGAGTCGAGGGAGGGTCGCGGCGGCTCCTGAGGTGGACGAATTTGAGGGCTCGATCTTCCGCGTCTCCGGCGGCCTCCGGTGGTAAAATTGGGGCGGCGTGTTGGCTAAATTGAAGGGGGAGAGGTGCAAGGAGAGCAAGAAGAGGTAGGGGAAGGTGGTGCTGTGCTCAGAGAGTGAGAGGGGAGCTCCATTTTATAGCTGGCCGAGGAGGCCGAGGGGGCGGGACCGGTCGACCATGGACGCGACGCTATGGTGGGCTAACGTCACGAGCGAGGATGCTGCCGTGTTGGCGACGTCGAGGCGAGTGTGTGGGACTTGATGGCGCGGAAAACGGGGGTCTGTGGCGATCGTCATCCTCTCGCGACCGTGCAGTACTGTGGCGGAGTTCACCGTCGTGGGCGTCAGCTACAGGGCGTGCAAGGGTCGGTGAGCGTGTCCACAGGGCTGCGGACGTCGAGGTGAGCGTTCAGGTGCAAGGAGAGGTCAAGGCGAGCGCTGAGTCGACGGGGCACGGCGATGTCCTGTCGCGCTCTGGGGCGTCACCATGCGCGTCCTGGCGCGCGTGGGCGTCTCCGGGCGTGTCTGGGCGCGCAGGTCCTGGGTAGTGCTGACCTGTTTCAGTCAAGGGAGTGCACGGTCGTGATCAGCAGGGTCAGGTCATGCTCAGTGACATGGTTGATTGGCTTGGATGGGAGAGGAGAGGAGGTGAGCATGGTGTGTGTCATGGTGGCCGGCATGGTCAGGTTTTGGTCAAGGTGAGCAAGGTGCAGGGCTGGCAGTGGCTTGGATTGATGTTGAGGGGTGAGAGGATGATCCAGGGCAGCAGAGAGGGCCAGAGTTGGACCAAGTCCAAGGTGAAAACTCAGTATGGGCTGCATTTTTACTGCTGCCAGCAAGGTGTTTGATGTAATGCCCGCAAGAAAATAAATTTCGAATTTTGAGAATATTTTTGGTGGAGTGTAATCATATATTAAATGGAGTATATTGGTGGTGATGGTGATCAAAATGGAATTGGAATGCAAAATTTCAAATTTGGTATGATCTTCTCATAATTTCAAAGTCTCCACTTGTCACATCTCTACTGGTCAACCTGGTCAAAGTTAGGGATGGTGGTCAACATGAAAGTTGTTCACTTTGACAAGGGCTTGGATGACATGGCAATGGTTGACCAAGTTTGGTTTGAAGAAAAGTCAAAACCAGGGGGTAAAGTAGTGAACATTTTATAAAATCCAAAATTGACCATTATCACATGTATGTTGGTTTTGAGATTTTCTTGGATTTGATTCTGGTTTCTTTGATGCATTTGTGTTTGTTTATCATATATAAGTATTCTCCAAGCAATAGATCAAGCAATGGTGGCCTTTGGTGAAGATTTGCAAAATTGGCCTTATGTGTATGTGAGTGAAATTGGGATTTTCTCTCTATTTGATTTCTCTCAATTTGATTTGACTTTTCTTGACTCTAAAGTGACTCTTATTAGTTTAGAAACATTTTCAAACCATTGCAACCATTTCAAATGGTTTTGTTCAAAGATTTGCAAAAATGGCCATAACACATAAAAGATGATGTGTCAAATTTTATTATTTTTGAAAAGGGTTCCCCTTGATCTACTTGGGCATGGGTTAGGGTCAATTTAGCATTAGATTAGGTTTAGAGATGGTTTCACACCAATTGATCAAGGTTTAAAGACATAGGGCAAGAATTGGGTGTTATGGCTATGTGTCACATATGCCTCTATGCATATGTGGCCTTTGATTTTTAATTTGACTTTGCTTGTCCCAAATGGTGTTGTTGAGTGTTGAAATGATATATGGAAGTGATCCAACCATTCACAACAAGTCCTAGGGTCAATCTTCTCAAATTCATAAATTTGCTAATTTACTCTCATATGCCTCTATGGCATTTTTAGTCCCTTTTTATGTTCTTTGGAAACAACTTGAATTAGGTTTGATAAGTACTAGATAGGGTGTATAATGGTTTTCCAAACCACTAAACAAAGTAGAGGAGCTTGGGGTAAAGATTTATAAAAATAGCCATAGGCACATATGCCTTTTTCTTATTTAATTTCCTTTTATTTTATTTTAACTAGGATGGTGAAAAGAGGGGTGAGGTTTAGGGTTTAGTGGAGTATCTCAATGGTTCACCTCTATTTTGAAAAGTAAGAATGGTATTAGTCAATATTTGCATGCTAGGGCTATATGCCCACCTATTTCATTCCTTCTTATTTGATGCTATTTTGTGGTGAGAAGATTAGTGTTTAGGGTTTTGGAATTAGGTTCAATGCAATAAATAAACAATCAGTGCAATATCACAACATATAAGCATGCTTACTAGGTACCAAACTGAATTTAATAAAAGTTTTTGTTGGTTCTCATTTTTGGAAAAAGGAAATTCATTTTCTCTTTGTTTTAAATTTTTGGGATGTTACAAACCCTTCCCCCTTAAACAAATCTCGTCCCAAGATTTTAAGAAAAGTAAGGTTCCTAAGAGAGATTGAGAATTTTTGATTAACAGGAAGACATACTTGGCATGGCCTGAGGTGCTTCATGTGCTTCTGCTGCATTCATGTGGTAGAGGCGGCCGTTATTGTTGTTCTGGTTCCTTCTACCTGCGAAGCGGCGCTGTTGCTGGGCAGGTGCTGCGGTATTGGCGGCAATCCGGGCAAGCTTCTTGGGGCACTCATTGGAGTAGTGACCCACAACTCCACATTCATAGCAGTTTACAGTTGACTTATCTTTGGGGGTGATGGGAACAGTGTTGCTTCCAGTCCTCGGGGCAGTATTGGGGTTGTTGTTGTTACTATTGGGGTGGTTGTTGGTGTTGCTGTTGTTGTTGTTGCTGTGGTTGTTGTGGTTGCCTCCGGGCTTCGGGGATCCTCCGTTGTGGTTGGTGTGGTTGGGGCGATAATTCTGAGCAGGGGGCTTGTTGTATCTTGATGCAAATCCTCCAGAGGAGTCGTTGCGGTGCTTCTGTGTATGGTGGGGTCCATTCTGGTTCATCATTCTTCTCTTGCGGTTCTCGTTGGCTTGATTCAGCTTCCCTTCCATCTGTATGGCTGAGTCTACCAGGGCTTCTAAGTCAGCGAACGGAATGTTCACTAACACCGTTTGCATCTCGTCGTGCAGTCCGTTCAGAAATCTTTCCTTTCTCTTTTCATTGGTGTCGGTCTCATCCGGGGCGTACCTTGACAGTGTAAGAAACTTGTCGCGGTATTCCACCACGGACATCCTTCCTTGTTTGAGTTCGCGGAACTCGTCTCTCATCTTCTTAATCAGTCCTTGGGGCACATGGTATTTGCTGAACTTCAGTTTGAAGTCTTCCCAAGTCATCATTTGTCCAGCATTCATTGCGCGGGCACTTGTCCACCAGGCTCTTGCAGGTCCTGACAGATAGTGGGTGGCAAACAGTACTTTCTCTGCGGCTTCTACTCCCACAACTTCCAGGTTGTTCTCCATTGTCTGGAGCCAATCATCTGCGTCCAGTGGTTCCTCGGTCTTGCTGAACATAGGAGGGTTGGTGTTCTGAAAGTTCTTCAGCTTTGATCCTGGGTGATCATGGTTTCCGTGGCCTTGGTTGTTTTGTGCTATCTGTTGCAGTGCCGCTATGTTGGCTTGTCGTTCAGCTCTTGCGGCTTCGCGATCTTCCATCATCATCTGGATCATCTGCATCATTGCGTCCTGGTTGGCGTTGCGGTTTGGTGGGGCCATCTGATCATTGGAGTAAATGATAAGATAAGAGGGAAATTTCTATGGTTTGTTTGAGTTAAATTCAAAAAGTTCAAAACTTGAGTAGTGTTGAGGGGGTAGAAACCAACAACACTTTTTCATTCATACCAAGCATCACACATTACAAAGCTAACACACCGTTGGTTTTAAGAACCATTCATTCGCTCTACGATACAAGGGATCCTGATACAACTCACACCTACTTAGTGCTTTAATGATACTACTCTTCAGGGGGGAATTCTTCGTCTTCACTGTTGTGGTGTTTGGCGAAGGGCGAGGGCGTTGTCCAAATCCCTGCGGGTTTTGTACAGCCTGAAGTCCTGGTGTGCTACATAGGGGTTCATCTTCATGTGTGGTGGCATGGTCATCGATCTTCCCATGGAGTCATGTCTTGGGTAGTAGATGAAACGAGTGTTCCGGATCTTGTTCTCATTTTGTCCACACAGACGGGCGATTGCTTCTTGCATAGCTTTGACTAGTCCTTCCTTCCAGGTGTTTCCCGTTACAGAAAACCATATGGTTTCCCATACCGGGGCTCCAAGATTTCTTCCTAGATCAGCGGAAACTTCCCACCGGGGTGATCCTCCCAACTGATTATTGAAGGATGTTCCGAAGAACTCGGGGTACGGGTGTCCTAGATATTCCACTAGTTGCTTCAATTCCTTTTCGAACCTCAGTTCTCCTCCGTGACCAAGCTGATAGCACTCCCATTGGTATTCCATCTGTGAGCAATTAGGATAAGTAAGTTAGAGAAGTGATCAAGTGTGCAAAATTTTATGTAATATTACAAGGAAAAGTAGAGTATGGATTTCTTTCTTCGAAAAAGATCTCAAGGATAAGAGTGAGAATAGGTTTTCATAAATATTCACTTCATTGGTTTTGAAACTAAGTTTTCCAGACGTCCATTCTAACTAGGGTCTCCTAAGGTCAACAATGGCTCTGATACCAACTTGTCAACACCCGGATTTTTAAGTCCAGATGCCTATTATGCCATTCATCGCAATCCCAGGAATATTGTTTTTGCGAGACATAATAGATTGATATCACAACACATCATTCATTACAACACGTAATTGTCTTACATAGAGGGATCACATGATCCAGTCTTAATACATCATAGTTGATCTAATGATCAATTACAAAACACATAGCGGAAGCGAAGTAATAGCGGTCGTGGTCCATCTGTTCCACAGGCAACTGTTGACGTCAGGAGTGGTCCTAGTTGTCGTAGACGTCCTGCTGTCCATCTTCCTCGTGCTGTTCTCCTTCATAGTCTGGCCATTTGAATAGCCAGGGACAAAGCCATGAGTACTTTAAAGTACTCGCAAACTAATACTAGTGTAAGCACTATCACTATAGTAAGGGGTGCTAAGCTCTAAGTTTATTTGCATAAAGCCAATTTTATTTCATAAGCATTTAGTAAAAACTCTTCATTTGCTAAACTAACTCAAGTGGGAACATTAGTGTCATTCCCACAACTCTGTTGTGATTCAAGTCAAATTCACCATTCACCTTTCAAGTTCCAATCACAGGTCATATGTCATATTTTTGAAAATGGTCTGATGACGGAACAGTATGGCCTTTCCAACCGTCCATAACCGTGGACGCGGCTATTCGAATAGTTCTACACTCTGCAGAGGTCGTACACTTGTGCCACAACATTTGCAATAATCCGTCAGGGTTAACTGGCCCTGATTTATCACACTCCGTGTGCGGACTACCAACCATAACCTTCCACTTACATATCCTAGTATAGGCACCTCTCCCCATGAGCTTGGCCTCCCAGTGAAGACAGACAGTCAGCCTGGGAACTGCACAGGGCTTGGGCTGGACATTCACCTCATTTCACGTCATTTCACATCATTTCATATTTCTTTGGAGGCAGCCCTTGGCATAACCCCGATGACTCTTGTTTAGAGGGAACCCATACTAAGATACATGAACTTCTAGTTAAGCCCTACCCATATCAGGTATTGTGGGGGTACTTGTAAAATTGGAATGGTATCGCATCCGAACCCAACCATCAGTTTTTGTAAAGTTCACCATGTCATTCACAAGTCATATTCACCTTCAAAATCTTTCAATAGAATGACTTCTCATTCCAAGGTTTTCAAAGTCATGTCATTTCACATGTTCCCATCTAAAGTAGTCAATTTTATTTATTTAGCACTAGCAACTAGTCATGAGGGGTGCTAACTAGCTTTGATTGTTCTAGGCTAAGTTTGGTACTCTTGTAGTATTCTATCTCTAGACCAAAGTTAACTATAAAAGCAAGTTATAATAATCAAAGTAAAAGCTTGTAAGAATAAAACTTGGGATGGGATCATGAAGCATAAAGTAAATTGGTGAGTGTGCCTTGCTCTAGTAGAGCTTTGCACTTTGCAAGAATATTAGCTTGCCTTGATTGGTGTATTGATCAAAGTTCTCTTCTTCTTCCTCTTGGTAGAAAACCTCCTCCTCTTGATAGTCTCCGGTACTAGCGTCTATAAACGAATACGAGGACACAATCACCAAACAATACTTAAGTGCTAGACTAATCACACAAATGGCTCACACAAGCTATTCTAGCATCACCATATTATTATCATGTTGGTTGACTTTGTTTTCTTAAAGAAAAATAATTTCCTCTCATTACAAATATTGATTAGGGTTTCTATTTAATTCTTTGGAGAAATAATTTCCTCTTATTGAATCTTGTTAAGATTTAATTTCCTCCAATAATAATGTATGGCCTAGGTTGACCAAGGTCAACCTCTTCATACTCATCATTTGGGAAAATGATTTAAATGAGGTGATGCACCTCATGCAATTTAATACCAACATAGTAATGATTTAATATCATCAACTAATTTAATATGAGTTTAAAGTTGACCATAGTCTCTACCCCATATTAACTTTAGTTGAGACAAGATTTAAATGAGGTCAAACATCTCATATGATTTAATAGGTAGTTTTGAACAATTTGAATACTACTATGAAAATGATTTAATATTTTCAAATAGGAACATATGGGTCATTAATACATGTGTCATCAACTCATATTGAATCACTTGGAGTAATGATTTAAGTGAGAAGCTACCCTCATCTAATTTAAATACTATTTTTGGAATAGTTTAAATATGAGCTAGAAATGGCCGTATAGCAAATATTTGAATCTAGCCCATGATCATATACAGTACCACTATCATATTTTTACAGAAACAATTAGAGTATTTGAATTGTGATTTATGAGAATTTGAATCATCTCAGAATAGTTTATGGTTGATTTTAAATAATTATTTGAAGTTTGAAAAGGCCCTGCCTTGTTTATTTTCTCACTTTAATTCTACAATAGATCTAGGGTTCAAACCAGTGGCATTGTGTAGAGAAAATCCTAAGCTTTCCAACCATATGAAATTCACTAAAAATGGCCAAGTGAATTTGAAGTTATTCAATTTCTAATTAGACACCAGTATTGAATGTGACTGAAAAGGTTTAAATCTAAATTTAAAAACGTGGGCTTGGCGGGAAAGGGTTTGGGCCGCAGAGGGGGAAAAGGAGTTGGGCCAGCCCAGCTAGCGTGCCACGCACGCAGCGGGCCGCCTGACGGTGGCCCCCGCTTGTCAGCGGGCGCCCACAGGCGAACTGGTACGCGAATTGGGAGCCGTTAGATTAGAGGGGATCGGACGGCTGCGGTTCGTCCTCGTCGGCGACGAGCTCCGACGAGCGCTAACCCTAGCCGGCGGCCAGGAGGGTCCAGAGGAGGTCCTTACCGGCGTCCAGAGAGGTCAGCGAGGCGGGCAAACGACCGAGGTGACGTCGGCGAGTCGAGGGAGGGTCGCGGCGGCTCCTGAGGTGGACGAATTTGAGGGCTCGATCTTCCGCGTCTCCGGCGGCCTCCGGTGGTAAAATTGGGGCGGCGTGTTGGCTAAATTGAAGGGGGAGAGGTGCAAGGAGAGCAAGAAGAGGTAGGGGAAGGTGGTGCTGTGCTCAGAGAGTGAGAGGGGAGCTCCATTTTATAGCTGGCCGAGGAGGCCGAGGGGGCGGGACCGGTCGACCATGGACGCGACGCTATGGTGGGCTAACGTCACGAGCGAGGATGCTGCCGTGTTGGCGACGTCGAGGCGAGTGTGTGGGACTTGATGGCGCGGAAAACGGGGGTCTGTGGCGATCGTCATCCTCTCGCGACCGTGCAGTACTGTGGCGGAGTTCACCGTCGTGGGCGTCAGCTACAGGGCGTGCAAGGGTCGGTGAGCGTGTCCACAGGGCTGCGGACGTCGAGGTGATCGTTCAGGTGCAAGGAGAGGTCAAGGCGAGCGCTGAGTCGACGGGGCACGGCGATGTCCTGTCTCAGTGACATGGTTGATTGGCTTGGATGGGAGAGGAGAGGAGGTGAGCATGGTGTGTGTCATGGTGGCCGGCATGGTCAGGTTTTGGTCAAGGTGAGCAAGGTGCAGGGCTGGCAGTGGCTTGGATTGATGTTGAGGGGTGAGAGGATGATCCAGGGCAGCAGAGAGGGCCAGAGTTGGACCAAGTCCAAGGTGAAAACTCAGTATGGGCTGCATTTTTACTGCTGCCAGCAAGGTGTTTGATGTAATGCCCGCAAGAAAATAAATTTCGAATTTTGAGAATATTTTTGGTGGAGTGTAATCATATATTAAATGGAGTATATTGGTGGTGATGGTGATCAAAATGGAATTGGAATGCAAAATTTCAAATTTGGTATGATCTTCTCATAATTTCAAAGTCTCCACTTGTCACATCTCTACTGGTCAACCTGGTCAAATTTAGGGATGGTGGTCAACATGAAAGTTGTTCACTTTGACAAGGGCTTGGATGACATGGCAATGGCTGACCAAGTTTGGTTTGAAGAAAAGTCAAAACCAGGGGGTAAAGTAGTGAACATTTTATAAAATCCAAAATTGACCATTATCACATGTATGTTGGTTTTGAGATTTTCTTGGATTTGATTCTGGTTTCTTTGATGCATTTGTGTTTTTTTATCATATATAAGTATTCTCCAAGCAATAGATCAAGCAATGGTGGCCTTTGGTGAAGATTTGCAAAATTGGCCTTATGTGTATGTGAGTGAAATTGGGATTTTCTCTCTATTTGATTTCTCTCAATTTGATTTGACTTTTCTTGACTCTAAAGTGACTCTTATTAGTTTAGAAACATTTTCAAACCATTGCAACCATTTCAAATGGTTTTGTTCAAAGATTTGCAAAAATGGCCATAACACATAAAAGATGATGTGTCAAATTTTATTATTTTTGAAAAGGGTTCCCCTTGATCTACTTGGGCATGGGTTAGGGTCAATTTAGCATTAGATTAGGTTTAGAGATGGTTTCACACCAATTGATCAAGGTTTAAAGACATAGGGCAAGAATTGGGTGTTATGGCTATGTGTCACATATGCCTCTATGCATATGTGGCCTTTGATTTTTAATTTGACTTTGCTTGTCCCAAATGGTGTTGTTGAGTGTTGAAATGATATATGGAAGTGATCCAACCATTCACAACAAGTCCTAGGGTCAATCTTCTCAAATTCATAAATTTGCTAATTTACTCTCATATGCCTCTATGGCATTTTTAGTCCCTTTTTATGTTCTTTGGAAACAACTTGAATTAGGTTTGATAAGTACTAGATAGGGTGTATAATGGTTTTCCAAACCACTAAACAAAGTAGAGGAGCTTGGGGTAAAGATTTATAAAAATAGCCATATGCACATATGCCTTTTTCTTATTTAATTTCCTTTTATTTTATTTTAACTAGGATGGTGAAAAGAGGGGTGAGGTTTAGGGTTTAGTGGAGTATCTCAATGGTTCACCTCTATTTTGAAAAGTAAGAATGGTATTAGTCAATATTTGCATGCTAGGGCTATATGCCCACCTATTTCATTCCTTCTTATTTGATGCTATTTTGTGGTGAGAAGATTAGTGTTTAGGGTTTTGGAATTAGGTTCAATGCAATAAATAAACAATCAGTGCAAGATCACAACATATAAGCATGCTTACTAGGTACCAAACTGAATTTAATAAAAGTTTTTGTTGGTTCTCATTTTTGAAAAAAGGAAATTCATTTTCTCTTTGTTTTAAATTTTTGGGATGTTACAGTAGCATTACCTAGCCAATTATCCTCCCGGAACCTTAGTTCCCAGCCATCCTTGATTGTGAACGAACTATGTAGGAAGAAGTATTTCTTAGTCACCGTTAGGCCAGCCAAGAAGTGCAAGTCCCCCAATTTTTAATTACCTTGAGACAATGCACATGAGGATATGTACTTCCTTTTCTTAAGAGTTTGCTACACCTCATCTTTGGTAAGAAGCTTGAACAACCATTTAGGTAGAAGGGCTCTATTCTTGACCTCAAGGTCATGAATTGAATGTCCTCCTTGGCAATAATTATACTCTATTTAGACGGTCGACATTTCTTTTTATCACTTCCACCTTGCCAAAAGAATCTTGATCAGAAATAACCTAATTATTGCAAAACTACTTGTGATAGATGGTAGAAAGAAATCATATACTCCTACGATTCATATTACTTGGCACTAATATAGATGTATCTAGACATATTTTAGTTTTAGATACATCTATTTTAGCATCAAGTAATACAGATCGGAGGGAGTACAATATCATGTGAACTTGGTACCGAATTTCTGAGAACCAATTTTCAACCAAGAGATGGTAACTTTCTTTCCAACTATTTGAACTATTTTAGCTTTTCCTTGATATTTTTTTGTTTGGTAGAGTAAGCATATGCACCCCGAGAGCGAAATTGAATTTCCGCAAAGACTCGTGCTATATTATTTCCTTCATCTTCGTATAGAAGGCCACAAACTCAGAATTTATATACTAAGAAAACAAAGTAAACTACTCCGTAATAAATAATAATCTCTCCGATCTATATTAGTTCTCACTAATATGGATGTATCTAGACATATTTTAGTTTTAGGTACATCCATAATACTGGTAAGTAATATGAATCAAAAGCAGTATAGTTAATTACGTGAAAATGTTTTTATGTTATTAATTAAATCTGGTGTGGTGTCTCTTTGCCTATGAATGCATGCAACATTCATGTTAATAAGCATCATACTACCAGGTAGAAATCTACTTCTCTATCCCAGTTCGTAGAGTTTGCACATAATTTTAGGTTGTCAATTTGACAAACATAATATCAGTGTACAACAAAAAAATTACTATATCTATCCAAACTTCCTAATAATATACATTTTGTTAAATATCAGTTTGCACATAGATTTTGTAGTGATCTTATATTCAAAAACAGAGAGAGTACGATTTATATGGACGTCCTTACTGTATTCGCAAGACAACGGAACCTGAATTCTTTTCTACTGCGGCGAATGGTAGATGAACTTTTCTACCTGAATTCAGCCACGCAGCATGGCACCGCTCAATGTAGATAAACGAACTTCTCGTATATTTCAAAGCACTGAGTTATACTGTATTTGTGTATGAATCCACGAGAATTCATGGAATTTCCCCCTCTCCCGTCTCATGGAGAGCGGGGGAGCCCTCCTTCCTACCTGCTTCCGCCACGGGAAATCCGCATCGGGCGCTGTCAGTTCCCTTGTCGGTCAGCCTCTCCGCGCGGCCGACGGCGGGCGCCGCCCGGCGGCGGGGATCTAGGGTTTCTGCTGCCCAAGAATGCGGGTGGGCCTGCCCTGGCGGATCGCTCCACTTTGGGCCGCTCGGGCCTGTTGGGCCAAGTGGGAGGTGGGCCTTTGGCTTCGGAGCCTGGATCGCAGCCCACCCCGACCGCTTCGTGTGTGGATGGCTCACACGTGTCCCTAGGGCGGGGACCGACGTCTGAGATTGACTCTGAGGGCAAAGTGTGTAACTCGGACAAGTCTACCCCTCCGCCGCCGACATATAAGTGGCTCTGGCTCAGAGTTGGAACCCTAGATCCAGATCTTGGCTTTCCTGCTCCCGGTCGAGACATTCGCAGAAACCGCCGCCACGCCAAATCCCTCCACCACTCCACCAACCCCACCTCCGGCGAGCTCGTCTGGTCCCTGACCCCCATGGATCGGGAGCGTAGCTACAGGGGCAAGCGCCCGTTCGAGGCCATCGACGACAACCGCGAGAGATCCAGGGACCGCGAACTCCGCCAGCGCCTGGAACGCGAGGAAGAAGAACATCGGCATCAACAGGCTCACCGCGACCTTGCCAGAGACAGAGAGCGTTCAGGTTACAACCAGCACCGCCGATCAGAGCACTCGCAGTACCCTACCCCGCCGCCACCACCTCCCCCAGCTGGACCGCGAGGGCGCGACCAGGCTCGGGGAGGACAGAAGAGACATCAACGAGCGCCTAGAATCCCACATGGGGCTGGCCCTGCCCAGCCTGCTCCTGGTCTGGCTGCTGGAGGGCCCAGCAGCACCAGCCTGGACGCATCTCATATTACTTGCTACAACTGTGGTAATCAAGGGCATGTCCAGGCGGATTGTACTGCGGAAGCCTTCTGTGTGAAATGCAAGAAGCACGGCCACCCAACAGCTATGTGTGCTTCCTTTTCCAAGAGTCTGGATCCCTACTGGGCGGGATTCGGAGGAAACCGTAAAGGCTTCGTCTGCTGCGAGGTGCCCGACGAGGAAATGTACCAACCTGCAGTCAACTCCGCTCTTATCATTCTTGAGAAAGAGGGCCTCAATGAAGAACAATTGGAAGATGAGCTTAAAGACTTGGTGGACGATAACTGGGCATGGCAGGTGTGCAAGCTCAACGGCACAGACTACTCCGTGATTTTCCCCTCCAAAGAGAGTCTGCGTATGGCGATCCGAGGCGGCGGCATCACCTTACCTATGAGCAAGACCAAGGCATCGTCACGATCCCCACGGATGACCCGTTGGTGTAGAGAAGCTGGAAGAGGTGTGGGTCCACCTCATCGGCGTTCCGCCTCCCCTTCGTCGCGCTGATCGCCTACTCCTTAGCACCCGCGAAGTGGGCAGGCCCATCGCGGTTGATGTGGAGTCCCTGGATCATCCCAATGGCCCCATCAAGATGTCGTTCGGATGCCAAGTCCCTGTTCAGCTGCAAGAGCATATCACTTTGTTTGTGAACATGCAAGGATTCCAGATCCGTATTGTTCCCATCTCCAAAGACCCGGCAGTGGAAACAAACAACGACCCTCCCTCCCCACTGGCCAAGAACGGAGAAGATGACAAAGAGGAAGATCAAGAAGAGACAGATGAAGACAGATGGGATCAAAGACGCAAGAAACACACCGACAAGGCCAAGAACACCCCTGCTTCCGCTCCGGCAGGGGGAAACGAGGGCTTTGCGAGGAAATCTGTTCCGCAAGCAATCACAGAAGGGTACACCTCCCCCTGCTCGCCTTCTGCCTGCCGCTCCAAGGACTTTCAGTCGAAGAAGATCACGCTCCCGCTTTACTCTACGGCTCGAACCTCACGGAGCAAGGAGACATCTTTCCCACTATGGCCAATATGATCAAGCAAGTGCTCGTTTCTCTGCATGCCTCGTCCCCACGGCGTTCAGACTTGGAACAATTGCAGCTCTCTACCTCTATGTCCTCTCTCAATGAGGAAACGGATGAGGGACAATCCTATCTCACGCCGGGGAAGGCCCTGTCCTTGGGGGTCGAGGACAAAATAGAGATCGGTTGGCACAGCCCGGCTTCGGGTGAATCCACGGCCGCCGCCCTTCGGGCCAGTGAAAGACGCAGCAAAAGCAACAACGACCGCCCGTCTAGGAAGCTCATGCTGGAAGATGCTGGGTCACAACTTTTCGCTGAGGAAGTCGACAATTCCGGGAGGGACGGGACGAAGACCTCGATGCATGATACGTCACCAACGTATCGATAATTTCTTATGTTCCATGCTACTTTATTGATGATACCTACATGTTTTATGCACATTATATGTCATATTTATGCATTTTCTGGAACTAACCTATTAAAAAGATGCCGAAGAGCCATTCTGTTTTCTGCTGTTTTTGGTTTCAGAAATCCTAGTAAGGAAATATTCTCGGAATTGGACGAAATCTTCGCCCAGGGTCCTATTTTTGCACGGAGCTTCCGGAAGACCGAAGGAGAGTCGAAGTGGGGCCACGAGGTGGCCAGGGGATAGGCGGCGCGGCCCGGGCCCGGCCGCGCCGGCCTGCCTGGGCCCCTCGTGCCGCCTCTTGACCTGCCCTTTCGCCTACTTATAGCCTCCGTCGCGAAACCCCCAGTGCGAGAGCCACGATACGGAAAACCTTCGAGAGACGCCGCCGCCGCGAATCCCATCTCGGGGATTCAGAGATCGCCTCCGGCACCTGCCGGAGAGGGGATTCATCTCCCGGAGGACTCTTCATCGCCATGATCGCCTCCGGAGTGATGAGTGAGTAGTTCACCCCTGGACCATGGGTCCATAGCAGTAGCTAGATGGTCGTCTTCTCCTTGTTGTGCTTCATTGTTGGATCTTGTGAGCTGCCTAACATGATCAAGATCATCTATCGTAATACTATATGTTGTGTTTGTCGGGATCCGATGGATAGAGAATACTATGTTATGGTGATTATCAATCTATTGTTTATGTGTTGTTTATGATCTTGCATGCTCTCCGTTATTAGTAGAGGCTCTGGCCAAGTTTTTGCTCTTAACTCCAAGAGGGAGTATTTATGCTCGATAGTGGGTTCATGCCTTCATTGACACTGGGACAGTGACAGAAAGTTCTAAGGTTGTGATGTGCTGTTGCCACTAGGGATAAAACATTGATTCTATGTCTAAGGATGTAGTTGTCGATTACATTACGCACCATACTTAATGCAATTGTCTGTTGCTTAGCAACTTAATACTGAATGGGGTTCGGATGATAACCTGAAGGTGGACTTTTTAGGCATAGATGCAGTTGGATGGCGGTCTATGTACTTTGTCGTAATGCCCAATTAAATCTCACTATATTTATCATATCATGTACATGCATTGTTATGCCTTTCTCTATTTGTCAATTGCCCGACTGTAATTTGTTCACCCAACATGCTTTTATCTTATGGGAGAGACACCT
This sequence comes from Lolium multiflorum, assembly GCA_030979885.1. NCBI lineage: Eukaryota > Viridiplantae > Streptophyta > Magnoliopsida > Poales > Poaceae > Lolium > Lolium multiflorum. The sequence continues at coordinate 210,360,919 of CM061748.1, forward strand.
CTAGTGAACTGTGGACCCCGGTCCTATTCTTTACATAGCATACAATCTGCAATTGTGTTTTACTGTTTTCTTTGCAAACATCTTCCACTCGATACGTTTAATCCTTTGTTACAGCAAGCCGGTGAGATTGACAACCTCACTGTTTCGTTGGGACAAAGTACTTTGGTTTTGTTGTGCAGATTCCACGTTGGCGCCGGAATCCTGTTGTTGCGCCGCATCACATTTCGCCACCATCAACCTTCAACGTGCTTCTTGGCTCCTACTGGTTCGATTAAACCTTGGTTTCATACTGAGGGAAACTTGCTTCTATACGCATCATACCTTCCACTTGGGGTTCCCAACGGACGTGTGCATCTACGCGTATCAAGCTAAATTTCGGCGCCGTTGCGGGAGATCAAGACACGCTGCAAGGGGAGTCTCCACTTCTCAATCTCTTTACTTTGTTTTTGTCTTGCTTTATTTTATTTACTACTTTGTTTGCTGCACTAAATCAAAATACAAAAAAAAATAGTTGCTAGTTTTACTTTATTTATTGTCTTGCTCTCTATATCGAAAACACAAAAAAATTAGTTACTTGTCTTTACTTTGTTTGCCTAGTTTACTTTTTGCTTATTACATCATGTTTCCTTTTAATTTTACCACAAAAGACATACCGGTAGGACGTGGGTCCATAGTTGGGAGAAATAATATAGAAGAATTTTTCAATCATGTTAGTATTACTAAAAATTTTGAAGATAGACACTTGGTAGAACTTGCACCTACCTATGAAATTGCTGCTGCTGCTTTAGTTCGCATGTTGGAAACTAAATTTGTTAATCTCAATCCTATAATCCAACACATGTTTCTTACACTTGGTGATATGGAAGAAGGGGAAAAGAAAGATTTTGTTTTAGAAACCCTTCTTAGAGAATTTGGTGGTCTAGCAAGAGAGGCTAGAAAGGTTTTTGCTAAATTTAATATGCTAGGTTCTCATACCAATTTTATTGGTCTCCTTGAAAAAATGGACATGGATAGAATAAGGTACACTAATAATATTAATGATGGTGGGGAGATCAAAGCACCAATACCATGTAAACTCCTAGCTATGAATGATGCACTAGAAAATAACTATGCTTGGCTTGTTCCTGAAAATTTGTTCGATGAGAGTAGCAAGCCTAAGACTAATGAAAAGGGAGACGCTAAAACTTATATATCAAATATACTATGCTTGGTTGAGAAAACTCCCAACACCCCTGGTAATGATGTTGATGCTTCTACTCTCGATGTTACTTGATTTGCACTTTCTGCGCCTAGCTGAAAGGCGTTAAAGAAAAGCGCTTATGGGAGACAACCCATGTTTTTACTACAGCAATTTTTTGTTTTGTTGAGTCTTGGAAGTTGTTTACTACTGTAGCAACCTCTCCTTATCATGTTTTTGTGCCAAGTAAAGTTTCTATGTCAAAGTTGATGTTATATTTGGGATCGCTGCGCAGAAACAGCATTGCTGTCTGTCACGAATCTGGGCACAGTTCTCTGTAGAAAATTCGAAAAAAACTGCCAATTTACGAGCGTGATCCTCAGATATGTACGCAACTTTCATTAGTTTTGAGTTTTTCCATTTGAGCAAGTCTGGTGCCAGCTTTAAATTCGTCTTTACGGACTGTTCTGTTTTTGACAGATTCTGCCTTTTATTTCGCATTGCCTCTTTTGCTATGTTGGATTTATTTCTTTGATCCATTAATGTCCAGTAGCTTTATGCAATGTCCAGAAGTGTAAAGAATGATTGTGTCACCTCTGAATGTGTGAATTATTAATTGTGCACTAACCCTCTAATGAGTTTGCTTGAAGTTTGGTGTGAAGGAAGTTTTCAAGGGTCAAGAGAGGAGTATGATATACTATGATCAAGAGGAGTGAAAGCTCTAAGCTTGGGGATGCCCCCGTGGTTCATCCCTGCATATTCTAAGAAGACTCAAGCGTCTAAGCTTGGGGATGCCCAAGGCACCCCTTCTTCATCGACAACATCATCAGGTTCCTCCCCTGAAACTATATTTTTATTCAGTCACATCTTGTGTTCTTTACTTGGAGCGTCGGTTTGTTTTTGTTTTTGTTTTTGTTTGAATAAAATGGATCCTAGCATTCACTTTGTGGGAGAGAGACACGCTCCGCTGTTGCATATGGACAAATATGTCCTTAGGCTTTACTCATAATGTTCATGGCGAAGTTTCTTCTTCGTTAAATTGTTATATGGTTGGAATTGGAAAATGCTACATGTAGTAACTCTAAAATGTCTTGGATAATGTGATACTTGTAAATTGTTGTGCTCATGTTTAAGCTCTTGCATCATATGCTTTGCACCCATTAATGAAGAAATACATAGAGCTTGCTAAAATTTGATTTGCATATTTGGTCTCTCTAAGGTCTAGATAATTCTAGTATTGAGTTTTGAACAACAAGGAAGACGGTGTAGAGTCTTATAATGTTTACAATATGTCTTTTATGTGAGTTTTGCTGCACCTGTTCATCCTTGAGTTTGCTTCAAATAACCTTGCTAGCATAAACCTTGTATCGAGAGGGAATACTTCTCATGCATCCAAAATCCTTGAGCCAACTACTATGCCATTTGTGTCCACCATACCTACCTACTACATGGTATTTCTCCGCCATTCCAAAGTAAATTGCTTGAGTGCTACCTTTAAAATTCCATCATTCACCTTTGCAATATATAGCTCATGGGACAAAATAGCCTTAAAAACTATCGTAGTATTGAATATGTACTTATGCACTTTATATTTTATTAAGTTGCTTGTTGTGCGATAACCATGCTTGGGGAACGCCATCAACTATTGTTGAATATCATGTGAGTTGCTATGCATGTCCGTCTTGTCTGAAGGATCTATCATTTTTGTGGTTGGAGCATGCAAAATTGTTAGAGAAGAACATTGGGCCGCTAACTAAAGCCATGAATCATGGTTGAAGTTTCAGTTTTGGACATATATCCTCAATCTCATATGAGAATAATAATTGTTGCTACATGCTTATGCATTTAAGAGGAGTCCATTATCTGTTGTCCATGTTGTCCCGGTATGGATGTCTAAGTTGAGAATAATCAAAAGCGAGAAATCCAAAATGCGAGCATTCTCCTTAGACCTTTGTACAGGCGGCATGGAGGTACCCCTTTGTGACACTTGGTTGAAACATGGCATGCAAAGATTCGGTAGTCAAGCAGTAGGACGAGGTGCGGACACTATTAGTATACTATGCATGAGGCTTGCAACTTGTAAGATATAATTTACATAACTCATATGCTTTATTACTACCGTTGACAAAATTGTTTCATGTTTTCAAAATAAAAGCTCTAGCACAAATACAGCAATCGATGCTTTCCTCTTTGAAGGACCATTCTTTTACTTTTATTGTTGAGTCAGTTTACCTATCTCCCTCCACCTTAAGAAGCAAACACTTGTGTGAACTGTGCATTGATTCCTACATACTTGCATATTGCACTTGTTATATTACTTTATGTTGACAATATCCATGAGATATACATGTTATAAGTTGAAAGCAACCGCTGAAACTTAATCTTCCTATGTGTTGCTTCAATACCTTTACTTTGATTTATTGCTTTATGAGTTAACTCTTATTCAAGACTTATTGATGCTTGTCTTGAAGTACTATTCATGAAAAGTCTTTGCTTTATGATTCAGTTGTTTACTCATGTCATTACCATTGTTTTGATCGCTGCATTCATTACATATGTTTACAAATAGTATGATCAAGATTATGATGGCATGTCACTTCAGAAATTATCTTTGTTATCGTTTTACCTGCTCGGGACGAGCAGAACTAAGCTTGGGGATGCTGATACGTCTCCAACGTATCGATAATTTATTATGTTCCATGCTACTTTATTGATGATACCTACATGTTTTATGCACATTATATGTCATATTTATGCATTTTCTGGAACTAACCTATTAACAAGATGCGAAGAAGCCAGTTCTGTTTTCTGCTGTTTTTGGTTTCAGAAATCCTAGTAAGGAAATATTCTCGGAATTGGACGAAATCTTCGCCCAGGGTCCTATTTTTGCACGGAGCTTCCGGAAGACCGAAGGAGAGTCGAAGTGGGGCCACGAGGTGGCCGGGGATAGGCGGCGCGGCCCGGCCCTGGCCGCGCCGGCCTGCCCTGGGCCCTCGTGCCGCCTCTTGACCTGCCCGTTCGCCTACTTATAGCCTCCGTCGCGAAACCCCAGTACCGAGAGCCACGATACGGAAAACCTTCCGAGACGCCGCCCGCAATCCCATCTCGGGGGATTCAGGAGATCGCCTCCGTGCACCTGCCGGAGAGGGGATTCATCTCCGGAGGACTCTTCATCGCCATGATCGGCTCGGAGTGATGAGTGAGTAGTTCACCCCTGGACCATGGGTCCATAGCAGTAGCTAGATGGTCGTCTTCTCCTTGTTGTGCTTCATTGTTGGATCTTGTGAGCTGCCTAACATGATCAAGATCATCTATCTGTAATACTATATGGTGTGTTTGTCGGGATCCGATGGATAGAGAATACTATGTTATGGTGATTATCAATCTATTGTTTATGTGTTGTTTATGATCTTGCATGCTCTCCGTTATTAGTAGAGGCTCTGGCCAAGTTTTTGCTCTTAACTCCAAGAGGGAGTATTTATGCTCGATAGTGGGTTCATGCCTTCATTGACACATGGGACAGTGACAGAAAGTTCTAAGGTTGTGATGTGCTGTTGCCACTAGGGATAAAACATTGATTCTATGTCTAAGGATGTAGTTGTCGATTACATTACGCACCATACTTAATGCAATTGTCTGTTGCTTAGCAACTTAATACTGAATGGGGTTCGGATGATAACCTGAAGGTGGACTTTTTAGGCATAGATGCGGTTGGATGGCGGTCTATGTACTTTGTCGTAATGCCCAATTAAATATCACTATATTTATCATATCATGTACATGCATTGTTATGCCTTTCTCTATTTGTCAATTGCCCGACTGTAATTTGTTCACCCAACATGCTTTTATCTTATGGGAGAGACACCTCTAGTGAACTGTGGACCCCGGTCCTATTCTTTACATAGCATACAATCTACAATTGTGTTTTACTGTTTTCTTTGCAAACATCTTCCACTCGATACGTTTAATCCTTTGTTACAGCAAGCCGGTGAGATTGACAACCTCACTGTTTCGTTGGGACAAAGTACTTTGGTTTTGTTGTGCAGATTCCATGTTGGCGCCGGAATCCCTGTTGTTGCGCCGCATCACATTTCGCCACCATCAACCTTCAACGTGCTTCTTGGCTCCCCCTGGTTCGATTAAACCTTGGTTTCATACTGAGGGAAACTTGCTTCTATACGCATCATACCTTCCACTTGGGGTTCCCAACGGACGTGTGCATCTACGCGTATCAATGCACCAGGCCCCTGCCATCAAGGACCCTTCAGCAACTCCACATGCTCTTCTGGAAGAATCCCCCATCCCGGCGCTGGGGGCGTCGGTGGCACGGGCGCCCCGCACCAAGATTTCTACCGCTGAAGCTCTAGGAAGAGCGCAAGGAATGCGGGGGGCGGACGAGCCGGTGCTGGCCAGAGCCATCCGCCTCGCCTCTGACAAAAACGCTCCGTCCTCATCCAATCCAGGTAATCTCGACTCGTCCAACTTTACTGCTTTCCAATCTGTTCCTATCGATAAGTTGCTCTCGGTGGCGCACGATAGTTGTGTTATCTTCCCTTCCTCCTCCCTGGGCCCGCCCGAGAAAATTATCTCCTTGATACAAGCTAGGGAGCTTGCACAAGCTGATCTGACAGCTGCAAGACACAACGCGGAGGTTGAGGCGGCAAAAGTTCAGGCATCGGCCATGGCCGAAAAGGAATCCCTGGTGCCACAAGAAGGGCTTGTGGCACAAACTGGGGACGATACCACAGTCCTAGATATCAAGGACAAACCAGCCAAAAAGAGGAAGGTGACTAAGAAGCAATACCCTGTTGGACCAAGACCGCTAACCCGCCAAGCACGGGCTCAAGGAAGGGTGTCCAAATGAGGTGCCTCTTTTGGAATATCCGGGGGTTCGGTCGTAGGGGGCGACGAACTCTCCTGAAGGATTACCTCCGTGATCACAAGATTGACATAGTGGTTCTCCAGGAAACCATCAAACAAGACTTCACTGACTTGGAACTGCGTAGCCTAGAGGTGGGCGACAAGTTTTTCTGGTGCGGCTCCCGGCTAATGGGCACTCGGGGGCATGCTCATGGGCGTCCGCGACAGTAGTTTTGAAGTTGGAGTGGTAGATATGGGTCAATTCTACCTTAGCACCTCCATCCTTAATCGGGCGAACAAGCGCATTGTGACGATCATTGGGATCTATGGACCTGCGGATCATGGGCGATCAGGGGTCTTCCTCGAGGAAATCTCGACCAAGGTGGCTAGAACCAACACTCCCCTCCTCATGGGCGGAGACTTTAACCTCATTAGGGCGGCTTGTGACAAGAACAACGATCGTCTGAACTGGAGACTCATAGATCTTTTTAACGAACACATTGCCGCCTGGGCTCTTCGGGAAATTCCACGCTCCGGGGCTCGGTTCACTTGGACGAACCGCCAACTCAACCCAGTCCGTTCGGTCCTCGATCGTGTTTTCATCTCTCCGACGTTGGAAGGTTTTTTCCCTCTGTGTTCTCTCTCTGCGGAAACGAGCCTGGGATCTGATCATACCCCGCTCATCTTTGACTCCGGCGAAGGGCTGCCGGAGCGAAGTAATCGCTTCTTCTTCGAATCGGGCTGGTTCGAACGCCAGGACTTCCTTCCCATGCTCCACAATGCCTGGCTCAATCTTTCGGCCAAAGTGGGAGGCCGGGATATCATTGACTGGTGGCAGCTCATGTCTGGCAGCCTGCGCCAACACCTTCGGGGGTGGGCTCGCAACTTGGGCATGGCCAGCAAAAGGGAGAAAGAAAGCCTGATGACCCAAATCATGCAGCTTGATGTTCAGGCCGATTCCAACGGGTTGGATGAGGATGATTGGGCTCTAAGATATTACCTCGAAGACCAACTCCTCCAAATCGTGAGTGCGGAGGAAGAATACTGGCGCCAAAGAGGAAGGGTCAAATGGGCCCTCCAGGGGGATGCCAACACGGCCTACTTCCATGCGGTGGCCAATGGCCGGAGACGAAAGTGCTCGATCTCTTCTCTTAACCTTGGGAACGAAATCACGAACGATCCCAGGAAAATTCAAGCTGCCATTTATGATTTCTACCGTGACTTGCTCGGATCGGCGGGGAGCCGCGCCTGTAGCCTGTCCCCAAGGACTTGGCCGTCAAATGCTCAGGTTTCGTTCGAGGACAACAATCAGCTGATGCTGACCTTCTCTGAGGAGGAGTTAGATTTCATCGTCCGGGAGATGAAAACCGACACGGCCCCTGGTCCCGATGGCTTCCCTATCCTGTTCTTCAAGCGATTCTGGCCCAATGTTAAGCGTGGGGTTCTCCATATTCTCAATGATTTTATGCTGGGACGCATAGACATCTCTCGTCTGAACTTCGCCATCCTCACCCTGATCCCCAAAGTCCCAGGGGCGGACAAAGTCTCCCAGTTTCGCCCCATCGCCCTCATTAATGTGATCTTCAAAATCGTATCTAAGGCGTTTGCGTTTCGTCTAGACCCCATTGCGCAGAAAACCATTAGTCTGAATCAGACGGCTTTCATCAAAGGGAGAAACTTGTTGGAAGGCCCCCTTGCACTCATTGAGATTGTCCACGAGTTGCGCTCTAAGAAATTAGGAGGGGTTCTCCTTAAGATCGACTTCGAGAAGGCTTACGACCGGGTTAACTGGGAGTTCCTGGCCGAAGTGCTTCGGTGCAAAGGCTTTGAGGAAGCTTATATCCACAGAGTGCTACAATTAGTATCCGGTGGTCAGACTGCCATTTCCATCAACGGAGTGATTGGCCCGTACTTCAGGAACAAAAGAGGGGTGCGTCAAGGGGACCCGCTATCCCCTCTCCTGTTTAACTTCATTGGCGAGGCGTTGTCGGGGATCCTTTCTGCCGCGGGGGCGGCAGGCTACATACAGGGTGTGGTGCCCCATTTGATCCCTAGAGGGATTTCCCATCTTCAGTATGCGGATGATACGCTCATCCTCATCCAAAACTCGGAAGAAAACATAGCCAATCTCAAATTTTTGCTTATGTGCTTCGAAGATATGTCCGGTTTGAAAATCAACTATCATAAGAGTGAAGTCATCGTGATGGGCCAACCTCTGGAGGAACAACAAAGAGTCGCGAATAAGCTTAATTGTAAACGCGGCTCTTTCCCTTTCATGTATCTTGGGCTCCCTATCTCGGACAGGAAGCTTCGACTTGAACAATGGTTGTTCTTGGTCCGCAAGCTGGCCGGTAGAATTGAACCGTGGCTGAGTAAACTCCTCACCTCTGGGGGAAGACTGATCCTGTCCAACGCGTGCCTCGATAGTATTCCCATCTTTGCCATGGGCCTCTTCCTTCTGCATGACGGGATTCATGCTAGATTCGACTCGCACCGCTCCAAATTCTTCTGGGAAGGAGCGGGCAACAAGCGTAAATATCATATGGTTAATTGGCCTTCGGTTTGCCGGCCGAAATCCTCGGGAGGATTAGGCTTGCTTAACTCAAAAAAGATGAACATTGCCCTGCTGACCAAGTGGATTTGGAAGCTATACCAAGACGAGGCTTCTATCTGGGCGACGATTATCAGAGCCAAATATCGTGACGCCGATAACCTGTTCGAGGGCACCGGACACGGGGGCTCGCAATTTTGGAAAAGCCTACACAAAATTAAGCACTTCTTCAAGTTGGGAGCAAAACACGTCATTGGGGACGGACGACGCACTCTTTTCTGGACGGACTGGTGGTGCAGTAACCAACCCATCAAAGAATTGTTCCCCGAACTCTTCAGTATCTGCACTAACCCTAATCTCACGGTGGCTGCGGCCCTAGATGCTGGGGATCTCAATATCACCTTCCGACGCTCCCTCAACCAGGAAGGACGGCGACAATGGAACGATCTGGGGACGCTCATTGAGCCCTTCTCCCTATCTAGTTGCAAAGACAAAGTCTTATGGCACTTAGAATCTTCGGGCAAGTTCTCTGTGCAATCATTATATGCCAAACTCTCTCAAGGGGCTTCGGTTGCCTACCACAAGGACGTCTGGTCAGCCAAAGTTCCCCTGAAGATCAAAATTTTTGCTTGGCAGCTCATCCTCGATAGATTACCTTCTAGCAAGCAAATCGCGACGCGCCATGGCCCTGCCTCGGGTAATTGCGCCCTTTGTGGCCAGATGGAAGATGCTGGTCATATTTTCTTCTCCTGCTCCCTTGCAAAATTTGCTTGGAGTGCCATCCGTGAGATTCTCGACTGTAACTGGAACCCTGGGAACTTCCCACAGTTCCATGCTATTCTCTCCAGCCTGGCGGGAAAGGCCCGTAGACTGCTGTGGTTTCTCTTTCTCGCCCAATCATGGGCCCTGTGGAACATTCGTAATAAACTCACTATTGAAAAGAAAGTTATTAACCACCCCGCTAATGTGATTTTTAAAACTGCTCTCTTTATACAGCTATGGAACGGCAAGGCAAAGCCAAGCGGCCGGGAGGGCCTCCGGTGGGTGGAGAACAAGCTGAGGGAGCTGTACGCCGCCGTGAGACCAGGTCAATCAAGCCAGTGAAGATTTAGCCTATCTTGCTCCTGGGAGTCTGCCCCTGCACCTTCACTTTTTATCGTGTTTAGTCTGGCTACCAGGGTTTTTTCTCCTCTAGCTGTCGTTCCGTTTGGCTAAGCTGTATGCCGCAGCATTGTATAACTTGTTGAAACTGTGGGCTTTATTAATTTAAAGTCGGGCACGCAGTTGCCTTTTATCTAAAAAAAATGAATCCACGAGAATAGTAGATCCTGCTCACACGCCTCGCTCAGTCACACTCAGACGATGCCACGCAGTGGGCAAAAGGATCAACGGGTAGTCAAGCACCAGAAATGAAATCCGCGACGCGGTCCAACATCTCGGCGGCCGCCTCCGTGCCCGGTCGCCGGAGGTGGAACACGTGGCCCTGCCCCGGCGTGTCCACCAGCTCCGCCTCCCCGCGCCACCCGCTCGCGACCAGCGCCGCGTGGTACGCCCGCCCCTTGGCCGCCAGGAAGTCGTCCTCGGCCACGGCCACCATCACCCTCCCGCAAGGCATCGCCGCGAGCCGCGCCGACGCCCCGGCGGACGTCGGGCAGATCCTCGGGTCGTCCACGTCGGCGTCGGGCCGAGCGCACGTGAACGCCCACTCGCGGCGGATCCTTACCTCCAGCTCCGGCGCCATGGTGTTCGACGGGTCCCAGAAAAAAGGGTGCACCAGCATCACGCCGGCGATCGCCGCGCCCGGCTGCAGCGGGAGCCCCTCGGAGGCGGCGCGCAGGGCGACGTTGTGCGCTATGTTGGCGCCGGCACTGTCGCCGGCGAGGAACACGCGGGAGGCGTCCCCGTGCGCCGCGAGCCACGGCTCCGATCCCCCGGGCCCGGCGGCGCAGGCGTCAACCGCCCACGCGAGCGCCGCCCAGGAGTCGTCGTAGGCCGCGGGGAGCGGGTGCTCCGGCACGCGGCGGTACTCCGCGGACACCGCGATGGCGCCGGCGCGGGCGGAGAGGGCGTTGACGTAGCGGTGGTACGTCGGGAACGCCGCGGACTGGACCATGAAGCCGCCGCCGTGAACGTACACGAGGACGGGCAGCTTCTTGGCGCCACCGGCGGAAGCGGCTGGAGGGAGGTAGAGGCGGACGGAGAGGCCGTTGGCCGGGTCGATGGTGACGTCCTTGGAGGCCACGCCCGTGGCGGCGTCGAAGGACGCCGGCACGGTGTCGGTGCCCTTCAGGCGCTCGATGCTGCCGTTCTTGTAGACGCGGATGAAGGGGAAGAGCTCGATCTCGACATCGCTGGGGCAGGCGGCGTCGCTGGAAGCCATTACGGTTGATGCGCTCTGTGAAGGCGAGCTTGTGACATGGAGTGCGGTGGAGGAAAAGAGAACTAATAGTGGAACAAGTAGGAGACTGGCCATTTGGATGAACAAGTTGGAAGTTTTTTAATCCACAATCTTGGCTGCCGGCGGCTAAGCACGGCGCAGCCACACGAGTTTGTTGTCTCGGCGATCTCCATCGCTCAACTCAAGACTCAACACCTAACGATTATTAGATCACCTAAGGATGACTACAAACACTAGCGTGAGCTGAAGACGCGCCGTCGTCCTCGCGTCTCCATGACCGGAACAACAACCATAGCAAATGATGACAATCTTATATATATGTATTATCATTTATTTTCCTATCAAAGACATGTCCTTCCAACTTATCCTAGCCTATTTCATTAGACATCATCCGACGGCCTGGATCGCTAGGATTCGCTGCTACAGTGTCGCAAATATAAAATTATAAAATATGGGTTTTCCAAATAATATACGGCTTAATGGTATGTTTGGTTATCACACAGTAGCCAAAAAAAGGTCCTAGCAAGAAAGAAGCATCTCATCAAGGTTTATTTAATTTAGCTCTTATCTATTGAACTCAATATAGCCATATCAGGCGTTGACTATAATGTGTTTTGTCAGTGTATACTTGTACGTTCATATGCACACAAGGAGTATTATAGCGAAGCTAGAAAGGCGCATGAGTTAAATTTTGGTAAACTTGAGCCGATCGAAATTAGGTCAGTTAGAAATAAGCTTATTCCAAACTGAGCTAAAAACAATGGAACAGGTTAGATAGTTGCTTCATGTGTGAGAGCACGTAAGTAGAGTAAGTGTTCTCACCTGCCAAACTATTTGATTTGACATGTAAATGTTAGGAATGAGCACCTAGTATTCATAGTGGGCCAAAGACCAGTACATGTACATGTGTTACAATATTTAAGAAAGCCTCTCATACACTGGAGATATACAAGAAAGTGGTCTATACATGGTGGGTCAACAACACTGAGTTTGGAGAAAAAGAACCCATACTGCGCTCTAATCTGGGCCTTCGTGCAGAAATCAGCGAGTTGTAACTCGGAAGGCACATACTTTAGAGCAATAACCTGATCCTGCACAGCAGTACGCACAAAGAAGGCATCAGCACCTATGTGCTTGGTGAGCTCGTGCTTCACCGGGTCACGTGCAATGCTGATGGCACCAGTACTGTCCGACAAGAGAGGAGTCGGTGCGTCAGTAGAAACACCAAAGTGCTCCAATAACCAGCGTAACAGTCACCTCTGCAGTCAAGAGAGACATTGCTCGCAACTCAGCCTCTACACTCGAACGAGAGACTGTGATCTGCTTCTTGGTCTTCCAAGCAATGAGAGAACCACCAAGAAAGACACAGTAGGCCGAAAGAGACTTGCGATCCGATGGATCACTAGCCCAGGTAGCATCTGAGTAGGTCTGGAGCTGTAAGGAGCTGGAACGAGGAAAGAATAGACGACGGGAGATGGTGCCACAAAGATAGCGTAGGAAACGAAAGAGATGACTATAGTGGACACAAGTGGGAGCAGACATGAACTGACTCAGAATGTGGACCGGATAGGAGATGTCAGGACGGGTGACAGCAAGGTAAACAAGGCTCCCGACCAAGTGACGTAGCGAGTCAGGTCCGGAAGAAGATCACCATCAGTGGCACAGAGATGGACATTGAGCTCCATAGGATTCTCGACAGTGCGCTCATCACCAAGAGCGGCACGAGTGAGAAGGTCCTGAATATACTTCTCCTGGGAGATATAGAAGCCATCGAAGGTAGAAGAAACCTCAATCCCAAGAAAGTGGCGAAGAGGACCAAGATCAGTCATGAGAAACTTCTCACGAAGACGAGCCTTGACAAAGGCAATGTACTCAGGGTCGTCACCTGTGATGATCATGTCATCGACATAAAGAAGAAGGAGAGTCCGACCACGAGAAGATGTGTGGACAAAGAGCGCAGGGTCATGTGCGCTAGGGACAAAACCAGCAGAGGTCACCACAGAGGCGAAACGCTGAAACCAGGCGCGAGGGGCTTGCTTAAGGCCATAGAGAGAGCGCCGGAGACGACAGACCATGCCATCGGGAATAGAGTAGCCAGGAGGTGGCTGCATGTATACCTCCTCACTTAACTCACCGTTAAGAAAAGCATTCTGCACATCAAGCTGAGAGACAGACCAGTGACGAACAGAAGCAACAGCAAGAAGAGTACGAACAGTGGTCATGTGAGCCACTGGAGCAAAGGTCTCGTCATAGTCACGGCCATGCTCCTGCTGAAAGCCGCGAGCGACAAGTCGAGCCTTGTAGCGCTCAAGAGAACCATCAGAGCAAGTCTTTATCTTGTAGACCCACTTGCAGGTGATGGAACGAACAGAAGGAGGAATGACAACATCCCAGGTGTCAGTACGCTCCAGAGCAGCAATCTCCTCGGTCATCGCTAGCTGCCATTCGGGATGAGCAACAGCATCCCGATAAGAGGTCGGCTCAAGGACAGCAGAGAGACCGTAGTGAGTGGGGAAATAGCGATCAGGAGGAGGACGAGGACGAGCACGAAGATTATGAGTCGGCTCAGTTGGAGAGGGCATCACACCAGAAGTGGAGGGCATGTTAGGAGGAGTATCATCGTCATCACGTGGACGAAGGGAGTAGTGAAATGGGTAGGGAGGGATCACCGTAGGCAAGGAAGGTGACATGGGGGAGGAAGGTGCGGAGGGTGGGGTGATGCGCGTAAATGTACACGTCCGTTGGGAACCCCAAGAGGAAGGTATGATGCGCACAGTGGCAAGTTTTCCCTCAGAAAGAAACCAAGGTTTAATCGAACCAGGAGGAGCCAAGAAGCACGTTGAAGGTTGATGGTGGCGAAATGTGATGCGGCGCAACAACAGGGATTCCGGCGCCAACGTGGAACCTGCACAACACAACCAAAGTACTTTGCCCCAACGAAACAGTGAGGTTGTCAATCTCACCGGCTTGCTGTAACAAAGGATTAACCGTATTGTGTGGAAGATGATTATTTGCAAGAAAACAGTAAAACAAGTATTGCAGTAGATTGTATGCGATGTAAAGAATAGGACCGGGGTCCACAGTTCACTAGAGGTGTCTCTCCCATAAGATAAAAGCATGTTGGGTGAACAAATTACAGTCGGGCAATTGACAAATAGAGAAGGGCATAACAATGCATATATATGATATGATAAATATAGTGAGATTTAATCAGGGCATTACGACAAAGTACATAGACCGCCATCCAAGTGCATCTATGCCTAAAAAGTCCACCTTCAGGTTATCATCCGAACCCCATTCAGTATTAAGTTGCAAAGCAACAGACAATTGCATTAAGTATGGTGCGTAATGTAATCGACAACTACATCCTTAGACATAGAATCAATGTTTTATCCCTAGTGGCAACAGCACATCACAACCTTAGAACTTTCTGTCACTGTCCCAGGTGTCAATGAAGGCATGAACCCACTATCGAGCATAAATACTCCCTCTTGGAGTTAAGAGCAAAAACTTGGCCAGAGCCTCTACTAATAACGGAGAGCATGCAAGATCATAAACAACACATAAACAATAGATTGATAATCACCATAACATAGTATTCTCTATCCATCGGATCCCGACAAACACAACATATAGTATTACAGATAGATGATCTTGATCATGTTAGGCAGCTCACAAGATCCAACAATGAAGCACAATTAGGAGAAGACGGCCATCTAGCTACTGCTATGGACCCATAGTCCAGGGGTGAACTACTCACTCATCACTCCGGAGGCGACCATGGCGGTGTAGAGTCCTCCGGGAGATGATTCCCCTCTCCGGCAGGGTGCCGGCGATCTCCTGAATCCCCGAGATGGGATTCGCGGCGGCGGCGTCTCTGGAAGGTTTTCCGTATCGTGGCTCTCGGTATTGGGGGTTTCGCGACGGAGGCTATTTGTAGGCGGAAGGGCAGGTCAAGAGGCGGCACGAGGGGCCCACACCATAGGTCGGCGCGGACTTCGACTCTCCTTCGGTCTTCTGGAAGCTTCGTGCAAAAATAGGACCCTGGGCGTTGATTTCGTCCAATTCCGAGAATATTTCGTTACTAGGATTTCTGAAACCAAAAACAGCGAAAACAAACGGCTCTTCGGCATCTTGTTAATAGGTTAGTTCAGAAAATGCGTAAATACGACATATAATGTGCATAAAACATGTAGGTATCATCAATAAAGTGGCATGGAACATAAGAAATTATCGATACGTTGGAGACGTATCAGCATCCCCAAGCTTAGTTCTGCTCGTCCCGAGCAGGTAAAACGATAACAAAGATAATTTCTGAGTGACATGCCATCATAATCTTGATCATACTATTTGTAAACATATGTAATGAATGCAGCGATCAAAACAATGGTAATGACATGAGTAAACAACTGAATCATAAAACAAAGACTTTTCATGAATAGTACTTCAAGACAAGCATCAATAAGTCTTGCATAAGAGTTAACTCATAAAGCAATAAATCAAAGTAAAGGTATTGAAGCAACACAAAGGAAGATTAAGTTTCAGCGGTTGCTTTCAACTTATAACATGTATATCTCATGGATATTGTCAACATAAAGTAATATAACAAGTGCAATATGCAAGTATGTAGGAATCAATGATAGTTCACACAAGTGTTTGCTTCTTAAGGTGGAGAGAGATAGGTGAACTGACTCAACATAAAAGTAAAAGAAAGGTCCTTCAAAGAGGAAAGCATCGATTGCTGTATTTGTGCTAGAGCTTTTATTTTGAAAACATGAAACAATTTTGTCAACGGTAGTAATAAAGCATATGAGTTATGTAAATTATATCTTACAAGTTGCAAGCCTCATGCATAGTATACTAATAGTGCCCGCACCTTGTCCTACTTAGCTTGGACTACCGGATCTTTGCAATGCCATGTTTCAACCAAGTGTTACAAAGGGGTACCTCCATGCCGCCTGTACAAAGGTCTAAGGAGAAAGCTCGCATTTTGGATTTCTCGCTTTTGATTATTCTCAACTTAGACATCCATACCGGGACAACATGGACAACAGATAATGGACTCCTCTTAAATGCATAAGCATGTAGCAATAATTATTATTCTCATATGAGATTGAGGATATATGTCCAAACTGAAACTTCCACCATGATTCATGGCTTTAGTTAGCGGCCCAATGTTCTTCTCTAACAATATGCATGCTCCAATCATTAAGGTGGTAGATCCTTCAGACAAGACGGACATGCATAGCAACTCACATGATATTCAACAAAGAATAGTTGATGGCGTTCCCCAGAAGCATGGTTATCGCACAACAAGCAACTTAATAAGAGATAAAGTGCATAAGTACATATTCAATACTACGATAGTTTTTAAGGCTATTTTGTCCCATGAGCTATATATTGCAAAGGTAAATGATGGAATTTTAAAGGTAGCACTCAAGCAATTTACTTTGGAATGGCGGAGAAATACCATGTAGTAGGTAGGTATGGTGGACACAAATGGCATAGTGGTTGGCTCAAGGATTTTGGATGCATGAGAAGTATTCCCTCTCGATACAAGGTTTAGGCTAGCAAGGTTATTTGAAGCAAACTCAAGGATGAACCGGTGCAGCAAAACTCACATAAAAGACATATTGCAAACATTATAAGGCTCTACACCGTCTTCCTTGTTGTTCAAAACTCAATACTAGATATTATCTAGACCTTAGAGAGACCAAATATGCAAACCAAATTTTAGCAAGCTCTATGTATTTCTTCATTAATGGGTGCAAAGTATATGATGCAAGAGCTTAAACATGAGCACAAGAATTGCAAAGTATCACATTATCCAAGACATTTTAGAATTACTACATGTAGCATTTTCCAATTCCAACCATATAACAATTTAACGAAGAAGAAACTTCGCCATGAATATTATGAGTAAAGCCTAAGGACATATTTGTCCATATGCAACAGCGGAGCGTGTCTCTCTCCCACAAAGTGAATGCTAGGATCCATTTTATTCAAACAAAAACAAAAACAAAAACAAACCGACGCTCCAAGTAAAGAACACAAGATGTGACTGAATAAAAATATAGTTTGGGGAGGAACCTGATGATGTTGTCGATGAAGAAGGGGATGCCTTGGGCATCCCCAAGCTTAGACGCTTGAGTCTTCTTAAAATATGCAGGGATGAACCACGGGGGCATCCCCAAGCTTAGAGCTTTCACTCCTCTTGATCATAGTATATCATACTCCTCTCTTGACCCTTGAAAACTTCCTTCACACCAAACTTCAAGCAAACTCATTAGAGGGTTAGTGCACAATTAATAATTCACACATTCAGAGGTGACACAATCATTCTTTTCACTTCTGGACATTGCATAAAGCTACTGGACATTAATGGATCAAAGAAATTCATCCAACATAGCAAAAGAGGCAATGCGAAATAAAAGGCAGAATCTGTCAAAAACAGAACAGTTCGTAAAGACGAATTTTAAAGTGGCACCAGACTTGCTCAAATGGAAAAACTCAAAACTAATTAAAGTTGCGTACATATCTGAGGATCACTCTCGTAAATTGGCAGATTTTTTCGAATTTTCTACAGAGACTTGTGCCCAGATTCGTGACAGACAGCAATGCTGTTTCTGCGCAGCGATCCCAAATATAACATCAACTTTGACATAGAAACTTTACTTGGCACAAAAACATGATAAGGAGAGGTTGCTACTGTAGTAAACAACTTCCAAGACTCAAATATAAAACAAAGTACTGTAGTAAAAAAAACACATGGGTTATCTCCCAAGAAGTTCTTTCTTTATAGCCGTTAAGATGGGCTCAGAAAGTGCAAATCAAGTATTATCAAGAGATGAAGCATCAACATCATAACCAGGGGTGTTGGGAGTTTTCTCAACAATGCATGTTATCTCGTCTATGTAAGTTTCAGAGGCTCCTTTTTCATTATTCTTAGGCTTGCTATTCTCATCAAACAAATTTTCAGGAACAAGCCAACCATAGTTATTTTCTAGAGCTTCATGCATTCCTAGGAGTTTACTAGGTATTGGCGCTTTAATTTCCCTACCATCATTAACATTATTAGTATACTTAATTCTATCCATATCCATCTTTTCAAGTATTTGTTTAAAATTAGGAAAGAAACCAAGCCTCTTATGCTTAATAAAAACTTTTCTAGCTTCTTTAACTATATCCTCAAATTCTCTAACAAGGACTTTTAAAACAAAATTTCTCTTTTCCCCCATCTCCATATCCGAAAGTGTAAGAAACATATGTTGTATTATGGGATTGAGATTAACAAATCTAGTTTCTAACATGTGTATCAAACAGGCAGAAGCACTTTCATAAGTAGGAGCAGTTTTTAATAATGGTATATCTTCAAAATCTTCATCCATACTAACATGGGTGAAAAATTCTTCTATATTATCTCTTCCAATGATACACCCTCGTCCTACCGGTATCTTTTCCAAAGTAAACTTAGGATTAAGCATGATGAAATAAGCAAAAAGTAAACTAGGCAAATAAAGTAAAGACAAGTAACTAATTTTTTTGTGTTTTTGATATAGAGAGCAAGACAATAAATAAAGTAAAACTAGCAGCTAATTTTTTTGTGTTTTTTTAGGTGCAGCAAACAAAGTAGTAAATAAAATAAAGCAAGACAAAAACAAAGTAAAGAGATTGAGAAGTGGAGACTCCCCTTGCAGCGTGTCTTGATCTCCCCGGCAACGGCGCCAGAAAAAGTGCTTGATGCGCGTAAATGTACACGTCCGTTGGGAACCCCAAGAGGAAGGTATGATGCGCACGCTGGCAAGTTTTCCCTCAGAAAGAAACCAAGGTTTAATCGAACCAGGAGGAGCCAAGAAGCACGTTGAAGGTTGATGGTGGCGTGATGCGGTGCAACAACAGGGATTCCGGCGCCAACGTGGAACCTGCACAACACAACCAAAGTACTTTGTCCCAACGAAACAGTGAGGTTGTCAATCTCGGCTTGCTGTAACAAAGGATTAACCGTATTGTGTGGAAGATGATTGTTTGCAAGAAAACAGTAAAACAAGTATTGCAGTAGATTGTATGCGATGTAAAGAATAGGACCGGGGTCCACAGTTCACTAGAGGTGTCTCTCCCATAAGATAAAAGCATGTTGGGTGAACAAATTACAGTCGGGCAATTGACAAATAGAGAAGGGCACAACAATGCATATACATGATATGATAAATATAGTGAGATTTAATCAGGGCATTACGACAAAGTACATAGACCGCCATCCAACTGCATCGAACCCCATTCAGTATTAAGTTGCAAAGCAACAGACAATTGCATTAAGTATGGTGCGTAATGTAATCGACAACTACATCCTTAGACATAGAATCAATGTTTTATCCCTAGTGGCAACAGCACATCACAACCTTAGAACTTTCTGTCACTGTCCCAGGTGTCAATGAAGGCATGAACCCACTATCGAGCATAAATACTCCCTCTTGGAGTTAAGAGCAAAAACTTGGCCAGAGCCTCTACTAATAACGGAGAGCATGCAAGATCATAAACAACACATAAACAATAGATTGATAATCACCATAACATAGTATTCTCTATCCATCGGATCCCGACAAACACAACATATAGTATTACAGATAGATGATCTTGATCATGTTAGGCAGCTCACAAGATCCAACAATGAAGCACAATTAGGAGAAGACGACCATCTAGCTACTGCTATGGACCCATAGTCCAGGGGTGAACTACTCACTCATCACTCCGGAGGCGACCATGGCGGTGTAGAGTCCTTCGGGAGATGATTCCCCTCTCCGGCGGTGCCGGAGGCGATCTCCTGAATCCCCGAGATGGGATTCGCGGCGGCGCGTCTCTGGAAGGTTTTCCGTATCGTGGCTCTCGATCGGGGGTTTCGCGATGGTGGCTATTTGTAGGCGGAAGGGCAGGTCAAGAGGCGGCACGGGGCCCACACCATAGGTCGGCGCGGCCGGGGCCGGCCGCGCCGCCCTGTGGTGTCGCCACCTCGTGGCCCCACTTCGACTCTCCTTCGGTCTTCTGGAAGCTTCGTGCAAAAATAGGACCCTGGCACTACAAGAAATATGCCATAATATGACGTTTTTTTATGACTGGAAATCAAAATGTCATAGCTTTATGACGTTCCTAGCTTTGACCGTCCTTGGCCACTCCGGGGGGGCAAAACCCTAGAAAATCGTGACGTTATTGGGCAAAAACGTCATTGGCAATTTAGGTCAAAACGTCATTAGCAAAATTAAGTGGCCTACGACGTTTTCCCGATGCCGATTGCGACAAATCAATAGCGTCATTGGCATTTGGCTCAATACAATGGTATGTGTTTGGCTGCCATGTCATCCATTTTGCCTATGTGTCCCTTTTCGGGTCCCACGCGCCTCACACGTGTCACTGGAAGCAACTGGCTTGAACTAACTGACATGTAGGACCAACTGATACTTGTGGGACAAAGGCGTCTTGTTATTTTTTTTCTCTGTGCCGTCCACCATTTTGGGCTGCTGGCTGCTGGCCTACCCCACGACGGCCCATCCGGTGGTTGAATTGCTGGCCCGACGGCCCATCCGGGGGTTGAATTGCTGGCCCGACGGCCCATCCGGGGTTGGAGTGGCTCCCGATGGAAATAACTGGCAAAAATTGCGTTTGCGGGGACTCGAACCCTCGACCTGGCGCTGCCGCACTACCACTCCCTACCGCTTTGCTACAATAGTGTTGTTGACAAAAGTATGGTTGTCCATGTATATAGACATGATAGACTAATCAGTTGTCTTCAAAATCCCTCCACCTCGACCAAAATCCCTCCGACCAGGTGCATCTAGCTAGGGTTCCTCCTCCGACCAAAATCCCTCCGACCAGGTGCATCTGTTGCATGGCGGCGCAGTTCCCAGCCTGCTCGGGCAGTTCTTCTAGGTCAGGAGCGTCGTCGCGTCGCCGGCGGCGGCCGGGCACGCCCATTCCGTATCGGCAGCGGCCATTCGATTATGAGCCCGCCGACGTATGTGACTGTGGCGAGAAGATGCCGCAATGGATTTCTTGGAGTGATCCGAATCCTGGGAGAAGATACCGGAACTGCAAAATTCGCTCGGTTAGTCTTCGAGCACGCCCCCCCGCCCCCATTCTGAATTTCCTGGAGCCCGCCGTCTTCTGAAGTTTCTTTTCTACTATGCCTTACTTATCCTCTTTTGTTCTTCATCTGTCAGATTGCTGGTGGAATAGGGTGTAAAGTGTTTAAGTGGATTGATGATCCGCTGGATGCACGTCACAAAGAGTTAGTTCGTGATCTGCGTGATGCTGTTTGGGATCGAGATGAAGAAATTGAGAGGCTCCAGGTAGAAATTGAGAGGCTCCAGGAAGAAAAGTTTCTGCTTGCTGCAAGGAAACAGAGCAACCCTGAACCAAAGAAAATGAGAGGCTTCATGGTTTGGGTGCTATCTGTAGCTTTTGTCATCTGTTGTACCTGGGTGATGTGTACGAACTGAAATTAGGGTGAATTCAGTGATCTGTTGGTCAGGAGGAGAAGAAGCTAGAGTATATGCTAGAGTTATTGTGTTGTAATTCCAAACATTTGTCTGTTCGTGCCACAATGTTTAGTTCCTGAATTTGAACCATGTCTATGTATGTGTGCAATTCTGTTCAGTTGAAAATGTGTTCTGTTGAAAATGAGTTCTGTTGAAAATGTGTACGGCGGCGCCGCCCATATATGGTCGCCGGCGTCAGCCATGCACGGCGGCGCCGCCCATATATGGTCGCCGGCGTCAGCCATGTATTGAAAAAATTGGGCATGGATTCCCCTAAAAATTGGGCATGGATTCCCCAAAAAAATTGGGCACAAATTCTGGGAACAAAAAGCTGACATATTCAACATAAATTCTGGGGAAAACAAGCTGGCATGTTCAACATAAATTCTGGGCCAAACAACCTGACACATAATCTGAAATAAACTGACATTACACAAACTACAGATTCAAACTGCTATTCATCCATTACACAAACTACAGATTCAAACTGCTATTCATCTTCTTCGGAAACTGGACGATTCCTAGTCCTATTTCCTCCATCATCACCATCATCACTGCAATATTGGTACATTGTCTGATCAACCTCCTCGATTTCTTCAGGCACAACCTCCTTGCTCCGTTTCTTCAGTTTGTCCACAATGACTTTTTCAAGTAGCACACGTTCCTGGTCACTTCTCGTCCTACTCCGTGCAGTGCCTTCTTTTTCTTGCACAGGAACTTGACTGGAATCTTCATCTTGATATGATAGTACAGCAACACCGGGTCCCTGTTCATTTTCTTTTACACTCCATAGATGTCTATGGTGAAATTTCTGCACAACTTGCCATTTTCCTTTCAACTTAGTGTCTGGCACATAAAAGACCTTGGTTGCTTGTGATGTCAGAATGAAAGGATCAGTCTTGTACCAAAACTTTTCTGTGTTAACACTCTTGAAGTGTCCATCATCGTCGAATCCGGGTTTCCTACCACCAAGGTCAAACCAGTCACACCGGAAGAGGACAACTGACCGATGGACGCCACCGCTGGAGTTGTATTGCAATCTGATGATGGATTTCAGCTGACCAAAGAAGTCAATGTTGTTGCCATCATGATCTCCCTCAGAAACGATTCCACTATTTTGTGTCTTTCTGTTCTTCTCGCGGTCAACAGTATGGTACCGAACACTGTCAACAACACATGCCGAATATAGTCTCACTCTAAAATCTGGTTTGCACGCCAAAGCATAGAGATCAGGACAGACATCATTTCGCATTTTTCCAATCTGCAAAAAATCAACCAGGGGGTGAGTAACACACACAGAAAATTTATATCATGAACTTTTCCAATCTTCAGAAATAAACCAGCTAAAGATCTCACATGAGTCTGAAACCATCTAGCAAAGTTCTTGGCAAGCCATCTATCAACATTGATCTGACCACCTCGTTGGTTCAACTCTTGTTTGCACAGGCTGGAATGGCAACAGAAAATAGATCCTAATTATTATTTGGACATGCTGCAATAACCTATCTATATATGGGGATGAAGAGAAACGTACTCGATGTATGGATCAACCTCAGGGCAACTTCGGAGCACATACCACACCATGTTGTCATAGTCCTCACCTGCATACACATATTGAGAGGCTCCAATAAATTTCACACCGTGTTTGAAAACAGTGGATCACCAAAGTGGATCATCCCCTGGATCAAGGTGAATCCAACTGCAACCACAAAGCAAGAAGTCTCTTGTGTCCCCAACACACCAAATAGGTGCACTAGTTCGGCGAAGAGATAGTGAAATATAGGTGGTATGAATATATATGAGCAGTAGCAACGGTGCCAGAAAATAGCTTGCTGGCGTGTAGTTGATGGTGATAGTATTGCAGCAGTAGTAACACAGTAAAACAGTAAACAAGCGTAGTAACTCAGCGTATTTAGGAACAAGGCCTAGGGATTACACTTTCACTAGTGGACACTCTCAACATTGATCACATAACAGAATAGATAAATGCATACTCTACACTTTTGTTGGATGATGAACATATTGCGTAGGATTACACGAACCCTCAATGCCGGAGTTAACAAGCTCCACAATAATGCTCATATTTTAGTAACCTTTAGTGTAAGATAGATCAAAACGACTAAACCAAGTACTAGCATAGCATGCACACTGTCACCTTCATGCATATGTAGGAGGAATAGATCACATCAATATTATCATAGCAATAGTTAACTTCGCAATCTACAAGAGATCATGATCATAGCATAAACCAAGTACTAACACGGTGCACACACTGTCACCTTTGCACACATGCAGGAGGAATAAAACTACTTTAATAACACATCACTAGAGTAGCACATAGATAAATTGTGATACAAACACATTGCAATCATCAAGAGATATAAATAAGCACTTCACTACGCTCTTCAACAGTGAATAAGTACTTCGTGAAATATAGCCTAAGAGACCCACACGGTGCACACACTGTCACCTTTACACACGTGGGACAAGGAGTCTCCGGAGATCACATAAGTAAAACCCACTTGACTAGCATAATGACATCTAGATTACAAGCATCATCATATGAATCTCAATCATGTAAGGCAGCTCATGAGATTATTGTATTGAAGTACATAGGAGAGAGATGAACCACATAGCTACCGGTACAGCCCCGAGCCTCGATGGAGAACTACTCCCTCTTCATGGGAGCAGCAGCGGTGATGAAGATGGCGGTGGAGATGGCAGCGGTGTCGATGGAGGAGCCTTCCGGGGGCACTTCCCCGCTCCGGCGGTGGAACAGAGACTCCTGTCCCCCGGATCTTGGCTTCGCGATGACGGCGGCTCTGGAACTTTTCTCGTATCGTGGCTTCCTCCGTAAGGGTTTCGATGCAGGGGCTTTAAATAGGCGAAGAGGCGGCGCAGGAGGGTCGAAGGGCGATGACACCATAGGGTGGCGCGGGCCCAGCCCTGGCGCGCCACCATGTCATCACGGGGCCCTCCTCGTGGCTCTCGGGTGTTGGATGCTTCCGGGCAAAATAGGAACTGGGCGTTGATTTCGTCCAATTCCGAGAATATTTCGTTACTAGGATTTCTGAAACCAAAAAGCAAACAGGAACGGGCACTTCGGCATCTTGTTAATAGGTAAGTTCCAGAAAATGCACGAATATGACATAAAGTGTGCATAAAACATGTAGATATCATCAATAAAGTGGCATGGAACATAAGAAATTATCGATACGTTGGAGACGTATCAGCATCCCCAAGCTTAGTTCTGCTCGTCCCGAGCAGGTAAAACGATAACAAAGATAATTTCTTAAGTGACATGCCATCATAACCTTGATCATATTGTAAACATATGTAATGAATGCAGCGATCAAAAACAATGGTAATGACATGAGTAAACAAATGAATCATAAAGCAAAGACTTTTCATGAATAGTACTTCAAGACAAGCATCAATAAGTCTTGCATAAGAGTTAACTCATAAAGCAATAATTCAAAGTAAAGGTATTGAAGCAACACAAAGGAAGATGAAGTTTCAGCGGTTGCTTTCAACTTATAACATGTATATCTCATGGATATTGTCAACATAAAGTAGTATAACAAGTGCAATATGCAAGTATGTAGGAATCAATGCACAGTTCACACAAGTGTTTGCTTCTTAAGGTGGAAGGAGATAGGTAAACTGACTCAACAATAAAAGTAAAAGAAAGGTCCTTCAAAGAGGAAAGCATCGATTGCTGTATTTGTGCTAGAGCTTTTATTTTGAAAACATGAAACAATTTTGTCAACGGTAGTAGTAAAGCATATGAGTTATGTAAATTATATCTTACAAGTTGCAAGCCTCATGCATAGTATACTAATAGTGTCCGCACCTCGTCCTACTTAGCTTGGACTACCGGATCTTCGCATGCCATGTTTCAACCAAGTGTCACAAAGGGGTACCTCCATGCCGCATGTACAAAGGTCTAAGGAGAATGCTCGCATTTCGGATTTCTCGCTTTTGATTATTCTCAACTTAGACATCCATACCGGGACAACATGGACAACAGATAATGGACTCCTCTTAAATGCATAAGCATGTAGCAATGATTATTATTCTCATATGAGATTGAGGATATATGTCCAAAACTGAAACTTCAACCATGATTCATGGCTTTAGTTAGCGGCCCAATGTTCTTCTCTAACAATTTTGCATGCTCCAACCACTAAAATGATAGATCCTTCAGACAAGACGGACATGCATAGCAACTCACATGATATTCAACAATAGTTGATGGCGTTCCCCAGAAGCATGGTTATCGCACAACAAGCAACTTAATAAAATATAAAGTGCATAAGTACATATTCAATACTACGATAGTTTTTAAGGCTATTTTGTCCCATGAGCTATATATTGCAAAGGTGAATGATGGAATTTTAAAGGTAGCACTCAAGCAATTTACTTTGGAATGGCGGAGAAATACCATGTAGTAGGTAGGTATGGTGGACACAAATGGCATAGTAGTTGGCTCAAGGATTTTGGATGCATGAGAAGTATTCCCTCTCGATACAAGGTTTAGGCTAGCAAGGTTATTTGAAGCAAACTCAAGGATGAACAGGTGCAGCAAAACTCACATAAAAGACATATTGTAAACATTATAAGACTCTACACTGTCTTCCTTGTTGTTCAAAACTCAATACTAGATATTATCTAGACCTTAGAGAAACCAAATATGCAAATCAGATTTTAGCAAGCTCTATGTATTTCTTCATTAATGGGTGCAAAGCATATGATGCAAGAGCTTAAACATGAGCACAACAATTGCCAAGTATCACATTATCCAAGACATTTTAGAATTACTACATGTAGCATTTTCCAATTCCAACCATATAACAATTTAACGAAGAAGAAACTTCGCCTTGAACATTATGAGTAAAGCCTAAGGACACATGTGTCCATATGCAACAGCGGAGCGTGTCTCTCTCCCACAAAGTGAATGCTAGGATCCATCTTATTCAAACAAAAACAAAAACGAAAACAAACCGACGCTCCAAGTAAAGAACACAGATGTGACTGAATAAAAATATAGTTTCGGGGAGGAACCTGATGATGTTGTCGATGAAGAAGGGGATGCCTTGGGCATCCCCAAGCTTAGACGCTTGAGTCTTCTTAAAATATGCAGGGGTGAACCACGGGGCATCCCCAAGCTTAGAGCTTTCACTCCTCTTGATCATAGTATATCATTCTCCTCTCTTGACCCTTGAAAACTTCCTTCACACCAAACTTCAAGCAAACTCATTAGAGGGTTAGTGCATCATTAATAATTCACACATTCAGAGGTGACACAATCATTATTTTCACTTCTGGACATTGCATAATGCTACTGGACATTAGTGGATCAAAGAAATAAATCCAACATAGCAAAAGAGGCAATGCGAAATAAAAGGCAGAATCTGTCAAAAACAGAACAGTCCGTAAAGACGAATTTAGAAATGGCACCAGACTTGCTCAAATGGAAAAACTCAAAACTAATGAAAGTTGCGTACATATCTGAGGATCACGCTCGTAAATTGGCAGATTTTTTCGAATTTTCTACAGAGAATTGTGCCCAGATTCGTGACAGACAGCAATGCTGTTTCTGCGCAGCGATCCCAAATATAACATCAACTTTGACATAGAAACTTTACTTGGCACAAAAACTTGATAAGGAGAGGTTGCTACAGTAGTAAACAACTTCCAAGACTCAACAAAACAAAAATTGCTGTAGTAAAGTAAACACATGGGTTATCTCCCAAGAAGTTCTTTCTTTATAGCCATTAAGATGGGCTCAGCAGTTTTAATGATACTCTCATGAAAATAGACAATGAAGCAAAAGAGAACATCAAGAGGCAAATTCAAAATACATTTAAGTCTAACATGCTTCCTATGCATAGGAATCTTGTAAATAAACAAGTTCATGAAGAGCAAAGTAACAAGCATAGGAAGATAAAACAAGTGTAGCTTCAAAAATTTCAGCACATAGAGAGGCATTTTAGTAACATGAAAATTTCTACAACCATATTTTCCTCTCTCATAATAACTTTCAGTAGCATCATGAGCAAACTCAACAATATAACTATCACATAAAGCATTCTTATCATGAGTCTCATGCATAAAATTATTATTACTCCCAACATAAGCATAATCAGTTTTATTAGTTGTAGTGGGAGCAAATTCAACAAAGTAGCTATCAAATATAGGAGGTATATTGTAATCATAATCAAATTTATCCTCCATAACAGGTGGTAACAAAAGACTACTATCATTATAATCATCATAAATGGGAGGCAAAGTATTATCAAAGTAAATTTTCTCCTCAATGCTTGGGGGACTAAAAATATCATGCTCATCAAAGCCAGCTTCCCCAAGCTTAGAATTTTCCATAGCATTAGCAACAATGGTGTTCAAAGCATTCATACTAATAACATTCCCATTATCATGCATATAAAGTTCCATGGGTTTTTTAATTCTTTCTTCAAACACATCATGTCCTAATTCAAGATAAAGTTCATAAAGATCTCTCATATTTTTGTTGTTTTCCATTATGCCTAACTAGTGTAAACAAGAAACCAAATGTCGCAATTGCAGAGTCTAAAGGAAATAGCTTCGAGTACTTACAATGGCGCGGAAAATAGCTTAGTAGCCGAGATCCGGAGTGTGAGTACCTTTTACCTTTCCTCCCGCAACGGCGCCAGAAAAGTGCTTGATGTCTACGTTCCCCCTCCTTTCTGTGACAGTGTTGGGCCTCCAAGAGTAGAGGTTTGTAGAACAGCAAGTTTCCCTTAAGTGGATCACCCAAGGTTTATCGAACTCAGGGAGGAAGAGGTCAAAGATATCCCTCTCATGCAACCCAACCACAAAGCAAGAAGTCTCTTGTGTCCCCAACACACCAAATAGGTGCACTAGTTCGGCGAAGAGATAGTGAAATATAGGTGGTATGAATATATATGAGCAGTAGCAATGGTGCCAGAAAATAGCTTGCTGGCGTGTAGTTGATGGTGATAGTATTGCAGCAGTAGTAACAGTAAAAAAGTAAACAAACAAGCAGCAGCAGTATTTAGGAACAAGGCCTAGGGATTACACTTTCACTAGTGGACACTCTCAACATTGATCACATAACAGAATAGATAAATGCATACTCTACACTTTTGTTGGATGATGAACATATTGCGTAGGATTACACGAACCCTCAATGCCGGAGTTAACAAGCTCCACAATAATGCTCATATTTTAGTAACCTTTAGTGTAAGATAGATCAAAACGACTAAACCAAGTACTAGCATAGCATGCACACTGTCACCTTCATGCATATGTAGGAGGAATAGATCACATCAATATTATCATAGCAATAGTTAACTTCGCAATCTACAAGAGATCATGATCATAGCATAAACCAAGTACTAACACGGTGCACACACTGTCACCTTTGCACACATGCAGGAGGAATAAAACTACTTTAATAACACATCACTAGAGTAGCACATAGATAAATTGTGATACAAACACATTGCAATCATCAAGAGATATAAATAAGCACTTCACTACGCTCTTCAACAGTGAATAAGTACTTCGTGAAATATAGCCTAAGAGACCCACACGGTGCACACACTGTCACCTTTACACACGTGGGACAAGGAGTCTCCGGAGATCACATAAGTAAAACCCACTTGACTAGCATAATGACATCTAGATTACAAGCATCATCATATGAATCTCAATCATGTAAGGCAGCTCATGAGATTATTGTATTGAAGTACATAGGAGAGAGATGAACCACATAGCTACCGGTACAGCCCGAGCCTCGATGGAGAACTACTCCCTCTTCATGGGAGCAGCAGCGGTGATGAAGATGGCGGTGGAGATGGCAGCGGTGTCGATGGAGGAGCCTTCGGGGGCACTTCCCCGCTCCGGCAGGTGCCGGAACAGAGACTCCTGTCCCCAGATCTTGGCTTCGCGATGACGGCGGCTCTGGAACTTTTCTCGTATCGTGGCTTCCTCCGTAAGGGTTTTCGATGCAGGGGCTTTAAATAGGCGAAGAGGCGGCGCAGGAGGGTCGAAGGGGCGATGACACCATAGGGTGGCGCGGGCCCAGCCCTGGCCGCGCCACCATGTCATCTGGGCCCACGGGCCCTCCTGTGGCTCTCGGGTGTTCGGATGCTTCCGGGCAAAATAGGAACCTGGGCGTTGATTTCGTCCAATTCCGAGAATATTTCGTTACTAGGATTTCTGAAACCAAAAAACAAGAACTGGCACTTCGGCATCTTGTTAATAGGTTAGTTCCAGAAAATGCACGAATATGACATAAAGTGTGCATAAAACATGTAGATATCATCAATAAAGTGGCATGGAACATAAGAAATTATCGATACGTTGGAGACGTATCAGCAACTTCGGAGCACATACCACACCATGTTGTCATAGTCCTCACCTGCATACACATATTGAGAGGCTCCAATAAATTTCACACCGTGTTTGAAAACAGACAGATCACCAATATGTGAATCATCCCGCTCCGGATTTCTACTTGGACGGTTGAATCTTGTTTCAACATCGTCGAAGTATCTCGAGCAAAATGTCAGGCACTCATCAACAATATATGCTTCGGCAATCGATCCCTCCGGCCTGGCATTGTTCCGGACATAACGCTTCAATGTTAGCAACCTTCTTTCGACTGGGTACATCCAACCGTAATGCACTGGGCCTCTAAGCCTTGCCTCTTTTGGTAAATGGATGGCCAAATGCACCATCACGTCGAAGAAAGATGGGGGGAAGATCTTCTCAAGTTTGCAAAGAATAACTACGATTTCCTTTTCAAGTCTGTCCAGAACGTCTCTCTTCAGTGTTTTGCAGCACAGCTCTCTGAAGAAATTTCCAAGCTCAGCAACCGCTTCATATATGTCTTCATGGATTGTTCCTCGAAGGCCAGCCGGTAAGATCCTTTGAAGCAATATATGACAGTCATGGGTCTTCAGCCCTTGAAGCTTGCACTTATCAGAAGCAACACACTTGGATATGTTAGACGCGTACCCATCTGGAAACCTCACAGCTTTTATGAATTCACAAAAAGCAATTTTTTCTTGTTTACTCATTGTATACCACGCCTGTGGCATCTCAAAAGAGTCAGCTGAAACAGGCTGCAAATGCAAGTCACGTCTTATGCCCATGTCTTCCAAATCAAGCCTTGAATTGACAGTGTCTTTGGTCTTGCCTTGTATGTTCATGAAAGTACCAATCAAATTGTCACAGATGTTTTTCTCGATGTGCATTACATCGAGATTATGCCTCAGCTTTAGATCTTCCCAGTATGGCAAGTCCCACAAACATGATCTACGGCTCCAACACTGACCGTCCTCACGTTTCCTTTTCTTCTGAAGCTTGCCTGGTATCACATCTCTAACCCTATCAAGCTGTTGCTTCAGCTCTTCTGGAGTGAATTCCGCTGGCTTCTCACGGCTTTCAGAAGCACCATCGAATTCTTTGCTATTTCTCCAAGGATGGTGCCGAGGTAGCCAACGGCGGTGCCCAATAAAGCAGATTTTGTTCCTTAATTTCTTGGAGCAATTCTCTTTGTCACAACGCACACATGCCTGGTAACCAGCTGTGGCCCTCCCTGACAATGTGTGCAGTGCCGGATAATCATGAATACACCATAAGATTGCAGCACGGAGATCAAACTTGTCTGGACTATTGGCATCATACGATTTTACACCTTTCCAGAGCTCCTGCAGCTCTTCCATCAAAGGCTCCATGAAGACATCAAAATCTTTTCCTGGAGAGGATGGACCAGGGATTAGCAATGCAAGCATGAAGTTGGACTGATCCATACATGCCCACGGCGGAAGGTTGTATGGCACCACGAATACAGGCCACATGCTGTAGGAGTTGCTCATATTCCCGTAGGGATTAAAACCATCCGTGGCAAGTCCAAGCCTTATGTTCCTGGCATCAGCGGCAAAGTCTTTATGAATATTGTCAAAATCCTTCCATGCATCCCCGTCTGCTGGATGACTGAGATCATTCTCCACGTCTTGCCGCTTCAGTTTGTGCCACTGTACTTCCTTTGATTGCTCCTTTGAAAGAAACATTCTTTGCAGCCTTGGAATCAATGGGAAGTGCCTCAGCACCTTCTCTGGGATCTGTCTCCTACCATCAGCATCTTTCCATCTGGAGGCTTTGCACTTGGGGCAATTATTCTCCTTGGCATAATCCTTCCGGAACAATACACAGTTATTCGGGCACACATGGATACTATCATAACCAAGTCCCAACCTGCCGATTATGCTAAGTGCCTCCTCGTATGACTTTGGTATTGAGCTAGTAGGGTATTGCAAGGCCAAAATCAGGAGTATCGCGTTGAATGCAACGTTGCTAATCCGGTAGTACGACTTGGCCTGAAGTAACTTGACTGTGAGTGAAAACCTTGACATTGTACCCCCATCGCTGGCTGCGCGCTTGGCTTCCTCTATCAACTCAGCAAATATAGTGTCCTTTCCAGCACCTTGCGGTTCTGACTTGTACAAATCAGCAAGCAGATCAGGAATTCTATCATCTTCGTAACCATCTTCCTCTTGCAAACCAAAATAGTGTGCCTCTGCATCACCTCCACCAACATGGTGTGCCCCTGCATCACCTCCATGTCCAGCCTCAGGTTCACCTCCATGTCCATGTCCGGCTTCAGGTGCACCTCCTTGTCCTCCATGTCCAGCTTCAGGTACAGGATGTAATGGTTCTCCATGGAAGACCCATCGGTCATAAGTGCTTGCCATCCCAAAAAGAAGCAAATGAGCCTCTACTACATCTAGAGGTTTTGTGCACCGGTTAAGACAGCTACGACATGGGCACAGCACCTGATCATCATTGGCAGCACTCAAGCGAACAAACTGCATAAACTCTGCCACTCCCTTTGTGTGTTCAGGGGAAAGCCTTCTAATTCTTGTTGTAATCCAGCGTCTGTCCATCTGCGGAAGAACAAAATGATGCAATTAGCACACACCTAACTGCACAGCAGTTCCAATTTCAAGCAATGCACAGCAGTTCAATTCGATTTTGTGAACTGATGAAGAAGAACAGATCGAGAGGGGAGAGATGAGAGGGGTGCAGACCGGGAGATGCGGAGGGGCTCGTCGTGGGAGAGGGCCGGGGCTCGTCCTGGAGAGGGACGGGGCTCGTCCTGGAGAGGGCGAGGGGCTCGTCCTGGAGAGGGCGAGGGGCTCGTCGTCGGCGAGGGCGAGGGGCTCGTCGTCGGCGAGCCAGATGGACAGCAGATCCCTTGCTCGGACGCAGCGCTGGCACACCCACCACCGCCGTCACCTCGGATCACAGAGATTCGATATTGTGAACTGACGAAGAAGAACAGATCGAGAGGGGAGAGATGAGAGGGGTGCAGACCGGGAGATGCCCCACCAGAGGGCTCGTCGTCGGAGAGGGCCGGGGCTCGTCGTCGGAGAGGGACAGGGCCGGTGACCACCGCCACCGCCGCCGCCGAGTTGCGGAGGGAGTTGGATTCGAATTTCTGCTAGGTTATCGGAGGGAGTTGGATTCGGAAGGGATATTTGGGCCTCTCCTGGGCGCCAAAAAAAATCAAAAAGTGTGAGGGCTGGGAGTCGAACCCAGCACCTCTAGATGTGTCAACGTGCCAGTTAACCAGTGGAGCTATTGGAGAGATCTTGTCAGCTTACCATCCTTTATCCTTTACATAGTGGAACTAAGGCAACTTCTTTTTTTTATAGTTATGGATATGATCTTGTTACATAATCTATCAGAGGGGATACTGATTTAGGACAACAGTTAATTTGTACAGGAGCATTAGCTAAGCAACAGGCTAATATATGACTAATAATTAATTACGGCTAGCAAACTATATATATCTATATATACTCCAGCATATATAGACCACCAAAAGCACATTATATTACACATATATAGTGCAGCCTTGAGCTCAATAACATAGTACCAAAAGGACACGTTAATTATAGATACTACCGAGGAGGTTCAACGCTCATTTACTTGAGCACATTACATCGACCAACAGGCCATTAGATAGTACCAGATCGATCGATAAGAGGTTCAACGCTCATATTACTTGAGCTCATACACACATATATATAGTACTACTAGCTTAATTAGAGAGGTTCAGCCTGCTAGCTCATTTCTCGAGCTTCCTGACATACAACTTGAGACCGCCCCGGGCGCGAATGCGGAACCAAAACACAAAGATATCATTTTCCTTCATCTTGCTCTTCCGCACCACAGCACTCCAGTTTGTTGTGATCACTGCACCGTCACACTTCCCTTTGCCCTGGAAAATCCTCACTTTCACACCATGTCTCTCACTGTAAGAGACAAGAAAGTCATTGTCTGGAAGCTGCATATTCGTCGAGATGTACTGCTGGGTAAACTTCCGGTTGAAGTACTGCAGATTATAAGATGCAAAACTTCGTTCAGATGAAGTAATTGTCAACATATAAAGATGCAAAAACATCCTTGAGATGGAGTAATTATTTACCATTCTGGAGGAACTGCCTTCCACGGAACTTGCACTCTTTATAGTGCACACATAAAAAGGAATTGCGGGGCGCTTTTGGTCAACAAGATATCTCAGGGTTTCAACTTGTGTAGGATTCATTTCCACTAGATTGGGATACATGCAAAAGTCATCCCATTCCTCACCTGCCTCTATCCTGGGACCTACATATAAAGAAACCAGGGAATAAGGCCTAGTTTAAAGTTTTCCTAAAACTGAAGTATATATCAAACCAACAGTATTTATAGAAACTGAAGTATTCCTTGAATGCTACAAATTGACTAG
Source organism: Lolium multiflorum (assembly GCA_030979885.1). Classification (NCBI taxonomy): domain Eukaryota; kingdom Viridiplantae; phylum Streptophyta; class Magnoliopsida; order Poales; family Poaceae; genus Lolium; species Lolium multiflorum. The sequence goes on from CM061748.1 coordinate 210,395,242, forward strand.
CTATTATGCCAAACCGAGACTAATTAAGCATTTGACCTATATCCTGCATCTATAACTACTATATATATATTTTACCTCGACGAGTCAGATGGACATCAGCAGCAGGAGGAGGAGCAACTTCCTCATGATCAGCTGCACAATCCATTGCTGCAGCATCATCAGCTTTCTCTTGCTTGACATGAACCCTATCTAGAGCACCATCCTCACCTTCGGAGGATGAGCTGATGTCGATGGTCTCCACGGCCTTCTTGGATGGGACCAAAATGGCAACTTCATAGTCATAGGGGTCCATGGTGTCGACCTAATAACAAGCAGTGATCAATTTGAGAACTATGAAACTATTAATTACACATTAATTAAAACTAAGTTGGGATGTTTAGTTTCAGATTGACATTCGCACTAGCAGCACTACACATGTTTTGAATCAATCTAAACCAGGAAAATCTACTCTAGCACTAGAATCTACTTTGAATCGATCAAACCCTAGGAAAATCGCCGCTCGGACAAAAAAACCCAATTAAAATCCCCCGAGATTAAGTACGGCTAACCCTAGAAAATCCCCCGCTCATCCCCCAAATTAACCTGAGCTTCGGCCGACGGATCGAGGCAGTGGAGCTTCGGCCGACGGAGCTTGACGGAGCTGCTTGACGGAGCTTCGGCCGACGGAGTTGGGAGAGGAAGAGGCGGCAGTGGCGGCTGGGTTGGGAGAGAGAGAGAGTGAGACAGGGGAGAAAGTTGCTTTTGGTAATTTTATGGGGACATTTTGGGGTGGGTGGGGCAAAATGGCACCCACTGACGTGTGGGGCCATCTAGCAGTAGATACCACTGGGTTGGGCCATTTCGGGTAATTTTATGTGGATTAGGGGCCAGCAGGTAAAATGGAACCCTCATTCTCTGTTTTTACTAATTATAATAAATCAGAAATTCCCTCCTCCGCCTCTCCGCTTCTTGACGGTTCCACTCCGCTTCCACTACTCCCACTACACGAAAAACCCTCCTCCGCGCCAAGACGCTTCTGCCTCGCCGCTTCTGCCTCCTCCGCCGCTTCCTCCTCCGCCGCTTCTGCCTCCTCCGCGCCATGGACGCTGCTTCTTCTTCCTCTTCCTCTGTTCCGCTGCAGCCCATTACTCAGATCAGGACCTTCACCGTCCATGGCGGCAAGGAGATCGAAGTGGTCTACACAAACGAGGAGGAGACGATGAGCAAGTACCTGAAGATGTACGCGCAGTGGTATGCGGAAGAAGAAGAGAACAAATTTGTAGGATTGGATCTCGAGTACACTCGGGAGGACCCCAATCACGAAGTAGACAACTACCTCGCCGTCGCTCAGCTGTGCATGAGGAACCACGTCCTCGTCTGCCACTTTTCCTGGTTTGTAGACCTTAATCTTGCTCTGATTTACTTAATCTTGCTCTGATTTTGTTAATCTTGCTCAGATTTTAGTTAATCGCTAGTGCATGATGAACCAAGTCACCCTCGAGTGCTCTGTTTTAGTTAATCTTGATCTGTTTTAGTTAATCTCGAGTGCTCTGGTTTCTCTGTTTGAGAGAAAATTGCAACTCACATGCACCATAATTCGCAAGGCAGTTTCAAGAATATGGGATTGTGCATTTTATTGAAAGAAATTGTGGAGAGGGGAATTCTTGTGTTAATGAACCGTGTACTTAGCTATATGATGTTGAATTGTGAATTTAGTTTCAGACCGAGTCATATTTCTGTGTTTTCTAACTGGGAATTCGTGCAACAGCAAGTTACAAATTGGTTCATTGGGCTAGGTGCAACAAATTAAACTACAAACCGTGCTAGCTGCAAAACTAGTTTTGTTTCTGTGTTTTGTGTAACAAAAGCCACAAAGCATGGTGTCCTGATCTTGCAGATTGAATCTATCCATATGCTCATCTAGCATGTACTGGATTTCATTATACCAAATTAATTATCACAAAGCAAATTTCCGGAGTCCTGATCTTGCATTTAATAGACTTTTGTTAGTTTCAAAATTATATGATGCAAAATGATATTTCAATGACTAAAAAATTTGCACTTGCACATTTCATAAAAGTGTTGGTCATGCATTCTTTTAGTACCAAATGGATTATGACTAGATAATTTTCAGACTCTTGATCATGCACTTACTAAACTTATGTCAATTTTATTCAAGTTATGAGATTGCATAGACTAAACATTCGTATTCCCAAATTTTATTCAAGTGTTGATCTCGCAAGTACTAAATTTTTGCATCAAATTGAATCTATCCATATGCTCATCTAGCATGTACTGGATTTCATTATACCAAATTAATTATCACAAGCAAATTTCCGGAGTCTTGATCTTGCATTTAATAGAATTTTGTTAGTTTCAAAATTATATGATGCAAAATGAAATTTCAATGACTAAACAATTGCACTTACACATTTCATAAAAGTGTTGTTCATGCATTCTATTAGTACCAAATGAATTATGACTAGATAATATTCAGACTGTTGATCATGAACTTACTAAACTTATGTAGTTTCAAATTTTATATTCAAGCTATGAGATTGCATATAGACTAGCTTCGTAGTCCCAAATTTTATTCAAGTGTTGATCTCGCAAGTACTAAATTTTTGTTTTCAGGACCAACGGGGAATGTCCGGCGCTGCGCTCATTCCTTCAAAATCAAGAAATTGTGTTCTGCAGCGTTGACAAGAGAACAGATTTTATAAAGTTATATTACGAGAAGATTATAATTCCTAGGGAGAACTGGATCGATATCCAGGAAATTGTCAACGTCAAAGGTCTCAACGAGAGAGGAAAATTAATGAGGGATGGAATGGCTAGTCTTGCAACTAGCATCTTGGACGAGTCGTACAGCGAGATGAAGAGCAAATTCCCTCGAGACAGGCACAATTACTGGGAAGAGCAGCCGTTGTCTGATTTAAACCTGGAGTATGCAGCTAAAGATGCTTACGTGAGCTACCAGCTCTACGTTAAGATATGGTTCTTCCTGCGTTACCTTGTGTTTTGCCCCGGTTGCAAGAAGGAAGACAAGCTGAGGGGACGTCTGTGTCGCAAATGCAATGCAGCAGAGATCGAAGCTGAACATGCACAGAGAAATGCTGCAGCTGAAATAGCAAGGTTAAATGCTGAACTTGCAAGCGCGCAGGCTGAACTAGCAATCTTGAAGGCACCAGCTTCCAGCGACAACACCCAGCAGACAAGTCCCCCTCATGGCAAACGGACGAAGATGAATGATGAGCAGTGGCTGGAGGGTAGTGATGCGCCGAAGAGTAGTGATTATTGGCAGGACCTGAGGAAGAAGTCGTGGACTGGTGCTGATCAGTGGAGTGATGATCCGTGGACGACGGAGAGTGATCAGCAGAGCCCGAAGAGTGATAATCCGTGGCTGACGAAGCCAGGCAATTACTGACGACTTCTCCAAGATCCATGCCTAGTTAATTATTTGTATTTGCTTGTTAAGAAACTTTGCTTCTATCGTCTCTTTGTTTATGAGGCACAGCTCGGGGTAGACTTGTATAGGATCTCCCCATTAGGTAGGATCATAGGATCAACTTAGAGAAATCATACTTTTGCTGATGTGAATAGTGTCAGATCTGGTTGAATATTTCACACCCAGATTTTGGCATTGCATATATAACATAGATGTGTGTTGTCATTTTTTCAGGCTTCGGAAATTCAATTCGGCTCCCGGGTGCGTATGCTCCCTCTACCAACAAAACGTATTTCGAAGTGTGGAAAGATTTTGACAAAAAAATTTACATGTACATCTCCATAATATACGTTCCGCTGTTTTGGGGGAAGGAGGGGGAGAACGACCGCCGGAGCACCGGAACCCCACCAAATCTTGCATGTGGACCTATGATATGTGTCAAAGTGTGGTGCAAGGTCTAATGGTGCAAAAGTAGCTCCCCTAAACCCTAAACCCCAAACTGGGGAGGCTTCGAGCACTAAAACCCCTCTAAAACCCTAAACCACGACACCGGAGCTGCAGAACCATGCATCATAAACCCTAACCCTAACCCTATACCCTAAACATATATCTAACCATAAATACTTACCTTTAACCTAAACCCTAGCCCTACCCCCTAAACCCTAGCCCTAACCCTACACCAAACCCTAACCAGTAGATCAGGCACACCCTCGATCGTGTGATAATGGCTCTAGCTGCGGGTATATGTGCCAAAGGGTCCCAATCTTGGTTCTCCATGTGTATATGTCCTAAACAAACCTAAAAGAATGAAAATTTACATTGGTGCACCCTCGCGCGGAGAAATCTAGGGGGGTAGACCCGCCGGGGCACACGTTCCGCTGTTTTGGGGGAAGGAGGGGGAGAACGACCGCCGGAGCACCGGAACCCCACCAAATCTTGCATGTGGACCTATGATATGTGTCAAAGTGTGGTGCAAGGTCTAATGGTGCAAAAGTAGCTCCCCTAAACCCTAAACCCTAAACTGGGGAGGCTTCGAGCACTAAAACCCCTCTAAAACCCTAAACCACGACACCGGAGCTGCAGAACCATGCATCATAAACCCTAACCCTAACCCTATACCCTAAACATATACCTAACCATAAATACTTACCTTTAACCTAAACCCTAGCCCTACCCCATAAACCCTAGCCCTAACCCTACACCAAACCCTAACCAGTAGATCAGGCACACCCTCGATCGTGTGATAATGGCTCTAGCTGCGGGTATATGTGCCAAAGGGTCCCAATCTTGGTTCTCCATGTGTATATGTCCTAAGCAAACCTAAAAGAATGAAAAGTTACATTGGTGCATGATGACCCACAAGTATAGGGGGTGTATCGTAGTATCTTCGATAAGTAAGAATGTCGATCCCAACGAGGAGCAGAAGGTGTTGGCAGCAGTTTCGATGAAGGATTCACTGTAAATGCTCACAAACAAGTATTCAAGGGGTTTTGATGTAACAGATGAATAAAGTACGAGTAAGTAAAATGCGAGAGAAATAATTGCAGCAAGTGGCCCAATCCTTTTTAGCACAAAGGACAAGCCGGTTTGTTTACTTATAATGACCAAACGTTCCTGAGGACACACGGGGATTTTAGTCTAGTACTTTCGCTTCATGTGGCTTAATAATCTTCATTGTTTTGATAAGTGTTGTGTGGGTGAACCTATGCTAATGCACCGCCCTTCCTAGGACTAATACATACTTGTGATTATACCCCTTGCAAGCATCCGCAACTACAAGAAAGTAATTAAGATAAATCTAACCACAGCCTTAAACTCTGAGATCCTGCGATCCCTCTTGCATCGATATACTAACGGGAGCTCAGGTTTCTGTCACTCCGGCAACTCCGCAATTAGCAACCGAATACAAGATGCACTCCCCTAGGCCCATAAATGGTGAAGTGTCGTGTAGTCGACGTTCACACGACACCACTAGAAGAATGACACCACAACTTAAATATCATAACATTGAATATTACTCAACCATAATTCACTACTAGCATTTAGACTTCACCCATGTCCTCAAGAACTAAACGAACTACTCACGAGACATCATATGGAATACAATCAGAGGTGATATGATGATGAATAACAATCTGAACATAAACCTTGGTTCAATGGTTTCACTCAATAGCATCTATAACAAGTAGAGAATAATGCCGGGAGAGTTTCCCCTATCGAACAATCAAGATCAAACCCAAATTGTTACAGCGGTGACGAGGTGCAGCGGTGGTGATGGCGGTGTAGATGGTGGAGATGATGATGATGATGATGGAGATGATGTCCAGCTCAATGACGATGGCGATGGCGTCGATTTCCCCCTCCGGGAGGGAATTTCCCGGATTCCTGCCCGCCGGAGAGCTCTTTTCTCTCTGGTGTTCTCCGCCCCGCAGAGGCGGCTGTAACTCTTCGTGAGGTCCTCCCTCTGGCTTAGGTTTTCGGGATGAAGGAGTACGCGAAGAAAAGGAGGCGAAAGGGCTGTGGGGCCCCCACGGGTGGCGCGGCCAGGCCATGGGCCGCGCCGGCCTGTGGTCTGGGCCCACAGTGGCTCCCCTCTTCTTCCCCTTCTGGCTCCCTCCGTCATCTGGAAAAATAAGAATTTACGTGAAATTTCCTTCCACAGTTGATCTTCCGAAATATTGCGTTCTGACGGCTTTTTCCAGCAGAATCCTGGCTCCGGTGCTTGATCCTCCAATAATGATGAAACATGCAAAATAGATGAAATAACATAAGTATTGTGTCCCAATATGAAATATATCAATGAATATCAGCAAATTATGATACAAAATAGTGATGCAAATTGGACGTATCAACTCCCCCCAAGCTTAGACCTCGCTTGTCCCCAAGCGAAACTGAGCTCGATAAACAAGACCACATGTTTATGGAGTGAAGAGTCGATAAATAAAATACGGACAAGAAGCATCATATTCATTCACACAAGACATTCTAGTAAACAACTTCCTCATATAACTCATCTTGAAATAGGTAAAGAGAAATCACAAGTAAAGGTGCATAAGAAATCATAGTTGGTGATGGCAAACTTTGTTCTTGGTCAGAGAACTACTAACGGATTGTACTTCTAAGCAAAGCTTTCATATTAGAATTTTATAGCTGAGCTTTCATATTCAAGCATGACAATCTCCTCATAATCATTGATAACTTCAAAGTCATATTCATTCAGATAAAATTGGTACTAAACAAGAAAGTATAAAAGACATGATTAACTGAATCATAGCATAAATGATTGGTTCACAACAACTCAATTGCTTGCTTGAGATAGAGAGAAATAGGTTTACTGACTCAACATAAAAGTAAAAGATAGGCCCTTCGCAGAGGGAAGCAGGGATTAAATCATGTGCTAGAGCTTTTCAAGTTTTGAAATCATATAAAGAGCATAAAAGTAAGATTTTGAGCGGTGTTTGTTGTTGTCAACGAATGGTAGCGGGCACTCTAACCCCCTTGCCAAACGAACCTTCCAAGAGCGGCTCCCATGAGGGACGGCATCTCTACCAGCAAGGTAGATCATCCCCCTTCTCTTTTGTTTACACATGTATTTTAGTTTTATTAAGGATGACACTCCCCCCAACCTTGGCTTTCTCAATCCATGGCTAACCGAATCCTCGGGTGCCTTCCAACATTCACATACCATGGAGGAGTGTCTATTGCAAAATTAAGTTGCTTACTGATAAATCAGAGCAAAACATGTGAAGAGAATTATTAATGAAAGTTATTAATTGGGGCTGGGAACCCCGTTGCTAGCTCTTATTGCAAAATTATTGGATAAGCGGATGTGCCGCTAGTCCATTGGTGAAAGTTCGCCCAACAAGATTGAAAGATAAAACACCACATACTTCCTCATGAGCTATAAAACATTGACACAAATGAGGAGTAGTATAGTTTGAATTATTTAAAGGTAGCACATGAAGTATTTACTTGGAATGGCAGAAAATACCATGTAGTAGGTAGGTATGGTGGACACAAATGGCATAGGTTTGGTCTAAGGTTATGGATGTATGAGAAGCATCTCCTCTCGATACAGGTCTTTGGCTAGCAAGGTTTGATAGCAAGCATAAAGGTTGAGGGAAACAAACAAATATACAAATGATAGAACAATCATGCATCTTTCTCATAAGCACAAGCAATTTTAACTTCAGAATACTAAACTCATTAGCATAGAGATAATAGAGTAGTATATCTAAGTGTATTTCTCTCTTTTATTTAAACATCAGGGTGTTGTTGCTATTGACCAATGCTAAGTTTGCCAAAACCAAATAGATTTACTTGATGCTCCCAAAGTGATATCAATACTCATGTCAAGAGTAATCATATAATGGAGATTGCAAACTAAAATAAGGTGTGCAAAAAGTAAATGATAAGACTTCTCATTAATATTCCATAACGATAACTCACACCAACGGATACATAGATAACTAACTAAGAGAGATACTTCCACATTGCATACTATTCCATACGATAACTTCCCTACTCATGATATGACACTACTTGATAATAAAAGATAAAGGTAGTGATGATGTGATACCGCGGCACTCCCCCAAGCTTGGAACAAACCAAGGGGATGCCAATACCGATGATGAATTACTCCTTCGGTGATGATGGTGAATCTTTGCCGTCATCAGACTTCCATGGAAGAGGCCCTCCATCAACAAAAGACATCTTGGTCTCCGGAAACCTGAAACTAGCAGCATGACTTATGCGCTTAAACCTGTTTTCATACTCACAGTTTTGATTATGAACATCATAGAGTTGAGCTTGGAGTTTGTTGGTGGTGTCGTGAAGTGAGAAGATATCGTCCCACAACTTTGCAGTCTCCTTCTTGTGTCCATCAATGAGTTCAGACACAATCTTGTGAAAGATGTCCACTTCACGCTCAGCCATCTTCTTGTAGTTGAAGACCTCTTGTTCCAGTTTCTCCATCCTGTCTTCCAAACTCCCTTCTCCCTTAGGACCCTGGACATCTTTGATCTGCAACTCTCCATCCACGAGCAGCAATTCTTTGGGGTGCATCTTCAGCTCGTTCATGTACGGGTTGACGACGTCCTCAAAGAAGCTGTCCTTCTGAGTTCCCGACGAGGACATGGTGGATCTAGATCCGAAGCAGATCCTGGCAGAAAACAGCTCGAAACAAAACACGACGAGAAAACGATGTTACGGACCTCCAGGGGTCCGGGGGATTATATAGCAAATATTTTTATGACAAAAGGAAGGTTCTAGGCCGAAAACGAGTGGAAACGGGACGCCGAGGGGCTGTCACCATAGGTCGGCGCGGCCAGGGTGGGGCCCGCGCCGGCCTGTGGTGACGGGCCCTCGCGCGTCTTTTCCACTCCGTTTCGATTCCGTAATTTTTCATATTTTCTAAAAACAGCAGAAATAATGTTCGGAAAGGTAAACGCGGACTTTTTATTACCTGTACTGTTACCTATTCAAAGTCGAGTTCTGGCGGACTGTCAATTTGTCCTTTGATGAAAGCCTCCGGTGTTTCCACTTGAATAATATCAACATCAACATTATAAGAATCACCCGAGATATAATGCTTGAGTCTTTGTCCATTCACCACTTGTGTGGCATTGCCTTGGAGAGAGCTAATTTTAATTGCTCCTGAACGATACACCTCCTCAACAACATATGGTCCTTCCCACTTCGAGAGTAATTTCCCTGCAAAGAATCTGAGACGAGACCGATACAATAGGACTTTATCTCCAACATTAAATTCTCTTTTGATGATCCTTCTATCATGCCATTTCTTAACTTTTTCTTTAAAGAGTTTAGCATTTTCATAAGCTTCACTTCTCCATTCATCTAGAGAACTTAATTGTAGCAACCTCTTATTACCGGCTAGTTTCGGATCTTTATTTAGTTCTCTAACAGCCCAATAAGCTTTGTGCTCTAGTTCTAAAGGTAAATGACAAGCTTTTCCATAAACCATTTTGTAAGGTGACATTCCCATAGGATTTTTATAAGCAGTTCTATAAGCCCATAGTGCTTCTTTCAATTTACTAGCCCAATTCTTTCTAGATTTATTAACAGTCTTTCCCAAGATAGCTTTAATCTCTCTATTTGATAATTCTACTTGACCACTAGTTTGAGGGTGATAAGCGGAAGCAATTCTATGATTAATACCATACTTAGCAAGAGTTTTTCTAAAACCTCCATGAATAAAATGAGAACCTCCATCAGTCATAATATATCTAGGTATTCCAAATCTAGGAAATATAACATCTACAAGCATTTTTATAGAGGTATCACCATCAGCACTTTTGGTAGGTATAGCTTCTACCCATTTAGTTGTTGGAGATATGCCCAAGAGGCAATAATAAATGGTTGTTATATATCTTTGTGTTTATGATAATGTTTATATACCATGCTATAATTGTATTAACCGAAACATTGGTACATGTGTGATATGTAGACAACAAAGAAGTCCCTAGTATGCCTCTTAACTAGCTTGTTGATTAATAGATGATTAGTTTCATAATCATGAACATTGGATGTTATTAATAACAAGGTTATATCATTGTATGAATGATGTAATGGACACACCCAATTAAGCGTAGCATAAGATCTCGTCATTAAGTTATTTGCTATAAGCTTTCAATACATAGTTACCTAGTCCTTATGACCATGAGATCATGTAAATCACTTATACCGGAAAGGTACTTTGATTACACCAAACACCACTGCGTAAATGGGTGGCTATAAAGGTGGGATTAAGTATCCGGAAAGTATGAGTTGAGGCATATGGATCAACAGTGGGATTTGTCCATCCCGATGACGGATAGATATACTCTGGGCCCTCTCGGTGGAATGTCGTCTAATGTCTTGCAAGCATATGAATAAGTTCATAAGAGACCACATACCACGGTACGAGTAAAGAGTACTTGTCAGGAGACGAGGTTGAACAAGGTATAGAGTGATACCGAAGATCAAACCTCGGACAAGTAAAATATCGCGAGACAAAGGGAATTGGTATTGTATGTGAATGGTTCTTTCGATCACTAAAGTCATCGTTGAATATGTGGGAGCCATTATGGATCTCCAGATCCCGCTATTGGTTATTGGTCGGAGTGAGTACTCAACCATGTCCGCATAGTTCACGAACCGTAGGGTGACACACTTAAAGTTGGATGTTGAAATGGTAGTACTTGAATATGGAATGGAGTTCGAATATTTGTTCGGAGTCCCGGATGAGATCCCGGACATCACGAGGAGTTCCGGAATGGTCCGGAGAATAAGATTCATATATAGGAAGTCATATTCCAAGTTTGGAAATGATCCGGTGCATTTATGGCAGGTTCTAGAAGGTTCTAGAAAAGTCCGGAAGAATGGCACTTTGGAAAGTGGAGTCCCGAAGAGACTCCACTTGCATGACCAGCCAACCCTAAAGGGGAGGAGTCCAAGGTGGACTCCCCTAGGGTGGCCGGCCAACCCACCTCAAGGAAAGGTGGGAGTCCCACCTTGAGTGGGACTCCCTCCTTGAGTAGGTTTCCCACATATGGGAGGTTTTAGTGTTGGGGTCTTATTCGAAGACTTGGACTAGAACTCTTGGGGCTTCCACCTATATAATGAGGGGCATAGAGAGGGGGCTGGCCACTTCAAGCCTCAGCCTTGGCCGCACCCCTTAGAGGGCCGGCGCCCAACCCCCCTCTCTCCCCAAACCCTAGCGGTCTCTCTCCTCCACCACATCCCGCACGCTTAAGCGAAGCTCCGCCGGATTTCTCCACCACCACCGACACCACGCCGTCGTGCTGTCGGATTCAAGAGGAGCTACTACTTCCGCTGCCCGCTGGAACGGGGAGGTGGACGTCGTCTTCATCAACAACCGAACGTGTGACCGAGTACGGAGGTGCTGCCCGTTCGTGGCGCCGGAACCGATCGTGATCAAGATCTTCTACGCGCTTTTGCAAGCGGCAAGTGATCGTCTACCGCAGCAATAAGAGCCTACTCTTATAGGCTTTGGAATCTCTTCAAGGGTTAGTCTTGATCATCCCCTCGTTGCTACCGTCTTCTAGATTGCATCTTGGCTTGGATTGCGTGTTCGCGATAGGAAAATTTTTGTTTTCTATGCAACGTTATCCTACAGTGGTATCAGAGCCGTGTCTATGCATAGATTGGTTGCACGAGTAGAACACAATTGTTTTGTGGGCGTTGATGCTTTTGTTGTCTTTAGTTCGTGTACTTTGCATCTTGCGGCATAGTGGGATGAAGCGGCCCGGGCTAACTTTACATGACCGCGTTCATGAGACTTGCTCCACGTTCGACATGCAACTTGTATTGCATAAGTGGCTTTGCGGGTGTCTGTCTCTCCCACCATAGTGAAGATCCAATTTACTCTTTCTATTGACAACACTAGTATCACCGTTGTGGTTCATGTTCGTAGGTAGATTGGATCTTACTCGAAAACCCTAAACCACGTAAAATATGCAAACCAAATTAGAGGCGTCTAACTTGTTTTTGCAGGGTTTGGTGATGTGATATGGCCATGATGTGATGATGAATATGTATGAGATGATCATTATTGTATTGTGGCAACCGGCAGGAGCCTTATGGTTGTCTTTAATTTTCATGTTGAGTAGTATTTCAAAGTAGTTGTAATAGTTGCTACATGAGGTGAACAACCATGAAGCCGGCGCCATGGACCTTGACGCTACGCCGACGATGATGGAGATCATGCCCGTTGATGATGGAGATCATGTCCGTGCTTTGGAGATGAAGATCGAAGGCGCAAAGACAAAAGGGCCATATCATATCACATATGAACTGCATGTGATGTTAATCCTTTATGCATCTTATTTTGCTTAGATCGCGACGGTAGCATTATAAGATGATCCCTCACATTAATATCAAGATAATAAAGTGTTCTCCCCTCGTATGCACCGTTGTACAGTTCGTCGTTTCGAAGCATCTCGTGATGATCGGATGTGATAGATTCAACGTTCACATACAACGGGTGTAAGCCATGTTGCACACGCGGAATACTTGGGTTTGCTTGACGAGCCTAGCATGTACAGACATGGCCTCGGGACAACGGAAACCGAAAGGTTGAACACAAGTCATATGGATGATATGATCAACATGTTGATGTTCACCATTGAAGCTACATCATCTCACGTGATGATCGGTTTTGATGTAGTGGATTTGGATCGTGTACCACTTAACAACTATGAGGGATGTTGTATTAAGTGGGAGTTCATTAGTAATTAGATTAAAACATGAACTAATTATCATAAACATAGTCTGAGTAGTATTTTGAATTAATTTGTAGTATTGGCATCCGTTTTTCTACCAAGCGCTAGTCTTGTTATTGAGATAGAAATACTGTTAAAATCTGACAAGAAACTTTACGGACTGGTACCGTATTGTTAAAGAATCAAGAAATGATTAAGTCCTATTGCAAACTTTTAGTAAAACTCACATTGTTGATTCAAAGAGCTATGGTTTCAATTAGTACCTAAAGTCATCTTGTCTCCGTGAAACTTGAAGTTCAAATCTGTTTGAAAAGTAAGGAGCTGAAAATTTAGTTTTCAGAAATAATCAAGGTATGAGATATATGTGATATCTAAGACCTTGTTGCAAGGTGATAGAATATAATTTGGTGAGACTACATAAACTCATAAGTTTTATGGGAATGTATGAAGGTTGAAGACGCAAGGCGTCCCAATCCTCCAACTATTGGGGCACTAACGATATTTGTATATCCATGAAGTGATCGTCCTTAGTATGCACCGTTGCTAAGACTCATAGTTTCGAATACTAAGGTATAGATTCTATGTGTGCATACAACGGGTGCAAGCCAGATTTGCACACGCGAATACTGAGGTTAAACTTTACGAGCCTAGCATGTACAGACATGGTCTCGAAAAGTCGTCATGATATGATGGATAAAATTATGAGTGAAATTGTTCATCATATTAAAAGGTTACTAATAGTGAAATCCGGAACACTTGTCATATGATGATCAACTTCAAAGAACCTCAAGGTTATTGGTATTTGATCAACAAACCTAGAAGTTATTGATGTTGAAGTGTTTTTCTGAATAATGAGGAAAGCTAAAAGAGAAACTACAAAAGATTATTGGCAGAAAGAAAGAAAGAAAAGACTAGAAAGTCTAGCTCAGGTGTATATAAATGATATACATGTTATGGATGTATTCCTCGTTTGGTCACACAATAAAATTCTTGGGTATTTGTACCACATTGGTTGGTATGAAGTGTCATACAAAACAACGCAATACAAGAATACAATGGCCTAAGTGACTGACAAGGAATATGATAGGTATGCACGTCTGGAACAAAAATAAAGTGTTATTATGTTCATCGTTGGCATTCTATCTAGCCCTTAGAATTTATAATAAAGAACTTAATAATTGTTATTTTGCTCTGGTCAAATGAAAACAATGAGTTGTTCAAATTATGACATTACTCCATGTATGATGGATAAGTTATTATAAATCTTAATGGTGAAACACACATACATAACACTGACGCTAAAATGCCATAAGGCAAATGATTTGAATTCCACTTATTTGTGGAACCGCCATTTAGGTCATGTTAGAAAGGAACGCATGAAGGAACTCCATGCAAATGGATTTTTGGAGTCATTTGATTTTTGAATCGTTTGGCGTTTGCAAATCTTTTCTAAAGAGAATGACTAAAATACCGTTCATAGGCCAAGAGTTGAAACGGGCAACTAACTTAGTGGAAATATACATGATGATGTATGTAGTTCACTGGGCATAGTTGTGTGCGGGAGATTCTTCTACTTCATGAAAACTTCCAACAATGAATTGAGTATATATGTGGATATATTCAATAAGGAAGAAGTTTGAAACATTTGAATAGATTCAAATAAATTTCAGCATGAAGTGGAAATCATCGTAATAGAAAAGTCAAATATCTATGATTGGATCATAGTGGAAATATTTGAATTACGAGTTTTAGCAAACATCTAAGAGAGTTATGAAGTTGTTCTACAACTCACGTTTCTTGGAGTATCATAGTGATGATGGAGTATCCAAGAGATGTATCCAAACCTTGTTGGATCAATGATGAGATAAAATATTGATGCCATTATATTTTTGTGGATTATGCTTTAGAGACTACCGCTTTTACACTGAATAGAGCATCATCATGATCCGTTGAAATGACACCATACGAGTTATGGCATGGGTATGAACCCTAATAGTCTTTCTTTAAATTTTGGTCTAAGAGTTTACAACCAAAATCGGATGAATGTCTTTGTTGGTTATCCCAGAGATTTAATTGGGAATTCTTCCCACGAGACAAAGACAAAAGTGTTTGTCAATGTTTCTTATTTCCGAGAAATTGTTTCTAGTGAAGTATTTGAGTGGGAGGACAATATAATTTGATAAGGTTTATGAACCTGAGCATAATGATCAGAGTAGCGCAGCATCGGAATTTGTTTCGAAAGCGGCCACGACGATCATGGCTCCCATGACTACAAAGTGTTTTAAGCCATGGAGATTGAAGTACATATTGAACCTTGTAGGTATGGTTTACTTTGTGATCAAATAAATGATTTGTGAACAAAGGATTGATTTTGAATAATGATAAACCAACTACAAACAAAGAAGTTATGATGGGCCCTGACTCCGTTAAAATGGCCATGCGCCATGAAATCCATAATAGATGAATACTTTTTGAAAGTAAATGGATCTATAGACTTGGATGAAATATCCTTAAAGAAGCTCGACTTGTCAAAAAATTGTTTACGACAAAGTTCAAAGAGTTGACTATGATAAGATTAGATCTTCTGTAGCAATGCTTATAGTCTATGTGGATTATTCTAGTAATCACTACATATTTCTTTTATGAGATATGCTAGTAGGATGGCAAAATACACTACTTAACAGAAGTGTGTATTAAAGGTGTATACAAGATACAACCAAGAGTTTTGCTGGTCCGTGGAATACTAGATAGGTATACGAACTTCAATTGGATGAAGTAAGTATCACGGAGTTAGAATCTTCACCAGATGAAATAGTCAAAGAGTTTTTGATTTCATCAGAGACGATGAAGAGGCTTGCATTTGCAAGAAATTAAGTGGGAGCGCTAAGACACATTTATAATACTTTATGTAGGTGACATATAGTTGGTTATAAATGATGTAATTATATACTTGATTAAAAGGTTTCATTGAGAATTAACTTCAATGAAAGGATATGGACTGAAACAAATTTAGTGTCAAGATCTATGAAGATAGATTGAAACACATAAATAAGTTTAAGTCAAAGTACATATGATGGATATTGAAGTAGTTCAATATAGAAATATTAAGAAAATGTTCTTGTCATGTGAAGGTTTAACAAGACTTGAGTGTATCTGACACTCAATGAGTAAAAACACATGAGTGATTATAGATCACGAATAACATGTACACAATCAGATATCATGTGCTATAAAGTGTTATGAGCATATACCAGAATGATTCATATGATGATCATTGAACGACAGTAAGAATATCCTTGAGTACTTTAGAAGAACTAAGGATATATATATATTTTTGTATGAAGAAATGACAAACAAATCGCTGTAAGGTGTTACACCGATATTGGTTTTGTCACATATAAAATATAATTTCAATCTCAAATTAGACTAAGTGTTGTTTAAAAGGTAGCACAATGAGCTAGAAGTTGTCTATGCTAGATTTAGAAGAGTTCTAAATATTGTGATGGATTCTACAAAAGAAGGCAGAATATGTCATTGTTTTGACAATGACAAAGGATGTTAAGTTAAGAAGTTCTTTGAGAACTTGGTGTAGTTCCGATAGTGTCAGAACTTTGAAGCTATATTGTGTGTGACAATATTAGTGACATATTTCAGACCGCGGAATTAAGGTTCCACCAGAAGACCAAACATATTTAATGCCGACTCATTTGGAAAATGAGTGATGCGTGAAGACGCAAATGAATTGCAAAATACATACGTTTCTGAGTGTGTCAGAACCGTTGACTAAAACCTCTCCCGTGAGCAAAACATGATAAAACACCAGAAGGCCAAGGTGTTATATCTTTACATATGTAAACTAGATTATTGACTCTAGTGCAAGTGGGAGACTGTTGGAGATATGCCCAAGAGGCAATAATAAATGGTTATTATATATCTTTGTGTTTATGATAATGTTTATATACCATGCTATAATTGTATTAACCGAAACATTGGTACATGTGTGATATGTAGACAACAAAGAAGTCCCTAGTATGCCTCTTAACTAGCTTGTTGATTAATAGATGATTAGTTTCATAATCATGAACATTGGATGTTATTAATAACAAGGTTATATCATTGTATGAATGATGTAATGGACACACCCAATTAAGCGTAGCATAAGATCTCGTCATTAAGTTATTTGCTATAAGCTTTCAATACATAGTTACCTAGTCCTTATGACCATGAGATCATGTAAATCACTTATACCGGAAAGGTACTTTGATTACACCAAACACCACTGCGTAAATGGGTGGCTATAAAGGTGGGATTAAGTATCCGGAAAGTATGAGTTGAGGCATATGGATCAACAGTGGGATTTGTCCATCCCGATGACGGATAGATATACTCTGGGCCCTCTCGGTGGAATGTCGTCTAATGTCTTGCAAGCATATGAATAAGTTCATAAGAGACCACATACCACGGTACGAGTAAAGAGTACTTGTCAGGAGACGAGGTTGAACAAGGTATAGAGTGATACCGAAGATCAAACCTCGGACAAGTAAAATATCGCGAGACAAAGGGAATTGGTATTGTATGTGAATGGTTCTTTCGATCACTAAAGTCATCGTTGAATATGTGGGAGCCATTATGGATCTCCAGATCCCGCTATTGGTTATTGGTCGGAGTGAGTACTCAACCATGTCCGCATAGTTCACGAACCGTAGGGTGACACACTTAAAGTTGGATGTTGAAATGGTAGTACTTGAATATGGAATGGAGTTCGAATATTTGTTCGGAGTCCCGGATGAGATCCCGGACATCACGAGGAGTTCCGGAATGGTCCGGAGAATAAGATTCATATATAGGAAGTCATATTCCAAGTTTGGAAATGATCCGGTGCATTTATGGCAGGTTCTAGAAGGTTCTAGAAAAGTCCGGAAGAATGGCACTTTGGAAAGTGGAGTCCCGAAGAGACTCCACTTGCATGACCAGCCAACCCTAAAGGGGAGGAGTCCAAGGTGGACTCCCCTAGGGTGGCCGGCCAACCCACCTCAAGGAAAGGTGGGAGTCCCACCTTGAGTGGGACTCCCTCCTTGAGTAGGTTTCCCAC
The DNA here is from genome assembly GCA_030979885.1 of Lolium multiflorum. Taxonomy (NCBI): domain Eukaryota; kingdom Viridiplantae; phylum Streptophyta; class Magnoliopsida; order Poales; family Poaceae; genus Lolium; species Lolium multiflorum. The sequence continues at coordinate 210,413,003 of CM061748.1, forward strand.
ATATGGGAGGTTTTAGTGTTGGGGTCTTATTCGAAGACTTGGACTAGAACTCTTGGGGCTTCCACCTATATAATGAGGGGCATAGAGAGGGGGCTGGCCACTTCAAGCCTCAGCCTTGGCCGCACCCCTTAGAGGGCCGGCGCCCAACCCCCTCTCTCCCCAAACCCTAGCGGTCTCTCTCCTCCACCACATCCCGCACGCTTAAGCGAAGCTCCGCCGGATTTCTCCACCACCACCGACACCACGCCGTCGTGCTGTCGGATTCAAGAGGAGCTACTACTTCCGCTGCCCGCTGGAACGGGGAGGTGGACGTCGTCTTCATCAACAACCGAACGTGTGACCGAGTACGGAGGTGCTGCCCGTTCGTGGCGCCGGAACCGATCGTGATCAAGATCTTCTACGCGCTTTTGCAAGCGGCAAGTGATCGTCTACCGCAGCAATAAGAGCCTACTCTTATAGGCTTTGGAATCTCTTCAAGGGTTAGTCTTGATCATCCCCTCGTTGCTACCGTCTTCTAGATTGCATCTTGGCTTGGATTGCGTGTTCGCGATAGGAAAATTTTTTGTTTTCTATGCAACGTTATCCTACATTAGTAACATAATCAACAGCGACAAGTATATGAGTATTACCTTCTGAAGAAGGGAAAGGACCCATGAAGTCGAATCCCCAACAATCGAATGGTTCAATAACGAGAGTATAATTCATAGGCATTTCATTGCGTCTAGAGATATTACCAACTCTTTGACATTCATCACAAGATAAAATAAATTTCCTTGCATCTTTGAAGAGTGTTGGCCAATAAAAACCTGATTGTAGAACCTTTTGCGCGGTTCTATCTCCAGCGTGATGTCCTCCATAAACACTACCATGACATTTACTCAATATCTCCTGTTGTTCATATTCAGGAACACATCTTCGCATAATACCATCCACTCCTTCTTTATATAAGTGTGGGTCATCCCAAAAATAATGCCTCAAGTCATAAAAGAATTTCCTTCTTTGCTGAGCTGAAAAGGTTGGAGGCAAATACTTCAAAACAATAAAGTTAGCATAATCTGCATACCAAGGGCTCTCTCGCGAGCTCACCTTTATTATAGCCAATTGTTCATTTGGAAAACTATCATTAACAGGAACAGGATCATAAGCAATATTTTCCAATCTAGACAAATTATCAGCAACAGGATTATCAGCACCTTTCCTATCTATAATATGTAAATCAAATTCTTGCAACAGAAGTACCCATCTAATAAGCCTTGGCTTAGCATCTTTCTTTGTCATAAGGTATCTAATTGCAGCATGATCAGTATGAATCGTGACTTTTGAATCAACAATATAGGGTCTAAACTTGTCACAAGCAAAGACTACATCTAACAATTCCTTTTCAGTTGTAGCATAATTTCTTTGAGCAGCATCAAGAGTCTTACTAGCATAATGAATAACATTTAATTTTTTATCTACCCGCTGTCCAAGAACAGCGCCTACAGCAAAATCACTAGCATCACACATAATTTCAAAAGGAAAATTCCAATCAGGAGGTTCGACTACAGGAGCAGTTGTTAAGGCTTTCTTTAGAGTTTCAAAAGCTTCCTTACAATCATCATCAAAAACAAAAGGTACATCTTTTTGAAGAAGATTAGTAAGAGGCTTTGAAATTTTAGAGAAATCTTTAATAAATATCCTATAAAACCCAGCATGACCAAGAACACTACGAATACCTTTAACATCCCTCGGATAGGGCATCTTCTCAATTGCTTCAACTTTAGCTCTATCAACTTCAATACCTCTCTCGGAAATTTTATGTCCCAATACAATTCCTTCATTAACCATAAAGTGGCATTTCTCCCAATTAAGAACAAGGTTAGTTTCTTCACATCTCTGCAACACTTTATCGAGGTTTCGCAGGCAATTATCAAAAGAATTCCCATAGACAGAAAAATCATCCATGAACACCTCTACAATACTTTCGCAAAAACCATGAAAAATAGCAGACATGCATCTTTGAAAAGTAGCAGGAGCATTACATAAACCAAAAGGCATACGCCTATAAGCATAAGTTCCATAAGGACAAGTAAACGTGGTTTTCTCTTGATCTTTAGCTTTAACAGCAATTTGTGAAAACCCAGAATAACCATCAAGAAAGCAAAAATGAGTATTTTTAGATAACCTTTCTAGCATTTGATCAATAAAGGGTAAAGGGTAATGATCTTTCTTAGTAACTTTATTAACTTTTCGAAAATCAATGCACATTCTATAACCTACAACTATTCTTTGAGGAATAAGCTCATCATTATCATTAGGCACAATAGTCATTCCTCCTTTCTTAGGAACACAATGCACAGGACTAACCCATCTACTATCAGCAATAGGATATATAATACCAGCTTCAAGAAGTTTTAATACCTCGTTCCTTACCACCTCTTTCATCTTCGGAATTAGACGACGTTGATGTTCAACAACAGGCTTTGCATCATCTTCCATATTGATAGCATGTTGGCAAATAGAAGGAGAAATCCCTTTCAAATCATCAAGAGTATAACCAATAGCTCCTCGGTGTTTCTTCAATATTTCCAATAACCTTTCTTCCTCAATCTCTGAAAGCTTAGAACTAATAATAACAGGATATATTTTCTTATCATCAATATGAGCATATTTAAGATTATCAGGTAAAGGCTTTAAATCAAAAACAGGATCTTCCTTTGGTGGCGGTGTTGTACCCAAATCTTCCACCGGTAAATCATGCTTGAGAATAGGTTGGCGAAGAAAATTTTCCTCAAGCTCATCTCTTTCTTTCCTAAAAGCTTCACTTTCACTATTCTCCAAATGTTGCTGCAAAGGATTATTAGGAACAAGAACAATAGATGCACACTGCTCCATTTTAAAATCATTACTAGGCAAGTCAGCTTTATAAGGAGTTTTGGTAAATTTAGAAAAGTTAAATTCATAAGGTTCACCAGCAAATCTAGTCAAAATTTTCTCTTTCTTACAATCTATAATAGCTCCACAAGTATTTAGAAAAGGTCTACCAAAAATGATAGGACAATGATCACTAGCAGCAGAACCAAGTACCAAAAAGTCAGCAGGATATTTAATCTTACCACATAGAACTTCCACATCTCGAACAATACCAATTGGAGAAATAGTTTCTCTATTAGCCAGATGAATAACTACATCAATATCTTCAAGTTCACAAGAACCAATTTCGTGCATAATCTCCGTGTAAAGCTCATAAGGAATAGCACTAACACTTGCACCAATATCACATAAACCATAATAGCAATGATCACCAATTCTAACAGATAGCATAGGAACACTAACTTGTTTGGGTTTATTAGGATGTGAAACAATATTAGAAGCATCTTCACAGAAAATAATATGACCATCCTCCACATTTTCAGTCACAAGATCTTTAACTATTGCAACAGCAGGTTCAATTTTAATTTGTTCTTCAGGTTCTTTAGGTTTCTTTTCACTTTTATTAACAGCACTAGATATGACAGAGTACTCCTTCATTTTAGCAGGGAAAGGAGTTTTTTCAATATAAGCTTCAGGAATAACATTATCAACAGTTTCAATCACTACACATTTGTTTACAGATGAATCAACTTTATCTTTATACGGTTCATGATACTTATCAAAATTCTTCTTAGGCAGTTCATAATGAGAGGCAAAAGCTTTATAAAGATTTGCAACAACTTGGGAATCAAGACCATATGTAGCACTCATATTACAAAATTTATCAGTATCCATAAAAGCTTCAATGCATTTATAATCATAAATTATACCTGATTCTCTATCTTTGTCGTTCTCCCATCCTTCAGTATTTTCTTGGATCCGATCAAGAAGGTCCCTTTTAAACTCTTCTTTGTTGCGTGTAAATGATCCAGAACAAGAAGTATCCAGCAAGGTCTTGTCTTGAAAAGAAAGTCTTGCATAGAAATTATCAATAATAACATTACCAGGAAGCTCATGAATGGGGCATTTGAGCATTAAAGACTTCAATCTCCCCCAAGCTTGGGCAATACTTTCTCCATCATGAGGCCAGAAATTATATATGCGGTTCGATCTTTGTGAATTTCACTTGGAGGATAAAATTTGGAATAAAATAAAGGCACAATGTCCTCCCAATCAATAGAATCACCATTCTTCAGCAATTTATACCAATGCGCCGCTTTACCAGACAGCGATATAGTGAATAGTTTCTTCCTAACTTCATTCATAGATACCTGCACATTTGAATAACCCGCATAATTCATGCAAAAACAATAAATGATCACCAGGATGGACAGTTCCATCCCCTTCATAGCGGTTATCCATAACACGTTCAATAATTTTCATAGGTATTTTATATGGTACTACTTCCTCACCTGGCGCTTCATCCACTACCGTTGCAGTAGTAGTAGATTTCCCAAATAGAAATTGAAGAGAAGATCTCTCCATAATGATTTATAGCAGCAGGCAGAAATAAAATCAGCACAAACAGTAAAGGTTTTCCTTACCAATTCCGCTTACCAATAGCACTTCACTCCCCGGCAACGGCGCCATAAAATAGTCTTGATGACCCACAAGTATAGGGGGTGTATCGTAGTATCTTCGATAAGTAAGAATGTCGATCCCAACGAGGAGCAGAAGGTGTTGGCAGCAGTTTCGATGAAGGATTCACTGTAAATGCTCACAAACAAGTATTCAAGGGGTTTTGATGTAACAGATGAATAAAGTACGAGTAAGTAAAATGCGAGAGAAATAATTGCAGCAAGTGGCCCAATCCTTTTTAGCACAAAGGACAAGCCGGTTTGTTTACTTATAATGACCAAACGTTCCCGAGGACACACGGGGATTTTAGTCTAGTACTTTCGCTTCATGTGGCTTAATAATCTTCATTGTTTTGATAAGTGTTGTGTGGGTGAACCTATGCTAATGCATCGCCCTTCCTAGGACTAATACATACTTGTGATTATACCCCTTGCAAGCATCCGCAACTACAAGAAAGTAATTAAGATAAATCTAACCACAGCCTTAAACTCTGAGATCCTGCGATCCCTCTTGCATCGATATACTAACGGGAGCTCAGGTTTCTGTCACTCCGGCAACTCCGCAATTAGCAACCGAATACAAGATGCACTCCCCTAGGCCCATAAATGGTGAAGTGTCGTGTAGTCGACGTTCACACGACACCACTAGAAGAATGACACCACAACTTAAATATCATAACATTGAATATTACTCAACCATAATTCACTACTAGCATTTAGACTTCACCCATGTCCTCAAGAACTAAACGAACTACTCACGAGACATCATATGGAATACAATCAGAGGTGATATGATGATGAATAACAATCTGAACATAAACCTTGGTTCAATGGTTTCACTCAATAGCATCTATAACAAGTAGAGAATAATGCCGGGAGAGTTTCCCCTATCGAACAATCAAGATCAAACCCAAATTGTTACAGCGGTGACGAGGTGCAGCGGTGGTGATGGCGGTGTAGATGGTGGAGATGATGATGATGATGATGATGATGGAGATGATGTCCAGCTCGATGACGATGGCGATGGCGTCGATTTCCCCCTCCGGGAGGGAATTTCCCGGCGGATTCCCGCCCGGAGAGCTCTTTCTCTCTGGTGTTCTCCGCCCCGCAGAGGCGGCTGTAACTCTTCGTGAGGTCCTCCCTCTGGCTTAGGTTTTCGGGACGAAGGAGTACGCGAAGAAAAGGAGGCGAAAGGGGCTGTGGGGCCCCCACACCCACAGGGTGGCGCGGCCAGGCCATGGGCCGCGCCGGCTGTGGTCTGGGCCCACAGTGGCTCCCCTCTTCTTCCCCTTCTGGCTCCCTCCGTCATCTGGAAAAATAGGAATTTACGTGAAATTTCCTTCCACAGTTGATCTTCCGAAATATTGCGTTCTGACGGTGCTTTTTCCAGCAGAATCCTGGCTCCGGTGCTTGATCCTCCAATAATGATGAAACATGCAAAATAGATGAAATAACATAAGTATTGTGTCCCAATATGAAATATATCAATGAATATCAGCAAATTATGATACAAAATAGTGATGCAAATTGGACGTATCAGTGCACCCTCGCGCGGAGAAATCTAGGGGGGTAGACCCGCCGGGGCACACGTTCCGCTGTTTTGGGGAAGGAGGGGGAGAACGACCGCCGGAGCACCGGAACCCCACCAAATCTTGCATGTGGACCTATGATATGTGTCAAAGTGTGGTGCAAGGTCTAATGGTGCAAAAGTAGCTCCCCTAAACCCTAAACCCTAAACTGGGGAGGCTTCGAGCACTAAAACCCCTCTAAAACCCTAAACCACGACACCGGAGCTGCAGAACCATGCATCATAAACCCTAACCCTAACCCTATACCCTAAACATATACCTAACCATAAATACTTACCTTTAACCTAAACCCTAGCCCTACCCCATAAACCCTAGCCCTAACCCTACACCAAACCCTAACCAGTAGATCAGGCACACCCTCGATCGTGTGATAATGGCTCTAGCTGCGGGTATATGTGCCAAAGGGTCCCAATCTTGGTTCTCCATGTGTATATGTCCTAAACAAACCTAAAAGAATGAAAATTTACATTGGTGCACCCTCGCGCGGAGAAATCTAGGGGGTAGACCCGCCGGGGCACACGTTCCGCTGTTTTGGGGGAAGGAGGGGGAGAACGACCGCCGGAGCACCGGAACCCCACCAAATCTTGCATGTGGACCTATGATATGTGTCAAAGTGTGGTGCAAGGTCTAATGGTGCAAAAGTAGCTCCCCTAAACCCTAAACCCTAAACTGGGGAGGCTTCGAGCACTAAAACCCCTCTAAAACCCTAAACCACGACACCGGAGCTGCAGAACCATGCATCATAAACCCTAACCCTAACCCTATACCCTAAACATATACCTAACCATAAATACTTACCTTTAACCTAAACCCTAGCCCTACCCCCTAAACCCTAGCCCTAACCCTACACCAAACCCTAACCAGTAGATCAGGCACACCCTCGATCGTGTGATAATGGCTCTAGCTGCGGGTATATGTGCCAAAGGGTCCCAATCTTGGTTCTCCATGTGTATATGTCCTAAACAAACCTAAAAGAATGAAAATTTACATTGGTGCACCCTCGCGCGGAGAAATCTAGGGGGTAGACCCGCCGGGGCACACGTTCCGCTGTTTTGGGGGAAGGAGGGGGAGAACGACCGCCGGAGCACCGGAACCCCACCAAATCTTGCATGTGGACCTATGATATGTGTCAAAGTGTGGTGCAAGGTCTAATGGTGCAAAATTAGCTCCCCTAAACCCTAAACCCTAAACTGGGGAGGCTTCGAGCACTAAAACCCCTCTAAAACCCTAAACCACGACACCGGAGCTGCAGAACCATGCATCATAAACCCTAACCCTAACCCTATACCCTAAACATATACCTAACCATAAATACTTACCTTTAACCTAAACCCTAGCCCTACCCCCTAAACCCTATCCCTAACCCTACACCAAACCCTAACCAGTAGATCAGGCACACCCTCGATCGTGTGATAATGGCTCTAGCTGCGGGTATATGTGCCAAAGGGTCCCAATCTTGGTTCTCCATGTGTATATGTCCTAAACAAACCTAAAATAATGAAAAGTTACATTGGTGCACCCTCGCGCGGAGAAATCTAGGGGGGTAGACCCGCCGGGGCACACGTTCCGCTGTTTTGGGGGAAGGAGGGGGAGAACGACCGCCGGAGCACCGGAACCCCACCAAATCTTGCATGTGGACCTATGATATGTGTCAAAGTGTGGTGCAAGGTCTAATGGTGCAAAAGTAGCTCCCCTAAACCCTAAACCCTAAACCCTGGGGAGGCTTCGAGCACTAAAACCCCTCTAAAACCCTAAACCACGACACCGGAGCTGCAGAACCATGCATCATAAACCCTAACCCTATACCCTAAACATATACCTAACCATAAATACTTACCTTTAACCTAAACCCTAGCCCTACCCCCTAAACCCTAGCCCTAACCCTACACCAAACCCTAACCAGTAGATCAGGCACACCCTCGATCGTGTGATAATGGCTCTAGCTGCGGGTATATGTGCCAAAGGGTCCCAATCTTGGTTCTCCATGTGTATATGTCCTAAACAAACCTAAAAGAATGAAAAGTTACATTGGTGCACCCTCGCGCGGAGAAATCTAGGGGGGTAGACCCGCCGGGGCACAAGGAGGGGGAGAACGACCGCCGGAGCACCGGAACCCCACCAAATCTTGCATGTGGACCTATGATATGTGTCAAAGTGTGGTGCAAGGTCTAATGGTGCAAAAGTAGCTCCCCTAAACCCTAAACTGGGGAGGCTTCGAGCACTAAAACCCCTCTAAAACCCTAAACCACGACACCGGAGCTGCAGAACCATGCATCATAAACCCTAACCCTAACCCTATACCCTAAACATATACCTAACCATAAATACTTACCTTTAACCTAAACCCTAGCCCTACCCCCTAAACCCTAGCCCTAACCCTACACCAAACCCTAACCAGTAGATCAGGCACACCCTCGATCGTGTGATAATGGCTCTAGCTGCGGGTATATGTGCCAAAGGGAGCCAAAAAAATCGAGCGGAGCCGCATGGCGTCATTTTATGTGTCCTAGTAACCACTTCAAAAGGCGGAATTGGGATACGGCAATTATCTTGAAAAACCCTTCACGAATAGGGCTATCACGTCCGGAGTTCTATGGCTTTTAGGGGAAATGAGTAGGAAACGGCCCGTTTCACCACATAGTTTGTCGGAACGAGGCCATATTTGGCACGTGCGTGCACCTTAGGATGGGAAGCAAGGCCCCTGTCGCGGATTTCCAATCCGAACCACGGGCGACGGTTTTTCCATTTTCGGGGTGCCGGAAGGGCTTTTTTGTGAAGGAGCTACATGGTGCGCATTTTAGTATTGCGCGAGACCTCCGCGCAGCGGCAGGATACCTCCTACGCACCAACTATCACATGCCGTATGCGCGCGGTAGCCATCTGGGAATCCCTCCGGCTTCCTGCGGTGTCCCGCCGAATCCGCTGGAAACTGACCGGATTTGAACTGGGGCCACACTTTCCTTGGCTCAATAAATGGAGGGGAAAATGTTTTTAGGTCTAGGACGCGTCATTTTATGTGCTAAATGTTTTCCGTTTCGCGCGTTGGCGGACGGGTGCACGCGCGCGCCCGGTACGGCCATACCGCATGTCCCGGCGGCCCCGTTTTGCGCAGTTGGCAAATTAAACGGAGCCAAAAAATCGAGCGGAGCCGCGTGGCGTCATTTTATGTGTCCTAGTAACCACTTCAAAAGACGGAATTGGGATACGGCAATTATCTTGAAAAACCCTTCACGAGTAGGGCTATCACGTCCGGAGTTCTATGGCTTTTAGGGGAAATGAGTAGGAAACGGCCCGTTTCACCACATAGTTTGTCGGAACGAGGCCATATTTGGCACGTGCGTGGACCTTAGGATGTGAAGCAAGGCCCCTATCGCGGATTTCCAATCCGAACCACGGGCGACGGTTTTTCCATTTTCGGGGTGCCGGAAGGGCTTTTTTTGTGAAGGAGCTACATGGTGCGCATTTTAGTATTGCGCGAGACCTCCGCGCAGCGGCAGGATACCTCCTACGCACCACCTATCACATGCCGTATGTGCGCGGTAGCCATCTGGGAATCCCTCCGGCTTCCTGCGGTGTCCCGCCGAATCCGCTGGAAACTGACCGGATTTGAACTGGGGCCACACTTTCCTTGGCTCAATAAATGGAGGGGAAAATGTTTTTAGGTCTAGGACGCGTCATTTTATGTGCTAAATGTTTTCCGTTTCGCGCGTTGGCGGACGGGTGCACGCGCGCGCCCGGTACGGCCATACCGCATGTCCCGGCGGCCCCGTTTTGCGCAGTTGGCAAATTAAACGGAGCCAAAAAATCGAGCGGAGCCGCGTGGCGTCATTTTATGTGTCCTAGTAACCACTTCAAAAGACGGAATTGGGATACGGCAATTATCTTGAAAAACCCTTCACGAGTAGGGCTATCACGTCCGGAGTTCTATGGCTTTTAGGGGAAATGAGTAGGAAACGGCCCGTTTCACCACATAGTTTGTCGGAACGAGGCCATATTTGGCACGTGCGTGGACCTTAGGATGGGAAGCAAGGCCCCTGTCGCGGATTTCCAATCCGAACCACGGGCGACGGTTTTTCCATTTTCGGGGTGCCGGAAGGGCTTTTTTTGTGAAGGAGCTACATGGTGCGCATTTTAGTATTGCGCGAGACCTCCGCGCAGCGGCAGGATACCTCCTACGCACCAACTATCACATGCCGTATGCGCGCGGTAGCCATCTGGGAATCCCTCCGGCTTCCTGCGGTGTCCCGCCGAATCCGCTGGAAACTGACCGGATTTGAACTGGGGCCACACTTTCCTTGGCTCAATAAATGGAGGGGAAAATGTTTTTAGGTCTAGGACGCGTCATTTTATGTGCTAAATGTTTTCCATTTCGCGCGTTGGCGGACGGGTGCACGCGCGCGCCCGGTACGGCCATACCGCATGTCCCGGCGGCCCCGTTTTGCGCAGTTGGCAAATTAAACGGAGCCAAAAAATCGAGCGGAGCCGCGTGGCGTCATTTTATGTGTCCTAGTAACCACTTCAAAAGACGGAATTGGGATACGGCAATTATCTTGAAAAACCCTTCACGAGTAGGGCTATCACGTCCGGAGTTCTATGGCTTTTAGGGGAAATGAGTAGGAAACGGCCCGTTTCACCACATAGTTTGTCGGAACGAGGCCATATTTGGCACGTGCGTGGACCTTAGGATGGGAAGCAAGGCCCCTATCGCGGATTTCCAATCCGAACCACGGGCGACGGTTTTTCCATTTTCGGGGTGCCGGAAGGGCTTTTTTTGTGAAGGAGCTACATGGTGCGCATTTTAGTATTGCGCGAGACCTCCGCGCAGCGGCAGGATACCTCCTACGCACCACCTATCACATGCCGTATGCGCGCGGTAGCCATCTGGGAATCCCTCCGGCTTCCTGCGGTGTCCCGCCGAATCCGCTGGAAACTGACCGGATTTGAACTGGGGCCACACTTTCCTTGGCTCAATAAATGGAGGGGAAAATGTTTTTAGGTCTAGGACGCGTCATTTTATGTGCTAAATGTTTTCCGTTTCGCGCGTTGGCGGACGGGTGCACGCGCGCGCCCGGTACGGCCATACCGCATGTCCCGGCGGCCCCGTTTTGCGCAGTTGGCAAATTAAACGGAGCCAAAAAATCGAGCGGAGCCGCGTGGCGTCATTTTATGTGTCCTAGTAACCACTTCAAAAGACGGAATTGGGATACAGCAATTATCTTGAAAAACCCTTCGCGAATAGGGCTATCACGTCCGGAGTTCTATGGCTTTTAGGGGAAATGAGTAGGAAACGGCCCGTTTCACCACATAGTTTGTCGGAACGAGGCCATATTTGGCACGTGCGTGGACCTTAGGATGTGAAGCAAGGCCCCTGTCGCGGATTTCCAATCCGAACCACGGGCGACGGTTTTTCCATTTTCGGGGTGCCGGAAGGGCTTTTTTTGTGAAGGAGCTACATGGTGCGCATTTTAGTATTGCGCGAGACCTCCGCGCAGCGGTAGGATACCTCCTACGCACCACCTATCACATGCCGTATGCACGCGGTAGCCATCTGGGAATCCCTCCCGCTTCCGGCGGTGTCCCGCCGAATCCGCTGGAAACTAACCGGATTTGAACTGGGGCCACACTTTCCTTGGCTCAATAAATGGAGGGGAAAATGTTTTTAGGTCTAGGACGCATCATTTTATGTGCTAAATGTTTTCCGTTTCGCGCGTTGGCGGACGGGTGCACGCGCGCGCCCGGTACGGCCATACCGCATGTCCCGGCGGCCCCGTTTTGCGCAGTTGGCAAATTAAACGGAGCCAAAAAATCGAGCGGAGCCGCGTGGCGTCATTTTATGTGTCCTAGTAACCACTTCAAAAGACGGAATTGGGATACGGCAATTATCTTGAAAAACCCTTCGCGAATAGGGCTATCACGTCCGGAGTTCTATGGCTTTTAGGGGAAATGAGTAGGAAACGGCCCGTTTCACCACATAGTTTGTCGGAACGAGGCCATATTTGGCACGTGCGTGGACCTTAGGATGGGAAGCAAGGCCCCTGTCGCGGATTTCCAATCCGAACCACGGGCGACGGTTTTTCCATTTTCGGGGTGCCGGAAGGGCTTTTTGTGAAGGAGCTACATGGTGCGCATTTTAGTATTGCGCGAGTCCTCCGCGCAGCGGTACGATACCTCCTACGCACCACCTATCACATGCCGTATGCGCGCGGTAGCCATCTGGGAATCCCTCCCGCTTCCTGCGGTGTCCCGCCGAATCCGCTGGAAACTGACCGGGAGGATTTGAACTGGGGCCACACTTTCCTTGGCTCAATAAATGGAGTGAAAAATGTTTTTAGGTCTAGGACGCGTCATTTTATGTGCTAAATGTTTTCCGTTTCACGCGTTGGCGGACGGGTGCACGCGCGCGCCCGGTACGGCCATACCGCATGTCCCGGCGGCCCCTTTTTGCGCAGTTGGCAAATTAAACGGAGCCAAAAAGTCGAGCGGAGACGACGTACATTCTAGCTAGGAGCTAGAATCCTTCACGATCGAACTGCCACGTTCGGAATCTTGATGTATATAGAATGGGATAAAGCTTGCATATGCCTTATGATAACATATAATTAGTGTGTGCAAGAGACATATATTATTTGACCTAATTAACCAAACATTTTCTGATTTTTTTAAATAATTTAATTATTAAGGATTCTAGGAGTTTCATATATCCCTATATTATTATCATTAAAGGAATGAAGGTGACACACGTTTAATTACATGATATTATGTTTTTAAAAATATTTTAATCTACACCAAATTATATGCATTATTGCGCATTTAATTATTATTGTTTTGCACAAAAAAGCCCCAAAAATTCCCTCCAAAACCCCAAAACCCCAAAACCCTCCAAAACCCCAAAACTCTCCCGCCCAGCTTCTCCCGCCAGCTCCAGCGAAATGTTTTGAATCCGCCCGCCACTAACCTAAGCTGGAAAGGAGGGCAAATGTCCGAAACGCCACTAACCTAAGCTGGAAAGGAGGGACATTTCAGTCAAATCCCGTACGAGCTCCCTCAATTCCCCAATTCCCCTCCCACTCCGGTGCAATACGAACCCCAATTCCCCTCCCACTCCGCTCATCCCCACCCGCCGACGGCCACCGACGAGCGGCGCTCCGACGAGCGGACGAGCGGAGAGCTACCCGCCGACGACGGCCGCGCGTGCGTAGACGCTCGCCACAAGATCTTCAGGCGAGTTCCCTCCTCAACCCGACCCCTCCCCCCTCTTCGATCTATGGCCTTTTCTTGGCCTGCTTAGGGTTTCGTCGGCCATGGCTAGGGTTACGGTTTGCTTGGCATGGCATGGTTAGGGTTAGGGATTTCGTGGCATGGCTTGTTTCCTTGGCTTGTCCAGGGTCAGGGTTGCTCGGCCTGTCATGGTTCTTGCTGCAACCAGTCCATGGTTGCTTCGGATCTTGCTTTTCATGTTCTTGCAGCAACCAGTCGATGATTGCTGCGGATCTTGCCTGGCTCAGGCTCTGTAGATTTTAGATTTGGTTTTCTGCAGTCCCTATATGATTACCTGCTGCCGATCTTGCTTGCTATATGCAAGCAGTCCATGGTTGCTTCGGATCTTGATTGGCATGTGTCTTGCTGCAACCAGTCGATGATTGCTGCGGATCTTGCTTGGCTCAGGCTCTGTAGAATTTAGATCTGGTTTACTGCAGTCCCTATATGATTACCTGCTGCCGATCTTGCTTGCTGTATCCAACCAGTCAATTAGTGATGCAGATCTTGCCTGGCGTGGGTCTCGCTGCAACCAGTCCGTGATTGTTGGGGGATTTTACTTGGCTTGGGCTCTGTAGATTGTACATCTAGTTTACTGCAGTCCATATATGATTAGCTTCTACAGATCTTTCTTGCTGCAACTAGTACATAATATGATTACCTGCTGCGGATCTTGCTTGGTACAGATCTTTACCAAGGCATTCCCTTTTATATTTCGTCGATGAACATTTATATTGCCCTTCTATCCTGTGTTGATGAAACTTCTCCCAAACAAAGTTTGGGAGCCCTGTTTATCTGTACATGCCTACAGCTTTTTCTGTGTACATGTCTATTGTTGTATGAAGGGATATGTCTAATGATTATAACCTGTTATCTTCGTAGGTAATACCAAGGTCTGACCTACTTCAAGGAGCAAGGTGAACCAGGTGATTGTTGATCGACATGAACCTATGTTGCTTGGTTCTTTAATTGCATCCATATGTTGTATCTGCTGTCACTAATTGTTATTCTTTTCGTGCCAGCACATATCCAACCCATCAACATCAGGCATGGCAAAGACTGGGAAGAAGCAGCTGGCTGGTATGCGGCTTCATCCTAACATCATTGTGTCTAATTGATGCTTTTAATCGGGTGCTGGGTTTTTTTGGCTCTGTCTGAATATTTCTGTACCCTAGGATTAAATGAAACTAAAAGTTGAAAATTGCTATGATTAAACAATTTACCTTAGTTGTTCGAGTTGGCTTGCTTCTATGCATTTCAACCATCAATCTAATGGTTACATATTTCTCTCATACATGTAAAGAAGCGCCACTCACCGAGATAGAGAAGGACAGGGCTAGGACAATGATGCGGAACAACCGTGTCTTACAATCCCTGGGTATCCCCGCCGTAGTGTCAATTTTTAGGAAGTCACATGGTGGTCGAGGTGGAGGTCGTTCCACACTTTCAAATGATGAGTCATCTGCCATAACACAAGGCGACAGCTCAGATTATCATCCGAGCAATGACCAATTGGTTGACCAGGAGGATGGGGAGGTTGAAGGGAGTATAGGGGAACACATTGAGAAGGTGCATTCTGCTTATCATCTTTGGAGGGCTGGCATTACTTGTATCTGTTTTCTTATTTATGTTTTGCTATAACCTGTGATGTAATGCCATTTTGTTTTGCTATTTTTGCGAGGCATTGAAGGATCCCAAGAGTAGAAAGAAAAAGGCTTCTGTTAGAAAGACAAGCCCAGGGAGGAGGAGTAAGAGGTTGCAAAAGGAACAAAGTTCAATGCCTCCTGTTAGAGTGTTTGCTGATGCTCCAGGAGGGAGAAAGAGGCATCTGGAACCTGTTGCTGAAGCTCCTTCCAAAAGAGCCACCAGGAGGACATCAAGTGAAGCGTCTGCAACCAACAATGAAGATACTCCGCCCCGCAACAATCGCAGTAGCTCACTGCAGATTGATGAAAGGATCGATGAAGCAAGCACTGTTCGCAGGGACACAGGTCCTACTGCATCTGATGTCATGGTCCATCAGCACTTTGATTCTGATGGTTTTCTTGATCCTGAGGATGATGAAGGCAAGTTTTTGTTGGACAGCTGTCCACACTATCTACTGCCTTTTTTGTTTATCTTTATAAACTCTTTTGGTTGTGGGTGCTGCTTTCTGACATGATCTTTGTATGTATGCTATTCAGGTGGAACCACTGCTGCAGGTGGCCGTAAAAGGAAGGGCACCGGGCTGGAGCAGATTTGCAAGGGGATGGGAGTCAAGCTTACCATTGAGATTCCTCCAGGGCTGAAACGTCCTGAGAAGCCTTTGCCTGCTGCCAAGTTTGCATCGGAGGGTGGAATGCTTGCAAGAGGCCAGATGCCGCTCCTTCCGCATTTCAAGTTGTACAAGAGGGATGAGAATTTGTTGGCCGACTTTGTTGGAAAGATGGGGGTAATCTTCTTCATCACCAGTTCATTTGTTAGATGATAGGAGTGCTTGCTTGATTGTTCATAGTTCATGATAACTAACCTCGTCCTTGCCCTTGTTTGCTTTGTAGGCAAATTTCAACATGGACACAGAGTCGGAAGTCATCCAGAAGGCTTGCTATGACGTACTGCGGAAAGTGTCGAAGAACAGGCGCTACATCCTGAAAAGGGACTACTTCGACAAAGTACCAGCAAATGAAGTCAGCATCAAGTCCCCTGTTAAGGATGTCTCAGATGAAGAATGGGAAGCTCTAACTGCTCTGTGGGTAACCCCAAGACACAGGGTATGTTCTTTGCTTCAGTTGCAGTCATTAGTGCTTGCATGGTAGACATGATGCTCATCGTTATAGTGTGCACATTACTGAATATCATGATTGTGCCCTTCTGCAGAACACATGTACCAAGAACAAGGACAGTCGTGCTGCGGTCAAATTTGGCCAAAAGACTGGCTCTCGTAGCTATGCTGCTCATCTGTATGCAACTGTAAGAACACTCTTACAGAATTTCCTTTTGCATCTTACTCTTGTCTCCACAAGCTTATGTTCTGATTCTTGGTGAACATCATTTCCAGAGGGAGGAGCGCAGAGGTGAAGAGCTAGATGCAGTCGACATCTTTAAGGCGACCCATCACAGCAAGAAGGATGGTTTCTCTGAGGAAGCTCTAGCTGCAATAGTAAGTGACTTGTTCATTTCACTTTTGTGAACCATTCTTGGACCTGTGCGTTTCCTGAATTGATGAATCTTTTGGAAATGGATCTCCAGGCTGATATGGAAGCTGAGTTGGCTATTCCTGTGCCAGAAGGTGCACCGCCAAGGTCTGCAGTCGCTGTTGTTGCAAAGGTTCTTAGCAAGGAAGCCAAGCACAGCACTTTCCTGAAGAATGCTGGACTTCAGCCCAGTTCCACTGTCAAGCTCAACAAGCCCACCGCAGCTGCTGTATCGGCGCATGTTCATGACCTGGAAGCACAGCTGAAGAGGTCCCAGGAGGAAGCTGAACAGATGAAGCAGCAGTTTGCTGCCATCATGGAAGAAGCAGCTGCCCAGAAGGAGAAGCAAGCGGCAAATGAAGCCGCACAAGCTCAGCGTGACAAGGACTACATGGAGCTCCTCAAGCGGACTGAGGAAAGTGATAGGAGGCTTGCTCACATGATGTCCATCTTCGGAGCATCTGCGAATTAGCTCCTGCTGCTGGTCGCATCCCTTTTTTGTGTCCCGCCATGGAACTTGGTCATATCCTGGCAGCGTGACAATAACTTGGTCATATCTGTGAACTTCTTACTGTGAATCTGTGAACTTTCTTGACATGTTGGTGAATCTGTGAACCTGGTCATGTTGCTGCTGTCACTCTGCTGTGAAATTTGCAGATTTGAAATGTTGTCTTTTATATTTTGCTGTTGAATTTCTTAGTTTAATATATGCACTGTTGGGCTATTGTGGGGTCTTAAAAGGCCAAGGCCCAAAGTAGCCTAGAAATATATGGGCTCTTAAAAGGCTAGAGCCCAACAAATAATTAATTGCATTTTCGAAAAATGGGAGTTGAAAAGGCAAAAAAGGCCGAAGCCCAAAAAACTTGCAGGACAGTAAAAAGGCCAAAGCCCATAACTTTTATGGACCCAAAAAGGCCAAGGCCCAATATCTTTATGGACCCCAAAAAGGCTGAGGCCCAAAACCTTTGTGGACCCTATAAAGGCTTAGGCCCAAAATCTTAATGGACCCTAAAAGGCCAAGGCCCAAAACCATAATGGACCCTAAAAAGGCCAAGGCCCAAAAGTGTAATGGGTCCTAAAAAGGGCACGGCCCAAAACTGTAATGGGTCCTAAAAAGGCCACGGCCCAAAAGTGTAATGGGTCCTAAAAAGGCCACGGCCCAATGAAAATTGGCCCAGGCCCAGTAAGTACAGCAGCTAAAAAGGCCGTTGAAAAAAAATAAGCTAAAAAGGCTGAGGTAATTGGGCCAGTTACGGGCCAAGGCCCAACAAAGCCGAAAAAATAATCAGAACTAATGGGCTCAGCCCACATAAGAAGCTGAATGGACCGGGCTGAATTCAGATAACGACGTTTCTAATTCGTCACAATTTTGCCACGTCGGATTGCCACGCTGGACTCGGGGACAGGTGCCCATGACGTTTTGGGAACGTCATGCCGTCAGTGACATTTTAAAACGTCACAAAGCTTTACGACGTTTTCAAGTGAAACGTCTTAAGCACTCACTGCTGACTCCCAGCTTTCGACGTTTTGAAAAGCGTCACGGTAACGTCACAAGCAGCCATCAGTGACGTTTCAGTGACACCTTATTTTTGTCAACTTATGGCAGATTTCTTGTAGTGTGGGCGTTGATTTCGTCCAATTCCGAGAATATTTCGTTACTAGGATTTCTGAAACCAAAAACAGCAGAAAACAGCAACTGGCTCTTCGGCATCTTGTTAATAGGTTAGTTCCAGAAAATGCGTAAATACGACATATAATGTGCATAAAACATGTAGGTATCATCAATAAAGTGGCATGGAACATAAGAAATTATCGATACGTTGGAGACGTATATCATGGGGAAGGCAGTGAGGGAGGAGAGGGGGTCTGGTGGATGAAGAAGGAGCAGAAGGTGGTGAGGGACTCGGCAGAGCAGGGACCTAAGACACAGGAGGAGGTGAGTCAGGGAATAGGAGAAAACAGATATCATCCACCGAGAAGGAAGAGGAAAAGGGACGCGGGTAGAAAGAACGGGACTCGTCAAAAGTGACGTCCCGAGAGATGCGCATCCGATGATCAATAGGATCCCAACACTTATCTCCCTTGTGCTCAGGACTGTAGCCAAGAAAGACACATTCAACAGACTGAGCAGTCAGCTTGGTACGTTCACGTGGAGCAAGAAGAACATAGCAAACGTAATCAAAAAGAAGAAGGGCCGAATAATCAGGAGCGCGGCCAGTAAGACGCTCAAGAGGAATACCACCCTGCAGGGCCGTGGAGGGCTGAAGGTTGATGAGATAGGTGGAAATAGACACAGCCTCAGCCCAGAAGTGAGGAGGAAGAGAGGCGGCGATCATCATCGCATGAGCCGTCTCAAGTAGGTGGCGATGCTTGCGCTCAACCACGCCATTTTGAGCATGGGCGCCAGGACAGGAGAATTGGGCAAGAGGGCCCTCCTCAGCAAGAAGACCACGCAACAGCTGGGAGATATACTGACCAGCTGAGTCAGCCCGAAACACACGAATAGGCGTGGAAACTGAGTATGGATCATGACAACAAAATGCTTATATATCGAGAGAACCTCGTTGCGAGAAGTCATAAAAAAGATCCAAGTGTGGCGAGAGAAGTCATCGATAAAAATAACATAGTAGCATTGGCCCCCTTGGAAGCAAAGGAAGTCGAACCCCATACATTAGAATGAACCAAATCATAAGGATGTTGAGATACAGACTCACTAGTAGGATAATGTAACTGATTCTGTTTACCAAGCCTACAACCCTGACAACCCTGAAGCGAGACATCTCCTGAGACAGTCCCCAGAAGACCTCGACGAAGTAAAGACGACAAGCGAGAGCCACAAAGATGACCAAGACGATGATGCCACTGCTGAAAGGAGGTGGTAGTGGAAGCATCAAGCACAAGTGGTGCAGTCGGTGAAGTGGTAGAAGAAGGAACATGAAGCCAGTCAAGCTCCCAAAGTCTCAGGGAGTCACGGCACCGAGGGCCAGCCCCAACCAGTGTCTGGGTGTGAGTGTTCTGAATAGAACAAGAATCAACATCAAGATTGACCCGACAACCAGAATCAGTGAGTTGAGCACCGGAAAAAAAGTTTATGGTAAGACGGGGAACATGAGAAACATCAGGAACGGAAAAGAAGGAAGTAGAAAGAGTGCCACGACTAGCAACAGGAAGAGAAGTGCCATCGGCAGTAAGCACTGACGAAGGTGAAGATCATGCTCCTGACGCAACATAGATAAATACAGAGAATACCCAGAATGTTGATAGCACTGACGAAGGTGAGACCACATCTCAGCGATAGTAGCAAGGCCCATAAACTCAGAAGCAAAGTGTGGCTGAACACTCTGAGAAAGAACGGCAGCAGCCCTAGCATCCTCATCACACCACTGAGTAAAAGCAGCCAAACTATCACGGTAGGAACCAAGAGCCTCTGAATAAGCAAGTATCAGCTCCTCATATGCCTCATCAGCAGCAGCCTCGGCAGACTTGGCTGCATCCTGATCAGCATAAGTAGCATCATCTGCAAGGGCATGTGGCACTGACGGCGGGGTAGGAGGCGCAGGAGCAGTGGGATGAGGCGGACAAGAACCAAGCACGTGAATGCGCATGAAGGCAGCAAACTCTCCATAGTTTGTAGAATCAAAGATCACTGGGCATCAAGGGATACTGACGTAGCCAGATGAAGAGGATGCCATCATTTTTTTACTGGAAGTCAACTGCCTTAGATCACTGGATCGAGCGAGCAGAGCTCAAGCCCGAGCGCACGAGCGCCACCCACGAGAAGAAGGCGACCGATTTGGGGCCGACAGCGGCGGCCGGGGCCGGCCTGGCCGAGGCAGAGGCGACCAGGGCTGAGAAGGCCGCGGCGGCCGACGGGACCTGGCGGCTTGAGCCCGATTTGGAGCTCTAAAACCGACGGAAATGGCCAAAATTTCTTGGAAATCAACTCGATCCCGATGAGAACGGGAGAGGAAGAAGGAAGTGGAGCAGCGGCGGCTAGAAAGATCATCGGCGACGCGGATCGAGCACGGAGTTGCAGCGTGCAAAGAGCTAAACCTAGAGCTCTGATACCATGTTAGGAATGAGCAACTAGTATTCACGGTGGGCTAAGGACACTACATGTACATATGTTACAATATACAGAAAAGCCCCTCATACACTTGGGATATACAAGAAAGGGGTCTATAAATCACTAACAGTAAATTTCAGCGAAGAATGATTAAACCAGAAAAACAACTTCTAGGTACCTGACCATCATTGGCAAGCCCAGCTCGAGAGGTTGTTCAGATGGACACATTGTGCTTTCAAATGAAAGGACTTATCTGCACAGAGTAAATTAGCGATTTTTTAAAATACTACTTTTTTACAGTAATTTTACAACTAATATGCGATTTCAAAAAAAAACTAGTCGGCGGAGCAGATGCTGATGGCCGACCAGCCGCATGGCCTGAAAAATATAAACGAACCGAACCGCATGGGGGCTGATCGGCAGCCAGAGGCCTTTTACACAGAAATAACCCAAAAGTGAAAGAAAAGCACAGACTGACCCTCCGGCGAAACTATTTCACCCATCTAACCCTTTTGTGTGGCGCCCCTCTCATTGGCGCCACACATGCCCATGTGGCGCCCGTCCTGCCGGCGCCACACACCCATCCGACGTGGCCCGTCGACGCTGAGCTGGTGAGCTGATCCGACGTGGCAGCCCGTGTGGCGCCGCTCGGAAGGGCGCCACACATCCACTTAAGTGTGGCGCCCGAGCCGCCCCCAGCCCGACCCTCTTCTTCTTCTCTCTTCTCTGTTTCTTCAAGACTGCAAGGAGGCCGGCGGCTCCTCCTCCCTCCTCTCCCCCCCCACCAAATCCACCACCAAATCATCAGATCTGCCCGGCCAATCTCTTCCCCATCCATTCCTCAAGGTAATCCCCTTCGAATCCTTTCCATTCATCCACAAATTTCATAGATCTTGCTAGATTTGGACATGAACCCTAGACATGGAATTTTTTTGGTGAACTCTATGTTGTAGTGTAGGTGTTGAAATTCATAGCCTCATGTATGCATGTGTTTGAACCATAGATTTGTTGAAACCTAGATATGAAATTTTACATGTATGTGTTGAAACCCTATGTATGTATGTGTTGAAATGTGTAATATTTGCCTAGCAAATGCATTGAAATGTGTTATAGTTGCGTAGTATTTGTGATGAAATAACTCATATTTGTTAGGAATGGCTTATAATATGGTGTTTTATCCCTAGATATGAATGTATATGTATGTATATGCTGCATGTGTGATGGCTTATTTGGATATGTTATCATGTATGTGTTGCTCATATTTGTTAGGAATGGCTCATAATATGGTGTATTTGTGTAAACATGTAGGATGGTGTGGCTCCTAGATCAAGAGTATGACAGGAATCACCGGGCTTTTCATATGACGGAGAGGGGAACGGATCTTCACCCTTTGAAGATTCGGTACCATGGCACAGCTGATATGCCGTATGACGAGAGGTACACGGAGTTCATCCAGCCCACCGGTCTTCTCCCGTTCATCACGCTTGTAAGACGGGGGGCTGAACATGAACGCCGCGGCACTCACCGCCCTTGTCGACCGGTGGAGGCCGGAGACGCACACCTTCCACTTGAGGGCCGGCGAGATGACCCCTACTCTTCAGGATGTCTCAATGATACTTGGACTGCCTATTCAGGGCGAGCCACTGTGTATGAACACAGCTTCTGATGGGTGGCGCGAGCAGATGGCGAACCTTATTGGCATGGCTCCTCCGGCGCCAGAAAATCCAAAGGAGAGAGCTCCCGCCGGCGCACCTTTCGCTTGGATACGGACTAACTTTGGAGAACTCCTGCCGGAAGGGGCCGAGCGTGACACTATCAGGACGTACACCCGAGTGTACTTGTGGTACATGTTATCGAGGACTCTCTTTGCTGACAGTGGTGGGAAGTTGGCCCATTGGTGTTGGCTCAAGGCGCTTACGGTGTTGGAGCGCCGGTGGAGTTGGGGAACAGCGGCACTTGCCTACCTCTACCGACAGGTGATGATTTGTTGTATGTACTGTTCTTCTATAGTACTGTGCCTACCTCTACCTCTAACCAAATGTCTTATGTACGCAGTTGGACGAAGCTTGTCGCAGGACTGGGAGCGGCGGTATTGGTGGATGCTTGCTCCTACTTTCCGTATGGAGCTGGGACCGCCTATCAGTTGGCCGGCCCAGGATACTCACAGCGAGACCATGGCCTCATTACCGGCACAACCTTGATCGGGAGCCGACTTGGGCATATCTTTGGGACAATGTCTCGGAGATGACGAGCGACCCAAAGATCATGTACAGGCACTACACTGAGGAGTTGGATACTCTTACCGCTGAGCAGGTAACCGATTTTAATCCATCACTCTTTTGCAATGGGGTCTTCATATTTTAGTCCAATTCCGAAATATTTGTATGTTGCAGGTGGATTGGGAGCCATATGGTACCTACTACCGTATTGGCGCGGGGATGGCTGACCTCAACCCCAAGTGCCTTGAGGAGGCGCGTTTCTGGCGTATGCGCTGCCCACTCATATGCATGTGGCTTGTTGAGTACCACCAGCCGCATAGAGTGATGAGGCAGTTTGGGCTGTATCAGGAGTGCCCACCTCAGTGGCAAGACACGGACCAGCGCTTCATAGGTAAACTTCTTGAATCATGCGATGGAAGCTTGTTGATTGAAGAGATAGAATCTAACTTCTTGATTCCTGCAGGCTTGATAGGAAGCGGCAGAGGAAGATCACAAATTGGCCTGACCATCATAGAGGCCACGTCACAGCGTTCCAACACTGTTTGGAAGAGGTACGGAATGCTGGCCATGTGGAGATTGTCCCCCACGACTTGGCCGCTTTCAACAACTATCTCCAATGGTTTCATGAAAGCACGCGTATCGAGCTAGTGAAACCCGCGTATGATGACGACATCTTGTACGACCCCATCGAGTTCGATGAGCTTGCGCAAAGCCAGCACGACACCTTTGCTCGCAGAGGAAGATCGACTTCTATTGCTTCCGAGCTGAACTTCGTGGTAATGTATTCTCTCGTTAGCTAGTACATCATCTACATTGGCATGTGATCGCTCAAAATTTGTATAATATGTTTGTCGCAGCGGTCCGAGATCCAAAAAACAGCTGAGGAGTGCGAGACTGTTTGGGATCAGAGCCATACAGATGACAAGCCTATCGGACCGATGCGGCATTTCATTAAGGTATGGTCACCAACATTCAATGTGAGCTACTGTGTTCGGGTGCCTTTGTAACCATGACTTCCACGACGCAGAACACTGCACGAAAGATGCGGCGGTTAGCCAACTTGCTAGGTTGCCGCGACACCGAAATTGCGGCTACATCCTCTTCTGAAGAAGCGGAGGTTTGGACTATTTTGTTACCACTCAAACCTGTGCTTACTAGTTTCAACTTTTTGTAATGTCATGTGTTCATGTTTGTGAAGATTCCTGACGACGACACCATCCTGAGTCAAGGCATTGCGAGTCAACGCAAGAAGCAAGCCACACGGTCTGCTTACAAGTTGAAGCCAAGGGGCAACGCTCCAAAACGATACACTCCGGACGATTATGTCAACCGAGGAAAGAAGGTTGTCATTGAGGAGGATGAGACGCCGCCGCGGAGATCAACTTTGAGGAAGATGAGGAACGACGAGCCGTTATCTTCAGAGGAGGAGGAGGAGCAGGAGCAGCAGGAGCAGGAGCAACAGCCACGGCAGCGGACGAAAAGGTTGGCCGTCCGGAAGCAGCCCGCGAGGAGGGGACGTCGCGGAGGATAGATGCATTTGCTAGTGTTGTGAACTCTATCTTCTTAAGTATCGTGTTGTGAACCCTATGTCATTTCGAACCATGTCTCTATTGCTACGTGTTGTTTGAATCTATGTGCTTAGATTTGATCTTATGATGCGTGCTATGTGTATGTTCAATGTGTATTAAATTGCTATTGTTGTGTTGAAAACTGTTTAATTAAGGCAAGAGTTTTCATGTTTTTAACACAAGTCAACGTGTGGTGCCCCTCAGGCGGGCGCCACACATCACAGTGTGGCGCCCATGGCATCGGCGCCACACGATGCAACTTATATATCCAAAACATCCAAGGGCTTCGGAAGTTTAGTCCTTAGCCATTTTGGCGAGGCTGTTTATGTGGCGCCGATGCCACGGACGCCACACCTCACTGTGGCATGTGTGGTGCCAATGAGAGGAGCGCCACACAAAAGGGTTAGATGGATGAAATAGTTTCACTTGAGAATCAGTCTGTACTTTTCTTTTACTTTGAGTTATTTTTGTGCAAATCGCCGCAGCCAGAGCACCGATCGGCCACCAGTCGGCCGTCACTGCTAACTAAAATACGTAGCACCTACTCCCTTCGCTTCTATTTTCTAGCTCTTAGATTAAGGAGGTCTAACCATAGTATATCCTTCCAAACGTACGATATGTTTCAGATTTTTTTCTCCTAATGTGAACGACTTTCCGTGAGCTGACTCCTCTTTTCTCTCGTGCATGCCATGTGCTAGCTCGTTTCGCCTTCAAACAGTAGCTGCAGTGCTGAACCAAATCAGCGCTAAACTTCAGCGCTAAAGAAAACAGCGCTAACAGCATCTCCAGTCGCGTTCCCCAAATCGTCCCCCAAACCGCGCCGGATTGAGCGTTTGCGAGACGTGTTTTGTCCGTGTCGCATTTGGGGGACATCACTTCCCAGTCGCGTCCCCCAAACAAAATTTCGCAAATTTTAAACTTAACTAGATTCGATTAGATTCGTCCAAACTTACATAGATTCGAATGAAATTTGACTAACTTTAAACTAAACCTAATCTAGAACCACTTGCGGCGGCCGGAGGCGTCGTAGTACTGCTGGAAGTTGTACATGTTATCGGTGACGACCTCCTGCTTGACGCGCTCGTCGACGGGCTCGTCCTTCACCAAGCCGCTTGGTCCTGCCTCGCCGTCGTCGGAGAGGTCCACCAGCGGCTTGCCGGAGTCGCGGATGGACATGGCGATCGCCGCGTCCAGGTCGCCCCTCCAGGCGTCCTTGTCGTCCATGGACGCCAAGAACGCCGCCCGCAGCCCTGGGCAGTCCTCGGGGTCGTCGCTGCTGGCGATGAGCCGCTGCTGCCGCTCGTACTCCGCCAGCAGCGCCGCCTTCGACGCTTCCTCCGGCTCCTCCTTCACCTCCGGCTTCGGGATGAGGAGGGCGCCGCCGCGCCTCCCTTGCTGCCGCCCGCTGCCGCTACCGCCACGCCTCGTGTTGACGGGCGTCGCCGGCTCCTCCTTGACCTCCCGTTTGGGGACGGTGTAGGGCGCCGACCGGTACGACGAGGACGGCGTCGATCGCGCCGGTCCCGAGGAAGAAGAGTGCGAGGAGGACGAGTACGTCGTCCTCCTCGGCTGCCATTGAGGAGACGGCGGCGGCGACGACGGCATCTCCAGCCTTGGAGCGCCGTTGCGGATGCCGCGGATGACGTTCTCGAGGGTGCGCCCCGGAACGCCCCAGAACAGGGCGCGGCCTTCCCTGTTCCAGCTGTTGGGGCCGCCGACGAGGTTGTCGGTGCTGTGCATCTCGACGTCGTACTTCGCCTGGAAGTACGTCGTC
Source organism: Lolium multiflorum (assembly GCA_030979885.1). Lineage (NCBI taxonomy): Eukaryota > Viridiplantae > Streptophyta > Magnoliopsida > Poales > Poaceae > Lolium > Lolium multiflorum. The sequence continues at coordinate 210,439,178 of CM061748.1, forward strand.
CACCAGGCGTCGTTGTCGTTGACCGCCCATGTCGGATCCAACCGCTCCTCGGCGGTGAGTTGAGCCCGACGGGCCTTGATGGCGTCCCTCCATTGGTCCGTGCGCGGCTTCGGCGGCGGCGGAACGCCAATGCCGTTCACGGCCATCTTCCAGCCGCCGCTGCTTGGCAGCCGCATGTCCGGCGGGACTGGATACCGGGCGTGGTACAGCGCCCATGCCTCCGCCACGGTGAGGCTGCCGCGGCCGAAGCCGTTCGCCGCGGCGATCTTGCGGGAGGACGAGCTCGACATTTTTTGAGCGGCGAGGAGTGATATGTCTCCAACGTATCGATAATTTCTTATGTTCCATGCTACATTATTGATGATATCTACATGTTTTATACACATTATATGTCGTATTTACGCATTTTCTGGAACTAACCTATCAACAAGATGCCGAAGAGCCAGTTGCTGTTTTCTGTTTTTGGTTTCAGAAATCCTAGTAACGAAATATTCTCGGAATTGGACGAAATTAACGCCCAGGGTCCTATTTTTGCATGAAGCTTCCAGAAGACCGAGGGGAAAGGAAGTGGGGCCACGAGGTGCCGCCACACTAGGGCGGCGCGGCCCAGGCCTTGGTCGCGCGGCCCTAGTGTGTGGGGCCCTCGTGTGGCCCCCGCGTTGCCCTTCCGCCTACTTAAAGCCTCCGTCGCGAAACCCCAGCACCGAGAGCCACGATACGGAAAACCTTCCAGAGCCGCCGCCGCGAATCCCATCTCGGGGGATTCAGAGATCGCCTCCGGCACCTGCCGGAGAGGGGATTCATCTCCGGAGGACTCTTCATCGCCATGATCGCCTCCGAAGTGATGAGTGAGTAGTTCACCCCGGACTATGGGTCCATAGCAGTAGCTAGATGGTCGTCTTCTCCTCATGTGCTTCATTGTTGGATCTTGTGAGCTGCCTAACATGATCAAGATCATCTATCTGTAATACTATATGTTGTGTTTGTCGGGATCCGATGGATAGAGAATACTATGTTATGGTGATTATCAATCTATTACTTATGTGTTGTTTATGATCTTGCATGCTCTCCGTTATTAGTAGAGGCTCTGGCCAAGTTTTTACTCTTAACTCCAAGAGGGAGTATTTATGCTCGATAGTGGGTTCATGCCTACATTGACACCTGGGACAGTGACAGAAAGTTCTAAGGTTGTGTTGTGCTGTTGCCACTAGGGATAAAACATTGATTCTATGTCTAAGGATGTAGTTGTCGATTACATTACGCACCATACTTAATGCAATTGTCTGTTGCTTTGCAACTTAATACCGAAAGGGGTTCGAATGATAACTGAAGGTGGACTTTTTAGGCATAGATGCAGTTGGATGGCGGTCTATGTACTTTGTCGTAATGCCCAATTAAATCTCACTATATTTATCATATCATGTATATGCATTGTTATGCCCTTTTCTATTTGTCAATTGCCCGACTGTAATTTGTTCACCCAACATGCTTTTATCTTATGGGAGAGACACCTCTAGTGAACTGTGGACCCCGGTCCTATTCTTTACATCGCATACAATCTACTGCAATACTTGTTTTACTGTTTTCTTGCAAACAATCATCTTCCACACAATACGGTTAATCCTTTGTTACAGCAAGCCGGTGAGATTGACAACCTCACTGTTTCGTTGGGGCAAAGTACTTTGGTTGTGTTGTGCAGGTTCCACGTTGGCGCCGGAATCCCTGGTGTTGCGCCGCACTACATCCCGCCGCCATCAACCTTCAACGTGCTTCTTGGCTCCTCCTGGTTCGATTAAACCTTGGTTTCTTTCTGAGGGAAAACTTGCCACCGTGCGCATCATACCTTCCTCTTGGGGTTCCCAACGGACGTGTACATCTACGCGCATCAAGCCTGTTTTCTGGCGCCGTTGCGGGAGATCAAGACACTGCAAGGGGAGTCTCCACTTCCCAATCTCTTTACTTTGTTTTTGTCTTGCTTTATTTTATTTACTACTTTGTTTGCTGCACCTAAACAAAACACACAAAAATTAGTTGCTAGTTTTACTTTATTTATTGTCTTGCTCTCTATATCAAAAACACAAAAAAATTAGTTACTTGCATTTACTTTATCTAGTTTGTTTTATCTACTATTGCTAAAATGAATACCCCTGAAAATACTAAGTTGTGTGATTTCACAACCACTAATAATAATGATTTCCTATGCACACCTATTGCTCCACCTGCTACTACAGCAGAATTCTTTGAAATTAAACCTGCTTTACTAAATCTTGTCATGAGAGATCAATTTTCTGGTGTTAGTTCTGATGATGTTGCTGCCCATCTTAATAATTTTGTTGAACTATGTGAAATGCAAAAGTATAAGGATGTAGATGGTGATATTATTAAATTGAAATTGTTTCCTTTCTCATTAAGAGGAAGAGCTAAAGATTGGTTGCTATCTTTGCCTAAGAATAGTATTGATTCATGGACTAAATGCAAGGATGCTTTTATTGGTAGATATTATCCTCCCGCTAAAATTATATCTTTGAGAAGTAGCATAATGAATTTTAAGCAATTAGATACTGAACATGTTGCTCAAGCATGGGAGAGAATGAAAACTTTGGTAAAGAATTGCCCAACCCATGGACTGACTACTTGGATGATAATCCAAACCTTCTATGCAGGACTAAATTTTTCTTCGCGGAATTTATTGGATTCAGCTGCTGGAGGTACCTTTATGTCCATCACTTTGGGGGCGGCTACAAAGCTTCTTGATGATATGATGATAAATTACTCTGAATGGCACACTGAAAGAGCTCCACAAGGTAAGAAGGTAAATTCTGATGTGATTATGTCTATGCTTGTGAATGGTAGATCTAATGTAGACCCAAATAATGTTCCTTTAGCTTCATTGGTTGTTCAAGAAGAAAATGTTGATGTGAATTTCATTAAAAATAATAATTTCAACAATAACGCTTATAGGAACAACTCGGTAATAACTATAGGCCATATCATTCTGCTAATTGTAATGGTTATGGTAATTCTTATGGGAATTCTTACAACAATAATAGGAGTGTACCCCTGGTCTTGAAGCCATGCTTAAAGAATTTATTAGTACACAAACTGCTTTTAACAAATCTGTTGAGGAAAAGCTTGATAAAATTGATATTCTTGCTTCTAGAGTTGATAGACTTGCCTCCGATGTTGATCTTTTAAAATTGAAAGTTATGCCTAATAATGATATTGATAATAAGATTACTACTACAGCAAATGCCATCCAAGTTAGAATTAATGAGAATATAAGATTAATGGCTGAATTGCGTGCTAGGTGGGATAGAGAAGAAAATGAAAAACTAGCTAAAGAGAATAATGTAGCTAAAGTTTGGACTATTACCACCACTAGTAATGTTAATTCTTCACATGTTGCTGCACCTCCTACTATTAATGGTAAAATAATTGGTGTTGGCAATGTTTCTACTCCTAGTGCAAAGCGTACAAAACTGCCTGAAATTGCTAAAACTGCTGAAACTGCTTGTGATAAAACTGCTGAAATTTTTTCCAACCTTGGGGACAATGATCCCATTACTGTAGCTCATAATGATTTAGATTTTGATGATTGCCACATCTCTGAAGTTATAAAGTTCTTACAAAAACTTGCTAAAAGTCCTAATGCTAGTGCTATAAATTTGGCCTTTACGAAACATATTACAAATGCTCTCATAAAAGCTAGAGAAGAGAAACTAAAACTTGAAACTTCTATTCCTAGAAAGTTAGAGGATGGTTGGGAGCCCATCATTAAAATGAAATTCAATGACTTTGAATGTAATGCTTTATGTGATCTTGGTGCAATTATTTCTGTTATGCCTAAGAAAGTCTATGATATGGTTGACTTGCCACCATTGAAGAATTGTTATTTGGATGTTAATCTTGCCGATAATGTTAAAAAGAAACCTTTGGGGAGGATTGATAATGTGCGCATTATGGTTAACAATAACCTTGTCCCCGTTGATTTTGTTGTCTTGGATATCGAATGCAATGCATCTTGTCCTATTGTGTTGGGAAGACCTTTTCTTCGAACCGTTGGTTGTTATTGATATGAGGGAAGGTAATATTAAATATCAATTTCCTCTCAAGAAAGGTATGGAACACTTCCCTAGAAAGAGATGAAGTTGCCTTTTGATTCTATTATTAGAACAAGTTATGATGTTGATGCTTCTACTCTTGATGTTACTTGATTTGCACTTTCTGCGCCTAGCTGAAAGGCGTTAAAGAAAAGCGCTTATGGGAGACAACCCATGTTTTTACTACAGCACTTTGTTTTATATTTGAGTCTTGGAAGTTGTTTACTACTGTAGCAACCTCTCCTTATCATGTTTTTGTGCCAAGTAAAGTTTCTATGTTAAAGTTGATGTTATATTTGGGATCGCTGCGCAGAAACAGCATTGCTGTCTGTCACGAATTCTGTCCTAAGTCTCTGTAGAAAATTCGAAAAAATCTGCCAATTTACGAGCGTGATCCTCAGATATGTACGCAACTTTCATTAGTTCTGAGTTTTTCCATTTGAGCAAGTCTGGTGCCATTTTAAAATTCGTCTTTACGAACTGTTCTGTTTTGACAGATTCTGCCTTTTATTTCGCATTACCTCTTTTGCTATGTTGGATGAATTTCTTTGATCCATTAATGTCCAGTAGCTTTATGAAATGTCCAGAAGTGTAAAGAATGATTGTGCCACCTCTGAACATGTAAACTTTTATTATGCACTAACCCTCTAATGAGTTTGCTTGAAGTTTGGTGTGAAGGAAGTTTTCAAGGGTCAAGAGAGGAGTATGATATACTATGATCAAGAGGAGTGAAAGCTCTAAGCTTGGGGATGCCCCCGTGGTTCACCCCTGCATATTCTAAGAAGACTCAAGCGTCTAAGCTTGGGGATGCCCAAGGCATCCCCTTCTTCATCGACAACATCATCAGGTTCCTCCCCTGAAACTATATTTTTATTTAGTCACATCTTGTGTTCTTTACTTGGAGCGTCGGTTTGTTTTGTTTTTGTTTGTTTGAATAAAATGGATCTTAGCATTCACTTTGTGGGAGAGAGACACGCTCCGCTGTTGCATATGGACAAATATGTCCTTAGGCTTTACTCATAATATTCAAGGCGAAGGTTGAAACTTCTTCGTTAAATTGTTATATGGTTGGAATTGGAAAATGCTACATGTAGTAATTCTAAAATGTCTTGGATAATGTGATACTTGGCAATTGTTGTGCTCATGTTTAAGCTCTTGCATCATATACTTTGCACCAATTAATGAAGAAATACATAGAGCTTGCTAAAATTTGGTTTGCATATTTGGTCTCTCTAAGGTCTAGATAATTTCTAGTATTGAGTTTTGAACAACAAGGAAGACGGTGTAGAGTCTTATAATGTTTACAATATGTCTTTTATGTGAGTTTTGCTGCACCGGTTCATCCTTGAGTTTGCTTCAAATAACCTTGCTAGCCTAAACCTTGTATCGAGAGGGAATACTTCTCATGCATCCAAAATCCTTGAGCCAACCACTATGCCATTTGTGTCCACCATACCTACCTACTACATGGTATTTCTCCGCCATTCCAAAGTAAATTTCTTGAGTGCTACCTTTAAAATTCCATCATTCGCCTTTGCAATATATAGCTCATGGGACAAAATAGCCTTAAAAACTATTGTAGTATTGAATATGTACTTATGCACTTTATCTCTTATTAAGTTGCTTGTTGTGCGATAACCATGCTTCTGGGGACGCCATAAACTACTCTTTGTTGAATATCATGTGAGTTGCTATGCATGTCCGTCTTGTCTGAAGTAAGAGAGATCTACCACCTTAATGGTTGGAGCATGCATATTGTTAGAGAAGAACATTGGGCCGCTAACTGAAGCCATGAATCATGGTGGAAGTTTCAGTTTGGACATATATCCTCAATCTCATATGAGAATAATAATTGTTGCCACATGCTTATGCATTTAAGAGGAGTCCATTATCTGTTGTCCATGTTGTCCCGGTATGGATGTCTAAGTTGAGAATAATCAAAAGCGAGAAATCCAAAATGCGAGCTTTCTCCTTAGACCTTTGTACAGGCATGGAGGTACCCATTTGTGACACTTGGTTGAAACATGCATTGCAATGATCCGGTAGTCCAAGCTAAGTAGGACAAGGTGCGGGCACTATTAGTATACTATGCATGAGGCTTGCAACTTGTAAGATATAATTTACATAACTCATATGCTTTATTACTACCGTTGACAAAATTGTTTCATGTTTTCAAATAAAAGCTCTAGCACAAATACAGCAATCGATGCTTTCCTCTTTGAAGGACCTTTCTTTTACTTTTATTGTTGAGTCAGTTTACCTATCTCTCTCCACCTCAAGAAGCAAACACTTGTGTGAACTGTGCATTGATTCCTACATACTTGCATATTGCACTTGTTATATTACTTTATGTTGACAATATCCATGAGATATACATGTTATAGTTGAAAGCAACCGCTGAAACTTAATCTTCCTTTGTGTTGCTTCAATACCTTTACTTTGATTTATTGCTTTATGAGTTAACTCTTATGCAAGACTTATTGATGCTTGTCTTGAAGTACTATTCATGAAAAGTCTTTGCTTTATGATTCACTTGTTTACTTATGTCATTACCATTGTTTTGATCGCTGCATTCATTACATATGTTTACAAATAGTATGATCAAGATTATGATGGCATGTCACTTCAGAAATTATCTTTGTTATCGTTTTACCTGCTCGGGACGAGCAAAACTAAGCTTGGGGATGCTGATACGTCTCCAACGTATCGATAATTTCTTATGTTCCATGCTACATTATTGATGATATCTACATGTTTTATACACATTATATGTCGTATTTACGCATTTTCTGAACTAACCTATTAACAAGATGCCGAAGAGCCAGTTGTTTTCTGCTGTTTTTGGTTTCAGAAATCCTAGTAACGAAATATTCTCGGAATTGGACGAAATCAACGCCGGTCCTATTTTTGCACGAAGCTTCCGAAGACCGAGGGGAAAGGAAGTGGGGCCACGAGGCGCCGCCACCAGGGCGGCGCGGCCCAGCCTTGGCCGCGCGGCCCTAGCGTGTGGGGCCCTCGTGTGGCCCCCGCGTTGCCCTTCCGCCTACTTAAAGCCTCCGTCGCGAAACCCCCAGACGAGAGCCACGATACGGAAAACCTTCCAGACGCCGCTCCGCGAATCCCATCTCGGGGATTCAGGAGATCGCTCCGGCACCCTGCCGGAGAGGGGATTCATCTCCGAGGACTCTTCATCGCCATGATCGCCTCCGGAGTGATGAGTGAGTAGTTCACCCCGGACTATGGGTCCATAGCAGTAGCTAGATGGTCGTCTTCTCCTCATGTGCTTCATTGTTGGATCTTGTGAGCTGCCTAACATGATCAAGATCATCTATCTCTGTAATACTATATGTTGTGTTTGTCGGGATCCGATGGATAGAGAATACTATGTTATGGTGATTATCAATCTATTACTTATGTGTTGTTTATGATCTTGCATGCTCTCCGTTATTAGTAGAGGCTCTGGCCAAGTTTTTACTCTTAACTCCAAGAGGGAGTATTTATGCTCGATAGTGGGTTCATGCCTACATTGACACCTGGGACAGTGATAGAAAGTTCGAAGGTTGTGTTGTGTTGTTGCCACTAGGGATAAAACATTGATTCTATGTCTAAGGATGTAGTTGTCGATTACATTACGCACCATACTTAATGCAATTGTCTGTTGCTTTGCAACTTAATACTGAAAGGTTCGGATGATAACCTGAAGGTGGACTTTTTAGGCATAGATGCAGTTGGATGGCGGTCTATGTACTTTGTCGTAATGCCCAATTAAATCTCACTATATTTATCATATCATGTATATGCATTGTTATGCCCTTTTCTATTTGTCAATTGCCCGACTGTAATTTGTTCACCCAACATGCTTTTATCTTATGGGAGAGACACCTCTAGTGAACTGTGGACCCCGGTCCTATTCTTTACATCGCATACAATCTACTGCAATACTTGTTTTACTGTTTTCTTGCAAACAATCATCTTCCACACAATACGGTTAATCCTTTGTTACAGCAAGCCGGTGAGATTGACAACCTCACTGTTTCGTTGGGCAAAGTACTTTTGTTGTGTTGTGCAGTTCCACGTTGGCGCCGGAATCCCTGGTGTTGCGCCGCACTACATCCCGCCGCCATCAACCTTCAACGTGCTTCTTGGCTCCTCCTGGTTCGATTAAACCTTGGTTTCTTTCTGAGGGAAAACTTGCTGTGCGCATCATACCTTCCTCTTGGGGTTCCCAACGGACGTGTACATCTACGCGCATCAAGGAGAAGATCTGTGAGGGGGGAGGCGGCGGCGACGAGAAGGATTATGAGCGGCGAGAACTGCAGGGCGTCTTAAAACAGCGGCGGCAGCGGGTGGTTGCACACAATAACTCCGGCGCGGACGGCCACGCGGCCATGCACGACGAGACGCGTCCCTGCGTCGCCTGGGAAAACAGGGACGCCATTAACGTCGCTTGACCAAAGGTAGGCGACGGGGTTTTAGCCTTCCGTGTCGCTGACGGGTCGGGCCCGCGTCGGTTCGCCTCGCTTTTCGTTGTGTCCGGCGTCCCCGGTGTGTCCCCTGTGGGACGGGGACGGGCTCGGGGCGCCGGACACCGTATCGGGCCGCACCGGACAAAAATGAGCTTTGGGGGACGCGGCTGGAACGCATTTTCTGTCCGGCGTGCAAGTGGGCTTCTGATAAATGTAAAGAAAATAGATCAGACCGATCAAAAAAGTGGCCGGCAGCTAGTGTGCCGATCGGTTTGCGGACTGCCGATCGGTCAATGCATGACCGACCGAGTCACTAAATTTATAAAAATACGTGACACTCCCGCATTTTATAAAATAATTTTTATTATTTTAAAAAAACTGTGAGTAAATTATCAGTTAGCATTTTCATGTATAAGTGAAAACTATATGTCTAACAAATGTCTTCAATAACACACACACACACACAACAAGTGGGCTTCTGATAAATGTAACCAAGTGATAACTGGTTACTGATACAGGCTTAGGGGAGACCATTCTGCACCTGGCAATCAAAAACAGCGACAATGATGCAACGAATATAACAAATGCCAGAACACATCCTGAAATTAGTACTAATATGAACTCAATAGTAGCAATTGATAATTATCTTTTATAGGAGTAGTGAACACGAAATAACTTTTCTTGGACCAATCTTCATGCAATATCTCAACTGAAGCTCCAAGTCGATACAACAAGCACCTCCATGGTAAAGAATTCAATGCACAACAATTAAAAAATGCAAGGGATAGGCAACATTATGCACAAGCACCATATCACAAAGGCTGTATCCATACTGATATAAAAGACAACGAATAAATTTCCAACAAGAAAAGACCATTCAAGAGGGTACTTCCTCTCTCTGAGTTTACTAGGTGTGCACGTGTACCTAGGTCATTAATTTAATCTACTATATAATATAAATGATATAACATAAAAATTATACCATTAGGAAGTATAAAACCTAAAGTTTCTACGGAAATTCAATTCGGCTCCCGGGTGCGTATGCTCCCTCTACCAAAAAATCATATTTTGAAATGTAGAAAAATTTTAACAAAAAATTTACATGTACATCTTCATAATATATGTTCGTTCGTCAAGTTCCACGAAAAACTAATATTTTTTGTGGTCTACGTAAAAAAGAGAAAACTTATCGTGTGAAAAACATTATTTTCAGCTGTGACTTTTGTCTTTTTTACACACGTCACATGACAAGTCGATTTTTTATGAAACAACTTGGTGAGCGTGTAGCACGAGAAGATGTACATGCTAATTTTTCGTTTCAATTTTTTTGAAATTCAAAATATGTGTAAGATACATTTCAAAATAGAGGGAGCATATGCTCCCATGTTCCAAAACACAAATGGTATATTTTTTTGTAATATGTATCTTATGTTAAGTTGGTCAAATTGACGACCTAGGTTACGCGTAGAACTTGTAAACTGAAACGGAGGAAGTACGTGCTTGGGGCTGTCTTAAAATATGTTTCAAGCCTCTTTCCTTTGGTACACAGTTTCTCACTGAAGAAGACAATCATTCATCGATCATGATAGACGTGGCACAAGCCCAATAAGATTCTAAGATAGTCGCTTCATTCGGAGTATCCATACATAAGATACTGTCGAATTGTCCAAGAAACTTTGGGGACCAACAATAAGTAGAGCAAATATGTGTCTGCATAATAAGAATAAGAATCAATCTTTGTACATTCCTTGAACATTCCTTAAACTGAAAGCTTGGAAAATAATTATAGTTGGCCTTCCGATAGGTGAGAAGGTAACACAAATCATCTCCATGGTAAATCGATGGTCTTATTCTGCTCCTGCCAAAGAACAAACTATTACAATTTGCTGGCCAAAACAAACCATGCACAAAGATAGAAAGGTGATGATCCGCGCGATGGCGGTTTCGCTGGCGGCGGCTCGGTCGGGCGCGTTGTTCCGGCGAGCGGCTTCAGCGGGCGACGATCCGGGAGGGCCGCCGCGTCGTCTGGGGCCCTTGGGTCAGGGCAGGGGCCTGGCCCTTGGGAGCTTATCTTTCCCCCCTCCCCTGATTTGTTGTTGTCGGCAGCCATGGGGGATGTTGGGGCCAATCTAGTGGGAGGTCCCCGTCACGTCGGGTTTCACTGCCCCACCTTGCTTCTTCCTTGTTGGCGTCGGTGGCAACCGCGCTGGTTGCAGCGCACCAAGTCAGAAGGGGTCGTGGTGGTGTGGGCGCTGAAGCAGCTAAGGTCGAGTTGTTCGGGTCGGGTCCCTTTCTGCCATAGTGGTCTGCGTTTTTTTGGTCGATCCGGCGATGCGAGGAGTTAGGAAGTTGGGGCGGCGGGCCTAGAAGGTGGGAGCCATGTTGGTTGGCGGGCGAGCCAATGGCTCTGATGTTGGCCGGTACCACGGTCGTGAGGGCGGCGTGGTGTTTGGCGAGCAGTGCGTTGTGGCGGTGGAGCGAGTGTCGTCTCGGCGGTGTCCCATTCCTGGTGTTGGAGGCGGAGAGGTTATGCCAAGGGGAAACCCTTGCCCATTCCTGGGCCGCGTCGGCGAAGCATGTGGACGTCGTTTCCTTCTTGAAGGTGTCGATGTGGTGCTCTTGGTCCTCCTTCGTGCTGCAGGTGAAAACCTAAGATCCTCAAATCAGGCGGTGGCGGCGCTCTTGTGTCGTCCTCTTCTTGAAGACACTGTCTTGGAGTTCACAGCGTGCGGCTCTCCAATGGTGGTGTGGTGGAGGCGCGGTATCTTCGGATGGTGTTGGCCCTACGCTTGGCAATCTTCGGCAAGGCTTGTGTCGTGCCCTGCTCCCCTGTTGGGTTACCCCGGTGCTGCTCGTTGGTTTGTGATCGGCGGTGGTCGATGCCTGGTGGTGGTCGGCCGCTGGTGGCCTGCTACGGGGAGTTTTGTTGACGGTGTGCGTGTTCGTTGGCTCACCCTAGGGTGAGCTCCGGCCCGACAACTATTGTTGTCCGATTTCCTCTCCGATTCTGCGTTGTCTTCGTAAGGGTGGTGACCATTGTTCGCGTTTCCGGTTGTAGCCTTGGTGGTAGTCCGTGTGGGTGTGTGGGTGCATTTTGTAAGCTGGATTCAGCACCTTGTATCTTGTCGCCGTTGAGGATGTTATTAATTTAACGTCGGGTCATTGGCCTTCGATCTAAAAAAGAAACCGTAATGACGGGGCAACATCATGGAATCAGACAGAAATTTTGTGTACTATTCCTCCCAGATACCCCATTTATTTGCCATGGAAAAGAACATTTTTGCTATGAACTATCTCGGACAGGGAGGGGTAAATGGCATTCAGAAGGCGGCAAATCATGGAAGAACAAAATCAGTCATTCGCAAGGGTTGCATCTCCTTGCCCTAAGAGAGGAGTAAAATTAGTTCCACGCAAAGTTTGGACCGCTAGATTTATTTACGAGTTTAGTTGTATTCTCACCGGATTATACACTATCTAAGAGCATCTCCAGTCGCGTCTCCCAAAACGTCCCCCAAAGGGATTTGGGGCGCGCTGTACAAAAAAAACGTTTCAGCCGCGTCCCCCAATGCCCTTTTTTGTCCGGCGCGCCCCTATACGGTGTCCGGCGCCCCGAGCCCGTTCCCGTCCCACAGGGGACCCGGGCACGCCGGACACAACGAAAGCGAGGCGGGGAGTGGCGGGGCCAACGCGTCAGCGGCACGTTAATTTTAACTAACCGTCGCCTACCTCGCGACGGAAGTTATTCGCGCGCAGCGGCATCTTTGCCTTAATGGCGACGGAGGGGCAGGCGAGACGTCTCGTCGGTGCTGCGCAGCCTCCACGCGTCGCCGGCGTTCGCACGCCACCGCCCGTTCCCGCGCGATCTTCCCGCCTCTTCTCGTCTGTTCCCCGCTTTCTTCCCGACGCCGGCGTCTATAAAAGGTCTCCCGGCTCATCAACGGTAGCCACCACACCCCGCCGGCAACAAACACAGCCCTCGTCGCTCCACAGCCGTCTCCTCCATCACCAGTGGCAATGGCGAACCGCCCCGGCGATGGCCACTTCCCTCCACCGCCGTCTCCTCCACTTCCAGCCCGGCAGCGGCGTGCGGCACTAGAGGAGGCACTCGAGGAGGAGGCCCGCCAGCAGGCGGCGGATCTAGCGGCGTTCTCCGCCCCTGCCTCCGCAGCTGAGGAGGCCACGGCGGCAGCAGCGTGGCAGGAGCAGCAGTGCGACACCGTTGCGGCATTCGACGCCTCGACGGGGCAAGAGGCGCGACGGCGCCGGTACCGGGAGGAGATGGAGCAGCGATGGGCTGACGAGCGCCGGCGCCAGCGCGATGAGCGGTAGGCGCTGTTCCGTGAACGGCGTGACTCGATCGAGCGCCGGCGGCGTGAGTCGATCGAGCTCCAGCAGCAGGTGACGGCGGAGGAGCGTCGGCAGCGGGAGGCGGCGCTGACGGCGCTATGGGGGAGGCGGGCGGAGCAGTTGGCGGCGGAGGCCGACGCGCGGCGGCGATGATGGAGGCGCCAACAGATGTGGAGGAGGAGGCGCCAATGGAGGAGGAGGAGGCCGAGGCGGAGGAGACCGAGGTGGAGGACGACGACGACGACAAAGTTCGACTGGTCCGACGACGACGGGCCGCACCCGGACAAGACGGCCGATCAGCAACGCGCCCTCGTCGAGTCCTTCGAGTCGGAGAAGAAGCTCCAGGACGACGCCCGTGCCCGCGAAGAGACGCATATTCGTCGCGCCATCGAGCTCTCCCTCCAGGCGGCGCAGCAGGGGACGGCGGAGGACGCGCGGCGGGAGCGGCACCGTCTGGCCAACGCCGCTCGCAAGGAGAGGAGGCGCGCGCAGGAGGAGCTGCGGCGTAGGGGATGCGACGACGGGGCGGGGCCGTCGAACGCGCCGCCGGGCGGTCAGTAGTCTAGGTTTAGATGAAATAGATTGCGGAGATGACAGTAAACAATCTGACAAACGAGACAAGACACGCCTGGACAGTACTCCGTATTTCTTTGTATTCTCAATAGTTCCTGCAGAGATTGCACGGAATTCTCAATATTTTTATTTCTTCTCTTCCATAGAATTGCATTACATGCTCCTGTGAACATAGGCCACAAACTCCCCTGAATTGACACTCTGCCAGTCTGCCGGAGACAGTGGAAACAGGGAGAATTTGCAAATGTGGCGTAAAATAAAGCAAACCACTTTGTTGCACCGTCCACAGGAAAAAGGAAAATACAAGGTTCTCAAAGAAATGCATAATGATATACACACCTGGAGGCTGGTATGGACTAACGGTACTAGCTTACTGACTTGAATAATATAGATGCGTGTTTCACATGTACAGCTTCATTATTCTGATGGATTACAGAAGCAGGAGGATGTTGGAAGTGAGCTCCTTGTAATCGCCTCAAGTAGCCGTGGCATCGGGGGCACTTCAAGGTCAAGCAGACCCTCTAGAATACGAACAACTTCGCCCATTGTTGGTCGATCAGACTCGTCATCCTGAATGCACCAACAAGCAACCTTGCATAGTCGTTCAGCCTCCTCTAGATTTACATCACCAGATAATTTTTCATCCACCAAGCTTGCCACATCTCCCTCAAGAAGCATTTGCGCAGCATGCACGGGGAAGAAAACAGCGCAATCACCACCTGCATTGTATTGTTCAATTGAGTTCTGTCTTCCTGATATGATTTCCATTAACACCATCCCGTAGCTGTAAACGTCGACTTTTGCTGTGATAGCAACCCCGCTTATCCATTCTTGTGCAAGGTATCCTGCAGTTCCTCTTGCTGTAGTCAGAACCCGACTAAAATCCCTCCCCATTAACTTGGCCATACCGAAGTCAGCAATTTTAGCAACAAATGATTCATCCAGAAGTATATTTTGCGGCTTGATGTCACAATGTATGATCAAGTCTTGGCATCTCTCATGCAGGTAGGCCAGTCCTCTAGCAACTCCCAGAGCTATTTTATACCTAGTACTCCAGCCTAAAACTGTGCTGTTGTTCTGAAATAGATGCATGTCAAGAGAGCGATTTGGCATGTGCTCATATGCAAGCAACCTCCGTTCACCCTCGCAACAAAAACCAATCAGTCTAACTAAATTGATATGCTGTATAACTCCGATCGAAGCCACCTCAGCCCTGAATTGTTTTTCTCCTTGACAAGCGCCATCAAGCCTTTTCACTGCTATTGTAGCTGAGTCAGTTAGATATCCCTTGAACACGGAACCAAAGCCACCGGCACCTAGCTTCTCCAAGAAGTTTTTCGTTGCCCGCTGCAAATCAGTGTACCTAAATGCAATAATTCCACCACCGTCTTGGAGATTTTTCAGCGTGCCACCAGACCGCCCCCTATTATTTCTCCAAATCATCAGTAGGGAAACTAGCAATATAAGTGCCAGCAAACTCAATGCAGTGACAATGATAATTGCGGTAACCCTGATTGTCATTCTTTTGTCAGATTTCCGAGTTTGCATCTCTTTTGCAGCAAGGCGAAGATAAAGAACTGCACCATTTGTATCCATAGTGTCAATATGCTGCTGTTTTACATTGATGAGTTCCTCATGCCAAATAGAGCATATACTGTCGATGAAAGAATATGCAGTGCAAGAGCAATATCTCAGGCAAACATTTGCACATTCTCTAGCAATAGTAGCAGCACCTATCTTGTGAGCATTCTGAGGCAGTTCCACATTAGACATGGAGTAGAATTCATCAGTCATTCCTGCAGTACTCCTGTTACTTTTACAGTTTAAAGGAGTATTTCTCACACATCCACCGCTTCTGTCACTTAGCTCCCAATCCTCTTGCGATCTTATGGAGAAGCCCTTCATACAGCTACAATATTGAGCTGGGTTGTCACTGCACACAGTGAATGGTCCGCACAGAGCATAGACATCACACTGACCTTTAGGGTTGGAGTAGGAACCTAGCCAAGCCTGTGAGACCTCATCCCATATTAATGTCTTCATTTGACCAGATACGTCAAGTCGGTGATGCATGATCATCGTGTCATTCAGCAAGGTGAATGTGAAGTACTCCTCATGCTTGTTGTTTACAAATTTGAAGTCTATCAAGTTGTGGCTTACCATCTCTGGTATCGAGTTAAAATACTGTCCATTCCATTCCCCGCTAGACCAGTACACTATGGATGAGTTCAAAGGTGTAAGTATCAACCCTTTAGGACCTAACTCATAACAGTAACGGCCACGAGCTGGGTCAATCAAGTTCTTTCTGGAGACAAGACGGCGGGTCAAACCAGTGTCCTTGTCCCAGCCAATCTTTGCGCCGGGGAGGAAAGTATCTGTTGGGTGATCAAAACTCTGCCATAAAATGTCAGATGAGCTTGAGGTATTTTGTAGGACAAGGTTTCCATTGTTCGTGAGCACGGCAATAGTGGTGTTGGTTCTGATACTAACTTGGCTAGACCATATCATGGAATTGTTAGGCTTGTCTAAGACAACAAGATTGCCATCCGGGGAGATTGTAAACCGAACTAGGGCGGGTTCTTTGATTGGATCATCACGGTTTGCGACCCAAACTGGAGTTATCGTGGGCACTTTATTGAACCAAATGCCAAAGTACCAGTTCAAAGTGTTGTGGGACTTACTGCCTGTTTGGAAGAAGCCAAGCGCGAACTTCCCATCCAAGGAGAAAAGATTGTCACCGTAAACAAGTTCTTGGCCAGGTGAAATGGAGTTGGTGGCAGCAGAGGACGCAGGAATTTGTAGGGTGAACGTATGACCAAGAACTAGTAGGAGAAGAAGAAACATGTTGAAGTCGAAGAGATGGGAGAACAGTCTGCCACTGATATGAAGCATAGAAATGGCCCGTGCTACCTTAATATCAGGAAACAATGCAAACATAGTACAGCACAGGACAAGATTCAGTCATGGTGGAGACCGGGGAGTCCGACAGGTTCCCTTGCCGTTGGAGCACGGCTTAAATGGTAACCACAAAGCTGTTGAGTGAAACATCCTAACAACGACATAAGACCTTCAGTGATCACAATTCACAACAGCCATAAATTTGTCAGGTTCAATCAGCATCAAGGAAACAGAGACACCTGAATAACAGAACAACAGCTAACTGCCAACTAACAAATGATTTTTCAGCTGTCAATGCGTTTTCTTTGACTAGAGACTGAAACCAGTCTTTGGAACACTTGCGAGTCTGCAATAATTACTCTGATTTCGCAGTCACCGTCTAGTTACATTTGGCCTCCACGAGCGGTAACAAATCAAGATCGTTGTACTACCACTTTGCAGTCAGCTTCACAGAATTACAGCACCCATAAAGCTACAGATATGTGACGAAAAACTAACTTACGCTAAAATGCAGACATCACCTGGGTGGCAGCATGTATCCTCACCAGCTTGTGCTCTTCAGTGAAAGGGCATTACTCCCGTCCTGCCATCTTCTGAAAACAAAATTGCATTTGATGGCAACCAGTCTTAACTGAACAATTGAAAGAAGCACGGATCATCTAACCAAATCTCGCATTCAATCCTCATGGAAACAAATAAACCTGAAACTAGCAAACTACAGTTGTTGGGCTAGGGTTGATTCTGAACCCAAGGCATTCACAGTAATTCCGATCTACAACTTGTCTACCAGATAATCATGAACATTTACCCTGTCAAAATATTTCTTAATTGCTCACCGAGTGAAACGGTGCGACCTGCGCTGTGCCGCAACGGACGAGCTCGGTCCGCCGCCGGCTCGCCGCGCCGAGCAGTGGCGAAACGGAGCCATCCTTGCGAGTGGCGGAGCCGCGGAGACAAAGGGCCAAGCAACTGCAAATCCGTGGCGTTTGTGGGGCGGGTCTACATTGGGCCTGGGCCTGCTAATGAGGCCATCACGGAAGGCCGAGGCCCAATACAAGGCAAAGAACTGTATATTCTACAGCATTGGCAGGAGCTCAGCAACACCCCCAGATTCAACATGACAATCGGACATCTTTTCAAGCATCCGTCAGTGAACAAAAACTACTTCGGTCTTGTCTACACATCGCATCTCGTACAAGTTGCACACAGAAAATGGAGAAAATAATGGAAGAAATAACATTCACATAGCAAACACTGGCAACATGTTCATTGAAACTAAGCCCAATATGCGAGCCATCATTACAGAGAGCATAAGCAACAGACTTGAGGAGCCACCACATCTACTAGGATCTACCATTCCCTACACACACACACAGGGAAACACCAAACACCATCAGATCAGAAACGCCTTGCCATCGATCAGGCCCTCTCGCCCCTGATGCGTCGCGCGAGCTGGATGTCCTTGGGCATGATGGTGACGCGCTTGGCGTGGATGGCGCAGAGGTTGGTGTCCTCGAAGAGGCCCACGAGGTACGCCTCGGCGGCCTCCTGCAGCGCGGACACGGCGGAGGACTGGAAGCGGAGGTCGGTCTTGAAGTCCTGCGCGATCTCCCTGACGAGGCGCTGGAAGGGCAGCTTGCGGATGAGCAGCTCCGTGCTCTTCTGGTACTTGCGGATCTCCCGGAGCGCGACGGTTCCCGGGCGGAACCTGTGCGGCTTCTTCACGCCGCCGGTGGCCGGCGCCGACTTGCGCGCCGCCTTGGTGGCCAGCTGCTTCCGCGGCGCCTTGCCACCCGTGGACTTGCGCGCCGTCTGCTTGGTGCGGGCCATCGGAGGTGGCGGGAGGGATTGGAGGATTGGAGATTGGAATGGCGCTGTGGATTTGCGTGTTGTGGGGATTCGATTTGGGGGAGGGGCAGTATTTGTATCGGCTGGGAAGGCGGGATCTCGAAAAATTTCGGGCGGGTTGGTGTTCTGCGCTGGGTGATTCTGGAGCGTTGATGGGATCGGACGGGCGGATGACGCCTCTGCTATTGGCGATCCGCGAGAACGGGGAGAGTGGGATGCTATTGGCTGCGCTGACGTTGGGAGGATCGGCGGACCCACCACTGGAGGATGAGGGATCTTTCTACTCTGCTGTTTTCCAGCCCGCAAGAGCGACCCACCCGTCCACGGTCCACCGACCACCGTACAACCCAATGGTGTACTGCAGGCTATGGGCTATGGTCATTGTCGCGTGCATGGCTCATTCTGCAAAAACTGAAGCTGAGTAGATCAATCATCAATGAAACTGAGGGCATCTCCAGCGGGCGCGACGCATTTCAGACGTCAAAAGCGGACGCGTCGTGTCCATTTGCGTCGGCCCAAATGGTTGAAATTGTTCGGGCGTCTGTTTGCGTCGGGGTGGCTCCAGCGGCACGACGCATAATATTTTTTTTCATTCATGCAGCCATAATTTACATTAATAAAAAAACATAAAAAAACCATAAAGGCGTGCTAAAAGTAGGTGCTGCCATGGTCGTCGTCGCGACGAGGTGAATGAACTCCGCGTCGGCCATGGAAGCTCGTACGCCGGCGGTGGAGGAGGTACCGCCGCATGGGCAGGAGCTGTGGCCGGGATCCCACGCCGAGCAGGCGGAGCGCGGTCGTTGAACGCGGCGTGGCCGAGGAGTCGCCGGCCTCCCCTGCGTGAGCGCTGATTCGCGGAGTTGGATTGCGAGCCCCTCCCACAAAGCGAGCTCGTTGAGCTCGTCCTACGCGCTGTTGGCCAATGCCATGGCAATGGCCTCCTCCTCGGAAAGGTCCGGCGGCTGGGTCTCCAGATCCCACGCCGGCCCGCCGTCGTCGTGGTCGTAGTCCACCATGTGGACGTCCTCATTCGCGTCCTCGTCCTCGTCCGCATCCTCCTGGTCGTTCTCTTCTTCTTCTACAGCGATCTCTCGGTCGAAGAAGTCCACGTCGCCGAGGTAGCCAGCGCGGCGGCGCGCGTCGAACTCCCACGTCCCGAATGAAATCCAGTTGTAGGAGTTCAGCGCACGCCCGATCCTCCCGCGATCCGGCGCAAGATCGCTCGGCGGCGGCGCACCTCGTCCCGCCGCTCGGCCCTCGCGCGGCACAGGGGGACCAGCACGCGTCGCGAGTTCAGGTACCAGCCCCTCCCGGCAAGTTCGCGTCCGGCCATGGCACCGGCCGGTTTTCCTCCCATAGATGTCGCGCGAGGTCAACCCGGACGTACCGGCCAACCCGTACCTTCTTGCCGGAACGCGAGCCGCTAGCCTCCTGGTCGTTCTTCGTCTTGCGGAACGGCCAACATTTATTTCCCATGGCGTCGGTGGGGTGGATACTGTGGGATTTGGCAATGGTTTGGTCGGGGAAATGGCCGCCGGTAGCGTCCCTTTAAGAGGCTCCGACGCCATCTCGCCTTCAATGGCCTGCCAGTGCAACGTCTACTAGTTGTGCACGCTCGCGGAAGCCGAGGCACGCCATTAACGCGGCCCTGCAAAGGCTGCAGCGTGCCGCCCGGAAGTAATGCCGTGGAAGACGAAGCAGTTGTGCCGCTGCCAGGCGGGCCCGTGCGAGGACCGAGCGGACACTTTGCGCGTCCGCGCAGCGTCCGAAGAGACGCAAACCTGGCGCATATTTGGGCCAGGTTTGCGTCTCCGCGGACGGCCCGATCACTTTGCGTCGCGCCGGTGGAGGTGGTGCAAGACGCATTTTCGGTCACGGCGGACACAAACGGTCGCTCACGTCGCGCCGCTGGAGATGCCATGAAGCTTAGGGAAAAAAAAAGTGCTTACTGTATCGATGAAATAGACCACTTCTATGGATGCATTGTCATGGTATGTACTGTAAAAGGGTCTGATTCATATTTTGCAAAGCCTAAGTTTAACAAGCATGGCTGAAAAAATCGGAACCACAAATTGTGGTAAAAACTAGAAACGATTTCACTCTGTGACAAGTGGGCCACATAGATTATGAAGGGGCGTGGCAATTCTAAGAACCAAATACATACTCCCTCGGTTTCAAACTTTCAATGAACAATGTGTTTATATTTTTCTGAAAAGTCAAGCTTATCTACAATGTGAGGTTTTATTAATTTAAAGCTGGTTGTATGCCTTAAGTTTATAAAAGTAACTTGCTCTAAATTTTTAGAAAAAAACTATTAAAGATTTTAATATTATTATTTAGCTAGCTACACTTGACATGACGCCTTGCGTTACACGGTCTCTTGCAAGGGCAGGAAGGTCACTCATGCAAATACAACTACTAGCCAATCTGGTCAGTTTAGCTACAAAATCCGCGGCCATGTTGCTCTCTCTTCTACCTTGTCGCCCACTTCTTTGACCTATCAACCTCTTCATATTTAAGACTATGATATTATATAAATATCATATGAAAATATATTTCATGATGTATCTAATGGCATTGATTTTGTATTGTACATGTTAATTTTTTTGATAACTTGGTAGAAGTTTACATGACTTTAAAAAAGACGTGTTCATTGGAACGGAGGTAGTACCCAACTACCAAAATTTTGCTTGGCAAATTGTGTCTAGGAACCAGACACCGAATAAACATTGTGCTCACTTAGTTTTCTAACATGAATTGACGCCCTTGGGTCTTGTTTTAACTACCACGATGTTGACCACCTACCCTACATCCACATGTCCCTTGAGTCGCTCCTCCTCGGCGGCTCGAGGGAACCTAACCCTAGCCTCCCCTCCCAGCTCACATCCTCGTTGTTGTTGTCGTCGCTTCTCGTGGTGGTGGCGGCCCTCGCCTCCAAAGGGGGCTTTAGGAGATTTGCGGTGAACGCATCAGGGTCCTCGAACATGTAGTTTAGCGTGTGGTTGTGCATCGGCGGTCAAGGAGAGGATGGTGTGTGCTATGAGATGGAGGCTGGTGTGACGTTGTATCGGGGCTAGCGTGTGAGGCAAAGCTATATTAACCAATGGAATATGATTTGTAGACCAAAGGACCATGGTGGGTTGGGATAGGTTTTAGAAGAAAAAAATGCTTATGGAGCAAGTGGTTATTTAACCTTTTAAATGAAGAGGGTGTATGGAAATAATTACTATGCAACAAATACATACACTCTAAAAACCTTATCTTACTTTCAACTAAACCAACCGACTCACCATTTTGGAAGGGCCTCATGAATGTCAAAAGTGATTTTTTCACTAAAGGTTCATTTGAGTCCTAGGAAGGTTCTAGATATGCCTAAGAGCCATTGGATCAAAGGGGTGTCCATCCTATTGCCAAGATTGCATCTCCAGCTCTATATATTGAGAGGAAACCCTACTTTTGGAGGCATCCACCCATAGCCACGAAAATTCCCCTCATTGTCAGCCGCCAAGCATCGAGGGGGAGAACCTCCTCCACACCAGCACCAAGTCGGAGGAATATGAAGGGGAAAGGCCCCGCTGCTCCCTAGGGTCGTCGCCTCCCATGGCAGCCGCCACAGGGATCTTCATCACCATCTCCACCTTGGGATGCACCTCTTCATCAACATCTATAGCACCTCTCCATCATCTCCCTACTGTAATCTATTAGCAAACATGATGTGTGATGCAATCTATTATTTTCACATGATCTATTGTTTCTGTATGTTTTTGTTTGAGTTGCGACTTATTCTTGGAAATTGTGAGATAATTTTTTGATGGTTGCATATAAGTATTGGTTATCTTCTATGATGATATCTTGTACTAATAAATGAGTGGACACACATGTTGGGGAATCCATGAGGTTGTCACTGTTGCATGATGATAGGAGGAGGGGCAGCTGGAGCTTGACATAAATCATGTCCCAATTCTTAGATATTCATGTTATATTAATTCATGGTTAATCAACGGGGGGTATAACTATGGGAACCTTTAAACATACATCGGTGGTTAGACTTTATGTCTTAATAATTCCCTTGCATGCTCTTAATTGGCCTTGGGATCAATCACTAGGGGTGTATTTGCTCATATCTATGGCTACACCTATCTATGGCTCCTCTCTAGAAAAACACTAAAAAAACTATACTAAGCTTCACTAATTATGACAACCACACAGATGAAATAGCAATTTGCCAAAACACTTACTCCCTTGAGTTTCTCCACTTCACCTCACTTCACTTTACTATACTTTACTTTTCTTGCATTATTTTTACCCCTTGCATTTTATTTTCAGCACTCGTTATTTTATAGCAAAAACCACTTCACACACACACACCATAGTTCCTAGCTTTGCATAGAAGGCCATATAAGTGGGGTTATAGGGCTTTAGAGAATAGATAGTTTACCTTCATATCCTCGTGGGTTCGACACTCAAATACTTATCGAATTCTACTGCGGTGATCACCTGCAATTGGGGGTTATCAGGGATGCTAAATTTAGTGGGTGTTCATTAGTAATCTAATTCACTCAAAACAATTATCATGAACATAGTATAAAGTTGATTTGTAACTATTTGTTGTAGATAACCAAAGCTATTGTTGTGTTCAATTTCAATGTGTTCCTTGAGAAAGAAAAGTTGAAATCATCTAGGTTAAACTTCAATGACTGACACCACAACTTGAGGATTGTCCTCTGATGACTCTGATGACTGCAAGTGCACAGTTCAATTGTAGCTAGTTCCAAAATAAGAGTATCGAACCACGAGGAGCTACTAGTTAAGGTCTTCATGCCCTTGCTACTATCTATTAAGGTCCACTTGTCAGTCTTTCTTGTTGGAATTGGTGCCCAAAAGGTAATAATAAAGGATATTTATTATCATCAATTCATGTTCATGATATTATTTGTTCACCATGCTTGTTTGAATTTTTCGGAAACATAATACTTGTGTGGAGAAAAAATGAAGTGTCCCTAGTATGCATCTATACTAGTTCGTTAAGTAAGTGTTGGTTATTGGCTTCCTTAACCATGGACATAGTGTCACTTTATTAGCGAGGTCATATTACTAAAGAGAATAATATGATGGACTTGTCCTAACAAAAGTGTATCAATTGATCGTGTTACATAGTTCCGATCGTGAAGCTTTTACATTGTCATCTATACTATTCTTTGACCATGAGATTATACAACTCCTGGGTATCGGAAGAATGCATAGCTTGTTGCAAGTGTCACTTAGTAATTGTGTGATTATAAATCTCTCTCGCATGTTGCTAGCGTGTAGAAGCTTCCTTGTGACGGTGCAGCACACGTCCGTTGGGAACCCCAAGAGGAAGGTATGATGAGCACAGCAGTAAGTTTTCCCTCAGTAAGAAACCAAGGTTTACCGAACCAGTAGGAGATGAAGGCCACGTGAAGGTTGCTGAAGGAGTGCGGCGCAACACCGTGATTCCGGCGCCAACGTGGAACTGCACAAGACAATCAAAATACTTTGCCCCAACTTAACAATCAATCTCACCGGCTTGCTGAAAACAAAGGATTAAACGTATGGTGTGGAGAATGATGTTTGTTTGCGAAGAACAACAAAGAACAGAGATTGTAGATTGTATTTCAGATGTAAAAGAATGGACCGGGGTCTATAGTTTACTAGTGGTGTCTCTCCAATAAGATAAATAGCATCACAAATTACATGGGCAATTGACAAATAAAGATTCATATACATATCATGATGATCACTATGAGATTTAATCAGGGCATCACGACAAAGAACATAGACCGCCATCAAAGCATGCATCTATGCCTAAAAAGTCCACTTA
Source organism: Lolium multiflorum (assembly GCA_030979885.1). Classification (NCBI taxonomy): domain Eukaryota; kingdom Viridiplantae; phylum Streptophyta; class Magnoliopsida; order Poales; family Poaceae; genus Lolium; species Lolium multiflorum. The sequence goes on from CM061748.1 coordinate 210,463,252, forward strand.
GCATCCGCACCTCCAGTATTAAGTTGCAAACAACAGACAATTGCAATAAGTATAGTGCGTAATGTAATCAACACAAATATCCTTAGACAAAGCATCGATGTTTTATCCCTAGTGGCAACAAGACATCCACAACCTTAGAACTTTCTCACTGTCCCAGATTCGATGGAGGCATGAACCCACTATCGAGCATAAATACTCCCTCTTGGAGTTACAAGTATCAACTTGGCCAGAGCCTCTACTAGCAACGGAGAGCATGCAAGAACATAAACAACACATATATGATAGATCAATAATCAACTTGACATAGTATTCCATATTCATCAGATCCCACCAAACACAACATGTAGCATTACAAATAGATGATCCTGATCATGATAGGCACCTCACAAGATCTAAACATGATAGCACAAGAGGAGAAGACAACCATCTAGCTACTGCTATGGACCCATAGTCCAAGGATGAACTACTCACGTATCAGTCCGGAGGCATGGTGATGTAGAGCCCTCCGGTGATGATTCCCCTCTCCGGTAGGGTGCCGAGGCGATCTCCTGAATCCCCCGAGATGGCATTGGCGGTGGCGGCGTCTCTGGAACTTTTTCCGTATCGTGGCTCTCGGTACTAGGGTTTTCGCGATGGAGAGATTATATAGGCAAAAGGGCACAGTCGGAGGGCGCTCGAGGGGCCCACCCCATAGGGCGGCGCGCCCCCCTTCCTGGCCGCGCCGGCTGATGGGGAGGAGGCCCTGGGCCTCCTCTGGCCTGGCCCTTCGGCTCCGTGAGTCTTGGCGGAATAGAATTTATGTGATTTTTCTGGATTTTTCCGAGCATTTTGGTTTTTGGGCCTTTTCTGCAATAAACAGACATAATAAACAGAAACTGGCGCATCTTGTTAATAGGTTAGTCCAATAAATGCCATAATATGATATAAAGTGCATATAAAACATGTAGGTATTGTCATAAAACTAGCATAGAACATCAGAAATTATAGATACGTTGGAGACGTATCAAGCATCCCCAAGCTTAGTTCCTACTCGCACTCGAGTAGGTAAACGATAACAAGGATAATTTCTGAAGTGACATGCTACTATCATAATCTTGATGAATACTATTGTAAAGCATATGAAGTGAATGACGTGATTCGAAGCAATGGTAAAGACAATGACTAAACAACTGAATCATATAGCAAAGATTTTTCATGAATAGTACTTTCAAGACAAGCATTAATAAGTCTTGCATAAGAGCTAACTCATAAAGCAATTGATTCTTAGTGAAAGGCATTGAAGCAACACAAAGTATGATTAAGTTTCAGCAATTGCTTTCAACTTGTAACATGTATATCTCATGGATAATTGTCAACATAAAGTAATATAACAAGTGCAATAAGTAAATATGTAAGAATCAATGCACACAATTGACACAAGTGTTTGCTTCTAGGATAGAAAGAAGTAGGTAAACTGACTCAACATAAAGTAAAAGAAAGGCCCTTCGCAGAGGGAAGCATGGATTACTCATGTGCTAGAGCTTTTTATTTTGAAAACATAAAAACAATTTTGTCAACGGTAGTAATAATTCATATGTGTTATGCATAAAACTTCCTACAAGTTGCAAGCCTCATGCATCGAATACCAATAGTGCTCGCACCTTGTCCTAATTAGCTCCGATTTCCATGGATTATCATTGCATTACATATGTTTCAACCAAGTGTCACAAAGGGGTACCTTGATACGTCGCAAACGTATCTATAATTTCTTATGTTCCATGCTACTTTTATTACAATACTTGAGTGTTTTACACATACTTTACAGCGTTATTTTACATTTTCCGGCACTAACCTATTAACAAGATGCCGAAGTGCCAGCTGTTTTCTGTTTTTGGTTTCAGAAATCCTAGTAAGGAAATATTCTCGGAATTGGACGAAATCAACGCCCAAGGGCCTATTTTTGCACGAAGCTTCCAGAAGTCCGAAGAGGAGACGAAGTGGGGCCACGAGGTGGCGACACACCAGGCGGCGCCCAAGCCCGGCCGTGGCCCTGTAGTGTGGGCCCTCGTGATGCCCTTTGACCTACCCTTCCGCCTACTTAAAGCCTCCGTCGCGAAACCCCCTGTAGAGCCACGATACGGAAAACATTACCGAGAGGCCGCCGCCGCCAATCCCATCTCGGGGATTCAGAGATCGCCTCCGGCACCCTGCCGGAGAGGGGAATCATCACCGAGGGGCTCTACATCATCATGCCCCTCCGAATTGATGCGTGAGTAGTTCATCCTTGGACTATGGGTCCATAGCAGTAGCTAGATGGTTGTCTTCTCCGCTTGTGCTTTCATTGTTATAGATCTTGTGAGCTGCCTAACATGATCAAGATCATCTATTTGTAATGCTACATGTTGTGTTTGGTGAGATCCGATGAATAGAGAATACTATGTTAAGTTGATTATCAATCTATCATATATGTGTTGTTTATGTTCTTGCATGCTCTCGTTGCTAGTAGAGGCTCTGGCCAAGTTGATACTTGTAACTCCAAGAGGGGGTAATTATGCTCGATAGTGGGTTCATGCCTCCATTAAATCTGGGACAGTGACAGAAAGTTCTAGGGTTGTGGATGTGCTGTTGCTACTAGGGATAAAACATTGATGCTTTGTCTAAGGATATTTGTGTTGATTACATTACGCACCATACTTAATGCAATTATCTCTTGTTCGCAACTTAATACTGGAAGGGGTTCGGATGATAACCTGAAGGTGGATTATTTAGGCATAGATGCATGCTGGATAGCGGTCTATGTACTTTGTCGTAATGCCCTGATTAAATCACATAGTAATCATCGTTGATATGTATTGAATCTTTATTTGTCAATTGCTCGCCTGTAATTTGTTCACCCAGCATGCTAGTTATCTTATTGGAGAGAAACCACTAGTGAGCTGTGGACCCCGGTCCATTCTTTTACATCTGAATACATTCTACTGCTTTTACTGTTCTTTGCAAACAAACACCATCTTCCACTCGATACGCTTAATCCTTTGTTTTCAGCAAGCCGGTGAGATTGACAACCTCATGTTACGTTGGGGCAAAGTACTTCGATTGTGTTGTGCAGGTTCCACGTTGGCGCCGGTTTCACCGGTGTTGCGCCGCACTACATTCCTCCACCAACAACCTTCACGTGCTTCTTGGCTCCTACCGGTTCGATAACCTTGGTTTCTTTCTGAGGGAAAACTTGCTGCTGTGCGCATCACACCTTCCTCTTCGGGTTCCCAACGGACGTGTACATCTACGCGCATCAAGCTATTTTTTCTGGCGCCGTTGCCGGGGAACGAAAGAAAAGCTACACCACAGAGAATTGCCTCCCACGGCAACAGCTATTTTTTCTGGCGCCGTTGCCGGGGAGATCAAGACACGCTGCAAGGGGAGTCTCCACTTCCAATCTCTTTACTTTGTTTTTGTCTTGCTTTATTTTATTTTCTACTTTGATTGCTGCACTTAAACAAAACACAAAAAAATTAGTTGCTAGCTTTACTTTATTTACTGTCTTGTTCTCTATATCAAAAACACAAAAAAATTAGTTACTTGTCTTTGTTTTACTTGTTTAGTTTACTCTTTGCTTATTTCATCATGTTTCCTCCTAAGTACATTCTAAAAGACATACCGGTAGGCCGAGGGTCTATAATTGGAAGAGATAATATAGAAGATTTTTTTCACTCATGTTAGTATAGCTGAAGATTTTGAAGATAGACACTTGGTAGAACTTGCTCCTACTTATGAAATTGATGTTGCTTCTCTAGTACACATGTTGGAAATTAAATTTGTTAATCTCAATCCTATAATTTAGCATATGTTTCTTACACTCTCCGATATGGAGGAAGGAGAAAAGAAAGATTTTTTCTTAGAAACTCTTCTAAAAGAATTTGGTGGTGTAACAAGAGAGGCTAGAAAAGTCTTTACTAAATATAAAATGCTTGGTTCTTACACCAACTTTGCTAGCACCCTTGAAAAAATGGATATTGATAGGATGAAGTACACTAATAATGTTAATGATGGAGGGGACATTAAGACATCAATACCTTGCAAGCTTGTAGGAATGTTCGAGGCACTAGAAAAGAATTATGATTGGATTGTTCCGAAAATTTATTTGATGAGAATAGCAAGCCTAAGAGTAATGAAAAGGGAGCCTCTGAAACTTACATAGATAAGATAACATGCATTGTAGAGGAAACTCCCAACGCCCAAAATAATGATGTTGATGCTTCGTCTCTTGATGTTACTTGATTTGCACTTTCTGCGCCTAGCTGAAAGGCGTTAAAGAAAAGCACTTCTTGGGAGATAACCCATGTGTTTATTTTACTACAGCAATTTTTGTTTTGTTGAGTCTTGGAAGTTGTTTACTACTGTAGCAACCTCTCCTTATCACGTTTTTGTGCCAAGTAAAATTTTTATGTTAAAGTTGATGTTATATTTGGGATCGCTGCGCAGAAACAGCATTGCTGTCTGTCACGAATTCTGGAAAAAAAAAATTCTAAAAAATCTGCAAATTTACGAGCGTGATCCTCAGATATGTACGCAACTTTCAGTAGTTATGAGTTTTTCCATTTGAGCAAGTTAAGTGCCCAGTCCAGATGCATATTTACGGACTGTTCTGTTTTTGACAGATTCTGTCTTTTATTTCGCATTGCCGCTTTTGCTATGTTCAATGAGTTTCTTTGTTCCATTAACTTTCAGAAGCTTTGTGCAATGTCCATAAGTGTTAAGAATGATTGTGTCACCTCTGAATATATGAATTTGTGGTTATGCACTAACCCTCTCATGAGTTTGCTTGAAGTTTGTGTGAAGGAAGTTTTCAAGGGTCAAGAGAAGAGGATGATATACTATGATCAAGAAGAGTGAAAGGTCTAAGCTTGGGGATGCCCGGTGGTTCATCCCTGCATATTTTAAGAAGACTCAAGCATCTAAGCTTGGGGATGCCAAAGGCATCCCCTTCTTCATCGACAACATTATCAGGTCACTTCTAGTGAAACTATATTTTTATTCCGTCACATTCTTATGTTCTTTACTTGGAGCGTCGGTTTGTTTTTATTTTTGTTTTGTTTTGAATAAAGTTGGATCTCTCCATTCTTATATTGGAGATATTACGCTCCGCTTTTTCATATGGAACACTTGTGTTCTTAATTGTGCTTTAATGTTCATGGCGAAAGCTTATTGCTTCGTTAAATTGTTATTTGGTTGGAATTGGAAAGTGCTGCATATGGTTTGGCAATTTGGCAATTGTTTGAGCTCTCATAGATCATGTTTAAGCTCTTGCATCATGTAGTTTAATCTATTAATGAAGAACTACCGTAGAGCTTGTTTAATTTGGTTTGCATGATTGATCTCTCTAAGTCTAGATATTTTCGGGTAAAATGTTTGAACAACAAGGAAGACAGTGTAGAGCCTTATAATGCTTGCAATATGTTCTTGTGTGAGTTTTGTTGCCTGTTCATACTTGTGTTTGCTTCAAACAACCTTGCTAGCCCAAACCTTGTACTGAGAGGAAATGCTTCTCGTGCATCCAAACACCTTGAGCCAAAAACCATGCCATTTGTGTCCACCATATCTACCTATTATGTGGTATTTTTATGCCATTCCAAAGTAAATTACTTGAGTGCTACCTTTAAATTTCATTCCTCTACCTTTACAATATATAGCTCATGGGACAAATAGCTTAAAAACTATTGTGGTAATGAATATGTAGTTATGTGTCTTAATTCTTATAAGTTGCTTGTTGAGCGGTAACCATGTTTTCCGGGGACGCCATCAACTTTACCTTTGTTGGATATCATGTGAGATGCTATGCATGTTCGTCTTGTCTGAAGTAGTGGACTTCACGATCAAATGGTTTGAGTATGCATATGTTAGAGAAGAACATTGGGCCGCTAACTAAAGCCATGTATCATGGTGGAAGTTTCAGTTTGGACATACAACCTCAATCTCTTATGAGAATATTAACTATTGTTGAATGCTTAAGCATGAAAAAGAGGAGTCCATTATCTTGTCTATGTTGTCCCGGTATGGATGTCTAAGTTGAGAATATTCAAAAGCGAGAAATCCAATGCGTGCTTTCTCCTTAGACACTTGTACAGCGGCATAGAGGTACCCCTTTGTGACACTTGGTTGAAGCATATGTTATGCGATGAGAATCCGTGTTTCCGAGATAGTAGGACAAGGTGCGAGCACTATTGGTACTCTATGCATGAGACATGCAACTTGTAGGAAGTATTATGCATAGCACATATGAATTATTACTACCGTTGACAAAAAAAATCTATGTTTTCAAAACAAAAGCTCTAGCACAAAAATAGTAATCAATGCTTCCCTCTGCGAAGGGCCAATCTTTTACTTTATTGTTGAGTCAGTTTACCCATTCCCTTCTATCTTAGAAGCAAACACTTGTGTTAACTGCATGCATTGATTCTTACATGTTTACTTATTGCACCTGTTATATTACTCTATGTTGACAAATATCCATGAGATATACATGTTACAAGTTGAAAGCAATTGCTGAAACTTAATCATCCTTTGTGTTGCTTCAATGCATTCTACTATGAATTTATTGCTTATGAGTTAGCTCTTATGCAAGTCTTATTGATACTTGTCTTGAAAGTATTATTCATGAAAAGTTTTGCTATATGATTCATTTGCTTAGTCATTATCTTTGTTAGCAATCTTTTGTTCAGATCACTCCATTCATCTCATATGCTTTACAATAATGTTGATCAAGATTATGTTGGTAGCATGTCACTTCAGAAATTATTTGTGTTATCGTTTACCTACTCGAGGACGAGTAGGAACTAAGCTTGGGGATGCTTGATACGTCGCAAACGTATCTATAATTTCTTATGTTCCATGCTACTTTTATTACAATACTTGAGTGTTTTACACATACTTTACAGCGTTATTTTACATTTTCGGCACTAACCTATTAACAAGATGTAAGTGCCGTTGCTGTTTTTCTTTGTTTTTGGTTTCAAATCCTAGTAAGGAAATATTCTCGGAATTGGACGAAATCAACGCCCAAGGGCCTATTTTTGCACGAAGCTTCTAAGTCCGAAGAGGAGACGAGTGGGGCCACGAGGTGGCGACACACCAGGCGGCGCGGCCCAAGCCCCGGCCGCGCCCTGTAGTGTGGGCCCTCGTGACGCCCTTTGACCTACCCTTCCGCCTACTTAAAGCCTCCGTCGCAAACCCCCGTACCGAGAGCCACGATACGGAAAACATTACCGAGAGGCCGCCGCCGCCAATCCCATCTCGGGGATTCAGAGCCCGACCCCGCCGAGAGGGGAATCATCACCGGAGGGGCTCTACATCATCATGCCCGCTCCGAATTGATGCGTGAGTAGTTCATCCTTGGACTATGGGTCCATAGCAGTAGCTAGATGGTTGTCTTCTCCGCTTGTGCTTTCATTGTTATAGATCTTGTGAGCTGCCTAACATGATCAAGATCATCTATTTGTAATGCTACATGTTGTGTTTGGTGAGATCCGATGAATAGAGAATACTATGTTAAGTTGATTATCAATCTATCATATATGTGTTGTTTATGTTCTTGCATGCTCTCCGTTGCTAGTAGAGGCTCGGCCAAGTTAATACTTGTAACTCCAAGAGGGGGTAATTATGCTCGATAGTGGGTTCATGCCTCCATTAAATCTGGGACAGTGACAGAAAGTTCTAGGTTGTGGATGTGCTGTTGCTACTAGGGATAAAACATTGATGCTTTGTCTAAGGATATTTGTGTTGATTACATTACGCACCATACTTAATGCAATTATCTCTTGTTCGCAACTTAATACTGGAAGGGGTTCGGATGATAACCTGAAGGTGGATTATTTAGGCATAGATGCATGCCGGATAGCGGTCTATGTACTTTGTCGTAATGCCTGATTAAATCACATAGTAATCATCGTTGATATGTATTGAATCTTTATTTCTCAATTGCTCGCCTGTAATTTGTTCACCCAGCATGCTAGTTATCTTATTGGAGAGACACCACTAGTGAACTGTGGACCCCAGTCCATTCTTTTACATCTGAATACATTCTACTGCTTTTACCGTTCTTTGCAAACAAACACCATCTTCCACTCGATACGCTTAATCCTTTGTTTTCAGAAGCCGGTGAGATTGACAACCTCATCACGTTGGCAAAGTACTTCGATTGTGTTGTGCAGTTCCACGTTGGCGCCGGTTTCACTGGTGTTGCGCCGCACTACATTCCTCCACCAACAACCTTCACGTGCTTCTGGCTCCTACTGGTTCGATAACCTTGGTTTCTTTCTGAGGGAAACTTGCTGCTGTGCGCATCACACTTTCCTCTTGGGGTTCCCAACGGACGTGTACATCTACGCGCATCATACCTCTATGCCGCATGTACAAAGGTCCAAGGAGATAGATCGCATTTGATTTCTCAGTTTTGATAAATCTCAACTTGTGGACATCCATACCGGGACAACATAGAAAACAGATAATGGACTCCTCTTTAATGCTTAAGCATTCAACAACAGATAATATTCTCATAAGAGATTGAGAATTAATGTCCAAACTGAAACTTCCACCATGACACATGGCTTTGGTTGGCGGCCCAATGTTCTTCTCTAACAATATGCATACTCAAACCATTTAATCATGATAAATCACCCTTACTTCAGACAAGACGAACATGCATAGCAACTCACATGATATTCAACAAAGGTGTAAAGTTGATGGCGTCCCAAACATGGTTACCGCTCAACAAGCAACTTATAAGAACTAAGATACATAGCTACATATTCATCACCACAATAGTTTTTAAGCTATTTTCCCATGAGCTATGTATTGTAAAGACAAAGGAATGAAATTTTAAAGGTAGCACGCAAGCAATTTACTTTGGAATGGCAGAAAAATACCACATATAGGTAGTTATGGTGGACACAAATAGCATGGGTTTTGGCTCAAGGTGTTTGGATGCACGAGAAGCATTTCCTCTCAAGAAGGCTTTGGCTAGCAAGGTTGTCAAGCAAACACAAGTATGAACAGGTACAACAAAAACTTACACAAGAACATATTGCAAGCATTATAAGACTCTACACTCGTCTTCCTTGTTGTTCAAACACTTTTACCAGAAAATATCTAGACCTTAGAGAGATCAATCATGCAAACCAAATTTCAACAAGCTCTACGGTAGTTCTCCACTAATAGATTTAAACTACATGATGCAAGAGCTTAAACATGATCTATGAGAGCTCAAAACAATTGCCAAGTATCAAATTATTCAATACTATATGAAGCATTTTCTGATTCCAACCAAATAGCAATCAACGAAGCAGTTTTCAGCCTTGAACATTAAAGCAAAACTAAGAACACAAGTGTTCAAATGAAAAAGCGGAGCGTGTCTATCTCCAATACAAGGATTGCTGGGATCCAAATTTATTCAAACCAAAACAAAAACAAAAATAAAAAGACGCTCCAAGTAAAGAACATAGGATGTGGCGGAATAAAAATTTAGTTTCACTAGAAGTGACCTGATAAGTTGTCGATGAAGAAGGGGATGACTTGGGCATCCCCAAGCTTAGATGCTTGAGTCTTCTTGAAATATGCAGGGATGAACCACGGGGGCATCTCCAAGCTTAGACTTTTCACTCTTCTTGATCATATTATATCATCCTCTTCTCTTGACCCTTGAAAACTTCCTCCACACCAAACTTAAAGCAAACTCATTAGAGGGTTAGTGCATAATAAAAATTCACATGTTCAGAGAGGACACAATCATTCTTAACACTTCTGGACATTACCCAAGGCTACTGAAAGTTAATGGAACAAAGAAATACATTCAACACAGTAAAAGAGGCAATGCGAAATAAAAGGCAGAATCTGTCAAAACAGAACAGTCCGTAAAGACGAATTTTTCTGAGGCACTTAACTTGCTCAGATAGAAAAACTCAAAACTAATGAAAGTTGAGTACATATCTGAGGATCATGTATGATTTTTCGCTGATTTTTTTGATTCTTTCAGAGAGAAGGACGTGAATTCGTGACAGACAGCAAATCTATTTCTGCGCAGAAATCCAAATCTAGTATCAACCTTCTATTAGAGACTTTACTTGGCACAATAACATGATAAGGAGAGGTTGCTACAGTAGTAACAACTTCCAAGACTCAACAAAACAGTAGTAAAAATAAAAGCAACATGGGTTATCTCCCAAGAAGTGCTTTTCTTTAACGCCTTTCAGCTAGGCGCAGAAAGTGCAAATCAAGTAACATCGAGGGATGAAGCATCAACAGAGGTGTTTGGAGTTTTCTCAACTATGCATTGTATCTTATCTATGTAAGAAACCCCTTTTTCATTACCTTTAGGCTTACTATCCTCCTCAAATAAATTTTCAGGAACAATCTAATCAAAATTCTTTTCTAATGCCTCATGCATTCCTATGAGTTTATAAGGTATTGGTATTTTAATCTCCCCCTCACAATTGGCTTTATTAGTGTATCTTAGCCTATCTTTTTCCCTCCTTTCAAGGATATTTGCAAAATTGGTACACAAGCCTAGCATCTTATGTCGAATAAAGACTTTCCTAGCTTCTCTAGCTACATCACCAAATTCTCTAAGAAGGGTTTCTAAAACAAAATCTTTCTTTTATCCTTATTCCATATCACCGAGTGTAAGAACCATATGGTGCATTATAGGATTAAGATTAACAAATCTAGCTTCCAACATGCGCACTAAACAGGCAGCAGCAGTTTCATAATCAGGAGCGAGTTCTACCAAGGATCTATCTTCAAAATCTTAAGTCTTACTAACATGAGTGAAAAATTCTTCTATATTATCTTTTCCAATGATAGACCCACTTCCTACCGATATATCTTTCAAAGTGAACTTAGGGTGAAGCATGATGAAATAAACAAAAGTAAACTGATAGAGTAAATGCAAGTAACTAATTTTTTTGTGTTTTTGATATAAAGCAAACAAGACAGAAAATAAAGTAAAGTAAAGCAAGACAATAAACAAAGTAAAGAGATTGGATGTGAGCGACTCCCCTTGCCGTGTCTTGATCTCCCGACAACGGCGCTAAAAAGTAGTCGCTAGCGTGTAGAAGCTTCCTTGTGACGGTACAACACACGTCCGTTGGGAACCTCAAGAGGAGGTATGATGAGCACAACAGTAAGTTTTCCCTCAGTAAGAAACCAAGGTTTATCGAACCCGCAGGAGATGAAGGCCACGTGAAGGTTGTTGGTGAAGGAGTGAAGTGCGGCAACACCCTGATTCCGGCGCCAACGTGGAACCCGCACAAGACAATCAAAATACTTTGCCCCAACTTAACAATGAGGTTGTCAATCTCACCGCTTGCTGAAAACAAAGGATTAAACGTATGGTCTGGAGAATGATGTTTGTTTGCGAAGAACAACAAAGAACAGAGATTGCAGTTGTATTTCAGATGTAAAAGAATGGACCGGGTCCACAATTCACTAGTGGTGTCACCCAATAAGATAAATAGCATGTGGGTGAACAATTATGTGGGCAATTGACAAATAAAGATTCATATACATATCATGATGATCACTATGAGATTTAATCAGGGCATTACGACAAAGAACATAGACCGCCATCCAGCATGCATCTTTGCCTAAAAGTCCACTTTCGGTTAGCATCCGCACCTCTCCAGTATTAAGTTGCAAACAACAGACAATTACATTAAGTATGGTGCGTAATGTAATCAACACAAATATCCTTAGACAAAGCATCAATGTTTTATCCCTAGTGGCAACAACACATCCACAACCTTAGAACTTTCTGTCACTGTCCCAGATTCAATGGAGGCATGAACCCACTATCGAGCATAAATACTCCCTCTGGAGTTACAAGTATCAACTTGGCCAGAGCCTCTACTAGCAAAGGAGAGCATGCAAGAACATAAACAACACATATATGATAGATCAATAATCAACTTGACATAGTATTCCATATTCATCGGATCCCACCAAACACAACATGTAGCATTACAAATAGATGATCCTGATCATGATAGGCAGCTCACAAGATCTAAACATGATAGCACAAGAGGAGAAGACAACCATCTAGCTACTGCTATGGACCCATAGTCCAAGGATGAACTACTCACGCATCAGTCCGGAGGCGGGCATGGTGATGTAGAGCCCTCCCGTGATGATTCCCCTCTCCGGCAGGTGCCGAGGCGATCTTCCGAATCCCCGAGATGGGATTGGCGGTGGCGGCGTCTATGGAACTTTTTCCGTATCGTGGCTCTCGGTACTAGGGTTTTCGACGAGAGATTATATAGGCGAAAGGGCAGAGTCGGAGGGCGCTCGAGGGGCCCACCCCATAGGGCGGCGCGCCCCCCTCCCCGGCCGCGCCGGCTGATGGGGAGGAGGCCCTGGGCCTCCTCGGCTGGCCCTTCTGGCTCCGTGAGTCTTCGCGGAATAGAATTTATGTGATTTTTCTGGATTTTTCCGAGCACTTTGGTTTTTGGGCCTTTTCTGCAATAAACATAATAAACAGAAACGGCACTGTGGCATCTTGTTAATAGGTTAGTCCAATAAATGCCATAATATGATATAAAGTGCATATAAAACATGTAGGTATTGTCATAAAACTAGCATGTAACATCAGAAATTATAGATACGTTGGAGACGTATCACATGTGTTCCATAAGATACTTGTTTGGTTTTATATTATTGATGAGTGCATTTTTAGCATGTTTTTACATCGTTATTTTATCAAGTTTTCGTTGAGTAGTAGTAGGATTTTTGTATTTCACCATGCTATCGCGCCATTTTATGCTTGTCTACACATGATCTTGAAATAATAAGTCAATGATGAAATATCAATGAAAACTGTCATTTTCTGGCATTTTGACGTGATATAAATCATTTTAGCACTTAATTATGCACCTAGGCGAAAGGAAAATGCAAGGACAACTTCCAGTAACTTTAACGTGCATCGGTACGGGCAAGGCCCGCCTGTACCACCCTCCAGAAGCACTGCCTCGTCAAATACTTTCACCTCCCGCAAATGGATTAGAGATCAGAGACACACAGCTCCGCGAAACAGAGAAACACCACCCTAGATAAGATCTCAAGAAGGAACTTTGGAGAAGATGCCATCCGGGCTGCTACGTGGATCCTCGGAGGACAATGCATCATCCCCTTCATTATCATCAACCGCTGCACCATCGCCATCATCATCCTCCAACCATAGTTGTAATCTTGATTTCTATTATGGATTTATATTCGAATTCGTTCCTTTCCTTTAATCCTCTCCATAAGATTATGATGATGTTCTTGATTCCTTCCATGTGTGAGTAGTCCTATTAGTTCTTGGGGAGATGGAGAAACCCTAGCATGAATATGAGATGAATCTAAGATGATTTATGATTTTAAGTATCAATGTGTGTTAGTTCTATCTCTTTATATCATGTGTTGTGCACCATGTAATATTTGCCTTATGGTATTGAGAGGGAACTAACCTTTGAAGTGTGGTAAAGTGAACGGAAGGAAGTGCCATTACCGTATCGGCGCTTTGACACATGAATGAGGGGGATAAGAGGGATTCACTAAGCTCATATCGATAACCACGGGGTAAAACCCTTGATAGAAATAGTTAATATGTGGCTTGCAGAAGACTAGCTGTTGTGGTTAATTTAGAGATGCGATGACCGATGGCTTTCTGGACACATCTTATTACGGAGTTCTCCCACACACAATATGGTTAAAAGCATACTTTATCTTGATTAACATGAATCCTAGTGCTAGAGGTGGATCCAATAACCCCTGAGAACACTTTGTCTTATTAAGTTTCAACCCATTTCCTTTAACGCTTTTACTGCTTTATTTACTTCATTTTCAACCATTTACAACACCATCCTTTTAAACATTTTTAGATTAGAAAACAATTTATAAGTAATCTGTAGTGGAAAGTAGCAAGGGGCATTAAGACCCTAACCGTAGCTCCTCGTGGTTCAAAACTCTTATTTCGAAACTAGCTACAATTGATCTGTGTTCTTGCAGTTATCAAGATATTTTCTGGCGCCGTTGCCGGGGAGCTCGATGCTTTTGGCCTTTGTTCTTAGTTGCTTATCTATTATTGTGTTTACTAAAGTTGTTTAATAGTTTCAGGTAATACCATGGCTGCTCTCGGGCTTATGTATAAGTTGATGTAACTGAATACCTCGGGAGATTCAACCAAGGGTTCGTTAAAGAATTCCCAAATGGGAGTGATCGTGGAGTATGATATTCATCCGCGCTTTATTGCTATTATGAAGGAGAATAGTTTTGCAGGAGATGCTCCCGATGAGGATCCTTATAGTCATTTACATTCTTTTACTGAGTTGTGTTGGACAATTAAATTGAGAAACTACACTGATGATGAATTAAAACTTAAGTTGTTTAGTCAATCTCTAACCAACACTGCATTATCTTGGTATAGAACTTGCCCTGTAGAAAAGATTGATACTTGGGAGAATCTTATGAAGGAATTTATATTTCAATTCTATCCCAAAGTGAAGTCCGCTGAAGCAAGAAGATTTATAATAAATTTCAAGAATCGCCGCGGCGAAAGCTTAATGAGAGCCTACCTCGGGTTTAAATGTACGGTTCAAAAATGTCCCCATCATGATAAAATTACCACATTGGTATGTTTTACATGTCTTTTATGGAGGACTTGAACAAGATAATAAAAGGGAATTAGATTTGTTATCCGGTGGATCTTTTATGGAACTCAACCAGCTTAGGTACGCCTAGACAAAGTTCATAGAAAAGGAGTATCATTGGGGCTTTGATCTTGGAAGTGAGGGAGAAATAGAAATTTAATATGATTGTTTAAATTCTTATAAAACACTGGGCAATTAAAAGAAACAACTAATGAGCTTAATCTTGATGATATTATGGTATTAGATGTTCTTAAAGCTTTTACAGAATTCATTGAAGCACCCAAGAAAGAATGGCTTCATTACAGTCTGCCGCCTCAAATCATTGAAGCAACACGAGTTGAAGCTGAAGTACCCAAAGTGGTACACGTTGAAAGGATGCCTTACAATGAACCGCTCCCTTTCCCAATGATAGCGTCAAGGCACATTAGAGCTCAACTCCTTGCAGAACAAAAAGAAGAAGAGGTAAGAGATGTAAGAGCACCAGAGGTAAAGTTTAGTAATGAGGAACCTCCTTATGAAGTTGCAAATGAAGAGAGTGAGGTAACTAAGAAAGGTATTTTAGCTATGTATGCACACTGCAACGTAGTTGAGCTCGATTCCGAAGCCTCACGATTCGTAGAAGGTATGGTTAAAGCAAAAGGTGTGGACAAACCTGTTTTACCTTGCACTTTTGGTGGATCCTCTTATTATGGGCTCTGTGATATTGGAACAGCTATTCCCTATAGATTTTATTTTGGCATCCAAGATGAACTTGAACAATCACAATTAGAGGACACATGTATGACAATAATGCTAGCTGATAAGACTCTTAGAGTTCCTATGGGAGTAATAAAAAAATGTACCCACTACAATAGGACCGTACCCTTATCCCATTGATTTTGTTGTCATTGATATGCTAATTGATTCTCATTGTCTAATCATTTTTGGAAGAACTTTCTTAAACACTGCAGGAGCTAATATTGACTGTAGGAAGGAAACTATCTCTCTTAAGTTTGGGAAGGAAGTGGTGAGTTTCCATTTCTCAAAGTTTACTCATAAACCAATTATTGAAGATATTGAAGAGGAAGACTTTGTGGAGGAAGTTAATCTAGCTAATATTTCCGCAATACTTTATGATACTCTTGGAGATGATTTAGAGGTCAGTTTACTTGGAAATGAAAATACTATGAAAGGATTAGATAAAAGATGATATCGAATTTTTTTTGGAATCTCTCCCGATAGCTGATAACTAAACTAATGAGAAATATGAAGTACCTGAAAGAAAGGGAGATGAAGATTTACCACCACCAGAACTGAAACATCTTCCTCCAAATATAAAATATAGGATTTTAGATGAAACAAATAGATATCCTGTTATTGTGAGTTCTAAACTTTCAAAAAAGGAGGAAGACTAGTTAATGATGGTGCTTAAAATGCACCGTAAGGCTTTTGGATATTCTTTGGATGACTTGAAGGGGATCAGTCCCTCAATAGCCACTCATCGAATATTCATGGAAGATAGAGACCAACCAATTGCTGATTTTCAGAGGAAACTTAACCCTGAAATGAAGGAAGTGGTAAGACAAGAAATCATCCGCCTCCTACTGCTGTTTGATCAAAAAAAAATCACCCGCCTCCTCGATGCAGGTATCATCTATCATGTCAAAGAAAGTGACGGGGTGAGTCATGTTCATTTTGTCCCTAAGAAAGGAGGATTTATTCCTGTACCAAATAAACACAATGAAATGGTCCCAACCAGAATTGTTGTAGGATATAGGATGTGCGTTGATTTCGGAAAACTGAATAAAGAAACTAGGAAAGATCATTACCCATTGTCTTTTATAGATCAAACTCTGGAAAGACTTGCTAGACATTAGCATTTTTGTTATCTTGATGGATATTCCGGGTTCTCCCAAATAGATGTTCATTTGTAAGATCAATTGAAAACAACTTTCACTTGCCCTTTTCGATTATATGCTTAGCGTAGAATGCCTTTCGGGTTGTGCAATGCACCAACTACTTTTCAAAGATGCATGATCGCTATATTTTCCAATTATATTGAGCACATAATGGAAGTGTTCATGGACGACTTTTCCGTCTATGGAACTTCGTTTAATCATTGCTTGCGTAATTTGCATAAAGTTTTGCAGAGATGCGAAGATACTAATATAGTCTTGAACTAAGAAAAAAGTCACTTCATGGTTCAAGAAGGGATGGTACTTGGACACAAGATCTCGGGAAGACGCATAGAAGTTGACAAGTCAAAAATGGAGGCCATAGAAAAAAATACCACCTCCATGAGATATCAAAGGTATAAGAAGTTTCGTTGGTCATGCTGGATTTTACAGAAGATTCATTAGATTTTTTTCTAAAATAGCAAGACCCCTTACTAATCTATTGCAAAAATATGTTCGGTTTTTGGTCATTCACCGATGAACTAAAGTCATTATGGACTTGTGAATTGTTTGTAGTGAAGGGCGGAAAGCAAGCTACCGCCCCTCAAAAGCCCAAGTCTGGATCTAAGCTCGACATTGTGTTTCTACTACAAGGGCGATGGTCACTGGAAGCATAACTGCCCCAAGTATTTGGCAGATAAGAAGGTTGGCAACATCAACAAAGTTATATGAATTTGATATACATATTATTGACATGTACCTTACTAATGCTCGTAGTAGTTCTTGGGTATTTGATATATGTTCGGTTGCTATTATTTTGTAACTCAAAACAGGAACTATAGAATAAATGAATACTAGCGAGGGACGAGGTGACGATGCGTGTGGGAAATGGCTCCAAGGTTGATGTGGTTTACATCGGCACACTCCCTCTACATCTACCTCCGGGACTAATTTTAAACCTTAACAATTGTTATTTGGTGAATGTGTTAAGCATGAACATTATATCTAGATCCTATTTTTTGCGAGACGGTTACTCATTTAAATCCGAGAATAATGGTTCTTCTATTTATGTGAGTCGTCTTTTATGTGCATGTACCCATTTTGAATAATTTATTACTTCTAAAATATTGATAGTAATGATACACATATTCATAATGTTGATGCTAAATGATGCAAACTAAATAATGATAATACAACATATCAATGGCACTACCATTTAGGTCATATTGGTGTAAAGTGTATGAAGAAACTCCATACTGATTGTATTTTCGAGTCACTTGACTTTGAGTCATTTGGCATGTGTGAACAATGCCACGTGGGCAAGATGACTAGAACCCCGTTCTCCGGGAAAATTGAGCGGGCAAGTGATTTGTTGCAAATAATACATATCGATGTATATGGTCCAATGAGCACTTCTAGTCGCAGTGGGTTACTTCCTAAGCTTCACTTATGATTTAAGTAGATGTATGTGGGTATGTTTACTTAATTCACAAGTCTGAAACATTTTAAAAAAACTTCAAAGAATTTAAGAGTGAAGTAAAAAACATAGCAAAGAAAACCAAATTTCTATGATCTGATCGTGGGGGTGAATATTTGAGTTACAGTTTTGGCATGCATTTAAAGACTTGTGAAATTGTTTCATAACTCATGCTGAATGGCTTCTGTCCCAAGCAGCGGTTTAAGTTCGAGGTGTTCTGGACAAAACTACCTGGTTTCTAGGAGGCGCTTGTGGAGGCCTGGGTCTGTGACGAGAGTATATATAGTGGATCCGTTCAAAAGGTTGGATGCGTTGTTGACAAACGCTGCGGCATTGCTGTAGGCGTGGAGTCAGAGATCGGTGGGAAACATTAAGCTGCAGTTATCCATCACCAACCTGATCATTCTCCGGTTTGATGCGGCGCATGATCGGCGGAAACTGTTGCTAGGGGAGTTGTGGATGAGGAATACTCTCAAGGCCACAGTTTTAGGGCTCTCATCTCTTGAGAGAACAATTGCACGGCAGAGGTTGAGGGTGAGATGGCTGTGGGAGGGGGACGCAAACACGAAGCTCTTCCATGCGGTAGCCAACGGGCGTAGGGTCAAGAATTTCATCCATGCGATTCGTGTTGGTGATCAGTTGTTTACGGAGCAGCTGGAGGATAAAGAGGAGGCTTTCTTCCAGGCTTACTCGATGCTTTTGGGCAACACAACGGTCAGGGATCTTACGGTGGACCTGGATAGCGTTGGACTGCAGGCGAGGGACCTACAGGGTCTGGATGAGCTGTTCACGGAGGATGAGGTTTGGAGGGTGGTTCAGGACCTGCCTGCTGATCGTGCACCTGGGCATGACGGATTCATCGGCTTGTTTTACCAAAAGGCGTGGAGTGTAATCAAAGGAGACATAATGGCTGCTATCTTGAAACTCGCGGTTGGTGACGGTAGGGGTTTCGACAGGCTTAACATGTCCATTGTGGTCTTGATCCCTAAGAAGCAGGATGCAATCGAGGTTGGGGATTTCAGGCCCATCAGCTTGGTACACAGTTTCGGCAAACTTTTCTCCAAGGTTGTCGCTAACATGCTAAGGGGAAGACTTGGGGAGCTGGTCAGTGAAAACCAATCTGCGTTCGTCAAGGGTAGGTGCTTGCACGACAATTTTTCGCTCGTTAGACAGCTTGCCAGGAAGATCAGTTCTCGGAAGGCCAAGGGTTTTTTTCTGAAGTTGGATATATCGAGAGCCTTCGATTCCCTTTCGTGGCCGTTCATGTTTAAGGTTTTGCGGCAGATGGGTTTTGGGGAAAGGTGTCGCAAGTGGTTTGCGCTCTTGCTATATACGGCCAGCGTTAAGATCTTGGTAAATGGGGTGGCTGGGAAATCAATCAAAATTGTCAGAGGACTCTGACAGGGGGATCCAACATCCCCATAGCTCTTCGTGCTTGCAATGGAAGTCCTGACTTTGTGCATTGTTAAATCCTCGGAGGAAGGATTGCTTACGCCATTGGTTGGGTGTGCTCCTAAGCAACGGGTGTCGATATATGCCGATGATGTAGCGATCTTTCTCAAGCCCCAGGTATAGGAGTTGGTAGCAGTCAGAGAGGTGTTGAGGGTTTTTGGTGAGGCCTCAGGCTTACGAGTCAACTACAGGAAGATAGAGGCGGTGATCATCCGAGGCGATGTGGTGGACAACATGACTGTCAAGCATCTGCTACATTGTGAGATTGGCAGCTTCCCCTACAGGTATCTAGGGCTGCAACTCACAACCGGGCAACTTAGGAAGGTCCATTGGCAGCCGATCCTGGACCAGATCGTGCATGCTCTCCCGGCTTGGCAGAGGGGTATGATTGCTAGAGCAGGCAGGTTAATCTTGATAAAGGTAGTGGTGTCGGCGAGACCGATTCATCAGCTCCTCGTCATGGATGCCCCAACTTGGTTGCTAGAGGAAATTGATCGGTGGATGAGGGCATTCTTCTGGGCCGGGAAAGAAAAGGTCAATGGTGGTCAGTGCCTGGTGGCATGGCAGAAAATTTTCAATCCATATGGTTTTGGAGGTTTAGGCGTCAAAAATCTCAGTCTACAGGGGCTGGCCATGCGAGTGCGCTGGGAGTGGTTACGACGAACTGACGAGTAACTTCCACGACAAGGGTTACCAGTCATGAAGGATACCCAAGCTGTGGAGGTGTTCAACAGCTTGGTGCAAATCACTCTCGGGGATGGATCCAAGGTTCTGTTCTGGACATACAGGTCGCTGGGTGGGCGAGCAATTGGCGACTTTGCGCCGGAAGTACTAGCCTCGGTGAGCAGCCAAAGACGGAATCGAAGATGTGTGAAGGAGGCTCTGTTGAATCACACCTGGATCAATGACGTGGGGATGGGCCTAGGCCTGCAGGGCTGCCTGGAGTGTCTGTTGGTGTTGGCGATGGTTGGTTCAGTCACCATTGTAGAGGATGCTCCTTATATCTTCAGGTGGTCATGGTCAGTGGATGGGTCTTACTCGGCGCAATCGACCTACAAGATGTTGTGCCAGGGGGACGTGAGGTTCTCTGGGGCCCGTTCAAGTGCAAATTTTTCGCATGGATGGCTTAGCAAGGCAGGATGTGGACTTCGGACACGCGCATGAGACATGGGCTCCAGCCAACCACGTCGGCATGTTACACTTTTCTCCAGGAGGAGGACACGGTGCAACATATCATGGCGGGGTGTGTGTATTTGAGGCAGGTGTGGCATCAATGCTTCCTGACGTTGGGGTTGGGGTTGGATACTCCGTTGATGAATGAAGATTGGACAGAGTGGTGGCTCCGATCCCGGAGGAGATTCAGGAGGAAGGACATGAGAGATTTCAATTCTTTGGCGATCTTGATATGCTGGCTTCTATGGAAACAACGGAACGCTAGGGCTTTTCCCAATGTTAAGGGTCAATTCTCTGTCAATGGGTTGGTTGAACAAGTGCTAGCTGAGTGGGATCTCTGGACCAAGGCTGGCCTAGGAGGGTGTAATGCTTTTGCGAGAGTAGTCCATTAGGGCTTGGTGTGTGTGTGTGCGGTGTGTGACAACTGTTGTTCGCAACGGTCTGTCATTCTTGTAAAAACTGTTTCTGCCTTCTATAAAAATATGGTACGCAATTGCGTACTCTCGGAAAAAAGAACTCACGCTGAATGGAACACCATAGCGTAATGGTATTTCAGAACATCGTAATCGCACTTTATTACAAATGGTGTGTTCTATGATGTCTCTTATTGATATGCAACTATCGTTGGTTTATGCATTATATACAATCACATTCACTTTAATAGGGCACCATCTAAATATGTTGAAACGACACCATACGAGTTATGACATGGTAAATAACCTAAGTTATCATCTCTTAAAGTTTGGGGATGCGAATGCTTATGTCAAAAGGATACAACCTGATAAGCTTGAACTTTTTATAACACCCCAACCTTTTTAACCTTGTGTAAGAAGAGTTTAGAGTTGCAAAAAATAGGACCAACAAAAACTTTTTGTGTTAAGCACATGAAATATTGTTGCATGCATGTTTGTCTTAATTGATGTGTTAAGCATGTCTATTTGAGATGAATTTTGAATAGGGTAGTGAACCAACACAATCCTTGTGTCCTAGTGATCATGTCATTAAAAACACTGCTATCTATTTGACTAGAATCATTATCTTGGCAACTTCTCTTATTACAAGTGATTTAACTTTTGCAACACAAAGATCCAAGATTTATTTTGACACAAAGCTTTTCCAAACTAAGTACTTATAAAACCTCTAGGGATCTACCAGTTGATGTATGATCTAACTATCTTGAAAACTCTCATTTTACAAACTTTAACAAAGGGATTTCAAACACCTTTGAAAGGCTTTAAGAAAAGAAGATGTTCATGTCTCCACTATTTCCTGGAATTCTTGCGAAATCTTTACTCCCTTAGTGAAAACCTGCTAGCGCGTAGAAGCTTCCTTGTGACGGTACAGCACACATCCGTTGGGAACCCAAGAGGAAGGTATGATGAGCACAGCAGTAAGTTTTCCCTCAGTAAGAAACCAAGGTGTATCGAACCAGTAGGAGATGAAGGCCACGTCAAGGTTGTTGGTGGAGGAGTGTAGTGCGGCGCAACACCAGTGATTCCAGCGCCAACGTGGAACCTGCACAACACAATCAAAATACTTTGCCCCAACTTAACAGTGAGGTTGTCAATCTCACCGGCTTGCTGAAAACAAAGGATTAAACGTATGGTGTGGAGAATGATGTTTGTTTGCGAAGAACAACAAAGAACAGAGATTGTAGATATTCAGATGTAAAAGAATGGACGGGGTCCACAGTTCACTAGTGGTGTCTCTCCAATAAGATAAATAGCATGTTGGGTGAACAAATTACAGGTGGGCAATTGACAAATAAAGATTCATATACATATCATGATGATCACTATGAGATTTAATCAGGGCATTACGACAAAGAACATAGACCGCCATCCAGCAAGCATCTATGCCTAAAAAGTCCACCTTCAGGTTAGCATCCCACCCTCCGTATTAAGTTGCAAACAATGACAATTGCATTAAGTATGGTGCGTAATGTAATCAACACAAATATCCTTAGACAAATCATTGATGTTTTATCCCTAGTGGCAACAACACATCCACAACCTTAGAACTTTCATCACCCAGATTCAATGGAGGCATGAACCCACTATCGAGCATAAATACTCCCTCTTGGAGTTACAAGTATCAACTTGGCCAGAGCCTCTACTAGCAACGAAGAGCATGCAAGAACATAAACAACACATATATGATAGATCAATAATCAACTTGACAAGTATTCCATATTCATCGGATCCCACCAAACACAACATGTAGCATTACAAATAGATGATCCTGATCATGATAGGCAGCTCACAAGATCTAAACATGATAGCACAAGAGGAGAAGACAACCATCTAGTTACTGCTATGGACCCATAGTCCAAGGATGAACTACTCACGCATCAGTCCGGAGGCGGGCATGGTGATGTAGAGCCCTCCGGTGATGATTCCCCTCTCCGGCAGGATGCCGGAGGCGATCTCCTGAATCCCCCGAGATGGGATTGGCGGTGGCGGTGTCTCTGGAACTTTTTCCGTATCGTGGCTCTCGGTACTAGGGTTTTCGCGACGGAGAGTTTAAGTAGGCGGAAGGGGAGTCGGAGGAGGCACGGGGACCCAGACCATAGGGGGCGCGGCCCCATGCCGCGCCGCCCTATGGTTAGGCGCCTCGTGGCCCCACTTCGTATCCTCTTCGGTCTTAAGCTCCGTGGAAAATAAGACCGTGGGCTTTTGTTTCGTCCAACCGAGAATATTTCGTGTAGGATTTCTGAAACCAAAACAGCAAAAAACAGGAACTCGCTCGGCATCTTGTTAATAGGTTAGTGCCTAAAATGCATCAAAACATCATAAAGTGAAAACATGTAGGTATTGACATAAAACTAGCATGGAACATAAGAAATTATAGACGTTGGAGACGTATCAAGCATCCCAAGCTTAGTTCCTACTCGCCTCGAGTAGGTAAACGATAAAAACAATAATTTCTGAAGTGACATGCTACCATCATAATCTTGATCAACATTATTGTAAAGCATATGAGATGAATGGAGTGATTCAAGCAATAGATTGCTAACAAAGAGATAATGACAAAACAACTGAATCATATAGCAAAAACTTTTCATGAATAGTACTTTCAAGACAAGTATCAACAAGACTTGCATAAGAGCTAACTCATAAAGCAATAGATTCAAAGTAAGAGGTTTCAAAGCAACACAAAAGATGATTAAGTTTCAGCAATTGCTTTCAACTTGTAACATGTATATCTCATGGATAATTGTCAACATAAAGTAATATAACAAGTGCAATAAGTAAACATGTAAGAATCAATGCACACAGTTGACACAAGTGTTTGCTTCTAGGATAGAAAGAAGTAGGTAGATGATACGTCTCCAACGTATCGATAATTTCTTATGTTCCATGCTACTTTATTGATGATACCTACATGTTTTATGCACACTTTATGTCATATTTGTGCATTTTCTGAACTAACCTATTAACAAGATGCCGAAGTGCCAGCCTGTTTCTGCTGTTTTTGGTTTCAGAAATCCTAGTAACGAAATATTCTCGGAATTGGACGAAATCAACGCCCAGGTTCCTATTTTGCCCGGAAGCATCCAACACCCGAGAGTCGCGAGGAGGGCCGTGTGGGCCCTGATGATGGGTGGCGCGGTCGGCCCCGGCCGCGCCACTATGGTGCTCGTCACCCCTTCGACCTTCCGACGCCCTTTCGCCTATATAAAGCCCCCGCATCGAAAACACTTAGGAGGAAGCCACGGTACGCGAAACCTTCCGAGCCGCCGCCATCGCGAAGCCAAGATCCTGGGGAGGAGTCTCTCGGCCCCGCTCCGCCGACGGGAAGT
Source organism: Lolium multiflorum (assembly GCA_030979885.1). NCBI lineage: Eukaryota > Viridiplantae > Streptophyta > Magnoliopsida > Poales > Poaceae > Lolium > Lolium multiflorum. The sequence continues at coordinate 210,487,684 of CM061748.1, forward strand.
GCCCCGAAGGCTTCTCCATCGACACCGCTGCCATCTCCACCGCCATCTTCATCACCGCCGCTGCTCCCATGAGGAGGAGTAGTTCTCCATCGAGGCTCGGGCTGTACCGGTAGCTATGTGGTTCATCTCTTCTATGTACTTCAATACAATAATCTCATGAGCTGCCTTACATGATTGAGATTCATATGATGATGCTTGTAATCTAGATGTCATTATGCTAGTCAAGTGGGTTTTACTTATGTGATCTCCGGAGACTCCTTGTCCCACGTGTGTAAAGGTGACAGTGTGTGCACCGTGTGGGTCTCTTAGGCTATATTTCACAGAATACTTATTCACTGTTATGAATGGCATAGTGAAGTGCTTATTTATATCTCTTTATGATTGCAATGTGTTTTGTATCACAATTTATCTATGTGCTACTCTAGTGATGTTATTAAAGTAGTTTTATTCCTCCTACACGATGTAATGGTGACAGTGTGTGCATCCGTGTTAGTACTTGGTTTATGCTATGATCATGATCTTTGTAGCGAAGTTAACTATTGCTATGTGATACGTCTCCAACGTATCGATAATTTCTTATGTTCCATGCTACTTTATTGATGATACCTACATGTTTTATGCACACTTTATGTCATATTCGTGCATTTTCTGGAACTAACCTATTAACAAGATGCCGTGCCGTTCCGTTTCTGCTGTTTTTGGTTTCGAAATCCTAGTAACGAAATATTCTCGAATTGGACGAAATCAACGCCAGGTTCCTATTTTGCCCGGCATCCAACACCCGAGAGCCGCCAGGGGGGCCCCTGTGGCCCCAGATGATAGGTGGCGCGGCCAGGCTGGGCCCGCGCCACCCTATGGTGTGGTCGCCCTTCGCCCTCCGACGCTGCCCTTTCGCCTATATAAAGCCCCTGCATCGAAAACCCTTACGGAGGAAGCCACGATACGAGAAAAGTTCCGGAGCCGCCGTCATCGCGAAGCCAAGATCCGGGGGACAGGAGTCTCTGTCCGCACCTCGCCGAGCGGGGTGCCCCCGAAGGCTTCTCCATCGACACCGCTGCCATCTCCACCGCCATCTTCATCACCGCTGCCGCTCCCAGGAGGGAGTAGTTCTCCATCGAGGCTCGGGGCTGTACCGGTAGCTATGTGGTTCATCTCTCTCCTATGTACTTCAATACAATAATCTCATGAGCTGCCTTACATGATTGAGATTCATATGATGATGCTTGTAATCTAGATGTCATTGTGCTAGTCAAGTGAGTTTTACTTATGTGATCTCCGGAGACTCCTTGTCCCACGTGTGTAAAGGTGACGTGTGCACCGTGTGGGTCTCTTAGGCTATATTTCACGAAGTACTTATTCACTTGAAGAGCGTAGTGAAGTGCTTATTTATATCTCTTGATGATTGCAATGTGTTTGTATCACAATTTATCTATGTGCTACTCTAGCAAAGTTATTAAAGTAGTTTTATTCCTCCCGCATGTGTGCAAAGGTGACAGCGTGCACCGTGTTAGTACTTGGTTTATGCTATGATCATGATCTCTTGTAGATTGCGAAGTTAACTATTGCTATGATAATATTGATGTGATCTATTCCTCCTACATATGCATGAAGGTGACAGTGTGCATGCTATGCTAGTACTTGGTTTAGTCTTTTGATCTATCTTACACTAAAGGTTACTAAAATATGAGCATTATTGTGGAGCTTGTTAACTCCGGCATTGAGGGTTCGTGTAATCCTACGCAATGTGTTCATCATCCAACAAAAGTGTAGAGTATGCATTTATCTATTCTGTTATGTGATCAATGTTGAGAGTGTCCACTAGTGAAAGTGTAATCCCTAGGCCTTGTTCCTAAATACCGCTGAGTTACTACCGCTTGTTTACTGTTTTACTGTGTTACTACTGTGCAATACTACCACCATCAACTACACGCCAGCAAGCTATTTTCTGGCAATGCTCATATATATTCATACCACCTGTATTTCACTATCTCTTCGCCGAACTAGTGCACCTATTAGGTGTGTTGGGGACACAAGAGACTTCTTGCTTTGTGGTTGCAGGGTTGCATGAGAGGGATATCTTTGACCTCTTCCTCCCCGAGTTCGATAAACCTTGGGTGATCCACTTAAGGGAAAACTTGCCGCTGTTCTACAAACCTCTGCACTTGGAGGCCCAACACTGTCTACAGGAAAGGAGGGGAACGTAGACATCAAGCTAATTTTCTGGCGCCGTTGCCGGGGAGGAAAGGTAAAAGGTACTCACACTCCGGACCTCGGCTACTAAGCTATTTTCGCCGTTGTAAGTACTCAAAGCTATTTCCTTTAGACTGCAATTGCACATTTGGTTTCTTGTTTACACTAGTTAGGCATAATGGAAAACAACAAAAATATGAGAGATCTTTATGAACTTTATCTTGAATTAGGACATGATGTGTTTGAAGAGAGAATTAAAAAACCCATGGAACTTTATATGCATGATAATGGGAATGTTATTAGTATGAATGCTTTGAACACCATTGTTGCTAATGCTATGGAAAATTCTAAGCTTGGGGAAGCTGGCTTTGATGAGCATGATATTTTTAGTCCCCCAAGCATTGAGGAGAAAATTTACTTTGATGATACTTTGCCTCCCATTTATGATGATTATAATGATAGTAGTCTTTTGTTACCACCTGTTATGGAGGATAAATTTGATTATGATTACAATATACCTCCTATATTTGATAGCTACTTTGTTGAATTTGCTCCCACTACAATTAATAAGAATGACTATGCCTATGTTGGGAGTAGTAATTATTTTATGCATGAGACTCATGATAAGAATGCTTTATGTGATAGTTATATTGTTGAGTTTGCTCATGATGATACTGAAAGTTATTATGAGAGAGGAAAATATGGTTGTAGAAATTTTCATGTTACTAAAACACCTCTATGTGCTGAAATTTTTGAAGCTACACTTGTTTTATCTTCCTATGCTTGTTACTTTGCTCTTCATGAACTTGTTTATTTACAAGATTCCTATGCATAGGAAGCATGTTAGACTTAAATGTGTTTTGAATTTGCCTCTTGATGCTCTCTTTTGCCTCAAATACTATTTCTTGCGAGTGCATCATTAAAACTGAGCCCATCTTAATGGCTATAAAGAAAGAACTTCTTGGGAGATAACCCATGTGTTTATTTTACTACAGCAATTTTTGTTTTGTTGAGTCTTGGAAGTTGTTTACTACTGTAGCAACCTCTCCTTATCATGTTTTTGTGCCAAGTAAAGTTTCTATGTCAAAGTTGATGTTATATTTGGGATCGCTGCGCAGAAACAGCATTGCTGTCTGTCACGAATCTGGGCACAGTTCTCTGTAGAAAATTCGAAAAATCTGCCAATTTACGAGCGTGATCCTCAGATATGTACGCAACTTTCATTAGTTTTGAGTTTTTCCATTTGAGCAAGTCTGGTGCCAGCTTTAAATTCATCTTTACGGACTGTTCTGTTTTTGACAGATTCTGCCTTTTATTTCGCATTGCCGCTTTTGCTTTGTTGAATGGGTTTCTTTGTTCCATTAACTTTCAGAAGTTTTGTGCAATGTCCAGAAGTGTTAAGAATGATTGTGTCACCTCTGAACATGTGAATTTTTGATTATGCACTAACCCTCTAATGAGTTTGCTTGAAGTTTGGTGTGAAGGAAGTTTTCAAGGGTCAAGAGAGGAGGATGATATACTACGATCAAGAAGAATGAAAGGTCTAAGCTTGGGGATGCCCCGGTGGTTCATCCCTGCATATTTTAAGAAGACTCAAGCATCTAAGCTTGGGGATGCCCAAGGCATCCCCTTCTTCATCGACAAAGTATCAGATTCCTTCTCTTGAAACTATATTTTTATTCGGTCACATCTTATGTTCTTTACTTGGAGCGTCTGTGTGCTTTTATTTTTGTTTTTGTTTTGTTATCTTAGTTCTCTGAATAAAGTTCATCCTTGTGTGGGAGAGAGACACGCTCCGCTGGTTCGTATGAACACATGTGTTCTTAGCTCATAATATTCATGGCGAAGTTTCCTCTTCGTTAAATTGTTATATGGTTGGAATTGGAAAATGCTACATGTAGTAATTGGTAAAATGTCTTGGATAATGTGATACTTGGCAATTGTTGTGCTCATGTTTAAGCTCTTGCATCATATACTTTGCACCTATTAGTGAAGAAATACATAGAGCATGCTAAAATTTGGTTTGCATAATTGGTCTCTCTAAGGTCTAGATAATTTCTAGTATTGAGTTTGAACAACAAGGAAGACGGTGTAGAGTCTTATAATGTTTACAATATGTCTTTTATGTGAGTTTTGCTGCACTTGTTCATCCTTGAGTTTGCTTCAAATAACCTTGCTAGCCTAAACCTTGTATCGAGAGGGAATACTTCTCATGCATCCAAAATCCTTGAGCCAACTACTATGCCATTTGTGTCCACCATACCTACCTACTACATGGTATTTATCCGCCATTCCAAAGTAAATTGCTTGAGTGCTACCTTTAAAATTCCATCATTCACCTTTGCAATATATAGCTCATGGGACAAAATAGCCTTAAAAACTATCGTAGTATTGAATATGTACTTATGCACTTTATATTTTATTAAGTTGCTGTTGTGCGATAACCATGCTTCTGGGGAACGCCATCAACTATTGTTGAATATCATGTGAGTTGCTATGCATGTCCGTCTTGTCTGAAGGTCTATCATTTTAGTGGTTGGAGCATGCAAAATTGTTAGAGAAGAACATTGGGCCGCTAACTAAAGCCATGAATCATGGTTGAAGTTTCAGTTTTGGACATATATCCTCAATCTCATATGAGAATAATAATCATTGCTACATGCTTATGCATTTAAGAGGAGTCCATTATCTGTTGTCCATGTTGTCCCGGTATGGATGTCTAAGTTGAGAATAATCAAAAGCGAGAAATCCAAAATGCGAGCTTTCTCCTTAGACCTTTGTACAGCGGCATGGAGGTACCCCTTTGTGACACTTGGTTGAAACATGGCATGCAAAGATCCGGTAGTCCAAGCTAAGTAGGACGAGGTGCGGCACTATTAGTATACTATGCATGAGGCTTGCAACTTGTAAGATATAATTTACATAACTCATATGCTTTATTACTACCGTTGACAAAATTGTTTCATGTTTTCAAAATAAAAGCTCTAGCACAAATACACAATCGATGCTTTCCTCTTTGAAGGACCATTCTTTTACTTTTATTGTTGAGTCAGTTTACCTATCTCCTTCCACCTTAAGAAGCAAACACTTGTGTGAACTGTGCATTGATTCCTACATACTTGTATATTGCACTTGTTATATTGCTTTATGTTGACACTATCCATGAGATATACATGTTATAAGTTGAAAGCAACCGCTGAAACTTAATCTTCCTTTGTGTTGCTTCAATACCTTTACTTTGATTTATTGCTTTATGAGTTAACTCTTATGCAAGACTTATTGATGCTTGTCTTGAAAGTACTATTCATGAAAAGTCTTTGCTATATGATTCACTTGTTTACTCATGTCATTACTTTTGTTTTGATCGCTGCATTCATTACATATGTTTACAAATAGTATGATCAAGATTATGATGGCATGTCACTTCAGAAATTATCTTTGTTATCGTTTTACCTGCTCGGGACGAGCAGAACTAAGCTTGGGGATGCTGATACGTCCAACGTATCGATAATTTCTTATGTTCCATGCTACTTTATTGATGATACCTACATGTTTTATGCACACTTTATGTCATATTCGTGCATTTTCTGGAACTAACCTATTAACAAGATGCCGTGCCAGTTTTCTGCTGTTTTTGGTTTCAGAAATCCTAGTAACGAAATATTCTCGGAATTGGACGAAATCAACGCCAGGTTCCTATTTTGCCCGGAAGCATCCAACACCCGAGAGTCGCGGGGGGCCCTGTGGGCCCAGATGATAGGGTGGCGCGGCCAGGCTGGGCCCGCGCCACCCTATGGTGTGGTCGCCCTTCGCCCTCCGACGCTGCCCTTTCGCCTATATAAAGCCCCCGCGAAAACCCTTACGGAGGAAGCCACGATACGAGAAAAGTTCCAGAGCCGCTCATCGCGAAGCCAAGATCCGGGGACAGGAGTCTCTGTTCCGGCACCCGCCGAGCGGGGAAGTGCCCCCGGCTTCTCCATCGACACCGCTGCCATCTCCACCGCCATCTTCATCACCGCGCTGCTCCCATGAGGAGGAGTAGTTCTCCATCGAGGCTCGGGTCTGTACTAGCTATGTGGTTCATCTCTCCTATGTACTTCAATACAATAATCTCATGAGCTGCCTTACATGATTGAGATTCATATGATGATGCTTGTAATCTAGATGTCATTGTGCTAGTCAAGTGAGTTTTACTTATGTGATCTCCGGAGACTCCTTGTCCCACGTGTGTAAAGGTGACAGTGTGTGCACCGTGTGGGTCTCTTAGGCTATATTTCACGAAGTACTTATTCACCGTTGAAGAGCGTAGTGAAGTGCTTATTTATATCTCTTGATGATTGCAATGTGTTTGTATCACAATTTATCTATGTGCTACTCTAGCAAAGTTATTAAAGTAGTTTTATTCCTCCTGCATGTGTGCAAAGGTGACAGTGTGCACCGTGTTAGTACTTGGTTTATGCTATGATCATGATCTCTTGTAGATTGCGAAGTTAACTATTGCTATGATAATATTGATGTGATCTATTCCTCCTACATATGCATGAAGGTGACAGTGTGCATGCTATGCTAGTACTTGGTTTAGTCTTTTGATCTATCTTACACTAAAGGTTACTAAAATATGAGCATTATTGTGGAGCTTGTTAACTCCGGCATTGAGGGTTCGTGTAATCCTACGCAATGTGTTCATCATCCAACAAAAGTGTAGAGTATGCATTTATCTATTCTGTTATGTGATCAATGTTGAGAGTGTCCACTAGTGAAAGTGTAATCCCTAGGCCTTGTTCCTAAATACCGCTGAGTTACTACTGCTTGTTACTGTTTTACTGTGTTACTACTGCTGCAATACTACCACCATCAACTACACGCCAGCAAGCTATTTTCTGGCACCGTTGCTACTGCTCATATATATTCATACCACCTGTATTTCACTATCTCTTCGCCGAACTAGTGCACCTATTAGGTGTGTTGGGGACACAAGAGACTTCTTGCTTTGTGGTTGCAGTGGTTGCATGAGAGGGATATCTTTGACCTCTTCCTCCCTGAGTTCGATAAACCTTGGGTGATCCACTTAAGGGAAAACTTGCTGCTGTTCTACAAACCTCTGCACTTGGAGGCCCAACACTGTCTACAGGAAAGGAGGGGGAACGTAGACATCACTATGATAGTATTGATGTGTATTATTCCTCCTACATAAGCATGAAGGTGACAGTGTGCATGCTACGTTAGTACTTGGTTTAGTCGTATTGATCTATCTTACACTCTAAGGTTACTTAAATATGAATATTGAATTGTGGAGCTTGTTAACTCCGGCATTGAGGGTTCGTGTAATCCTACGCAATGTGTTCATCATGCAACAAGAGTGTAGAGTATGCATTTATCTATTCTCGTTATGTGATCAATGTTGAGAGTGTCCACTAGTGAAAGTCTATTCCCTAGGCCTTGTTCCTAAATATCGCTATCGCTCGCTTGTTACCGTTTTACTGAATTACTACCGCTGCGTTACTACCGCTTGATTACTTCCTACAATATTACTACCATCAATGCACGCCAAAGCTATTTTCTGGCGCCGTACTACTGCTCATACTTATTCATACCACCTGTATTTCACTATCTCTTCGAACTAGTGCACCTATTAGGTGTGTTGGGGACACAAGAGACTCTTGCTTTGTGGTTGGTTGCATGAGAGGGATATCTTTGACCTCTTCCTCCCGAGTTCGATAAACCTTGGGTAATCCACTTAAGGGAAACTTGTCGCTGTTCTACAAACCTCTCGCTCTTGGAGGCCCAACACTGCCTACAAGAATAGAAGCACCCGTAGACATCAGATCGACTCAACATAAAGTAAAAGAAAGGCCCTTCGCAGAGGGAAGCATGGATTACTATTTTTGTGCTAGAGCTTTTTATTTTGAAAACATAGAAACAATTTTGTCAACGGTAGTAATAATTCATATGTGTTATGCATAAAACTTCCTACAAGTTGCAAGCCTCATGTATCAAATACCAATAGTGTTCGCACCTTGTCCTAATTAGCTTGGATTTACATGGATTATCATTGCATAACATATGTTTCAACCAAGTGTCACAAAGGGGTACCTCTATGCCGCCCTGTACAAAGGTCCAAGGAGATAAATCGCATTTGATTTCGTTTTTGATACATCTCAACTAAGGACATCCATACGGGACAACATAGAAAACAGATAATGGACTCCTCTTTAATGCTTAAGCATTCAACAACAGATAATATTCTCATAAGAGATTGAGGATTAATGTCCAAACTGAAAACTTCCACCATGATACATGGCTTTGGTTGCGGCCCAATGTTCTTCTCTAACAATATGCATACTCAAACCATTTAATCATGATAAATCACCCTTACTTCAGACAAGACGAACATGTATAGCAACTCACATGATATTCAACAAAGGTGTAAAGTTGATGGCGTCCCCAGAAACCTGGTTACCGCTCAACAAGCAACTTATAAGAACTAAGATACATAACTACATATTCATCACCACAATAGTTTTTAAGCTATTTTCCCATGAGCTATATATTGCAAAGACAAAGGAATGAAATTTTAAAGATAGCACACAAGCAATTTACTTTGGAATGGCATAAAAATACCACATATAGGTAGTTATGGTGGACACAAATGGCATGGGTTTTGGCTCAAGATGTTTGGATGCACGAGAAGCATTTCCTCTCAGTACAAGGCTTTGGCTAGCAAGGTTGTTTGAAGCAAACACAAGTATGAATAGGTACAAAAAACTTACACAAGAACATATTGCAAGCATTATAAGACTCTACACTGTCTTCCTTGTCGTTCAAACACTTTACCAAAATATCTAGACCTTAGAGAGATCAATCATGCAAACCAAATTTCAACAAGCTCTACAGTAGTTCTCCACTAATAGATTTAAACTACATGATGCAAGAGCTTAAACATGATCTATGAGAGCTCAAAACAATTGCCAAGTATCAAATTATTCAAGACCATATGAAGCATTTTCTGATTCCAACCAAATAGCAATCAACGAAGCAGTTTTCAGCCTTCGCCATGAACATTAAAGTAAGACTAAGAACACAAGTGTTCAAATGAAAAAGGGGAGTGTGTCTATCTCCAATACAAGGATTGCTGGGATCCGAATTTATTCAAACAAAAACAAAAACAAAAAGACGCTCCAAGTAAAGAACATAAGATGTGGCGGAATAAAAATATAGTTTCACTAGAAGTGACCTGATAAGTTGTCGATGAAGAAGGGGATGCCTTGGGCATCCCCAAGCTTAGATGCTTGAGTCTTCTTGAAATTTGCAGGGATGAACCACGGGGCATCCCCAAGCTTAGACTTTTCACTCTTCTTGATCATATTGTATCATCCTCTTCTCTTGACCCTTGAAAACTTCCTCCACACCAAACTTTAAGCAAACTCATTAGAGGGTTAGTGCATAATCAAAATTCACATATTCAGAGGTGACATAATCATTCTTAACACTTCTGGACATTGCCCAAGGCTACTGAAAGTTAATGGAACTTTGAAATCCATTCAACATAGCAAAAGAAGCAATGCGAAATAAAAGGCAGAATCTGTCAAAACAGAACAGTCCGTAAAGACGAATTTTTCTGAGGCACTTAACTTGCTCAGATGGAAAAACTCAAAACTAATGAAAGTTGTGTACATATCTGAGGATCACGCATGTAAATTGGAAGATTTTTTTGATTCTTCTACAGAGAGAAGGACGCGAATTCGTGACAGACAGCAAATCTGTTTCTGCAGAAATCCAAATCTAGTACCAACCTTCTATTAGAGACTTTACTTGGCACAATAACATGATAAGGAGAGGTTGCTACAGTAGTAACAACTTCCAAGACTCAACAAAACAGTAGTAAAAATATCATGGGTTATCTCCCAAGAAGTGCGTTTTTTAACGCCTTTCAGCTAGGCGCAGAAAGTGCAAATCAAGTATTATCAAGAGAAGAAGCATTAACATTCTTACCAGGGGCTTTGCGCCTACCCTCCTTACTCTTATTCTTACTCTTTGGTTTAGGGAATATATGACCGCATCCGGGTGTAGAGGTAAAATTTAGAGTGCCTTTGCCCACATCTATGATTGCTCCCACGAGTTTCAGCAGGGATCTTCCAAGTGTGATTTGTCCTGTCCCTACACATTAAACACCGAGATAATCAGTGGATACCGTTCTTCCAATAAAGGTTGTGAACACGCCTTCAGCTATTCCCTTAGGAATTATAACAGAGTTATCGGTAAGAGTTATTCCTTCTCCTCCTTCAGTAAGTTCCCAAAGTGTCAAAGATTCATAAAAACTTTTAGGCATAAGGAAGAACTCAGACATAATATCACAGCGGGCATAAAAAAATTCACCACAAATAGCAACTTTAATAGTAGGCACCCACATTGAAGGTTCAAAGCTTACTGGAACATAATTATAATATTCGTGAATCTGGTTGTACCCTTCTTTTAAACAAGATATATTTGTTTCGAGAGTGTTTAATCTATTATGAATGCTAGCAAGAGATGAATCAAAATTATTAGCGGAGCTAGATGATGTAACCAATTTTTTTATGGCATTAAAAGCTTGATCCCCATCAAAGTGAAGGAAATCTCCTCCCACTACAACATCTAAGGCATATCTATAGCGAAGAATAAGCCCAAAATAAAAGTTACTAAGAAGCAAACTTAGAGTCATTTTAAGTTCAGTTTTACTATAAGAATCAAAAATTCTAGACCAAGCTTCTTTAAAACTCTCCTCACCCCTTGTTTAAAAGTGAAGATCGATTCCTGTAATATCCCAGTTTAGAGGCAATAAAATGAGAGAACACCAAAGTGTGCATTGCATTCATGCATAGAAAACCGGGAATTTTCGCGCTTTCAAATAAAACTTACCACAGTAACTGAAGTTTCACTTGACTTGCTGGAATTGAAGTAGATCATCAAGTCAAGCGCTATAAACTTCACCGTGATCTTTGCTAAAACCCTATTTTGGGTAGAGATGATTTGATCTATGGGCTAGATCAAATGAAAGTAGATTTACAACAAACAACACCTTAAGTAAGGATCAACTACAAGATCTTATAAAAGATCTCAACATGGCATTCCTTACAACAACACATTCTTTAAGAATCAAACCCTAACTTAATAATACTTAAGAGTTAGCAACTACCTTTGTGTGTAATTTAATCCACTTATAAATAAGGTAAACCACAGGGCCTAAAGTGCATAAAAACCACACATTCTTATTTAAATCATAACTTAATAAATATATGGAATATCATAAAACTGAATCCATTTACATTACAAATTATAGTTCAAACTATTTAAATAAAACCAACTATGGGTATTTTGAAACTCATATTAGCATCCCCTGGTGAAATCAAACACCAACTATCCAAATTAAAGGAATAACCCTCAACCATTGACCTTTGACCAATATTATAATGTAAATAAAATAAAATATGATATAGTGACTCATCCATAATAATAAAACCATCCACAAGATATTTAGTAACCAATGCCACTTGGCTGTCCAAAGATAAGTCATATGAGAGGATAAGGATCATGCCACATAGGATGAAAATATCTACAAGACTTGCATTCCAAGACTTGACACCTCATGCTCAAAGGATTGCTATGGATGAGGGCATGACAACCAAGCACCTTACTCATCAAACCAAAACAAGAGTCACCTATCTATGTGCATGATACTAGAGCTTGCCCAAGCCTATAAAAGGAGCTACACCCTTCATCCATTTGATCACCTTGTAGTATGACACAAGGAAACAAACACATAGAGCCACTCCATACATTAGCTAGGATCAATATGAAGAAGCTAGGAGGTGGAGGCATACCACAAGATGCAGGTTTATCAGATTTCCAGAAGAACAAGCTACATAAGATACCAAGGTAGAATTCCTAGGCAAACCAATATATTAAGAGGATCATATCATCATCTCTTGAGTAGGACCTTAGGATTTTACAAGACATTTAGAAGTGAGAGAGATTGTAGATGCTAACCATAGCCATGTCTATCCTAGAGAATATTAGAGTATTATTAAATCTTACTTGTTCAAACCAACCTTTGATCTTGGAGATGAGAGCCATGTTCTATTAGTGAAACATAACTAAAACCCTAGACCACACCTGAATTCCAATCCAAGGATCACTTTGGATCATAAATAGAACCCTGCCATACCTCATGCCTATTTGTATTTCAATTTAATAAAGCTAATGCAAAACCCTAAACCATTTCATATGGGATCCACTCCACATAAAATAATAAGTCCTAACTTGTGTATCAAGGATCACAAGTATCAACTAAGCCAGTTATACTCAAGCTTAAACATTATTTAAGTGAGTAGAGTGAAACCAATATCCAATTATATTTTACCTTCCAAGTAAGTTATTTAGTGAACCAAATGAAATAGTGTTTTATAACTAGAGTCATCTTAGCAAGTGAATTAACCATGATGAGCATAGGATCTATTTTAAATGATTCAAGTAACCCTTAGAAATAATTCTCCACATAAAATGATGAATCCAATCCATCCTCAATACTATTTATCTTTAAACTATAGCTATAATTAAAATAGATATGAACCATCAATATTGTTAAGAATATTAGTTAAAACTAATTGCATGTTCATCATGCATATGTTCTAAATTTCAAATCATTTAAATAGATTTGATTCCTAAATTAAAAAGGGAATTGAAATAAATAACTAAACCATTTCTATTTTACTCAAGCCTCACAAGATATCAATTAAATCCTAAACTAAATATTTGTTTAATACAACCAAACTATGTAGTGAGCATCACTGTATATTGATATTCAAATGTTTGAGAATCTGCAAAACAACACATAATTCAAATTTGAATTTAACTAGCAAATTTCAAATCAGAAAATAAAAAGAAAAAAATAGAAAAGAGAGAGAGAGAGGAGCATACCTGGCAGCCCAGCACCACGGCCCAGAAACAGAGCCCAGCCTTGGCCCAAGAACGCAGCCCAGCGCTAACCCACCTGGTCACTTACCGGTTCGTCGCTGGCAGGAGACAAGGGGAGGTCGTCGTCTTCCTTCCCGGCGTCGACAGCGCACAAAGATGTCTCTCCCACGTCCTCGTTGCGGATAGGGACGATCCCGGACGCCAGAGACCATCTCAGAGGCACCTCCAAGCTTCGCCGCGTCCGTCCTATCCACTTGCGTCCCGATTCGTGCCCTGTTGCCGTGGCAACCTCGCCGCCCCATCTCGGCCGTCACCGACGACGAGATTACCATTCCGCCCTCCTCTAGAGCTATAAGAGCACCACGAGCTTCTCCAAGAAACCCTAGAACATCGATGCCCTTCCATTCCCTCTCTGTCCCTCTCAATCTCCCGCAATCATCCGCAGCACCTCGCCGGAGTTCATCACGTTGCCGTCGATAGAGGCCACCCCGGCTTCTATGAAGTGGACGGCTAGAAGCGCACGAGTTCACTGATCATTCTGGTAGAAGGAATCGAGAAGGAGCTTCACCAATCGAGCTAATTTTGGCATTCCCTTTCACGGAAGTTCGTCGGAATCCGCGACGCCGTGCTCGTCTCCGACCACCTCAAGCCCCACCGAGCTCACCATCACCTTCAGGTTGATCTTGCGCCTCTCCTGCATCTCTTTACGCATCTTAGGGTCCACCGTAGATCGAGTTTGGTAGATCGCCGGAGTTCACTGCCACGGTAGCGTTCGCCGGAGCTAGCCCGGTGGTCGTTTCTGAGAAGCAACACCACCATTCGCTTCTGCGTGTCGAGGGGAGTCGGAATCCATCACTAGGCCGTCCTGGGAGGCACTAGAGCGGCGGCGCCGCCCTCGCCTGGTCGCCGGCGTCGAGCCGACGGCGAGAGGAGCGTCCACCACCACCTCAGCATCTTTGACTGGTCTTCTGCCCGCGTGGCAGTTGACTAGTCAAAGGACCCACCTGTCTGTGAGAGTAGCTAGGGTCTGAACCGGTACATTTAGTATTTGTTGTTTCATTTAAAAACCAGTAAATTATTGAAACTTTGCAAAATCATATAAAATTCATTTTAGCTCAGAAAAATATAAATAATATATCAAAATGCTCACAAAAATAAACTCTATTCGAATAAAATATTAAATAAAAATGTCTGTTAAAATAAAAATCCACTTATTTTTACCTTTAATAAATATGTCTTTTCATTTACTTAAAACACCATTTGTATTCAATAAATTATCTGAGTATAAAAATTAAATAATAGCTATTCAGTAAGTAAATAAAATGTTAAGATTAATAATCTTAATTATCTTTTCCTTAACTTAAATATTAATAGTAATCCATAAACCCTAATTTGCAAATTACTGTCTCCATTTTCTTAAATAATAATAAAGCAAGAAAATACCAAAAACTACTATTATTTTGGTAGCTCAAAATGTTTTAACTTAAACATTCTTTAATTAACAAGTTATTATTTTAGAACCTAATAATAATTATAAAACCCTAGTTTCTAATTAAACCCTAACTAATAATTATTTTAAATCTTAAACCCTCTAAAAATTTAATAGCATGTTAAATTTATTATTAATTTTATTTCAAGTACTTAATCACATTAGTTCTAGTCCCAACTATTAGTTTAAGAATTGTACCATAATTTAGAAACCCTAGTTCTAATATAAGTAAGAACTTGAGACCATTATTTTATGTGTTCATCCTAAATTGTTGCAATCCTAAAAACCCTAGGGGCTTAGCCCATATGATCATATAAACTTCACATTATTTATAGACCCTTGCTAAGCAAAAAATATATGCATGCTCATGATCCATTAGGATAAAACCAATTCACATAAGATTACCATTTCATGTCTTTATTTTTGGTTAACACCTATATGATCCAATTAGTGCCATCTAGGTATAAACCCTAGCTTGTTAATATGTTAGCACCATTGATCACCATACCACACCATGGAATTCAAACTCAACCATCAAACCCTAGTAGAATCCTAATGATGAACCTAATACCAATCTTGTGTAGTAATGCACATCACATGCTCCTATTCAACTAAATCCTATTTATGAAATGATAAACCATCTAGTTTAGAAACCATTAGTCATTACTTAGTAAAGCCAATGTGAAGCCATAGTAAACCCTAATAGCTAACTTATGGAACCACCTTGATAACCATCCTTTGATATGATGCTTATGACAAACCATATTAATAAACCTACCAATACTTGCTACATATAAACCCATTCTATTTAAGAACCAACTAGTACCTATTAGAAAACTAAATGAATCAAATAGTAAACCCTAGAAGCCATAGCTCCTATTTGAAGTAATTCTTATACTTATTAACCTGTTCTTCAAAAGTTATTCTTTTGAAGTACATATGTCAATCCAACCATAGAAGCCATAGTTTTTATTTATACTTACTATTTCTTAATTAACATGTTCTTCAAAAATTATTCTTTTGAAGTATAATCTATGCAATCATCAACCATGTCCCGTAGAACTTAAAACTGACAACTATTCTTGACTTGTTATACCATCACCATTACTTTGTGTGTATGTTTGTTATGATGCATTATATCACTTGTTTATGCCATAATATCACCAACCCTAATAAGAACCTTGTTTGAGAACCATCCTAAAAGTGCAACACACCCTAAAGAAATATTTACAACTCATCAATCCTAAATCATCGGGGTTAGGTTACATTCGGGACGATTGCATCTCATACTATGCATTATAAGCATCTTTGCCAGTTCTTTAAACATTGTCCTTAGGACGATGATGGTATTTCAGAATTTGGAGTTATCACGTATCGCAGCTTTTGCTGCATAATCTTGCAACAAGAAAGGCAAGTTCATTGCTTGCTCATGTCATTTGATTATTTTTTATCAAATTATATGCAAAGTACTATACTTATCACTCTTGCATTGAAAAGCAAATATTATTTTACAATTATGAATATGACTATGTGGTGGGCAATGGAACACTAGTAGGAAAAGGCTCATCAGTGGCGCACCAAAAATGGATTCTGTGGCGCATGGGAGATGCGCCACATAAACGTCGCCACAAAAATAAGGTTTCGTGGCGCACCTTCCCATGCGCCACAGAATTAAGGTTTCGTGGCGCACGTGTTCCTAGGTGCGCCACAGAAAAGCGTGCGCCACAGAATTGGTTTTCAGTGCGCCACATAAATTGCTTGTATTATACTCAATTTTGTGCTGCCCGCTATACACATGCAGTTTATACACAACAATATACAGAGATACTGCTATACACATGCGTTTATACACAGCAATATACGAGAGAGGTTATATACAGCAACATTCAGATATAATATAAATATCATGTACATTGCACATATATAACATAGACATCATCATCACATTACTTAGAGCCCGATCGAGATACATATATAGTGGCAATTAAGTGTCAAATGTTTTGCATACAACTCTTAATTCATACAAATTTCACAATTTCGAGATAATAAGTAGTCTTCATCCGGTTCCTCCTTTGCTCCCTCATCTCTACCCACCAGGCTCGCTTGCATCGGGGTCTTCATATCCAGTTCGTACTATGATGAAAATGGAAGAAAGTGAGACCAACAAGTCCGATGCACAAGAGAAATGGAATAAATGCCTCATACATTGTTGGTCAACACAAATATTAACATTTAGGGATGGCGTAAGCGAGACCAAGTCCGATGCACAAGAGATTGATATTTGTGCTATCTTACCAGGCTCACTTACGCCACCCCCAAGTGTACGGGGACCAAATATTTTAATCATCGGCATTTTGAAAATCTCAAAGCAAATGGAATGACAAAATGGAATAAGTGCCTCATACATTATTGGTCAACACAAATACTATGGTCAAACCATAGTTGCAGATATCGCAGATACTTTGAGAGGCCCTTCTCCGCCGTCCGTGAACGGGTCCTTAACACAACAACGCTGATCGCCTCTCAGACCACGACAGCCCAGCCGCCTCCTTGTGGCCGCGTCCCCGTGCTTCGGCCGACACGGACTCAATGGGAAATCGCCATCAACACTATCGCGGACTCCACAGAGCATAGAGTTTGCAGCAGATGCCACTTTCTTCCCTCGCCGTGCTGAACGAGTCTTTGATGCAAAGACCGTGCCGGCCCTGCAGGCCGGCACGGTCTTTGCATCAAGAACTCGTTCACGGACGGCGAGAGAAAAAAGTGGCATCTCTGCAAAGTACTCTACACTGTGGACTCGATGATAGTGGTGATGGCGATTATCATTATTCCCCGGTGAGTCCAATCGTGGTCCGGCCATGGAGAAAAGTGCAGCACGAGACACGGCCACAAGGGAGACGGCTGGGACGGCGTGGTTCTCGTGCCGAAGAGACATGTCGGCGTTGTTGTCTCGTCAAGGACTCGTTCAACGAACGGCGGCCGGGGAAAGGCCCGTCTACAAAGTATATTGCGGCGTATAAGTGACCAAACATTCTAATCATCGGCACTAAAATGGAAGAAATAGCCAAGTGGTATCTCAACTAGATATCATATGCCTCATACTTTGTTGGTCGAAAGAAATATTAACATTCAGGGATGGGGTCAACGAGGCCAGGTAGGATGCACAAGAGATTGATATTTGTGCCATCGCACCAGGCTCATGGCCCCACCCCAGAGTGTACAAGTGACCAAACAATTTAATCATCGGCACTAGAATGGAAGAAAGGCCAATGCAATTAAGAAGTAGCTAGTATGAACTAAATGGAATGCCTCATACTTTGTTGGTCGAAACAAATATGAACATCCCGGGATGGCGTTAGTGAGGCCAGGTAGGATGCACAAGAGATTGATATTTGTGCCATCACACTAGGCTCACTAGTGACACCCGGAGTGTACGAGTGATCAACCAACCATCTAATCATCGACAAGTACAAAAACACCACCAAACCAAAACCATGGTGACATAAGTCAAGATGCTCAAACACACATAGCATGCATGGAGCAGATGCTCCAAAGGGATTATTCATCACTTGGTATATAGACCAAGTGATGCTGGCAAAAGAGAGGCCAATCAAGAACCAGTAAATCCAGTAAGTGATAGATATGCCTAAACAAGCAACAACACATAGCATATCCCAGCTAACCAGATGAGACAAGTCTTGGTAGCCAACTTAATCACCTAGCACCACCTAGCCTTTTAAAACCATCAGAAACAGTCCATTTTCTTCAAAGGATACCACAGTGGCATTCATTTACATGATCCCCTACCGTGGATATCTCTATTTTCATCAAAGCCAACAAGAAAAAGAAATTTATCATTACTCAATTGAGTTCAAAACAAAGTGGGGTCCATAAGGGATTACTCATCACTTGGTAGTAACAAAGTGATGCTGGCAAGAGAGAGGCCAAGCCTGAGCTAGTCAATCCAAGAGATGGATATGCATAAGTAAGCAAGAGCACATAGCCTATCCAAGTTAACCAGATAAAACCAACCTTGACAGCCAACTTAATAACCTAGCATCACCTAGTCTTTTAAACCAGAAACTTCCCATTTTCTTCAAAGGATACACACAGTGGCATTCATTTACATGATCCCCTACTGTGGATATCTCTAATTTCATCAAAGCCAACAAGAAAAAGAAATATATCATTACTCAGTTGAGTTCAAAACAAAGCTAGGGTCCATAAGTGATTACTCATCACTTGGTAGTAACAAAGTGATGCTGGCAAGAGAGAGGCCAAGCCTGAGCTAGTCAATCCAGTAGAGATGGATATGCATAAGTAAGCAAGAGCATATAGCCAATCCATGTTAACCAGATAAAACCAACCTTGACAGCCAACTGAATAACCTAGCATCACCTAGTCTTTTAAACCATCAGAAACTTCCCATTTTCTTCAAAGGATACCATAGTGGCATTCATTTACATGATTCCCTACTGTGAATATCTCTATTTGGATAACATAAGCAATCCACACCAGTAAACAAGTCCTCATCACCTTATACAGGTTCAAACTTTGGATTTGTTTCCAACAAAGGTTGGAAAACAAATCAAATCCATTTAGTTTAACTGAATCATCACCAACACATGGTTCATTAATAAGAAGTGACAAGCATAGCACCAATTAATCAAGCAATATAGCAGCATCAATAACAAACATAGCACCAATTAATCAACTATAGCTCCATCAGTAACAAGCATAGCAGCAATTAATCAAGCAATAGCAGCATGACCTGCACATTACACTTTACTAAAGCCAAAGCTTCAGTAAAGCAATCAAGGCTTTCATGCAGTTCTTGACAGGCAACAACTGCAAGCAATGGGATCATAATTCAATCCCTGTGCACATACAAGGTGATAAGCAGTTAATTACAATTGCATTAGACATCAATTGCAACCTGGCACAGGTGAAGATTGAATCACCCAATGTCCAGAACCAAGCAATTGCATGGATTCAGTTACCATAGCAAGACAATCAAAGTAGCAGATAGCTTCACTTGGCTGCATAGAGGAGATACTAAGTAACAAACCAAGCCAGCAAAGGAGGGGAGAGAGTTCTCCCCCTCTCTGCATAGAGGAGATACTGAGAAACAGCATCCAGAGCATTTCATCGAGCACCTTGTGCTCGCGGGAGAGGAAGAGGGAGGGGAGGGCAGAGGTGGAGCTCACCGAAAACAGGGGTGGAGGAGGAGGTTGACGATGATGGCAGGGGTGGAGGAGGTGGAGGACGCGACGGCTCGGCCTCCTCCTTGATGCGGCGGCGCCGGACCCTCCTCCTGCATGCCTTGGCCCTCCTCCTCCACGCCGCAGCGGCATGTGCTGCTGGTGGGGGATGGGTGGAGCGTGGGGCATGCGCCCCTCGCGGAGGAAGGCGGCAGCGACGGCGATGGCGACGGCGACGACCATGGCGGCGCGCCTTGGTACGGATCGGAGGGGGAGAAGGGAGAGAGGCGGCGCGGCGGTAGAGGGGATGAGGGCGCGGGGAGGGGTACGGGGATAATATAAGTTCCCTATTTCGTGGCGCACCAGCTGTGCGCCACGAATCAACAACTCGTGGCGCACCAAAGCAAGTGCGCCACAAATAGTTATTTCGTGGCGCAGCAGCCGTGTGCGCCACAAATACCTACGCTAATAATTGGGAGTGCCAGGATGTGGGCCCCACATAGTTTCGTGGCGCAGAGTTTAGCAATGCGCCACAAAATAAGCTATTTTTGTGGCGCACAGTCTCGTGCGCCACAAAAAAACTTTCGTGGCGCAGTTTTCTTGGTGCGCAAATGAACTAAGCTCCACCTATAAGCATTTTCCTACTAGTGGAACCATGGTATGTGTTGATTGGTGGAGGTTCCATTGCACGGGTACTATTCATCTAGGATTAAGTACCAATGCCGTCCAGTGATTCTAGCGCCGTACATATCGCGTTAACCATAAGATCTATAATGGCTATGGGGAAGTCAGCTGTATCTTTTCCCTCCTGCACGCCAACGGACTTGATAGAGCCTGGCGGGGTGTTGGAGATAACACTGCCGTAGGTTGGGAAATTCTTTAAAATCCCCATCCGGACGTTTGGATGAGAGGCTCTACCGTCTATGAGGGATTGTCCATAGTACACGGGGTAAAGCCGTATGATCGGGAGATGTCTACCGAGGGTGTACGGATGGACAAAAGGGTGGGTTTGCAGGGTCGCGGAGAAGGCAGTGATTGACTTGGATCTTATACCGGCCTCACACCAAGGAAGTGTGGACAGCCCGGTTGGCAACAAGGTTAAGTTCTCTTATGGGAAAAGTAACGCACCTCCGCAGAGTGTATCAAATTGTGGCTGTCACTCCCTGTTCCGGAAGGGAACTGCGAACGCGGCAGAAAGGAACTCCATGAAGTTCTAGTCAACTTGTGAAGACTGACGGGCATAGTTTTCAGAATAAAATAAACCTTTTGAAGAAATGTTTATGAAAACTTGCATTCGCCTATGACTTTCTGGTCTGTGGTGTAGCTAGTGCATGATACACCTTTTTCCTAATATGAACTTGCTGAGTACGCTCGTACTCATCCCACTCTTAAATCCCCTGCTTAGCTATGGAGGCACCGGAGGATAAACTACCGTGGAACTCGAAGACAAAGGAGTCAACGCAACAAGATGAAGAACCCAAGCAAAGAAGTCAATGAAGTCAACTTCTGCAACAACTAGAGTGAAAACTTAGACTAGTAATAGAAGGGAGCCTTTCCCTAATCCTAGCACCTAAGTAGCTAGATTTCTATAGCAAGCCAAATAGCTCTTAAGCTTGAGTTAGCAATTAGTTAGACTACGAGTCATTCTTCTGGAGCTTTATTTGAAGTTTTACCTCACTGTAAAGTAGGAGGCTGTTGATCTTCTAAACAGCTTGTGTATCCTTCTATAGACATACCTTGGACTCGCATATATGTTTCTGTTGTACCACTCTGAGGGATGTAATATGAGTGGAATGGTGTTTCATTTGTGTTATGTCAACGACTTGTGTACTACACCATGCAGTGGTACGCTGGGTCATCACAATTCCTCAGGTGATAGAGTAACAGCTACATGACTAGTCATGATAACAGAATAAAGTAAATACAAGTAACTATTTTGTGTGTGTTTTTGATATAAAGCAAAGCAGAAAATAAAGTAAAGTAAAGCAAGACAATAACAAAGTAAAGAGATTGGATGTGAGAGACCCCCTTGTGTGTCTTGATCTCCCCAACGGCGCCAAAAGTTGGGGTGCAGACGTGGGAGTTAGAAATCTTTGTGGTATAACTTTTCTTCAGATCCCCGGCAACGGCGCGAAAAAGTAGTTGCTAGCGCGTAGAAGCTTCCTTGTGACGGTAAGACACGTCCGTTGGGAACCCCAAGAGGAAGGTATGATGAGCACAACAGAAGTTTTCCTCGTAAGAAACCAAGGTTTATCGAACCAGTAGGAGATGAAGGCCACGTGAAGGTTGTTGGTGGAAGAGTGTAGTGCGGCGCACCAGTGATTCCGGCGCCAACGTGGAACCTGCACAACACAATCAAAATACTTTGCCCCAACTTAACAGTGAGGTTGTCAATCTCACCGGCTTGCTGAAAACAAAGGATTAAACGTATGGTGTGGAGAATGATGTTTGTTTGCGAAGAACAACAAAGAACAGAGATTGCAGTAGATTGTATTTCAGATGTAAAAGAATGGACCGGGGTCCATCACTAGTGGTGTCTCTCCAATAAGATAAATAGCATGTGGGTGAACAAATTACAGGTGGGCAATTGACAAATAAAGATTCATATACATATCATGATGATCACTATGAGATTTAATCAGGGCATTACGACAAAGAACATAGACCGCCATCCAGCATGCATCTATGCCTAAAAAGTCCACCTTCAGGTTAGCATCCGCACCCTCCTTAAGTTGCAAACAACAGACAATTGCATTAAGTATGGTGCGTAATGTAATCAACACAAATATCCTTAGACAAAGCATTGATGTTTTATCCCTAGTGGCAACAGCACATCCACAACCTTAGAACTTTCTGTCACTGTCCCGGATTCAATGGAGGCATGAACCCACTATCGAGCATAAATACTCCCTCTTGGAGTTACAAGTATCAGCTTGGCCAGAGCCTCTACTAGCAACGGAGAGGACGCAAGAACATAAACAACACATATATGATAGATCAATAATCAACTTGACATAGTATTCCATATTCATCGGATCCCACCAAACACAACATGTAGTATTACAAATAGATGATCCTGATCATCATAGGCAGCTCACAAGATCTAAACATGATAGCACAAGAGGAGAAGACAACCATCTAGCTACTGCTATGGACACATAGTCCAAGGATGAACTACTCACGCATCAATCCGGAGGCGGGCATGGTGATGTAGAGCCCTCCGGTGATGATTCCCCTCTCCGGCAGGGTGCCGGAGGCGATCTCCTGAATCCCCCGAGATGGGATTGGTGGTGGCGGCGTCTCTGGAACTTTTTCCGTATCGTGGCTCTCGATACTAGGGTTTTCGCGACGGAGAGTTTAAGTAGGCGGAAGGGCAGAGTCGGAGGAGGCACGGGGCCCCACACCATAGGGGGGCGCGGGCCCCATGCTGGCCGCGCCGCCCTATGGTTAGGGCGCCTCGTGGCCCCACTTCGTATCCTCTTCGGTCTTCTGGAAGCTCCGTGAAAAATAAGACCGTGGGCTTTTGTTTCGTCCAATTCCGAGAATATTTCGTAGGATTAAACCAAAACAGCAAAACAGAACGGCGCGCATCTTGTTAATAGGTTAGTGCCGGAAAATGCATCAAAACATCATAAAGTGTGAACAAAACATGTAGGTATTGTCATAAAACTAGCATGGAACATAAGAAATTATAGATACGTTGAAGACGTATCAAACCCTTCTAAATACCATACCATGACATGACCATCGGGAATCACTTGTTCAAACATTTATTTTTGGCTTGTTTGATAGTTTTGTGTATTAACTTTGTTGAATATTTGTGATGATTTGACTTTGCATGACTCTATTTGATTTCAGTTTATTTGCTTGTGAGTAGCTTTGATCTAAAACTAGGCATATGGTTCAACCTATCTAAAAACACATCATTTTATATTATGGCCAGTTGGGACATACTTACAAAGTATTTTTTAGATTAACTTTCAAATAAAATAATTTAAATATTTTCTTATTTATAAACCCTAAAGCCTCACTCCTTACAATAAGAGTGTTATTTTCAAAATACTAGTTTATCAAAAGTCAGAAATGAAAATCACTTAGAGTGAACTCATTTGATCTCACAAATAACTTATATAAAAGTATTTTCAGAATCATTTTCCTTATTTTCAAAAGTAACATAAGTAGGAAGAATACCTTTCTATTATTATTCTTGTCTTTGAAAATTATGGGAATAATACCCAAGGCTTGAAAA
Source organism: Lolium multiflorum (assembly GCA_030979885.1). Classification (NCBI taxonomy): domain Eukaryota; kingdom Viridiplantae; phylum Streptophyta; class Magnoliopsida; order Poales; family Poaceae; genus Lolium; species Lolium multiflorum. Next base: position 210,511,766 of record CM061748.1, read on the forward strand.
TTATGGGAATAATACCCAAGGTATTACATAAATAGGTGATCTAACCATCATCATCACCCTAATCTAGCTAGTAGCATGAACATTTAGGAGCATTTTGTGAGCCATCTCACCATGGCACAAGATGAGTGTCGGCCATGCCATGCCATGGCATGGCATCTAAGCCATGATCTCTTCCTTCTCCTCTCTTTTGGTTATCCACTCAACAACACCTGCACTGCACTCTCCGCACATCCTACCCCACTACCCCTATCCCTCTAGCTATCCCTATACCACTCTTCTCCCTCCTCTTTTTGGAAAACGATGGTGGTGGCCACCTTTTTCTCTCCCCCGTGCCTTGCACGTCCAACCAACAGTTGCCCTAGCCTCTACATCCCCCTCTACCCCAAACACCACAACCACCCTCCCTCTCACTGACACCGCCCCAACAACCCCCTACCGCCGCCATGCACGCCGGCATGGACACATCCACACCACACACCTCATGCCATCTCTCCTTGCCACCAAAGAATGCACTGCGGACGAGTCGAGCACCAACACCATTGCAGACATACGCACAAGCTGTGCCGGGTCACTCCATTCCCGTGACCAACCGCCCTAACCACGGGTTATTTTATCAAACGCCTGCTGTGCGACAAGACCTGTCGTTGATCTTCTCCGTTTTCGACGACACCCGGCCACCCCTCCGCTCACTTTTGGTCATTGTTGTGACCAGAAGGCACCGCGCCACTGCCTCCCTCACCCAATAGCTAGCGGTCATCCATGTCCTTTCTCTGTGAGTGCACTTGCAGTACCGTGTATGTCGTGGCCTTTATTAAGCGCACATGCCACCTCCAATGCTCCCCTCTTGTCACCAAAGGTGCACACCACTTCACCAACCCCTCCCAAGTCCCAAATAGAGAGAGAGAGGCCAACTCTCCCTCTGTTGCTCGAGCTTGTCGTCGACACCGCCATTGTTCGGTGATGATAGTCACCCCCCCCCTCCACACACACACACACATCATTTTCTCCCATCCTTGGTAGGGTTGGTAAGCGTTGTCGTTGACCTGTCTCTATGCAGACGACATGGAAATTTTGTAAGGAAGACACACAAAACTTCTCTTTCATCCTTTACGCTCTTAAGTATACACCATTTTCTATACGTAAAACTAAATTTTGATTTTTTTCAGAACTTTATAAATACATATACACGCACGCAGCCGACCGATGACTCCGCGGCCGCGCGGAATCGGAAGGCACAAACCAGCCCATCTGCTCAGCAAGCATTGAACTGATCGCCACTCGTGAGTTGTGACAAGATACTCCAAACTAATCTATCGAATAGGAACCATTGCTTTGCACGATTTGCCTCTATTGGGCAGATTCGCTTTAAACTTGCCACTTGTGGACTAGGTTATCACTTCGTGCTGCTCAACCGCGCCAATGATAAGCGTACCATTCGCTGTCTATAAAATATGATATCTTACGTGGTAGAAGAACCTTGTAATGTTGATTCCACCATCTTAGTGTTTCATTCAGTCCGCAAGACAATAACTATGCGGGGCTCTAAAACGCTAATCTTTTTTTACTTCGTTTGAACCGGTTATTTTTTACTATTACTCCCCCCTGTTCATTTTATGTTGTGCATAATTTTTTGTGGAAGTTAAATTATGCAAACTTTAACCAAGAATATAGATAAGAATACAAAGATGTACCATGTCAAATACATATAATATAAAAATATATTTCATAACAATTCTAAAAACATTATTATTTTGGTGTATATGTTTATATTTTTATCAATATAGATGATTAAACTTTACGAAGTTTGACTTTGACCAAAGCTTATATGGAACATATTTTGGGCAGGAGGGATATGATGGAAATATTTTTTACATCTGCCATTAATCACTAATTATTGTAAAGATGTAGTACACATTTTAAAATAGACACTTCAAGAAAGGAAATTAAGAGCAATTAGTGAAGAATCACGAGCTATAATTATCACAAGTCAACCACGACTCGAAAACAAGGAAAAGAAGTTTTAACGATCACCGGTACGGTCATCTTCACCCGTACGGGGTGTTGATGGCTCCACCTCGTCAAACCCAGTATTTAATGTGAAGACCCACGGGGCATCTAAGAGAGAACTCCATGAAAACCTCATTCCAAACTCCACCAAAGCTTCGTCGGTGCCACCATAGACTCACCGCCTCATCCATCATCAGCATCACCATCTTCCCTCTCATCTACTTTGTAATATTGATTCCATCACGATTGGCGATATTGTAAGACTATTCACTATTCATCATTTAAGATTTCCAATACCATATTCATGATTTTTGATCTAATCATGTGTGAGTAGTCTTCACGGGATGAGGGCCGAGAAATAGCCTCGCAATATCAAGTGCATCTATTTTATTCATGGGATATTGTTATAATATGCTAATCAGGATTCATCTTTTGTTTTAGTATTTTCCGCCTCGAGTCTAAGACTTGACATGTACCCTAGTCTGCAAAGACTGATAAAGGTAGTAAGGCAGTAAGGCGAGAGTAGAGGTAGTTGCATGATTTGACGCCGGTCGGTAGAGTGATTACAATCTAGGGATTTAGGATAATGATGGTGGTCAACACCGTTGGGGAACCCCAAGATGAAGGTGTGATGAGCACAACAACAAGTTTTCCCTCAGTAAGAAACCAAGGTTTAATCAACCAGTAGGAGAAAGGCGTGATTTCTGAAGGTGTTGTTAGCTGACTAGTGGCAGGGCGCACTACTAGCGTCACCAACAACGTGGAACCTGCACACAACACAACGAAAATACTTTACCCCAACTTACAGTGAGGTTGTTAATCTCACCGGTTTTGCTGAACATAAAGAATTAAATGTATCGAGTGAAAGGAGATGTTTGCAGTAATTAAAGGAACATGTTTGCAGAAAGTAAACAAAACATGATTGCAGTGGTTGAATTTATCAGTGTAAAGGAAAGGAGCGGGGTCCATAGTTCACTAGAGGTGTTGATACGTCTGAAACATATCTACTTTCCCGAACACTTTTGCTGTTGTTTGCCCTCTATCTTGTGTGTTTTGAATGTAACTAACACGGACTAACACCGTTTTCAGCAAAATTGCTCGGTGTCTCTTTTGTGCAGAAATCCAACTTTCAGAAAAATTCCCGGAAAATATCGCAAAACTCATATTTCACCCGAAGACTCACGGAGCCAGAAGACGAGACGGAGGGGGCCACGAGGGGCCCACACATGCCCTAGGCGCGGGCCAGGATTGGCCGCGCCTAGGGTATGGTCGCCCGGCCACCTCGACCTCTCCTTCGCACTATATAAAGCCCCTGACCTGAAAATACCAGGGGGGTCGACGGTTTTCCAAAAAAGTTCCGCTGCTCCGCTGCCACCAAAAACCCCAATCCGGGACCAGAAACTCCGTTCTGGCACCTTGCCGGACGGGGATTTGGAGGAGATCATCGCCATCGCCATCACCGACGCCTCTCCATCAACCATCAATGATTCCCCCATCCATGTGTGAGTAATTCCCCGCTGTAGGCTGTAGGGGATGGTAGGGATTGGATGAGGTTGGTCATGTAATATCTATAAGATTGTTATGGGCATAGTGCCTAGTATCCGTTGTTAGTATTTTTGATATTGTTGCAACTTGTTATGCTTAATGCTTGTCACTTTGGGTCTGAGTGCCATGATATCAGATCTGAACATGTTATTGATTCATGACGATAATTATTGTTTTTGATCATACCTGCAAGTTGTATACACATATCGTTGTCCGGAACCCGAGGCCACAAAGTGACAGAAATTGGGATAATCGGAGGGGATGACTATGATGTGAGGATCACGTGTGTTCATGGAGTGTTAATGCTTTGCTCCGATACTCTATTAAAAGGAGTATCTTAATTACCAGTAGTTTACCTTGAGGCCCCGCTGCAACGGGCTGGTAGGACAAAAGATGTTGTGCAAGTTTCTTATTGCGAGCACACACGACTAAATAGGAACACACGCCTACGGTTATTTTATACTAGGATGTTTTTATCATTATTACTTGCAATGCCTATGTCTTGCTATCTCATTCATGCAGCGCCCGTTCATCAATCTCTGTGCCTACAATATTTTAATCATGTTGTCTACTGCAATCATCTCTACTGCTGTTTTTATTTTATTACTATTGTTACTTTACTACTACCACTGCTATAAAACTGTTATTACTGTTAAATTGTTGTCAGCAAGTCTATTTCCAGGTACATGTAAATTGACAACTCATATGTTAAAGCTTATAAATGTTCTTTGGCCTCCCTTGTGTCGAATCAATTAATTTGAGTTTTACTTCTCTCGAAGACTGTTGCGATCCCCTATACTTGTGGATCATCAAGACTATTTTCTGGCGCCGTTGCCGGGGAGCATAGCTTTATTTACAAGCCCACTTGAAGGTGATATTGTTCGCTGCAGTTTATTTATTATGGGGAAAGCTCCTGAATCGAAGTTCCCTATATTGCCATCCACTACAAGAAGAGGTACAACTCTGACACCTCTGCTTCTCTTGATTCGCCATCTGTCATGAGTAAGCTTCTTACTCCACCACATGCTGCTACTTCTGCTGAACCCCTTCCAGTATTAAGTTGCAAGCAACATATTATCACATTAAGCAATGTGTGTAAAGTAAACAATAGAATTACCCTCGGATAAAACATTGTTGTTTTCTCCCTAGTAGCAACAACACATCTACAATCTTAGAAGTTATTTTTATTCTTCCATAAAACTAGAGGATGAACCTACTATCGAGCATAAATACCCCCTCTTGGAGTCACAAGCATCTACTTGGCCAGAGTATCTACTAGCAAACGAGAGCATGCAAGATCACAAATAACATATGACAAGAATATATAATCGACCTCAACATAGTATTCAATATTCATCGGATCCCAGCAAACACAACATGTAGCATTACATAAAGATGACCTTGATCATGTAGGGCAGCTCACAAGATCTAAACATGAGGCACAAATTGGAGAAGACAACCATCTAGCTACTGCTATGGACCCATAGTCCAGGGATGAGCTAGTCACACATCACTTCGGAGACGGGCATGGCGATGTAGATGCCTCAGGCGATGATTTCTCCGGCAGGGTGCCGCGAAGAGCTCCAGAACCCTCCCGAGCTAGGGTCTGCAATGGCGGCCGCTATGGAACTTTTCGTGGATGGATGCTCGGGTGTTTAGGTTTTTCCTGAGATCGTGAATAAATAGGCGGAGGGGAGATGTCGGTGGAGACCAGGGGGCCCACACCACCCCTCGACGTGGGCTAGGGCTAGGCCGCGCCTAGGGCTGGTCTGGCCGCCTTGCTGCCTTTCTTCGACTCCCCTCTGGACTCCATCTTCGTTACGAAAAGATATTGACTTCGACTTTTGTTTCGTCCAATTCTGAGAATATTTCCTGTATAACTTTTCTGAAATACAAAACAGAAAACAGGGAACTGGCACCGTGGCATCTTGTTAATAGGTCAGTGCCGGAAAATGTATAAAAGTGCAACGAAGCATGAGCAAAACATATACAAATTGGTGTAAAACAAGCATGGAGCATCAAAAATTATAGATACGTTGAGACGTATCAGATAACACCATAGATCTTCATGATTTACATATTTATCTTAATAACTATGTTTCCTTGCATTGTATCAAGTTCATAGTTGGATAGTTGATCATACGGTTTGTTGCATGCCGTCTGTGGTGTTATTCGGACGTATCACCCACAATACTTTGCACATCTTTATTATTGCATATCGATACATGTGTACTTCATTTTATCTTTGTATCTCGTTTACTATTGCACAACTACAGGTGAAAACCTTGGCGTCCTGGCCTATCTGCATCCATTGATACACAACCTAAACAACAGACGATGACTCAAGAACTTGCTTAAGTGATCTTACACCAGAAGCATTCATCCTATGGATTCGATAAACCCAAGTCTCTAGGGAAAAAGTGACAACTACTCAAAGGTATCACACACCCCGTGGAGGCCATCGAAGAAAGGGATGTTGTAAACATGTGGCATTTGGCGGCTGTGACTAGACGAGGCCGCCCGCGCGGTCTGGATCCACACGTGGTCTTCAAGTTGTGCCAATTTATATGGTCCCTTCGCCGCTGGAGAGGATGAGTGCTAGGTGAAATGCCTTTGTTTGGGACTTCATTCATCTCCTTGTGTTTTCTATTTCACCTGTGTTTCCACAAATTCACTGAGTGTTAGTTAATGGAACATGTGATGCTTTGTGTTTGTTTAGAAAAAAATAGCGACCGATAGGCCTCCTCGTCGCTCTCGCAAGGGCAACTCGGGAGGTGACTTGAAACCTAGATGTTGCTACCCACCCCCTCCTCTCCCCCACTCGCTGACACCGGAGGATGCCGCCAAGCGAAGCCCTCGCGACCGGCGATGGTGACTGGGCTCCTCTCACTGCGGCTCTCTAGGTTGGGCCAGTTGCGGAGCCCCACGCCTCTAGATCCAGTGCCGGTCGATCTTGGCTGCCTCTCTCTGCCTTGCCATGCGCTGCTAGTTGGGGATGGCCAGCGCGGGCGAGGCTCGGGGCCCTGGAATCGGCAGTCGGGTGCTTGGATCTCCTGGAGGTTGTTGGGCGGCTCTGCTAGACGACGGCGTGTGGTTTTCTTGGTGACTAGTGGCCAACGGCGGAAGTATACTTTCTTCCCTCTCACCTTGTTCTTGAGAGGGAGATGGAGGTGCGCTACCAGATCTGGCAGGGGATTTGATCTGGTGCTTGTCAGGGGGTCGTGATTGGTGGGGATCTTGGTGGCCGGCATGGTGGAGGGCCTGGTCCTACTCCACCTGTATACTACACTCCCATCCGGCCAGATCGGACAATTGTTGGGGTAGTCGGTCTCGATATCATCTTCAGTTAGATGATGTGTTTGTGTAAGCACCGCGAGGCTTCGGCCACTGCTGGCGACGACGACATCCAAGGATGTTGTTCACCTCCTTGGAGGCATGGCATGATGCCCATCTGGTTATTGTTTGCCTTCTTGTATGCACTTCTGTTGCTCTTATGACTTGCGTCATCTCCAAGTTCCTCCTTGAACTCCCTATTCATCGAGGTCTTGCTCCAAGTTGGCTCGACTTCTTCTAAATGGTTTGCTTTCCGAATTGCTTCGCCACTCCTGAACCTAGGGTTGGGGGGAAGTGGCTCATTGGAGTTGGTGCTCTGCCACGGGGGTTACCGGTGTTTTCACCAGCTGGTTGACAACTTGGTTGCCAGGGCAAAGACACATGTGTTTATTAATATGGGTTTCGGAGCTTCCGCAAAATTTGTGCATGGCTCTGTCCCGTGTCGACAATGATGACGCTCGCAGGCGCCGTTTCCCCTTCCTGGAGGCGTTGTCATGAAATTTCCCCCTTCGAACCCGGAGTTTCGTCTTGGGTGTTGGTGGCCCTCTGCGTGCCAAGATGTGGAGAGGTGCTTGTTTGATCTGGTATGGTTCCTCGGTATGGCGTCTCGGTGCTTGAAATTTCAAGTTGAGCTGCCAGTGTTTAGTTGAAGACGTGAGCTTCTCGTAGAGTTCTAGTAGATCGGAGCTTAGCCGTGCTCTGCTTGCTCTCTTTCCCATCTTCCGTCTAATAATAATTATTTATTCAACAATACTAGACATGTCACCCAAACAGATGATTGATTACATCCTCTTAATAACTTGGAGAGCCTGATATGTCCGCGGAACCACCTGATAAGAGATGGACAAAACCCCTAGCCGGATGGGTGAAACTGAATTGTGATGGTTCAGTCAAAGTTGAGGATGAATCCGCAGGAGCAGGTATGGTGCTTAGAGATGAGAACGGTGACACTATCTTCTTGGCCTGTCGGAAGCTGCTAAACTGTCTCGACCCTCTTAATGCTGAAGCGAGGGCATGTGAGAAAGGATTGTTGCTGGCCATGCGATGGAGCGACAAACCAGTGCTTCTGAAACTTGATTGCGAAGTCCTCATCGATGCTATAAAAGAGAAGAACCATGACCGTTCGCTGTTTATTAGAGATTTGTGTAATAGTACTAGAACTATTTCTATTGTAAAAGTGGATCGATCTCAGAATAGGGTGAGTCAGTGTCTCGCAAACCTTGCGAGGACAGAGGGACAAACTGATCTTTGGATTGGCCGGACCTGAGGGCTTATCCCAGGTGTATGACAATACATTCTTGTAAGCCCTATCATTTAATATATCCTCTTTTACCCGTAAAAAAAACCCAGACATGTCTGTCTCATAAGCAGGGGGCTAAGATATTGATATATAAGGGTTTGTCAAGGATACATATCTCAATTTCAGCAGCTGCAAAGAACTACAATCTTCATAAAACCGGTGCGACATTCTCATAATCATTTGTTTATCGTAATCCACTGTTTTATTTAATGGTGTTTTATTTAACGGGGATATCGGTTACAGTCCAACTGAATCACACAATCATTGTGACACTAAAGTTTCTTATCCCAATTAAAAAAAAAGTTTCTTATCCAACGGAACCGCATAATAAGCTCTAGAAAGATTCTATCTTTCCATTCAGTGGGTATCCAGGCGGTTTTCGTTTTCAGTGACCACAATCCAATATTCTTGTGACTTGAGGCAAAAGTTAGCGGATTCTCACTGAAAGGCATCAATTTTAGTTCAGAGGAGTAGAAGAAAAACAGTTACTATGCAATAGCATTTTGACACATGACCTTAGGTTTAGCATTGCCAAAATACCTCGTGATCTTCACATAAATAGCCAAAGTGGGCATGCTATATGGAGTGTGGACCCAGCTGTCAATTATGAGGGCATAAATCTGTTCACTAAGACTTAGCCACCAAGCAGATTACAAGACCTGATCTCTTGGTAATGGCTGAAGAATATGCTGCCCCCACTCACTGAAACTTGAACCTTAGCAACTACCCAAAAGTCTGAGCTCCAATTACCATCATGGTGGGGCAGCACTGCCGTATGATTAGACCTGTGATTTTGTTTTTCTTTCCATTTTCACAGTGGCATTCAGATTTGATTCAAAAAAACCCATCTCACCTATTTTCCAGGACCCAGAGATAATTGGTCAACACATGAATTAAAACATCGAGGAAATGTATAGCTTCTACTAGAGACTACAGAATGTACAGGAGTAACAGGACTACAAGCCAGTTTGGCAGCAACATCTAGTGAACACAAACCTTCTATTGTTCTATTCCCCACCCTTCTATCCTTCATGTAACAATTGGAAGACTCTAAAAATCATATGTAGTGATCAGACCTTCAGGCCTGAGTGGTACAAGGACTGCGTGGACTCCTGCTGGGTCGGCCTGGCTCACCTCGGAGCAGCCAGACGTCTTCTGTGGCTCCCCGAACAAGGACTGCCGGCATGTTGGGCACGTCGATCGTGCCAGGAGCCACCGATCAATGCATCTGACATGAAAACCATGGTTGCACTTGGGCAGGACTTTTACATGCTCTCCGGCCTCAAAGTCCGAGAGGCAAATCGCGCACATCGGGCAGGCAGTATTGAGTTTCAACCCAGAGGAGTAGACCAGGATAGGCATGGCCCGGAGGGCCTTCCTCCTTAGCCCACCCTTCGCCAGCCGGCTCACATGATTTTGCTCAGCACCCACGACAACCCGGCTCGAGCACCGCAGTGCACACCGGGCTATCGAGTTGATCCCGAGTGCGCAGATCAATGCACAGAGAAGAACAGCTAGGATCATGACGACGTTTGCGTCGAAGCTGCTTCCAGTGGCCGTGGTTCCAGCCACTGGCTGGCTTGGACCTGAGGGTTGCCCAGGGAATGGACTGTGAAGTAGTGTCCTTCTTGAATACATTTTCACCATTGGTATCTGGCCAAATCTTTCTTCAGAACCCTGCAACTACAAAAATGAGTGATCAATTCAGTTTTGTAGGTTTGTACTGCTATGTGATTTGCCTCAGGTAGAATCGTAAGCTGCGGCTGTGTTGAAGTATTTATAGACTCTTTAAGGCTGCAACAATATGGCATGAATTATTTTATTTGGTACGGCAGGCTGGACCTTTTGGTCCTTACCAGCCAATAGAGACAAATGCTATGTCCGAAGGTGCACAAGTGGAAGTTTCTTTGCTTGTTGTACTCCGTAGCAAGTGGGCTGCATCTCAGTGCGTTTTCTGGGAATCATTGGGCCATACGGAGCACCATCTCTTGTCTGCCTAATAATGCTATTTCTTGTTGCAAGGACATTAGAATTGTATAAAATAGAATGAAGGTTTGTCCGGTTTGAGCAAACAAGCAAGGAGATTTGAAAAGAAAAGAAAAATACAGATTTATTTTGCATCCTTTTCAAACCAGCTCTAAAGGTCATCCAAGATGGTTTTGAACATCCTGAACGTATTAACGATTTTGCTGGACCTGAGTCAAACACTGATCCATGCAAAACAAACACTAGGAGCTACAGTACTAAACTTCCTGGTGAGGGTAACGTGCACTCATTTTTCAGTGACTTTTGAGAAGTCTCTCTGGCTTAATTGCATAAACTCATAAACTATGCCAGTGAGAGAGCAATCAGAAGCTTATCACGCCATCAATTTACCGCCATTCATTGCAAGTTTATGAAACAATAGCCCTTAGATTAGCCACAATGGGAGTATCATAAGTAATATCATGCATGCCATGTTGGCAAAAATCTGATGTGGCGCACCAATTAATGAGGTGAGAGATGAGAGTGGTATCATAATATGATACCGTATCATAGCACGTAAAATTAGAAAACTTAATGGCAAACACATCATGTACACAAATTTGCATTGAGATTCTACAAAACATTAAATATGATGATACTATGATAGTATCTTATGATACTATGCATTGTGGGGGTAGTATCATAAACTAGTATCATGTGTATGATACTAGTGTATGATACTTCCCATTGTGACTAGTCTTACTGCAGGAGAAGTACAAGTCCGATAAGTTAGTCAATGTAATTAACTCTATGGATTGTGCAACTGCACTATTTGGCATGAACAGATCCTAGGAGAACCAACTTTGTATATATTATGTAGCTGAGGGGAAGATAATGTATACTCATTTTTCAGTGACTTTGAGAAGTCTCCCTGGCCTCATTGCATAAACCCATAAACTATGCTAGTGAGAGAGAAACAGGAAGCCTGTCATGCCATAAATTTTCTGCCATTCCGTGCAAGTTTATGGAAACAACAGTTCTAACAGCAGGAGAAGTATACTCTGGATAAGTTGGTCCATGTAAATAACCATATGGATCGCGAGACCACACTATTTTGGCATGGAAAAGTCCAAGGAGAAACGGTTGCAACTTGGAATATATATTATACAGCTGAAGGGACGATAAGGACTGCATCAAATAAGAAGGAAAGAAAAAACAGAATCATTATTCATTTTGTTTATCACCTCGCTTTGACCACCTCTGCCCCTCCACTTTGAGTGTATCAGAATTAGCCACCTAGCAAACTGGAGGGTGATTTGTGAGGTAAGAGCTACTAAGGCCATCAACAGCAATCCTGGTGGGTAAAGCACCTGTTAAATGAGTGATGAGTCAACAACAAAGCAATTTTGGCACAAAAAATGAAAAGTTAAATATGCTGTGTAACGAAGCATTGTACAAACAGTGAGTGCTGGTTCCTCCATAAAGCTGTATGTTTCTTCCGCACGTTGCTGACAGTTACAAGCTTAATGGCTAATATTTTCTGTGGTATCCAAGTCAGCACATCTAGTATGGAGTATCTTTTTGTATCAGCTTAGCAATGAAAAGCACTACTTAGCAATATTACAAGACATACTTCAGAGTCCCCAGTTCCGATGATTGACAACGAAGGCATGAAGAAGGATGTTTCGTGAATATGGATTCGTTGGTGAGAAATATTAAAATTTCATGTCAAACGCGCAGTAATCAGGTGGACTGAAGGAATTCAGATGCTTTAGATGACCCTGCAGGATGACATAAGATTCAATGTTTGATTGTGCCAATTGGGTCAGGCAATTCTAGATGAGAAAATGTCCAAAATGACAAAACAGTGAGCAGATTTAGGGAGATGGCATTTAACAAAAAAAACCAGGCAACAACATTGACAAAGACATCACACAGGTCAGCAGGATTACCTCGCTAGGATAATCAACTGCCTGTTACTACCCACAAGCGGGTGTTTTTAGTTTCTAATTATGCATATCTGCAAAGAGCAAAGCTATCATGTGAGACTCTTGTAAAATGTCAACAACGCACAAACCAAATGGTTCCAAGCTTTTGATTTCTAATATATGCAGAAATTGTGTGCCACAAGGTCCAACCAATGCAGTAACACCTTCAGTGGCGACGTTGTAGACATCTACGTGTAAATCATGTGACCGTTCCAAGCTGTCCCTAATTTAACCATATCTTAAGTCACTTTGTGCCTTTTAGTCTTAGTTTATTTGACCACTCAAGTTACAAGAAGAGCACAATGCCTTGAATCTATAGGTTCCTCAGGAGAAAGCCTCCTTCCAGGTACAGCAAAAAGAACAATAGGTAGCCCAAGATGAGGAAGGAGAATTAAACAAAAGTATGGAATACTGATGAATGGTACATAAAGATAACTTGCCGTGGGAAGCCCATGTCACAACTTCCTGAATGCAGCCCACACTCTTGTAAGGCCTCAGCTTAGATAAGGAATAGGTTAGTCAACCATGTTAAATTAGGCAGAGGATACATAAAGTCACAAAGTTTGAGTAACTTTTCCACAATCCTCTTTATATGTATATTAGCATGCAACTAAAGCTTCTGGAAACAATATGAAACATAAAAGGCCAGTAGAGCATATATAAATAGTTTGATACAAAAAAGTGAAGATTCATTTATTTGCTTATTGCAACTCAGCATCTTTACTGCAGCAGCAACATGGAGAGGCAGCGGCACTAGAAACCGATGAAGAGGATAGACTCAGCTGATGAGGCTTACAACCTCGTTCAGAAGATAGGATGAGAATGGGATGATGGTGAGCGTGTGCAAGACAAAAGGAACCTATCCTTCTCTAATTAAACTGCTTCAACCCCAAATCTGGCAACCCAGCCATACTTAGAACACTGGTACCACCACCTCTGGTGAGCATATCCACCAGATCTTACTCGTCCAGTCTAGAGAAATAGTAAGAAAAAGATGAGGTAAACATAGTCTTTTTATGCAGTGCTTCACCTTACTTTTTTTTTCATTTGGTAAACTCAACATAAAGCTTACACTGTTTGTAGACCTTTTTTTTGCGGGACCACTGGTTGTAACCTAGATGTTAAGTTTTCATCCATTGCTTTTAGTTTGCTCCAAAAATCTGAATTCTGAAGATAAGACTCTAGATAAGAAATCAAAATAAGATTAAGAAACGTAAGAACCAATGCTATCTTTATCTGGTTTGCAACAAATATCAGAACAAAAACATTAGCCATAGAATAAAGTAGTACAATAGGCTCAGAGCACTTTGTGGTGAAAGCTGATCCACAAGTTTATCACCTTGGCTACGATTAGCACGAAACTGGTATAAGCAGGAAAAAGAAGACTATCAGCAAACGAGAGATCAATCGCTTGAACTCAAGAGGTACTTACATATGGTGTCACTACTACGGCATAATGTCATCACTTAAATGTTAGTTTATCCAGTAGAGGGAAATAGATACATTAGAAGTGAGTTACTTCCCAAGTCAGCGTACGAGCCTAGCGCCAAGTTGAGAAACATAAAAAAGAAACATATCTTTCTTGCCTCTATTTGCTATCTCCCAACCATTCTAGTTCTCTCATTTTATTTCCAGTGTGTCACCGCCTTTGCAACACCCTGATCCCCTTCAACTTCAGCCATGAAGTCTGGCAATCCTCTATACGGCAATTATTCCATTTGAACCAACATTCAAATCATCATCATATCAACAAAATCGCTTGCTTTGCTTATCCATTAGAATTCTCTCCATCCCAAAATATAAAGCATATAAGTTTAGTCAAAATTCAACATCTTCTAAGTTTGACCAAATTTATGCAGAAAAATATGAACATCTAGAATACTAAATCAACATCAGTAGAATCACCATATAGTATTTTCTCAATATGTCTATTCAATATTGTAGACGTTTATTTTTTTTCCGTAAATATTTAGTCGGACTTAGTAGGGTTTTACCTTTGAATAAAGTTATACACCTTATATTTTGGGATGGAGTAGCTGACAGGAATAGGTTGAATCCAGATAAAGATTAGTAAATGCAGTATTTAGTTGATCAAGAGGTTCTGACCTTATCTGACAGATAGATTACCCTTTTGCTGCTAGTGGTAGGGCATTTAGGCCTACAAGTAGCATTTGCACTTATCACCTGCATCGACAGTACAACTTGCCAGAACTCACAAGCAAGAACTAAAAGAAGTCTCAAGTTGGTACTAGGACAAATGCGCTTTATATAGCTAAGTTCTGTTACAGTATATGCAAAGGATGATTCTGTTAAAATTATTTTGGTTTCACATGTGCCATTGATCCGCCGTTTCTCAATACAAATGAAAAATACATATATCTTCCTCAGTTTATTGACTCTAGTTCTAATTGTACCTTAACCAGCTCATGCCAGCAAATATAATGATGAGAACAATTCTGTCTTTCGATGAAAAATATGTACATAAGTATTTCCCAAATATGTCTCATTAATAAGTTGCTATCTTTTTTGTAACCAAAACAAGAATGTTATAGATATGGTAGGCTGATACAGCACCAGCCGCCAGTCACTTTGTTTGCATATGTTATTTTGATATAATTTTATTTGAAGAAATGATGAAGAAATGCGATCAATGCATATCGGATCATATAGAGTTCAGCATGCTAAAATCTGGCTTGTAAACACAGAGAACGAGGAATTGAGGTGACACGAGCTTTAATACATTAACTTAATTTAAATTGTTGCATGACAACTAGGAACAATAAACGACGCAAGATTGGAAGGTGATAAATACAACACAAGACAAAGTAAATACTCGAGTATTCAACATTTGAACTCACAGAGTGTCCCCAGACAAACTCACATCCTGTGCAGAGTACATAGACAGTTATCCTGGCCTATAACTCCTGCAATGCAAGGAGATTGGCATATTCCTTCCTCATACCAGGTTGCCCGCTTCTCCACCAACTCATTTAAGAAACTATCCAGCTTACTGATGGTAACACTGGGCATTACAACAACATGAGATATATTTCCCTCACAAGCAAGCTGCCACCGTCGCACAAACTCTTCATCCTTTGGCCTCTCGAAGACTACTGTACTACTAAGCTCGTTAAGCATCACACTGATTCCAGCATCCTTGAGCCGACCTTTCAAGTAATGTGCATTTCTTAAGCACTTCTGAACTTCCTTCTGAAAGCCCCTATAGCCTTTCCTGTTCAAGGTGTACCAGAGAAAGATGGGAGCATGACCATTCCTGCTTCCCATGATTGTAGCATCTCTTGAAGCTAGATACTCGACATTGCTAGCAAGGGCATTGATGTGCTTCAACCTTGTTATCTGGACACCACAGGGCATGGGGCATCCAACAAATTTGTGACCAGACACACTGACACTCCCAATGGGCTTCTTAAATGACACCTTAGGTGCCTAATGAACAACAAGAAAGAAAATAAATAGTGTAAAATATATAATTTGTGAAAAAGAGCAATTAATATGGCGTTAAGGGAAAATAGAGATACCAGCTTAACAAATGGCATCATCAACCCAAATAGAGCACCATCGCAGTGGATATAAAACCTATTCTCGAACCCCAGGTTTTCAAGTGTTTCAATAACCAAGTCAAGATCATCAACTGCTCCCTTGACAGTTGTTCCTACATGAAAGAACAGCTGAATTTACAGCCCGATCATGAAGATGTGGAATTGCAAGTGGAATAACGAGTGCAACTCACCAATGTTGACATTAATAATAGCAGGTTTATCTTTGTTTTCAAATAGCTTTCTTCCAAAATCTGCACAATCTATTTCTCCAGAGACAAGAGTATCCACTTTAACGCAATCCATCCTGTACATTCTTGCTGCTTTGAATACTGAGTAGTGGGACTCACGAGAGGCATACAAGATTCCATCGGGGAAAACTTCTCTTCTGTAAAAAAAAAGTTTGTAGATGTAAACAAAATTTCACAATGAAGAGCGATGCCTTTATATGCATTGCAAGTACTGACCCAACGAGAATGCCATGCAGATTTCCTTCAGTGCCACAGTTTGTAATGTAACCCCAATATTCGTCCTTTTCCAGGTCCCACAAACGTGCAAACCAATCTAACACACCCACTTCAAACTGCCTCGAGTGGACACCATAGTTGCTCTCAATGAATGGGTCACCTAGGTTGTTAATGGAGAAGTGCTGCAGCTGGGCAAGAGCACCATAATCAAAGTCTAGATTGTATGGATAGCCTACAAGCAAACAAATGAGTGTTGTGAGAATGAAAGTAGATGGCTGTAGAAAATCATTTGTAGCAACGGGGCTACACTCAACTGGAGTCAGTTCATCAATTGGCACCTACAGGAACTAGATCGACTCTATACAAGAATTGTTGGCACAATAATTTAGGAACTAGAAATACCATTTACTCATTTCTTTTTGGGGATGTAAAAAAAAGAGCAATAAAATGGAAACAACAGTCAACTGTTTATATATGTATGAAAAAGCAAGTTTAACATAACCTTGCATGGAAACCCACATAGAGTTACCCTTTTTCTGAAACTCAAATGGGCAGGAAGCTCCTGCACTCCACTACAGAAGAATAAATGCCGAGCTAACAAAGGAAAATCGGGCAAAAACCAGACACAAAGGGCACAAGAGAGAGCCCCTTCTGGTGGCAACGTACTCCACAGACACGCACCACCACCACAGACTGAACAGCTAACACGGAACAGGTCTCCAAGCCACACTGCCTACCGGAACCAAACACGTGTCAGCATTCAACCTACAGTGCACTTCACACCTCTGCACCAAGACCAGCTCCGGCACCTAACCCGCCATGATCCAGATCTGTCTGGCCATGAGAAGCATCAGAGCTATGCCACTGGCAAATCACAGGGGTAAGAAGACCCCTATTGTGCCATGGTTACGACGCACCACCACGGAGTAGGCAAGATCCACCAAGGAGGGCGCAGGAAAATCTTGGCATTGGCAGAGATCAAAAGGAGCACGGAAGACGCCTCTCACGAAGCATAGAAACCCGTAATCTGTACCACTGTCTAGAACGGCACCGCCACATTGCATACAGCACCTGCCAGGGGAGGGAGAGAGAAGCCAAAACCACAATGGGAGGAGTGGTCATGGGCTACCCGAGGTTTCGTAGCGGTGAAAGGGCGCCTCCAAACACTATGCTGTCCGTAAATGTAAAATTCCAGTTCAACTGCTAATCGGAACAGATAGTAATGACAAGGATGCCTCATTGCGTCAGTTTTGTATGTTGCATTGACCATCTAACGTTGTTGTTGACTAAATTCAAAAGCACTTTGACTACGCCCAAACAATCGGCCCATCGATCAGGGGTCGTTATTATTTTTCATGAGAGAATAACTTTATCAACAACCATTTCCAAACACCACTTGACTATATTGATCGTAGTTAGACAGCAGACATTCATTCAGTTCATGTTGAAAACAAGCGTGCAAAATCAGATGTGCCCAGTAACCACGGCAAAATTTAGGTACAGCTAAAATGATAGGGAGTGACAAAACTGGAAGGTGTTCACTAACTGCACGGCCAGGCAAAATACCATAAATCTGTACTAGGATAAGGACTTGTCCATATTAGTGCTACTAGCTTGAGCATTAGGCACTGCATCAACAGAATTCAGAAACAAAACGGGCACAGAGACAAAAGACGACGCGAGAGCAGGCGGCCGCTTTACCGAGGTGGTGCTTGGTGCGCTCGGTGAGGGAGCGGCGGTACCGCGCGAGGACGGCGGCCATGGCGGCCTCGCGCTCGCCGGTGTCCTCGTCGTCGGCGTCGGGCTCCTTCACCGCGAAGCAGGACGCGTGGACGTTCCTCCCCAGCACGATCTCCCTCACCCCCGCCGCTGCCTCCGGCTCCAGCTCCTCGGGCAGGGGCTCCGCTGCCGCTGCCGCGGCCTCTCCGTGGAGCCCCGGCTGGTCCGCCAGGCCATTGCCGACCCTGCCCGCCATGGCCGCCGAACTTTACTGCGTCGGCCTCAAGCGAAATCCGCGCGGGGGCGATCGAAACGGGAGAGTTGGGATTGTGGACTCATTCTCGAGGAAGGAGGCTTTGGAGGCCGGAGATTCCAGGATCTCCTGGAGATGCCTGCTTGATTCGGCTCTGAAGTCTGAACTGATCGTGGCCTAGTTGTTCTTTGGAAAAATTTGCTACAGGACACTGTTATTTTTTGGCGTTTGCCAAAATACACCGCTCGATTGTGTCTTTACCAGGTACCATTAGCACATTTGCCAGAACACACCACCTATCTAAAAAAAGGAAATTTTGGCACTTTTGGCTGGGATGACTATGCTATGACTGATTTTGAAAAAAAATACAAAAGTTTCCGTTTTGGGACAGGTAGTGTGTTCTGTCAAATGTGCCACAAAATTATAATGGTACATGGCAAAGACACAATCGAGCGGTGTGTTTTAGCAAATGACGTAAAATAACGGTGTCCTGTAGCAAATTTTTCCTTCTTTTGGCTGACGGAAGACCATGGCCTAGTAGGTCGGTCCGTGACCCAGATCTCCAAAGCCCACTAAGACTGGCCTCGTTCGCCCCAGACGCCAGACGGGCCAAGAAATAATAGACGGCTTCATTACTGTTCCTCCCGGCTCCGGTCGCATTTGATCTGGTCGAAGCAGATGGCATGGCGAGCGGCCGCCGGTCTCACTTCCGGCTACCCGGCGGCCGGCGCGCGCTGCGAGCGGGGTCTGGCAGACTGGACCCTTATTTGCGTGATGGCTAAGGTAAATTAGTGGTTTTCTGCTGGTTTGATCGATTCTTGTGATTATCTTTGGCATTAGAGTATTATTTTTTAAGAACAGGAAGTGCTGGCTAAATCGCCGGTATTCGGATTTTGTTGTGCAGTTTGGGCGTCGAATCGCGCTAGCAGCATGTTCCGTCTTATACTTTTGCTTAGCGGTTCGTATGCCCAATTGGTAGCAGATAGACTAATGAAATTCAGAAACAAAACACATTCACTCTCTAGAGCTTAATTCGGAATTATAGTTAAGATGCTTGCGAATTTGATATCACTGTTGCATCTACAGCGGCAGTGCTTGAACTGCGGATTTCTGTGTGTGAGTTACGGTGTTCAGTTTGTGCTGTCACCAACCAACTTTCAGAAATTTTGTTGCGAGTACTTGTGATTTGTTAACATGTGACTGTGCTTCGGATGGAAGTCAATAGAACACTGATATGCCGTGTTTCTAATCTGTTTGTAAGGGGAACGAAACTGGGAGCTTGGGGGGTCGCACCAAATTGACAGTACTCATTCATGCTTGTCACAATGTGTTGTTTAGGATGACAGCGCTAATGCACTATGCTTGTCAACGGAAAATAGATTGATATAAAAGTTTTAGACCAAAATATCTGTACATAAGATAACTCAAAAGCCCAATGATATCCCTTTCTTCAAATCTTGTACGTACTTGTAACACCCCGGCCACCCCCGCCGGGGCCTGTTATCCCTAGAAGCTCTCTAAGATTTCTGGACTCTGCTGGTAGACGCTAGGGTTCTACCAGGTCTAGGGCGGAGGTTGTATGGGTGGAAGGGGGAGGGTGGCGAGGCTGGAGGCGCGGACGTCGGCGACTCGGCGCCGTGGCCGCACGTGAGGAGGAAGGCAGCGGTGCGCTGGAGGCAGCAGCTAGGGTTTAGGGATCACGTCTCCTGAGGGAGATAGCAACAAATATGTTTATTGATTATCATAAAACGAATAGGTACATGTGTTTATATAATAGGCTAGCTACTCGAAACCCTAGATAACTTGGGCTAAGCCCTTAATTCGGTTCACTATTGGGCCTCTTCCGTGCATACTGGAGCCCGACCATAACATCTGTGCACTTTGTCCTCACTCGTGAGCACCCCAGAAGATGAGGGTCAGCGCGTCGAAGTCCCAGAGGATGGGGCCGAGTGTGGACAGGAAGTCGACGCCGGATGAAGTCGTAGCAGCCCAAGTTGATGCCGACGCAGTCGATGGAGAAGTGCTCGTCGCCGATGAGGATGGGAACCTGTTGAGCCACGCCGTGGCAAGCAAGGCGGTCCCCGTTGGCGACGGTGACGCTGAAGTTCTCGGCTCCGGACGACTGCAGTGCTAGACGGCGCATGGCGTCCCCGGACAGGAAGTTGTGCGTCGAGCCCGTGTCCACAAGCGCCGTGAGGCGCTCCCCGTTGATCGTCACCGGAAGCAGCATGGTCTTCGCCGTCTTTATGCCCGCCAGCGCGTGGAGAGAGACGATGAAGGTGGTTGCGTCGACCGGCCCGTAGGTCGTGACGCCGGGCTCGGAGAGGGTCGTGCCGTCGAGCTCCGCGGGGAGGGCCTCCATGTCCCTCTCATCGACGGTCTCCAAGTAGAACAGACGAGCGCACACGTGACCCGTCGCGTAGGGCTCGTCGCAGTTGAAGCATAGGCCCATGCGACGCCGCTCGAGCTGCTCGGCCGTCGTCAGTCGGCGGAAGGGGCGCGTAGGCGCTGATGGGGCCGCGGGGGCGGTTGGCAGGGCGGGACGCGCCGGGGCCAGCGGTGGAGGGCGGGCGCGCTCCTCGGCCCTGGAAGGATTGCTGCATGGTGAGGGCGCGCTGCTCGTAAGCACGTGCGTAGTACATGGCCGTCTGCAGGTCCTGTGGGTCGCGCATCTCCACGTCGACGCGGATGTGGTTGGGCAAGCCGCCGACGAAGAGCTCGGCGCGCTGGCGAGTGTCATGACGCCAGGCGCATGGCATGCCAACGTCTGGAAGCGGTCGGCGAAGTCCTGCACCGAGGACGTGAAGGGAAGGCGGCCGAGCTCGGCCAGCCGGCTCCCGCGTATCGGGGGGCCGAACCGGAGGAGGCAAAGGTCGCGGAAGCGCTCCCATAGGGGAATCCCGCTCTCGTCCTGCTCGAGGGCGTAGTACCACGTCTGGGCGGGCCGCGGAGGTGGTAGGAGGCGATCCACGTGCGGTCGGACGCTAGTGTCCGCTGCCCCCGGAAGAACTGGTCGCACTGGTTGAGCCAGTTCACGGGGTCGACGGTACTGTCGTAGGTGGCAAACTCCAGCTTGGTGAAGCGGGGCGGCTGCTGGACGTGCGGGGCAGCGGCGTAGGCTCCCTCGTGACGAGCCATTGCGGCGGTGGCGAGTAGTTCGGCACCATGGACCCCCTCCCCCCGCATACGGGTCGCCGTATCCGGCGAAGCCGCCGAAGGTGGAGGCCGCGGGTGGCGCGGCCTGCTGGAGCACGGTCGGTTGGGCGGGCGCCGATGTGAAGACGGGCGCGCCGAGCCAGGCCGGGAGTTGGCACGGTGATGGTGGGAACCTGATCAGCGTGATCGGGACCCCCTGGTGGGAGGCTGCGGCCGACGGGGGCGGAGCGGGCGTCGCGGCCGGTTCCCCGGGATCGGCGGGAACGTCATGTAGGACCCCTAGAGGAACGTCCGGAGGTTCGAGACCGCCAGGGTGAGGTCGCGGACAACCGTCGTGAGCTCCGCCGGAGAGAGGGCGGCGGCCGGGTCGAGGGCCGGCGCCAGGTTGACGGAGGCAGCCGGCCCGGAGGTGATCGGCGGCGCACCCGTGGTGGCCGTGAGCGCGCCGGTGGTGCCAGCGATGGAGGTGGTGGGAAGGCCCGAAGAAATGATCGATCTGGAGCGATCTGTAACCAAATTGGTAGACGCTAGGGTTATACCAGGTCTAGGGCGGAGGTTGTATGGGTGGAAGGGAGGGTGGCGAGGCTGGAGGCGCGGACGTCGGCGACTCGGCGCCGTGGCTGCGCGTGAGGAGGAAGGCGGCGGTGCGCTGGAGGCGGCATCTAGGGTTTAGGGATCACGTCTCCCTGACGACAACAAATATGTTTATTGCTTGTCATAAAACAAATAGGTACATGTGTTTATATAATAGGCTAGCTACTCGAAACCCTAGATAACTTGGGCTAAGGCCTTAATTCGGTTCACTATTGGGCCTCTTCCGTGCATACTGGAGCCCGACCATAACATCTGCGCACTTTGTCCTCACTCGTGAGCACCCGAGAAGGACTTCCAGGTCGGTCACCCATCCACAAATCGCTCTGGACCAAGCACGCTTAACCTCGGAGTTCATTGGAGATGAGCTTCCGGAAAAAAAGTGCAACTTGTTGATATGAGTATCCTATCAATCCTATTGAGCCTTAGGCCAGGATGTCACACTCATCCCCCCTTAGAAGATCGACGTCCTCGTCGATCAACCCCAAGCCAGGAACTTCCCCTCTCCAGTGTCGGCACATGTGCCATGATGGGCCACATGTCCGCGCTCCTGGCCCGCACACGCCCATGTTACCACGAAGTCGGCTCTGGTACCAAATGTAACACCCCAGCCATTCCCCGGCCAGGCCTGTTACCCCTAGCGGCTCGCTAGGATTTCTAGACTATCCCCACAAACCAACACATGTCTTTCCTGCGCACTTTGTCCTCACTCATGCCCACCCGGGAAGGACTTCCCGGTCGGTCACCCATCCTTAAATCGCTCCTAGCCAATCATGCTTAACCTCGGAGTTCTTTGGGAATGATCTTCCGGAAAAGATGTTGCAACTTGTTGATATGAGTATCCTATCAATCCTATTGAGTCTTGGGCCAGGATGTCACACTCATCCCCCCTTAGAAGATCAGCCCTCGTCGATCTGCCTGAGGAAAATGTGCCATGCTGTGTGCCACGATGGGCCACACCAGCCATGCGCCACAACCCGAACCCCTGACCTACACACGCTCGTGTAACCGCGAAGGTCGGCTCTGATGCCAAATGTAAGACGCTGGCCACCCCCGGCCGGGCTCTCTACGATCTCTAGACTGGCTCCACAGACCAACACTAGTCTTTCATGCGCACTTTGTCCTCACTCGTGACCACCCGAGAAGGACTTCCCGGTCGGTCACACATCCTCAAATCTCTCCGGGACAAGCACGCTTAACCTCGAAGTTCTTTGGAGATGAGTTTCCACAAAAGTTGCAACTTGTATATATGAGTATCCTATCAATCCTATTAAGCCCTAGGCCAGGATGCCAGAGTACTCCAAACCAATACAACAAGGATAATTGTTCGATAAATATTCCAATTAAATGATTAGTTAGTTCCCTAAGTTTTTAGACCGGTTTGTTCCCTGATAATTGTTCTTTCAAAGTTTAGCTTATAGCCAGGAGATGTATTGTTTTATTAAGGTTTTCATCGTTCTCTAGTTCTGTCTCCAGTAAATTGTCCTTCGATGCATGACTGATTTAATGTGTTGTGCAAGCCTATGCCACTTAAATTTTACTTCATTTCTTCCTCCAAGTTAATATTATATGTGGATATTTTATCCTACATGGTTCATTTCATTTTTCATGAGAACCTTATGGGTTAGTTTTCTATTATGAAACTAGTGAGGTTCCTCGTTTAACCATATAGTCTATAGAATCTCAATGCCATCTTCTATATTTTCGAGGCAAGGAGCTTTAGTTTCCTATCGTGCAGGTTTATTAGTGTTTGTCCTAACATCACTAAAGACGGAGTTGTAGTTTGACAGAAACCTGGACACCTGGTAGAAATGCAAGTTCAATATGTAAACTTTAATAATAATCAATAAGCTAAGAGAAATGTAAACATATGTTCTTCTGAGAGTCTGAGACAGCATAAGGAAATCAGCAAGGAGCATGCAAAGGCCAAAGCGTAGCACGTTCATGACTCATCAGCTCACAAATAATCATTTTTTTAGACATTAGAATAACTGATGACTTCAGGGAAATAAATGCTTTATTGAGTAACTTTCTCTTTGGAACTTCGATAACAAAGTATTAGGAAAAGAAAGGATGCCCTCCGAAGGCTTCTGATTGCTTGCACAGAAACGGTCTTGATCTTACTTAGGATATTATTAGTTTATCTCGTCTCTGCTACTATAGATACCATGGTGGCGATCCCCTGTTTGGACATGGCTTAGGAGCACATTGAGGATCACCTTGTTATCAAGGCTTGGGAGCCTGCTTAATTAGATGGTGCGTCCAAGCCTTAGTAAGATGGGGATGGTACCACTATAGTATACCCCATTTGAGGTGACGGCGGGAATTTTCTATGGCCCCGCGGTGGTGGTGGTGTCTTGTTGTAGTGACCCCGAGGAGGTGGATACTTATGTGATGGAGGTGTCGGAATATATGGTGGATAATGGGATGGAGGTGGCGGTGGAAATTCATGAGGTGGTGGTGTGCGTTGAGCCGGAGGTGGTGTCACGTCGTGAGATGTGGGCGGTGGCGAGTGGTTTGCAGGGGATGGCAACAGAGGAGGCGCTACTTGGTGACACGGAGGTGGTGCCGGGGATGGAAAGTGAGGTGGTGGTGTGCGTTGTGCCGAAGGTGGTGGCGGGGACGGAAAGTGAGGCGGTGGTGCGTTGTAAGCTGGGGGTGGTGGTGAGCGGTGATCAGGGGATGGGAAGCGAGGAGGTGGTGTGTATGGAGATGTAGGAGGTGGCACAGGATGAGCAGGGAGTGGTAAGTAAGGCGGTGGTGTGTGTTGAGTGGGAGGTGGTGGCGGGAATGGAAACTGAGGCGGTGGTGCGTAGTAAGATGGAGGCGGTGGTGAGTAGTGAGAAGGGGATGGAAAGTGAGGAGGTGGTGGCGCATGATGAGTAGGGGATGGTGAGTGAGGCGGTGGTTTGTGTTGAGCCGGAGGTGGTGGCGGGGATGGAAAGTGAGGCGGTGGTGTGTGTTGAGCCGGAGTTGGTTGCGGCGATGGAAAGAGTGGCGGTGGTGAGTAGTGAGCAGGGGATGGTAAGTGAGGAGGTGGTTTGTGATGAGACGGAGGTGGTGGTGAGTGATGAGCAGGGGATGATAGGTGAGGGGGTGGTGCATTTTGAGCTAAAGGTGGGGACGGTAAGTTAGGCAGTGGTGTGAGTTTAGCTGGAGGTGGTGGTGGGGAGGGAAATTGAGGAGGTGGTGCGCTGTTAGCCGGGGGCGGCGGTGAGTGGTGAGTAGGGGATGGCAAGTGAGGAGGTGGTGGCGCATGATGGGTAGGGGATGGTAAGTGAGGCGGTGGTTTGTGTTGAGCCGGAGGTGGCGGGGATGGAAAGTGAGGAGGTGGTGGTGCGTAGTAAGCTCGGGGTGGTGGTGAGTAGTGAGCAGGGGATGGCAAGCGAGAAGGTGGTATGTGATGAGACGGAGGTGCTGGTGAGTGATGAACAGGGGAAGGTACATGTGGCGGTGGTGTTTTTTTAGCCGAAGGCGGGGACGGTAAGTTAGGCGGTGGTGTGAGTTGAGCAGGAGGTTGTGGTGGGGAGGGAAATTGGGGAGGTGGTGTGCTGTTAACCGGGGGTGGTGGTGAGTGGTGAGCAGGGGATGGCAAGTGAGGAGGTGGTATGTGATGAGATGGAGGTGGTAGCATGTGATGACCAGAGTGAGGCGGTGCTGTGTGCTGACCCGGAGATGGTGGCACGTGATGAGTTATGGCCAGAATTGGTGCAGCTCCATGCTGTTGGTGATGGCCGCTATGTCCATGGTGCTTGTGCCCCGGCGCATTATGGTAGGTCGGTGACGCGGCCGGCAACAAGTCATTTTGGTGGTTCTTTCTATGCTCAGGTGCATTTCGCGCCGTCACTAATGCCTTGGCGTATGCAGCCGGAGCCTGGACTTGTGCAGCAACCAACAGAAAGTTTTTGTATGGTGGAGAGATGCCATCAGCATAGGGAGCCGGCGCCGGCGCCGGAGATGCAACTGATGGAGAGGTGTAATACGGTGAGGAAGCACTGCAGTAGGATAGCAGCATTGCTGCAAGAACGAGGAGAAGGCCCATGTCGTTCATGTTCGTGCCAGTGGTCATGTACTACTCTTTGCTGCTTGGTTTGCCTCCAATGCTTCTCCATTTGGCGCCTTATATAGTGGACAACATATGAATCAGAGTGCTGGCTTCTTTACTCCTTATCACCATTTACCAAACCCATTATCTTGGTGCTTGGACTAGGACTATCCGTAGAATGTGGAGCACCATCTGGGCCGTGTTGCAAGGGGTCCGATTTCCATGTTGTTGGATCTCGAAATTTGCATTAGATGATTCAGGAATTTCGAACGGGACTGCATTTAACAGAAAATTCGCAAATAAGTGTGGCAATTTATGTTAAGAATCACTTTGTGAGGTTGCCTCTTCTAAATGTCTTACCCAACCTGACCTTGATACTCTACTTTGTAGCACATGTTTAACCGTCACCTGAAATGAGATCTCTGAAATTCGCATTAGAATCTTAACTAGTACTGGAAATATTTCTCTTTCAGCTATACTTTCTTACCCAAATTTTGTTCTCTTGTCCTTACATCAAGTGGTGAAAGTGGTGATGTCAACTCAACCTTGACCTGCTCCATTGACTCGTGGTGGGAGTCACAAATCAGAGCTATCAAAGAAGACCGACATAGAAAGTGCAGTGTATTTCATGTACACTGTGTAGAACGTTTGGAATGTGAGGATTCAACCTTTTCCAACAAAGACAAGTGTAGTCGATGGAGGTTGCTTTCGATTGTTTAGCCTTGGCAACTGTTAGTTCTGGAAAATTTTCCAAAAAAAATAAAATCCTAGCTGTAAGTGTTCCATAGTTTAGTAATACTTTTGTTGTGCACTTATCTTCTCCTTGCTCTTAGCAAGTGCTCATAAAAATTATTTTGAAGTTGTTTTTCTCTTAACGAATAGGCATAACTCCTGCTAATCAACTACTACGCGTATTCTAATGGACTTGGACCTCTATGGACTTCTTGTCTTTGCGATTGTGTGTTGTACATGGATCAACCTACACAGGGTGGGCTTCAACTTGTCAAGTCTTTGGACAGAAGAATTTCGTGGATGCCGGACAGCAGGAGACCTTTGTGGTAGTCTGGACGAAACCAATCTGGGCAAAAGATATAGACATAAGTTTGATTTGGATTCTGTAATTCTGCAGATTTTTCTGGAAACACGGAGTACAATATAAATATAGAAACACATGCACACACTCACACTTGAAAGAGTGGCCAGACTAGTTCCGGTGAATTCTGGGTTAAATCTTTGTACTTATATTTGTCATCTGGTAAAATCAATTTTCCTAAAGTATATTGGAAACTGAAGATCCCTCTGTTGTATCTGACTATGTGGTTGTGTGTTGCTTTATTAATTTAAAGCAGGGCTAAGACCTTAAGTTTTAAAAAGATCCCTCTGCGTATTAAGGTTTTTTGCTTGCTGGTAGTTAAAAATAGAATTTTTACTAGGGATAACCTTAAGAAAAAAGGTTGAAAAGGGCATGATTCTTTTTTTTTCGTGAGCACACCAAAGTGTGCCTTATCTTTATAGAAGGCAGAATTATGAATACAAGAAGACTGCAACTCGCTGCAGACAACGAACGCAGACAGACTCCACTCCGGCTAGTCCTAAGACAGCCACCACCAACAACATAAATACAAAGCAAAAAAGCATGTCCTAGACTAAACACCAACGCCGCGTCTCGACCAACGCCGGTCACCTCCGAAGAACAACAACTCCCACTGGCTTCCCTTGTCGACGCACCATCCACCCTTGATGCCGGAAAGGAGGTGGCAAGTGAATGGCGGGACTTGCTAGACCCGAGGAAGGCACCGTCTTGGACTCACCGGCGACGACGTACATTGCGCCGCTGAGGAAAAGCCATGAACAGCAGCGACCGCCGGAGGAGCGCAACAAAAGACCTCCAAGCCGTGTCTCCAAACACGATGCTCCCAAGAGAGGAACGGCGTCGATGACGCCGCCGTCGTGCCGATCCAACTCCGAATCTAGGCTTTCGCCCGGAGACAACTACCAATACCACGAGGTAGCAAGGGACACTACTCGTCGACGCCTCCAAGGAGGAAAAAACGACACCCGCAGGGGCCATCGTCGCCGGCCCGACAAAGTCGAGCAGGACTTTCGCCCGTAGTGTCACCGTCGCAGTGCCATCGAGTATTGGGACACTGTCCATGTAGCCTCACACCGCCGCCGCTACAGCTCCTTGTCTTCGTAGACGCGAGGTCGTGGTCTCCAACGACGTGCTCGGACTCCCCACCTCCGTCTTCCACCTACTGCACAGCCGAGGAGCTGCAACCTGGACCTTCTCCCACCTTCAGCTCAGTCGAAGGGCACGCCGAACCGTACTGTCGCGCCAGCTCCAGGCGGACAGCCCTCCACGGTCGCGGCCCCGTGACCCAGATCGGGCCCGGATGGACCCAGATCCGGCCCGCCACGCCACATCCAGGGCCAACCACGCCGGCACCTCCGCAGCCTCACGCCGCCTCCAGGAGAGCAGCGCGGACCGACCCCGCGTGGCGCCTCCAGCTCCTCCTCCGTGGCCCAGGTCAGCCCGCGCCGCCGCCGAGATCTCGCGCCGCCGCCGCAGGCGCCGACTTCTCCAGACCCCACGTCGCACGCGAGCCCTCCGCAGCACCCCCGGCCGAGCTCAGCCGCTCCAGCCTCTCTCGCCCGCCGTGCGCCGCCGCCCTCCCTCCACCTCCATGCGCAGCCCCAGATGACGCCACTCCCGCGCGCGCAGGAGGCCCGTCGGGGCGCAGCGCCCTCCTCGCCTGCCGCCTTCGACGGCCAGGCGCCGCCACCACCGCCGGCGTCGGCAGCGGCGGCGGCCAGCGGGAGTGCCCGGGGTGTGGCTTGTGTGCGTTAGGGTTTTCTCCTCCGGAGTCGCACGCGCGTGCGACCCGGGATGCGTTTTTTACTGATGATGAACATCAACGCCAGGCAAAATGCGACCAACCCAGGCACTAGCACCCGT
The DNA here is from genome assembly GCA_030979885.1 of Lolium multiflorum. Taxonomy (NCBI): domain Eukaryota; kingdom Viridiplantae; phylum Streptophyta; class Magnoliopsida; order Poales; family Poaceae; genus Lolium; species Lolium multiflorum. The sequence goes on from CM061748.1 coordinate 210,540,648, forward strand.
TGGCATTTTTATAGAAGAAAACTCCTGAGCACCCGTCAAACCCAAGGTTCGAACCCGGGTGGGCAGCATGCGCTCCCGCACGCCTAACCACCAGACCGACGGTCTGTTCTCGAAAAGGGCATGATTCATGTGAGTTCTGTGATAGTTTTGAATCACAGGAACATTTATTTTTTGGCTGTCTTTTGGCTCAGTGTGTCTGGAATATAGTAGGAGTTTCTTTAAATTTTAATGCATTGCCCGGTTCTTTTTCTGAGTTGTATCAGCAATGTTTGGCTTCCTTCACTGGAATTGATAGGAAGGTAGTGATGACTGGTGTTGTTGCTATATGTTGGACTTTATGGAAAACGAGCAACAAGTCATATTTTCGAAGTGTTAGGCCTAAGGTTCCTACTAATGCCATTTTTCTGGTTTGTAACTTCCTAAATTCCTGGGTAAAATTGCAGAAAAACGCACTTCAAAAGCTACTGTAGCTGGGGCTAGCAAGTTGGTGACGGTGGCGCATGAGATCTTTGGGCGATGGCATGACTGGTATCCTGTGAACAGGAGGCTAGCTATGTGATGTTGTTTCCAACCTGGAGTTCTCTTTTATATTCTGAACTGGGAGTTGGTTCTGGTCTTACAGTAGTGGCTTGTGGTATATTCTGAACGGTCTGGTAGCTAAGTTATCTTTTTGTTGTTATCTCTCTTTCTGGCATTTATGTTCTGCTACTAGTTTTTTCTAGGTAGTGGTCTTTTTTCCTTGGTTCTTTCATTTACAGGCAAAGGCTGGTTTGTCCCCTTTGGTTTCATGAAGGTTTTGAATGTCAGACCTGGAGATTGTTGTTTAATCCCCAATTTGTAATGAAATTGGGAACCTATGTGGGGCTCCATCACAAAGAAAATACCTGAAAGATGAAACTTGTTTGGTTATAACTTATAAGCTCTGAGAAACCGTCCATCACAAAAAACAACACTTGAAAGATGATAGAAGATACTTAATTTTATCGGTTGTTTCTCAAACTTGTTTGGTTCTAAGTTACTTATAAGCTCTGAGAAACTGTTGATTGGTGGCCAGAAGGCAGCGACGCGGGCTGGATCATCTTCACGAGTGCACACTGTGCGAGAAGGTTCTGGAAGACATCGATCATTTGGTTGTCCAATGCCTGTTTTAGCGGAAATTCTGGTTCAAGTTCTGCAAGGACAAGGGAGTCGCTGATATGGCTCCTCAATGATTTGAAACTGCCCGTGGCTGGTGGGTGTCACAGAGAAGATAAGTGGCTGTCATCGCCATGGCTGGGATGCGAAGGATTTGACTGGAGCGCAGAACTTTTGAAAGGAGCACTAGTATGGAGCAGCTTGTCGCTCTTGCAAACTAGGATCTGCTGCTATTGAAGCTGGTACATGCTGGAAGAAGGAGTATGGCGAGCCTGAGGGAGGGTAGCTTTTCTTAAATTTTGTGGTGGGTGTGGGTGGCTGAGCCGGTACGTAATCTGTAAAACCTCCTTTCTATAATCTGAATGAAAAAGATAACCAACCTTTGGTTGCTGGTCCTTGAAAGAAAATGAAGTTTGCTGGGTTTGTTTGTATGTTTTATTGTTTTGTACTGCTAGCGGATGACCACGGCTGTAACTGTTGCTTTCTATAAAGGCAAGGCATTTCCTCTAAAAACTTATGGGAAAACTCGCTCCGGGATCACTTAATTGAAGGGTGTGCGTGTGGAGATCGCTGTCAAAGCAGTGCAACGCAACATTACTAGATGCCTAGATGGCTAGATGGGAGTCAGTGTTTCCAGAAAACAATGCCATTCCGCGAGTGGAATAGATCAAGTGGCCGGAGTCACTTCACACATGTGTGGACGAGAAGATATCTAGTGCGACCACCTCTTTGCCTGCTACCGTGCTACCATACAAAAAACGTATTTTATACGTGTTAAAAAATTATACGAAAAATTGTGAGTGCTCATGAAGCATGTCCCTACAACATCCCAAAATTTCATATCCAAAATCGACATCCAAAAATTTCATATCCAAAATCAACATGGACAGTGAGAAACAAAAAAGAGAAAATCAGCAGTAAGGCTGTCAATGGGTCGGGTTTGGTTGGATCATCCCTAACCAGACCCATGCCCATACCCTCTATCGGGTGAGCCAAAGACCCATGAGGACCCAATGGGTCTAGAATTAGACCCATGCCCATATCCATCGGGTAACCCTATCTAAATGGGCACCCATCGGGTTTAACAACATTTATTTTTTCTATCTTTATACTTCAAAAATAGCTTAAGTTATGCAACCTGACAAGCTTTGCCGCTCGGTCGATGAATTTCCGAACAGTCCCGCTACACAAACATCATCTCTCATCCTCTATTTATAGGCAAAGCTTCAGCTACTATGCCTTTTGGCTCGGCGAGGTGGTACTAAAGAAGCTGGATTGTCTCAGCTAGGTGTTGTCACCGTGTCATGTATTGCAAAGAAACAGACGTGTTGGATGGGCTTTGTTCCTTTGGAAGCCCAACACACTATTCTTTAAAATTGCAAAGTCTAGGCTGGAATCTGGAATACTACTTGGTGTATCAGCCAGGAAGCAAGATTCACTACCACAAAAGAGAATAAGGAAAGACCTTCGCATCATTATGCAATATTATGGTGTAGATCATAGGAAAAGGTTCACATCTCACTTAGTATGTAAAATATATTTATTAAAAATGTTAATCGGGTTGCGCGTGAGTAACCCACACGGCCACACACATTCTTATGCCCATACCCTACCCATAACTAATCGTGTCGTCCATGGATACCATCTATGGGTGAAAAAGGCGACCCATACACTGCCCATTCGGGTCGGGTGTCCATGGGCGACGAAACCCATGGGTCAAACTGCCGGCTTGAACCAGCAGCACGTTCTGCGGCCTGGTTTGTAGCCGTGGCCTGTGGGTTAGAAAAAAAATTGGCGGAGCTCCCCAGCTCCACTACATTGAGTGGAAGTGTCAAAACATGACCAGGTTCATAGGTTTCCTACCAAGCATCCATCTTATTACAGAAACCTGGCTATAAACGTCTAGAAAAGGAACGAAACCATTACATCTGGCGAAGTTCAGCACAAAGCACATCAGAATTACCAAGGTGATCGACCAAGGCTCCAGATCGATTGCGCTTTCTTCAGTCCCTTTGTAGGAGTGCTCTTCACGTTCAGGCCGATTACACGACGGCTGAAAACAGATGCTCATTACCGCATCGCGCGCACTACTTCTTTTTCTAGGAGAACTTTTATTATTACTAGGAAATATGTCCGTGCGTTGCGGCGGACTGATGTTTACTGAATATTACATTGTTCCAAAATGTAAGCCTTTTAAAAAGCTATTTTAGCTAAAGTATTATATTACCAAAACACAACTTACCATCGAGAATATGTTTATGATAATTTCTAGTGTTTAGCACCGTTCATAAATCCCGATCATCTAATTTTTTTGGAGCAACCGGCAGGAGCTCTGCCTATTCATTAAGAAGAGGGAAATTTGACCAGTTTATAAGGGAAACTGGCCGAAAACCGATACAAACGCAACACCCGTGTCCAGTTTATAAGGAAAGCCGGACAAGAAAAGCCAAACGGCACAGGGAGAAACCGGCGAAAACCACACACCTGGCCACACGACCTATAGCAACCAGGTCTGGAGCGCCGCCGAATGACACCAGCACGACGGCAACGGCGAGCGCCGCGACTGCCCGGTCCACGTCCCTGGAAAGGAAGTCAGAGCCGAAAGAGACGGCTAGGCCTTTCAAGCTTCGAGGGGTGAGGCAGGCCGCAAAAGCAAGCCAGCGGCACTCGCGCACCGACGGATACCCGAGAACGTTGACCCAAGTAGTAGTCAAGGCATTGCCGAGATGGCTCCCAAACATTCCGAAAAAATGACGCCTCCAAGGAGGTCACGACATCCAAAGACGCCGCCGTCATCCAATCCGGCAAAGCCGGATTTGGGCTTTCACCCTGGAATGGTGGGCGGAGGGGTGACGGGACTCCACAACAACGCCTCCAAGGAGGAAAAACGACGCCCTCGAGCGCCGCCGTTGCCGGCACCGACCAAGTCAGGCAGGACTTTTGTCCGGAGACCCGCACCACCTCCACTGTCCCAAGGACAGCCCAAAGCACCGGACGAGCACAGACTACCGACCAGAGGGACGCCGTCCACGCCACGGAAGCATGCCCTGCTACCCACGCAGCCAGAAGCAAACCATCAACACGACCACGATTCCGGAGCCGCCGCTCCGGCCTCCACGCACAGCAGGCCAACACCTCACGCCAACCTTGCCGCCGTCCCCAAGGCGCTGTTGCAGCACTTGGCCAACCCAAAAGCAGCGCCGTGATGGCGTGTAACTCACACGTTCGTTGGGAACCCCAAGAGGAAGGTATGATGCGCACAGTAGCAAGTTTTCCCTCAGAAAGAAACCAAGGTTTAATCGAACCAGGAGGAGCCAAGAAGCACGTTGAAGGTTGATGGTCGCGAAATGTGATGCGGCGCAACACCAGGGATTCCGGCGCCAACTAGGAACCTGCACAACACAACCAAAGTACTTTGCCCCAACGAAACAGTGAGGTTGTCAATCTCACCGGCTTGCTGTAACAAAGGATTAAACGTATCGAGTGGAAGATGTTTGCAAAGAAAACAGTAAAACAAGTAGATTGTATGCTATGTAAGAATAGGACCGGGGTCCACAGTTCACTAGAGGTGTCTCTCCCATAAGATAAAGCATGTTGGGTGAACAAATTACAGTCGGGCAATTGACAAATAGAGAAAGGCATAACAATGCATATACATGACATGGTAAATATAGTGAGATTTAATCCGGGCATTACGACAAAGAACATAGACCGCCATCCAACTGCATCTATGCCTAAAAAGTCCACCTTCAGGTTATCGTCCGAACCCCCTCCAGTATTAAGTTGCAAAGCAACAGACAATTGCATTAAGTATGGTGCGTAATGTAATCAACAACTACATCCTTAGACATAGCATCAATGTTTTATCCCTAGTGGCAACAGCACATCACAACCTTAGAACCTTCTGTCACGATCCCAGATTCAATGAAGGCATGAACCCACTATCGAGCATAAATACCCCCTCTTGGAGTTAAGAGCAAAAACTTGGCCAGAGCCTCTACTAATAACGGAGAGCATGCAAGATCATAAACAACACATAAACAATAGATTGATAATCACCATAATCATAGTACTCTCTATCCATCGGATCCCGACAAACACAACATATAGTATTACATATAGATGATCTTGATCATGTTAGGCAGCTCACAAGATCTAACAATGAAGCACAACAAGGAGAAGACGACCATCTAGCTACTGCTATGGACCCATGGTCCAGGGGTGAACTACTCACTCATCACTCCGGAGGCGATCATGGCGATGAAGAGTCCTCCGGAGATGAATTCTCCGGCAGGGTGCCGGAGGCGATCTCCGAATCCCCCGAGATGGGATTCGCGGCGGCGCGTCTCTGTAAGGTTTTCCGTATCGTGCTCTCGGCGGGGGTTTCGCGACGGGAGCTTTAAGTAGGCGGAAGGTCAACGCGAGGGGCCACACGAGGGGCCCGGGGCGCGGCCAAGGGCTGGGCCGCGCCGGCCACCCCGGCTGCCTCGTGGCCCCACTTCGTTAGGTCTTCGGTCTTGGAAGCTTCGTGCAAAAATAGGACCCCGGGCGAAAGTTTCGTCCAATTCCGAGAATATTTCTTTACTAGGATTTCTGAAACCAAAAACAGCAGAAAACAGCAACTGGCTCTTCGGCATCTTGTTAATAGGTTAGTTCCAGAAAATGCATAAATATGACATATAATGTGCATAAAACATGTAGGTATCATCAATAAAGTAGCATGGAACATAAGAAATTATCGATACGTTGGAGACGTATCAGCATCCCCAAGCTTAGTTCTGCTCGTCCCGAGCAGGTAAAACGATAACAAAGATAATTTCTGAAGTGACATGCCATCATAATCTTGATCATACTATTTGTAAACATATGTAATGAATGCAGCGATCAAAGCAAAGGTAATGACATGAGTAAACAACTGAATCATATAGCAAAGACTTTTCATGAATAGTACTTCAAGACAAGCATCAATAAGTCTTGCATAAGAGTTAACTCATAAAGCAATAAATCAAAGTAAAGGTGTTGAAGCAACACATAAGAAGATTAAGTTTCAGCGGTTGCTTTCAACTTGTAACATGTATATCTCATGGATATTGTCAACATAAAGTAATATAACAAGTGCAATATGCAAGTATGTAGGAATCAATGCACAGTTCACACAAGTGTTTGCTTCTTAAGGTGGAAGGAGATGGGTAAACTGACTCAACAATAAAAGTAAAAGAATGGTCCTTCGCAGAGGAAAGCATCGATTGCTGTATTTGTGCTAGAGCTTTTATTTTGAAAACATGAAACAATTTTGTCAACGGTAGTAATAAAGCATATGAGTTATGAAAATTATATCTTACAAGTTGCAAGCCTCACGCATAGTATACTAATAGTGCCCGCACCTTGTCCTACTTAACTTGGACTACCGGATCTTTGCATGCCATGTTTCAACCAAGTGTCACAAAGGGGTACCTCCATGCCGCCTGTACAAAGGTCCAAGGAGAATGCTCGCATTTCGGATTTCTCGCTTTTGATTATTCTCAACTTAGACATCCATACCGGGACAACATGGACAACAGATAATGGACTCCTCTTAAATGCATAAGCATGTAGCAAAGTTAATATTCTCATATGAGATTGAGGATATATGTCCAAAACTGAAACTTCCACCATGGTTCATGGCTTTAGTTAGCGGCCCAATGTTCTTCTCTAACAATTTTGCATGCTCCAACCACTAAAATGATAGACCTTCAGACAAGACGGACATGCATAGCAACTCACATGATATTCAACAATAGTTGATGGCGTTCCCCAGAAACATGGTTATCGCACAACAAGCAACTTAATAAAATATAAAGTGCATAAGTACATATTCAATACTACGATAGTTTTTAAGGCTATTTTGTCCCATGAGCTATATATTGCAAAGGCGAATGATGGAATTTTAAAGGTAGCACTCAAGCAATTTACTTTGGAATGGCGGGTAAATACCATGTAGTAGGTAGGTATGGTGGACACAAATGGCATAGTAGTTGGCTCAAGGATTTTGGATGCATGAGAAGTATTCCCTCTCGATACAAGGTTTAGGCTAGCAAGGTTATTTGAAGCAAACTCAAGGATGAACAAGTGCAGCAAGACTCACATAAAAGACATATTGTAAACATTATAAGACTCTACACTGTCTTCCTTGTTGTTCAAAACTCAATACTAGATATTATCTAGACCTTAGAGAAACCAAATATGCAAATCAAATTTTAGCAAGCTCTATGTATTTCTTCATTAATGGGTGCAAAGCATATGATGCAAGAGCTTAAACATGAGCACAACAATTGCCAAGTATCACATTATCCAAGACATTTTTAGAATTACTACATGTAGCATTTTCCAATTCCAACCATATAACAAATTAACGAAGAAGAAACTTCGCCTTGAACATTATGAGTAAAGCCTAAGGACACATGTGTCCATATGCAACAGCGGAGCGTGTCTCTCTCCCACAAAGTGAATGCTAGGATCCATTTTATTCAAACAAAAACAAAAACGAAAACAAACCGACGCTCCAAGTAAAGAACACCAGATGTGACTGAATAAAAATATAGTTTCAGGGGAGGAACCTGATGATGTTGTCGATGAAGAAGGGGATGCCTTGGGCATCCCCAAGCTTAGACGCTTGAGTCTTCTTAAAATATGCAGGGATGAACCACGGGGCATCCCCAAGCTTAGAGCTTTCACTCCTCTTGATCTTAGTATATCATTCTCCTCTCTTGACCCTTGAAAACTTCCTTCACACCAAACTTCAAGCAAACTCATTAGAGGGTTAGTGCATCATTAATAATTCACTCATTCAGAGGTGACACAATCATTATTTTCACTTCTGGACATTGCATAATGCTACTGGACATTAATGGATCAAAGAAATAAATCCAACATAGCAAAAGAGGCAATGCGAAATAAAAGGCAGAATCTGTCAAAAACAGAACAGTCCGTAAAGACGAATTTATAAATGGCACCAGACTTGCTCAAATGGAAAAACTCAAAACTAATGAAAGTTGCGTACATATCTGAGGATCACGCTCGTAAATTGGCAGATTTTTTCGAATTTTCTACAGGGAATTATGCCCAGATTCGTGACAGACAGCAATGCTGTTTCTGTGCAGCGATCCCAAATATAACATCAACTTTGACATAGAAACTTTACTTGGCACAAAAACAAGATAAGGAGAGGTTGCTACAGTAGTAAACAACTTCCAAGACTCAATAAAACAAAGAATTGCTGTAGGTAAAAACATGGGTTGTCTCCCATAAGCGCTTTTCTTTAACGCCTTTCAGCTAGGCGCAGAAAGTGCAAATCAAGTAACATCGAGAGTAGAAGCATCAACATCATAGCTTGTTCTAATAATAGAATCAAAAGGCAACTTCATTCTCTTTCTAGGGAAGTGTTCCATACCTTTCTTGAGAGGAAATTGATATTTAATATTACCTTCCCTCATATCAATAACAGCACCAACAGTTCGAAGAAAAGGTCTTCCCAACACAATTGGACAAGATGCATTGCATTCGATATCCAAGACAACAAAATCAACGGGGACAAGGTTATTGTTAACCGTAATATGCACATTATCCATCCTCCCCAAAGGTTTCTTTTTAACATTATCGGCGAGATTAACGTCCAAATAACAATTCTTTAATGGTGGCAAGTCAAGCATATCATAAATCTTTTTAGGCATAACAGAAATACTTGCACCAAGATCACATAAGGCATTACATTCAAAGTCATTGAATTTCATTTTAATGATGGGCTCCCAACCATCTTCTAACTTTCTAGGAATAGAAGTTTCAAGTTTTAGTTTCTCTTCTCTAGCTTTTATGAGAGCATTTGTAATATGTTTTGTAAAGGCTAAATTTATAGCACTAGCATTAGGACTTTTAGCAAGTTTTTGTAAGAACTTTATAACTTCAGAGATGTGGCAATCATCAAAATCTAAATCATTATGAGCTACAGCAATGGGATCATTATTCCCAAGGTTGGAAAAAATTTCAGCAGTTTTATCACAAGCAGTTTCAGCAGTTTTAGCAATTTCAGGCAGTTTTGTACGCTTTGCACTAGGAGTAGAAACATTGCCAACACCAATTATATTACCATTGATAGTAGGAGGTGTAGCAACATGTGAGGAATTAGCATTACTAGTGGTGGTAATAGTCCAAACTTTAGCTACATTATTCTCTTTAGCTAGTTTTTCATTTTCTTCTCTATCCCACCTAGCACGCAATTCAGCCATTAATCTTATATTCTCATTAATTCTAACTTGGATGGCATTTGCTGTAGTAGTAATCTTATTATCAAGATCATTATTAGGCATAACTTTCAACTTTAAAAGATTAACATCAGAGGCAAGCCTATCAACTCTAGAAGCGATAGTATCAATTTTATCAAGCTTTTCCTCAACAGATTTGTTAAAAGCAGTTTGTGTACTAATAAATTCTTTAAGCATGGCTTCAAGACCAGAGGGTACACTTCTATTATTGTTGTAAGAATTCCCATAAGAATTACCATAACCATTACCATTAGCAGAAGGATATGGCCTATAGTTATTACCAGAATTGTTCCTATAAGCATTGTTGTTGAAATTATTATTTTTAATGAAATTCACATCAACATTTTCTTCTTGAGCAACCAATGAAGCTAAAGGAACATTATTTGGATCAACATTAGATCTACCATTCACAAGCATAGACATAATCGCATCAATCTTATCACTCAAGGAAGAGGTTTCTTCAACAGAATTTACCTTCTTACCTTGTGGAGCTCTTTCCGTGTGCCATTCAGAGTAATTTATCATCATATCATCAAGAAGTTTTGTAGCCGCCCCCAATGTGATGGACATAAAGGTACCTCCAGCAGCTGAATCCAATAAATTCCGCGAAGAAAAATTTAGTCCTGCATAGAAGGTTTGGATGATCATCCAAGTAGTCAGTCCATGGGTTGGGCAATTCTTTACCAAAGTTTTCATTCTCTCCCAAGCTTGAGCAACATGTTCAGTATCAAATTGTTTAAAATTCATTATGCTACTTCTCAAAGAAATAATTTTAGCGGGAGGATAATATCTACCAATAAAAGCATCCTTGCATTTAGTCCATGAATCAATACTATTCTTAGGCAAAGATAGCAACCAATCTTTAGCTCTTCCTCTTAATGAGAAAGGAAACACTTTCAATTTAATAATATCACCATCTACATCTTTATACTTTTGCATTTCACAAAGTTCAACAAAATTATTGAGATGGGCAGCAGCATCATCAGAACTAGCACCAGAAAATTGTTCTCTCATGACTAGATTTAGTAAAGCAGGTTTAATTTCAAAGAATTCTGCTGTAGTAGCAGGTGGAGCAATAGGTGTGCATAGGAAATCATTATTATTTGCATTTGTGAAGTCACACAACTTAGTATTTTCAAGGTTGGCCATTTTAGCAACAGTAAATAAAGCAAACTAGATAAAGTAAATGCGAGTAACTAATTTTTTTGTGTTTTCGATATAGAGAGCAAGACAGTAAATAAAGTAAAACTAGCAACTAATTTTTTTGTATTTTAATTTAGTGCAGCAAACAAAGTAGTAAATAAAATAAAGCAAGACAAAAACAAAGTAAAGAGATTGAGAAGTGGAGACTCCCCTTGCAGCGTGTCTTGATCTCCCGGCAACGGCGCCAGAAAAAGAGCTTGATGGCGTGTAACTCACACGTTCGTTGGGAACCCCAAGAGGAAGGTATGATGCGCACAGTAGCAAGTTTTCCCTCAGAAAGAAACCAAGGTTTAATCGAACCAGGAGGAGCCAAGAAGCACGTTGAAGGTTGATGGTCGCGAAATGTGATGCGGCGCAACACCAGGGATTCCGGCGCCAACTAGGAACCTGCACAACACAACCAAAGTACTTTGCCCCAACGAAACAGTGAGGTTGTCAATCTCACCGGCTTGCTGTAACAAAGGATTAAACGTATCGAGTGGAAGATGTTTGCAAAGAAAACAGTAAAACAAGTAGATTGTATGCTATGTAAGAATAGGACCGGGGTCCACAGTTCACTAGAGGTGTCTCTCCCATAAGATAAAGCATGTTGGGTGAACAAATTACAGTCGGGCAATTGACAAATAGAGAAAGGCATAACAATGCATATACATGACATGGTAAATATAGTGAGATTTAATCCGGGCATTACGACAAAGAACATAGACCGCCATCCAACTGCATCTATGCCTAAAAAGTCCACCTTCAGGTTATCGTCCGAACCCCCTCCAGTATTAAGTTGCAAAGCAACAGACAATTGCATTAAGTATGGTGCGTAATGTAATCAACAACTACATCCTTAGACATAGCATCAATGTTTTATCCCTAGTGGCAACAGCACATCACAACCTTAGAACCTTCTGTCACGATCCCAGATTCAATGAAGGCATGAACCCACTATCGAGCATAAATACCCCCTCTTGGAGTTAAGAGCAAAAACTTGGCCAGAGCCTCTACTAATAACGGAGAGCATGCAAGATCATAAACAACACATAAACAATAGATTGATAATCACCATAATCATAGTACTCTCTATCCATCGGATCCCGACAAACACAACATATAGTATTACATATAGATGATCTTGATCATGTTAGGCAGCTCACAAGATCTAACAATGAAGCACAACAAGGAGAAGACGACCATCTAGCTACTGCTATGGACCCATGGTCCAGGGGTGAACTACTCACTCATCACTCCGGAGGCGATCATGGCGATGAAGAGTCCTCCGGGAGATGAATCCCCTCTCCGCAGGGTGCCGGAGGCGATCTCCGAATCCCCCGAGATGGGACGCGGCGGCGGCGTCTCTGTAAGGTTTTCCGTATCGTGGCTCTCGACTGGGGGTTTCGCGACGGGAGCTTTAAGTAGGCGGAAGGTCAACGCGAGGGGGCCACGAGGGGCCCAGGGGCAGGGCCGCGGCCAAGGGCTGGGCCGCGCGGCCACCCCCTGGCTGCCTCGTGGCCCCACTTCGTTAGGTCTTCGGTCTTCTGGAAGCTTCGTGCAAAAATAGGACCCTGGGCGAAAGTTTCGTCCAATTCCGAGAATATTTCTTTACTAGGATTTCTGAAACCAAAAACAGCAAAACAGCAACTGGCTCTTCGGCATCTTGTTAATAGGTTAGTTCCAGAAAATGCATAAATATGACATATAATGTGCATAAAACATGTAGGTATCATCAATAAAGTAGCATGGAACATAAGAAATTATCGATACGTTGGAGACGTATCACGCCGCCGCGCCGCCGTCCTTGTACCGTGGCACACCTCCACCACGGCTTGCAGATGCCAGTCGGGCCGCGCCCCGGCCGGCCTGCCACACACGGTGGTACTCCAAAGCCACCAAGCTCCAGCAGATCGGGGCGCGGGGACCCCGATCCACGGCCTCCACACGACCTCCGTGCAGAGGAGAAGCCAGAGGAGAAGCAAGGCCGCCAGAACGGCAGAACCTCTGCCACCACCGCGTCCCCGGGGCCGCCGCCCCGGCCTGCCTGCGCCGGCGCGCCTCCAAGCCCGAGCAGGCCCAGATCGGGCCCTTCCGAGCCCAGAGCGGGCCCTGGCCGCGCCACCGCCGCCAGCCGCCAAGCACAGGTGCTGACACCTCCTGCCGCGCCACCCTGCCTGCCGACGCCCGGGCGCCGCCGGAAGACCCGCAGCCAGCTGCCGCCTAAGCCCCGCCGACGCCCCACGCCACAACGGGCACGCCAGGCGCACGGCCCGAGCCGCACCGCGCCCAGCGAGCCACCCCCGCCGTCGAAGCCCGGGGCCGCCGCCCCGGCATCCCGCGCCGCCAGAAGCCTCCAGGGCCAGCCGTCGACGCCCGGCCGCCCTTCGCGTCCACCGCGAGCTCTCCCCGCGCCGCCTTCGGAGGCCGGGGCCACCGCCACCGCGACGACGTCGGCGGCAGCGGCGGAGGGGTAGCCGAGAGGGGGGATCGGGCCGGCGGCGCGGTTAGGGTTCCCTCTAGGCTCGAGCGACGCGGGGGTCGGGCTCGTAGGTCCTCGTCTTATTATCCCCCGATCATCTAAATTACTCTTTAGCTAGTCTTCAGATTTCATAAAATCTAAGTCACCTAAAATTGCAGTGTAGGTTAGTTTGCAGATTTAATAAAACATCAGTGTACCTTTTTATCAGTAAGTTAATTACATGCACAGGGAGGTGTGGTTCTGCTGGTCAGATGTTCACCCAATGGTTTAGTTTGGTGTTTCACTTAAAACTTTGCTCGGACGACATATTCACTGGAACATATATAATGCAGAACCAGTACTCGATCAATGAAAGAGAAAGAGATCAACTTTGTTCAAAGAGAAGAAGAAAAAGAAAAATACAACTACTTCTTTTTCTAGGAGAATTGCCTTTATTATTATTAGTTAACCGTATAATGAAACCAGCAGGACCTCACCACAGCGATTTTGGCTCGTGAGCCGTCCGATGGGAGGATCTAGCGGACCAAAATGTCCGAGCAGCATTTAAGCATTGTTCCGTCGTTCAAAAGGCTTTCTTTGCTCTATAGGCCCATTTTCGTTCTAGGGCTGCTACTCCCACAATTGTGTTAGCCTGCACCACACTACTTGGGCCCCGAAACAGTTTAAGGGCCCATGTATTTGGGCCTCAAGCACCCACCGGTTCATCTCTCCAGTCCTTCGTCTCGCCTTCATTAATTCACGAGAGTGGATTTTTAGAGCAAGTGCTTGGTGAGCAACCGTATCCACATCGTCTATGTTGCATCAAGATTCGTGCAAGTTCTTTTTTCCCCTCTCAAACAATTTCTCATTTTTGTACCTCTCACACCACACATTATTTGAACTCGAAAATTTGCAGATCACTTAAAAATAACAATTGAAATGTGGGAAAAATATTTTGGATTTTTTATTTCATTATCTATATATGTATTTCAAGAATTTATTTTGAAATTTAAATAATTTAAAATTTAAATTTGCACAAAAAAATTCGGATCTATTTTTCCTCCATTCTATTTGTTATTTTTGAATGACCTGCAAAAAAATCAAATCGAAATGTTACATAATTTGGAAGATACAAAAAAGACAAAGTGAAAAAAGTGAAGGTGCGCAGGACGCACCTGCTCCATTGAAGTTTTCCGTTAATTCACACACGATCGTATGCGTTATTGTTCCATTCATTCATGTTCCTTCTCACGCACGTTGGTTTTTTCTTTCGCTTTTCCAATTTCCCACAAAACTTCGTCTTCCATCAGCCGCAACCTGAAGAGACGGACCAGAGGAGACAGCGGCCGCGGCGGGTTGGGTGGAGGCCACGGGATACAGAGATGAGGTCGTAGGTCGTCTTTGCTGAAAGTCTCTCGCAGCGTCGATCTGCTCGCCAAGGTCTGTCGCGGTGCCCTGTTCCACCAGCAAATTAAGCAGCGTCAAGGCAAATAGCGCAGGTAACGATCAGGGGGTACGCCTGCGGCTGAGTTTCCATCGTGTATCGTCCTTGCTTTCAACGATTGGCCCTTGTCCACATGGAATCTGGAGCCATTGCTCTTGGCCAGTTGGTCTTCTACTGATTTCTTTACAGGAATGCACAAGGGACAGGCATGTTGGATAATTAGGCACAATTTCCATGATTAATTCTAGAATATAAAACATGATGGCAGCAACTACTAACATGTGAAACTCGAACATACTAGATGCATTAATCAACATAAGTAGCAGCTGCGCAAACGGTAAAGCATCCATCGCTAAACAGATCGAGATATGTCGCACGTACCGATCTGGTGGAGGTGGCGGTGGAGGTGTAGCAGATGATGTCGCAGCAGTAACGTTGTTGATGACAACGTTGTTGACGACAGGGACGACGGGTCGAAGTAGACGGCGTTGAAGACGACGGAAGGCAGCACCGCCCGACTTGGATGGAAGGCGACCCGTGATGAAGAACTTGAGCAGTCGCGCAGAGCGCTTCCCAAAAACCTAATTCGCCCTCTCCCGTACAGGATCGCAAGGACGAGCGGTTCCGGAGACCCGCCCTCCCGTTCGCCGATGCACGTCGGCGCGCGGGATGGAGTAGGCTACGATGGCGGCACAAGCAGAGAGAGGTGGAAACCCTAACTCGTGTATTCGTATGTTTCTGCGGTAGCCGGGCAAGAGATTATATAGGCTCGGGAAACCCTAGGCAACGTGGGCCACGCCCACGTCGCACGAACGTTTCGAGTCGGTTACAGATAGCCCACGATCCGGGAGCGACCCGAACCGACTAACTGAGATGAGCGAGCGAGGAGGAGGAGGAGCGCGCGTGTAGCACACCCATTCTCACTCACTTACTAGTGGTGAAACAACCCACCTTATAAGGTGGTCTAACTTCCTCCCAACTTTCCATGTGGGACTAAACTTCCCACCTCTTGCCACTCACTAGTGAGCTGCCACTAACTTGGGCTCAAACTCACAAGGCTGCCACTATGTGGGCTTTGAGATTTATAGGGAAAACTGAAATCTAATTTGGGCTACTAAAAGTGGGCCCAATATTTCACGCACGTTGGTCTTTTCTTTCGCTTTTCCAATTTCCCACAAAACTTCGTCTTCCATCAGCCGCAACCTGAAGAGACGGACCAGAGGAGACAGCGGCCGCGGCGGGTTGGGTGGAGGCCACGGGATACAGAGATGAGGTCGTAGGTCGTCTTTGCTGAAAGTCTCTCGCAGCGTCGATCTGCTCGCCAAGGTCTGTCGCGGTGCCCTGTTCCACCAGCAAATTAAGCAGCGTCAAGGCAAATAGCGCAGGTAACGATCAGGGGGTACGCCTGCGGCTGAGTTTCCATCGTGTATCGTCCTTGCTTTCAACGATTGGCCCTTGTCCACATGGAATCTGGAGCCATTGCTCTTGGCCAGTTGGTCTTCTACTGATTTCTTTACAGGAATGCACAAGGGACAGGCATGTTGGATAATTAGGCACAATTTCCATGATTAATTCCAGAATATAAAACATGATGGCAGCAACTACTAACATGTGAAACTCGAACATACTAGATGCATTAATCAACATGAGTAGCAGCAGCGCAAACGGTAAAGCATCCATCGCTAAACAGATCGAGATATGTCGCACGTACCGATCTGGTGGAGGTGGCGGTGGAGGTGTAGCAGATGATGTCGCAGCAGTAACGTTATTGATGACAACGTTGTTGACGACAGGGACGACGGGTCGAAGTAGACGGCGTTGAAGACGACGGAAGGCAGCACCGCCCGACTTGGATGGAAGGCGACCCGTGATGAAGAACTTGAGCAGTCGCGCAGAGTGATGACCCACAAGTATAGGGGATCGCAACAGTCTTCGAGGGAAGTATTACCCAATTTATTTATTCGACACAAGGGGAGACAAAGAATACTTGAAAGCCTTAACAGCGGAGTTGTCAATTCAGCTGCACCTGGAAACAGACTTGCTCGCAAGAGTTTATCAGTAGTAACAGTTTTATGGCAGTGGAAATAGCGAAATAACAGCGGTGAAATAAAGACAGCAGTAGTGATTATAGTAAACAGCAGGATTAAAATACTGTAGGCACAGGGACGGATTTAACGGGCGTTGCATGGATGAGAGAAACTCATGTAACAATCAAAGCATGGGCATTTGCAGATAATAATAAAACGGTATCCAAGTACTAATCAATCAATAGGCATGTGTTCCATATTTAGTCGTACGTGCTCGCAATGAGAAACTTGCACAACATCTTCTGTCCTTGGGCCTCTAGGGAAACTACTGGATATTAAGGTACTCCTTTTAATAGAGTACCGGAGCAAAGCATTAACACTCCGTGAACACATGTGATCCTCACATCGCTACCATCCCCTCCGGTTGTCCCGATTTCTGTCACTTCGGGGCCATTGGTTCCGGACAGCGACATGTGTATACAACTTGCAGGTAAGATCATAAACAACGAATATCTTCATGAATAAATAACATGTTCAGATCTGAGATCATGGCACTCGGGCCCTAGTGACAAGCATTAAGCATAACAAGTTGCAACAATATCATAAAAGTGACATCTACGGATACTAGGCACTATGCCCTAACAATCTTATGACTATTACATGACCAATCTCATCCAATCCCTACCATCCCCTTCAGCCTACAGCGGGGAATTACTCACACATGGATGGGGGAAACATTGCTGGTTGATGGAGAGGCGTTGGCGGTGATGGCGGTGAAGATCTCCTCCAATTCCCCGTCCGGAGTGCCGAACGGAGACTTCGGCTCCTGCGACGGAGTTTCGCGATGTGGCGGCTCTCTGGAGGGTTTCTGGCGATGTCGACTTCTCTCCGTGCGTTTTTAGGTCGAACCCGATAAGTAGTCCAGGGGGCGTCGGAGGCGGCCGAGGCCACACCATAGGGCCGCGCGGCCCCCCGGGCCGCGCCGCCTTATGGTGTGGGGCCCCTCGGGCCACCTCCTTCTCGGCTCCGTCAATATTTTGGTAAAATAGGGCCATCTGAAGAAATTCCGAGGATTTTCCCGAAAGTTGGATTTCTACAAAAACGAGACACCAGCAGTTCTGCTGAAAACAGCGTTAGTCCGTGTTAGTTGTATCCAAAATACACAAATTAGAGGCAAAACAATAGCAAAAGTGTTCGGGAAAGTAGATACGTTTTGGACGTATCAACTCCCCCAAGCTTAGCTTATTGCTTGTCCTCAAGCAATTCAGTTAACAACTGAGCGATAAAAGAACTTTCACGAACACATTTGCTCATATGATGTATATATTCTCATGCTATGGCTAATACTTAAGCAGTTCATAATGAGATACATGCAAATAAGATCATCCAACAGCTATGTCAATCATGGAGAAGTACCAACAATTAATAATAAGCACCATGAATCATGTATATAAGCAGGATTGCAATGTTCATAAGAGAATATGATAAAGTGGTATCTCGCTTGCCTGTATTTGATCGGCAAAACATAAATGCCGAGGCACCTCTTGAGTTCATAGAAAGACTAGAAGTAGTGATTGTCAAAGATAAAAGCATCAAAGTTATACCACAATTAATCATATTTTGAGACAAGCATATTATACTAAGAATGACAGTTGTGCTCTCAAGATAGTGCTCAAAGAAAGAATGGAGACACAACATAAAAGTAAAAGATTGACCCTTCGCAGAGGGAAGCAGGGATTAACATGCGCTAGAGCTTTTCATTTGTAAAGCAGGAGTAAAATTATTTTGAGAGGTGTTTGTTGTTGTCAACGAATGGTAATGGGTACACTAACTACCTCATCAACCGGACTCACAAGAGCGGCTCCCATTTATTTATTTTTGGTTGGCACTCCTTCCAACCTTTCTTTCACAAACCATGGCTAACCGAATCCTCGGGTGCCTGCCAACAATCACATACCATGAAGGAGTGCCTTTTTATTTAAGTTTTATTATGATGATGACACTCCCCCAACCTTTGCTTACACAAGCCATGGCTAACCGAATCCTTCGGGTGCCGTCCAACAATCACAAACCATTGAGGAGTGTCTATTTAAATTAATTAATTCGGGACTGGGAATCCCATTGCCAGCTCTTTTTGCAAAATTATTGGATAAGCGGATGTGCCACTAGTCCATATGAGAGTCCGTCAAAAGTAAATGACAAGGTCGAAAGCTAAACACCACATACTTCCTCATGAGCTATGAAACATTAACACAAATTGAGAAGCATTTTGAAGGTTTTAAAGGTAGCGCATGAGAATTTACTTGGAATGGTTTGAAATGCCATGCATAGGTATTTATGGTGGACACTTATGGAACAACTTGGTTTTCAGGTGTTTGGAAGCACGAGCGGCGTTCCCGCTCAGTACAAGTGAAGGCTAGCAAAAGACTAGGGAGCGACAAATCAAGAGAGCAGTAACTGTCATAATTATGCTTGCGGTAAAATAAATTAACGGAGGCATAAAAGTGATACAAGAACTCTGAAGCAATATAAATCATCGAGGCTTAATTGACTTTTTGTTCAGTCATATGCATGCGTGAGCATGTGCCAAATCGATATAAATGAATTATTCAGAGGAGGATACCACAATGCCATACTTACTTATGAATAAAACAATGCAAGCAAACATCCACGACATGCTACTCATATTAATAAATTGGAACTAAACATGAGAGATCATGAACTACTAGACTTTCTCAAATAACATATACCTCACATGAACCAACTAAGCATGCTCATATGGATGAGTATATGTACAAAAATGAAAGCAAATAGAGTTCATACCAGCCTCTCACCACAATCAGATTGTCGTAGATCGTCATTATTGCCTTTTCACTTGTGCAGCTTGGATAATATGAAATGAAAACCACGCTCCAGCCACCGAAGACCATTGAACTCATGATGAACTTTACAAACCAAAGAAGAACAGCAAATATTTTTGGTGTTTTTGAATTAGAAACAAGCACGAAAGAAAACAAGCAAACAAAGCAAAATCTTTTTGGGTTTTCTTATAGCAAACTAACGATAGCAAATAAAGCAAACTAAGAGCAAGGTACCAAATAAATAAATGGTGAAGAGAAACTACAGAAATATTTTTGGTCTTTTTGTGTTTTAGGAAAGAAACAAAGTGAAAACAAAAGAATGCAAACTAACAGAAACACAGAAAAGCAGGATGACAGAAATCTGCCAAATCCTGACAGCAGTACAGAAATCGAATTTAACAAAAATCTTCCATTGCTCAGACCAAAAAGTGTTCAACTAATGAAAGTTAGATAACAACCTGGGGAACATGCTCAAAAATTGGCAACTCAAAATAACGTTCTGGCTGTGCGTACGAATTTTTTGGTAACAGCACAGAATCTGTTTTTGGACAGCACTTCCCCAAATATCATCTCCCTCTCATTAGAAAACCACTCTAGAGACTAAACAAATATGTACAAGTATCCAGCAACCATAATATGCAAAGAATGAGTGATGCCGGTATACCCCCCCAAGCTTAGGCTTTTGGCCTAAGTGGAGTTCATTCCCAACGAGGGTCGGGGTTCCACGCCGGTGGATCATACATGGAGTGGTAATAAGGCCCCTGTGCAGAAGAATATCGTGGAGGCTCCACGTGACCATGATGTTGATATGAGGAGCTTGCTGCATCGGATGAAGAGTCGGGATGCTCCTCGGTCTCCTCCACATTTTCCCTCGCACGACGGCTTTCTCTTTCTATGTATGCATTTAGCTCATTTTCTGTGATCGACCACCCGTTCCATCATCCTTGGAGAGACTCCTCCCATTACAAATCCTTGTATAAAGATCTGAGAGCTCCCGCGGTGTTCCCCTGATCTTCTCGCAGGATCCCCATTGCGGTACTCCAATTGCTGCACAAAAAACACTAAATGGCAAGTTGACAGCTTTATTGTAAATTTTATACTGGACCATGGGGTCAGACCGCGACCGATCGAACTTGAAGTCCTGCACAAAAGACATAGTTAATTTTACATATTGTCTTGGCTCTCCTTCAACAAAACCACTCAGCCCTGCACGAGAGATTAGAGTTTGCACATCTTGTAAAATCCCCGCACTTCTCATAAAGTCCACACATGGGTAGTAAGAGGGGTATACTCCCTCCTCACGATTGACTCTTGAAACTTGCTGGACTTCCAATTCTTCTTGATTCAATTGGGGCACACTACCTTAATACATATCAATAAGTCTTGCATAAGAGTTAACTCATAAAGCAATAAATCAAAGTAAAGGTATTGAAGCAACACAAAGGAAGATTAAGTTTCAGCTTTCAACTTGTAACATGTATATCTCATGGATATTGTCAACATAAAGTAATATAACAAGTGCAATATGCAAGTATGTAGGAATCAATGCATATTTCACACAAGTGTTTGCTTCTTAAGGTGGAGGGAGATAGGTAAACTGACTCAACAATAAAAGTAAAAAAAAGGTCCTTCAAAGAGGAAAGCATCGATTGTTGTATTTGCGCTAGAGCTTTTATTTTGAAAACATGAAACAATTTTGTCAACGGTAGTAATAAAGCATATGAGTTATGTAAATTATATCTTACAAGTTGCAAGCCTCATGCATAGTATACTAATAGTGCCCGCACCTTGTCCTACTTAGCTTGGACTACCGGATCTTCGCAATGCCATGTTTCAACCAAGTGTGTCACAAAGGGGTACCTCCATGCCGCCTGTACAAAGGTCTAAGGAGAAAGCTCGCATTTTGGATTTCTCGCTTTTGATTATTCTCAACTTAGACATCCATAACGGGACAACATGGACAACAGATAATGGACTCCTTTTTAATGCAATAAGCATGTAGCAACAATTATTATTCTCATATGAGATTGAGGATATATGTCCAAAACTGAAACTTCAACCATGATTCATGGCTTTAGTTAGCGGCCCAATGTTCTTCTCTAACAATTTGCATGCTCCAACCATTAAGGTGGTAGATCCTTCAGACAAGACGGACATGCATAGCAACTCACATGATATTCAACAAAGAATAGTTGATGGTGTTCCCCAGAAGCATGGTTATCGCACAACAAGCAACTTAATAAGAGATAAAGTGCATAAGTACATATTCAATACTACGATAGTTTTTAAGGCTATTTTGTCCCATGAGCTATATATTGCAAAGGTGAATGATGGAATTTTAAAGGTAGCACTCAAGCAATTTACTTTGGAATGGCGGAGAAATACCATGTAGTAGGTAGGTATGGTGGACACAAATTGCATAGTGGTTGGCTCAAGGATTTGGATGCATGAGAAGTATTCTCTCTCGATACAAGGTTTAGGCTAGCAAGGTTATTTGAAGCAAACTCAAGGATGAACCGGTGCAGAAAAACTCACATAAAAGACATATTGTAAACATTATAAGACTCTACACCGTCGCACAGCTCTGCTAGATTAAACGTGATCTGAATCGATTCCATGTCCGATCTGCCGCGGTCTATCCTGCGACCACCGTCGTCGCCGTTCCGAACTGTTGTGCTGCATTAGCGTCATTCAACGCAAAGCAAGCAAGACAGTCTAAGGTAAGTTTGGCCGGGTCCTCTTCTGGGTTTTGCCGACACGCTCGATGCCCAAGCAGCTGTTATCTAGAAATAGCTATGCATTCTATTTTTGCACTGTGTTGGATTGATCTGAAACTGGAGTCTGGTGTGCGGTTACTACGTTTTGGCCACAAAAAATTTACACGAATATAAATTGATGTTGGCTGGAGACTTGGAGTTGATAAAATTTGTTTGTGCTTATAATATTTCGCCTGGCTGTTCTTGGCTTCCGGCAGTGTGCATGAAAACGAATTACACGAATATAGATTGATGTTGGCTGGAGACTTGGAGTTGATAAAATTTGTTTGTGCTTATAATATTTCGCCTGGCTGTTCTCGGCTTATGGCAGTGTGCATGAAAACGAATGGAAAGTTTAGTTTTCAGCTAGATCGCTTACATGTTTATTAGCAATAGAGCACTCAGGTCTTAATTACCTAAGCTAATATACAATTTTTTATGTTATTTCAGGTGTGTGATCACTATGATTAGTTGATATCGAAGAATAGGAAGGCCAGGTTCAGATACTCGATACGAATTTATATGATCTCGGGAACCCAACTGTATCATTCCAACGCTACAAATGTCAATGTGTTTGGAATAGAGGTGCTTTATCGTGCAGTAGTTCAAACTATTAAGTAGGCTCTCAGGTTTGTACACTCAATTACTTTCAGATTTAGTGAGAGTGTTTTACAATGGTGTATATAACTGCTTTGGTGATAACCATTAAATGTATGAACCTTTTTAGGAGCATTTTTGAATTTAACGAATACATCAAAAGTACTGGCAAATATATTGTATAGGTCAAATTGTAAAGAAAAGAGTATTCATGTTTATAGCCTATTTCAGTGACGTAGAGCCATATATCAGTTTTGCCATACCGACGTTATTTATCCCATAAATGTTGAATACTTAAAATTTCTGGATGCCATTTCATTGGAATTATACTGTGTCTTCCTTTTGTGGAATAAATCATATCCCTTACAGTCTTGGTTTCCCTTCTCCCTTTTTTGCGATAAATGTTTCTTGCGTTCTATGGTTTAATTAAATCGTAGAAAAACATTCTAGCATCTTAGTAATTTAATAATTTATTTGATCAGCTCACCTTGGCTTATTATTGCTCTTCATCTCATGTCTATTTCATGGAAAAATATAGAGTGCTTATTATTGCATAATTCCCTTCACTTCAGAATACAATCTCTAATAAAACGGAAATCACGTGCATGTATTTTACTCGGAATAATGCTTCCAGCAAAGACATATGTGTAATCCCCAGCAGTAACATATAATTTTTTTATGACTTTCACATCAGCTATGGTGCCATTGATATATATCTTAATGCATATCAATGTAATGTTTGAAGCAATAGTTTTTCTATACGTACATATACCCATTGCTGCTACTTGCAAATACTATTTTAATAGACATGCAAATACTTTTGAGTAAGGAGTCTCAAGACATTTGTTACTCATATAAAATTACATCTAAGGAGATTCTTAAACTAAGGAAATAATTTTACTTTTTCTCTCATTGTATGTCTAGATGATTAAGTCTGAAACTATCGTGACAAGTTAAACCTCTTAGATAACCAAAGCAAGCATGGCCGAAGAGTTAACTCATATTTATATGTTAGCATTTGCGCGGCTAGATTTAGTTATTCTTAGGTTGTGTAATATATATAATATATCATATCAATTTTCATCGTTTCTCTTCCACTCTACTTTTCCATGTGTTTATCTTCCCACTTATAATTTCGTATTGAATAGTAAAAATATTTATTAAGATTTGATCGTAGAGAACTTCTTTTCTATGGACCTTCTCGTTTGGTGCAATGTGTTTCACGTGTCTTCCAATTTGGATAATAATATCTCAAAACGAATCATTTTCATGTTGTATTTTTCTTGACCATCTATCCATTACATATACTATATGTATGTGTGAGCTAAAGCTACAAAAATATTCTCTCTTTGTTGTTTCTACACTTTAAACTTGGCCTAGATGGTCCATCAATATTTGACATCATTTGTCTGTTACAATTTTTTTTGTTGCAAAAGCTCGTATTTTGTTCCAATCTATTTCTTTTGCAAAACCATCATCATAGCTTATCTTACTGATATTGGATCACCATTATTTTGCTCTCGGCGCCTCTCCTATATTTTTCCTTTAAAACAGTAGTTATGGTTGCTTATGTTCAGCAGTCTAATTAAACAATCCATGCATGTTAATAATTTAAGACATGCTAAATTGACGATCAAAAAATATATTTTATACTCCATATATCAATTGAAGGTTCATGAATTTTGTGTGGAACTTATAGAAATAATCTTTAATCCATCAAGCTAAGCTTCATATGTTGACGATGACCATGTCGATTGTCCTGCACGCATGTATGCATCCAGTGTAGAATGTTCGGAAGATGCATGTACCTTGTTTCTTGCATCCATCCGTGGAGAACTTTTAACCTAGTGAAAGTTATGTGTATCTTATATGCTTGCCTAATTCCTTTATCAGAAGAAATACTAACCTAATTCCGATCTATTAAGCTAAGCTGCGGGGTTTCTGCTTCGTACCTTCATATGGTCGTGCCGATTGTGTGACACCCATGCACGCACTGGCCGTTCATTAATCGTTGTGCCACTCGCCAGCGGCGATGACCAATCAATTTAAGAATATCCGAAAGATCGATGTACCATGCTACTGCTTGCTGCCCATAAATCTAGAGAATATCGTGCCGATGAGCCGACCGATGGTACCTCGTTCGTCGCATCTATCCGAAGAGAGGATCCTCGAAGATGTTGGGCGCATGATGAGATAATGATGGTGCCGTGGAGCTGGTCTAAGAGCATCTCGTCCATGACCTTGGTGAACACGTATGTTGAACCAACTGAAATTCTCGGCATGGTCTGATCAATAGTGACATGAAAAAAAAATTATGGACTGGGATACTTCAGAAATAGAACCTATACAATCTGGTGCTTTCAAAATATGCATTGTGTGGATGGTAGCAGAGTATGAATTTCCTACAGAAATCTCAGTTATGAATCCTTGCGCCAGGGAGGTGCATCCTTACTGAAAACATGAACAAAAAAATGATGAAACAAATGTATCCTATTTGAAATGGGTGTAGTTTCTCATAATAATCATCCTAGAAGGACATACCGGATCTAAACTTGCTGTGTCAAATATTCATTAAGACCACCAAGGGTGCATACAGTTATAGTCCATCCGAGTATTCCACACTAATATCCAATAGTGTTTCAACTAAATTATTTTAATATATTTTTAACTACAATGATGTCTACAATTGAACTACTGTAATTTATTTTCACAATAGCACCGCTGATTAGCCTACCACTAAATTACAATACGCTTGCTGAAATCCGTGAATTCTTGAACGCATGTCCGGCTGAGTATATAGTCCTTGGGGAAGAAAAGGGAGGTAAAATTTCTATAAATTGTACTTGGAAAGCGCCATGCAGAAAAAATCGATATCCCTCGCTACATTGAAAGAGGGGTACTCAACTGGCCATGAGCTTGAATATAAACATGGATGTTTTTTACGTACACATATTTTTGTCACCTGATGGTCCGTTTCACTGAAGATATGCACACGACGTATATGACCAGAGGTGGAGCAAGTGGCCAACTGCAAAAATAATTTAATTATGCTTCAAAATATTCATCTGAAATATGATTCATAAATCACAATCCTGGAGACAATTCATGCCTTTAAATCATTTGTTCAAGCAAGAAATCACGTCATGTATCATGCAGCTAAATAAAATACAAAGACATGATGAAAAATATTTATCATTCAGAAAAGCTGCTAGTCCAGCATACCATCTCGGTACAGAAAATTAGACTTATCCATGAGGCCTGCAGGTAAGATGCATCCATTGTACATTTATTAAGGAGCGACTTCAGGGAAGTATGCTGTCAACCACATCAATATACGATGATGTGGTAGTGCCATACCACCGTCAGACATCCCTATTTTTTTCGAGCGGTATCAGAGAGCCCTATCATTGTCACAAAAAACGGTTGTGAACGTTGGTACTGTTTCTCCGGAAGACAAAATCAATGGAATCAGGAATCACATACCACATCTCAGGAAAAAAATTACGGACCAGATAAAAGGAAGTGACAGAGATGAACTTCAGTACATACATGGATGATCTCAGCCTTGACGACTGGCTGGTGCTGCCGGCCAGGCTGATTTGTGGATTCATCGGTAGAGAATTATATATTGATTATGCTGACCTGATGGTGAATAAAACATCGGTTTGATGAATGATTCGTTAATCCAAAACTGCTTCATCAATCTCGTGGACCATGAGAAAATAGAAGGAACTAATTAGCAGAGCCAGGAAATAACACTTTAGCTTACCTGATTTTTGCAAGGAGACAGCGAATCACACACTCCACCTCCACGACAACTTGTCAGGCTTTCCTTGCAGCAGGTTGATAGGCACTCCATCTGATTCCCTGATTAGAAAAGCTGGCCACCGCCATAACCAGCTGCATGGATTGATCTGTTCTCCATGGCCCGCAGGAAGACCCATGCGTATTAGTACATCATACTCGTAACCAATAGAGCAGCAACTTCCTATGCGGACGGAAGGAGCCAGTGGCATACCAATCTGGTATACCGGCCGGCGACGACGATGGAATTTTCCGGGACAGCGCTCACCTCGCGATGGGAGAGGAGGACCTATGCGGATGGAAGGTGTCAGTTGCATACCAATCTTCCGCGGACGGCGGTGAACAATGTTGATTATCCCTCAATTGGAAGCTTACGCGGAAACCTAAAAGATGGATCGTACCAATCATGCATAGCTGCATGTGCATGGTATGGTGCATGCATCGCCGATCAAGATTGCAAATTTAGCCAGTAATCCATGATCGATGCGCATGCACCTGCAGGAGAAGGCCGCTTGATCAGCAACATAGCTAAAGTTTTTCGGACAGAGGAAGATTCTTCCATCACCGATTCAAAAGGAATAATCTAAATATCAGGAAAAACATAAAAAGCTAAATTCAATACGTATAATACCGATCAATATACATACCGTTTCTTGTATAGTTCTTGTTGGCCGATTCTTTACATCAGCAGATGGGCTGTGATTTACTCCTATGCATGTTACCAAGATTCTGCATGCATGCATCGATCCTGCTGCTTCATCATGGTAAAAGAAACGAACTCTACTTTTGAAGACGCACATGGAAGAGCAGCACAAAAACTGAACAGATCCGGCTCACCACGTCCGGCAGGCTCCGCTCGTCTATCAAACCACAACATACCGATCCAGATTTCCTGCCCAGCGATGACCACGGCTAACCGGAATTGCGGCGCCGCCGTACGTAAGCAGGTTTTCTGGGACAACCCTAACGTAAGTCGCGATGGGAGAGGAGGTCCTAGGGAAGGGAGAAGAAGGCGGCTGAGGGGATATGACTTCCGTAATAGTTTTTTTTATTTTAATCTAAACCGTTTACTTTTAGCCAGTTAATCTAAGCCATTAATTGTCTTGTGTTTTAATAATATAATAGATAGATTGATATAGATCCAATCACAAGAGTTTGATATTCTTCTTTAGGCTCATATATAGGACAATCAATGGATCCCACTTTGATAGTTTTCACATTAAAAATTGTATTGACTCCACATACTTTATCAATCCTCTTGGGAAAATAGACAGTGTGTTCCTTATTATCAACATTGAAAGTAACCATGCCTTTATTGCAATCAATAACAGCCCCTGCAGTATTAAGAAAGGGTCTTCCAAGAATAATGGACATATTATCATCTTCAGGCATTTCCAACACAACGAAATCAGTTAATATCAAGCAATGCTGAGTAACTTGAACAGGAACATTTTCACATAAACCAACAGGAATAGCAGTAGATTTATCAGCCATTTGCAAAGATATATCAGTAGGTATCAATTTATCTAAATCAAGTCTCTTATAAAGAGAAAAAGGCATCACACTCACACCTGCTCCCAAATCACATAGAGCAGTTCTAACATAATTATTCTTGATGGAACAAGGAATAGTCGGTATACCTGGGTCGCCCAACTTCTTTGGAATCTTACCATTGAAGGAGTAATTAGCAAGCATAGTAGAAATTTCCTCATTGGGGACTTTCCTTTTGTTAGTAACAATATCTTTCATATACTTTGAATAAGGAGGCAATTTAATAGCATCAGTCAAAGGAATTTGCAAAAATAAAGGTTTCATCCAATCACAAAATTTATTATAATGTTCCTCCTCCTTTGATTTTAGTTTCTTAGCAGGAAAAGGCATTTGCTTTTGAACCCAAGGTTCTCTTTCATTACCATGCTTCTCAGTAATAAAGTCTTCTTTAGTGTACTTTTTATTTTTAGCAGGCTTTTCAGGTTCTTTTTCAATTTCTTCTTTATCGGAGTATCATTCTTATCATTATCTTCCTCATGTTCATTACCACTTTCAGTTTCAGCATCAGAAATAGAAATACTATTAGGATCATTAACAGGTTCAGAGGATTCTACAACATTCTTATGTTTCTTTTTCTTTTTCTTAGATGGAGTACTAGTTTTAATTAGTTGAGAATCTTGTTCAACTCTTTTGGGATGCCCTTCAGGATATAGAGGATCCTGGGTAGAAGCACCACCTCTAGTTGTTACTTCACAAGCATGTTTTTCTTTAGAATTATTTCTCAACAAGTCATTTTGCACTTTAGTAAGTTGATCAATTTGAGTTTGAACCATTTGAAAATGTTTAACAAGTATTTTAACATCATTGGAGGTTCTCTCCACAATACCATGCAATTCACTAATAGCTCGGGAATTTTCCATTAAATGATTCTCTACTCGCATATTAAAGTTTTCTTGCTTAACAATATAATTATCAAATTCATCTAAGCATTGAGCAGGAGATTTTGAATACGGAATATCTTCCCTAGTAAAGCGTTGAAGCGAGTGTACCTCAATCATGGATGAAGGGGGAATTGTCTCACATATATCTTCTATAGGAGGTAAATTCTTCACATCTTCAGGTTTAATACCTTTCTCCTTAAGAGACTTCTTGGCTTCCCTCATATCTTCATCATTCAATTTAATCATACCCCTCTTCTTCACTATCGGTGTCGGGGTTGGTTCAGGTGTAGACCAATCATCATGATTCCGGCCTATTTTAGCCAATAATTCTTCAGCGTCTTCTGGAGTTCTTTTCCTGAAAACACAACCAGCACAACTATCCAGGTATGCCCTAGACTCAATAGTTAGTCCACTATAAAATATATCAAGTAAATCATGCTTTTCCAAATCATGGTCAGGCTGAGCTCTAATAAGAGAACAAAATCTAGCCCAAGCCTCAGGCAATTTCTCTCCATCTTCCTGGTCAAAATTATAAATTCTCCAAAGCAGCATGTTGAGCACTAGCAGGAAAGTATTTGCGGAAGAAAACATCAAGCAATTCTTTTGGACTTTTAATAGAACCAGGAGGCAAATTATTATACCAAGTTTTAGCATCATCCTTTAATGAGAAAGGAAAAATTTTAGCGACAAAATAAGTACGCATCTTAATATCATCAGAAAACAAGCCACTAAGAGTAGATAACTCAGTCATGTGTTCAACAGCACTTTCTTTTTCAGTACCACAAAAGGGGGTTTTCTCAACAATAGCTATATGAGATAGATCAAGAGAAAAATCATAATCTTTATCCCTAATGTTTATAGGAGATGTGGCAAACTTAGGATCAGGAGATAGTTTATATCTAACAGCATGTTCTGCAAGCAACTTTTTAATTTTTCTTGCATCAGTAGTAGCATTGCATTTTTCAATAAAATCATCATCAAGCTCTACATAATCTTCATCAAGATCATCACTAGAATATTCAACAGACTCAGGTGAATTAACAGGTGTAGCAACATTAGGAGTTTCAGTATTTTCAATTTGTCTAGACTTAGCAATTGTAGCATCTAGAAAAGATCCCAATGAACCACTATCATCAAGCACACAGAAACATTATCAATATTATGAGAATTTTCAGATTCAGCAGAAGTACCAGCACGCGAAGCATGTGGCGGTGAAACAAGTTTATCAATCACAGATGGTGAATCAAGCAGCAGAGGTACTCGAGTTGTACCTTTTCTTGTAGTGGATGGTAATATGGCGATCTTAGTATCGCGAGGTTTACCCATAATGGAGAATTTGCAGCGAACAATATCAATCCAAGTGAACTTCCAAATAAAGCTATGCTCCCCGGCAACGGCGCCAGAAAATAGTCTTGATGACCCACAAGTATAGGGGATCGCAAGTCTTCGAGGGAAGTATTACCCAATTTATTGATTCGACACAAGGGGAGACAAAGAATACTTGAAAGCCTTAACAGCGGAGTTGTCAATTCAGCTGCACTGGAAACAGACTTGCTCGCAAGAGTTTATCAGTAGTCAGTTTTATGGCAGTGGAAATAGCGAAATAACAGCGGTGAAATAAAGACAGTAGTGATTATAGTAAACAGCAGGATTAAAATACTGTAGGCACAGGGACGGATTTAACGGGCGTTGCATGGATGAGAGAAACTCATGTAACAATCAAAGCATGGGCATTTGCAGATAATAATAAAACGGTATCCAAGTACTAATCAATCAATAGGCATGTGTTCCATATTTAGTCGTACGTGCTCGCAATGAGAAACTTGCACAACATCTTTCTGTCCTACCAGCCGGTGGCAGCCGGGCCTCTAGGGAAACTACTGGATATTAAGGTACTCCTTTTAATAGAGTACCGGAGCAAAGCATTAACACTCCGTGAACACATGTGATCCTCACATCGCTACCATCCCCTCCGGTTGTCCCGATTTCTGTCACTTCGGGGCCATTGGTTACATGTGTATACAACTTGCAGGTAAGATCATAAACAACGAATATCTTCATGAATAAATAACATGTTCAGATCTGAGATCATGGCACTCGGGCCCTAGTGACAAGCATTAAGCATAACAAGTTGCAACAATATCATAAAAGTGACATCTACGGATACTAGGCACTATGCCCTAACAATCTTATGACTATTACATGACCAATCTCATCCAATCCCTACCATCCCCTTCAGCCTACAGCGGGGGAATTACTCACACATGGATGGGGGAAACATTGCTGGTTGATGGAGAGGCGTTGGCGGTGATGGCGGTGAAGATCTCCTCCAATTCCCCGTCCCGGCGGAGTGCCAGAACGGAGACTTCTGGCTCCTGCGACGGAGTTTCGCGATGTGGCGGCTCTCTGGAGGGTTTCTGGCGATGTCGACTTCTCTCCGTGCGTTTTTAGGTCGAACCCGATAAGTAGTCCAAAGGGGGGCGGAGGCCGGCCGAGGGGCCACACCATAGGGCCGCGCGGGCCCCCGGGCCGCGCCGCCTTATGGTGTGGGGCCCTCGGGCCTCCACCTCCTTCGCCTTCTGGCTCCGTCAATATTTTGGTAAAATAGGGCCATCTGAAGAAATTCCGAGGATTTTCCCGAAAGTTGGATTTCTGCACAAAAACGAGACACCCGAGCAGTTCTGCTGAAAACAGCGTTAGTCCGTGTTAGTTGTATCCAAAATACACAAATTAGAGGCAAAACAATAGCAAAAGTGTTCGGGAAAGTAGATACGTTTTGGACGTATCAGCTCCCAAAAACCTAATTCGCCCTCTCCCGTACAGGATCGCAAGGACGAGCGGTTCCGGAGACCTGCTCTCCCGTTCGCCGATGCACGTCGGCGCGCGGGATGGAGTAGGCTACGATGGCGGCACAAGCAGAGAGAGGTGGAAACCCTAACTCGTGTATTCGGTATGTTTCTGCGGTAGCCGGGCAAGAGATTATATAGGCTCGGGAAACCCTAGGCAACGTGGGCCACACCCACGTCGCACGAACGTTTCGAGTCGGTTACGATAGCCCACGATCCGGAGCGACCCGAACCGACTAAGCGTGACGCGTCCGTCTAGAACTCTGTTCGTTTTCCTGAGCTGCAAAAAGTAAGGAAAGTCTCGGCTCGAGGCTCAATCCACTCACCACGAGCGCGGCGCGCGTCGTGACGTGACGTGTCGTGTCGTGTCGAGTCGAGTCGAGACGAGCGAGCGAGGAGGAGGAGGAGCGCGTGTAGCACTCCCATTCTCACTCACTTACTAGTGGTGAAACAACCCACCTTATAAGGTGGTCTAACTTCCTCCCAACTTTCCATGTGGGACTAAACTTCCCACCTCTTGCCACTCACAAGGCTGCCACTATGTGGGCTTTGAGATTTATAGGGAAAACTGAAATCTAATTTGGGCTACTAAAAGTGGGCCCAATATTTCAACAATCCCCCACCAGATCTCAAATCCCCATTTAGAGATTTACCAATACTCGCTGCTTGTTTATATACCAGTGTTTCAGCGGAGACTGTTAAGTTGAACTTTCGCCTAGAACCTTAAGCTACATCCATTCACACTTGAACAATGGACTAAGCCTTGAATTGCAAGTTTTGCGTGAACAGGGTTTCACTCAAAGTCATGACCAGTACATGGCTGCCAGTAGCCTACCCCGCGGGTGAAGCATATGCGTCATACTTCATGGTCTCTTCATGAGTTTACTAGAGATCACCCAAATCTCATAGATTGCGACGTTTAACAATCGGACTCATATAGGTGTGTTATTTCAAGAATGCTCTGTAGGACAACATCTTTGCTATAATAGCCAACATAAACACATTAAGGCTTGTCGCCAACCTGCCTTACAGCAATTGAGAGTTGTGCATCTTCACATAGAGAGGGTTACATAATACTCTCCTCAATTAAACCACTAGTTTGTTCTTCCCAGGTCCTAATTCACGGGATCTCCGATCACAAAGGTTGGGTTACCACTTTGGTGTAACATCAACGGGTCTCAAACCCATCTCCCTCGATGCACTTTCTATCACATTACGTGATAGTCCCTTTGTAAAGGGATCTGCCAGGTTTTTGTCTGTTTGAATATATGTAACAGTTATTACTCCGGAGTTTCGCAATTTCCTGACAGACTTCAAACGTCTCTTGACGTGTCTTGATGACTTCGCGTTATCCTTAGAATTGTTCACTTTGACAATTACAGTTTGATTGTCACAATTCAAAAGGATTGCCGGAACAGGTTTTTCAACCACAGGCAAGTCCATCAAGAGCTCACGCAACCATTCTGATTCAACAGTGGTTGTGTCTAAAGCAGTAAGTTCTGCTTCCATAGTTGACCTCGTCAATATGGTTTGCTTGCAAGATCTCCATGACACTGCGCCACCTCCAAAGGTAAATACATACCCACTTGTGGCGTACAGATCAGCTACATCTGAGATCCAATTCGAATCACTATATCCTTCAAGCACAGCTGGGTGCCCTGAATAGTGAATCCCATAACTCATTGTACCACATAGGTAGCGCATGACCCTATCAAGTGCATGCCAATGATCAGTACCCGGGTTTGACATGAACCTACTCAACTTGCTAACAGCAAAAGAGATGTCGGGTCTAGTCGCGCTCGCTAAGTACATGAGTGAGCCAACGATCTGAGAATATCTCAATTGATCTATGGCAATCCTCCGGTTCTTGCGTAGTGTCACACTGGGATCATAAGGTGCTGAGTAAGGCTTGCTATCAATATAGCCGAACCGGCTCAATATCTTCTCTACATAATGGGATTGCGTTAGAGTAATCCCACTCTCGTCCTTAATAAGCTTGATGTTCAGAATCACATCAGCTTCTCCCAGATCTTTCATATCAAAGCAATTTGACAAGAAAGACTTGACCTCGTGTATTACTTTCATGTTTGTACCAAAGATCAGAATATCATCCACATACAAACATAGTATAACACCTTCGCCCCCACCATGGCGATAGTAAACACACTTGTCAGCCTCATTGACAACAAAGCCTACAGAAGTTAAAGTTCTGTCAAACTTCTCATGCCATTGCTTAGGTGCTTGTTTTAGGCCATATAAAGATTTCAGCAACTTGCACACCTTTCTTTCTTCACCTTTTACTACAAACCCATCAGGCTGATCCATATAGATTTCCTCTTCCAACTCTCCATTAAGAAAAGCTGTCTTTACGTCCATTTGATGAACGATAAGACCATAGGAGTCAGCCATGGATAGTAGTACTCGAATGGTGGTAAGTCTAGCGACAGGTGAATAGGTGTCGAAGTAATCTTCGCCTTCTCTCTGTGTGTAGCCTTTCGCTACAAGCCGCGCCTTGTACTTCTCAATAGTACCATCAGGTCTTAGCTTCTTCTTGAACACCCATTTGCAGCCCACAAGCTTGCATCCATGGGGTCGTTCTGATAGCTTCCAAGTTCCATTAGAAAGAATCGAGTCCATCTCATTATGGACAGCTTCTTTCCAGTCATCTGCATCTGGAGATGCATATGCCTCTGCAATGGACGTGGGAGTATCATCCACAAGGTACACAATGAAATCATCACCAAAGGATTTTTCAATCCTTCGTATCTTGCTCCGTTTAGGAGCTTCATTGTCATCCTTCTCAATTACAATCTCATGTGATTGTTCAAAATACTCATTAGATGTACTAGATTCAGGAACTATCTCAGTAGAAATTCTAGCAATGTTATGCATATCTTTCATAGGAAACATATTCTCAAAGAATGTTGCATCACGAGATTCCATAATAGTGTCAACATGCATATCAGGTACTTCAGATTGAACTACTAAAAATCTATAGCCTACACTCCGCGGAGCATAACCTAGAAAGATACAATCCACTGTCTTTGGTCCGAGTTTGCGCTTCTTAGTAATTGGAATATTGACTTTCGCCAAACATCCCCATGTGCGCAAATACGAAAGTGATGGTTTTCTCCCAGACCACTCCTCGTAAGGGGTTTTATCTTTATTCTTGTTAGGAACTCTATTCAGGACATGACATGTAGTCAACAAAGCCTCCCCCACCATGCCTTTGATAAACCAGCAGTGGCTAACATGGAATTCACCAAGTCAGTCAGCGTGCGGTTTTTCCTCTCGGCAACCCCGTTTGATTGGGGAGAATAGGGAGGCGTCCTCTCATGAATAATACCATGTTCCTCACAGAATTCATCAAAGATTTTAGGAAAATATTCACCACCACGATCCGACCTAAGACGCTTGATCTTTCTCTCTAGTTGATTTTCAACTTCGGCCTTATAAATTTTAAAGTAGTCTAAGGCTTCATCTTTAGTTCGCAACAAATAAACATAGCAAAATCTAGTTGCATCATCAATCAGTGTCATGAAATATCTCTTTCCACCTTTTGTCAACACACCATTCATCTCGCATAGATCAGAATGTATGAGTTCTAGAGGTGCCAAGTTTCTCTCCTCGGCCGCCTTGTGAGGCTTCCGAGGTTGCTTTGATTGCACACAACTATGGCACTTAGAACCTTTGGCAATGGTGAACTTCGGAATTAAACTTAAACTGGATAGCCGAGACATTAAACCAAAATTAATGTGACATAAACGAGAATGCCAAACACTGGTATCATCACTAACATTGCCACAAATATGGTTCACAGACTTATTACTGAAATCAGAAAGCGAAAAGCGGAACAAGCCTCCGCACTCATAGCCTTTACCAATAAATTGTCCAAACTTGGAAACAACTACTTTATTTGACTCTAAGACAACCTTAAACCCATCTCTGCATAGAAGGGAGCCGCTAACGAGATTCTTGTTCATAGTAGGGACATGCTGCACGTTCCTCAGCTGCACGATCTTCCCCGAAGTGAACTTCAGATCTACCGTGCCAACACCACGAACATAAGCATGTGACCCATTCCCCATCAAGACGGAAGAATCCCGGGCGACCTGGTAAGAAGTGAACATGGATATGTCAGCACACACATGAACATTAGCACCCGTATCAATCCACCAACATGGAGATTGAAATACCGAAAGAACAGTAAAGAGATTACCGTACCCATCAGCATTGCTAGCGGTCACCGTGTTGACTTGCCTCGCCTTTTTCTTGCGGTCTGCCCTCTCTGGACAGTCCTTAGAAAAGTGGCCAGTCTCTCCACAGGTAAAGCAGCTCAGATCTGCTTTGTTTATCATCTTCTTCTTCTTGAAGGTTGTAGTCTTCATAGGCTTATTGAAGGAGGGCTTGTTATTCCCTTTGTTCTTGCTGTAGGGTTTCTTCTGCACCATGTTGGCGCTAGACTGACCCTCTCCTTTCTCAGTAGTATCCTTAGCCCGAGCTTTCTCCTCAACATCAAGAGACGCTATCAGTTTTCAACTGATATCTCCTGTCTCTTGTGTTTGAGAGTTGTGGCAAAGTTCCTCCATGAAGGGGACAACTTAGCAATAATGCATCCAGCCACAAACTTATCGGTAAGGCACACTTAAGGAGTTCAAGCTCTTTCGCAATGCACTGTATCTCATGAGCTTGTTCGACTACAGAACGGTTGTTCACCATCCTGATGTCATGGAAGCTCTCCATGATGTACAGTTCACTGCCTGCATCGGTTGCACCGAATTTATCATTCAGTGCATCCCAGAGCTCTTTACCATCTGTTATGTGCATGTACACATCACACAGACGATCAGCAAGAATACTCAGAACGCATCCGACGAAGAGAGTATTGTTTTCCTTGAACTTGTTCTGATCTTGGTCAGATATAGTTCCTTCAGGTAAACCATTACTAACTTCGAACACTTTCAGATGAGTAAGCCAGAGCGTGGCCTTAACTTGCCACCTCTTGAAGTGCACACCGGTAAACTTATCCGGCCTCAGTGCATCAGCAAAACCAGCCATTGTTAACTCAGGAAATTGCCTACAATTAGGTTTTTGGATTGTTGGATAATTAGGCATAATTTCCATGATTAATTCCAGAATATAAAACATGATGGCAGCAACTACTAACATGTGAAACTCGAACATACTAGATGCATTAATCAACATGAGTAGCAAGCGCAAACGGTAAAGCATCCATCGCTAAACAGATCGAGATATGTCGCACGTACCGATCTGGTGGAGGTGGCGGTGGAGTGTAGCAGATGATGTCGCAGCAGTAACGTTGTTGATGACAACGTTGTTGACGGGGACGACGGGTCGAAGTAGACGGCGTTGAAGACGACGGAAGGCAGCACCGCCCGACTTGGATGGAAGGCGACCCGTGATGAAGAACAGGCGCAGAGCGCTTCCCAAAAACCTAATTCGCCCTCTCCCGTACAGGATCGCAAGGACGAGCGGTTCCGGAGACCCGCTCTCCCGTTCGCCGATGCACGTCGGCGCGCGGGATGGAGTAGGCTACGATGGCGGCACAAGCAGAGAGGTGGAAACCCTAACTCGTGTATTCATGTTTCTGCGGTAGCCGGGCAAGAGATTATATAGGCTCGGGAAACCCTAGGCAACGTGG
Source organism: Lolium multiflorum (assembly GCA_030979885.1). Classification (NCBI taxonomy): domain Eukaryota; kingdom Viridiplantae; phylum Streptophyta; class Magnoliopsida; order Poales; family Poaceae; genus Lolium; species Lolium multiflorum. The sequence goes on from CM061748.1 coordinate 210,578,151, forward strand.
GCCACGCCCACGTCGCACGAACGTTTCGAGTCGGTTACAGATAGCCCACGATCCGGGAGCGACCCGAACCGACTAAGACGAGCGAGGAGGGGAGGAGTAGCGCGCGTGTAGCACTCCCATTCTCACTCACTTACTAGTGGTGAAACAATCCACCTTATAAGGTGGTCTAACTTCCTCCCAACTTTCCATGTGGGACTAAACTTCCCACCTCTTGCCACTCACTAGTGAGCTGCCACTAACTTAGGCTCAAACTCACAAGGCTGCCACTATGTGGGCTTTGAGATTTATAGGGAAAACTGAAATCTAATTTGGGCTACTAAAAGTGGGCCCAATATTTCACGCACGTTGGTCTTTTCTTTCGCTTTTCCAATTTCCCACAAAACTTCGTCTTCCATCAGCCGCAACCTGAAGAGACGGACCAGAGGAGACAGCGGCCGCGGCGGGTTGGGTGGAGGCCACGGGATACAGAGATGAGGTCGTAGGTCGTCTTTGCTGAAAGTCTCTCGCAGCGTCGATCTGCTCGCCAAGGTCTGTCGCGGTGCCCTGTTCCACCAGCAAATTAAGCAGCGTCAAGGCTAGCGCAGGTAACGATCAGGGGGTACGCCTGCGGCTGAGTTTCCATCGTGTATCGTCCTTGCTTTCAACGATTGGCCCTTGTCCACATGGAATCTGGAGCCATTGCTCTTGGCCAGTTGGTCTTCTACTGATTTCTTTACAGGAATGCACAAGGGACAGGCAAAGCTTGTTTTTTACACATGTGGTTGAGCTAATTACACTTCAGGTCCAGGAACTTGTATAGCATGTGATAGTTTGGTCCTACTACTTGCAAAAGGTGATAACCTAGTCCAACAACTTGCAATTCAGGTTCAAGAATGGTCCTCAGGTAACCAGAAGCTGACACGTGGCGTTACCGATTTTGCAAAGAGACCCCTGATATTCTTAAGTGGCACATAGAACCTTTAGTGCCCCCTGGCATGCGGGTCCCACCTGGCAGTGCGTATGGCGAAAATAAAATTTTACACGGAGTTGAGCATTCGAACTGTTGACCTCAGGTTACGCGTAACCTCACGGATGCCACTACACCATTAACAATTTATTGAACAAATCTACGTCGCCTTCCTATTATACAGAGAATAGATGATTTTTCACTCTTTTCACGAGAAATGAAACTACTTTTTTTTTTCCTTTAGCAGCACCGGTATTTTATTTATGGAAAATTGTACATCACATAATTTATGAAAAGTGATCGATGCGTGTTGTTATTTTTCTTGAAAGCTTGTGTGCAGCTATGCTAGCAAATTTATGAATATAGAAAATAAATTATTTTAGTAAATGATACTTGGATAGAGAGTGAAATACAAATGCATGACCCTTTGCGGAAATTTAATTTTGCTCACAGATGCATATGCTCCCTTCTGTCTAAAAAAGAATTTGGAAGTGGCGAATTTTTTTTACAAAATATTCTACATATATATCTCCATAATATATATTTGTTCGCCAAGTTTCATGAAAATCAATATTTTTTGTGGTATATGTAAAAAAAAATCTTGCGAACAACCTTATTCTCAGCACTGAATTTTGTCTTTCTTCACACCCCACGTGACAAGTCGATTTTTTTCTAAAACGACTTTGTGATGGCGTATTGAAGATGTACGTGCGGATTTTTTGTTTCAATTTTTTGATAAAATAAAATATGTGTAATATGCATTTTAAAATAAAGAAAGCATATACTTTCATGTTTCGATTTCCTCGGGTCTAATTCCTACACAAAAAATACATGCCGCTTGAATGGAGAAGACATGTTTTTATACAAAGTAGTAAGTAGTATAAAACAGTAGAAGAATACAACCTTGGATGAACATTTGCGGAAATTTATTTTAGTAAATGATACTTGGATAGAGAGTGAAATACAAATGCATGAACATTTGCGGAAATTTATTTTTGCTCACAGGTGCATATGCTCCGTTCTTCCTAAAAAAAGAATTTGGAAGTGGCGAATTTTTTTTACAAAATATTCTATATACACATCTAAACATGGACATGTAAACTGTGAAAACATTGGTATTCTATTTCATTTGAGAAATATACATTAGATTACAAATACAATTCGACATATATACTATGTTATATGATAGAGTGTTTTGTTTTTAAATATTAGTACAGAGTAAATTATGTTTTAATATACATGTGGTAAAAAATAGTTTTCTAAAGGTTGTATTCTTCTACTGTTTTATCCTACTTATAACTTTGTACGAAAACATGTCTTCTCCAGTCAAGCGGTCTGTATTTTTTGTGTAAGAATTAGACAAGAGGCAATCGAGAATTAGACCTAGCAGCAGGTCACGAGTTTGAACCTCGTTTTCGTACAAAGTTATAAGTAGGATAAAACAGTAGAAGAATACAACCTTTAGAAAACTATTTTTTACCACATGTATATTAAAACATAATTTACTTTCGTGTTTGGGCTTGGTCTAGTGGAAGCTACTTGGCTAATAAAACTTTTATAAGAAAGTAGCGTTCTCTATATGGAACACATGCAATGTTTGGTTTTTGCAACCCCCAGTGTAGCGGCAGGTCGCAAGATCGAACCGTTCGCCTCACGTAATAAATTTTATCTGTTTCCGCGTAACTAACAGGTGGGACCCGCATTAAGACGGCACCATAGGTCATATGCGAAACTTTATCTTGTGAAAAACATTATTTTTATCACTGAATATTATCTTTTTTACACACGTCACATGACTAGTTGATTTTTTATGAAATAACTTTGTGAGCGAGTAGCACCTGAAGATGTACGTGCGAATTTATTAGTTCAATTTTTTAAATTTAAAATATATGTAAGATATATTTCAAAATAGAGGGAGCATATGCTCTCATGTTCCAAAATACGGGATTAAACCATATTTTCATTCCAACCAAGTACATCATTTAAATAAGAAATACATATATTTGCAAAAACATATTTTACTATAGCAACAACATTTAGTACAAAATATGTAAGCACCTAGACCGAATGTTAAGTAAAATATACATACATTACCCTCTTACTGATATTCATTGGAGAAATCAAATATACTAAGTGTCATATTGATGAGAAAAGGCAAAAACAAAAAAAAGAACAAATGCATAAAGCTATAACGTCCTTAAGTAGAACATAAAGAAAATGTATGGTTATGAGGCAGGCGCTCGAAACCTCGTCCCAGCAAATACAATTTTATTTGTTTTGTCTCACTTTTCTATTAAGCTATTTCAGATAAAATAGGTAACGTCCTCATTTGCAACACAAGGCTCTTCATGCTCTAGTGGCTACAGTGGGGTGCCGCTTCGTGTCGTGAGGTCGAACCCCTGTGCGCACGTATTTTATTTTATTTGTTCTATCCGCACTGACAGGTGGGATCCGCATGTAAGAAGATATCAAGGGTCTAATGTGCCGGGTAAGAATATTAGGGGTGCTTCTGCAAAAACTGTTATGCCAGATGTCAGCTTTTGATTGATTGAGGACCAAATCTTCACATTGATTTCAAGTTGTAGGACCAAGGCTTCACACTTTGCAAGATGTAGGACTAAACCTTCACATGATAGACAAGTTGTAGGACTATAGGTGTAATTAGCTCCATGTGGTTTGTAGGCTATGGAGTTCACAACTTTTTCATCGAGTTCCTGAGGTTGGCTACCCAATTTCTTTCTATTCCTTTACACGTATACGTTTGCTTTTTCCCAGACAGGGATGGAGGCAGAAAGATCCAAACAGAAGCTCAACTGAACCCATGGATTGAAGATATACAGCATTATCGGTATTCCGCTTTACCTTGTGTTCCAGTCCTTGCAGTATTGTTTGTATTTTTGCTTGTTTGACACGATTCCTTTACGATTCCACTGATTGGTGAGTGGAAATTGAATGAACACTGATCAAGCAAGTCATCACATTTTTTATATGCTTGGTGAAATGTACAAGAGAAATTGACCTTTTTATTTCTTTCCTACAGTCCGGTAGTATTGTTTTGTTAGCTCAGCTCCCTAAACGCCTATCTTACTATGTGCAGCAGCAACTGAATAGGATGCAGCAAAATGAAGGTCTTTCTTGTAGATCAGCAAACTCAAAGGTCGATACAGAAGAGTGAAAAGAAATGTCTTTTGGGACCTAAAGGGGAAAAGCCCCTGAAGGAATTAATTAGCAGAGAATGCTGTAAGTAACCTCTCGCCATTCCTCTAGTATGCAGTTTTATTTGTCCAATTAATTTTTATACGTACTATTTTTCCCGTGGATGACACTGAAGTATTTGTAAAGAATGCCTGATGCAGCTCCACGGATACTATAGTCGAAAAGGATGGCAAATACTACTTCTTCATTTTTTATCGCTTTTCATGGGATCTAAATATGCCTTACAAGTAATAGAACATTTGCATGCCTATCAAATAGTCACTACGGGAACCAGTCAAGGTGCCGACGGCCAGATCCTGTGCCGACGGCAAAACATCGGGGCCGTCGGCACAGGACTTGTTCTGGCCAGGCCAGCAGGTCAGCCGTCGGCATAGGTAAACCGTCGGCACATGAAGGTCTGTGCCGACGGCAACCGTCGGCACAGTTTCGGCCGTCGGCACAGCATCTCCGTCGTGACGGCGAGCTAACAGCGTCAGGCCTGTGCCGACGGCAAAGCCGTCGGCATATATTTCAGCCCTGTGCCGACGGCAAAGCCGTCGGCATAGCTATTTTCCATTTTACCACATTAATCTTAAAAGAATCATAACTAAATCATTATAATTCAGAAAAATACAAATAATATATCAAAATTTTCAGAAAAATAAGTTCTATCTTGAAAAATATCAAACTTGAAATATTTAAAATGAAAAAGATCTTCATGCCCGCTGTTTTGAATATAGTTTGAAACGGGCATAAAAAATTCGAAAACGATCCAAACAATGTGAAACCTTCGCTTGGTCTCATATTATGTGTCATAGTTGAAAGAAAAAATATTAAAGTTGGAAAATTGCGAACATCATAAAAAATTCTTCACAAAATGAACTATCATGTTCGAGGTTTCATGACATTTAGGTCAAACGACCATGTTATGGATAGAATCGCGACATAGTTTGTGATAATATTCCCATATTGTGCATACATGTGCATATTGGGATGTCTTACGATATTGCAGGAGGAAGTTTTCCATTTCATCACACGAAAAAACCATTTTCCATTTTTGAGGTGCCGAAAACGGGGTGTTTTGTGAAGCAACCACCAAATTAAAGATTCACATTGGTACCAAAACATTTTTCAAAAATAATAGACCAACTAAGATGCAAAATTTCTCAACCGGTGTATCTGGAACCTTTCTGTCCACCCCTCATGAAAAAGACAAATTCCTGCCGAATCGGTAGGAGGCCGACCAGATTTGAACTACAGGTACATGATATATTGCTCAAGATTTTTTGTAAAAACCATTTTTAGATTCACAACATGTTATTTCATCAGAGATCCAGTGCAAGTTTGGCGAGCCTCAGCCCCGGGCAAAGGATGTTCATGCCCGCCGTTTTGAATATAGTTTGAAACGGGCATAAAATATTCAAAAACGATCCAAACAATTTGAAACCTTCGCGTGGTGTCATATTATGTGTCATAGTTGCAAGGAAAAATATTAAAGTTAGAAAATTGCGAACATCACAAAAAATCCTTCACAAAATGAGCTATCATGTTCGAGGTTTCATGACATTTAGGTCAAACGACCATGTTATGGATAGAATGGCGGCATAGTTTGTGATAATATGTCCATATTGTGCATACATGTGCATATTGGGATGTCTTACGACATTGCAGGGGGAAGTTTTCCATTTCATCGCACGAAAAAACCATTTTCCATTTTTGAGGTACCGAAAACGGGGTGTTTTGTGAAGCAACCACCAAATTAAAGTTTCACATTGGTACCAACATATTTTTTTAAAATACTAGACCACCTAAGATGGAAAATTTCCCAACCGGTGTATCTAGAACTTTTACGTCCATCCCTCATGAAAAAGACAAATTCCTGCCGAATCGGTAGGAGGCAGCCCAGATTTGAAATACTGGTACATGATCTAATGCTCAAGATTTTTTGGAAAAAATATTTTTAGATTCAAAATATGATATAGATGTCATATTTGGATTCCTCTCATTTTTCTAATTGATTTAGACATATTATTTGTCAAATTTTGATTTATAGATTTAAAGATATTAATATTTCCATATTAAATAAAAAAGAAAAAATAAATCATTTTATTGTCCATTTGAATTCAAGATTAATATAGTTATTCTTGTAGTTTATGTAGTTAATTGTTTGGAATTCAAAAAATAATGATGTGCAACATCAAGTAATAAGGGTTAATAGTATTGATATGGTATTATTGTCAACAAGGTGGCATTTCTTTCATGGAATCTAGTCTAAATGGAACCAAGAAGTTAAGCGTGCTAGGGGTGGAGTAGTGTGAGGATGGGTGACTGACCGGGAAGTTTGACCATGAGTGGGATTTGATCTAATATTAAGTGTAGTTAGAGTTAAAATGGTGCATGTGAGAGAAAAAAATTTAAAATTTTGAATTTTTTTTGAAAAAAATCGAGCCAGAATTACCAAACGGCGTTATTTCTATGCCGACGGCTTTGCCGTCGGCACAGGATGCTGTGCCGACGGCCAGCCTGTGCCGACGGCAACTTTGCCTGTGCCGAGGCGTTATTGTGCCGACGGCAAGGTGCCGACGGCTGCCGTCGGCACAAGCCTGTGCCGAAGGCAAAACAAGCTGTGCCGACGGCCGCCGGCCGTCGGCACCTTGACTGGTTCCCGTAGTGAGTAGTGGGCGGTGTATTTGTACTTTTTTGCGGGGATTGGTATGTCTCGTTGTCTAATTTTAAGTCAGCAATATATGGTGCACAGGTTCCTGGATGTGATGTGTTTCCATGTTGTGATCATGAAATTAACGTTCATCGTACTATTGGGTTTGTGTTCATTTTAAACTTATAGTTCTCAAAAATCTTACAAAAAAATATTAACATTTATTTTTCCTCACTGACGCCTCCTCTCTTGGCCTGCCGAACTCTCTATCTTTTTTTTTCGAGAACTCGTAGGAGATCTGCGTGTCATTTTATTCAAATAGAAGTTTAGATTACAGCTGAGAATGCAGGCAAAAACCCGCCCACCAACGACCACCTAAGATGGTCTAGCCTTTAAACCGTTATTTTCCTCCCAAATATAAGAGCGCTGAAGCTCATGCTCTCCTTCTTGTTACTCTTATAATACTTTAAATATACATAGTTTCTGCAGCTGCTTCCTGTCACATCGCAAAGAAATTATTGGGCAGTTTCCATTTCTGCTAATTACTATAAATTAACCAGTGGTAACTGAAGATCATAAATACAACTCATTTAAATAACTACGGCAAGCCTTCACCTAACAAAATAAAAGGTACTTCATGTAACTACATAAAAGCTACTACAATTTTGAAAAAAATAATAAAAATAATAAAATATGAAACTACCTAAACGAAAATGCATTAATTATTTAACAACTTAAAAACACCACAAATATTATAAATTTAAACCCATTATAGCCAGATAAAACAACATTCCTTGTACGCAATTAAGAAATGACATTCATAGCTCAAATATAGTCAACACATATTTTTAAATATAGCATGTAATAAAAATAAAAATAGTTTCTTTCAAAATTATAATTTAAAAATATAATAAAATATCAAATACTTGTATTTAAATTTTGTAATAACTCACAATATGGACGGGCGTAGCAACGCGCGCAGCTATGGTCTAGTAGTACATCAAAGACAGGTTCATACAGAAGTCCGATGGCAGCTCAGGTCGTCATAGTCGACGTTTCTAGCTAACTTATGCGCTATTTATTCAACCTTCTGCTCTCATGTCTAAACACAAAGCTCCTCAAAATCCCGCTTCGAATCCTCGATCTCGTAGACTACACGAGCATAGCTCTCCATAGGCTAGGAAGTGAAATTCTCCCCATTAAAAAAATATGAATGAGGTAATTCTGAAGAATGTCTTCGAAAAAGCCTATGATAAGGTTAAGTGGTCTTTCCTCCAACAAACTTTTAGAATAAAAGGTTTCTCTGATGAGTGGCGTGCTTTAATCCATAGTTTCATCTCGGGACGAAGTGTTGCTATTAAAAGTCAGTGATGACATGCGCAAATACTTCCAAACCAAGAAGAGGCTTAGAAAGGGTGGTCCATTATCGCCAATGCTATTTAACATAGTGGCTCATATGCTAGCGGTCATGATTGAACGCGCAAAATCCGTTGGCCAAATTAAAGGTGTGATTCTTCATCTGCTTGATGGTGTACTATCTATTCTTTAGTATGCTCATGATATAAATATTTTTATGGAACATGACATCGAATAAATTTCTATAAGAGTGAGTTGTTTTGTTTCAGCGAGGCCAAGGATCAGGTTGACCTGTATGCTGAATTATTTCGCTGCGGGCAAGGCCAGTTCCTATTAGGTATTTGGGATTCTGATTCATTATCAGAGACTTACCATAGTTGAATGGAAGATGACCGAGGAACGATTACAAATTAGATTAAGTAGCTAGAAATTGAAATTACTAACCCTAGGAGGAAGATTAGTTCTCGTAAATTTAGTACTAAGTAACATGATGTTGTATATGGTTTATTTCATCCAATTGCCGAGAGGAGTCTTAAAACGATAGTGAGAAACAGATATATCAACTTGTGAAATGGAGTGTGGTTTGCCGACCCAAAGATCAAGGTGGTCTTGGTATTCAAGACCTCGAGATCAAAAACAGGTCCCTACTTGGTAAGTGGTTGTTCAAGCTACTTACTGAGAAAGGAATTTGGCAAACTCTCCTTAGGAGAAAGTACATCGGCTCGAATGCGTTGTCTCAGGTTTCTTGGAAACCCGGGGACTCCCATTTTTGGGCAAGTCTTATGGCGATGAAGAAAATTTTCTTCCCATATGGTTCTTTCTCAATTAAGGATGGATCGAAGATTAGGTTTTGGGAGGATAAATGGCTAGGTAATGCCACGCTCCGGGAACAATATCCTGCCTTGCACAATATAGTGCGGCACAAGAGCGATACTCTCGCTAAGGTATTGGAAACTTCCCCACTGAATGTGTCATTCTGACGAAGTCTCATTGGGGCTAGACAAGCATCATGGAATGACTTGTTACGACGTCTGGATCTGTCCAGTTGACGCAATAGTCAGATGTATTTCGTTAGAACCTTACTAGGACCGGTGTTTTCTTAGTGGCCTCGATGTATATTGCTTTAGTACAACCTGATATCCCTGTCGTTAATAATTCAAAATTTTGGAAGATGAATATTCCACTGAAAACTAAGGTGTTTGCGTGGTAACTTCGTCGGGGGGGGGAGGATAACCTTGCAAGACACAACTAGAAGGGAAACAAAAGGTGTGTTTTTGTCATCATGAAGAGACTATTAAACATCTTTTCTTCCAGTGTTCATTTGCTCGTTCAATATGGTCAGCCATCCAAATAGGTTGTACCTTATACCCGCCACATAGTGCTGCGAATATTTTCGGCAACTGGCTTGATGGTGTGGATCCTAGGTTTAAACTACATATTAGGGTGGGAGCGATTGCTGTTATATGATCGCTATGGCTGTGTAGAAATGACAAGATTTCTAATAATAAAAATTCTTCTCTTTTGCGGGTCATATACCATTGCAACGCTATGCTCCATTTGTGGTCGCCTCTCCAGCGTGTGGTTCATCGAGACCTCTTTATGGAGGTGTATACATGGTTGGAGGATACGACGAGGGATATGTTTTCCCAACATGAGTGACAACGTGATCTGCGGATAGGCCCGATACGTCCAATTTGCATCACTATTTTGTATCATAATTTGCTGTTATTCATTGATATATCTCATATTGGGACACAATACTTATGTTATTTCATCTATTTTGCATGTTTCATCATTATTGGAGGATCAAGCACCGGAGCCAGGATTCTCTGGAAAAAGCACCGTCGAACGCAATATTTCGGAAGAATCGTGGGAGGAAATTTCACGTAAATTCCTATTTTTCCAGATAACGGAGGGAGCGAAGGGGGAGCAGAGGAGCCAAGGTGGGGCAGACCACAGCCGGCGCGGCCCATGGCCTGGCCACGCCACCCTGTGGTGTGGTGGCCCCAGCCTTTCCTCCTTTCTTCGTGCTCCTTCGTCCCGAAACCTAAGCCGAGGGAGGACCTCACGAGAGAGTTACCGCCTCTGGGGCGGAGAACACCGAGAGAAAAGAGCTCTCCGGCGGGCAGGAATCCGAAATTCCCTCCCGGAGGGGAAATCGACGCCATCGCCATCGTCATCGAGCTGGACATCATCTCCATCATCATCATCATCATCTCCACCATCTACACCGCCATCACCACCGCTGCACCTCGTCACCGCTGTAACAATTTGGGTTGGATCTTGATTGTTTGATAGGGGAAACTCTCCCGGCATTATTCTCTACTTGTTATTGATGCTATTGAGTGAAACCATTGAACCAAGGTTTATGTTCAGATTGTTATTCATCATCATATCACCTCTGATTGTATTCCATATGATGTATCGTGAGTAGTTCGTTTAGTTCTTGAGGACATGGGTGAAGTCTAAATGCTAGTAGTGAATTATGGTTGAGTAATATTCAATGTTATGATATTTAAGTTGTGGTGTCATTCTTCTAGTGGTGTCGTGTGAACGTCGACTACACGATACTTCACCATTTATGGGCCTAGGGGAGTGCATCTTGTATTCGGTTGCGGGGTTGCCGGAGTGACAGAAACCTAAGCCCCCGTTAGTATATCGATGCAAGAGGGATCGCAGGATCTCAGAGTTTAAGGCTGTGGTTAGATTTATCTTAATTACTTACTTGTAGTTGCGGATGCTTTCAAGGGGTATAATCACAAGTATGTATTAGTCCTAGGAAGGGCGGTGCATTAGCATAGGTTCACCCACACAACACTTATCAAAACAATGAAGATTATTTAGCTACATGAAGCGAAAGCACTAGACTAAAATCCCGTGTGTCCTCAAGAACGTTTGGTCATTATAAGTAAACAAACCGGCTTGTCCTTTGTGCTAAAAAGGATTGGGCCACTCGCTGCAATTATTTCCTCGCATTTTACTTACTCGTACTTTATTCATCTGTTACATCAAAACCCCTTGAATACTTGTTTGTGAGTATCTACAGTGAATCCTTCATCGAAACTGTGCCAACACCTTCTGCTCCTCGTTGGGATCGACATTCTTACTTATCGAAGATACTACGATACACCCCCTATACTTGTGGGTCATCAAGACTATTTTCTGGCGCCGTTGCCGGGGAGTGAAGTGCTATTGGTAAGTGGAATTGGTAAGGAAAACCTTTACTGTTTATGCTGATTTTATTTCTGCCTGCTGCTATAAGTCATTATGGAGAGATCTTCTCTTCAATTTCTATTTGGGAAATCTACTACTACTGCAACGGTAGTGGATGAAGGTGAGGAAGTAGTACCATATAAAATACCTATGAAAATTATTGAACGTGTTATGGATAACCGCTATGAAGGGGATGGAACTGTCCATCCTGGTGATCATTTATTGTTTTTGCATGAATTATGCGGGTTATTCAAATGTGCAGGTATTTCTATGAATGAAGTTAGAAAGAAACTATTCACTATATCGCTGTCTGGTAAAGCGGCGCACTGGTATAAATTGCTGAAGAATGGTGATTCTATTGATTGGGAGGACATTGTGCCTTTATTTTATTCCAAATTTTATCCTCCAAGTGAAATTCACAAAGATCGGAACCGCATATATAATTTCTGGCCTCATGATGGAGAGAGTATTGCCCAAGCTTGGGGGAGATTGAAGTCTTTAATGCTCAAATGTCCCATTCATGAGCTTCCTGGTAATGTTATTATTGATAATTTCTATGCAAGACTTTCTTTTCAAGACAAGACCTTGTGGATACTTCTTGTTCTGGATCATTTACACGCAACAAAGAAGAGTTTAAAAGGGACCTTCTTGATCGGATCCAAGAAAATACTGAAGGATGGGAGAACGACAAAGATAGAGAAACAGGTATAATTTATGATTATAAATGCATTGAAGCTTTTATGGATACTGATAAATTTCGTAATATGAGTGCTACATATGGTCTTGATTCCCAAGTTGTTGCAAATCTTTATAAAGCTTTTGCCTCTCATTATGAATTGCCTAAGAAGAATTTTGATAAGTATCATGAACCGTATAAAGATAAAATTGATTCATCTGTAAACAAATGTGTAGTGATTGAAACTGTTGATAATGTTATTCCTGAAGCTTATATTGAAAAAACTCCTTTCCCTGCTAAAATGAAGGAGTACTCTGTCATATCTAGTGCGGTTAATAAAAGTGAAAAGAAACCTAAAGAACCTGAAGAACAAATTAAAATTGAACCTGCTGTTGCAATAGTTAAAGATCTTGTGACTGAAAATGTGGAGGATGGTCATATTATTTTCTGTGAAGATGCTTCTAATATTGTTTCACATCCTAATAAACCCAAACAAGTTAGTGTTCCTATGCTATCTGTTAGAATTGGTGATCATTGCTATTATGGTTTATGTGATATTGGTGCAAGTGTTAGTGCTATTCCTTATGAGCTTTACACGGAGATTATGCACGAAATTGGTTCTTGTGAACTTGAAGATATTGATGTGGTTATTCATCTGGCTAATAGAGAAACTATTTCTCCAATTGGTATTGTTCGAGATGTGGAAGTTCTATGTGGTAAGATTAAATATCCTGCTGACTTTTTGGTACTTGGTTCTGCTGCTAGTGATCATTGTCCTATCATTTTTGGTAGACCTTTTCTAAATACTTGTGGAGCTATTATAGATTGTAAGAAAGAGAAAATTTTGACTAGATTTGCTGGTGAACCTTATGAATTTAACTTTTCTAAATTTACCAAAACTCCTTATAAAGCTGACTTGCCTAGTAATGATTTTAAAATGGAGCAGTGTGCATCTATTGTTCTTGTTCCTAATAATCCTTTGCAGCAACATTTGGAGAATAGTGAAAGTGAAGCTTTTAGGAAAGAAAGAGATGAGCTTGAGGAAATTTTTCTTCGCCAACCTATTCTCAAGCATGATTTACCGGTGGAAGATTTGGGTACAACACCGCCACCAAAGGAAGATCCTGTTTTTGATTTAAAGCCTTTACCTGATAATCTTAAATATGCTCATATTGATGATAAGAAAATATATCCTGTTATTATTAGTTCTAAGCTTTCAGAGATTGAGGAAGAAAGATTATTGGAAATATTGAAGAAACACCGAGGAGCTATTGGCTATACTCTTGATGATTTGAAAGGGATTTCTCCTTCTATTTGCCAACATGCTATCAATATGGAAGATGATGCAAAGCCTGTTGTTGAACATCAACGTCGTCTAATTCCGAAGATGAAAGAGGTGGTAAGGAACGAGGTATTAAAACTTCTTGAAGCTGGTATTATATATCCTATTGCTGATAGTAGATGGGTTAGTCCTGTGCATTGTGTTCCTAAGAAAGGAGGAATGTTGTGCCTAATGATAATGATGAGCTTATTCCTCAAAGAATAGTTGTAGGGTATAGAATGTGCATTGATTTTCGAAAAGTTAATAAAGTTACTAAGAAAGATCATTACCCTTTACCCTTTATTGATCAAATGCTAGAAAGGTTATCTAAAAATACTCATTTTTGCTTTCTTGATGGTTATTCTGGGTTTTCACAAATTGCTGTTAAAGCTAAAGATCAAGAGAAAACCACGTTTACTTGTCCATATGGAACTTATGCTTATAGGCGTATGCCTTTTGGTTTATGTAATGCTCCTGCTACTTTTCAAAGATGCATGTCTGCTATTTTTCATGGTTTTTGCGAAAGTATTGTAGAGGTGTTCATGGATGATTTTTTCTGTCTATGGGAATTCTTTTGATAATTGCTTGCGAAACCTCGATAAAGTTTTGCGAGATGTGAAGAAACTAACCTTGTTCTTAATTGGGAGAAATGCCACTTTATGGTTAATGAAGGAATTGTATTGGGACATAAAATTTCCGAGAGAGGTATTGAAGTTGATAGAGCTAAAGTTGAAGCAATTGAGAAGATGCCCTATCCGAGGGATGTTAAAGGTATTCGTAGTGTTCTTGGTCATGCTGGGTTTTATAGGAGATTTATTAAAGATTTCTCTAAAATTTCAAAACCTCTTACTAATCTTCTTCAAAAAGATGTACCTTTTGTTTTTGATGATGATTGTAAGGAAGCTTTTGAAACTCTAAAGAAAGCCTTAACAACTGCTCCTGTAGTTGAACCTCCTGATTGGAATTTGCCTTTTGAAATTATGTGTGATGCTAGTGATTTTGCTGTAGGCGCTGTTCTTGGACAGCGGGTAGATAAAAAATTAAATGTTATTCATTATGCTAGTAAGACTCTTGATGCTGCTCAAAGAAATTATGCTACAACTGAAAAGGAATTGTTAGCTGTAGTCTTTGCTTGTGACAAGTTTAGACCCTATATTGTTGATTCAAAAATCACCATTCATACTGATCATGCTGCAATTAGATACCTTATGACAAAGAAAGATGCTAAGCCAAGGCTTATTAGATGGGTACTTCTGTTGCAAGAATTTGATTTACATATTATAGATAGGAAACTGATAATCCTGTTGCTGATAATTTGTCTAGATTGGAAAATATTGCTTATGATCCTGTTCCTGTTAATGATAGTTTTCCAAATGAACAATTGGCTGTAATAAAGGTGAGCTCACGAGAGAGCCCTTGGTATGCCGATTATGCTAACTTTATTGTTTCGAAGTATTTGCCTCCAACCTTTTCAGCTCAGCAAAGGAGGAAATTCTTTTATGACTTGAGGCATTATTTTTGGGATGACCCACACTTATATAAAGAAGGAGTAGATGGTATTATGCGAAGATGTGTTCCTGAATATGAACAACAGGAGATATTGAGTAAATGTCATGGTAGTGTTTATGGAGGACATCACGCTGGAGATAGAACCGCGCAAAAGGTTCTACAATCAGGTTTTTATTGGCCAACACTTTTCAAAGATGCAAGGAAATTTATTTTATCTTGTGATGAATGTCAAAGAGTTGGTAATATCTCTAGACGCAATGAAATGCCTATGAATTATACTCTTGTTATTGAACCATTCGATTGTTGGGGATTCGACTTCATGGGTCCTTTCCCTTCTTCAGAAGGTAACACTCATATACTTGTCGCTGTTGATTATGTTACTAAATGGGTAGAAGCTATACCTACAAAAAGTGCTGATGGTGAGACCTCTATAAAAATGCTTGTAGATGTTATATTTCCTAGATTTGGAGTACCTAGATATGTTATGACTGATGGAGGTTCTCATTTTATTCATGGAGGTTTTAGAAAAACTCTTGCTAAGTATGGTATTAATCATAGAATTGCTTCCGCTTATTGATGACCCACAAGTATAGGGGATCGCAACAGTCTTCGAGGGAAGTATTACCCAATTTATTGATTCGACACAAGGGGAGACAAAGAATACTTGTAAGCCTTAACAGCGGAGTTGCACTGCAAAACAGACTTGCTCGCAAGAGTTTATCGAGTAACAGTTTTATAGCAGAAATAGTGAAATAACAGAGCGGTGAAATAAAGACAAATGATTATAGTAAACAGCAGGATTAAAATACTGTAGGCACAGGGACGGATTTAACGGGCATTGCATGGATGAGAGAAACTCATGTAACAATCAAAGCAGGGGCATTTGCAGATAATAAAACAGGTATCCAAGTACTAATCAATCAATAGGCATGTGTTCCATATTTAGTCGTACGTGCTCGCAATGAGAAACTTGCACAACATCTTCTGTCCTACCAGCCCCAGCCGGGCCTCTAGGGAAACTACTGGATATTAAGGTACTCCTTTTAATAGAGTACCGGAGCAAAGCATTAACACTCCGTGAACACATGTGATCCTCACATCACTACCACCCTCCGGTTGTCCCGATTTCTGTCACTTCGGGGCCATTGGTTCCGGACAGCGACATGTGTATACAACTTGCAGGTAAGATCATAAACAACGAATATCTTCATGAATCAATAACATGTTCAGATCTGAGATCATGGCACTCGGGCCCTAGTGACAAGCATTAAGCATAACAAGTTGCAACAATATCATAAAAGTGACATCTACGGATACTAGGCACTATGCCCTAACAATCTTATGACTATTACATGACCAATCTCATCCAATCCCTACCATCCCCTTCAGCCTACAGCGGGGGAATTACTCACACATGGATGGGGGAAACATGGCTTGTCGATGGAGAGGCGTTGGCGGTGATGGCGGTGAAGATCTCCTCCAATTCCCCGTCCGGCGGAGTGCCGAACGGAGACTTCTGGCTCCCGCGACGGAGTTTCGCGATGTGGCGGCTCCTGGAGGGTTTCGGCGACTTCGACTTCTCCCCGTGCGTTTTTAGGTCGAACCCGATAAGTAGTCCGAAGGGGGCGTCGGAGGCCAGCCGAGGGGCCACACCATAGGGCCGCGCGGGCCCCTGGGCCGCGCCGCCTTATGGTGTGGGGCCCTCGGCCTCCACCTCTCTTGCCCTTCTGGCTCCGCCGTATTCTGGTAAAATAGGGCCTCTGCATAAATTCCGAGGATTTTCCGAAAGTTGGATTTCTGCACAAAAACGAGACACCAGAGCAGTTCTGCTGAAAACAGCGTTAGTCCGTGTTAGTTGTATCCAAAATACACAAATTAGAGGCAAAACAATAGCAAAAGTGTTGGGAAAGTAGATACGTTTTGGACGTATCAACTCCCCCAAGCTTAGCTTATTGCTTGTCCTCAAGCAATTCAGTTAACAACTGAGCGATAAAAGAACTTTCACGAACACATTTGCTCATATGATGTATATATTCTCATGCTATGGCTAATACTTAAGCAGTTCATAATGAGACACATGCAAATAAGATCATCCAACAGCTATGTCAATCATGGAGAGGTACCAACAATTAATAATAAGCATCATGAATCATGTATATAAGCAGGATTGCAATGTTCATAAGGGAATATGATAAAGTGGTATCTCGCTTGCCCGTATTTGATCGGCAAAACATAAATGCCGAGGCACCTCTGAGTTCATAGAAAGACTAGAAGTAGTGATTGTCAAAGATAAAAGCATCAAAGTTATACCACAATCAATTATATTTTGAGACAAGCATATTATACTAAGAATGACAGTTGTGCTCTCAAGATAGTGCTCAAAGAAACAATGGAGACACAACATAAAAGTAAAAGATTGACCCTTCACAGAGGGAAGCAGGGATTAACATGCGCTAGAGCTTTTCATTTGTAAAGCAGGAGTAAAATTATTTTGAGAGGTGTTTATTGTTGTCAACGAATGGTAATGGGTACACCAACTACCTCATCAACCGGACTCACAAGAGCGGCTCCCATTTTATTTATTTTTGGGTGGCACTCCTTCCAACCTTTCTTTCACAAACCATGGCTAACCGAATCCTCGGGTGCCTGCCAACAATCACATACCATGAAGGAGTGCCTTTTTATTTAAGTTTTATTATGATGATGACACTCCCCCAACCTTTGCTTACACAAGCCATGGCTAACCGAATCCTTCGGGTGCCGTCCAACAATCACAAACCATGGAGGAGTGTCTATTTAAGTTAATTAATTCGGGACTGGGAATCCCATTGCCAGCTCTTTTTGCAAAATTATTGGATAAGCGGATGTGCCACTAGTCCATATGAGAGTCCGTCAAAAGTAAATGACAAGGTTGAAAGCTAAACACCACATACTTCCTCATGAGCTATGGAACATTAACACAAATTGAGAAGCATTTTGAAAGTTTTAAAGGTAGCGCACGAGAATTTACTTGGAATGGTTTGAAATGCCATGCATAGGTATTTATGGTGGACACTTTGGAACAACTTGGTTTTCAGGTGTTTGGAAGCACGAGCGGCGTTCCCGCTCAGTACAAGTGAAGGCTAGCAAAAGACTAGGGAGCGACAAATCAAGTGAGCAGTAACTGTCATAATCATGCTTGCGGCAAAATAAGTTAACGGAGGCATAAAAGTGATGCAAGAACTCTGAAGCAATATAAATCATCGAGGCTTAATTGACTTTTTGTTCAGTCATATGCATGCGTGAGCATGTGCCAAGTCGATATAAATGAATTATTCAGAGGAGGATACCACAATGTCATACTTACTTATGAATAAAACAATGCAAGCAAACATCCATGACATGCTACTCATATTAATAAATTGGAGCTAAACATGAGAGATCATGAACTACTAGACTTTCTCAAATAACATATACCTCACATGAACCAACTAAGCATGCTCATATGGATGAGTATATGTACAAAAATGAAAACAAATAGAGTTCATACCAGCCTCTCACCACAATCAGATTGTCGTAGATCGTCATTATTGCCTTTTCACTTGTGTAGCTTGGATAATATGAAATGAAAACCACGCTCCAGCCACCGAAGACCATTGAACTCATGATGAACTTTACAAACCAAAGAAGAACAACAAATATTTTTGGTGTTTTCAAATTAGAAACAAGAACAAAAGAAAACAAGCAAACAAAGCAAAATCTTTTTGGGTTTTCTCATAGCAAACCAACGATAGCAAATAAAATAAACTAAGAGCAAAGAACCAAATAAACAAATGGTGAAGAGAAACAACAGAAATATTTTTGGTATTTTTGTGTTTTAGGAAAGAAACAAAGCGAAAACAAAAGAATGCAAACTAACAGAAACACAGAAAAGCAGGATGACAGAAATCTGCCAAATCCTGACAGCAGTACAGAAATCGAAATTAAAAAAATCTTCCATTGCTCAGACCAAAAAGTGTTCAACTAATGAAAGTTAGATAACAACCTGGGGAACATGTTCAAAAATTGGCAGCTCAAAATAACGTTCTGGCTGTGCGAATTTTTTTGGTAACAGCCCAGAATCTGTTTTTGGACAGCACTTCCCCAAATATCATCTCCTCTCATTAGAAAACCACTCTAAGAGACTAAGCAAGTATGTACAAGTATCCAGCAACCATAATATGCAAAGAATGAGTGATGCCGGTATACCTCCCCCAAGCTTAGGCTTTTAGCCTAAGTGGAGTTCATTCCCACGGTCCCCATGAAGTGGTGTCTCCGTAGTACGACGAAGAACGACCCGGTTCCAGGTATGTGCTGGAGGAAACGTCGGGGTATGTGACGGTGTAGTCGTAGGAGGGCTCGGCGTTCTCGGAGTCATGTTGCTGGTGGAATTCTTGTATCTTCATATGTTCCTCCACCGCCTCCTTAGTGAGCGACCATGATTGCCTGTCAATATTGAACAAACCTGGCTGGGGAAGAGGGATTTCCTTCTCATTCCCATCAGCAAACAACATTCTATAGACCATATTATCTATAGTGGAGTCAGTAGTAACAAAATGATGGCTCTTCATAGCAGCAATATCTAGTCTCCTAGGGGTTAATGGCACATCATTAGAATCAAGAGGAATCTTTAGATGTGTTAAAATGCGCAGTGCAATAGTTCCTCCAAAAATAGGCCCCCTGCTAGACAGGCGGCGAGCAATAAGAGAACCAAGATGATAAGATGTTTCTCCAGTAAGTGCAGCGTTCAAGAAAGCAAGATGGTAGCTAGAGATATTGCTAGTATTTTCTCTACCCAAAATGCTAGTAGCAATGTAATATGCAAAATATTTAATAGCGGGGAGTTGAATGTTTCTTATCTTCCCTCGCTGGATAGTGCGGCAATCATCCTCGGTGATCCCTCGGTAGAGTCTCGGGGGTTGTCATCAATCCTCCTTGCTGTACCTACAGGGGCAATATCCAATGCACGACAAAATTCTTCCAATTCCATAGTAACAGGAATATCATAGATCTTGAATGCAACTGTCGGCTCATATTGCGCGTTGTGGAACTTGAAGCTCTCAACGAAAATTTTGGTGAGCATGTAGTATTGCTCCCTTTCATCTTCCACGTAGGTGGCTAAGCCTGCCCTGTTGACAAGGGTGAAGAAGTCATCCAATATCCCTGCATTTGTCAGAAAATCATAACATGGGAAGGATGAAGCATTAGGAGCCCCATTGTCCTCCTCGGGCGCGAAGCTAGGCGCGATGACATCCTCATTGTAGGATCGCCTAATCTGAGTGGATGCCCTCGAGGGCCTACCGGTGCTGGTTGTTCCCTTCTTGAACAATTCTCCAAATTTGAATTTCTTCATCTTCCTCTTCTGAAATTTTCAACAACCATTATAAAATTTGATTTCAAGGTATATAATTGAAGGGAACTACTATAGGAACTTGCTAGAGTACTAAACATGCATCAAAACTAGTTTCTTCCACCTAGAACAAGCATGCAAGCTCACTAAACATGTTATCTACAGCAGCAAAATATTCAAGATATACTCAACCAAATGAAATTCTAATTGGACAATCAAAGGAGTCACATACCAAGGAGTAAATGTGCCAAATTTCAAACAGAAATCTGGGCTGAGCAAGGAGATCGAAAAATCGCGAGTTCTTGAGCAGAAACACGAGTGAGAGGAACTTGGTACGAGTTTTTTCGGGAGAGAGAAGATGCTGGGAGGAAGAGATGATGTAGTGGGGCAAGGAGGGGCCCACACCACAGGGTGGCGCGCCCACCTCCTTGGCCGCGCCGGCCTGTGGTGTGGCACCCTCTGGTGCCCCACAGGTCATCCTCTGGTACTCCCAGGTGCCTCGTCGAAAAATAGGACCACGGTGTAATTTTTGTAATTTTTAGAGAACTTCGAAAAATGCACATTTCTGGGTGTTAAATTAATTATTACTGCGCAGGAAAATGATTTCTAAAATCTTAAACAACTAAAGCATATTGCAAAACAAAAAGGTGCTACAGCAAGTAAAATAAGTGGAGGGAGAAAGAAAGAAAGAAATGTTGTTTAGCTCTCTTATGCATTAAAATATATTTGTTAACAAGGTTGATCAAGTCTTGCTACCAAATAAATTTTATATGACATAAGAAGAAATAAACCTCAAATCAATCATGTTACCTTATATTGAATTGATATGGATCCAATCACAAGAGTTTGATATTCTTCTTTAGGCTCATATATAGGACAATCAATGGATCCCACTTTGATAGTTTTCACATTAAAAATTGTATTAACTCCACATACTTTATCAATCCTCTTGGGAAAATAGACAGTGTGTTCCTTATCATCAACATTGAAAGTAACCATGCCTTTATTGCAATCAATAACAGCCCCTGCAATATTAAGAAAGGGTCTTCCAAGAATAATGGACATATTATCATCTTCAGGCATTTCCAACACAACAAAATCAGTTAATATCAAGCAATGCTGAGTAACTTGAACAGGAACATTTTCACATAAACCAACAGGAATAGCAGTGGATTTATCAGCCATTTGCAAAGATATATCAGTTGGTATCAACTTATCTAAATCAAGTCTCTTATAAAGAGAAAAAGGCATTACACTAACACCTGCTCCCAAATCACATAGAGCAGTTCTAACATAATTATTCTTGATGGAACAAGGAATAGTCGGTATACCTGGGTCTCCAAGCTTCTTTGGAATCTTACCATTGAAGGAGTAATTAGCGAGCATAGTGGAAATTTCCTCATTGGGGATTTTCCTTTTGTTAGTAACAATATCCTTCATATACTTTTAATAAGGAGGCAATTTAATAGCATCAGTCAAAGGGATTTGCAAAAATAAAGGTTTCATCCAATCACAAAATTTATTATAATGTTCCTCCTCCTTTGATTTTAGTTTCTTAACAGGAAAAGGCATTTGCTTTTGAACCCAAGGTTCTCTTTCATTACCATGTTTCTCAGTAATAAAATCTTCTTTAGTGTACTTTTTATTTTTAGCAGGCTTTTCAGGTTCTTTTTCAATTTCTTCTTTATCAGGAGTATCATTCTTATCATTATCTTCCTCATGTTCATTACCACTTTCAGTTTCAGCATCAGAAATAGAAATACTATTAGGATCATTAACAGGTTCAGAGGATTCTACAACATTCTTATGTTTCTTTTTCTTTTTCTTAGATGGAGCACTAGTTTTAATTAGTTGAGAATCTTGTTCAACTCTTTTGGGATGCCCTTCAGGATATAGAGGATCCTGGGTAGAAACACCACCTCTAGTTGTTACTTCATA
Organism: Lolium multiflorum; assembly: GCA_030979885.1. Taxonomy (NCBI): domain Eukaryota; kingdom Viridiplantae; phylum Streptophyta; class Magnoliopsida; order Poales; family Poaceae; genus Lolium; species Lolium multiflorum. The sequence continues at coordinate 210,600,329 of CM061748.1, forward strand.
AGCATGTTTTTCTTTAGAATTATTTCCCAACAAGTCATTTTGCACTTTAGTAAGTTGATCAATTTGAGTTTGAACCATTTGAAAATGTTTAACAAGTATCTTAACATCATTGGAGGTTCTCTCCACAATACCATGCAATTCACTAATAGCTCTAGAATTTTCCATTAAATGATTCTCTACTCTCATATTAAAGTTTTCTTGCTTAACAATATAATTATCAAATTCATCTAAGCATTGAGCAGGAGGTTTTGAATACGGAATATCTTCCCTAGTAAAGCGTTGAAGAGAGTGTACCTCAATCATGGATGAAGGGGGAGTTATCTCACATAAATCTTCTATAGGAGGTAAATTCTTCACATCTTCAGGTTTAATACCCTTCTCTTTAAGAGACTTCTTGGCTTCCCTCATATCTTCATCATTTAATTTAATCATACCCCTCTTCTTCACTATCGGTGTCGGGGTTGGTTCAGGTGTAGACCAATCATCATGATTCCGGCCTATTTTAGCCAATAATTCTTCAGCGTCGTCTGGAGTTCTTTTCCTGAAAACACAACCAGCACAACTATCCAGGTATGCCCTAGACTCAATAGTTAGTCCACTATAAAATATGTCAAGTAAATCATGCTTTTCCAAATCATGGTCAGGCTGAGCTCTAATAAGAGAGCAAAATCTCGCCCAAGCCTCAGGCAATTTCTCTCCATCTTCCTGGTCAAAATTATAAATTCTCTGCAAAGCAGCATGTTGAGCACTAGCAGGAAAGTATTTCCGGAAGAAAACATCAAGCAATTCTTTTGGACTTTTAATAGAACCAGGAGGCAAATTATTATACCAAGTTTTAGCATCATCCTTTAATGAGAAAGGAAAAATTTTAGCGACAAAATAAGTACGCATCTTAATATCATCAGAAAACAAGCCACTAAGAGTAGATAGCTCAGTCATGTGTTCAACAACACTTTCTTTTTCAGTACCACAAAAGGGTGTTTTCTCAACAATAGCTATATGAGATAGATCAAGAGAAAAATCATAATCTTTATCCCTAATGTTTATAGGAGATGTGGCAAATTTAGGATCAGGAGATAATTTATATCTAACAGCATGTTCTGCAAGCAACTTTTTAATTTTTCTTGCATCAGTAGTAGCATTGCATTTTTCAATAAAATCATCATCAAGCTCTACATAATCTTCATCAAGATCATCACTAGAATATTCAACAGACTCAGGTGAATTAACAGGTGTAGCAGCATTTTCATTAGGAGTTTCAGTATTTTCAATTTGTCTAGACTTAGCAATTGTAGCATCTAGAAAAGATCCTAACGAACCATCATTATCAAGCACAGCAGAAGCATCATCACAATTATGAGAGGAATTTTCAGATTCAGCAGAAGTACCAGCATTTAAAGCTTGTGGTGGTGAAACAAGTTTACTTATCACAGATGGTGAATCAAGAGCAGCAGAGGTACTAAGAGTTGTACCTTTTCTTGTAGTGGATGGTAATATGGCGATCTTAGTATCGCGAGGTTTACCCATGATGGAGAATTTGCAGCGAACAATATCAATCCAAGTGAACTTCCAAATAAAGCTATGCTCCCCGGCAACGGCGCCAGAAAATAGTCTTGATGACCCACAAGTATAGGGGATCGCAACAGTCTTCGAGGGAAGTATTACCCAATTTATTGATTCGACACAAGGGGAGACAAAGAATACTTGTAAGCCTTAACAGCGGAGTTGTCAATTCAGCTGCACCTGGAAACAGACTTGCTCGCAAGAGTTTATCAGTAGTAAGAGCATCCCCACTCGTTGGCGCTCCCCACGCCCAAATCCGGACGAAACAAGCGCCGGATTGGACGAAATTAAGTCGTGGGGAGTACCGTATTTCCAGTCGTCCACCCGGAGTTCGGCGGATAGAGTTTAAGTTCAAACAAATCGCCGTCCCGCGCTACAGCACGGCCAGTTGATCGGCAAAAGGAGCAAAAGGATCAGCCACAGATCGGCGATCGGAGGGAAATTACACGGAGACAGGCTCGTCGGCAGTCCCGGCCGGCACGGCGGTGTCCGACGGACCAGTTTCCTCACACGCCGTGGCCGAACGGCTGCGGCGGCCGCGAGGAAGCAGCGGCAGTGGACGTCGAAGCAGCCGCAGTCGACGAGGTAGATGGTGAGGTAGACCAGGTAGGAGCCGGTGGAGAAGACGAAGGACACGCCGGAGGGGCTCGGAGGATGTCGCTGCGGTGGCCCTGGTACCAATTCCTCGTCTCCTCGTCCATCAGTTCCATGTCGCCGCCGCCCATCAGGAACGCCAAGTCTGTGTTCCTCTTCTTCGCCGCCGCCGTCGTCTTCAGCAGTGCGATCCGGGCGCCCTGGTTGGCGAGCATCTCCCGCCACCTGCCGTCGAACTTGTCGTTCCTTCCGTCGGCGTGCGACCTCAAGTCGGCCAAGCACTTGTCGATCGACGCCTGCATCTTGTCGGCGGGACTGTCCGTCCGTTTGAGCTCTTTCAGCTTCTTCTGGCCGAGTTCAGGGCGCCCTTCCGACGCGCAAGCCGCCGGCGCGTCGGGGTTGTACTGCTCGGTCTTGCTCTTCGAGAGGGTTGTGCGAGTTTCCTTCCACTTCTCGCAGTGCTCGAGGCGGGCGTAGACGTTGAGGAACTTGAACTGCAGGCCGGTGTCGTCCGCGTACATGTCCAAAGCTCGGCGCAGCTGGGGAAAAAAGAGCACGGCGAAACGGGTCAGCTAACGACGATGTACCTCGGTGATGCAGGGTCGACGGAACATACCTTTTGCTCCAAGTCATGGCCGCTGATCGGCCGTTTCTCGACCTCCTCCTGTATGCCGTGCCATTTGCTGCACGCCGTCTGCATGATCCCCCAATGGGTGGCCATTGCCTTCTCTCCCCGGTACACGTTCATGTTCGTCTTGTTGAAGTAGGGATCGACGAGTTTGCGTTCCTCGTACGCCTGCTTCACTCGAAGCCAATAGGTGTCGAACGACTGATTGGCACCGATTATGCCGTTCATGGACACGGTCATCCAAGCTTCGGCGAGGCACTCCTCTTCCTTCGACGTCCATTTGATACGCGGTTCGGCAGGCGGCGAGTCCTTCTTCCTCTTCTTCTTCCCCTTCGACAGGTTGACGTCGGCTTGAGTTGTCTCTCCTTGTTCTTCGTCTTCTTGTTCTTCGACGGCTTGGCTTCCGTCGGCAACATCCTCCACATGATCCTTGCGCGCTGCCACAGCTGCCGTCGCCCTCGCCTCCTCTTGCGTGAAGAACCCCGGGCTCGCGGCGGCGGCGTCCATGAAGAACCTCGGGCTCGCAGCGGCGGCGGCGGAGCCGGAGGTGATCATCTCGTGGATCGCCTCATCGTTCGGCGCCGCCGTCGCACCGAACGGGGCACCGAACGGGAGCGGCCCTCGTCGCATGACCGGCGAGGTGCCCTCGAACTGGCCGCCGCTGCCGCCGATGTCAAGCTCGGGCGGCGACGGCGTGAACCTGGACGGTTGGACGTAGGCGCCCTCTTGGAACATGGCAGTCGTCGACGGCGAGTACATCGTAGGGGAGAAGGACGACGGGGAACTGCTTGTACCTTGCGCCGGCCATTGGCCGGGGAACATGGAGCCGCCGCCGCCGCTGAAGGCCATGCTCATCTTCCTCGCTTGCTCCTCCTGGGCCGCCGCCGCCCTCTTAGCGGCGGCTTTTTTCACCCTCTCCGCCCTGCAGCTTGTTTCGATCTCGCGCCGTTTCTCGTCCGCCGCCCACTGTGCGTTCGTCATGCCCGGCGGCCGCTCCTTCCTCGCCCGCGGCTTCCTCGTCGTCCCCTTCGGCGGCATTGTGGTGGACGAGAAGATGAGGAGGAGAGCGGTGGTGGAGGAGAAGGAGCCGCCGGGAACTGGAACTGGAAGACGAGGGGAATGGAGAAATTCGGCGGGAGAGAATGGGGATATGCAAGCAAATTGGAGGGAATGGAGGGAAAATCGACAGGATTTGGTTTTCCTGTCGCCGACTACGCGGGTCCACACGGTGTTTCGCGCCAAAACGTTTCATCCGGAGTCCCCGAGCGCGCCGGGGACCGGGGACGGCGTGGGCTCGCCGGATGGATGAAGGGCCAAATCCGGACGAAAACGAGGAACCGGGGGCGCTACTGGGCCGATTTTCGCCGTCCGGATGTAAAAAATGCTCGCCGGGGGCCTCGTCGGGGGGGCGAGTGGAGATGCTCTAACAGTTTTATAGCAGTAGAAATAGTGAAATAACAGCAGCGGTGAAATAAAGACAGCAGTAATGATTATAGTAAACAGCAGGATTAAAATACTGTAGGCACAGGGACGGATTTAACGGGCGTTGCATGGATGAGGGAAACTCATGTAACAATCAAAGCAGGGCATTTGCAGATAATAATAAAACGGTATCCAAGTACTAATCAATCAATAGGCATGTGTTCCATATTTAGTCGTACGTGCTCGCAATGAGAAACTTGCACAACATCTTCTGTCCTACCAGCCGGTGGCAGCCGGGCCTCTAGGGAAACTACTGGATATTAAGGTACTCCTTTTAATAGAGTACCGGAGCAAAGCATTAACACTCCGTGAACACATGTGATCCTCACATCACTACCATCCCCTCCGGTTGTCCCGATTTCTGTCACTTCGGGGCCATTGGTTCCGGACAGCGACATGTGTATACAACTTGCAGGTAAGATCATAAACAACGAATATCTTCATGAATCAATAACATGTTCAGATCTGAGATCATGGCACTCGGGCCCTAGTGACAAGCATTAAGCATAACAAGTTGCAACAATATCATAAAAGTGACATCTACGGATACTAGGCACTATGCCCTAACAATCTTATGACTATTACATGACCAATCTCATCCAATCCCTACCATCCCCTTCAGCCTACAGCGGGGGAATTACTCACACATGGATGGGGGAAACATGGCTTGTCGATGGAGAGGCGTTGGCGGTGATGGCGGTGAAGATCTCCTCCAATTCCCCGTCCCGGCGTGAAGAACGGAGACTTCTGGCTCCCGCGACGGAGTTTCGCGATGTGGCGGCTCTCTGGAGGGTTTCTGGCGACTTCGACTTCTCCCCGTGCGTTTTTAGGTCGAACCCGATAAGTAGTCCGAAGGGGGGCTGATGTCTACGGGTGCTTCTATTCTTGTAGACAGTGTTGGGCCTCCAAGTGCAGAGGTTTGTAGAACAGCAGCAAGTTTCCCTTAAGTGGATTACCCAAGGTTTATCGAACTCAGGGAGGAAGAGGTCAAAGATATCCCTCTCAAGCAACCCTGTAATCACAAAACAAGAAGTCTCTTGTGTCCCCAACACACCAAATACACTTGTCAGGTGTATAGGTGCACTAGTTCGGCGAAGAGATAGTGAAATACAAGTAATATGGATGTATATGAGTGGTAATAGCAATCTGAATAAAATATGGCAGCGAGTAAACATGCAACAAAACAGTAAACAAACGGAGATTCGATGCTTGGAAGCAAGGCCTAGGGATCCTGCTTTCACTAGTGGACACTCTCAACAATGATCACATAATAGGACTACTCTACACTCTTTTGTTGGATGATGAATGCATTGCGTAGGGTTACACGAACCCTCAATGCCGGAGTTAACAAGCTCCACAATGCAATGTTCATGTTTAAATAACCTTAGAGTGCAAGATAGATCAACATAATTACACCAAGAACTAACATAGCATGCACACTGTCACCATCATGCATATGTAGGAGGAATAATACACATCAATACCATCATAGCAATAATTAACTTCATAATCTACAAGAGATCATAATCATAGCCTATGCCAAGTACTCACACGGTGCACACACTATCACCATTACACACATGGAGGAGGAATAGAGTACTTTAATAACATCACTAGAGTAGCACATGGACAATATTCAACTAGATCACATAAAGAGAGAGATGAACCACATAGCTACAGCGGAGCCCTCAGCCCCGGGGGTGAATTACTCCCTCCCCATCATGGAGGCAGCGATGGCGGTGAAGATGGCGGTGGAGACGGCGGTGGAGACGGCTCCGGGGGCAATTCCCCGTCCGGCAGGGTGCCGAACAGAGAGTTCTGTCCCCGAATCTTGATTTCGCGATGGCGGCGGCTCTGGAAGGTTTTTCTCCGTATCGTGGTCTCTGGCGGTGTTTTTAGGTCAGGGAGGCTTAAATAGGCGCCGAGAGGGAGTCGGAGGCCACGGGGTGCCCAGACCATAGGCGCGCCCCCCCGGCCCGCGCCGGGTGTGGTCTGGGGCCCCCTGGCTCCCCTCTCGTCCCTCCGGTGCTCCGAAGCTTCCGGAAAAATAGGAACTTTGGCGGTGATTTCGTCCGATTCGAGAATATTTCGTTACTAGGATTTCTGAAACCAAAAACAGCAGAAAACAGCAACTGGCCTTTCGGCATCTCGTCAATAGGTTAGTTCCGGAAAACGCATAATAATGACATATAATGTGTATAAAACATGTAGATATCATCAATAAAGTGGCATGGAACATAAGAAATTATCGATACGTTGGAGACGTATCAGCATCCCCAAGCTTAGTTCTGCTCGTCCCGAGCAGGTAAAACGATAACAAAGATAATTTCTTAAGTGACATGCCATCATAACCTTGATCATACTATTGTAAGCATATGAGATAAATGCAGCAATTCGAAGCAATGATGAAGATAATGAGTAAACAAATGAATCATATAACAAAGACTTTTCATGAATAATACTTTCAAGACAAGCATCAATAAGTCTTGCATAAGAGTTAACTCATAAGCAATAAATTCTTAGTAGAAAGCTTTGAAACAACACAAAGGAAGATATAAGTTTCAGCGGTTGCTTTCAACTTTAACATGTATATCTCATAGATAACTGTCAACACAAAGTAATATAATAAGTGCAATAGGTAAACATGTAAGAATCAATGCACACAATTTATACAAGTGTTTGCTTCTAAGATAGAAAGAATAGGTAAACTGACTCAACAATAAAGTAAAAGAATGGCCCTTCAAAGAGGAAAGCATCGATTGCTATATTTGTGCTAGAGCTTTGATTTTGAAAACACATAGAGAGCATAAAAGTAAAGTTTTGAGAAGTGTTTGTTGTTGTCAACGAATGGTAGCGGGTACTCTAACCCCCTTGCCAGGCAAACCTTCAAAGAGCGGCTCCCATTTTATTTTGTTTTTGGGTGGCACTCCTTCCAACCTTCCTTTCACAAACCATGGCTAACCGAATCCTCGGGTGCCTGCCAACAATCTCATACCATGAAGGAGTGCCTTTTTATTTTAGTTTTATTATGATGACACTCCTCCCCACCTTTGCTTACACAAGCCATGGCTAACCGAATCCTTCGGGTGCCGTCCAACAATCACATACCATGGAGGAGTGTCTATTTTTGTTAATTAATTTGGGACTGGGAATCCCATTGCCAGCTCTTTTTGCAAAATTATTGGATAAGCGGATGAAGCCACTAGTCCATTGGTGAAAGTTGCCCAACAAGATTGAAAGATAAACACCACATACTTCCTCATGAGCTATAAAACATTGACACAAATCAGAGGTGATAAATTTTGAATGGTTTAAAGGTAGCACTCAAGCAATTTACTTTGGAATGGCGGAGAAATACCATGTAGTAGGTAGGTATAGTGGACACAAATGGCATGAATATTGGCTCAAGTGTTTGGATGCATGAGAAGTATTCCCTCTCGATACAAGGTTTAGGCTAGCAAGGTTATTTGAAGCAAACTCAAGTATGAAATGGTGCAGCAAGACTCACATATAAACATATTGTAAACATTATAAGACTTTACATCGTCTCCTTGTTGTTCAAACACCTCAACCAGAAAATATCTAGACTTAGAGAGACCAATCATGCAAACCAAATTTTAACAAGCTCTATGTAATTATTCATTAATGGGTACAAGGTACATGATGCAAGAGCTTAAACAAGATCTATATGAGCACAACAATTGCCAAGTTTCACATTATTCAAGACATTATACCAATTACTACATGTAGTATTTCCCGTTTCCAACCATATAACAATTAACGAAGCAGTTTCAATCTTCGCCATGAAAATTAAAAGCTAAGAACACATGTGTTCATACGAACCAGCGGAGCGTGTCTCTCTCCAACCCAAGGATGAACTTATTCAGAGAATGAAAATAACAAAACGAAAAATAAAAGCACACAGACGCTCCAAGTAAAATACATAAGATGTGACTGAATAAAAATATAGTTTCACTAGAAGAAACCTGATAAGTTGTCGATGAAGAAGGGGATGCCTTGGGCATCCCCAAGCTTAGATGCTTGAGTCTTCTTAAAATATGCAGGGATGAACCACCGGGGCATCCCCAAGCTTAGACCTTTCACTCTTCTCGATCACATTATATCACCTTCTTCTATTGACCCTTGAAAACTTCTGACACACCAAACTTCAAGCAAACTCATTAGAGGGTTAGTGCATAATCAAAATTCACATGTTCAGAGGTGACACAATCATTCTTAACACTTCTGGACATTGCACAAAACTTCTGAAAGTTAATGGAACAAAGAAACTCATTCAACTTAACAAAAGCGGCAATGCGAAATAAAAGGCAGAATCTGTCAAAAACAGAACAGTCCGTAAAGACGAATTTTAAGATGACACCAGACTTGCTCAAATGGAAAAACTCAAAACTAATGAAAGTTGCGTACATATCTGAGGATCACGCTCGTAAATTGGCAGATTTTTTCGAATTTTCTACAGAGAAATAGGCCCAGATTCGTGACAGACAGCAATGCTGTTTCTGCGCAGCGATCCCAAATATAACATCAACTTTGACATAGAAACTTTACTTGGCACAACAAAACACAAAACTAAGATAAGGAGAGGTTGCTACAGTAGTAAACAACTTCCAAAACACAAATATAAAACAAAGTACTGTAGCAAAATAACACATGGGTTATCTCCTAAGAAGTTCTTTCTTTATAGCCATTAAGATGGGCTCAGCAGTTTTAATGATGCACTCGCAAGAAATAGTATTTGAAGCAAAAGAGAGCTTCAAGAGGCAATTCAAAACACATTTGAGCCTAACATGCTTCCTATGCAAAAGAATCTTATACACAAATGAATTCATGAAGAGCAAAGTGGCAAGCATAAGAGGATAAAACACGAGTAACTTAAAGATTCTCAACATAAAGAGGGGAAACTTAATATTATTAAGATGCATATAACCATATTTCCCTCTCTCATAATAACTTTCAGTAGCATCATTGATGAAATCCACAATATACCCGTCACTTAAAACATTCTTATCATGGTTCATATGCATAGAAGTATCATTAATTTTGGCATAAGAAGAGTTATTCTCATTAATAGTAATTGGAGCAAGATTATTATCAAGAATTTGAACATGGTAAACAAGTTGCATACTAAAAGAATTGTTTTTGGCAAGCCCATCATAACTATGACAAGTTTCATAAGGATAATTGTAGCATGTGTCATATACATCTCTACAGTAATTATCTAAACCTGAATATGTAATATCATCATTTTCACTAAAAGTAGAAGTCTCAAATATAGGATCTTCAAGCACAACATCCCCAAGCTTAGGGCTTTCAATATCATCGTTTAAGGGGACATGAATAATGCTATCATCATTACTTTCATAATCAGTACCAAAGAGATTTTCAATATCAAAGGCAGCATGCTCATCCAAATCATGATCACTAATATGGGTAAAGGGTATAGGAAGATCATCGTACTCAGATTCATTATCATAATAATCATTAGGAGCAACATACTTACGGTTACCTAGCGTTATCTCATTCACGCGGGGATACGCCGTTACCTCTTTCTTTTTATTCTCCTTCTTCTTCTTCTTCGTTCCCTTCTTCTTCTTCTTCTTCTCTTCCTTCTCCTCATTCCCTTCTTTAGGAGGAAGAGGCTTGAAGGGTGGCTTGTCCGCATAACCTGATTTACTTTTAGAAACAATAGAAGAAACTTGGGAGGATCCCTCCTTCTCATTAATTAGTTGAAAACACACAGCGGTCCTATCATATTTCGGCAAGGTGTCATCTTCTAAAATATTTTGTATGTAAGTATTTGTATGGCTATTATCAATGCAATAAGAAAGACAACCATGCAGGACATCATCAATATCAAGATCGTTAATATTTAACAAAGAAATTTTTCTTGATAACTCTTCACACTTCAAAAATAAAGTAAGTTCATCATGCTGATTAGGAGTAATTTCATCATCACAATACAAATTTGCAGCACTCATGGGGTTTGAATTATCATTGGAGGAACATTGAAAATTAAAATGACCAACTCTATGGCAAAGTTCACAAATAAAAGGATAGAGGGCACACACTTTTTCTCCAAGATCATCTAGAGCTCTAGACCACTTTCTAGTTTTTTCATTTCTGTGATGGATACAATATTCATCTTCTATTTGATTAATTCCACAAGGTCTATGTATTCCACAAAAATTAACATGCTTATAGGAAATAGCATTTTTAGGAGTTTGAGCATGCTTATTGCAATCATTAACAACAATGTCATTTTTTATGCAAGCCTCTTTAAAAGGTTCATGATACTTATCAAAATTCTTCCTAGGCAATTCAATGTGAGAAGCAAAAGCTTTATAAAGATTTGCAGCAACTTGAGAGTCAAGACCATAAGTAGCACTCATATTTCGAAATTTATCAGTATTCATAAAAGTTTCAATGCATTCATAATCATAGTTTATACCTGACTCTTTACCTTTGTCGTTCTCCCAATCTTCAGCGTTCTCCTTAATCCGATCAAGAAGGTCCCTTTTAAACTCTTCTTTATTGCTCGTGAATGATCCAGAACAAGTAGTATCCAGCAAAGTCTTATCTTGAAAAGAAAGTCTCGCATAGAAATTATCAATGATGATATTACCTGGAAGCTCATGATTGGGGCATTTGAGCATTAAAGTCTTCAATCTCTCCCATGCTTGGGCAATACTCTCTCCATCATGAGGCCAAAAATTATATATATGGTTTCGATCTTTGTGAATTTCACTTGGAGGATAGAACTTGGAATAAAATAGAGGCACAATATCCTTCCAATCAAGAGAGCGCCCGTCCTTCAGCAGTTTATACCAATGCGCCGCTTTACCAGACAGCGATATCAAATAATTTCTTTCTAACTTCATCCATTGAAATACCTGCACACTTGAATAACCCGCATAATTCATGCAAAAACAGTAAATGATTACTAGGATGGACAGTTCCATCCCCTTCATAGCGGTTATCCATAACACGTTCAATAATTTTCATAGGTATTTTATACGGAATACTTTCAGCAGGTGGATTTAAAATATCAGAAGCATCATTAAAGTTATCGCATATGGGAGATAAAGCATTATCAGAACAAAATATTTCTTCCAAAGCGGAGGAGCTAAAAAGATTATTTTTATGTAAACCAGCTTCCCCAAGCTTAGACTTCTTCATAGCATTAGCAGTAATTGCATTCATACTAATAACATTGCTACTATCATGTAAATAAGGTTCTATAGGTTTTTTAATTTTCGCATCAAACCATCCATGTCTTAAATCAGGAAATAGAATAAGAAGCTCACTAATTTTTTTGTTGTTTTCCATTATGCCTAACTAGTGAAAAATAAAAACAAGAAACAAAAAGATGTAATTGCAGAGTCTAAAGGAAATAGCTTCACACACACAATGGCGCAGAAAAGTACTGTTACCTGAACCGGAGTGTGAGTACCTTTTACCTTTCCTCCCCGGCAACGGCGCCAGAAAAGTGCTTGATGTCTACGGGTGCTTCTATTCTTGTAGACAGTGTTGGGCCTCCAAGTGCAGAGGTTTGTAGAACAGCAGCAAGTTTCCCTTAAGTGGATTACCCAAGGTTTATCGAACTCAGGGAGGAAGAGGTCAAAGATATCCCTCTCAAGCAACCCTGTAATCACAAAACAAGAAGTCTCTTGTGTCCCCAACACACCAAATACACTTGTCAGGTGTATAGGTGCACTAGTTCGGCGAAGAGATAGTGAAATACAAGTAATATGGATGTATATGAGTGGTAATAGCAATCTGAATAAAATATGGCAGCGAGTAAACATGCAACAAAACAGTAAACAAACGGAGATTCGATGCTTGGAAGCAAGGCCTAGGGATCCTGCTTTCACTAGTGGACACTCTCAACAATGATCACATAATAGGACTACTCTACACTCTTTTGTTGGATGATGAATGCATTGCGTAGGGTTACACAAACCCTCAATGCCGGAGTTAACAAGCTCCACAATGCAATGTTCATGTTTAAATAACCTTAGAGTGCAAGATAGATCAACATAATTACACCAAGAACTAACATAGCATGCACACTGTCACCATCATGCATATGTAGGAGGAATAATACACATCAATACCATCATAGCAATAATTAACTTCATAATCTACAAGAGATCATAATCATAGCCTATGCCAAGTACTCACACGGTGCACACACTATCACCATTACACACATGGAGGAGGAATAGAGTACTTTAATAACATCACTAGAGTAGCACATGGACAATATTCAACTAGATCACATAAAGAGAGAGATGAACCACATAGCTACAGCGGAGCCCTCAGCCCCGGGGGTGAATTACTCCCTCCCCATCATGGAGGCAGCGATGGCGGTGAAGATGGCGGTGGAGACGGCGGTGGAGACGGCTCCGGGGGCCCCGTCCGGCAGGTGCCGGAACAGAGAGTTCTGTCCCCGAATCTTGATTTCGCGATGGCGGCGGCTCTGGAAGGTTTTTCTCCGTATCGTGGTCTCCGGCGGTGTTTTTAGGTCGGAGGCTTAAATAGGCGCCGAGAGGGAGTCGGAGGGGCCACGGGGTGCCAGACCATAGGGGCGCGCCCCCCCGGCCCGCGCCGGGTGTGGTCCGGCCCCCGGCTCCCCTCTCGTCCCCTCCGGTGCTCTGGAAGCTTCCGGAAAAATAGGAACTTTGGCGGTGATTTCGTCCGATTCCGAGAATATTTCGTTACTAGGATTTCTGAAACCAAAACAGCAGAAAACAGAACGGCCTTTCGGCATCTCGTCAATAGGTTAGTTCCGGAAAACGCATAATAATGACATATAATGTGTATAAAACATGTAGATATCATCAATAAAGTGGCATGGAACATAAGAAATTATCGATACGTTGGAGACGTATCGGGGAGGCCGCCGAGGGGGCCACACCATAGGGCCGCGCGGGCCCCTAGCTGCGCCGCCTTATGGTGTGGGGCCCTCGGGCCTCCACCTCTCTTGCCCTTCCGTCAAGTATTCTGGTAAAATAGGGCCTTCGCATAAATTCCGAGGATTTTCCGAAAGTTGGATTTCTGCACAAAAACGAGACACCAGAGCAGTTCTGCTGAAACAGCGTTAGTCCGTGTTAGTTGTATCCAAAATACACAAATTAGAGGCAAAACAATAGCAAAAGTGTTCGGGAAAGTAGATACGTTTTGACGTATCGCTTATCACCCTCAAACTAGTGGTCAAGTAGAATTATCAAATAGAGAGATTAAAGCTATTTTGGGAAAGACTGTTAATAAATCTAGAAAGAATTGGGCTAGCAAATTGAAAGAAGCACTATGGGCTTATAGAACTGCTTATAAAAATCCTATGGGAATGTCACCTTATAAAATGGTTTATGGAAAAGCTTGTCATTTACCTTTAGAACTAGAGCACAAAGCTTATTGGGCTGTTAGAGAACTAAATAAAGATCCGAAACTAGCCGGTAATAAGAGGTTGTTGCAATTAAGTTCTCTAGATGAATGGAGAAGTGAAGCTTATGAAAATGCTAAACTCTTTAAAGAAAAAGTTAAGAAGTGGCATGATAGAAGGATTATCAAAAGAGAGTTTAATATTGGGGATAAAGTCCTATTGTATCGGTCTCGTCTCAGATTCTTTGCAGGGAAATTACTCTCGAAGTGGGAAGGACCATATGTTGTTGAGGAGGTGTATCGTTCAGGAGCAATTAAAATTAGCTCTCTCCAAGGCAATGCTACACAAGTGGTAAATGGACAAAGACTCAAGCATTATATCTCGGGTGATTCTTATAATGTTGATGTTGATATTATTCAAGTGGAAACACCGGAGGCTTTCATCAAAGGACAAATTGACAGTCCGCCAGAATCCGACTTTGAATAGGTAACAGTACAGGTAATAAAAAGTCCGCGTTTACCTTTCCGAACATTATTTCTGCTGTTTTTGGAAAATATGAAAAATTACGGAACCGAAACGGAGTGGAAAAGACGCGCGAGGGCCCGTCACCACAGGCCGGCGCGGGCCCCACCCTGGCCGCGCCGACCTATGGTGACAGCCCCTCGGCGTCCCGTTTCCACTCGTTTTCGGCCTGGAACCTTCCTTTTGTCGTAAAAATATTTGCTATATAATCCCCCGGATCCCTGGAGGTCCGTATATCGTTTTCTCGTCGTGTTTTGTTTCGAGCTGTTTTCTGCCAGATTTGTTTTGATCTAGAAGCACCATGGTCTCCAACAACAAGGACAAGGGACCTTTGAAGGAAGATATTCAAGACCCGGAACTGAAGGAAGAAGACGCAAGTGAGGATGAGGAAGAAGTGGAGGAAGCTCCGCAAGTACACCAGCGTGCCACCGTTGCAAGTATTGGCGTGATATCAAATCCATCCAACACCAAGAGGAGTGCACGAATCACTACCGGAGGAGCGGTTCCACGTCATTACTTGGCTCCGAGGACATCTTCTCCAAGCAATTACAACCCTTACCGCAACCTAATCTACGATCGTCAAACTGAAAGAACCCCCAAGGTAGTGTTGCCAAGTGTTTGGGATATAGATCGTTCTAACATTGCAGGAGAGATGAAATCTGAAGCTGAAGGATGGGGAACAACTCTAGGAGTTGGGATTCACCACCTGACATGATTATGAGCCGCGTTGAGCACAACTCGGAACTGATTCGCAACCTCACCTATGAGATTGAGGATTTAAAGGAGCTTGTTAAGAAGCTTGTCGAGAGGAATCCATCATCATCATCACCGAAGGAGTAATTCATCATCGGTATTGGCATCCCCTTGGTTTGTTCCAAGCTTGGGGGAGTGCCGCGGTATCACATTATCACTACCTTTATCTTTTATTATCAAGTAGTGTCATATCATGAGTAGGGAAGTTATCATATGGAATAGTATGCAATGTGGAAGTATCTCTCTTAGTTGGTTATCTATGTATCCGTTGGTGTGAGTTATCGTTATGGAATATTAATGAGAAGTCTTATCATTTACTTTTTGCACACCTTATTTTAGTTTGCAATCTCCATTATATGATTACTCTTGACATGAGTATTGATATCACTTTGGGAACATCAAGTAAATCTATTTGGTTTTGGCAAACTTAGCATTGGTCAATAGCAACAACACCTGATGTTTAATAAAAGAGAGAAATACACTTAGATATATTACTCTATTATCTCTATGCTAATGAGTTTAGTATTCTGAAGTTAAAATTGCTTGTGCTTATGAGAAAGATGCATGATTGTTCTATCATATGTATATTTGTTTGTTTCCCTCAACCTTTATGCTTGCTATCAAACCTTGCTAGCCAAAGACCTGTATCGAGAGGAGATGCTTCTCATACATCCATAACCTTAGACCAAACCTATGCCATTTGTGTCCACCATACCTACCTACTACATGGTATTTTCTGCCATTCCAAGTAAATACTTCATGTGCTACCTTTAAATTATTCAAACTACTACTCCTTATTTGTGTCAATGTTCTATAGCTCATGAGGAAGTATGTGGTGTTTTATCTTTCAATCTTGTTGGGCGGACTTTCACCAATGGACTAGTGGCACATCCGCTTATCCAATAATTTTGCAATAAGAGCTGGCAACGGGGTTCCCAGCCCCAATTAATAACTATCATTAATAATTCTCTTCACATGTTTTGCCCTGATTTATCAGTAAGCAACTTAATTTTGCAATAGACACTCCTCCATGGTATGTGAATGTTGGAAGGCACCCGAGGATTCGGTTAGCCATGGATTGAGAAAGCCAAGGTTGGGGGGAGTGTCATCCTTAATAAAACTAAAATACATGTGTAAACAAAAGAGAACGGGGATGATCTACCTTGCTGGTAGAGATGCCTGATACGTCCAAAACGTATCTACTTTCCCGAACACTTTTGCTATTGTTTTGCCTCTAATTTGTGTATTTTGGATACAACTAACACGGACTAACGCTGTTTTCAGAACTGCTCTGGTGTCTCGTTTTTGTGCAGAAATCCAACTTTCGGGAAAATCCTCGGAATGCAGAAGGCCCTATTTCACCAAAATATTGACGGAGCCAGAAGGGCAAAGGAGGTGGAGGCCCGAGGGCCCCACACCACATGGCGGCGCGGCCCAGGGGGCCCGCGCGGCCATGTGGTCTCCCCCTCGGCCGGCCTCCGACGCCCCCCTTCGGACTACTTATTGGTTTCGACCTGAAAACGCACGGAGAGAAGTCGAAGTCGCCAGAAACCCTCCAGAGAGCTGCCACATCGCGAAACTCCGTCGCGGGAGCCAGAAGTCTCCGTTCTGGCACTCGGACGGGGAATTGGAGGAGATCTTCACCGCCATCACCGCCAACGCCTCTCCATCAACCAGCAATGTTTCCCCCATCCATGTGTGAGTAATTCCCCCGCTGTAGGCTGAAGGGGATGGTAGGGATTGGATGAGATTGGTCATGTAATAGTCATAAGATTGTTAGGGCATAGTGCCTAGTATCCGTAGATGTCACTTTTATGATATTGTTGCAACTTGTTATGCTTAATGCTTGTCACTAGGGCCCGAGTGCCATGATCTCAGATCTGAACATGTTATTGATTCATGAAGATATTCGTTGTTTATGATCTTACCTGCAAGTTGTATACACATGTCGCTGTCCGGAACCAATGGCCCCGAAGTGACAAGAATCGGGACAACCGGAGGGGATGGTAGTGATGTGAGGATCACATGTGTTCACGGAGTGTTAATGCTTTGCTCCGGTACTCTAAAAGGAGTACCTTAATATCCAGTAGTTTCCCTAGAGGCCCTGCCACCGGCTGGTAGGAGAAGATGTTGTGCAAGTTTCTCATTGCGAGCACGTACGACTAAATATGGAACACATGCCTATTGATTGATTAGTACTTGGATACCGTTTTATTATTATCTGCAAATGCCCATGCTTTGATTGTTACATGAGTTTCTCTCATCCATGCAACGCCCGTTAAATCCGTCCCTGTGCCTCAGTATTTTAATCCTGCTGTTTACTATAATCACTATGCTGTCTTTATTTCACTCTGCTGTTATTTCAATATTTCCACTGCCATAAAACTGTTGCTACTGATAAACTCTTGCGAGCAAGTCTGTTTCCAGGTGCAGCTGAATTGACAACTCCGTTGTTAAGGCTTACAAGTATTCTTTGTCTCCCCTTGTGTCGAATCAATAAATTGGGTAACACTTCCCTCGAAGACTGTTGCGATCCCCTATACATGTGGGTCATCAAGACTATTTTCTGGCGCCGTTGCCGGGGAGCATAGCTTTATTTGGAAGTTCACTTGGATTGATATTGTTCGCTGCAAATTCTCCATCATGGGTAAACCTCGCGATACTAAGATCGCCATATTACCATCCACTACAAGAAAAGGTACAACTCTTAGTACCTCTGCTGCTCTTGATTCACCATCTGTGATTGATAAACTTGTTTCACCGCCACATGCTTCGTGCTGGTACTTCTGCTGAATCTGAAAATTCTCATAATATTGATAATGTTTCTGCTGTGCTTGATGATAGTGGTTCATTGGGGTCTTTTCTAGATGCTACAATTGCTAAGTCTAGACAAATTGAAAATACTGAAACTCCTAATGCTACTACACCTGTTAAATCACCTGAACTTGATTATTCTAGTGATGATCCTGATGAAGATTATGTAGAGCTTGATGATGATTTTATTGAAAAATGCAATGCTACTACTGATGCAAGAAAAATTAAAAAGTTGCTTGCAGAACATGCTGTTAGATATAAACCATCTCCTGATCCTAAATTTGCCACATCTCCTATAAACATTAGGGATAAAGATTATGATTTTTCTCTTGATCTATCTCATATAGCTATTGTTGAGAAAACACCCTTTTGTGGTACTGAAAAAGAAAGTGCTGTTGAACACCTGACTGAGTTATCTACTCTTAGTGGCGTGTTTTCTGATGATGTCAAGATGCGTACTTATTTTGTCGCTAAAAATTTTCCGTTCTCATTAAAGGATGATGCTAAAACTTGGTATAATAATTTGCCTCCTGGTTCTATTAAAAGTCCAACTGACTTGCGTGATGTTTTCTTTCGAAAATACTTTCCTGCTAGTGCTCAACATGCTGCTTTGCAGAGAATTTATAATTTTGACCAGGAAGATGGAGAGAAATTGCCTGAGGCTTGGGCTAGATTTTGCTCTCTTATTAGAGCTCAGCCTGACCATGATTTGGAAAAGCATGATTTACTTGATATATTTTATAGTGGACTAACTATTGAGTCTAGGGCATACCTGGATAGTTGTGCTGGTTGTGTTTTCAGGAAAAGAACTCCAGACGACGCTGAAGAATTATTGGCTAAAATAGGCCGGAATCATGATGATTGGTCTACACCTGAACCAACCCCGACACCGATAGTGAAGAAGAGGGGTATGATTAAATTAAGTGATGAAGATATGAGGGAAGCCAAGAAGTCTCTTAAAGAGAAGGGTATTAAACCTGAAGATGTGAAGAATTTACCTCCTATAGAAGATATATGTGAGACGATTCCCCCTTCATCCATGATTGAGGTACATTCGCTTCAACACTTTACTAGAGAAGATATTCCGTATTCAAAATCTCCTGCTCAATGCTTAGATGAATTTGATAATTATATTGTTAAGCAAGAAAACTTTAATATGAGAGTAGAGAATCATTTAATGGAAAATTCCCGAGCTATTAGTGAATTGCATGGTATTGTGGAGAGAACCTCCAATGATGTTAAGATACTTGTTAAACATTTTCAAATGGTTCAAACTCAAATTGATCAACTTACTAAAGTGCAAAATGACTTGTTGGGAAATAATTCTAAAGAAAAACATGCTTGTGAAGTAACAACTAGAGGTGGTGCTTCTACCCAGGATCCTCTATATCCTGAAGGGCATCCCAAAAGAGTTGAACAAGATTCTCAACTAATTAAAACTAGTGCTCCATCTAAGAAAAAGAAAAAGAAACATAAGAATGTTGTAGAATCCTCTGAACCTGTTAATGATCCTAATAGTATTTCTATTTCTGATGCTGAAACTGAAAGTGGTAATGAACATGAGGAAGATAATGATAAGAATGATACTCCTGATAAAGAAGAAGTTGAAAAAGAACCTGAAAAGCATGCTAAAAATAAAAAGTACACTAAAGAAGACTTTATTACTGAGAAGCATGGTAATGAAAGAGAACCTTGGGTTCAAAAGCAAATGCCTTTTCCTGCTAAGAAACTAAAATCAAAGGAGGAGGAACATTATAATAAATTTTGTGATTGGATGAAACCTTTATTTTTGCAAATTCCTTTGACTGATGCTATTAAATTGCCTCCTTATTCAAAGTATATGAAAGATATTGTTACTAACAAAAGGAAAATCCCCAATGAGGAAATTTCCACTATGCTCGCTAATTACTCCTTCAATGGTAAGATTCCAAAGAAGCTTGGAGACCCAGGTATACCGACTATTCCTTGTTCCATCAAGAATAATTATGTTAGAACTGCTCTATGTGATTTGGGAGCAGGTGTGAGTGTGATGCCTTTTTCTCTTTATAAGAGACTTGATTTAGATAAATTGATACCAACTGATATATCTTTGCAAATGGCTGATAAATCTACTGCTATTCCTGTTGGTTTATGTGAAAATGTTCCTGTTCAAGTTACTCAGCATTGCTTGATATTAACTGATTTTGTTGTGTTGGAAATGCCTGAAGATGATAATATGTCCATTATTCTTGGAAGACCCTTTCTTAATACTGCAGGGGCTGTTATTGATTGCAATAAAGGCATGGTTACTTTCAATGTTGATGATAAGGAACACACTGTCTATTTTCCCAAGAGGATTGATAAAGTATGTGGAGTCAATACAATTTTTAATGTGAAAACTATCAAAGTGGGATCCATTGATTGTCCTATATATGAGCCTAAAGAAGAATATCAAACTCTTGTGATTGGATCCATATCAATTCAATATAAGGTAACATGATTGATTTGAGGTTTATTTCTTCTTATGTCATATAAAATTTATTTGGTAGCAAGACTTGATCAACCTTGTTAACAAGTATATTTTATTGCATAAAAGAGCTAAACAACACTTCTTTCTTTCTTTCTCCTTCCACCTATTTTACTTGCTGTAGCACTTTTGTTTTGCAATATGCTTTAGTCATTTAAGATTTTAGAAATCATTTTCCTGCGCAGTAATCATTAATTTAATACCCAGAAATGTGCATTTTTCGAAGTTCTCTAAAAATTACAAAAATTACACCGTTGGTCCTATTTTTCGACGAGGCACCTGGGAGCACCTGTGGGGCACCAGGGGGTGCCACACCATAGGCTGGCGCGGCCAGCAAGGGGCCGCGCCACCATGTGGTGTGGGCCACCCCTTGCCCCACTTCATCATCTCTTTCTCCCAGCACCTCTCTCTCCCGAAAAAGCTCGTACCAAGTTTCTCTCACTCGCGTTTCTGCTCAAGAACTCGCGATTTTTCGATCTCCTTGCTCAGCCCAGATTTCTGTCTGAAATTTGGCACATTTACTCCTTGGTATGTGACTCCTTTGATTGTCCAATTAGAATTTCATTTGGTTGAGTATATCTTGAATATTTTGCTGCTGTAGATAACATGTTTAGTGAGCTTGCATGCTTGTTCTAAGTGGAAGAAATTAGTTTTGATGCATGTTTAGTACTCTAGCAAGTTCCTATAGTAGTTCCCTTCAATTACACACCTTGAAATCAAATTTTATAATGATTGTTGAAAAATTTCAGAAAATGGAAGGGAGTGTGCACCAACTTAACCAAGAAGAGTTGGAGGTACAGCAAGTTATGAGAGTCCATCGTGAAGAGGGAGTATACCCCTCTTATTACCCATGCACGGACTTTATGCGGAATGCAGGAATCCTGCAAGATGTGCAAACACTAATTTCCAATGCAGGATTGGGAAATTTTGCTGTTGGTGAACCTCACCAATATGCTAAACTAACGGTGTCGGTTGTGCAGGATTTCGAATTTCACCGGTCTCGAACTGACCCCATGGTCCGGTATAAAATTTATAACAAAACTATTGACTTGCCCTTCAGTGATTTTTGCACAGCAATTAGAGTGCCACAGTGGGGATCCTGCGAGAAGATCAGGGGAACACCGCGGGAGCTCTCAGATCTTTATACAAGGATTTGTAATGGGAGGAGCTTCTCCAATGATGGTGGTAAGATTAGTAGCATTCAACATCCAGCCATCCGCTACTTTGCCTATTTTATTACAAAGTGCGTTCTTGCGAGGAGGACTGGAGGTAAGTTATCTGTCCAAGATTTGGCTTTCTTAGCTGCTGCTTTGCAACAGGATAGGACTTATAATTTGGGTGCTTTAATAGCTTGTAGACTTGCTACTAACCGTGAGAAAGGAGGAATTTGTGGAGGTCTTATCGCCTCTCACTTATTAGCTATGCATGGTGTAGGTCCTCACCATTTAGATATTCCGCTTTCTATAGAGAAACTTGATGTTGGCTCCATGATCAGGCATGAGTTTATTTCAGATGCATCTAGTTTGAACAACCTGCATTATAGGATAACTTTGTATAAGAAAAGTTGGAGTATAACTAAGAAAATTGAAAAATTAGTGCGCTTGCCTGCACCTGCTTTGTTTAACCTTGATGCCAGGGACGGGTGGTCGATCACAGAAAATGAGCTAAACGCATACATAGAAAGGGAAAGCCGTCGTGCAAGGGAAGATGTGGAGGAGGCCGAGGAGCATCCCGACTCTTCATCCGATGCAGCAAGCTCCTCATATCAACATCATGGTCATGTGGAGCCTCCACGATATTCTTCTGCACAGGGGCCTTATTACCACTCCATGTATGATCCACCGGCGTGGAACTCCGACCCTCGTTGGGAATGAACTCCACTTAGGCCAAAAGCCTAAGCTTGGGGGAGGTATACCGGCATCACTCATTCTTTGCATATTATGATTTCTGGATACTTGTACATACTTGTTTAGTCTGTAGAGTGGTTTTCTAATGAGAGGGAGATGATATTTGGGGAAGTGCTGTCCAAAAACAGATTCTGTGCTGTTACCAAAAAAATTCGTACGCACAGCCAGAACGTTATTTTGAGTTGCCAATTTTTGAGCATGTTCCCCAGGTTGTTATCTAACTTTCATTAGTTGAACACTTTTTGGTCTGAGCAATGGAAGATTTTTGTTAATTTCGATTTCTGTACTGCTGTCAGGATTTGGCAGATTTCTGTCATCCTGCTTTTCTGTGTTTCTGTTAGTTTGCATTCTTTTGTTTTCGCTTTGTTTCTTTCCTAAAACACAAAAAGACCAAAAATATTTCTGTTGTTTCTCTTCACCATTTGTTTATTTGGTTCCTCGCTCTTAGTTTGCTTTATTTGCTATCGTTAGTTTGCTATAAGAAAACCCAAAAAGATTTTGCTTTGTTTGCTTGTTTTCTTTTGCTTGTTTCTAATTCGAAAACACCAAAAATATTTGCTGTTCTTCTTTGGTTTGTAAAGTTCATCATGAGTTCATTGGTCTTCGGTGGCTGGAGCGTGGTTTTCATTTCATATTATCCAAGCTACACAAGTGAAAAGGCAATAATGACGATCTACGACAATCTGATTGTGGTGAGAGGCTGGTATGAACTCTATTTGCTTTCATTTTTGTACATATACTCATCCATATGAGCATGCTTAGTTGGTTCATGTGAGGTATATGTTATTTGAGAAAGTCTAGTAGTTCATGATCTCTCATGTTTAGTTCCAATTTATTAATATGAGTAGCATGTCATGGATGTTTGTTTGCATTGTTTTATTCATAACTAAGTATGGCATTGTGGTATCCTCCTCTGAATAATTCATTTATATCGACTTGGCACATGCTCACGCATGCATATGACTGAACAAAAAGTCAATTAAGCCTCGATGATTTATATTGCTTCAGAGTTCTTGTATCACTTTTATGCCTCCGTTAATTTATTTTGCCGCAAGCATGATTATGACAGTTATTGCTCTCTTGATTTGTCGCTCCCTAGTCTTTTGCTAGCCTTCACTTGTACTGAGCGGGATCGCCGCTCGTGCTTCCAAACACCTGAAAACCAAGTTGTTCCAAAAGTGTCCACCATAAATACCTATGCATGGCATTTCAAACCATTCCAAGTAAATTCTCATGCGCTACCTTTAAAACTTTCAAAATGCTTCTCAATTTGTGTTAATGTTTCATAGCTCATGAGGAAGTATGTGGTGTTTAGCTTTCAACCTTGTCATTTACTTTTGACGGACTCTCATATGGACTAGTGGCACATCCGCTTATCCAATAATTTTGCAAAAAGAGCTGGCAATGGGATTCCCAGTCCCAAATTAATTAACTTAAATAGACACTCCTCCATGGTTTGTGATTGTTGGACGGCACCCGAAGGATTCGGTTAGCCATGGCTTGTGTAAGCAAAGGTTGGGGGGAGTGTCATCATCATAATAAAACTTAAATAAAAAGGCACTCCTTCATGGTATGCGATTGTTGGCAGGCACCCGAGGATTCGGTTAGCCATGGTTTGTGAAAGAAAGGTTGGAAGGAGTGCCAACCAAAAATAAATGGGAGCCGCTCTTGTGAGTCCGGTTGATGAGGTAGTTAGTGTACCCATTACCATTCGTTGACAACAACAAACACCTCTCAAAATAATTTTACTCCTGCTTTACAAATAAAAAGCTCTAGCGCATGTTAATCCCTGCTTCCCTCTGCGAAGGGTCAATCTTTTACTTTTATGTTGTGTCTTCATTATTTCTTTGAGCACTATCTTGAGAGCACAACTGTCATTCTTAGTAAAATATGCTTGTCTCAAAATATGATTGATTGTGGTATAACTTTGATGCTTTTACCTTTGACAATCACTACTTCTAGTCTTTCTATGAACTCAAGAGGTGCCTCGGCATTTATGTTTTGCCGATCAAATACGGGCAAGCGAGATACCACTTTATCATATTCTCTTATGAACATTGCAATCCTGCTTATATACATGATTCATGGTGCTTATTATTAATTGTTGGTACCTCTCCATGATTGACATAGCTGTTGGATGATCTTATTTGCATGTATCTTATTATGAACTGCTTAAGTTTTAGCCATAGCATGAGAATATATACATCATATGAGCAAATGTGTTCGTGAAAGTTCTTTTATCGCTCAGTTGTTAACTGAATTGCTTGAGGACAAGCAATAAGCTAAGCTTGGGGGAGTTGATACGTCCAAAACGTATCTACTTTCCCGAACACTTTTGCTATTGTTTTGCCTCTAATTTGTGTATTTTGGATACAACTAACACGGACTAACGCTGTTTTCAGCAGAACTGGTGTCTCGTTTTTGTGCAGAAATCCAACTTTCGGGAAAATCCTCGGAATTGCAGAAGGCCCTATTTCACCAAAATATTGACGGAGGGCAAAGGAGGTGGAGGCCCGAGGGCCCCACACCACATGGCGCGGCCGGGGGCCGCGCGGCCATGTGGTCCCCCTCGGCCGGCCTCCCCCCTTCGGACTACTTATTGGTTTCGACCAAACGCACGGAGAGAAGTCGAAGTCGCGAAACCCTCCCAGAGCCGCCACATCGCGAAACTCCGTCGCGGGAGCCGAAGTCTCTGGCACTCCGCCGGGACGGGAATTGGAGGAGATCTTCACCGCCATCACCGCCAACGCCTCTCCATCAACCAGCAATGTTTCCCCATCCATGTGTGAGTAATTCCCCGCTGTAGGCTGAAGGGGATGGTAGGGATTGGATGAGATTGGTCATGTAATAGTCATAAGATTGTTAGGGCATAGTGCCTAGTATCCGTAGATGTCACTTTTATGATATTGTTGCAACTTGTTATGCTTAATGCTTGTCACTAGGGCCCGAGTGCCATGATCTCAGATCTGAACATGTTATTGATTCATGAAGATATTCGTTGTTTATGATCTTACCTGCAAGTTGTATACACATGTCGCTGTCCGGAACCAATGGCCCCGAAGTGACAAGAATCGGGACAACCGGAGGGGATGGTAGTGATGTGAGGATCACATGTGTTCACGGAGTGTTAATGCTTTGCTCCGGTACTCTATTAAAAGGAGTACCTTAATATCCAGTAGTTTCCCTAGAGGCCCTGCCCACCCTGGTAGGACAAGATGTTGTGCAAGTTTCTCATTGCGAGCACGTACGACTAAATATGGAACACATGCCTATTGATTGATTAGTACTTGGATACCGTTTTATTATTATCTGCAAATGCCCATGCTTTGATTGTTACATGAGTTTCTCTCATCCATGCAACGCCCAAATCCGTCCCCGTGCCTACGTATTTTAATCCTGCTGTTTACTATAATCACTACTGCTGTCTTTATTTCATTGCCGTTATTTCGCTATTTCCACCGCCATAAAACTGTTGCTATGATAAACTCTTGCAAGCAAGTCTGTTTCCAGGTGCAGCTGAATTGACAACTCCGCTGTTAAGGCTTACAAGTATTCTTTGTCTCCCCTTGTGTCGAATCAATAAATTGGGTAATACTTCCCTCGAAGACTGTTGCGATCCCCTATACTTGTGGGTCATCAATGCCGTCCCTCATGGGAGCCGCTCTTGGAAGGTTCGTTTGGCAAGGGGGTTAGAGTGCCCGCTACCATTCATTGACAACAACAAACACCGCTCAAAATCTTACTTTTATGCTCTTTATATGATTTCAAAACTTGAAAAGCTCTAGCACATGATTTAATCCCTGCTTCCCTCTGCGAAGGGCCTATCTTTTACTTTTATGTTGAGTCAGTAAACCTATTTCCATCTATCTTAAGCAAGCAATTGAGTTGTTGTGAACCAATCATTTATGCTATGATTCAGTTGATCATGTCTTTTATACTTTCTTGTTTAGTACCAATTTTATCTGAATGAATATGACTTTGAAGTTATCAATGATTATGAGGAGATTGTTATGATTGAATATGGAAGCCCAGCTATAAATTCTAATATGAAAGTTTTGCTTAGAAATACAATCCGTTAGTAGTTCTCTGACCAAGAACAAAGTTTGCCATCACCAACTATGATTTCTCATGTACCTTTACTTGTGATTTCTCTTTACTTATTTCAAGGTGAGTTATATGAGGAAGTTGTTTACTAGAATGTCTTGTGTGAATGAATATGATGCTTCTTGTCCGTATTTTATTTATCGACTCTTCACTCCATAAACATGTGGTCTTGTTTATCGAGCTCAGTTTCGCTTGGGGACAAGCGAGGTCTAAGCTTGGGGGGAGTTGATACGTCCAATTTGCATCACTATTTTGTATCATAATTTGCTGTTATTCATTGATATATCTCATATTGGGACACAATACTTATGTTATTTCATCTATTTTGCATGTTTCATCATTATTGGAGGATCAAGCACCGGAGCCAGGATTCTGCTGGAAAAAGCACCGTAACGCAATATTTCGGAAGATCAACTGTGGGAGGAAATTTCACGTAAATTCCTATTTTTCCAGATAACGGAGGGAGCCGAAGGGGAGCAGAGGAGCCAAGGTGGGGGCAGACCACGGCCGGCGCGGCCCACGGCCTGGCCGCGCCACCTGTGGTGTGGTGGCCCCACAGCCCCTTTCGCCTCCTTTTCTTCGCGTACTCCTTCGTCCCGAAAACCTAAGCCAGGGAGGACCTCACGAAGAGTTACAGCCGCCTCTGCGGGGCGGAGAACACTAGAGAGAAAAGAGCTCTCCGGTGGGCTGGGAAATTCCCTCCCGGAGGCGGAAATCGACGCCATCACCATCGTCATCGAGCTGGACATCATCTCCATCATCATCATCATCATCTCCACCATCTACACCGCCATCACCACCGCTGCACCTCGTCACCGCTGTAACAATTTGGGTTGGATCTTGATTGTTTGATAGGGGAAACTCTCCCGGCATTATTCTCTACTTGTTATTGATGCTATTGAGTGAAACCATTGAACCAAGGTTTATGTTCAGATTGTTATTCATCATCATATCACCTCTGATTGTATTCCATATGATGTCTCGTGAGTAGTTCGTTTAGTTCTTGAGGACATGGGTGAAGTCTAAATGCTAGTAGTGAATTATGGTTGAGTAATATTCAATGTTATGATATTTAAGTCGTGGTGTCATTCTTCTAGTGGTGTCGTGTGAACGTCGACTACACGATACTTCACCATTTATGGGCCTAGGGAGTGCATCTTGTATTCGGTTGCTAATTGGGGTTGCCGGAGTGACAGAAACCTAAGCCCCCGTTAGTATATCGATGCAAGAGGGATCGCAGGATCTCAGAGTTTAAGGCTGTGGTTAGATTTATCTTAATTACTTTCTTGTAGTTGCGGATGCTTGCAAGGGGTATAATCACAAGTATCTATTAGTCCTAGGAAGGGCGGTGCATTAGCATAGGTTCACCCACACAACACTTATCAAAACAATGAAGATTATTTAGCTACATGAAGTGAAAGCACTAGACTAAAATCCCCGTGTGTCCTCAAGAACGTTTGGTCATTATAAGTAAACAAACCGGCTTGTCCTTTGTGCTAAAAAGGATTGGGCCACTCGCTGCAATTATTTCCTCGCATTTTACTTACTCGTACTTTATTCATCTGTTACATCAAAACCCCTTGAATACTTGTTTGTGAGTATCTACAGTGAATCCTTCATCGAAACTGCTGCCAACACCTTCTGCTCCTCGTTGGGATCGACATTCTTACTTATCGAAGATACTACGATACACCCCCTATACTTGTGGGTCATCACCCGCCTACCACATAGTTCTGCTTTTAGTCATTTGCTTCGGTGTTGCCTAGACGTTTATATTTATTTGGTGTGTAATAACTGGATCTTTACGGCTGTGTGCATCCTAGTTATGCAGAGGCCGGATGTAATATTAAAATCGCTTATTATCGAAAAATAAATAGCTGTCCACAGTATCGTGCTTGCGGCTGATAACAACAGTGAGGCAATCGCTCGCGATCATGGTGTTGTTGTAGACATTAATGTCGCGTGCAAGTGCCTCCACGTTTCTGGGCCTTATTTGCCCAGAGTTAAAACATAACAACGATAATGGATGTGTGGTCTCATGTGGTGGCCAATATGGAGCAGTGCTGCAACTGCATCGACAACAATGAGTCTTCATGATATGATGCGGATGCGTGATGATGGACGCGCGTAGTTCGATAGCGTTGTTGGGTGCCGTGCTGACTTCTATGGTCGGCCTAGCAAGATCAATGCATTGATCTCAAGTGGGTCAGCGGCTGCTTCTGTAGTGTGCCCATCAGTGCTAAGGGTCTATTGGACCAATTATGACAGTTGGGCATCTTGGTGATGCCTCCCAAATTTGGATGATATATGTAAGTATGAGGTTAGAGCAGCCTTTGTTATAGCCAGCCCCTTCATCAAACTTATAGGTGTAGCAACATTTATCGCCATGAAGGTGTCCTCGTGTTGATCCATGTATTACTTTGTAAAGATTTATTGAATAATATATTAACAAGTGTGTGCATTATTTTAATGCATAGGACGTGTTTCAACCTCCTTTCGAAAAAAAAAATGAGTTGATTTCTTCCAATAATAAAATAACACATGAACATTTGATTTTCCTATTTAAATACACACGTTAGCATGTACTCCCTCCGTTTAAGACCACTATCAAAAATACAATTCGCAACTGTATAAGAACATATATGTGGGAGTGGTGTTTGGAACATGAGAGTATATGCTCTCTTTATTTTGAAATGCATCTTACACATATTTTGAAATTTTCAAAAAATTGAAACAAAATTTTTGCACATATATTTTCACGTGCTACGCGCTCACAAACTCATTTCATAAAAAAACAACTTGTCATGTGATGTGTGTAAAAAAGACAAATTTCAGTGCTAAAAATAATGCTTTTCACAAGATAAACTTTCTCTTTTTTACATAGACCAAAACAAATATTGATTTTTTGTGAAACTTGACGACCTCACATATATTATGGAGATGTTCATTTAGAACTTTTTATCAAAAAATTTCAACACTTAAAAATATGTTTTTATGGTAGAGGGAACATATGCACACGAGATCCAAATTGAATTTCCGCATATATGTTCTCAAGAAAAAATATTTAAGTTTCTACCTCGCACAATTGCGGAAATTCAGTTCGCCTCCCAGATGCATATGCTCTCTCTATCAAAAAATAATATGTCGAAATGTCAAGAAATTTTGACAAAATATTTTACACGTACACCTCCCCAATATATGTACGTCCATCAAGTTTCACGAGCAACCAATATTTTTTGTCCTCTATGTAAAAAAAAGGGAAAATTTATCTTCTAAAAAGCCTTATTTTTAGCACTGAAGTTTATCTTCTTACACACGCCATATGACAATTGATTTTTCATGAAACGACTTTGTGAGCGCTAGAACATGCGTATTTTTGGTTTCAATTTTTTTAAATTTCAAAAATATGTTACACACATTTAAAAATAAAGGAAGCATATGCTCCCATGTGCCAAAACACCGCTCTCGCACAATGGTGCTTAGTAATGTGATGGTTACCCACAACCACAGAGATAGAGACACCATATGCAACATGTTTAGTTATCTTGGAACAAAAAAGATTCACATATAATTAATCATGCTATTTATTAATTAGTTTCATTTTATTGGTATCCGAAAATAAAATAGTGGTATTGTATACAAAAATGGGACTAATTTACATTGTTAGTGAACTAATAATTAACATGCAAATAAGACTGTAAATGAGCTTTGATTTGTGCCACATCTATTAAGAAATTAGCATAAAAAAATTAAGTTGCCAAAATTTTACCATGTGTGCATCTGGAAAGAAAATCAAGTGTTGAATAATTGAAAACCACTTGTCTATTCCATTTGCTCCTTCTATATGGTGAGCCATCTAAA
Source organism: Lolium multiflorum (assembly GCA_030979885.1). Taxonomy (NCBI): domain Eukaryota; kingdom Viridiplantae; phylum Streptophyta; class Magnoliopsida; order Poales; family Poaceae; genus Lolium; species Lolium multiflorum. The sequence goes on from CM061748.1 coordinate 210,630,466, forward strand.
TAGGTTCTACATTATACCCGTCATCTAGTGTTGCGAATATTTTCGACAACTAGCTTAATGGTCTGAATTCTAGGTTTAAACTACTTATTAGGGTGGGAGCGATTTCTGTTATTTGGTCGCTATGGCTATGGAGAAATGAAATATTTTTAATAATAAATGTTCTTCTCTTTTGCAGGTCATATATCGTTGCAAAGTTATGCTCGATTTATGGTCACCTCTACATCATGTGGTTCATCGAGACTTCTTTACGGAGGTGTCTACACGGTTCGTATATACAACAAGGGATATATTTTTCCCAACGTGATCCGCGGATTGGTCCGCCTACCACATAGTTCTGCTTTTATTCATTTGCTTCAGTGTTGCCTAGACTTTTATTTATATTTGGTGTGTAATAAATGGATCTTTACGGTTGTGTGCATCCTGCAGAAGCGGAGAGTAATATTATTTGAGTAATAAAACGCTCATTATAGAAAAATAAATAGCTTTCCATAGTACCATGCTTGAGTCTGGGCAATTGCTCGCGATCATGGTGTTGTAGACATTAATGTCGTGTGCGAGCGCCTCCACGTTTCTGGGCCTTACTTGGCTAGGGTTAAAGCATAACAACGATGATGGATGGTGTGCTCTCACGTAGTGGCCAATGTGGAGCAGTCTTGCAACCGCATCGACGACAACGACTCTTCATGATATGATGCAGATGCGTGATGACGGACGCACGTAGTCCGATAGCGTTGTTGGGCGTTGTGCCGACTCCTATGGTAGGCCTTGCAAGATCAATACGTTGATATCTGTTCACAAGTGGGTCAGCGATTGCTTCTGTAGTGTGTCCATCAGTGCACGCTAAGGGTCTATTGGACCTATTATGACATCCGGTTGGGCAGCCCATTCATCAAACTTGCAGGTGTAGCGATATTTATCGCCATGAAGGTGTCTTCGTGTTGATCCATGTATTACTTTGTAAAGATTTATTGAATAATATATTTAAAAATTGTGTGCATCATTTTAATGCATAGGACATTTGTTTCAACCTCTTTTTCAAAAAAATGAGTTGATTTTTTCCAATGATAAAATAACACATGGACATTTGAATTTCCTATTTAAATACACACTTTAGCATGTACTTCCTCCGTTTGAGACCACTATCAAAAATACAATTCGCAACTTTATAATACCATATATGTTCTCAAGAAAAATTATTTAAGTTTCTACCTCGCATAATGGAGGAAATTCAATTCGGTTCCCAAGTGCATATGCTCCCTCTATCAAAAAATAATATGTCAAAATATCGAAAAATTTGTCCGTCAAGTTTCACGAGGAACCAATATTTTTTGTCATTTATGTAAAAACAGAATATTTATCTTCTGAAAAATCTTATTTTTAGCACTGAATTTTGTCTTTTTTACAAACGCCAGCCGACAAGTCGTTTTTTCATGAAACAACTTTGTGAGTGCGCAACCCGTGCAAATTTTTGTTTCAATTTTTCGAAATTTCAAAATATGTGTTACATGCATTTCAAAATAAAGGGAGCATATACCCCCATTTGCCAAAACACCGCTCTTGCACAATGGTACTTAGTAATGTGATGGTTACACACAACCACAGAGATAGAGACAACATATGCAGCATGTTTAATTATCTTGGAACATAAAAGATTCACATATAATTAATCATCTTGTTTTGTTAGTTGGTTTCATTTTATTGGTATCCGAAAAATAAAAATAGTGGCATTGTATACAAAAAAGGGGACTAATTTACATTTTTAGTGAACTAATAATTAACATGCAAATAAGACTTTAAATGAGCTTTGTTTTGTGCCACATCTATTAAGAAATTAGCGTAATAAAAAATTAAGTTGCCAAATTTTTACCATGTGTGCATTTGGAAAGAAAATCAAGTGTTGAATAATTGAAAAACACTTGGTCGTTCCATTTGCTCGTTCTATATGGTCAGCCATCCAAATAGGTTCTACCTTATACCCATCACGTAGGGTTGCTAATATTTCCGGAAATTGGTATAATTGTGTGGATCCTATGTTTAAACTAATTACTAGAGTGCGAGCGATTGCTGTTATTTGGTCGCTATGGCTGTGCAAAAATGAAAGGTTTTTAATAATAAAAGTTATTCTCTTTTGCAGGTCATATACCGTTGCAAAGCTCTTTACGGAGGTTTCTACACGGTTGGAGGATACGACGTGGTATATATTTTTCCCAACATGGGTGACAACGTGATCTGCGGATTGGTCCGCCTACCACATAGTTCTTCTTTTAGTCATTTGCTTAGGTGTTGCCTAGATTTTTATTTTTATTCGGTGTGTAATAATTGGATCTTTACGGTTGTGTGCATCCTAGTTATGCACAAGCCGGATGTAATTTTTTTTTGTAATAAAGCGTTCATTATCGAAAAATAAATAGCTTCTCATAGTACCGTGCTTGAGGCTGATAACAACAGTGAGGCAATCGCCCGCGATCATGGTGTTGTAGACATTGATGTCGTGTGCGATCGTCTCCACGTTTCTGGGCCTTACTTGGTCAGGGTTAAAACATAACAACGATAATGGATGGTGTGCTCTCATGTGGTGGCCAACAGTGTTGCAACCGCATCGACGGCAACGAGTCTTCATGATATGATGCGGATGCGTGATGATGGACGTGCGTAGTCCGATAGCATTCTTGGGCGCCGTGCCGACTTCTATGGTAGGCCTAGGAAGATCAATGCATTGATCTCTGTTCTCAACTGGGCCAGGGATGCTTCTGTAGTGTGTCCCCACCAGTGCACACTAAGGGTCTATTGGACCAATTATGACTTTCGGTTGGGAAGCTTCGCGAGGTCTTCCAACTTTGGATGATGTACGTAACTATGAGGTTAGAGCAGCCCTGGTTATAGCCAACCCCTTCATCAAACTTGCAGGTGTAGCGACATTTATCACCATGAAGGTATCTTCGTGTTGATTCATTTATTACTTTGTAAAGATTTATTGAATAATATAGTAAAAAAAATGTGTTCATCATTTTAATGCATAGGACATGTGTTTCAACCTCTTTTTCGAAAAAATGAGTTGATTTCTTCCAATAATAAAATAACACACAGACATTTGACTTTCCTATTTAAATACACACGTTACCATGTACTCCTTCCGTTTGAAACCACTATCAAAAATACAATTTGCAACTATATAAGACCATATATGTTCTCAAGAAAAAATATTTAAGTTTCTACCTCGCACAATGGCGGAAATTCAATTCGACTCCCAAGTGCATATGCTCCCTCTATCAAAAAATAATATGTCGAAATGTTGAAAAATTTTGACAAAAAATTCTACATGTACATCTCCCCAATATACGTGTGTCCGTCATATTTCACGAGGAACCAATATTTTTTGTCATCGATGTAAAAAAGAGAAAATTTATCTTCTGAAAATCTTTATTTTTAGCACTGAATTTTGTCTTTTTTACACATGCTAGCCGACAAGTCGATTTTTCATGAAAAGACTTTGTGAGCGCGTAGCACGTGCAAATTTTTTGTTTTTGTTTTTTTGAAATTTCAAAATATGTGTTACATGCATTTCAAAATAAAAGAAGCATATGCTCCCATGTGCCAAAACACCGCTCTCGCACAATGGTTCTTAGTAATGTGATGATTACGCACAACCACAGAGATAGAGACACCATATGCAGCATGTTTAATTAGCTTGGAACACAAAAGATTCACATATAATTAATCATCATGTTTTATTAGTTGGTTTAATTTTATTGGTATATGAAAAATAAAATTGCGTCATTGTATACAAAAAACGGGACTAAATTACATTGTTAGTGAACTAATAATTAACATGCAAATAAGACTGTAAATGAGCTTTGATTTGTGCCACATCTATTAATAAATTAGCGTAATACAAAATTAAGTTACCAAAAAATTACCATGTGTGCATTTGGAAAGAAAATCAAGTGTTGAAAAATTGAAAAACACTTGGTCGTTCGAATATCAAAATCATTTTTAATGGATAACATGTAACCTCTTAAATTGTACCCAAAATTTGAAGTGGAAAGGGGTTTGGTTGCAGACGCTCCTAAACTACACATGCATCAAGTTAGGAAGTATAGCAACGCCGGTGTTTCAAGAGAGGTGGATTGGTTGAAGCTTTATTCTAGACTAGATATGACCTATTTTCCTACGTGGTTTACCACGTTGGCTTTTGATGTTTTCAGGAATACTAGTTTAATGGCTGGTTTATTTGTACTAGTTCAATGTATGGAACAGGAACTTTTAAAAGTAATTCTAGCGGATCCCGTAAATACCGGTCCTTAAGAACTCATTTACATGCCGCAAAATACATGTTTTACACTTCACGGGATCTGCCTGGCTGGAGCACACGCGGGCCTGTAAATACAAACTCTAAACATCAAATGCGATAGTACGTGACATAGTTTGACAACATGTTTGCATTTAAAATCATCTAAAATATGCGTAAAACATCACAATCACCCTTGCTGGTAGCACATCCGCTGACACCAGTGTAGCATCACCATCATCACCTCCACAAGAACCAACACTAAACGAAGCATCAATACAGGCTTGCCCTCTCCTTTCAATGATCTCGAGTCTCCTCATCCCAGCACTCTCTTGTTGTAGGCATCCATGGTGCTTGGATCCATCATCATTGTCCTGTTCTCTTCGGCAATGAGCTCCATCATTGCCTTTTTCTCCTCAAACGCGATTCTCCTCACCTCGAAATTTTGAAGTGCTTCCCACCTTTCTTGCTTGATCACATTCTTTTGTTGTTCATGATAATTTTTTTCTTACAATGTATTGATCATCCGCTTATCCTTGTCCTTCCTCCATTCTACTCATCACTAGAATCATACAATTGTAGCAAGGCCCCTTTATTTGGTGGTGTTTCTTGCTCCCTCAACTTCCACTTGTCTACATGCTCTAGCAACTTCCATTAATGTTGAAGTGCAAATGGGTTTCCCTTGGAGTCGGCCATTCCTCTTTGTACCTCTCCATTGGATATCTTCCTAAAATCACAAAGTAAATGCGAAACAAATGCATTTGTGTAGAAAAACAATCGCAAAATTTGTGTAGGAACACAAAACACAAAATCAATGCAAAATGAAATGCACTCACATAGTCATCAATAGAGATGCCACTTGGAGATGAGTTCCGGACTTGCTCCATAGCTCCACACCATCGACTACGACAAGCTTTGATCACATCCCACTATCCTTGTAGTGATCCATAGGAGCGAGTTATCGGTGTATCAACTAGATGCATGAGCTTGAAGAAATTATCTTTGATCTCACTAGCCTTGTAGTGATCATTTCCGGCAACCGCATGGATGGAAACTTGTGACCATGCCCATGGCAAGCAAGTGTGTTTGATTTTGGCGTATTTCACGATTATTTTCTTCCTCGATGGTTGAGATGCAACGAACACCTCCTCCTCGATCTCTTCCAAGTCACCCTCAACCTCGTTGGCACCGTCAACCACCTTACCATCACTATCCTCAACCTCCTCACCATCACATCCAAGTCGTAAGCATCAAATGGTGGCTTCCTAGTGCTCACCTCGCACTCATTTAGAAAATCCATAAACGAGTTTGGAACCTCATGCGCATTGTACCTTGTGGGAGTGCCGATGAATATGTTGCCGGTGCCGAGTAGTTGTCTTGTGGGGCATCGATCACACCCAAAGGTAGTGCCGCATGGCACGACCCTGGAGCATTGGCCTGCTCGGCCCGGTACCACCAGCCATCCTGGCCCGGTGCTACCGACGCTAGTACCGGCACCGCTGCCGGTTACGGTGCGCAGCCTACTGGAGATGTTCTGTGTGTTGCGGAGGGTTGCCAGTACCACTTGCGGTACCGGTCGCGGTGCTACCGGCCCAACTTTTCCCTTTTTTCTAAACCAAAGGCAAACTTAAAACCACAATATCTAGAGTTTGGAAACTCCGATCAACACGAAACCAATTTTGTTGGAAAGAGGACGACAAGAGCTGCCCAGAGAACTAGTGGGGGATGATTTTCTATGAATTTTATAGTGAAACCTCTAAACCCGAAGAACCGAGAAAATACCCAATATAAAAAGCCCAACAAGTGATATACACGGAATCCATTTTCGAAGAACTAGAGCTTGTCATGGAAATAACTACAAGCTCTAAAACACCACATGGATAAGATCCAACTAACAACCAAGAAATATGGTGCAAGGATGCAAAGGTTTGACCGCCCTCCGAACGATACGATCGACTTACTCACTCGAGAGCCCATTGATAGTACGACATCTAGCCTGCAAACCGGTCTCCGAACTAAACCACATGACTGGTAAGAAAGAAACCCTATCAAGAGAAAACCTTAACCTTGCGCATTTCACTTGAGCTTGATGATGACGATCTTGACCGCAACAAGTTTGAACGTCTTTCTTGATTGTTCTTGCTTGATGACGTCTTTCGGATTGCTCCCTCATAATCCATTATGGGAGAGTTTCTTCTTCGCTGCATCTTCACACATCCACGAACACCATATGAATGGCAAGATTCAAGTATATGATCTTTTTGAGTTGGATCATTGTAACATCCCAAATTTTAAAACAAAGAGAAAATGAATTTCCATTTTTCCAAAAATGAGAACCAACAAAAACTTTTCTGAATGAGGTGCTATGCATACTACTTGTGCTTGATACTTGTGTTATTGCCATGATGGTTTGTTTATTACTTTGAAATGATCTTAAACCCTAAACCTCACCCCTAGTCTCACCACCCAAGTCAAATTAAAATAAAAAGAAATTAAATAAGAAAAAGGCCTATGTGCCTATGACTATTTTTGTGAAACTTCTAATTAGACCTTTCTACCTTTTTTAGATGTTTTGAAAACATCAACAAACTTCATCTAGTACTTCCCCAATCAAAACCAAGGTGAAAAAAAAAGAAATAAAAGAAAATTAAACATATGCATAGAAGCATATGTGGCACTTAGCCATTTTATCAAATCTTGTCCTATGCACTCCTACTTTGCCCAAATGGTGTGAAACCATCTCTAGACCTAATATAATACTAAATAAACCCTAAACCATGCCTAAGTGAAGCAAAGAAAAATAAAATAAGAAACTAAGAAAAATGCACATCATCACATATGTGGCTATGGCCAATTTTGCAAATCTTTAACCTAGACCCTTTTGGCTTGCACCATTGGTTGTAAATGGTTAATAAACACTTATTAACACTTTTGGAATCAAAGAAACTCAAATCAAATCAAATTTGAAATCAAAATGAGCTCACATGCACTAATGGTCAAAATTGACAATTTTAATATCATACCTACTTTGAGCCCTTTTAGTTAGAAATTCTTAAACCAAACCCTAACAAATCTTTGCACATCATCCAAGACCTCATCAAGATGAACAACTTTGGTGTTGACCACTTTGACCAGATCATTGACCATTGCTCAAAATAGTCAAGCCAAGATGCTATGTTGAAACATATTCTAGATTCCCTCAAAATTTAGGAATTTCACAAACCACCTCCAAACCTCAAACCAAGACCACCAATAGATGCCAAATATTATTTAGAACATATCTATGCAGAAATTTGGTCAAAATTCATCACACATGAGACCATAGCAAATAATCAAATTAATTCCATAGAGGTACAACCACTATTTCAACCACCCTCCATCACCTCACTTATCTCTCCCTTGTGCTCATCTACAAGACATGGTACCCTAAACCAGATAACATGACCTCACCTAGTGGGCATGGTCACCTCACATCACCACCATGCCCAAAATCTTGTCATATGTCACATACACTTTGCCAAATATTATATGTGCACCCTCTACCCCTCTCCAACTATGCTAATCATGTCAAACCCTCTTTCCTCACCTCACACCAGCATGCCCTGCCCTCAGAAACCCAGAGAGATGTACCAAAGCATCCAATGCCATGCGCCCATGCCATGCCACTCCAAATGACATCACCATGCCAACCCTTGTGTTTCTCCCTCTCTGGTCACCCTCACCTTGTCAAGTTGACTCATCTCACTCCTCTGAACACCACCATACCAGAGTTGACCCAAGCAAACACTTGCACACCTCAAGGCCACACCATGCCACTCACATAGTCACCACCATGCACCCACATGCCCTGGCCCTTTTCCCTCCCTCTCACAATGTCACCTACAGTCCCCTGGACCCTAGACACCTGCCAGACATGGTCCTTGGTGGAGGAGACCAAGTGGTTGACCAAAACAAGCATGCCATTGCTCATGATCACCAACCCGTGGCCACCCATGTCCCTCTTCATGCACACTCCATCTCAGCCTCTCTCCCTGCGCCACCCACTTCCTCTCACTCCCACACACACGCCAGACATGCCCCTCGGACCTGCCAGTGCACCAGGACGACGCCACGACGTGAGGCCCCGAGAGGACGCCGACGTCGGCCTCGTACCCGTGCGCCCTGCACACGACGCCAGCCAGCCGGCCACTGCGCACGTGTCACCACCTACCCAGTACCTCTCTTGCTGACACCAAAGCCACGCCGGAGTCGACTGCACACGACGTGCACCGTGACGTCGCCCGCCATGGCCTCCACGCCGCGTTCCCGCCCCTGGACCCTATATAAACCCCTCCGCTCGCCTTGGACAGCACCACCACACCTAGCCGCATCCTCCTCTCCCTCCTAGAGCCTCTCCTCCTCCCTCTTTACCTCTCCACGGCGCCAAAGCTCGCCGGCGTGCACCCGGCGGCCACACTCAAAGCCGCCCAGATTTTTGCCACCATAGCCTCCAAAATCTATACCAAAGTTGTAGCCCTTTGAAAGACCTTTCCAACGCACCCAACCCCGCCGTAATCCGAGCTCCGAGGCGAAAGTTACGGCCCCCGCAAGGTTGCAGAATTGCGAGGTACACAACGAACCAGCACCGTCCAATCCCGATCCGACGCGCTGTGTGCTCTGCCCGCACCCGACGTGCATGCGCCATGCATGCGTGGCCCGGGCAGCAGCTGGGCCGGCCCAACTTCTTCCCGCCCTCGTTTGAAATTTGAATTCCGTTTTATTCTTTTTCTGTAAATTGCATACTGGTGCAGTACTAGAAGTTAAATAGTTTCAAATATACAAATCCAATTTTAGTGATTCAAAATGTTCCAGAAAGCTTATGAAATGCTCTAACTATTCCCACTGGTTTCACTCAAAATTTCATTCTAGATCCTCTACACTAAAAATGACAAATCAGTAACTTTTCAAACTTCAAATAATTATCTAAAATCAACCATAAACTATTTTGAGGTGTTTCCACCTCTCATAAATCAAATTTTATGTTGTATAATTTATTATGTAATAAAACACTATAGTTGTTTCATATGATCAGGGGTTAGAATCAAATAATGGCTATGTAGCCATTACTAGCCCATTTAAATTATTCTCAAATGTAGGAATTTAAATCCATGAGGTGTAGCACTTTATTTAAATCATCTTCCCAAGTGGTATGAGGTAATGTGATGACCCTTGTTGCATGGTCTCATACTTGCTCACTTGAGGATCTTAAACCAAAGTAGAATTTAAAATGCATGAGGTGATGACATTAGTCTTCATGACCGAGATGTTCTTATTTGAAAATATTAGATCATTTTTATAGTAGTATTTAAATGGTTCAAAACTACCTATTAAATCATATGAGATGTATTATTCTCATTTAAATCTTTGTCTCAAGTAATTCTACATGAGGTAGAGACCATGGTCTATCAATTCTCATATTGAATTATTTGATGATATTAAATCATTACTATGTTGGTATTAAATTGCATGAGGTGCATCACCTCATTTAAATCATTTTCCCAAATGATGAGTATGAAGTGTTGACCTTGGTCAACATTAGTTCATATATTATCATATGAGGAAATTAAATCTTAAACAAGATTCAATGAGAGGAAAGTATTTCTCCAAAGAAATAAATAGAAACCCTAATCAATATTTGTAATGAGAGGAAATTATTTTTATTTAAAAGAAAACAAAGTCAACCAACATGTTAATAATATGGTGATGCTAGAATAGCTTGTGTGAGCCATTTGTGTGATTAGTCTAGCACTTAAGTATTGTTTGGTGATTGTATCCTCGTATTCGTTTATAGACGCTAGTACCGGAGACTATCAAGAGGAGGAGGTTTTCTACCAAGAGGAAGAAGAAGAGAACTTTGAGCACAACACCAACCAAGGCAAGCTATACTCTTGCAAGCTAATATTCTTGCAAAGTGCAAAGCTCTACTAGAGCAAGGCACACTCACCAATTACTTTATGCTTCATGATCCCATCCCAAGTTTTATTCTTACAAGCTTTTACTTTGATTATTATAACTTGCTTTTATAGTTAACTTTGGTCTAGAGATAGAATACAAGAGTATCAAAGTTAGCCTAGAGCAATCAAAGCTAGTTAGCACCCCTCATGACTAGTTGCTAGTGCTAAATAAATAAAATTGACTACTTTAGATGGGAACATGTGAAATGGCATGACTTTGAAAACCTTGGAATGAGAAGTCATTCTATTGAAAGATTTTGAAGGTGAATGTGGATAGTGAATGACATGGTGAACTTTACAAAAACTGATGGTTGGGTTCGGATGCGATACCATTCCAATTTTACAAGTACCCCCACAATACCTGATTAAGGGTACGGGCTTAACTGGAAGTTTAGGTATCTTAGTATGGGTTCCCTCTAAACAAGCGTCATCGGGGTTATGCTGAGGCTGCCTCCGTTAAAAGTGAATTGATTTGAAATGACGTGAATGAGGTGAATTGTCCGGCCCAAGCCCTGTGCAGTTCCCAGGCTGACGGTTTGTCTTCACTGGGAGGCCAAGCTCATGGGGAGAGGTGCCTATACTAGGGTATGTAAGTGAAAGGTTATGGTTGGTAGTCCGCACACGGAGTGTGATAAATCAGGGCCAGTTAACCCTAACGGATTATTGCAAATGTTGTGGCCCAAGTGTACGACCTCTGCAGAGTGTAGAACTATTCGAATAGCCGCGTCCACGGTTATGGACGATTGGAAAGGCCATACTGTTCCGTCATCGGACCATTTTCAAAAATGTGACATGTGAAGGGTGACTTGTGATTTGAACTTGAAATGGTGACTTTGACTTGAATCACAACAGAGTTGTGGAAATGACACTAATGTTCCCACTTGAGTTAGTTAGCAAATGAAGAGGCTTTTACTAAATGCTTATGAAATAAAATTGGCTTTATACAAATAAACTTAGAGCTTAGCACCCCTTACTATAGTTGATAGTGCTTACATTAGTATTAGTTTGCGAGTACTTTAAAGTACTCATGGCTTTATCCCTGGCTATTCAAATGGCCAGACTATGAAGAGGAACAGAGACGAGGAAGATGGACAGCAGGACGTCTACGACAACTAGGATCACTCCTGACGTCAACACTTTCCTGTGGAACAGATGGACCGCGACCGTTAGTCCGCTTCCGCTATGTGTTTTGTAATAGGATCACTAGATCCACTATGTTGTATTAAGAATGGATCATGTGATCCCTCTATGTAAGACGATTATGTGTTGTAATAAATGATGTTCTGTGATATCAATCTATTATGTCTCGCAAAAACAATATTCCTGGGATTGCGATGTACGACATAATAGGCATCTGGACTTAAAAATCTGGATGTTGACAATCATCTGGAACTTGCACCTCATTTATTCTTATTGCAACCTTGAAGCTAACATATGGTTCAAGCATTGCCTATGGACAACTCTACAAATATAACTCAATGGAAATATTAGTCCATATGGATTCTCATTAATTACTAAAACCACACATGGGTGTCTATACTCTTTCAACTGAGTCCATGGTTGGGGAAGCACCAGCGACGATAATGTGGGTTCCCACGCACTTCCATTTCTTGAGGCCTGAGTCACCAATGGTCGGTGCACCCGCGCGCACTGCAGGTACACAGGAGGCTGCAGTTGAGGCTACGCGACCTGGCCAATCGTGGGTGGAGGCTCGGTGAGATATGGCGTTGACTCCGGGTCGTAGCAGCGCCAGAGAGAGAGTAGGGAGGTAGATTGGCGGCGACGACGGCTCTAAAGCGAGAAAGGAGGCATGGGAAATTTCTGTCCCGCCATAACTTGAGGAGGAGTACAACCGCGATCTGTTTGGTGAGGCAACCCACATATGTAGAGGTCGGCGGAGGGGGGAGATTTTTTCGAACCCCCTTAAAAAATTTCTGGGGTGCTCGAGTTTACAGGATCCGACTTGCACTAATTTTACGACGAAACTAAAAACAAGCGTTTATTTTCGGCTTCGGCATATTTATGGAACCTGCTAGGGTTGATCTAACACCCCTCACACCCATACGTTTTCGCCTTTTTATATAGTGAGTTGATGCCCAAGTGATATGCCAGTGCATGCATTGGACCATCTTTTGTGTCCTATGTATCCTTCTCGGTGGCACACTATTAGGGCTCTTTGATTCATAGGACATGAAAAACATAGGAATAGGAAAATCATAGGATTGAGATGTCATGCATAGTTAAATCCCATGGGAAGATGAGTTCTCTTTGATTGTACCAAAGGAATTTTTCATGAGGTATGACCTCATATTTTGTTCCTATATGATTTTATCTAAATCCTACATAATTTCTATACAAATTCTATGAATCAAAGGAGGCCTTAAGCTTCATACACTAACCAACCATTTTAAAAGACCTGTCTGTTGGAAAGAGCTAGGGAATCCACTTATACACTTAACATCCATGCTCACGTGTGACAGGAAGACAAGTTAACACATGTAAATAGAGACGTATGGTTCTAGAGGCCAATACATAGACAACATGGGATAACAACAATTTGTATAATAAATTGTGAAAACCACGACCCAAAATCGAAACATTGGCTCTGATACCATGTTAAACTAATGCACTAACCAACATCCCCTCACGTGTGACGCGGAGACAAGTCAACACGTGTAATTTTTTTCAAAATGGGGAAAACACCCCAGCCTCTACATCGAAAAGACGCATATTGCCTTTATTAAATTTATTAAAACAACATTCATGTCACCTTAGTACAAGCTTATTACTAATCATGGATCACTAGAGTCGATATGTGGATCAACCACTTGAAAAAGATAAAGTAAACAGCTGCCAAAGAATCAACATGTTAATCTTTGATCAAGCTGCCAACCACACTGGTTGAATAAATCCCGAGCGACCGTCTCCAAACGGTTGCACCCAAAATCCATGTCCTGGTGATGCTCCTTCAGCTAGAGACATAACCACGAACGGGTCCAATGATCTGGCAAGGGGAATAACCTGCAAAAATGAAGCATGTTTTGATTTGTTAAAAATAAAGTCATTGCGAACATGCCATATTGCCCATAAGAGAGCACAAATTTCAACTCTAGTTTGGCTTTTGACTCTCTTTTGAAGGCCATTAAGCCAATTTATAAAAAAATTGTAATACTTTTGGGCGGAATTACTTCGAATGACATGTGAATAATTTGCCAAATGACCTTGGCAAGAGGGCACTCAAAGAATAGATGCTGAATTATTTCATCTTTGCCATAAAAACAACATTTAGAATTACCTTGCCAATTTCTCTTAATTAAGTTGTCCTTAGTTAGAATAACCTTTATATGTAAGAACCACATAAAATTCTTATTTTGAGTGGTACTTTAATCCTCTAGATATATTTACGAAGAAAAACAGTATGCCCATTGAGTAGATCGAGATACATGGACTTGACCGTAACCCCCCCTAGCAGTCAAATTCCAAACAAAAGAGTCCTCATTATTTGGTAGGTTAACATGAACTAGTCTACCTAATAAATGTAACCATCTATTCCATTTGTATTCATTCAAATTCCTTCTAAACATTATATTTAGAGGAAATTCATTTAACACATTGTCTACTAGCACATTCTTGTGAAAAACAATGTTGTAGAGAGAGGGGTATTGTTGCGCCAGTGGCTAATCACACAGCCAACAATCTTCCCAAAACCGCATTTCTAGGCCATTGCCTATCTTGAAAGAACCCCTAGCAAAAATCTCCTCTTTTACCTTCATCAAACGTTTCCAAAAAGATGAGTCGGAAGGCTTAACTCGTACTTGAGATAGGGTTGTAGAATGTAAATATTTTTTAATGAGTAGCTCTTGCCTCACCCCTTTTTCATTCAAAAGTTTAAATAACCACTTGCTAAGTAAACACTTGTTTTTAATATCTAAAACCTCTACCCCAAGACGTCCTTGATCCTTAGGGCGGCAAATGATGTTCCACTTAGTTAGTCTACACTTTCTTCTATGTCCATCATTTTGCCAAAAAAATCTTGATCTAAAGAAAGCCAATCATTTGCATATATACCCCTATAGGTATTTCAAGAAATGATAACATAAACATGGGCAGACTCGAAATGACTAAATTAATAAGTACTAACTGATCACCACAGGATAGCAACTCCCAATCCAACTACTAAGCTTTGTTTTAAAACGATTCTCCACTGGCATTCTCCATTCTTGAGATTTCTAAACTGGATAGGAATACAAAGATACCTGAATGGCATCGAACCAATCTCATAGACAGACAAGTCTCTATATTGATCTTCTTTGTCTTTCGCTTGACCAAAACAAAAGATCTCACTCTTATGAAAGTTAATCTTCAATCCTGAAAGGTGCTCAAAGGTACAAAGAATTAACTTCATATTAAGAACCTTTCTAACTTGTGCTCAATAAAAATAATCGTATCATCATCATACTGTAAAATAGATATACCCCCTTCAACTAAATGCGAAATTAACCCCTCTACCAGACCATCCTCCTTGGCTCTAGCAATAAGAATGGTAAGCATATCCTCAACGATATTGGTGACAAAGGATTACCTTGTCTAATCCCCTACTGCGTTTGGAAATAATTCCCAATGGCATTATTGACAATAATCATCAACACATGTAAATAGAGGTGCGGAGATGCTTCTTGAAAAAGAGATGCACATGTGCAGTAGTCACGTTATCAAGCTGTGTGTAGCTGCTGATGATAGCGACGTTGGTAGCTGGGTTTGCTGCTCATGCTGGGAAAATAGACTTGCTCGCAACCGTCTTCGAGGAAAGTAAAAACCAAATTTATTGATTCGACACAAGGGGAGCCAAAGAATATTTATAAGCTTTACCAGATGAGTTGTCGATTCACCTGCGCCTGAAAATAGATTTGCTCGCAACAGTTTATCAGTAATAATAGTTTTATAGCAGTGGTAGTAGTGAAGTAGCAGCAGTAATGAAATAAAAATAGCAGTAGCGATGGTTGCAGTAGACAGCAGTATTAAAATACTATAGGCACAAGGATGGATGAACAACGTTGCATGAATGAGATAGTTCATATAATAACAAGACATGGTCATTGATACGTCGCAAACGTATCTATAATTTTTGATGCTCCATGATTTTTTTACACCAATTTATATATGTTTTACTCATGCTTCGTTGCACTTTTATAAATTTTCCGGTACTAACCTATTAATAAGATGCCACAGTGCCAATTCCCTATTTTCTGCTGTTTTGTATTTCAGAAAAGTTGTACAGGAAATATTCTCGGAATTAGACGAAATAAAAGCCGAAGTCAATATTTTTCTGTAACGAAGAAAGAGTCCAGAGGCGAGTCGAAGGGGGACAGCAGGGCGGCCACACCAGCCCTATGCGCGGCCTAGCCCTGGCCCGTGCCTAGGGCTGGTGTGGGAAAACCCTGAACACCCGAGTCTCTATCCATGAAAAGTTTCGTCGCGGCCGCCATTGCAGACCCTAGCTCGGGAGGGTTCTGAAGCTATTCCCGGCACCCTGCCGGAGGGGGAAATCATCACCGGAGGAATCTATATCGCCATGCCCGCCTCCAAAGTGATGCGTGAGTAGTTCATCCCTGGACTATGGGTCGATAGCAGTATCTAGATGGTTGTCTTCTCCAATTTGTGCCTCACGTTTAGATCTTGTGAGCTACCCTACATGATGAAGATCATCCTTATGTAATGCTACATGTTAGTGTTTGCTGGGATCCGATGAATATTGAATACTATGTTGAGGTCGATTATATATTCTTGTCATATGTTATTTGCGATCTTGCATGCTCTCCGTTGCTAGTAGATACTCTGGCCAAGTAGATGCTTATGATTCCAAGAGGTGGTATTTATACTCGATACTAGGTTCATGCCTCTAGTTTTCTGGAAGAGTGACAATAACTTCTAAGATTGTAGATGTGTTGTTGATACTAGGAAGAAAACAAGAATGTTTTATCCGGGGGTAATTCTATTGTTTACTTTACACACATTGCTTAATGCGATAATCTGTTGCTTGTAACTTAATACTGGAAGGGGTTCGAACGATAACCGGAAGGTGGATTATTAGTCATAGACGCAGTTGGACTACGGTCTATGTATTATGTTGTAATGCCCAAACGAATCTCATAGTAATCATCTTGTCATGTATGGTCGATATTCTGTCAATTGCCCAGCTGTAATTTGTTCACCCAACATGTTATTTATCTTTATGGAGAGACACCTCTAGTGAACTGTGGACCCCGGTCCTTTCCTTTACACTGATAAATTCAACCACTGCAATCCTGCTCTGTTTACTTACTGCAAGCTCTGTTCTCTTTAATTACTGCAAACATCTCTTTCCACTCGATACGTTTAATCCTTTGTGTTCAGCAAACCGGTGAGATTGACAACCTCACTGTAAGTTGGGGCAAAGTATTTTGGTTGTGTTGTGTGTAGGTTCCACGTTGTTGCTGACGCCGGTAGTGCGCCGTGCTAATAGTCAGCTAGCAACACCTTCAGAAATCACGCCTTTCTGCTACTGGTCGATTAAACTTTGGTTTCTTACTGAGGGAAAACTTGCCGCTGTGCTCATCACACCTTCCTCTTGGGGTTCCCCAACCGCTTTCATCAAGCACCGTCAGGCATTGCAAGTAATAATGATAAAAGCATCCTAGTATAAAATAACCATAGGCGTGTGTTCCTGTTTAGTCGTGCGTGCTCGCGATGAGAAAGTTGCACGACATCTTTTGTTTAACCAGCCCGTTGCAGCGGGGCCTCAAGGGAAATTACTGGTAATTAAGGTACTCCTTTGAATAGAATACCGAAGCAAAACATTAATATTCCGTGAACACACACATGATCCTCACACCATAGCCATCCCCTCGGGTTGTCCCAATTATTGTCACTTTGGGGCCTCGGGTTCCAGACAACAATATGTGTATACAACTTGCAGATATGAACAAAAACAATAATTATCATCATGAATCAATAACATGTTCGGATCTGAGATCATGGCACTCTGGCCCAAAGTGACAAGCATTAAGCATAACAAGTTGCAACAATGTCAAAAATACTAACAACAGATACTAGGCATGATGGCGTGTAACTCACACGTTCGTTGGGAACCCCAAGAGGAAGGTATGATGCGCACAGCAGCAAGTTTTCCCTCAGAAAGAAACCAAGGTTTAATCGAACCAGGAGGAGCCAAGAAGCACGTTGAAGGTTGATGGTGGCGAAATGTGATGCGGCGCAACAACAGGGATTCCGGCGCCAACGTGGAACTGCACAACACAACCCAAGTACTTTGCCCCAACGAACAGTGAGGTTGTCAATCTCACCGGCTTGTAACAAAGGATTAAACGTATTGTGTGGAAGATGATTGTTTGCAAGAAAACAGTAAAACAAGTATTGCAGAGATTGTATGCGATGTAAAGAATAGGACCGGGGTCCACAGTTCACTAGAGGTGTCTCTCCCATAAGATAAAAGCATGTTGGGTGAACAAATTACAGTCGGGCAATTGACAAATAGAGAAGGGCATAACAATGCATATACATGATATGATAAATATAGTGAGATTTAATCCGGGCATTACGACAAAGTACATAGACCTCCATCCAACTGCATCTATGCCTAAAAAGTCCACCTTCTGGTTATCATCCGAACCCCATTCAGTATTAAGTTGCAAAGCAACAGACAATTGCATTAAGTATGGTGCGTAATGTAATCGACAACTACATCCTTAGACATAGAATCAATGTTTTATCCCTAGTGGCAACAGCACATCACAACCTTAGAACTTTCTGTCACTGTCCCAGGTGTCAATGAAGGCATGAACCCACTATCGAGCATAAATACTCCCTCTTGGAGTTAAGAGTAAAAACTTGGCCAGCCTCTACTAATAACGGAGAGCATGCAAGATCATAAACAACACATAAACAATAGATTGATAATCACCATAACATAGTATTCTCTATCCATCGGATCCCGACAAACACAACATATAGTATTACAGATAGATGATCTTGATCATGTTAGGCAGCTCACAAGATCCAACAATGAAGCACAATTAGGAGAAGACGACCATCTAGCTACTGCTATGGACCCATAGTCCAGGGGTGAACTACTCACTCATCACTCCGGAGGCGATCATGGCGATGAAGAGTCCTCCGGAGATGAATCCCCTCTCCGGCAGGGTGCCGGATCTCCGAATCCCCGAGATGGGATTCGCGGCGGCGGCGTCTGGAAGGTTTTCCGTATCGTGGCTCGGACGGGGTTTCGCGACGAGGCTATTTGTAGGCGGAAGGGCAGGTCAAGAGGCGGCACGAGGGCCCAGGCGGCCGCGGCAGGGCCTGGGCCGCGCCGCCCGTCATCTGGCCACCTCGTGGACCCACTTCGACTCCCCTTCGGTCTTCGGAAGCGTGCAAAAATAGGACCTGGGCGGTGATTTTGTCCAATTCCGAGAATATTTCCTTACTAGGATTTCTGAAACCAAAAACAGCAGAAACAAGAACTGGCTCTTCAGCATCTTGTTAATAGGTTAGTTCCAGAAAATGCGTAAATACGACATATAATGTGCATAAAACATGTAGGTATCATCAATAAAGTAGCATGGAACATAAGAAATTATCGATACGTCGGAGACGTATCAGCATCCCCAAGCTTAGTTCTGCTCGTGCAAACGATAACAAGGATAATTTTTGGAGTGACATGCCATCATAACCTTGATCATACTATTGTAAGCACATGTAATGAATGCAGCGATCAAAACAATGGTAATGACATGAGTAAACAAATGAATCATAAAGCAAAGACTTTTCATGAATAGTACTTCAAGACAAGCATCAATAAGTCTTGCATAAGAGTTAACTCATAAAGCAATAAATCAAAGTAAAGGTATTGAAGCAACACAAAGGAAGATTAAGTTTCAGCGGTTGCTTTCAACTTATAACATGTATATCTCATGGATAGTGTCAATGTAAAGTAATATAACAAGTGCAATATGCAAGTATGTAGGAATCAATGCACAGTTCACACAAGTGTTTGCTTCTTAAGGTGGAGAGAGATAGGTAAACTGACTCAACAATAAAAGTAAAAGAAAGGTCCTTCAAAGAGGAAAGCATCGATTGCTGTATTTGTGCTAGAGCTTTTATTTTGAAAACATGAAACAATTTTGTCAACGGTAGTAATAATTCATATGTGCTATGCATAATACTTCCTACAAGTTGCATGTCTCATGCATAGAGTACCAATAGTGCTCGCACCTTGTCCTACTATCTCGGAAAACACGGATTCTCATCACATAACATATGTTTCAACCAAGAGTCACAAAGGGGTACCTCTATGCCGCCTGTACAAGTGTCTAAGGAGAAAGCACGCATTGGATTTCTCGCTTTTGATTATTCTCAACTTAGACATCCATACCGGGACAACATAGACAACAGATAATGGACTCCTCTTTTTCATGCTTAAGCATTCAACGATAGTTAATATTCTCATAAGAGATTGAGGTTGTATGTCCAAACTGAAACTTCCACCATGATACATGGCTTTAGTTAGCGGCCCAATGTTCTTCTCTAACATATGCATACTCAAACCATTTGATCGTGAAGTCCACTACTTCAGACAAGACGAACATGCATAGCATCTCACATGATATCCAACAAAGGTAAAGTTGATGGCGTCCCCAGAAAACATGGTTACCGCTCAACAAGCAACTTATAAGAATTAAGACACATAACTACATATTCATTACCACAATAGTTTTTAAGGCTATTTGTCCCATGAGCTATATATTGCAAAGGCGAATGATGGAATTTTAAAGGTAGCACTCAAGAAATTTACTTTGGAATGGCGGAGAAATACCATGTAATAGGTAGGTATGGTGGACACGAATGGCATAGTGGTTGGCTCAAGGATTTTGGATGCATGAGAAGTATTCCCTCTCGATACAAGGTTTAGGCTAGCAAGGTTATTTAAAGCAAACTCAAGGATGAACCGGTGCAGCAAAACTCACATAAAAGACATATTGTAAACATTATAAGACTCTACACCGTCTTCCTTGTTGTTCAAAACTCAATACTAGAAATTATCTAGACCTTAGAGAGACCAAATATGCAAACCAAATTTTAGCAAGCTCTATGTATTTCTTCATTAATGGGTGCAAAGTATATGATGCAAGAGCTTAAACATGAGCACAACAATTGCCAAGTATCACATTATCCAAGACATTTTAGAATTACTACATGTAGCATTTCCCGATTCCAACCATATAACAATTTAACGAAGAAATTTCAACCTTCGCCTTGAACATTATGAGTAAAGCCTAAGGACATATTTGTCCATATGCAACAGCGAGCGTGTCTCTCTCCCATACTGAATGCTAGGATCCATTTTATTCAAACAAAAACAAAAACAAAACAAACCGACGCTCCAAGCAAAGTACATAAGATGTGACTGAATAAAAATATAGTTCCAGGGGAGGAACCTGATGATGTTGTCGATGAAGAAGGGGATGCCTTGGACATCCCCAAGCTTAGACGCTTGAGTCTTCTTAAAATATGCAGGGATGAACCACGGGGGCATCCCCAAGCTTAGAGCTTTCACTCCTCTTGATCATAGTATATCATACTCTCTTGACCCTTGAAAACTTCCTTCACACCAAACTTCAAGCAAACTCATTAGAGGGTTAGTGCACAATTAAAAATTCACATATTCAGAGGTGACACAATCATTCTTAACACTTCTGGACATTGCACAAAGCTACTGGACATTAATGGATCAAAGGAATTCATCCAACATAGCAAATACGGCAATGCGAAATAAAAGGCAGAATCTGTCAAAAACAGAACAGTCCGTAAAGACGAACCTGAAAGGGGCACTATACTTTCTCAAATGGAAAAACTCAAAACTAATGAAAGTTGCGTACATATCTGTGGATCACGCTCGTAAATTTGCATATTTTTTCGATTTTTTTACAGAGACTTATGCCAGAATTCGTGACAGACAGCAATGCTGTTTCTGCGCAGCGATCCCAAATATAACATCAACTTTAACATAGAAACTTTACTTGGCACAAAAACATGATAAGGAGAGGTTGCTACAGTAGTAAACAACTTCCAAGACTCAACAAACAAAAATTTCTGTAGTAAAATAAACACATGGGTTGTCTCCCAAGAAGTGCTTTTTTTAACGCCTTTCAGCTAGGCGCAGAAAGTGCAAATCAAGTAACATCAAGAGTAGAAGCATCAACATTATTTTTCTTGCAAACACAACTTGTTGCAGAGGGTACTTTAGGCGCTCCATTATCTAAATTTTCTATGGTGGTGCTAGGGGTTTTAGCAATTTTAGGCCTATAATAATTCTTTTGTTTAGGCACTTTAGAGGCATACATGAATTTTTGCTCTTTACCCACATAAGCTTTCTCATTATACTTGAGAGAAGAAAAGGTTGAACCCAAGGTTCCCACAGCTTTTTCAAGTTCATCAGTTTTATCCAATAACATTTCCAATTTAGTTTCAATACTTGGAAAATTTTTCTCTATGGTTTCCAATTTTTTCATAACATCCTCAAGAGAGATTTCAATTTTAACTTCATTAACAGGTGGTATTCCAACTAGACTCTCAATGATGCAACTAGCTTCTAAAGCGGGAGTACCTAGGAAATTACCTCCCGAAAGAGTATCAAGAACATACCTATTCCAACTAGATAAACCAATATAAAAGTTCCTAAGAAGGATAGTGGTGGAGTGTTTCTTAATGCACCTATGATGAGCATTACTAATTCTGTACCAAGCATCTTTAAAACTTTCTCCCCTTGTTGCTTAAAAGAACGAACTTCAACTTCAGGATTACTCATGATAACAGTAGTAAAAGTAACTAAGTAAATAAAGACAAGTAACTAATTTTTTTGTGTGTTTTTGATATAGAGAACAAGACAGTAAATAAAGTAAAACTAGCAACTAATTTTTTGTGTTTTGTTTAGGTGCAGCAAACAAAGTAGTAAATAAAATAAATCAAGACAAAAACAAAGTAAAGAGATTGGGAAGTGGAGACTCCCCTTGCAGCGTGTCTTGATCTCCCCGCAACGGCGCCAGAAAAGGCTTGATGCGCGTAGATGTACACGTCCGTTGGGAACCCCAAGAGGAAGGTATGATGCGCACAGTGACAAGTTTCCCTCAGAAAGAAACCAAGGTTTAATCGAACCAGGAGGAGCCAAGAAGCACGTTGAAGGTTGATGGTGGCGAAATGTGATGCGGCGCAACAACAGGGATTCCGCGCCAACGTGGAACCTGTACAACACAACCAAAGTACTTTGCCCCAACGAAACAGTGAGGTTGTCAATCTCACCGGCTTGCTGTAACAAAGGATTAACCGTATTATGTGGAAGATGATTGTTTGCAAAGAAAACAGTAAAGAACAATTGCAGTAGATTGTATGCGATGTAAAGAATAGGACCGGGGTCCACAGTTCACTAGAGGTGTCTCTCCCATAAGATTAAAGCATGTTGGGTGAACAAATTACAGTCGGGCAATTGACAAATAAAGAGGGCATAACAATGCACATACATGATATGATAAATATAGTGAGATTTAATCAGGGCATTACGACAAAGTACATAGACCGCCATCCAGCATGCATCTATGCCTAAAAAGTCCACCTTCAGGTTATCGTCCGAACCCCGTATTAAGTTGCAAGCAACATACAATTGCATTAAGTATGGTGCGTAATGTAATCAACAACTACATCCTTAGACATAGCATCAATGTTTTATCCCTAGTGGCAACAACACATCCACAACCTTAGAACTTTCTGTCACTGTCCCAGATTTAATGGAGGCATGAACCCACTATAGAGCATAAATACTCCCTCTTGGAGTTAAGAGCAAAAACTTGGCCAGAGCCTCTACTAATAATGGAGAGCATGCAAGATCATAAACAACACATAGGTAATAGATTGATAATCACCATAACATAGTAATCTCTATCCATCGGATCCCGACAAACACAACATATAGTATGACAGATAGATGATCTTGATCATGTTAGGCAGCTCACAAGATCCAACAATGAAACACAATTAGGAGAAGACGACCATCTAGCTACTATATGGACCCATAGTCCAGGGGTGAACTACTCACTCATCACTGAGGCGATCATGGCGATGAAGAGTCCTCCGGAGATGATTCCCCTCTCCGGCGGTGCCGAGGCGATCTCCTGAATCCCCCGAGATGGGATTGGCGGCGGCGTCTGGAAGGTTTTCCGTATCGTGGCTCTCGGTACAGAGGGTTTCACGACGAAGACTTTAAGTAGGCGGAAGGGCAACGCGGGGGGCCACACGAGGGCCCCACACACTAGGGCCGCGCGGCCAGGCCTGGGCCGCACCGCCCTAGTGTGGCGGCGCTCGTGGCCCCACTTCCTTTCCCCTTCTGGAAGCTTGCAAAAATAGGACCCTGGGCGTTGATTTCGTCCAATTCCGAGAATATTTCCTTACTAGGATTTCTGAAACCAAAAATAGCAGAAAACAACAACTGGCTCTTCGGCATCTTGTTAATAGGTTAGTGCCGGAAAATGCGTAAATATGACATATAATGTGTATAAAACATGTAGATATCATCAATAATAGCATGGAACATAAGAAATTATCGATATCGAGACGTATCACCTCGTCACCGCTGTAACATCTAGGGTTGAATCTTGATTGTTTGATAGGGGAAACTTTCCCGGTGTTGATTACTACTTGTTATTAATGCTATTGAGTGAAACCATTGAGCCAAGGTTTATGTTCAGATTGTTATTCATCATCATATCACCTCTGATTATGTTCCATATGATGTCTCGTGAGTAGTTCGTTTAGTTCTTGAGGACATGGGTGAAGTCTAAATGTTAGTAGTGAACTATGTTGAGTAATATTTAATGGTTTGATATTTAAGTTGTGGTGTTATTCTTCTAGTGGTGTCATGTGTTATCACCGGATTTTGGCCAAATCAGGAGATGGGCCGTAAGTGAAGATGGGCTTGAAGGATATACGCGTGGAGCATCTTTGAAGCGGCCTTGCACGAAGAGTTTGGGCTTAATTGCCCATGTATCTGTAATATAGTAGATCGCATCTTAGTTTAGAATTAAAAGATAGAGTTTAACTCGTGCACGGTTAGGTGCAGCCCGAATTAGAAAGTCCCTTGGACTATAAATATGTATCTAGGGTTATCGAAAAAGGAGGACAATCACGTTCACAACAAACACAAATCAGGTGCATCGCCACCCTTCTTTCGAGGGTTTCTCCGGGTAAGCATCATGCTGCCTAGATCGCATCTTGCGATCTAGGCAGCGCACGTTTATTCGTTTACCTTGTGTTGCTCGTGCTGAAGCATTGTTGATGGCGAGTAACACTATTTATCGTAGATGTTTTGGGGCTTGCATGGATGCTTTTCTTATGCATATCCGCTTAGCTATGCCGTCCTCGATATCTAGCTGCCCTTACACCTATCAGTGTAAGGGCAGCCTCGCTTGTTCGTTGTTTAGTAGATCTGATCCGTTATAGTTGCTCCTTGATTCTTCAAGGATTGGTTTAATATCTGTATGGTTAGGCCTTGCAAACGGGTTGAATGATCCGGTAGTGCGTTAGGTATGGTTTGTTAGTCCTAAGAGGGATGTTCCGGGAATTAAGTTAATGTTGGTTTTTAGGCCTCTTTTAGGGTTAGTTTTCCATCATCTTTCGTATCTATTAGGCTCAACTACGCGTAGGATGTTCCGATCATACGGTGAAAACCCTAAACTGTCGTAGATTGGTTTAACTTTATTTTGATCAAGCAGGAGCCCCATGTCATCGTTAACCCGACGCAAACCATGGGGCGATCGGCTCTTTGATCCGATCCACAGGGCAACCTGAGAGCCGATCGGGCTCGTATTTAATGTTTACGTGTCGCCATGCAGGAAACTAATCGAAGCAATCCAACACCTTCCTGACCAGGTATAGGTCAGGTGGCACGCCTTGCAACCGCTAGGACGTGTGAACATTTGCGGGACGACGTCGAGGGACCGGGCCCTAGCTTGGAAGCCTCCCTCTTCGTGTTGCTTAACCACTGCTCGCCGGTGGGTTTTGGCAGGCAACACATTCAACGTCGACTACATGATACTTCACCTTTATGGGCCTAGGGGAGTACATCTTGTATTCGTTTGCTAATTGTGGGGTTGCCGGAGTGACAGCAACCTGAACCCCGTTGGTATATCGATGCAGGAGGGATAGCAGGATCTCAGTTTAAGTGGTTAGATTTATCTTAATTAATTTCTTGTATTTGCGGATGCTTGCAAGGGGTATAATCACAAGTATGTATTAGTCCTAGGAAGGGCGGTGCATTAGCATAGGTTCACCCACACAACACTTATCAAAACAATGAAGATTAATCAACTATATGAAGCGAAAGCACTAGACTAGATCCCCGTGTGTCCTCAAGAACGTTTGGTCATTATAAGTAAACAAACCGGCTTGTCCTTTGTGCTAAAAAGGATTGGGCCACTCGCTGCAATTATTACTCTCGCATTTTACTTACTTGTACTTTATTTATCTGCTATATCAAAACCCCCGAAACTTGTCTGTGAGCATTTACAGTGAATCCTTCATCGAAACTGCTTGTCAACACCTTCTGCTCCTCGTTGGGTTCGACACTCTTATTTATCGAAAGTACTACGATACACCCCCTATACTTGTGGGTCATCACTTGGGCAAGGTTTTGCTCTCTTATTAGAGCTCGGCCTGGACATGATTTGGAAAAGCATGACTTACTTGATATATTTTATAGTGGACTAACCATTGAGTCTAGGGCATACCTGGATAGTTGTGCTAGTTGTGTTTTCAGGAAAAGAACTCCAGAGAAGCTGAAGAATTATTGGCTAGAATAAGCCAAAATCATGATGATTGGACTACACCTGAACCAACCCCAACACCAATATTGAAGAAGAGGGGTATGATTGAATTAAATGATGAAGATATGAGGGAAGCCAAGAAATCTTTTATAGAGAAAGGTATTAAATCTGAAGATGTGAAGAATTTACCTCCTATAGAAGATTTATGTAAGATAACTACCCCTTTATCCACGATTGAGGTACATTCTCTTCAACGCTTTGATAAAGGAGACATTCCTTACTCAAAACCTCCTGATCAATGTTTAGATGAATTTGATAATTATGTTGTTAAGCAAGATAACTTTAATATGAGAGTAGAGAATCATCTAATGGAAAATTCTCAAGCTATTAGTAAATTTCATGATATTGTGGAGAGAACCTCCAATGATGTTAAGATGCTTGTTAAACATTTTCATATGGTTCAAACTCAAATTGATCAACTCACTAAAGTGCAAAATGACTTTTTAAAAAATACTCATAAAGAAAAACATGCTTATGAAGTAACAACTAGAGGTGGTGTTTCTACTCAGGATCCTCTATATCCTGAGGGGCATCCCAAAAGAGTTGAACAAGATTCTCAACGAACTAAAGAAGCTAGTGGTCCTTCTAAGAAAAAGAAGAAGAAACATAAAACTGTTGTAGAATCTTCTGAACTTGTTAATGATCCTAATAGTATTTCTATTTGCTGAAACTGAGAGTGGTAATGAACAAGATAAAGATAATGATAAGAATGATGTTTCTGATAAAGAAGAGATTGAAAATGAACCTGAAAAGCATGCTAAAAATAAAAGGAGATTTCATTGCTAAGAAACATGGTAACGAAAGAGAACCTTGGGTTCAAAAGCAAATGCCCTTTCCTGTTAAGAAACTAAAATCAAAGGAGGAAGAACACTATAATAAATTTTGTGATTGGATGAAACCTTTGTTTTTGCAAATCCCTTTGACTGATGCTATTAAATTGCCTCCTTATTCAAAGTATATGAAAGATATTGTCTCTAACAAAAGGAAAATTCCTAATGAGGAGATTTCCACTATGCTTGCTAATTATTCTTTCAATGGCAAGGTTCCAAAGAAGCTGGGAGACCCAGGTATACCGACTATCCCTTGTTCCATCAAGAATAATTATGTTAGAACTGCTCTATGTTATTTGGGAGCAGGAGTTAGTGTTATGCCTTTTTCTCTTTACACGATACTTGATTTAGATAAGTTGATACCAACCGATATATCTTTGCAAATGGCTGATAAATCTACTGCTGTTCCTGTTGGTATATGTGAGGATGTTCCTATTCAAGTTACTAATAATTGCTTAATATTAACTGATTTTGTTGTGTTGGAAATGCCTGAAGATGATAATATGTCTATTATTCTTGGAAGACCTTTTCTTAACACTGCAGGGGCTGTTATTGATTGCAATAAAGGAAAAGTTACTTTCAATGTTGATGACAAGAAACATACTGTTTATTTTCCCAAGAGGATTGATAAAGTATATGGAGTTAATACAATTTCCAATTTGAGAACTATCAAAGTGGGAATTATTGATTGTCCTATATATGAGCCTAAAGAAGGATATCAAAGTATTATGATTGGATCCATATCAATACAATATAAGGTAACATGATTGATTTGAGGTTTATTTCTTCTTATGTCATGTAAAATTTATTTGGTGGCAAGACTTGATCAACCTTGTTAACAAGTACATTTTAAATGCATGGAAGAGCTGAACAACATTTCTTTCTTTCTCCACATTATTTTTACTTTCTGTAGTACTACTTGTTTTGCAAGTTTCTTTAGTTTTCATGTGAGCATCATTAAAATCTTCTGCGCCTAGCTGAAAGGCGTTAAAGAAAAGCGCTTATGGGAGACAACCCATCGTTTTTTCTGTTATTTTTTTTTTTTTTTTTTGAGTCAAGGTGCTTGTTACTTCTGTAGAAATACCTTTGTATCTTTATTTTCTTGCATTGTTGTGCCAAGTAAAGTCTTTGATAGAAAGTTGATACTAGATTTGGATTTCTGCGTAGAAACAGATTTTTAGCTGTCACGAATTTGAGTTTTTCTCTCTGTAGAAGAATCAAAAAATTCTGAAAAAATTCATGAGTAATCCTCAGATATGTACGCAACTTTCATTCAACTGGAGCTTTTCCATCTGAGCAAGTTAAGTGCCTAGAAAATATTCGTCTTTACGGACTGTTCTGTTTTGACAGATTCTGCCTTTTATTTCGCATTGCCTCTTTTACTGTGTTTGAGTGGATTTCTTTGCTCCATTAAATTTCAGTAGCCTTGGGTAATGTCCAGAAGTGTTGGGAATGATTGTGTCCTTGCTGAACATGTGAATTTTTGATTATGCACTAACCCTCTAATGAGATTGCTTTGAGTTTGGTGTGAAGGAAGTTTTCAAGGATCAAGAGAGGAGGATGATATGATATGATCAAGAAGAGTGAAAAGTCTAAGCTTGGGGATGCCCCGTGGTTCATCCCTGCATATTTCAAGAAGACTCAAGCGTCTAAGCTTGGGGATGCCCAAGGCATCCCCTTCTTCATCAACAAACTTATCAGGTCACCTCTAGTGAAACTATATTTTAATTCTGTCACATCTTATGCGCTTTACTTGGAGCGTCTGTTTTTTTTTTTTGTGTTTGAATAAATCGGATCCTAAAATGCTTGTGCGGGAGAGAGAGACACGCTCCGCTTTTTCATTTGAACACTTGTGTTCTTCGTTTTATTTTTCATGTTCATGGCGAAAGCTGAAAGCCGCAGCACTTATTGTTATTGATTGGTTGGAAACAAAAAATGCTTCATATTGTCTTGAATAATTTTATACTTGGCAATTGTTTTGAGCTCTCAAGTAGATCATGTTTAAGCTCTTGCATCATGTATTTTAAATCTATTAGTGGAGAACTACCGTAGAGCTTGTTGAAATTTGGATTGCCCGATTGGGTCTCTCTAAGGTCTAGATATTTTCTGGTAAAAGTGTTTGAACAACAAGGAAGAAAGTGTAGAGTCTTATAATGCTTGAAATATGTTCTTGGGTAAGTTTTTGCTGTACCGGTTCATACTTGTGTTTGCTTCAAACAACCTTGCTAGCCAAAACCTTGTACCGAGAGGGAATGCTTCTCGTGCATCCAAAAACCTTGAGCCAAAACCTATGCCATTTGTGTCCACCATAACTACCTTTATGTGGTATTTTTCTGCCATTCCAAAGTAAATTGCTTACGTGCTACCTTTAAAATTTCATTCCTTGTCTTTGCAATACATAGCTCATGGGAAAGTAGCCTAAAAACTATTGTGGTAATGAATATGTTGTTTATGTATCTTAGTTCTTATGAGTTGCTTGTTGAGCGGTAACATGTTTCTGGGGACGCCATCAACCTGTCACACCTTTGTTGAATATCATGTGAGTTGCTATGCATGTTCGTCTTGTCTGAAGTAAGGGAGATTTGCCGTGAGTTGAAATGGTTTGAGTATGCATGTTGTTAGAGAAGAACATTGGGCCGCCAACCAAAGCCATGTATCATGGTGGAAGTTTCAGCTTGGACATTAATCCTCAGAATCTCTTATGAGAATATTATTTGTTGTTGAATGCTTAAAGCATTAAAAAGAGGAGTCCATTATCTGTTTTCTATGTTGTCCCGGTATGGATGTCTTTAAGTTGAGATCTATCAAAATCGAGAAATCAAATGCGATTTATCTCCTTGGACCTTTGTACAGGTGGCATAGAGGTACCCCTTTGTGACACTTGGTTGAAACATATGTAATGCAATGATAATCCATGAAAATCCGAGCTAATTAGGACAAGGTGCGGGCACTAGTAGTATTCGATGCATGAGGCTTGCAAGTTATGGAAGTTTTATGCATAACCCATATGAATTATTACTACCGTTGATACAATTGTTTCCATGTTTTCAAAATAAAAAGCTCTAGCACATGAGTAATCCCTGCTTCCCTCTGTGAAGGGCCTTTCTTTTACTTTATGTTGAGTCAGTTTACCTACTTATTTCTATTTTAGAAGCAAACACTTGTGTCAACTTTGTGCATTGATTCTTACATGCTTACTTATTGCACCTATTATATTACTTTGTGTTGACAATTATCCATGAGATATGCATGTTGAAAGTTGAAAGCAATTGCTGAAACTTAAATCTTCCTTTGTGTTGCTTCAAAACCTTGTATTAAGAATCTATTGCTTTATGAGTTAACTCTTATGCAAGAATTTTTATGCTTGTCTTGAAAGTACTATTCATGAAAAGTTTTTGCTATATGATTCAGTTGTTTAGTCATTATCTTTTTGTTAGCAAACTATAGATCATTGCTTTGAGTCACTTCATTCATCTCATATGCTTTACAATAATATGGTCAAGATTATGTTGGTAGCATGTCACTTCAGAAATTATTGTTTTTATCGTTTACCTACTCGAGGCGAGTAGGAACTAAGCTTGGGGATGCTTGATACGTCTCCAACGTATCTATAATTTCTTATGTTCCATGCTAGTTTTATGACAATACCTACATGTTTTGTTCACGCTTTATATCATTTTTATGCATTTTCCGGGGCTAACCTATTAACAAGATGTCGAAGTGTCAGTTCCCGTTTTCTGCTGTTTTTGGTTCCACAAAGCTGTTCCGGCAATATTCTCGGAATTCGACGAAACAAAAGCCAAACCTCCTATTTTTCCGAGGGACACACGGAGCCAGAAGGGCAAGTCAGGGGAAGGCCCACGGCCTCCACACCAGGCCGGCGCGGCCAAGAGGGGGCGCCGCCATATGGGGTGGGCCCCTCGGGCCGCCCTTTCGCCTATGTATTCCTCCCGTCGCGAAAACCCTGGGGGGTTCGACCACTTTTTCAGAAGACATCCAGAACTCCACCGCCATCGCGAAACCCAATCTCGGGATCAGAAACTCCGTTCTGGCACCCTGCCGGGATGGGGAATTGGAGGAGATCATCGCCATCATCGCCACCGACGCCTCTCCATCGACCATCCATGTTTCCCCCATCCATGTGTGAGTAACTGTAGGCTGAAGGGGATGGTAGGGATTGGATGAGATTGTTCATGTAATAGCCATAAGATTGTTAGGGCATAGTGCCTAGTATCCGTTGTTGGTACTTTTATGATATTGTTGCAACTTGTTATGCTTAATGCTTGTCACTAGGGCCCGAGTGCCATGATTTCAGATCTGAACATGTTATTGATTCATGATGATATTCATTGTTTTATGATCTTACCTGCAAGTTGTATACATATATTGCTGTCCGGAACCCGAGGCCCCAAAGTGACAGAAATTGGGACAACCGGAGGGGAAGGCTATGATATGAGGATCACATGTGTTCACGGAGTGTTAATGCTTTGCTCCGGTACTCTATTAAAAGGAGTACCTTAATTACCAGTAGTTTCCCTAGAGGCCCGGCTGCCACCGGCTGGTAGGACAAAAGATGTTGTGCAAGTTTCTCATTGCGAGCACGTACGGCTACATACGAAACACATGCCTATGGTTGTTTAGTACTTGGATACTGTTTTATTATTATCTGCAAATGCCTAGCCTGATTATTACATGAGTTATCTTATCCATGTAGTGCCCGTTCATCCATCCCTATGCCTACAGTATTTTAATCCTGTTGTTTACTAAAATCACTACTACTGTCTTTATTACACTGTTGCTTATATTTCACTACTGCTACTGCTATAAAACAGTTGCTACTGATAAACTACTGCGAGCAAGTTTGTTTCCAAGTGCAGCTGAATTGACAACTCTGCTGTTAAGGCTTACAAATATTCTTTGGCTCCCCTTGTATCGAATCAATAAATTGGGTTTTACTTCCCTCGAAGACTGTTGCGATCCCCTATACTTGTGGGTCATCAGTCCCCATGGCCGGAGGAAAGGGTTGGGAAATCTCCCGTGGCGAAGCTTCTCGAAGATGTCGTTGGTGCACATGCCCTACAACATCTTCGAGGAGCGCGCCCCGGGAAAATTTCTCCGCAAGTCCGTGAACGCCCCCATCTCCATTTTTGATCTATTCCTGTCAGCAGCTTCTTCCCTCTCCTTCAGACTCCTTCTATGGTAGGTCACAACCTCTATTTAAATAGCAAAATGGAGGAAGACGACGGACTATTCACAAGCTAACATCATTTTTCAGAGTGGAGGGACAAAATGAGTATGAGGAGGAGGAAGAAGAGGAAGCCAGAAATGGTTTTGAGCAGAGGACGGACAAAATGAGTACAAGAAGGTTGGCTTCACAGTGGATGATGCTGATGAAGATGAGGACGAGGAAGAAAAGGAATAGCAAAGTGGTTAATAATTTGAATAGTTAGATTAGTTATTTTAGAAAACAGAAAATAGTTTTGGATTGCTTCTCCAAATTCAAACACTTTTCATGTTCAAAGTTTTGCCAGATTCGAAAGTATGCAATAATTTCATATTCAAATACTTATCAAATATTCAAAATTGTAACAGATTTTAAAAAAGTATTTAGTTTTGTCGCAAATAAAAGGTCTTTAGTCCCGGTTGGGGACACCAAATGGGACTAAACTTCCTCTCGTCTGCCATACCCTGGCTGCCACCCGCCGCAAAACCTTTAGTCCTGGTTGGTGTCCCTAATCGGGACTAAAGGTTCCAACCGAACCGATACTAGAGATGACTGTACATCTATGCGCGTCCTAGCCATTGGAGCCGACACTAGTGCTAACATTAGTCCCAGTTTCGCACAAGGCCGGGACTAATGCTTCGGGCAGCTTCGAAAAAAGACCCATTTTTTACTAGTGAGTAGCCGTGTCCCCCTTTTAATTCATCTAATCTCTCAAATATGCTCGAAATTTGAAATGGAAAGGGTTGGTTACAGACGTTCCCAGATTCATGTAAGCTAGGGAGTATAGCAACCTAGACGTTTCAAGCCAGTAGCACCTCATCGATAGGCCTGTCAACATTTCGTATAGAGCGCATGTCACGCCGTGCGGACGCCACCGTGCTGTCCCAGAGCTCCACCATGAGGTGGCGCATCTCACGCCCCTTCCTCTCCATGGTCTCCCGTATCATCCCTTCCACCTGGCCCCTCCTTACCTCATCTCCGATCTCCATCTCGATGCCCCACTCGGTGCACTTGTAGTGGCAGTTGGTCTGATGCTCCGCGAAGAAGGGCCAACACACCATTGGCACGCCACCAGAGATGCTCTCCAGCGTGGAGTCCCACCCGGAGTGCGTGAGGAACACTCCCACCGCCTCGTGCTCCAACACCTTGGCATGCGTCGCTTCGTTGCCCTTCAAGAGGCCGGGCGCATTTTCCACAGAAAGGCATAGTCGGTGTTGGCTAGCCCCCACGCGAACTCCAGCAGCTGCAAGTTGGACATGTGTGATACTCCTGAAGTTTACGTACACCACGGAGTGCGGGGCGTAGATGTCGAGCCACAGGAATAGCGCGTCATGCTCCTTCCCTACGATGGATGCGAGTGCAGCGGATGACTCTCGTACGGCATGTTGTTGCAGACGGTCAGGTGGGGCAGCCCCGCAGTGTAGACGGGCGGCAGGAGCCTGAAAATGGCGTCCAACATGGGTAAGTTGAAGGTGCTGATGACCACCCTCTCTACCCGCGATATGGCGGTCGTCTCATGGATGAAGACAAGGCGGAGAAGGCGACAGAAGCAAGAGACTTCAAAATCTAGCCGTAATCATCCGCTTCACTCCTGCTACGACTGGGTAGGAATACTAGAATACATGTACGACTGAGATTAGGAAAGAGGATTAGGACCTTCTTGCGCTCCAAGTATGTCCCCTCCTCATACCTCTATATATATCTCTGCGAGGGTCAAATCAATATACAACAAAATATTAGGGATCATTTACTTTGACAATGTGTACTCCAAACAAACATAAGAAAGATAATGGGCGGTGTGCTCTCACGTGGTGGGCAATGCAGAACATCATTCTATCTACCGCATCGATGACATCGAGTCTTCGTTGTATGGTGCAGAGGGTCTCATCGGAGGACGCGTGATAATGTACTTGTGCAACCCGATGGTGTTGTCTAGTGCCGTGGAAACATCGATGGTACACCTGATAAGATCAATGCATTGATCTCTGTCCTGAAGTGGGTATGTGGCTGCTCCCGGAGCGTGCGTATCATTGTGCACTAAGGGTCTATTGAACCGATTGTGACTCCCCGCTCGCAGTTGTACAGCTTGGCGAGGCCTCCAAATTTTGATGATGTGTGTAAGTATGAGGTTCGAACACATGACCCGGTTATGGCCACCTATTCATCAAACTTGTACATGTAGTGATAGTTATCCTCAGGAAGGTAGCTTCGGGTTGATCTAGGTATTACTTTGTATGTATTACTAGTTTGTAAAGTTGTATTGAATAATATATTTAAAAACTTGTATGCATCATTCTAATGCAGAGGGTGGGTGTTTTAGCCTTCTTTTCGAAATAAATAAGTTGATTTTTCTTCCAATTATAAAATAACACATGGACATTTGATTTCCTATTTCAATGAAAGTTGAATTTTACATATGATTTATATTATATATAATGTAATTTGCAGTGCATATACATGTGTACACATGTTACCATGTACTCGCTCCGTTTTTAATACCAAACCACTATCAAAACTACATTTCACAGCTATATAAGGTCATATCTGCTCTCAAGCAAAAAAAAAATGATTAAATTTCTACCTTGTATAATGGTGCTCATTAATGCGATGGTTACATGCACCCATAGAGATAGAGACATCCCATTCAATATATTTAATTATCTAAGATTGGAAAAGATTCATAAATAATTAGTCATCCTATTTATGTGTTGGCTTCATTTTTTGGTATCCAAAAAATAAATAGTGGGCATTGTATACAGAAAAAGGACTAATTTACATTTTTAGTGGAATAATAATTACCATATAAATAGTAGTATAAATAAGCTGTAATTTGTGCCACATACAGTATG
The DNA here is from genome assembly GCA_030979885.1 of Lolium multiflorum. Lineage (NCBI taxonomy): Eukaryota > Viridiplantae > Streptophyta > Magnoliopsida > Poales > Poaceae > Lolium > Lolium multiflorum. The sequence continues at coordinate 210,665,570 of CM061748.1, forward strand.
AAATTAGCGCACAAAATTAAGTAGCCTAATCGATTTGCCATGTGTGCATTGGGAAACAAAATCAAGCGTTGATAAATTGAGAAACACTTGGCCATTGAATAGCGAAATTATTTTTAATGGATTACATGTAACCTTGCAAATTATGCCCAAATTTGAAAATGGATGAGGTTGGTTGCGGACGCTCCCAAACAACGTATGCATCAAGCTAGGAAGTATAGCAACGCAGGTGCTTCAAGTCAGGTGGATAGGTGGATTGATTGAAGTTCTGTTCTAGATATGATCTATTTTCCTACGCGCGCGTGTGTGTCATGTTGGCTTTTGATGTCTTCTGCAACACCAGTTTAATGGCTGATTTATTTGCACTACAGAATGATTTATACATTTTCTAGTTTGTTATCTTATCATATGCAGAGAGGGTGTCCATTTCCGTACCTCGCTCTATGCCGATGACACCTCCATCTTATTGGCCTCCATTAAAAAGGACAATTCCGCCCTCAAAAAGCTTAAACGCATTCTTTCATTTAAGACAAGTCCGCTGCTACTCTTGTCCCTTGGCAAGGCAAATGTTTCAACTTTGCAGGCAGCACTACATTGGCCAAGTCGGCCCTTACTCTCAAGCTATTACTCACCGCGCTTGAAGTCCTGGTGGAGTTCCTTCAAACTCTCCACAAAAAGAAAATCATCCGTGCTTGGATTTGGGCTGGCATGGAAAAAGTTTCCGGGACCAAGTGTAAATTTAATTGGAAAGAGGTGTGTCGCCCTACCTCCCTTTGCAGTCTTGGAATCCTCCACCTTGAGATGTTTTCCCATTCCCTCCGCCTTAGGTGGTCGTGGCTTGATTGGACGGAACTAGAGAGGCCATGAGTGGGCACTAAGATACCTTGCAACAAAGACGATATGGACCTCTTCTACTCTTTAGTGAAAGTTAGTATTGGAGATGGGAACAAAGACGCTTTTTCGAGCGCTCCTTGGCCGATGGCAACAGCTCCAAAACAATATCACCCTCCATTTTTGCTCTATCAAATAAGAAGACTGAGACGGTGAAGAAGGGAATGCATGAAGATGCTTAGGTCTAACAAATTGACTATTCTAATGGGCTTTCGGTTGATGAGTTCACTCAACTTTGGCACTACACCTCACAGCTACACCTCCATGATGGCTCCCGTGACACGGTTACTTAGAAGTTCACCCCCTCGGAAATCTACTCTTTGTCCTCCGCCTATAAGGCACAATTTCCCAGAAAAATTCACACACAAATGAGTGGCACTGTTTGGAAGGTTTGGACGCCTTCAAAATGCAAACTCTTCTCCTGGCTAATCATTAAAAATAGAGTTTGGGCGGCGGAATGTCTACAACAACGCGGGTGGACTAATTGCGGAAATTTTCCTCTATGTGACCGGGTCCCCGAATCAGTGGCACACTTGCTTTCTCAAATGTCTCTTCTCCTCTCGACTTTGGATAATGGTGAAAAATTGGCTTGGCCTTCCTTCACGTGAGCCGGCGGAGTGGGTAATTTTCTCAAATGTCAAGTCTTGGTGGCTACACAATGTTCATGCTCACTCCGGAAGAAGGAAAGCGTGGCCACCTTTTCATGCTTATCTCTTGAGAGATATGGAATGAAAGTGATGCAAGAGTGTCAAAAATAAGAGCTTCTCGGCTTTGATTGTTTTTGCCATCATGAAGTTGGAGGCGAGATCTGGGATTTTTGCCAGCACAAAACACTTGGGTCTCTTCACTCCGGGAGAGTAGGCTTTTGTTTCTTGGGTTGTAGCCTTCGGGCATAATACTTTGTGATACTTCTTCTTCTTATGCAATGCATTAAGTCAAATCTTGTGCCTTTCTTAAAAAATTGCAACAATACCTGGCAATTTTGTGATACACTGATTGAATTTTGACGTGTTTTTTTTGAGCTTTTATGCTTTCTCTGTAAGGTGTCAAGGTGGGATCTCACTAATGTATTTTGCTTTTTCTAGTTAAAAATTGTGTGTCAAAATTTATACTAAAAAAAGCAAAATATAGTACAGGTGAAACTTAGGTGGAATCCCACTTGACACCCTATTTCTTTGGCCGTGATAATAGGAATGTGAACTTTTAACATCCCTGACACCAAAACCTTTTCTTCCTTTTTTGCATCTTAAAATCAATTTATAGAGTTACAAACTTACAGTGATATGGCAATGCATGCATTGGCCCATTTGTGTGTCCTATGGACTTTTCTTGGTGTCACACCGAGATGCTTCTTGAGAGAGTAAAAACACATAGAGTCGCATCATATTGCGTTCTCTTTAAGATTGCTAGTTCTATATCAACAGAGAATTAGGTTTGTTCTACGTTAATTTTAATACCGTTCGAGTGTGTTAAGATTCTTGCACATAAAAGTTACACATGGGTGTGCACATACACGTAAATAGGCAATTATAATTTTTTTCTCAATTATACATGAAATTGGCTGACGGAGAATTAGGAAATTTTTAGATCGATCAAGAACTAGCCACCTCCCATCTTTAATTCATTTGATCTCTCAAATTATGCCCCAAATTTGAAATGGAAAGGGGTTGGTTACAGACCCTGGCTCCCATATTATTCATGTAAAACTAGGGAGTATAGATAGCAACGCGCATGTGTTTCAAGCCAGCAGCACCTCATTGATGAACCTGTCAACATTTCGTATAGACCGTCCGTCACGCAGCGCGGACGCCACCGCGCTGTCCCGGAGCTCCATGACGCGGCGGCGCATCTCTCGCCCCTTCTCCCCTTCCATGGCCTCCCGTATCATCCCCTCCACCTGGGCTCTCCTCACCTCGTCCCCGATCTCCATCCCAATGCCCCACTCGGTGCACTTGTAGCGGCAGTTGGTCTGCTGCTCCGCGAAGAAGGGCCAGCACACCATGGGCACGCCGCCGCAGATGCTCTCGAGCGTGGAGTTCCAACCGGAGTGCGTGAGGAACACCCCCACCGCCTGGTGCTCCAGCACCTTTGCCTGCGGGCACCACGTTGACATCATGCTTCGGCCCTCCGTCTCCGCGGAGAACTCCGGAGGGAGCGTCGCCTCGTCGCCCTTGACGAGGTCAGGGCGCACGTTCCACAGGAAGGCGTAGCCGGTGTTTGCCAGCCCCCACGCGAACTCCAGCAGCTGCTCGTTGGACATCACCGTGATGCTCCCGAAGTTGACGTAGACCACGGAGTGCGGGGCACGACCGTCGAGCCACCGGAGCGGCGTGTCTTGCTCCTTCCACAGGCTGGAGGCGAGGGCGGCGACAGGGCTGTTGTCCGGCATGTTGTTGCGCACTGTCAGGTGGAGCGGCCCTGCGGTGTAGATGGGCGGCAGGAGCCTGGACATGGCGTCTAGCAGGGGCGCGTCCAGCTTGTCGAAGGTGTTGATGAGTACCCCCGATGCCTGCGACATGGCGGCCGTCTCGTGGATGAAGAAATTGAACATGATGTCGTCTGGGTCCGTGGTGCGCACGAAGCTCGGGAGGTCGCGCAGCCGCAGGTCCTTGGGTGCCGCCGGTATCCAGTCGATGGTCGTGTCGTCCAAGTATCCATTGCTTAGCTGCGCCTCGTCTGCACCAACAACAACAACCGTTCATCTTAGCTTTTTTATTTAAAATGGGAAGCCCAGCCTCTGCTCAATCGATGCATACCGATTTTATTTAGCAAAGATCTAACAAAAACATACATCACAAAACCCAACATCTCAGGTACTTATGCAAGTTATGCTACCTCCGATTAAATTGAGACAGAGCGTCAGAGCCAGATTAGCAGATACACAAGGAACTTTTACGGAACGATAGCACAGTAAAACAGTGACAAGTCAAGAGACTACATGTGTAGCTTGCTAATTGAAGAAAGCACCTCTTGTGTATATATGTGAATATATAAAGACTGTTAGAGACATGGTGCTACGTACCTTTGAGAGGGATGATGCCACGGTCGCGTAGATCCTTGTAATGGTAATAGGTCATGAAGCCACACGCGCTGGCGGTCCAGAGCGTGGCGCAGCGGAGGCCGAGCTCCCGCGCGGCGCGGAGGGCGAAGGTCATGACGCTATCGCCCACCACGCAGGTGACCGGCGGCAGCGCTCCGCCAGAGTTCTCAGCCTCCTCGTTGAGCTTGGCGACGAGCTCCTTGAGCCTGGGGAGGGAGGTGGTCATGGTGTAGTAGCACAGCGAGGGGATGTCCTGCGTGGCCTCACGGTCGGACGGCGGGAGGCCGTCGGCGATGGCGGCGAACCGGAACGCCGGCACGCTGCCCAGCGCGTCCGCGCCCTGCGAGCGCAGCAGGCGGCGGTGGTTGAACTCGTTGTTGACGAAGGTGACGTGGAAGCCCCGGGTGTGGAGCAGCTTGGCCAGCTGCAGCATCGGCGTGATGTGCCCCTGCGCCGGGTACGGAACCATCACGGCGTGCGGCCTCTCCACCGGCGGCGATGACCCCATGGCGAGCTACCCTGCTGTTGCTTCGCTCGCTCTTGCTCTCTCGCTTTGTCACTTGTTGCTTCGGCTACGTTTCGCCTGTGCGCCTCACGTACGCCTGTGCAGCTTGGTACAAATAGTACGGCGCGCGTGGTGCTGGCCGTGAACATCTTCACGTGCTCAGAGCATCCCCACTCGTTTGGGCTCCCCACGCCCAAATCCGGCGATATTTTCGTCCGGATTGGAGGAAGATTTGGCGTGCCGCGAGCCCAGGATGGATGCAACGTAATACGACGAATTCAGACAAAATAGGCGAATTCGTTCAAACATAAGCGAAATTTAATGATATTTAACATATAGAGGCGAGTTCGTACATAAATAGGCCGAATTCGTACATATATTTGAATTCGGCGATTGGCAAACTAAACTTAAACTAAATAGCGGCCTACTACATGCCGAAATGGCGGTAGAAGGACGTGTAGTCGCGCCGTCGTCGTCGTCGTCGCTCGAGTCGGCGTTGTCCTGGGGCGGCGGAGCCTCGTACCAACGGCTCGTGCCCAGCGTCGCCGGTGCGTGGCGGCGACGGAAGGTACATGTCGTCGTCGCCTCTCGTCGAGCTTCACCACCTCCCTGGGCGCGGCGTTCCTAGCGGCGGATGGTGTGGCGGCGTTAGCGGCGAGTTGACGCGCGGCGGCCAGATCGAGTAGCCGCCGCTGCTGCTCAGCCTCCTGGCGCTCCCGTCGCGCTGGACCAGTCCTTCGGCGTCGTCCGCGCGCTTCGCCTCCTCCATGTCCTTCAGCGATCTTGCGATCGCCTCCGCCACCGCGGCCTCCTCCGCGCGCCTCGCCTCCTCCTCGGCGAGCTGGTTTGCGGCGAGCTTGTTGGCGCCGGCCTCTTTCTTCGTCTTCTTCCGCCCGCTCTGCGGAGCGGGCGGCTGGTCGCGGATGACGAGGGCGCCGCTGCTGCGCCCTCTGGTCGGCGGTGGCGAGACCGGCTCCTTCTTGACGGTCGCCCACTCCTTCTTGACGGTGGCCGGCGTCGACCCGCCGGACCTGGACGCCGATCTCGAGCCCGACGACGAAGAGGACGGCGCCATCCTCCTCGGTATCCAGGAACTACCGTGCCGGCGCGACACGGTAGCCGCCACCGGCGGCGGCATCCCCAGGACAGGGGAGTTCCCGTCCTCGATGTGCGCGAGCACATTCTCGAGGGTGCGGTTGGGCGCGCTCCACCATCGGCGGCGGCCGGCGGCGTTGTTCCTTGCCGGAGGAGGAGGAGGGCCGTCGTAGGAGGCGAGCTCGCGTTCGTACCTTCGCCGGAAGAACGCGATCCACGCTTCGTGGTTGTCGGGGAAGAAGCGCGGATCCGCGCGCTGCTCGTCACGAGAGTGGCGAGCACCTCCTCGATCGCCGTTTCGAGTGCGCCGCCACCCGTTGGCGGCGGCGGGATCGGCACGCCGCCTGCGCTCAGCCTCCATCCTCCCGGCGCGCGGAAGTCCGGCGGCGCAGGGTACCCCGCCGCGTGCAGGAGTCGCCCCTCCCATTGGTGGAGAGAGCGGCGGCCGAAGCCGTTGTTGGCCGCACCGTCGTTCGCCATTGCTGGTTTCTTCGAGTTCGGGGATGATTTGGGGGAAGACGAGCGAGGAGGTGAATGCGGGCCAGCCGGGGTAGTTCGGCGATAAATAGCGGTAGGCGCGCGTGAAACCGAGGCGACGGCATTAACTCGCCGCGTGGAAGCTACGCGTCCGGCGAATGCTGACCGGCGGCAGGCTTTACAGCGCGCGGAAGACGATGCGATGAGGACGACGATCGGTGTCTCTCGCCGACAAGTTGGGGCCACCAGACGCGCGGGAACGTTTCGCGCGCTTTCGTTTCGTCCGGAGTCCCCGAGCGCTCCCCGGGGGGCCGGGGGTGGCGTGGGATCGCCGGATGAATTTAGGCCCAAATCCGGACGAAAACGAGGAACCGGGGCGCGACGGGCGACGCCGTCCGGATGTAAAAAACGCTCGCCGGGGGCCTGTTCGGGGGGACGAGTGGAGATGCTCTCAGAGATTGTTGGGTCCAATCCCCACTTCAGTAGTGACTGACAGGTCGCCGAGAGATTTTTTGACTTCCTCAATTATTGTTGTGGTTTTTCTGTTTTTTTTTCTCGGGCAAAAGATTTGTCACCGTTCATCAAATAAAGCGAAAGGTTTGGCAAGTACTCTCAAGGATAAGTTTACATGGCAGATTACTCTTGTTCAAAAAAAACATTGTGGATTACTCTCCCAAAAATTACAACTAACAGGTTTTGTTCCCGTGGAGACCCAAAGCTTCGCCTCACTCTTAATTATCTCAAGTAGAATGGCTGGGGGTGCGGATTTTTTTTTGAAGATCCTTGCGTTTGGCTCCAAAGCATCAAACTAAATGACATGGTGATATAGGCCATAGCTTTACCGTTTGGAATGCCCTTACGACGACATGCATGCTTGTCCACCAAGCTTTGAGAGAAATGTCTATCGTTCACTCTTGGGTGGAAAATGAAAGGGAGCCCGAGCCACTCCTTAACACCCCCCAAAGCCTCTTGGTATAGTGTCAACGGGAAAATATGTGCGCCGTCATCTCTTGGGTTTGTTTGCAAAGAGGGCGAATCTCACAATTGTTCCATCCCCTTTTCTCTAGGCGATCCGCCGTCCACAACATATTATGAAGATCCAACCATGCGAAGAACTTCACCTTTGGAGACTCCCACACTTCCCAATACATTCCCCATTGGCTGTGAGGTTCCAAAAGATATAGTCTTCAATGTCCTCATTTAGATGACTGCTATTAAGATGCCCCCATAAGAGGATGTACTCATGAATGGGTTGCATGGTCAAGTTGAAGTCCATCTTGATTTTTGAAATACAAATGTTGTTATGCGAGGCTTGTTTGACACTCTATTTCTTCCTCGTGGGTTTCTTTCCATGGAGGCAAGGGGATTCCCAAAAGGGTGCAATTTTCCCTTCGTTTTTTTGTTTGGAGATTACAGATTACTACTCATTTCCTCCAAAAACGTATTGTCCATAATTTTTAGTTAGGTCAAACTTACAAAATTTAGCCAAGTATATAGAAACAATGGGAATATCAAAAATATAAAATCAATTCTATTAGAACCACCATAAAACATATATGTTTATATTATATGTATTTGGTGTTATAGATGTTGATATATTTTCTCTTAGTACTTAATCAAAACTTACAAAATGTACTTTGACGAAAACAATAACATGCAACCTATCTTGAAAGGAGGGATTATTGTTGTGATGGCTGGACCATTAGATCCGCGCCCATCTTCTCTTTTTGGCGTAAGGCGTATAATTTCTTCGGACTCAGATTCATTGTCTTGATGTCATGATCGGTTCACGACAGGAATGGACGCATACGCCGACGGCCAGCTGCCCTCGGCGTAACCACGCCTGGCCCTCGACGTAGGCTACGCCGACGGCAGCCCTCGGCGTATGGCGTCGGCGTTTAGGTCCCTCGGCATAGACAATATTGCCGTCGGTGTAGCCCAGCCCTCGGCGTATGACGCTACGCCGACGGCAAAACCGTCGGCATACAAATTTTAAAAATTCGAATTTTCTTTTCTCCAAAAAAAATCGAAAAAAAATCGAAAAAATACTTTTTTTGAGTTCTAAAAAATTTCAAATTTTAAATTTTTTACACCATTTTTTTACTTATTTATCTTTCACCCATACACTTTTAACTCTAAGTACGCTTAATCTTAGGTCAAATTTCAATCATGGTTAAACTTCCCAGTCGGTCACCCAACCTCACACTACTCCAACCTCAGCACGCTTAACTTCTTGGTTCCATTCGAATGAGGCTTCCTTAAAGAATTGACACCTTGCTAATAATAATAGCATATCAACCCTATTAACCCTTGAACCGTGATGTCACAACTCTTTATTTTTGAATTCCAAACAATTACTTAACTAAACAATAATGAATATATAAGTAACAATGAATAATAATATTGAATTCAAATAACAATAAAATGATTTTATTTTTTGGTTTCTTTCTATTTAATATGGAATAATTAATATCGTTAAATCGAAAAATCGAAATTCCACAAATAATATGTCTAAATCGATCAGAAAAATGAGAGGAATCTAAATATAACATCTATATCATCATTTGAACCTAAAAATTAGAAGAATGCAAATATGACGGGCCTCGCGCCCCCTTGGGAGATGCCCCGCGGGCGCGCTGGTGCATTTCAACACCTAAAGAAAAAATTAGAATATAAATATTGCCACCAAAACATTTCTCGCGGAATTCCAGTGACGGAAAGTGTACCCGTATTTCGCCAGCGCGGATTCGCGACCCCGGGAAGCCGCAGGATTCCATAATAGCAAACACATATGGAATGCGATAAGAGGCGGTGTCCTACCACTACGCGGAGGTCCCGCGGCGCCCAATGTGAAAAAATGGCACCCGAAAATGAAAAACCATCTCCCATGTGTCAGATTGGAAATCTGCTCCCGGGGCCTTGCTTCCAATCCCAGGGAACACGCATGTGCCAAATATGGCCTCGGTCCGACAAACTATTCGGTGTCACAGTCCGTTTCCTACTCATGTGCCCTAAAAGACATAGAACTCTGGACGTGACAGCTCTGTTTGTGAAGGGTTTTCCAAAATAATTGATGTATCCTAATTCTAATTTTTGGAGTGGTTACTAGGACACATAAAATAACGCCATGCGGCTCCAAGGGATTTTCTAACTTAGTTAAATTGCCATCCGGCCAAAACGGCCCCACGGAGATGCCGTATGGCCATACCGGGTGCGCTGGTGCACCCGTTCACCATCGCGTTAAACGGAAAAAATTTAGCACATAAAGTGATGTGCCGTTGACCTAAAAACATTTTTCGCGGAATTTATTGAGCGACGGAAAGTGTACCCCTAGTTCAAATCCGGTTAGTTTACAACGGATTCGGCGGGACACCGCAGGAAGCCGCAGGGATTCCAGCTAGCGCGCACATATGGCATGTCATATGTGATGTGGAAGTGGTGTCCTACTACTATGCGTAGGTTTCGCGCAATACAAAAATATGCCCCATGTAGCTGCTTCACAAAAAAAAAACCCGTTTTGGCACCCCGAAAATGAAAAAACCATCGGCCATGGGTCGGATTGGAAATCCACTTCCGGGGCCTTGCTTCCCATCCCAGGGACCACGCACGTGCCAAATATGGCCTTGTTCCGACAAACTATGCGGTGTCACGGACCGTTTCCGACTCATTTCCCCTAAAAGCCATAGAACTCCAGACTTGATAGCTCTGTTTGTGAAAATAACTGCCGTATCCCAATTCCGTCTTTTGGAGTGGTTACTAGGACACATAAAATGACGCCATGCGGTTCCACGGGATTTTCTGACTTCGTTTAAATTGCCATCTGGCCAAAATAGGAACCCGAGGACATATAAGAAAGTGTTTGAATTGTTACTATTTTAACATGATATACATGATTCAAATATGCATGATTTTGACATAAACGGATAGATGATGTTTTTCTGAATATTTTGATACCTTATACGCATTTTTTTGACATCATATGAATTAATTATGATTTTTTATAAAATTAGACAAATTTGAAAAATAGTCTACGCCGAGAGTGACCGTCGGCGTAGCCCTGTCTACGCCTAGGGCCAAATATATACTGAGGGCTGCCCTCGGCGTAGACTTCGCTACGCCGACGGCAAAGATACGCCGAGGACGAAACCGTCGGCGTATGCTACGGCCCTCGGCGTACGTCGCCATTCCTGTAGTGGTTGTTTGAGCGTTCCACAGCTTCCAAGAAGATGGGCACGCTTTGCGTGCATGTGGTTTGCTCGCTTGCTCTTGCTCTACTGTACTGGGAAAAACCAGCAGGACTTGTACAAATAAGGACTTGTACAAATAATCTCATCTGTACTAGATTTACTATGGGTGTGATTGGTTGCTTCCAAGCCCCTTTTTCATAGTTGTTGGGCCAGAAAATGGGTGTTTCGTTGGCTCGCCCAGAATTTCTGCAGCGCACAAAAATTAAATCAGCTCAAAAGTTAGCCGGGAAAGCACGCTTGATTCCACGGTTTCTGCTGGGGCAGGCGCTGACAAGCGCAAATCGACGAAAAGCTTGTGCATGGGAATCGCGGGGGAGATGGCAGGAGCTAGAAATTGGCTCCTCGTTTAGGTGCTTAAAGTAGCCTCACCATCCCACGTAGTCAGTTACGACGGCATTGATTTAGATCTATGGCACCGACAGCTCCGAGTGGGGAGATTTCCGACGTTGGCTCCCTCTCGCGGTCCCGCGAGTGTGGGTATCACAGATCTGCAGGAACGGTGAGCCGTCTTGGCTTTCATGAACCTCTGATTCATAATTTCATATCGTCTCTGGCTCCGGCGAAATGAGGCATGCATCAAAGAAGACTGTAAGCCCTATAATCTAATCCCACCTCTACTGTTAGTGCTTTAGCTCATTTTCTTAAACTTTATTTCCCGATTTAGCTCATATGTATGCCACATCGAAATAATTAGGCTGAGCTGCTGAGGCTCTTTGTTCAAGCGGGTGCCTGCGTAGCTGTGGTTCAAGCTTGGATCCTTTTGATGAGAGAGAGAGAGAGAGAGAGAGAGTTGTGCAGATGCTAGGCCCCACGTCACATATGCACCAATCATAGATTGTAAAAACAGTGGAGGCCATGAAAGAGTTTCTAACCTTCAATGATTAAGAATTTGAAATAATTGGATTGCTATAATAAGCAAGAGATAATAGTAGTAGATGGGAACTCAAGGAGATCAACGCCTTAAGTAGGATTAGCTAGTGATCTAGAACCACTACTCCAATGAGTTACAGTGATCTCAGAGAACCAACTCAATGAAAATAGATATCAAAGTAAAATAATATGCAAAGCTTAAGTGACAGGAATATTGTATTAATAAGTGGAATAATAGAAGTTGAATTGACTTTTGTGAATGAGAGAAGAATAATCCCATGGATCATATGATTATGAGAGAGAAAAGTGAAAGTTTAGTATATCTATGAAAGGAATTCCTTAAAAATATTTCTTAGTGTTGAGAATAGCAAAATCTTAAGAGAACCACTTAGCAAAATCTAAACTCTAGTTAAGGAATTCATTCCAAGTCATTTGGAAACTATATCTATTCGTACATCCTCATCCATTCATTTTTATATGTCAGTGGTAAAGCTACACAAACAGATATCCAAATTATTCATAAGTATATCAACAACTCAAAGAGTTAAGGAAGATATTATAAAGTACTTCCCAACATAATGGCATCCATTCGAGGTTTTTTCTCATAGGAAAACCCTAGTTGACATTCTATATTTTTTCTTAAGAAATGAATGTAGAAATCAATTATAAGTTGTCCAAATAAAAGAGAGGGAAATATAAACGAGCCTATGGATGTTCTTAAGACTTCAAAATCTTCATTTTGAACTGGATTCCATTTTTTAAACATTTCAAATATATTTTTCATTCTATTAAATTATTTCCTACTAGGAAAATATACCCTAAAAATCTATTCTAAAAAGAGGAATGTAAAATATTTGAAAACATATTAGAGCTAAATATATAAATCGATGGAAATATTAGATGGTTTATTTTGAACAAATTCATTCAAAGGTTTAAAAGCCATTCTAATCCTAGATATTCAAATGTGAGGAAATAAATAGCCCAAAATCCATTACCAGATATTTCGAGGGATGCAAAAATACCTCTTAGTCACATTCCTAATAATTCAAATAGAAATTGAATTATACAAACCTTCTCAAACCAGAACAAAATTCAAAATAGAATTCAAATTTGAAAACTAAAATGGAAAATAGAAAAGATAAAAAAAATAAGAAAGAGTCAGGCATGCCGAAACCCATATAACATAGCCCATCTAACAGCAAATCTACGGCCTAACTCAACCCCAAATGCCATCACACTTAACTCCACTTTGACCAAGGGGTTTTTCGCAAAACCCTCTATCTGTAAAAGGATGTCAGAACAGTTGTGTGCATCTATTGATGCATAGGCTGAGGAGATACCCCATTTAAAAAAAGGATGTCAGAGATTTGTCTAAATTTAGATGTACCTATACATTAATGAGTGTCTAGAACTTTAGATACATATAAATTTAGACAAACTAATGACACCCTTTTATGGATAAAGGTAGTAGACGAGCGAAGCAACTCGTTGTCATCATCTCCAGTACTAGCGCGTCGCTATTGATCAACCAACATGATCACATCGATTCAACGCGACCAAGCTGCATCCGCGGTGGTATAAATATATCGTTGTCGTCCAAGTCAAACCCTAGTCTCCATTTCCTCCAATCTCTCCTCTATTTCATCATCAGCCAAAACCCTGCCCTCCTAGACCATCGACCAGTTGTCGTTTAGGACCTTCCCAAGCTTCGTTGAGTAGAAGTTGAAAAGCACTGTGTCGAGCGAAGTGTCCTGTAGGAAGGAATCACTGAGGGGATGCTTCAATCGATTCAGTCAAGCAATTCATCTCCGATGCCAACACTTAGAAACCTGGACGGTGCACTCATGTCCGGACATCTCCGTCTTAGTTGAGCATACCTTCAGACTCACGTGAGATTCCGCATCTCGAGCGCCCTCTACTTCATCTGGGGATAGTCCCTAGAGTAGGATTAGATCTTCGACAGAGAAGCTCCGGCGCAGTAGTGCTTGTCGTCGTAGGGGAGGTGCAGGCCGCCCCCGGCTGTTGGAGATATGCCCAAGAGGCAATAATAAATTAGTTATTGTTATATCTTAGTGTTCATGATAAATGTTTACATCTCATGCTATAATTGTATTAACCAAAACATTGATACATGTGTGTTATGTAAACAACAAGGAGTCCCTAGTAAGCCTCTTGTATAACTAGCTTGTTGATAAATGGATGATCATGGTTTCGTGATCATGAACATTGGATGTTATTAATAACAAGGTTATGTCATTAGGTGAATGATATAATGGACACACGCCCAAATAAGCGTAGCATAAGATCAAGTCATTAAGTTCAATTTGCTATAAGCTTTCGATACATAGTTGCCTAAGTCCTTCGACCATGAGATCGTGTAAATCACTTACACCGGAAGGGTACTTTGATTACATCAGACGCCATTGCGTAAATGGGTGGTTATAAAGATGGGATTAAGTATTCGGAAAGTATGAGTTGAGGCATATGGATCAATAGTGGGATTTGTCCATCCGATGACGGATAGATATACTCTGGGCCCTCTCGGTGGAATGTCATGATTAGCTTGCAAGCATATGAATGGTTCATAAGAGATCACATACCACGGTACGAGTAAAGAGTACTTGTCGGTAACGAGGTTGAACAAGGTATGGAGACACCGATGATCGAACCTCGGACAAGTAAAATATCACGTGACAAAGGGAATCGTCATCGTATGTAAATGGTTCAATCGATCACTAAGTCATCGTTGAATATGTGGGAGCCATTATGGATCTCCAGATCCCATTGGTTATTGCTGAGAGGAGTCTCGACCATGTGCATAGTTCGCGAACCGTAGGGTGACGCGCTTAAGGTTCGATGTCGCATAAGTAGATTTGAATATGGTATGGAGACGAAGTTTGTTCGGAATCTCGGATATGATCCAGGATGTCACGAGGAGGTCCGGAATAGTCCGGAGAATAAGATTCATATAAGGGAAATTGATTTCTAGGTTTCGGAAAAGTTAGGGATTTTTCCGGTGGATGACCGGGAAGGTTCTAGAAGGTTCTGAGGGTCCCACCAGTGGGCCCACGACCCTAGGAGGCCTAGCATGGGCCGATGGGGTGCTCCCTAGCCTAATGGGCCAGGGGCACATGCCCTCAAGGCAGGGCCAACCCTAGGGTTTTCACCAAAACCCTAGGGGGATCAACTGGGGGGGGAAGAAATCCTTTCTCCCCCTTGGCCGCCGCCCCCTAACCCTAGATGGGAAAGGGGCCCAGCCGACCCTCCCTATATAAAGAGAGGGGGGTGGCCGGCCACCATCCCCATGATTTGCCCTCCTCTCGCCGCCTCTCCTCCACCATTTCCGGCTTGGCAAAGCCCTGCCTTTCTTCCTCCACCACCACCACGCCGTCGTGCTGCTGGAATTTGGAGGAGATCTACCACACCGCCGCTGGGGGAGAGGAAGGGCTTCATCGACACCGTACGCGCGACCGAGTACGGAAGTGGCCGGATTGCAGCACTGGGATGATCGTCTACACCAACAACGAGATCTGATCTCGTAGGCTTTGGAAATCTTAGAGGGTTAGTACCTTATCAATCTCGTTGCTCCGATCTTGTAGATTAGATCTTGGGTGTTCCATAGATTAGATCTTGGATTTATTCGTCTTGCGGTAGGAAATTTTTTGTTTTCTATGCTACGAACCCCATCACCGACTAGGTTGCAGTGCATGGTCAGAGGGATATTTCTGAACGAGGGAGAGGACGAGGAGGCAGATGAGCTGATATGTGGCCGTGTGGGCCCTACATCCATTAGTGGGCCCTACGCTTATTGCGACGCATCAGCCTAACAGTGTGAAGATTAGGACGCCACATCATTATTTATTCATTGTAGCGGGTCCCACTAATCACTCAGTGTTTTATCCACATCAACTTGTGGTAAAAAAAAAGAAAACCAACGATCTTTTATCCCTTGCCTAAAAATTAATTTTCTCTAGACAGCTGGGTGGCAGGATTATTGCTTTCATGGATGTCACAGTAGAATGATTCCGGACAGGAATTTGATGCACATGGGTGCCAGTGCTCCCTCAACATTTAGTTTTTTGAAAATTTTAAAATTTCACATTTTTTTAAAAAAATCATGTCGTTAAATATGTAGATAGATATGTTCATGAGAAGTGTATGCAAAAAAAAATCCAGGTAAAAAATACTTTAAATTTTGAGAAATACAACAAAACAAATTTCTGACAAAAGGATACACTATTGTAATACTATTTTACTACCATTAACTGTTAAAAATTTGTCTTTTTTACATTGTTCAAAATACAAAGTATTTTTTAACGAGATTTTTTTGCATACATCCCACCCATATATATCTATCTATATATTTAACGTCATAATTTTTTGAGACTTAAAAATGTGAGATTTTAAAATTTTCAAAAATTTGAAAGTGAGGAGAGTATGGTGACCACGTGTCAAAGACACTTTCCGAATGATACCAGCATTGTTGGAGTCACTGTTTTGGATACAAGGGAGATTTGGCCAGACGTCGATGTCGGAGGTCGGACGTATGGCCATATCGGCGTGTCGCAAAGCAAGCAGCAAATCAGTGTTCCTCGTTTGATAGCCACGCGCATCCCGTGTGTGCCACCGCGTCGCTAGCTTTTACTATCGGATAGCTGCTACAGGGGATGACTCGGTCACCGTCCCGATAACGCTGGAGACGATGCGACGGGTACGGTGCGGAGGTCCCGCACGCGCACTGTCAGCTTGTCAATTCACAAGAGAAAACGCACGGAAGCTTTGTGAGCAATTCGGCGTACTCTGCCATTATTTGGTCGTCGGCTGGCACTTCTTTGAATAGTACTCTTTCGCTATGAGCTTCCTTACTGGCCACACTAGCTAGCTACCAAGTGCATCCTAAAGCGACTAGAATTTCTAGCTCGAAAGTGGCTCGACGTGGTTACCAGTCGAGCTAGAGGAATCAACTCTGCAATCTTGATCTCTAGCTAGAATCAATTTCAGTTCTCCGATTATAGTGAAAGGTAAGCTTACTTTAGGTTGTTTACACAACGAGACGACGGCAACATAAAAAGAAAATACTTGCTGCACCTCGGTGGAGCATCGCGAGCATTTATTTGGACGGCATATCTGATCCACCTCTATTTAAGCAGGTCATTTGTTCAATCCGTAAGCAGTAGGTGACTATTGTTCTGTACTTATGTGCACAACGCTGAGATCAATCGTATGATCTCTTAGAGCATCTCTAATAGAGTCCGAAAAAGTTAAAATCGAAAGCAAAGGATTCAGTCTCCCGAAAACGTGAGTTTGTGCGATTTTGGCATTGACGCAAAACAGAAACCGTAAAGACGGACAGAAAACATGAAATTAAAACCAAGAAAGCTGGTTACAAAACCAAGGAAGCAAAGGAAAAGGCAGAATTGAGCAATTCAGTGAATATCAATGCAGCTAAGCAGAATGATCCAAAGAACAAAAAAAAAACAAAAGGAAAAAACAAGCAGCAGTGCTCCTCCTCTTCATTGACTCATCAAGCTATCGTCATAAATGAATCGGCTCCCCCACCACCAGAACTTCCGATTGAAACCATTCAAGCCATTGCTATCAATCAATGCAAGGTACCTCCTAGTGAGGTGACAGAAGAACGACTCAACTCCACCAGTGGCTAATGGAGTGCAAGTATCCATCCTTTCAGCCTGGCCCATCATCTGGCCAGTTTTTTATTTGTTTTTTATCCATCACGTTCCACCCCCACCCCTTCATATCTCCAAGTCGTTTGTAATAATCAGGATTCGGTGTTATGGGCATGAACTTACTCAATCTTGGAGTACCCACAATACCTCTATACTCCTCTTTCAACACTCTGTTTCTTTCGACTATATCTTTGCATGTGATATGTTCTTTATGAGATCTCTCCCTCTGATATTCATGACATATACTCTGTTTGTTTATCTTCTTATGTCTCCAAAACCCCACCCGTCAGTATTTCATATGATCAATTACATTGATCATATCATAATAATCCAAACAGCAAAGTATCCCAATGAATAGAAACTGGAATTTATTGGATTGGAATTTGAGGGGCATCAATTCGCAAGCTAGATGGGATGACATAAGACAACGATCAGAGGAAAGTAATTGTGCTATTATATGCTTCCAAGAAACCAAAAGGGAACATTTTGATCTCACTTATATCAAGAACTTCTGCCACAGAAAATTCAATTCTTTTGCATATGTTCCTTCTATTGGCAACTCGGGGGGTATCATCACCATTTGGAATGGCAATCTTTTTACTGGTACAGTCATAAGCCAATCAAGTTTCCAACTCACTATGTATTATATATTAAAAGTAAATTAAGGGCTAACCAGAAATTAGAGAATTAGACTAAAAAATCCCACAATAATCAGAGAAATCTATCCATTAATCTGAGAGAGCAGAGAACCTCAACCGATAGATTACAGAAAAAAAACTAGCTTTAAAGTTCAAAGAAATTACCCACCTTTGCCACGGTACATATATCTCAAGCCTCTTCCATCTCCGTGGATCACAAGTTCATATCTGCCCTAAAAATCTTTTGCGGTTTTATTATGTTTGCTAAGCCAAAACTATACGCCGTTCGCCGCCGCCAAAGCATACCTAACCTGAGTTGCTATCATCCTCGAGCTGCTCCTCGCATGGTCCCATTCTTCGTCGCCAAGGCCCACCTGACCTGACCTGAGTTGCAATCGTACTAGAGTTGCTCCTCTGATCAGGTTACCCGAATCTCTTTTTTGTAGATCGCGAGAGAAGTCATACGGAAGCACAAAGCTGATCGATTTTTGGAAGAGCTAATTCTGGGTTTGCTCCTGATATATATGGCCTATATGGCCATTCAAAGGACCTGATGCGGAGGTAGCTAGCTTCATACGTATTTTATATGGTGCTGCTAACAAGATGCAACACGACTAGCGTGGCGATCCTAAGCTAGCTTCTTCGCACGCGGACTTGTCAAAGAAGGATTCAATCTACTCCTTGGCGTAAATCACTTTGGCGATGTATACCGACAACATGCAAATCACTTTGGCGATGTTATCATGAGGAGTTCAGGCCGGCATGCCCAGCTGCATGCATGCGTACTGAAGGAGTTGATGCCGGTATGGTCAGCTGCATGCATGATTCGATCTGCTATCCAGTTCGTTTGTTCAGGAGCCTAATCAGGTGTGTGAGTGGGGACCATGTTTTAAGTCTGTCAGTTTGGAGATTACACCTGATATTCCACCTATTTTGCAAGCTCTAATGCATTGATATAGTATGAATATTTTTTTTAATTACGAGCTAGAACACTGTTACAAATATATACCAGATGCGTACGCAAATTTAAAGCATTATTTTGTTTCTGTAAATTTATCACGATATGGTGGTTGGGGTTAATGTTTATGCATGCTTATTTGGCAACTGCAGGTCTACCGTACAGAAAGGACATGAATACAAGATCCCCAACACACGACTCATGTCTTATGAAAGAGCATTAAGAACTAAACTGTGGTACAATCGCTAATAATATACTGTACTATTTATGTTTTAATTTGGAACTACTCATGTGCAATGGTTCATGTATGTTATCTATCAGTAGTTGTGGAGTGTGCACTTACGCTACTAAGTTTTCCTTATGTCGTTTAATCCCATTGTAAAAAGGCCATCTATAAATTACTTATATATCATGTTGATAAATGATTCTAGGTTAACGAATGTATTTTTAACTGGTACAACATAACCGTGTTGATGTAATGCCAATATCTTGCTATTTGCTTGCCTTTAATAATATATATTAAGCCTTTACAATGTTTACTCAGAATAACTTTTGTTATCCCTTTCCAATTGCTTGCAGGTGCTCATAGGTAATGACAGCCATGCAATTAGTGATTTGTCCTTACGTTGATAAATTGATTTTACATTTAACAACATCACATGTTGTTACTTTAAGATTGAACTTGACAAGTAATATTTCCCCAGTCTACTCAACTGGGTCTTATGGACATCATCGTTGATAAAGGTATGAACCTGTTACATTGTTTGATTTTTTCTTCCTTTTCAGTGTCAAATTAATTAATATGTATGGTTCCATTCATTTAGATTCAGTTTGTGCACGCTTCATCTTAGTAATTAGCTTCTGTACGTATTATCTGGATAAATGATCGATTCCTGTGGTTTATTGATTGTACAATGTTTACTCAGAATAACTTTTGTTATCCCTTCCAATTGCTTGTAGGTGCTCATAGGTAATAACAGCCATGCAATTAGTGATTTGTACTTATGTTGATAAATTGATCTACATTCAACAACATTACATGGTTGTTACTTTAAGATTGAACTTGACAGGGTAACATTTCCCCAATCTGCTCAACTGGGTCTTATGCACATCATCGTTGATAAAGGTACAACCTGTTACATTGTTTGATTATTTCCCTTTTAGTGTTAAATTAATTAATATGTATGGTTCCTTCCATTTAGATTCAGTTTGTGCATGCTTCATCTGAGTAATTAGCTTCTGTACATATTATCTGGATAAATGATCGATTCCTATGGTTTATTGATTGTACCAAAAAAAAACAGCTTAATTATTCTTCACCACACGCTGAACCCCATGTGGTACATATATAGTAAACCATACTACATGCTTGTCAGACCTCTATTCAGTTAGAAAGTTCATCAAGATTTACTATCTAAAGCCTATATCATAAAATTGCAACTGCTTGCCAAGCTTTGCGACCTCACAACTCTTTATGAAAATGTAAAAATATTCAATATATAATATAATAGAAGTTTCAAGGTTGCACAAAATTTTGTTATAACTGAACAACATTTTGTATGGATGAAAGCGCAAAAGTCTTGCGTCTTGATGTATTGAAAAGGAGAAAGAAAGTTCTATCTCAACTGGATACGTAGTGAACAGGACTACACCAAATAATGAACATCTCAATCAGCTACAAGAACAACAACAAAAAAGAGTGCACCGCCGCGAGCCAAGTGTCATGCCTCATATCGAAGTGAACTGATCAGCCTTGGCACGGTGCTAGCGAGTCCCTTGTAACATTGTCATGGGAGTGTGTTCCTTCTAGCTCTGATCTGCCTGTCCAGGAGCAGGTCGCTAGGGAGGGTTATTGGTGGAGTGAATACATCTTAGAGCATCTCCAACTGGGCGACCCAAACGGACGCGCTGGGCCGTCCGTTTTGGGCCGTTTGGGTGGCCGAACGGACACCCGGACAGCGCCCCGCGTCCGCGTGTCCGTTTGGGTCGCACGCGGCGCCCAACGCGCGGACGCACCGCATATGTAATAAAAAAAACATAAATGAAAATAAAAAATAAAAACAGCACAAAATAAATATAAAGTACTGGTTAGTTAAACTTAGCCCTATTTTGGGCAATTTTTACACAAAAGAAAGCCCTATATGGGCTTTAAACTAAAAAAAAAAACCCTAGTCAGGGTTTGCGAGCATGGTGGCCGCCGGCAGTACTACCCCCAGTAGTACTCGTCGTCGTCGGCGTCGATGACGACGACGCCCCCCGGCGGCGACGCGTTGTTCCGGCTCGAAACGCCGGAGGGCACCGGGGACTCCGGCCAGGGCTCCCACTGCGCCCTTTCCCAGGCGGAGTGCGGGTTCGGCGGGCTCGCCGGCCTGCGCTCGTGCCCTCCGCGCGGACTCTGCCGGAGCTGCTCCTCCCGCTGCGGCTGCAGCCGCGCCGCCTGCGCCTCCGCTCGGCGCGTAGATCCGCTCGCGTCTGGGCGTCGCCGGCGGCCCCATGGCGAACGGCGCCGGCGCGACGGCCGGCTGCTGCCGGCCTCGTGGTCGTTCGCGGATGGCGAGAACTCGCGCTTCGGGGCCATGGCGGCGCGGAAGCTTCGAGCTCGCGCGTGCGGCCGGAGTGGAAAGTGGGGACTGGATAGGGACAGTCCCCTTCCCTCGTCCACATTTAATAGGACTGGGGCACCGCCAGGTGGGCCAGCCAGGCGGACCAGGCGGACACGCGAGGACGCCGCGTGCCATCCGCGGCCACGCAAACCCGGCCAAGATTTGGGCCGGGTTTGCGTCGTTCCGACGCCGCGGCCGTCCGCTTTTGCGGTGCGTCCCCGCGTTGGGCCGGGTTTTTGTCCGTTTGGACCCATCCGGACGCGCGGGCGCGGGATGGGTCGCCCGGTTGGAGATGCCCTTAGGACCTCAAACAAGGTGTGCCACGCTAAGGGTCCATCCACTAGAAGGTGTTGCATATTCTGCAAGACCATTCAATGCATGCGATGGTTCTTGTGGGTCAAATACTTCATATTTTTCTAATTTATATTTCTCATCTCACTGACTGCATTCATTCTTTTTTTGTTGAAGTAGGTCAGCCCATGTAAATTAAAGAGCATACCAGGAGGAAGACGATCTGCAACCAGGACGATGGTTTTCGACGTAGTATTGAAGTATATGTTAAGTAAAACAACCTGATTTAATGGACATATAATTATCTATCTCTCGGAGCTATATTTGAAGTATATCGTTCCGTAAATCTGCCATGGTTCATGGATATCAGAGTTTCAATAAATATATTATTATGACATTTTTATTTATGTTATCATCTGTGGCTCCTAAGTGTTACTAAATAGAGTGTAAAGCTTATAATTCAATTGAACCATAATTAAATTATAAGTCACTCGAAACAGCTGTTGTCTTTGCAATTTGTGGTCATATGATATTACGCACGAACTAATAGCGCTATATGGCGATGGGCTTGAGTGATCCAAGCTGGTGATAATGTCCACCAAGATTTATTTAAAACCCATTCTACGTGTGACATATTTGATTTGCATTATAAAAATGGGTAAAAAAAATTAAAACCGGGATAAAAACATGTGAATCACACGGCAAAAAGGAATGATAAAAGTCCGTAGACTAGAAGTTGAATAATTTATACACAATTTGCACTTGAGTTGCTTAAGTTTACATGTACAAATTACATTGGAAGGTCTTGGATTATTTTAATTTTTGAGAGGCAGGCATTATTCACAATTATAATAGGAAGAACACTTACAACTTAACGACACAATTTTAGTGACTATAAGTATTTTCATATATAAAACACTATAGTTTTAAACTGATTCTTCAAGACTCTATGGATTGGCAATATTTTGTACAAAGAAGAAAATCTACACATAGATTAACAATATCAATAGCAATTTTGTCATAAATAAATATATTTTTACATGAATAAATTTTAATGATAATGCATTTTATTACAATTCTCTATCATAAAAGTAGATAAGAACTTGCCCGCGCATGTGCGCGGGCCACTGTGCTAGTTGATTTTAAATGCAACATCTCGGGTACTCTATGGACTATTTCTAATATTTATGGGCCAGCTCATGAAGAACATCGTCAAGATTTTATTGATTGGTTTAGCAATATTGATTCTTCTGCCATGAAATTCTGGATGATCCTAGGAGGTTTTAACCTCATCTGTGATCCGCAAGACAGAAGTAGACCTGGTGGGAATTCAAATAACACTACTAGGAAAACGTCTATAGCTGTAAGGATTACTGCCGGGGAGCCATATATATGGTACGCCGGTGCTATTTACCGCCGGCGCACCACATGTTGGGTGCGCCGGTGGTAGCTTAATATTACCGGCACACCGGGCAGTCTTGTGCGCCAGTGCTATTAAAGTCTCTTGCCCATGTGCTAGCCAGGCTTGTAGGATAACGTAGCATAGAAAACAAAAATTTTCCTACGGCGAACACGCAATCCAAGCCAAGATGCAATCTAGAAGACGGTAGCAACGAGGGGATTGTCGAGACTCACCCTTGAAGAGATTCCAAAGCCTACAAGAGGAGGCTCTTGTTGCTGCGGTAGACGTTCACTTGCCGCTTGCAAAGCGCGTAGAAGATCTTGATCACGATCGGTTCCGGCGCCACGAACGGGCAGCACCTCCGTACTCGGTCACACGTTCGGTTGTTGATGAAGACGACGTCCACCTCCCCGTTCCAGCGGGCAGCGGAAGTAGTAGCTCCTCTTGAATCCGACAGCACGACGGCGTGGTGTCGGTGGCGGTGTAGAAGTCCGGCGGAGCTTCGCTAAGCTATGCGGGCAATATGAAGTGGAGGAGCAAAGCTAGGGTTTGGGAGGGGGTGGCCGGCCACTCTATGGGGGGCGGCCAGCTTGTGGTCTTGGGGTGGCCGGCCCCCTCCCTTGGCCCCTCATTATATAGGTGGATCCCAAGTGTTGGTGTCCAAGTCTTCGAATAAGACCCGAAACCAAAACCTTCCATATGGTGGGAAACTTTCCCTCCCACTAGAGGTGGGAATTCCACCTTCCATGGGGGGGTGGCCGGCCCCCTAAGGGGGAGTCCACTTGGGACTCCTCCCCCACTAGGGTTGGCCGGCCATGGAGGTGGAGTCCCATGTGGACTCCACCTTCCTTGGTGGTTTCTTCCGGACTTTTCTAGAACCTTCTAGAACCTTCCATAGAACCTTCCGCATCATTTTATTCACATAAAATGACATCCTATATATGAATCTTATTCTCCGGACCATTCCGGAACTCCTCGTGATGTCCGGGATCCCATCCGGGACTCCGAACAAATATTCCAACTTCATTCCATATTCAAGTACTACCATTTCAACATCCAACTTTAAGTGTGTCACCCTACGGTTCGTGAACTATGCGGACATGGTTGAGTACTCATTCCGACCAATAACCAATAGCGGGATCTGGAGATCCATAATGGCTCCCACATATTCAACGATGACTTTAGTGATCGAATGAACCATTCACATACGATACCAATTCCCTTTGTCACGCGATATTTTACTTGTCCGAGGTTTGATCATCGGTATCACACTATACCTTGTTCAACCTCGTCTCCTGACAAGTACTCTTTACTCGTACCGTGGTATGTGGTCTCTTATGAACTTATTCATATGCTTGCAAGACATTAGACGACATTCCACCGAGAGGGCCCAGAGTATATCTATCCGTCATCGGGATGGACAAATCCCACTGTTGATCCATATGCCTCAACTCATACTTTGGATACTTAATCCCACCTTTATAACCACCCATTTACGCAGTGGCGTTTGATGTAATCAAAGTACCTTTCCGATATAAGTGATTTACATGATCTCATGGTCATAAGGACTAGGTAACTATGTATCGAAAGCTTATAGCAAATAACTTAATGACGTGATCTTATGCTACGCTTAATTGGGTGTGTCCATTACATCATTCATACAATGATATAACCTTGTTATTAATAACATCCAATGTTCATGATTATGAAACTAATCATCTATTAATCAACAAGCTAGTTAAGAGGCTTACTAGGGACTCTTTGTTGTTTACATATCACACATGTATCAATGTTTCAGTTAATACAATTATAGCATGGTATATAAACATTTATCATAAACATAAAGATATATAATAACCACTTTTATTATTGCCTCTTGGGCATATCTCCAACAGTCTCCCACTTGCACTAGAGTCAATAATCTAGATTACATTGTAATATACCTAACACCCATGGCATTCTGGTGTTGGTCATGCTTTGCCCTAGGGAGAGCTTTAGTCAACGGATCTGCTACATTCAGATCAGTGTGTACTTTGCAAATCTTTACTTCTCCATCTTCGATGTACTCGCGAATCGAGTGGTAACGCAGCTTGATATGCTTCAGCCTCTTGTGTGACCTTGGCTCTTGTGCATTGGCGATGGCACCCATGTTATCACAGTAGATGACAAATGGGTCCAATGCACTAGGAACCACACCGAGCTCTACAATGAACCTCTTCATCCATACCGCTTCGATGAAGCCTCTGAAGCCGCTATGTACTCCGATTCTGTTGAGGATTTCGCCACCGTGCACTGCTTCGAGCTTGCCCAGCTTACTGCAGCACCATTCAATATAAACACGTACCCAGATTGTGACTTAGAGTCATCGGGATCGGTGTTCCAACTTGCATCGGTGTAACTTGTTACAACGAGCTCTTGGTCACCTCCATAACAAAGAAACATATCCTTAGTTCTTTTCAAGTACTTCAGGATATTCTTGACCGCTGTCCAGTGTTCCATTCCTGGATCACTTTGATATCTGCTAGTCAAACTAACAGCATGTGCTATATCCGGTCTTGTACATAGCATGGCATACATGATAGAGCCTACTGCCGAGGCATAGGGGATCTGACTCATCCTTTCTCTTTCTTCTGCCGTAGCCGGTCCTTGAGTCTTACTCAAGACCTTGCCTGGTAACATAGGTAAGAATCCTTTCTTACTTTCGTCCATTCTAAACTTCTTTAGAATCTTGTCCAGGTATGTACTCTGTGATAGCCCTATTAGACGTCTTGATCTATCTCTATAAATCTTGATGCCTAATATGTATGATGCTTCACCAAGGTCTTTCATTGAAAAACTATTATTCAAATAACCCTTTACACTGCTTAATAGTTCTATATCATTCCCAATCAATAATATGTCATCTACATATAATATCGGAATGCTACAGAGCTCCCACTCACTTTCTTGTAAATACAGGCCTCTCCATGACA
Source organism: Lolium multiflorum (assembly GCA_030979885.1). Classification (NCBI taxonomy): domain Eukaryota; kingdom Viridiplantae; phylum Streptophyta; class Magnoliopsida; order Poales; family Poaceae; genus Lolium; species Lolium multiflorum. The sequence continues at coordinate 210,691,243 of CM061748.1, forward strand.
CTGTATAAACCCGAAGTCTTTGATCACCTTATCAAAACGTCGGTTCCAACTTCTCGATGCTTGCTTCAGTCCATAGATTGAACGCTGAAGTTTGCATACTTTGTCAGCATTTTTAGGATCGACAAAACCTTTGGGTTGTACCATATACAACTCTTCCTCAATGTCACCATTAAGGAACGCCGTTTTGACATCCATCTGCCAAATCTCATAATCGAAAAATGCAGCTATTGCTAACAAAATCCTCACAGATTTTAGCTTCGCTACAGGTGAGAAAGTCTCATCGTAGTCAACACCTTGAATTTGTCGGAAACCCTTTGCGACAAGTCGAGCTTTATAGACAGTAATATTACCATCAGCATCTGTTTTTCTTTTGAAGATCCATTTATTCTCGACAGCCTTGCGGCTATCAGGTAAGTCTACCAAAGTCCATACTTTGTTATCATACATGGATCCCATTTCGGATTTCATGGCTTCTTGCCATTTGTTGGAATCTGGGCTCATCATCGCTTCTTCATACGTCGCAGGGTCCTCATCATTGTTATCCACAATCATGACATTTAGACAAGGATCATACCAATCTGGAGTGGCACGATCCCTTGTCGATCTGCGAGGTTCAGTAGCTGTCTCATTTGAAGTTTCATGATCATTATCATTAGCTTCCTCTGTTGCCGGTGTAGGTGGTACAGGAACATTTTCCGGTACTGCGCTACTCTGATCAACGAGTAGAGATTCTTCAATCTCATCGAGTTCTACTTTTCTTCCAGTCACTTCTTTAGTGAGAAATTCTTTCTCAAGAAAGGTTCCGTTCTTAGCAACAAAGATCTTGCCTTCGGATCTGTGATAGAAAGTGTACCCTATAGTTTCCTTAGGGTATCCTATGAAGACGCATTTCTCCGCTTTGGGTTCTAGCTTGTCCGGTTGTAACTTTTTTACATAGGCTTCGCAACCCCAAACTTTTAGGAACGACAGCTTAGGTTTCTTATTAAACCATAATTCATACGGCGTCGTTTCAACGGATTTTGATGGTGCTCTATTTAAAGTGAATGCGGCTGTCTCTAATGCATAACTCCAAAATGATAACGGCAAATCAGTAAGAGACATCATAGAACGAACCATATCTAAGAGAGTTCGATTACGACGTTCGGACACACCGTTTCGTTGTGGTGTTCCCGGCGGTGTCAATTGTGAAAGTATTCCGCATTTCTTTAAATGCATGCTAAACTCATAACTCAGATATTCACCTCCGCGATCAGATCGTAGAAATTTAATCTTCTTGTTACGTTGATTTTCTACTTCACTTTGGAATTCCTTAAACTTCTCGAAAGTTTCGGATTTATGTTTCATTAAATAGATATACCCATATCTACTCAAATCATCTGTGAAGGTTAGAACATAACGATAACCACCGCGCGATGCTACACTCATTGGTCCACATACATCTGTGTGTATGATTTCCAATAAGTCAGTAGCTCGCTCCATCATACCCGAGAATGGAGTCTTAGTCATTTTTCCCATCAGACATGCTTCGCATCTATCAAGTGACTCAAAGTCAAGTGATTCAAGTAATCCATCAGTATGGAGTTTCTTCATGCGTTTCACTCCAATATGACCAAGACGACAGTGCCACATATAAGTAGAATTATCATTCAATTTAATTCGCTTAGCATCAATGTTATGTATATGCGTATTACTACTATCGAGATCTAACAGAAATAAGCCATTCTTTTGTGGTGCTCGACCATAAAAGATATTATTCATAAAAATAGAACAACCATTATTCTCAGACTTGAATGAATAACCGTCTTGCATTAAACAAGATCCTGATATAATGTTCATGCTCAACGCGGGTACATAATAACAATTATTTAGGCTTAAAACTAATCCCGAAGGTAGATGTAGAGGAAGTGTCCCGACTGCGATCACATTGACCTTGGATCCGTTTCCAACGCGCATCGTCACTTCATCTTTCAGCAGTTGTCGTTTATTCTTTAGTTCCTGTTTCGAGTTACAAATATGAGCAACCGAACCAGTATCAAATACCCAGGTACTAGAACGAGAACTAGTGAGATAAACATCTATAACATGTATATCAGATATACCTTCTTTCTTTTTCTTGATAAGGCCGCTCTTCAGATCCGCCAAATACTTGGAGCAATTGCGCTTCCAGTGTCCCTTCTCCTTGCAGTAATAGCACTCAGCATCAGGCTTAGGGCCAGACTTAGGTTTCACAGGAGGCGTGGCAGCTTTCTTGCCACTCTTCTTGTTCTTGCCTTTAGACTTGCCCTGTTTCTTGAAGCTGGTGGTCTTGTTGACCATCAACACTTGGTGCTCTTTCTTGATCTCAATCTCAGCAGCTTTTAGCATGCCAAAGAGTTCAGGAAACTCCTTGTTCATGTTCTGCATATTGTAGTTCATCACAAAGTTCTTATAACTTGGTGGCAGTGATTGAAGGACACGATTAATCCCCAGTCTGTTAGGAATCACTATTCCCAAGTCACTGAGTTTCTTCGCATGCCCGGTCATAACGAGCATGTGCTCACTGATGGAGCTGCCTTCTTCCATCATACAGCTGAAAAAGTGTTTCGATGCTTCATAGCATTCCACGGCCGCATGAGTCTCAAAAATAGTCTTCAACTCTTTTATCAACTCATGAGGATCGTGGTGCTCAAAACGTTTTTGAAGATCGGATTCCAGACTGCATAAGATGGCACACTGAACTTGAGAGTACCGAGTTTTCCGAGTCATGTAAACATTCTTTACTTCATCGGTTTCAGTTTCTGCAGGAGGGTCACCTAGCGGTGCATCAAGCACATATTGCAGATTTCCGCCATTGAGGAAGATCCTCACATGACGGAACCAGTCGGTGAAGTTGCTACCGTTGCTCTTAAGCTTTTCTTTCTCTAGGAACTGGTTAAAATTGATTGAGGACGTCATATCTACAACATATTTGCAATAGTTTAGACTAAGTTTATGACAAATTGAGTTCAAATTTTAATTCTACATAATTAAAAATCTAGGTGAACTCCCACTCAAAACAATATCCCTCGTATTGTCTTAGTGATCACACGAACCAAATCCATCACACCTATGCCCGATCATCACGAGACAAGATGTAATTTCAATGGCGAACACTCAAAGTGTTCATCATATCAATCATATGATTCATGCTCTACCTTTCGGTATCACGTGTTCCGAGACCATGTCTTTACATGCTAGGCTCGTCAAGGCCACCTTAGTATCCGCATGTGCAAAACTGTCTTGCACCCGTTATATGTACTTATCGAATCTATCACACCCGATCATCACGAGATGCTTTGAAACGATAAGACTTGATAACGGTGCTACTAAGGATGAACACTTTATTATCTTGAGATTTTAGTGAGAGGGATCATCTTATAATGCTACCGTCGCGATCTAAGCAAAATAAGATGCATAAAAGGATTAACATCACATGCAGTTCATATGTGATATGATATGGCCCTTTTGTCTTTGCGCCTTTGATCTTCATCTCCAAAGCACGGACATGATCTCCATCATCAACGGGCATGATCTCCATCATCGTCGGCGAAGCACCAAGGTCAATGGCGCCGTCTTCATGATCGTCCTCCATGTAGCAACTATTACAACTACTTTGAAATACTACTCAACATGAAATTTAAAGACAACCATAAGGCTCCTGCCGGTTGCCACAATACAATAATGATCATCTCATACATATTCATCATCACATTATGGCCATATCACATCACCAAACCCTGCAAAAACAAGTTAGACGTTCTCTAATTTGGTTTGCATATTTTACGTGGTTTAGGGTTTTCGAGCAAGATCCAATCTACCTACGAACATGAACCACAACGGTGATACTAGTGTTGTCAATAGAATAGTAAATTGAATCTTCACTATAGTAGGAGAGACAGACACCCGCAAAGCCACTTATGCAATAGAAGTTGCATGTCAAGCGTGGAGCAAATCTCATGAACGCGGTCATGTAAAGTTAGCCCGAGCCGCTTCATCCCACTATGCCACAAAGATGCAAAGTACTCAACTAAAGATAACAAGAGCATCAACGCCCACAAACCATTGTGTTCTACTCGTGCAACCATCTATGCATAGACACGGCTCTGATACCACTGTAGGATAACGTAGCATAGAAAACAAAAATTTTCCTACGGCGAACACGCAATCCAAGCCAAGATGCAATCTAGAAGACGGTAGCAACGAGGGGATTGTCGAGACTCACCCTTGAAGAGATTCCAAAGCCTACAAGAGGAGGCTCTTGTTGCTGCGGTAGACGTTCACTTGCCGCTTGCAAAAGCGCGTAGAAGATCTTGATCACGATCGGTTCCGGCGCCACGAACGGGCAGCACCTCCGTACTCGGTCACACGTTCGGTTGTTGATGAAGACGACGTCCACCTCCCGTTCCAGCGGGCAGCGGAAGTAGTAGCTCCTCTTGAATCCGACAGCACGACGGCGTGGTGTCGGTGGCGGTGTAGAAGTCCGGCGGAGCTTCGCTAAGCTATGCGGGCAATATGAAGTGGAGGAGCAAAGCTAGGGTTTGGGAGGGGGTGGCCGGCCACTCTATGGGGGCGGCCAGCTTGTGGTCTTGGGGTGGCCGGCCCCCTCCCTTGGCCCCTCATTATATAGGTGGATCCCAAGTGTTGGTGTCCAAGTCTTCGAATAAGACCCGAAACCAAAACCTTCCATATGGTGGGAAACTTTCCCTCCCACTAGAGGTGGGAATTCCACCTTCCATGGGGGGGTGGCCGGCCCCCTAAGGGGGAGTCCACTTGGGACTCCTCCCCCACTAGGGTTGGCCGGCCATGGAGGTGGAGTCCCATGTGGACTCCACCTTCCTTGGTGGTTTCTTCCGGACTTTTCTAGAACCTTCTAGAACCTTCCATAGAACCTTCCGCATCATTTTATTCACATAAAATGACATCCTATATATGAATCTTATTCTCCGGACCATTCCGGAACTCCTCGTGATGTCCGGGATCCCATCCGGGACTCCGAACAAATATTCCAACTTCATTCCATATTCAAGTACTACCATTTCAACATCCAACTTTAAGTGTGTCACCCTACGGTTCGTGAACTATGCGGACATGGTTGAGTACTCACTCCGACCAATAACCAATAGCGGGATCTGGAGATCCATAATGGCTCCCACATATTCAACGATGACTTTAGTGATCGAATGAACCATTCACATACGATACCAATTCCCTTTGTCACGCGATATTTTACTTGTCCGAGGTTTGATCATCGGTATCACACTATACCTTGTTCAACCTCGTCTCCTGACAAGTACTCTTTACTCGTACCGTGGTATGTGGTCTCTTATGAACTTATTCATATGCTTGCAAGACATTAGACGACATTCCACCGAGAGGGCCCAGAGTATATCTATCCGTCATCGGGATGGACAAATCCCACTGTTGATCCATATGCCTCAACTCATACTTTCCGGATACTTAATCCCACCTTTATAACCACCCATTTACGCAGTGGCGTTTGATGTAATCAAAGTACCTTTCCGATATAAGTGATTTACATGATCTCATGGTCATAAGGACTAGGTAACTATGTATCGAAAGCTTATAGCAAATAACTTAATGACGTGATCTTATGCTACGCTTAATTGGGTGTGTCCATTACATCATTCATACAATGATATAACCTTGTTATTAATAACATCCAATGTTCATGATTATGAAACTAATCATCTATTAATCAACAAGCTAGTTAAGAGGCTTACTAGGGACTCTTTGTTGTTTACATATCACACATGTATCAATGTTTCAGTTAATACAATTATAGCATGGTATATAAACATTTATCATAAACATAAAGATATATAATAACCACTTTTATTATTGCCTCTTGGGCATATCTCCAACAAGGCTATACTGCCGGCGGTTCGAAACAGTGTGCGCCGGGGATGAGGACAGTTTTGCCGGCGACTTAAAAAAGCTGTGCGCCTGCGATATGCAGACAAGGATTAGAAAAATAAAAAGCACACCTTCTAGGCCATGCGCGTGGCAGACCACCGTCGACCGTCCCCGTCCACCCGTCCCTCTCTTCTCTCTCTTATCTATCTTCTTGCACCTAACCGTCTCTCTCTCCCTCACAGCACGTATCCCTCTCTTCTCTCTCTCCTTGCACAGCACTAAGTACCTAACCGTCTCTCTCTCTCCCTCACAGAGTCTTCCTCCAGCGCCGCCCTCGCTGCCCTCACGCCGCCGTCGCGTGCGGAGCCAAGGTCGGAGGCCAGATCCGCGCTCGCGGGCGAAGCCAAGGTCGGAGACCAGCCTATCCCCCGAGGTGCCTGATACGTCCAATTTGCATCACTATTTTATATCATAATTTGCTGTTATTCATTGATATATTTCATATTGGGACACAATACTTATGTTATTTCATCTATTTTGCATGTTTCATCATCATTGGAGGATCAAGCACCGGAGCCAGGATTCTGCTGGAAAAAGCACCGTCAGAACGCAATATTTCGGAAGATCAACTGTGGAAGGGAATTTCACGTAAATTCCTATTTTTCCAGATGACGGAGGGAGCCAGAAGGGGAAGAAGAGAGGAGCCACTGTGGGCCCAGACCATAGGGCGGCGCGGCCCATGGCCTGGCCGCGCCACCCTATGCTCTGGGGGCCCCACAGCCTCTTTCGCCTCCTTTTCTTCGCGTACTCCTTCGTCCCGAAAACCTAAGCCACAGAGAGGACCTCACGGAGGGTTACAGCCGCCTCTGCGGGGCGGAGAACACCAGAGAGAAAAGAGCTCTCCGGCGGGCAGGAATCCGCCGGGGAAATTCCCTCCCGGAGGGAAATCGACGCCATCGCCATCGTCATCGAGCGGGACATCATCTCCATCATCATCATCATCATCATCTCCACCATCTACACCGCCATCACCACCGCTGCACCTCGTCATCGCTGTAACAATTCGGGTTAAATCTTGATTGTTTGATAGGGGAAACTCTCCGGTGTTATTCTATACTTGTTGTAGATGCTATTGAGTGAAACCATTGAACCAAGGTTTATGTTCAGATTGTTATTCATCATCATATCACCTCTGATTGTATTCCATATGATGTCTCGTGAGTAGTTCGTTTAGTTCTTGAGGACATGGGTGAAGTCTAAATGCTAGTAGTGAATTATGGTTGAGTAATATTCAATGTTATGATATTTAAGTTGTGGTGAACGAAATTGGTTCTTGTGAACTTGAAGATATTGATGTGGTTATTCATCTGGCTAATAGAGAAACTATTTCTCCAATTGGTATTGTTCGAGATGTGGAAGTTCTATGTGGTAAGATTAAATATCCTGCTGACTTTTTGGTACTTGGTTCTGCTGCTAGTGATCATTGTCCTATCATTTTTGGTAGACCTTTTCTAAATACTTGTGGAGCTATTATAGATTGTAAGAAAGAGAAAATTTTGACTAGATTTGCTGGTGAACCTTATGAATTTAACTTTTCTAAATTTACCAAAACTCCTTATAAAGTTGACTTGCCTAGTAATGATTTTAAAATGGAGCAGTGTGCATCTATTGTTCTTGTTCCTAATAATCCTTTGCAGCAACATTTGGAGAATAGTGAAAGTGAAGCTTTTAGGAAAGAAAGAGATGAGCTTGAGGAAATTTTTCTTCGCCAACCTATTCTCAAGCATGATTTACCGGTGGAAGATTTGGGTACAACACCGCCACCGAAGGAAGATCCTGTTTTTGATCTAAAGCCTTTACCTGATAATCTTAAATATGCTCATATTGATGATAAGAAAATATATCCTGTTATTATTAGTTCTAAGCTTTCAGAGATTGAGGAAGAAAGGTTATTGGAAATATTGAAGAAACACCGAGGAGCTATTGGCTATACTCTTGATGATTTGAAAGGAATTTCTCCTTCTATTTGCCAACATGCTATTAATATGGAAGAAGATGCAAAGCCTGTTGTTGAACATCAACGTCGTCTAATTCCGAAGATGAAAGAGGTGGTAAGGAACGAGGTATTAAAACTTCTTGAAGCTGGTATTATATATCCTATTGCTGATAGTAGATGGGTTAGTCATGTGCATTGTGTTCCTAAGAAAGGAGGAATGACTGTTGTGCCTAATGATAATGATGAGCTTATTCCTCAAAGAATAGTTGTAGGGTATAGAATGTGCATTGATTTTCGTAAAGTTAATAAAGTTACTAAGAAAGATCATTACCCTTTACCCTTTATTGATCAAATGCTAGAAAGGTTATCTAAAAATACTCATTTTTGCTTTCTTGATGGTTATTCTGGGTTTTCACAAATTGCTGTTAAAGCTAAAGATCAAGAGAAAACCACGTTTACTTGTCCTTATGGAACTTATGCTTATAGGCGTATGCCTTTTGGTTTATGTAATGCTCCTGCTACTTTTCAAAGATGCATGTCTGCTATTTTTCATGGTTTTTGCGAAAGTATTGTAGAGGTGTTCATGGATGATTTTTCTGTCTATGGGAATTCTTTTGATAATTGCTTGCGAAACCTCGATAAAGTTTTGCAGAGATGTGAGGAAACTAACCTTGTTCTTAATTGGGAGAAATGCCACTTTATGGTTAATGAAGGAATTGTATTGGGACATAAAATTTCCGAGAGAGGTATTGAAGTTGATAGAGCTAAAGTTGAAGCAATTGAGAAGATGCCCTATCCGAGGGATGTTAAAGGTATTCGTAGTGTTCTTGGTCATGCTGGGTTTTATAGGAGATTTATTAAAGATTTCTCTAAAATTTCAAAGCCTCTTACTAATCTTCTTCAAAAAGATGTACCTTTTGTTTTTGATGATGATTGTAAGGAAGCTTTTGAAACTCTAAAGAAAGCCTTAACAACTGCTCCTGTAGTCGAACCTCCTGATTGGAATTTGCCTTTTGAAATTATGTGTGATGCTAGTGATTTTGCTGTAGGCGCTGTTCTTGGACAGCGGGTAGATAAAAAATTAAATGTTATTCATTATGCTAGTAAGACTCTTGATGCTGCTCAAAGAAATTATGCTACAACTGAAAAGGAATTGTTAGCTGTAGTCTTTGCTTGTGACAAGTTTAGACCTTATATTGTTGATTCGAAAGTTACAATTCATACTGATCATGCTGCAATTAGATACCTTATGACAAAGAAGGATGCTAAGCCAAGGCTTATTAGATGGGTACTTCTGTTGCAAGAATTTGATTTACATATTATAGATAGGAAAGGTGCTGATAATCCTGTTGCTGATAATTTGTCTAGATTGGAAAATATTGCTTATGATCCTGTTCCTGTTAATGATAGTTTTCCAAATGAACAATTGGCTGTAATAAAGGTGAGCTCGCGAGAGAGCCCTTGGTATGCAGATTATGCTAACTTTATTGTTTCGAAGTATTTGCCTCCAACCTTTTCAGCTCAGCAAAGGAGGAAATTCTTTTATGACTTGAGGCATTATTTTTGGGATGACCCACACTTATATAAAGAAGGAGTGGATGGTATTATGCGAAGATGTGTTCCTGAATATGAACAACAGGAGATATTGAATAAATGTCATGGTAGTGTTTATGGAGGACATCACGCTGGAGATAGAACCGCGCAAAAGGTTCTACAATCAGGTTTTTATTGGCCAACACTCTTCAAAGATGCAAGGAAATTTATTTTATCTTGTGATGAATGTCAAAGAGTTGGTAATATCTCCAGACGCAATGAAATGCCTATGAATTATACTCTTGTTATTGAACCATTCGATTGTTGGGGATTCGACTTCATGGGTCCTTTCCCTTCTTCAGACGGTAACACTCATATACTTGTCGCTGTTGATTATGTTACTAAATGGGTAGAAGCTATACCTACAAAAAGTGCTGATGGTGAGACCTCTATAAAAATGCTTGTGGATGTTATATTTCCTAGATTTGGAGTACCTAGTGATGGCGTGTAACTCACACGTTCGTTGGGAACCCCAAGAGGAAGGTATGATGCGCACAGTAGCAAGTTTTCCCTCAGAAAGAAACCAAGGTTTAATCGAACCAGTAGGAGCCAAGAAGCACGTTGAAGGTTGATGGTCGCGAAATGTGATGCGGCGCAACAACAGGGATTCCGGCGGAACCTGCACAACACAACCAAAGTACTTTGCCCCAACGAAACAGTGAGGTTGTCAATCTCACCGGCTTGCTGTAACAAAGGATTAAACGTATCGAGTGGAAGATGTTTGCAAAGAAAACAGTAAAACAAGTAGATTGTATGCTATGGAAAGAATAGGACCGGGGTCCACAGTTCACTAGAGGTGTCTCTCCCATAAGATAAAAGCATGTTGGGTGAACAAATTACAGTCGGGCAATTGACAAATAGAGAAAGGCATAACAATGCATATACATGACATGGTAAATATTGTGAGATTTAATTGGGCATTACGACAAAGAACATAGACCGCCATCCAACTGCATCTATGCCTAAAAAGTCCACCTTCAGGTTATCGTCCGAACCCCCTCCAGTATTAAGTTGCAAAGCAACAGACAATTGCATTAAGTATTGTGCGTAATGTAATCAATAACTACATCCTTAGACATAGCATCAATGTTTTATCCCTAGTGGCAACAGCACATCACAACCTTAGAACTTTCTGTCACTGTCCCAGGTATCAATGAAGGCATGAACCCACTATCGAGCATAATTACTCCCTCTTGGAGTTAAGAGTAAAAACTTGGCCAGAGCCTCTACTAATAACGGAGAGCATGCAAGATCATAAACAACACATGAACAATAGATTGATAATCACCATAATCATAGTACTCTCTATCCATCGGATCCCGACAAACACAACATATAGTATTACAGATAGATGATCTTGATCATGTTAGGCAGCTCACAAGATCCAACAATGAAGCACAACAAGGAGAAGACGACCATCTAGCTACTGCTATGGACCCATGGTCCAGGGGTGAACTACTCACTCATCACTCCGGAGGCGATCATGGCGATGAAGAGTCCTCCGGGAGATGAATCCCCTCTCCGGCAGGGTGCCGGAGGCGATCTCCTGAATCCCCCGAGATGGGATTCGCGGCGGCGGCGTCTCGTAAGGTTTTCCGTATCGTGGCTCTCGGTACTGGGGGTTTCGCGACGGGAGCTTTAAGTAGGCGGAAGGTCACGCGAGGGGCCACACGAGGGGCCGGGGGCAGGTCGGCGCGGCCGGGGCCCGGGCCGCGCCGGCCTCCCTCTGGCCGCCTCGTGGCCCCACTTCGTTAGGTCTTCGGTCTTGGAAGCTTCGTGCAAAAATAGGACCCGGGCGAAAGTTTCGTCCAATTCGAGAATATTTCTTTACTAGGATTTCTGAAACCAAAAACAGCAGACAGCAACTGGCTCTTCGGCATCTTGTTAATAGGTTAGTTCCAGAAAATGCATAAATATGACATATAATGTGCATAAAACATGTAGGTATCATCAATAAAGTAGCATGGAACATAAGAAATTATCGATACGTTGGAGACGTATCAGCATCCCCAAGCTTAGTTCTGCTCGTCCCGAGCAGGTAAAACGATAACAAAGATAATTTCTGAAGTGACATGCCATCATAATCTTGATCATACTATTTGTAAACATATGTAATGAATGCAGCGATCAAAGCAAAGGTAATGACATGAGTAAACAAGTGAATCATATGACAAAGACTTTTCATGAATAGTACTTCAAGACAAGCATCAATAAGTCTTGCATAAGAGTTAACTCATAAAGCAATAAATCAAAGTAAAGGTGTTGAAGCAACACATAGGAAGATTAAGTTTCAGCGGTTGCTTTCAACTTGTAACATGTATATCTCATGGATATTGTCAACATAAAGTAATATAACAAGTGCAATATGCAAGTATGTAGGAATCAATGCACAGTTCACACAAGTGTTTGCTTCTTAAGGTGGAAGGAGATAGGTAAACTGACTCAACAATAAAAGTAAAAGAAAGGTCCTTCAAAGAGGAAAGCATCGATTGCTGTATTTGTGCTAGAGCTTTTATTTTGAAAACATGAAACAATTTTGTCAACGGTAGTAATAAAGCATATGAGTTATGAAGATTATATCTTACAAGTTGCAAGCCTCATGCATAGTATACTAATAGTGCCCGCACCTCGTCCTACTTAACTTGGACTACCGGATCTTCGCATGCCATGTTTCAACCAAGTGTCACAAAGGGGTACCTCCATGCCGCCTGTACAAAGGTCCAAGGAGAATGCTCGCATTTCGGATTTCTCGCTTTTGATTATTCTCAACTTAGACATCCATACCGGGACAACATGGACAACAGATAATGGACTCCTCTTTAATGCATAAGCATGTAGCAAAGTTATTATTCTCATATGAGATTGAGGATATATGTCCAAAACTGAAACTTCCACCATGATTCATGGCTTTAGTTAGCGGCCCAATGTTCTTCTCTAACAATTTTGCATGCTCCAACCACTAAAATGATAGACCTTCAGACAAGACGGACATGCATAGCAACTCACATGATATTCAACAATAGTTGATGGCGTTCCCCAGAAACATGGTTATCGCACAACAAGCAACTTAATAAAATATAAAGTGCATAAGTACATATTCAATACTACGATAGTTTTTAAGGCTATTTTGTCCCATGAGCTATATATTGCAAAGGTGAATGATGGAATTTTAAAGGTAGCACTCAAGCAATTTACTTTGGAATGGCGGGGAAATACCATGTAGTAGGTAGGTATGGTGGACACAAATGGCATAGTGGTTGGCTCAAGGATTTTGGATGCATGAGAAGTATTCCCTCTCGATACAAGGTTTAGGCTAGCAAGGTTATTTGAAGCAAACTCAAGGATGAACAAGTGCAGCAAGACTCACATAAAAGACATATTGTAAACATTATAAGACTCTACACCGTCTTCCTTGTTGTTCAAAACTCAATACTAGATATTATCTAGACCTTAGAGAAACCAAATATGCAAATCAAATTTTAGCAAGCTCTATGTATTTCTTCATTAATGGGTGCAAAGCATATGATGCAAGAGCTTAAACATGAGCACAACAATTGCCAAGTATCACATTATCCAAGACATTTTAGAATTACTACATGTAGCATTTTCCAATTCCAACCATATAACAAATTAACGAAGAAGAAACTTCGCCTTGAACATTATGAGTAAAGCCTAAGGACACATGTGTCCATATGCAACAGCGGAGCGTGTCTCTCTCCCACAAAGTGAATGCTAGGATCCATCTTATTCAAACAAAAACAAAAACGAAAACAAACCGACGCTCCAAGTAAAGAACACAAGATGTGACTGAATAAAAATATAGTTTCAGGGGAGGAACCTGATGATGTTGTCGATGAAGAAGGGGATGCCTTGGGCATCCCCAAGCTTAGATGCTTGAGTCTTCTTAAAATATGCAGGGATGAACCACGGGGGCATCCCCAAGCTTAGAGCTTTCACTCCTCTTGATCTTAGTATATCATTCTCCTCTCTTGACCCTTGAAAACTTCCTTCACACCAAACTTCAAGCAAACTCATTAGAGGGTTAGTGCATCATTAATAATTCACACATTCAGAGGTGACACAATCATTCTTTTCACTTCTGGACATTGCATAATGCTACTGGACATTAATGGATCAAAGAAATAAATCCAACATAGCAAAAGAGGCAATGCGAAATAAAAGGCAGAATCTGTCAAAAACAGAACAGTCCGTAAAGACGAATTTATAAATGGCACCAGACTTACTCAAATGGAAAAACTCAAAACTAATGAAAGTTGCGTACATATCTGAGGATCACGCTCGTAAATTGGCAGATTTTTTCGAATTTTCTACAGAGAATTATGCCCAGATTCGTGACAGACAGCAATGCTGTTTCTGCGCAGCGATCCCAAATATAACATCAACTTTGACATAGAAACTTTACTTGGCACAAAAAATGATAAGGAGAGGTTGCTACAGTAGTAAACAACTTCCAAGACTCAATAAAACAAAAAATTGCTGTAGGTAAAAACATGGGTTGTCTCCCATAAGCGCTTTTCTTTAACGCCTTTCAGCTAGGCGCAGAAAGTGCAAATCAAGTAACATCGAGAGTAGAAGCATCAACATCATAGCTTGTTCTAATAATAGAATCAAAAGGCAACTTCATTCTCTTTCTAGGGAAGTGTTCCATACCTTTCTTGAGAGGAAATTGATATTTAATATTACCTTCCCTCATATCAATAACAGCACCAACAGTTCGAAGAAAAGGTCTTCCCAACACAATTGGACAAGATGCATTGCATTCGATATCCAAGACAACAAAATCAACGGGGACAAGGTTATTGTTAACCGTAATATGCACATTATCAATCCTCCCCAAAGGTTTCTTTTTAACATTATCGGCAAGATTAACATCCAAATAACAATTCTTTAATGGTGGCAAGTCAAGCATATCATAAATCTTTTTAGGCATAACAGAAATACTTGCACCAAGATCACATAAAGCATTACATTCAAAGTCATTGAATTTCATTTTAATGATGGGCTCCCAACCATCTTCTAACTTTCTAGGAATAGAAGTTTCAAGTTTTAGTTTCTCTTCTCTAGCTTTTATGAGAGCATTTGTAATATGTTTTGTAAAGGCTAAATTTATAGCACTAGCATTAGGACTTTTAGCAAGTTTTTGTAAGAACTTTATAACTTCAGAGATGTGGCAATCATCAAAATCTAAATCATTATGAGCTACAGCAATGGGATCATTATTCCCAAGGTTGGAAAAAATTTCAGCAGTTTTATCACAAGCAGTTTCAGCAGTTTTAGCAATTTCAGGCAGTTTTGTACGCTTTGCACTAGGAGTAGAAACATTGCCAACACCAATTATATTACCATTGATAGTAGGAGGTGTAGCAACATGTGAGGAATTAGCATTACTAGTGGTGGTAATAGTCCAAACTTTAGCTACATTATTCTCTTTAGCTAGTTTTTCATTTTCTTCTCTATCCCACCTAGCACGCAACTCAGCCATTAATCTTATATTCTCATTAATTCTAACTTGGATGGCATTTGCTGTAGTAGTAATCTTATTATCAAGATCATTATTAGGCATAACTTTCAACTTTAAAAGATTAACATCAGAGGCAAGCCTATCAACTCTAGAAGCGATAGTATCAATTTTATCAAGCTTTTCCTCAACAGATTTGTTAAAAGCAGTTTGTGTACTAATAAATTCTTTAAGCATGGCTTCAAGACCAGAGGGTACACTCCTATTATTGTTGTAAGAATTCCCATAAGAATTACCATAACCATTACCATTAGTAGAAGGATATGGCCTATAGTTATTACCAGAGTTGTTCCTATAAGCATTGTTGTTGAAATTATTATTTTTAATGAAATTCACATCAACATTTTCTTCTTGAGCAACCAATGAAGCTAAAGGAACATTATTTGGATCAACATTAGATCTACCATTCACAAGCATAGACATAATCACATCAATCTTATCACTCAAGGAAGAGGTTTCTTCAACAGAATTTACCTTCTTACCTTGTGGAGCTCTTTCCGTGTGCCATTCAGAGTAATTCACCATCATATCATCAAGAAGTTTTGTAGCCGCCCCCAATGTGATGGACATAAAAGTACCTCCAGCAGCTGAATCCAATAAATTCCGCGAAGAAAAATTTAGTCCTGCATAGAAGGTTTGGATGATCATCCAAGTAGTCAGTCCATGGGTTGGGCAATTCTTTACCAAAGTTTTCATTCTCTCCCATGCTTGAGCAACATGTTCAGTATCTAATTGTTTAAAATTCATTATGCTACTTCTCAAAGAAATAATTTTAGCGGGAGGATAATATCTACTAATAAAAGCATCCTTGCATTTAGTCCATGAATCAATACTATTCTTAGGCAAAGATAGCAACCAATCTTTAGCTCTTCCTCTTAATGAGAAAGGAAACACTTTCAATTTAATAATATCACCATCTACATCTTTATACTTTTGCATTTCACAAAGTTCAACAAAATTATTGAGATGGGCAGCAGCATCATCAGAACTAGCACCAGAAAATTGTTCTCTCATGACTAGATTTAGTAAAGCAGGTTTAATTTCAAAGAATTCTGCTGTAGTAGCAGGTGGAGCAATAGGTGTGCATAGGAAATCATTATTATTTGCATTTGTGAAGTCACACAACTTAGTATTTTCAGGGTTGGCCATTTTAGCAACAGTAAATAAAGCAAACTAGATAAAGTAAATGCGAGTAACTAATTTTTTTGTGTTTTTGATATAGAGAGCAAGAAGACAGTAAATAAAGTAAAACTAGCAACTAATTTTTTTGTGTTTTGATTTAGTGCAGCAAACAAAGTAGTAAATAAAATAAAGCAAGACAAAAACAAAGTAAAGAGATTGAGAAGTGGAGACTCCCCTTGCAGCGTGTCTTGATCTCCCCGGCAACGGCGCCAGAAAAAGAGCTTGATGGCGTGTAACTCACACGTTCGTTGGGAACCCCAAGAGGAAGGTATGATGCGCACAGTAGCAAGTTTTCCCTCAGAAAGAAACCAAGGTTTAATCGAACCAGTAGGAGCCAAGAAGCACGTTGAAGGTTGATGGTCGCGAAATGTGATGCGGCGCAACAACAGGGATTCCGGCGCCAACGCGGAACCTGCACAACACAACCAAAGTACTTTGCCCCAACGAAACAGTGAGGTTGTCAATCTCACCGGCTTGCAAAGGATTAAACGTATCGAGTGGAAGATGTTTGCAAAGAAAACAGTAAAACAAGTAGATTGTATGCTATGGAAAGAATAGGACCGGGGTCCACAGTTCACTAGAGGTGTCTCTCCCATAAGATAAAAGCATGTTGGGTGAACAAATTACAGTCGGGCAATTGACAAATAGAGAAAGGCATAACAATGCATATACATGACATGGTAAATATTGTGAGATTTAATTGGGCATTACGACAAAGAACATAGACCGCCATCCAACTGCATCTATGCCTAAAAAGTCCACCTTCAGGTTATCGTCCGAACCCCCTCCAGTATTAAGTTGCAAAGCAACAGACAATTGCATTAAGTATTGTGCGTAATGTAATCAATAACTACATCCTTAGACATAGCATCAATGTTTTATCCCTAGTGGCAACAGCACATCACAACCTTAGAACTTTCTGTCACTGTCCCAGGTATCAATGAAGGCATGAACCCACTATCGAGCATAATTACTCCCTCTTGGAGTTAAGAGTAAAAACTTGGCCAGAGCCTCTACTAATAACGGAGAGCATGCAAGATCATAAACAACACATGAACAATAGATTGATAATCACCATAATCATAGTACTCTCTATCCATCGGATCCCGACAAACACAACATATAGTATTACAGATAGATGATCTTGATCATGTTAGGCAGCTCACAAGATCCAACAATGAAGCACAACAAGGAGAAGACGACCATCTAGCTACTGCTATGGACCCATGGTCCAGGGGTGAACTACTCACTCATCACTCCGGAGGCGATCATGGCGATGAAGAGTCCTCCGGAGATGAATCCCCTCTCCGGCAGGGTGCGGAGGCGATCTCCTGAATCCCCGAGATGGGATTCGCGGCGGCGCGTCTCTGTAAGGTTTTCCGTATCGTGGCTCTCGGTACGGGGGTTTCGCGACGGGAGCTTTAAGTAGGCGGAAGGTCACGCGAGGGGCCACACGAGGGGCCCAGGGGGCGTCGGCGCGGCCGGGGCCGCGCCGGCCTCCCTCCTGGCCGCCTCGTGGCCCCACTTCGTTAGGTCTTCGGTCTTCTGGAAGCTTCGTGCAAAAATAGGACCCTGGGCGAAAGTTTCGTCCAATTCCGAGAATATTTCTTTACTAGGATTTCTGAAACCAAAAACAGCAGAAAACAGCAACTGGCTCTTCGGCATCTTGTTAATAGGTTAGTTCCAGAAAATGCATAAATATGACATATAATGTGCATAAAACATGTAGGTATCATCAATAAAGTAGCATGGAACATAAGAAATTATCGATACGTTGGAGACGTATCAGCATCCCCAAGCTTAGTTCTGCTCGTCCCGAGCAGGTAAAACGATAACAAAGATAATTTCTGAAGTGACATGCCATCATAATCTTGATCATACTATTTGTAAACATATGTAATGAATGCAGCGATCAAAGCAAAGGTAATGACATGAGTAAACAAGTGAATCATATGACAAAGACTTTTCATGAATAGTACTTCAAGACAAGCATCAATAAGTCTTGCATAAGAGTTAACTCATGAAGCAATAAATCAAAGTAAAGGTGTTGAAGCAACACATAGGAAGATTAAGTTTCAGCGGTTGCTTTCAACTTGTAACATGTATATCTCATGGATATTGTCAACATAAAGTAATATAACAAGTGCAATATGCAAGTATGTAGGAATCAATGCACAGTTCACACAAGTGTTTGCTTCTTAAGGTGGAGGGAGATAGGTAAACTGACTCAACAATAAAAGTAAAAGAAAGGTCCTTCAAAGAGGAAAGCATCGATTGCTGTATTTGTGCTAGAGCTTTTATTTTGAAAACATGAAACAATTTTGTCAACGGTAGTAATAAAGCATATGAGTTATGAAGATTATATCTTACAAGTTGCAAGCCTCATGCATAGTATACTAATAGTGCCCGCACCTCGTCCTACTTAACTTGGACTACCGGATCTTCGCATGCCATGTTTCAACCAAGTGTCACAAAGGGGTACCTCCATGCCGCCTGTACAAAGGTCCAAGGAGAATGCTCGCATTTCGGATTTCTCGCTTTTGATTATTCTCAACTTAGACATCCATACCGGGACAACATGGACAACAGATAATGGACTCCTCTTTAATGCATAAGCATGTAGCAAAGTTATTATTCTCATATGAGATTGAGGATATATGTCCAAAACTGAAACTTCCACCATGATTCATGGCTTTAGTTAGCGGCCCAATGTTCTTCTCTAACAATTTTGCATGCTCCAACCACTAAAATGATAGACCTTCAGACAAGACGGACATGCATAGCAACTCACATGATATTCAACAATAGTTGATGGCGTTCCCCAGAAACATGGTTATCGCACAACAAGCAACTTAATAAAATATAAAGTGCATAAGTACATATTCAATACTACGATAGTTTTTAAGGCTATTTTGTCCCATGAGCTATATATTGCAAAGGTGAATGATGGAATTTTAAAGGTAGCACTCAAGCAATTTACTTTGGAATGGCGGGGAAATACCATGTAGTAGGTAGGTATGGTGGACACAAATGGCATAGTGGTTGGCTCAAGGATTTTGGATGCATGAGAAGTATTCCCTCTCGATACAAGGTTTAGGCTAGCAAGGTTATTTGAAGCAAACTCAAGGATGAACAAGTGCAGCAAGACTCACATAAAAGACATATTGTAAACATTATAAGACTCTACACTGTCTTCCTTGTTGTTCAAAACTCAATACTAGATATTATCTAGACCTTAGAGAAACCAAATATGCAAATCAAATTTTAGCAAGCTCTATGTATTTCTTCATTAATGGGTGCAAAGCATATGATGCAAGAGCTTAAACATGAGCACAACAATTGCCAAGTATCACATTATCCAAGACATTTTAGAATTACTACATGTAGCATTTTCCAATTCCAACCATATAACAAATTAACGAAGAAGAAACTTCGCCTTGAACATTATGAGTAAAGCCTAAGGACACATGTGTCCATATGCAACAGCGGAGCGTGTCTCTCTCCCACAAAGTGAATGCTAGGATCCATCTTATTCAAACAAAAACAAAAACGAAAACAAACCGACGCTCCAAGTAAAGAACACAAGATGTGACTGAATAAAAATATAGTTTCAGGGGAGGAACCTGATGATGTTGTCGATGAAGAAGGGGATGCCTTGGGCATCCCCAAGCTTAGATGCTTGAGTCTTCTTAAAATATGCAGGGATGAACCACGGGGGCATCCCCAAGCTTAGAGCTTTCACTCCTCTTGATCTTAGTATATCATTCTCCTCTCTTGACCCTTGAAAACTTCCTTCACACCAAACTTCAAGCAAACTCATTAGAGGGTTAGTGCATCATTAATAATTCACACATTCAGAGGTGACACAATCATTCTTTTCACTTCTGGACATTGCATAATGCTACTGGACATTAATGGATCAAAGAAATAAATCCAACATAGCAAAAGAGGCAATGCGAAATAAAAGGCAGAATCTGTCAAAAACAGAACAGTCCGTAAAGACGAATTTATAAATGGCACCAGACTTACTCAAATGGAAAAACTCAAAACTAATGAAAGTTGCGTACATATCTGAGGATCACGCTCGTAAATTGGCAGATTTTTTCGAATTTTCTACAGAGAATTATGCCCAGATTCGTGACAGACAGCAATGCTGTTTCTGCGCAGCGATCCCAAATATAACATCAACTTTGACATAGAAACTTTACTTGGCACAAAAAATGATAAGGAGAGGTTGCTACAGTAGTAAACAACTTCCAAGACTCAATAAAACAAAAAATTGCTGTAGGTAAAAACATGGGTTGTCTCCCATAAGCGCTTTTCTTTAACGCCTTTCAGCTAGGCGCAGAAAGTGCAAATCAAGTAACATCGAGAGTAGAAGCATCAACATCATAGCTTGTTCTAATAATAGAATCAAAAGGCAACTTCATTCTCTTTCTAGGGAAGTGTTCCATACCTTTCTTGAGAGGAAATTGATATTTAATATTACCTTCCCTCATATCAATAACAGCACCAACAGTTCGAAGAAAAGGTCTTCCCAACACAATTGGACAAGATGCATTGCATTCGATATCCAAGACAACAAAATCAACGGGGACAAGGTTATTGTTAACCGTAATATGCACATTATCAATCCTCCCCAAAGGTTTCTTTTTAACATTATCGGCGAGATTAACATCCAAATAACAATTCTTTAATGGTGGCAAGTCAAGCATATCATAAATCTTTTTAGGCATAACAGAAATACTTGCACCAAGATCACATAAAGCATTACATTCAAAGTCATTGAATTTCATTTTAATGATGGGCTCCCAACCATCTTCTAACTTTCTAGGAATAGAAGTTTCAAGTTTTAGTTTCTCTTCTCTAGCTTTTATGAGAGCATTTGTAATATGTTTTGTAAAGGCTAAATTTATAGCACTAGCATTAGGACTTTTAGCAAGTTTTTGTAAGAACTTTATAACTTCAGAGATGTGGCAATCATCAAAATCTAAATCATTATGAGCTACAGCAATGGGATCATTATTCCCAAGGTTGGAAAAAATTTCAGCAGTTTTATCACAAGCAGTTTCAGCAGTTTTAGCAATTTCAGGCAGTTTTGTACGCTTTGCACTAGGAGTAGAAACATTGCCAACACCAATTATATTACCATTGATAGTAGGAGGTGTAGCAACATGTGAGGAATTAGCATTACTAGTGGTGGTAATAGTCCAAACTTTAGCTACATTATTCTCTTTAGCTAGTTTTTCATTTTCTTCTCTATCCCACCTAGCACGCAACTCAGCCATTAATCTTATATTCTCATTAATTCTAACTTGGATGGCATTTGCTGTAGTAGTAATCTTATTATCAAGATCATTATTAGGCATAACTTTCAACTTTAAAAGATTAACATCAGAGGCAAGCCTATCAACTCTAGAAGCGATAGTATCAATTTTATCAAGCTTTTCCTCAACAGATTTGTTAAAAGCAGTTTGTGTACTAATAAATTCTTTAAGCATGGCTTCAAGACCAGAGGGTACACTCCTATTATTGTTGTAAGAATTCCCATAAGAATTACCATAACCATTACCATTAGTAGAAGGATATGGCCTATAGTTATTACCAGAGTTGTTCCTATAAGCATTGTTGTTGAAATTATTATTTTTAATGAAATTCACATCAACATTTTCTTCTTGAGCAACCAATGAAGCTAAAGGAACATTATTTGGATCAACATTAGATCTACCATTCACAAGCATAGACATAATCACATCAATCTTATCACTCAAGGAAGAGGTTTCTTCAACAGAATTTACCTTCTTACCTTGTGGAGCTCTTTCCGTGTGCCATTCAGAGTAATTCACCATCATATCATCAAGAAGTTTTGTAGCCGCCCCCAATGTGATGGACATAAAAGTACCTCCAGCAGCTGAATCCAATAAATTCCGCGAAGAAAAATTTAGTCCTGCATAGAAGGTTTGGATGATCATCCAAGTAGTCAGTCCATGGGTTGGGCAATTCTTTACCAAAGTTTTCATTCTCTCCCATGCTTGAGCAACATGTTCAGTATCTAATTGTTTAAAATTCATTATGCTACTTCTCAAAGAAATAATTTTAGCGGGAGGATAATATCTACTAATAAAAGCATCCTTGCATTTAGTCCATGAATCAATACTATTCTTAGGCAAAGATAGCAACCAATCTTTAGCTCTTCCTCTTAATGAGAAAGGAAACACTTTCAATTTAATAATATCACCATCTACATCTTTATACTTTTGCATTTCACAAAGTTCAACAAAATTATTGAGATGGGCAGCAGCATCATCAGAACTAGCACCAGAAAATTGTTCTCTCATGACTAGATTTAGTAAAGCAGGTTTAATTTCAAAGAATTCTGCTGTAGTAGCAGGTGGAGCAATAGGTGTGCATAGGAAATCATTATTATTTGCATTTGTGAAGTCACACAACTTAGTATTTTCAGGGTTGGCCATTTTAGCAACAGTAAATAAAGCAAACTAGATAAAGTAAATGCGAGTAACTAATTTTTTTGTGTTTTTGATATAGAGAGCAAGACAGTAAATAAAGTAAAACTAGCAACTAATTTTTTTTGTGTTTTGATTTAGTGCAGCAAACAAAGTAGTAAATAAAATAAAGCAAGACAAAAACAAAGTAAAGAGATTGAGAAGTGGAGACTCCCCTTGCAGCGTGTCTTGATCTCCCCGGCAACGGCGCCAGAAAAAGAGCTTGATGGCGTGTAACTCACACGTTCGTTGGGAACCCCAAGAGGAAGGTATGATGCGCACAGTAGCAAGTTTTCCCTCAGAAAGAAACCAAGGTTTAATCGAACCAGTAGGAGCCAAGAAGCACGTTGAAGGTTGATGGTCGCGAAATGTGATGCGGCGCAACAACAGGGATTCCGGCGCCAACGCGGAACCTGCACAACACAAAGTACTTTGCCCCAACGAAACAGTGAGGTTGTCAATCTCACCGGCTTGCTGTAACAAAGGATTAAACGTATCGAGTGGAAGATGTTTGCAAAGAAAACAGTAAAACAAGTAGATTGTATGCTATGGAAAGAATAGGACCGGGGTCCACAGTTCACTAGAGGTGTCTCTCCCATAAGATAAAAGCATGTTGGGTGAACAAATTACAGTCGGGCAATTGACAAATAGAGAAAGGCATAACAATGCATATACATGACATGGTAAATATTGTGAGATTTAATTGGGCATTACGACAAAGAACATAGACCGCCATCCAACTGCATCTATGCCTAAAAAGTCCACCTTCAGGTTATCGTCCGAACCCCCTCCAGTATTAAGTTGCAAAGCAACAGACAATTGCATTAAGTATTGTGCGTAATGTAATCAATAACTACATCCTTAGACATAGCATCAATGTTTTATCCCTAGTGGCAACAGCACATCACAACCTTAGAACTTTCTGTCACTGTCCCAGGTATCAATGAAGGCATGAACCCACTATCGAGCATAATTACTCCCTCTTGGAGTTAAGAGTAAAAACTTGGCCAGAGCCTCTACTAATAACGGAGAGCATGCAAGATCATAAACAACACATGAACAATAGATTGATAATCACCATAATCATAGTACTCTCTATCCATCGGATCCCGACAAACACAACATATAGTATTACAGATAGATGATCTTGATCATGTTAGGCAGCTCACAAGATCCAACAATGAAGCACAACAAGGAGAAGACGACCATCTAGCTACTGCTATGGACCCATGGTCCAGGGGTGAACTACTCACTCATCACTCCGGAGGCGATCATGGCGATGAAGAGTCCTCCGGGAGATGAATCCCCTCTCCGGCAGGGTGCCGGAGGCGATCTCAGAATCCTCCGAGATGGGATTCGCGGCGGCGGCGTCTCTGTAAGGTTTTCCGTATCGTGGCTCTCGGTACTGGGGGTTTGACGGGAGCTTTAAGTAGGCGGAAGGTCAACGCGAGGGGCCACACGAGGGGCCCGGGGGGGCAGGTCGGCGCGGCCGGGCCTGGGCCGCGCCGGCCTCCTCCTGGCCGCCTCGTGGCCCCACTTCGTTAGGTCTTCGGTCTTCTGGAAGCTTCGTGCAAAAATAGGACCCGGCGAAAGTTTCGTCCAATTCCGAGAATATTTCTTTACTAGGATTTCTGAAACCAAAAACAGCAGAAAACAAACTGGCTCTTCGGCATCTTGTTAATAGGTTAGTTCCAGAAAATGCATAAATATGACATATAATGTGCATAAAACATGTAGGTATCATCAATAAAGTAGCATGGAACATAAGAAATTATCGATACGTTGGAGACGTATCACCTAGATATATTATGACTGATGGAGGTTCTCATTTTATTCATGGAGGTTTTAGAAAAACTCTTGCTAAGTATGGTATTAATCATAGAATTGCTTCTGCTTATCACCCTCAAACTAGTGGTCAAGTAGAATTATCAAATAGAGAGATTAAAGCTATCTTAGGAAAGACTGTTAATAAATCTAGAAAGAATTGGGCTAGCAAATTGAAAGAAGCACTATGGGCTTATAGAACTGCTTATAAAAATCCTATGGGAATGTCACCTTATAAAATGGTTTATGGAAAAGCTTGTCATTTACCTTTAGAACTAGAGCACAAAGCTTATTGGGCTGTTAGAGAACTAAATAAAGATCCTAAATTAGCCGGTAATAAGAGGTTGTTGCAATTAAGTTCTCTAGATGAATGGAGAAGTGAAGCTTATGAAAATGCTAAACTCTTTAAAGAAAAAGTTAAGAAGTGGCATGATAGAAGGATCATCAAAAGAGAATTTAATGTTGGAGATCAAGTTCTATTGTATCGGTCTCGTCTCAGATTCTTTGCAGGGAAATTACTCTCGAAGTGGGAAGGACCATATGTTGTTGAGGAGGTGTATCGTTCAGGAGCAATTAAAATTAGCTCTCTCCAAGGCAATGCCACGCAAGTGGTGAATGGACAAAGACTCAAGCATTATATCTCGGGTGATTCTTATAATGTTGATGTTGATATTATTCAAGTGGAAACACCGGAGGCTTTCATCAAAGGACAAATTGACAGTCCGCCAGAACTCGACTTTGAATAGGTAACAGTACAGGTAATAAAAAGTCCGCGTTTACCTTTCCGAACATTATTTCTGCTGTTTTTAGAAAATATGAAAAATTACGGAATCGAAACGGAGTGGAAAAGACGCGCGAGGGCCCGTCACCACAGGCCGGCGCGGGCCCCACCCTGGCCGCGCCGACCTATGGTGACAGCCCCTCGGCGTCCCGTTTCCACTCGTTTTCGGCCTGGAACCTTCCTTTTGTCGTAAAAATATTTGCTATATAATCCCCCGGACCCCTGGAGGTCCGTAATATCGTTTTCTCGTCGTGTTTTGTTTCGAGCTGTTTTCTGCCAGGATCTGCTTCGGATCTAGATCCATCATGTCTTCGTCGGGAACTCAGAAGGACAGCTTCTTTGAGGACGTCGTCAACCCGTACATGAACGAGCTGAAGATGCACCCCAAAGAGTTGCAGCTCGTGGATGGAGAGTTGCAGATCAAAGATGTCCAGGGTCCTAAGGGAGAAGGGAGTTTGGAAGACAGGATGGAGAAACTGGAACAAGAGGTTTTCAACTACAAGAAGATGGCTGAGCGTGAAGTGGATATCTTTCACAAGATTGTGTCTGAACTCATTGATGGGCACAAGAAGGAGACTGCAAAGCTGTGGGACGATATCTTCTCACTTCACGACACCACCAACAAACTCCAAGCTCAACTCTATGATGTTCATAATCAAAACTGTGAGTATGAAAACAGGTTTAAGCGCATAAGTCATGCTGCTAGTTTCAGGTTTCCGGAGACCAAGATGTCTTTTGTTGATGGAGGGCCTCTTCCATGGAAGTCTGATGACGACAAAGATTCACCATCATCACCGAAGGAGTAATTCATCATCGGTATTGGCATCCCCTTGGTTTGTTCCAAGCTTGGGGGAGTGCCGCGGTATCACATCACCACCTTTATCTTTTACTATCAAGTAGTGTCATATCATGAGTAGGGAAGTTATCATATGGAATAGTATGCAATGTGGAAGTATCTCTCTTAGTTAGTTATCTATGTATCCGTTGGTGTGAGTTATCGTTATGAAATATTAATGAGAAGTCTTATCATTTACTTTTTGCACATCTTATTTTAGTTTGCAATCTCTATTATATGATTACTCTTGACATGAGTATTGATATCACTTTGGGAGCATCAAGTAAATCTATTTGGTTTTGGCAAACTTAGCATTGGTCAATAGCAACAACATCTTGATGTTTAATAAAAGAGAGAAATACACTTAGATACATTACTCTATTATCTCTATGCTTAGTATTCTAAAGTTAAAATTGCTTGTGCTTATGAGAAAGATGCATGATTGTTTCTATCATATGTATATTTGTTTGTTTCCCTCAACCTTTATGCTTGCTATCAAACCTTGCTAGCCAAAGACCTGTATCGAGAGGGAATGCTTCTCATACATCCATAACCTTAGACCAAACCTATGCCATTTGTGTCCACCATACCTACCTACTACATGGTATTTTCTGCCATTCCAAGTAAATACTTCATGTGCTACCTTTAAATAATTCAAACTATACTACTCCTTATTTGTGTCAATGTTCTATAGCTCATGAGGAAGTATGTGGTGTTTTATCTTTCAATCTTGTTGGGCGGACTTTCACCAATGGACTAGCGGCACATCCGCTTATCCAATAATTTTGCAATAAGAGCTGGCAACGGGGTTCCCAGCCCCAATTAATAACTTTCATTAATAATTCTCTTCACATGTTTTGCCCTGATTTATCAGTAAGCAACTTAATTTTGCAATAGACACTCCTCCATGGTATGTGAATGTTGGAAGGCACCCGAGGATTCGGTTAGCCATGGATTGAGAAAGCCAAGGTTGGGGGGAGTGTCATCCTTAATAAAACTAAAATACATGTGTAAACAAAAGAGAAGAGGGATGATCTACCTTGCTGGTAGAGATGCCGTCCCTCATGGGAGCCGCTCTTGGAAGGTTCGTTTGGCAAGGGGGTTAGAGTGCCCGCTACCATTCGTTGACAACAACAAACACCGCTCAAAATCTTACTTTTATGCTCTTTATATGATTTCAAAACTTGAAAAGCTCTAGCACATGATTTAATCCCTGCTTCCCTCTGCGAAGGGCCTGTCTTTTACTTTTATGTTGAGTCAGTAAACCTATTTCCCTCTATCTCAAGCAAGCAATTGAGTTGATGTGAACCAATCATTTATGCTATGATTCAGTTAATCATGTCTTTTATACTTTCTTGTTTAGTACCAATTTTATCTGAATGAATATGACTTTGAAGTTATCAATGATTATGAGGAGATTGTTATGCTTAAATATGAAGGCTCAGCTATAAATTCTAATATGAAAGCTTTGCTTAGAAGTACAATCCGTTAGTAGTTCTCTGACCAAGAACAAAGTTTGCCATCACCAATTATGATTTCTTATGCACCTTTACTTGTGATTTCTCTTTACCTATTTCAAGATGAGTTATATGAGGAAGTTGTTTACTAGGATGTCTTGTGTGAATGAATATGATGCTTCTTGTCCGTATTTTATTTATCGACTCTTCACTCCATAAACATGTGGTCTCGTTTATCGAGCTCAGTTTCGCTTGGGGACAAGCGAGGTCTAAGCTTGGGGGGAGTTGATACGTCCAATTTGCATCACTATTTTATATCATAATTTGCTGTTATTCATTGATATATTTCATATTGGGACACAATACTTATGTTATTTCATCTATTTTGCATGTTTCATCATCATTGGAGGATCAAGCACCGGAGCCAGGATTCTGCTGGAAAAAGCACCGTCAGAACGCAATATTTCGGAAGATCAACTGTGGAAGGGAATTTCACGTAAATTCCTATTTTTCCAGATGACGGAGGGAGCCAGAAGGGGAAGAAGAGAGGAGCCACTGTGGGCCCAGACCATAGGGCGGCGCGGCCCATGGCCTGGCCGCGCCACCCTATGCTCTGGGGGCCCCACAGCCTCTTTCGCCTCCTTTTCTTCGCGTACTCCTTCGTCCCGAAAACCTAAGCCACAGAGAGGACCTCACGAGGGTTACAGCCGCCTCTGCGGGGCGGAGAACACCAGAGAGAAAAGAGCTCTCCGGCGGGCAGGAATCCGCCGGGGAAATTCCCTCCCGGAGGGGGAAATCGACGCCATCGCCATCGTCATCGAGCGGGACATCATCTCCATCATCATCATCATCATCATCTCCACCATCTACACCGCCATCACCACCGCTGCACCTCGTCATCGCTGTAACAATTCGGGTTAAATCTTGATTGTTTGATAGGGGAAACTCTCCCGGTGTTATTCTATACTTGTTGTATATGCTATTGAGTGAAACCATTGAACCAAGGTTTATGTTCAGATTGTTATTCATCATCATATCACCTCTGATTGTATTCCATATGATGTCTCGTGAGTAGTTCGTTTAGTTCTTGAGGACATGGGTGAAGTCTAAATGCTAGTAGTGAATTATGGTTGAGTAATATTCAATGTTATGATATTTAAGTTGTGGTGTCATTCTTCTAGTGGTGTCGTGTGAACGTCGACTACACGACACTTCACCATTTATGGGCCTAGGGGAGTGCATCTTGTATTCGGTTGCTAATTGCGGGGTTGCCGGAGTGACAGAAACCTAAGCCCCCGTTAGTATATCGATGCAGGAGGGATCGCAGGATCTCAGAGTTTAAGGCTGTGGTTAGATTTATCTTAATTACTTTCTTGTAGTTGCGGATGCTTGCAAGGGGTATAATCACAAGTATGTATTAGTCCTAGGAAGGGCGGTGCATTAGCATAGGTTCACCCACACAACACTTATCAAAACAATGAAGATTATTTAGCCACTTGAAGCGAAAGCACTAGACTAAAATCCCGTGTGTCCTCAAGAACGTTTGGTCATTATAAGTAAACAAACCGGCTTGTCCTTTGTGCTAAAAAGGATTGGGCCACTCGCTGCAATTATTTCTCTCGCATTTTATTTACTCGTACTTTATTTATCTGCAATATCAAAACCCCTTGAATACTTGTTTGTGAGCATTTACAGTGAATCCTTCATCGAAACTGCTGCCAACACCTTCTGCTCCTCGTTGGGATCGACATTCTTACTTATCGAAGATACTACGATACACCCCCTATACTTGTGGGTCATCGGTGCCGCGGGCGCCTCCGAGCTGCGCGTCCGGGCGACAAGAACCTCCAGGAGGGTAGCGGCGGCGCCGCGCTCTGCGCCGGCCCGGTCCTCGCCGCGGCTACGGCACATCCGCGCGGGGCGCCGGGTTCTACTTCGCCTCGGTGCCGGAGAGGTAGCGCGCCGGGGATGGTCGACTCCGTAGGGCACAACCACCAGGTCGGCGGCGAGGACCGGTCGCCGGCGACCGGTTGGCGAGGGAGCCGGCTTCGCAGCGGCGCAGGACAAGGCACTTGATTGCTTTCTTGTTTTTAGTCTAGGGTGATCTTTTTAAATGTACTCCCTATCTATGAACGTGGGGTTTGATTGGTCGGTGGGGTCTCGATCTGAATCTGGTCGGCCACGGGGTGGACATACCTTTTTTTGTTTAATTTATCTGCTGTTGCCGGCGAACTGAAGTGGTGCGGCGGCCATATTAGGCGGTGCCACTGGCGAACCTGTAGCTGCGCCGGCAGAAGACAATTATCACCGGCATGTTCCTGCTGGCGGGGCAGTGTGCGCCGGAAATAAGCTATTTTGCTTCGCCGGTGGTAACGGTTTTCCTTGTAGTGTAATATGTTGGCATTCAACATCGCCATTCTAGCACATGACTTGGAAGACATACCTATCAAAGGACGTGCATACACATGGAGTAATATGCAATCTCAGCCTTTGTTAGAAAAATTGGACTGGATTTTCACTTCACCTGAATGAATTTTGGAATTCCCCAATACTATGGCTTTCCCATTGGCACACATTGGATCGGACCATATTCCTATTCATATTCAAGTTGGATCACACATTCTGAAATCCCAAATTTTCAGATTTGAGAACTATTGGTATGATTTTGATGGTTTTGTGGATGTCATGACTTCAGCATGGAACAATGCACCATACAAGAATGATGCTGCCTTATCACTTAACTCGAAATTCGAATGCCTTCGAGCTCTGAAGAAATGGAGTAGGAATATTTCTCAACTCAATAATACCATTAGTAAATGCAATTACACACTTTCTATGATTGATGGTTTTGAAAACCAGAGAAGCCTCACTACTATGGAAAATAATTTCAGAACTATTCTCAAAGTGCATACTGCAAAATTGCTGGAAGCTAAGAGAATATACTGGAAGAACAGAGCGAAAATCAGATGGATAAATCTTGGAGATGAGAACTTAAAATTTGTCCACGCCATAGCTACTCAAAGCTATCGGAAAAACTATATCACTTCACTCAAAACTGATGACAATTCTTTGGTTACCAATCATGACCATAAAACGGCCATTATATGGAATTCATATAAGGATAGATTTGGGATTTCTAATGAGGTAACCATGCCTTTCAATCTCAATGAACTGGTACACAGACATAATCTTGATCACCTTGACAGCCTATTCACTAATGAGGAGATTATGGCAGTTATTGAAGAGATGCCAACTGGACAGAGCACCAGGCCCAGACGGTTTCAACGGTTTTTTTATGAAAAAATGTTGGGACACTATTCAGCAAGATTTCATCAAATTGGCGCATGATTTTTATCATGGTCTTATTAATCTTGACAGTATCAATTCGGCATATATCACTTTAATTCCAAAGGTTAATGATCCAGAGAATATGAATGACTTCCGGCCGATATCCCTGGTTAGTTTACCAATCAAGTTCCTTACCAAGCTCTTGGCCAACAGACTACAGAAAGAAATCATTCCTATGCTCCATCAGAACCAATATGGCTTCATAAAAGGCAAATCTATTCATGATTGTTTGGCTTGGACCTATGAATATCTTCATATATGCCACCTATCAAAGAAACCAATAATTATTCTGAAAATCGACTTTGAAAAGGCCTTTGACAAAGTTGAATACAGTGCTATCATTGCAATGTGCTCTGCTCTTGGTTTTGGAACCAAATTCCTCTCATGGATCAAACACATACTTTACTCTGCATCCACCTCCGTTTTACTGAATGGAGTCCTCCAGGGAAAAAAAATCATATGCTAACGTGGTGTTAGATAGGGTGACCCACTCTCACCGCTTCTATTTGTATCCACAGCTGAAATCTTGCAATATGTCATCAATGATGCTTGGCAAAGGGGAGTGATCAACCTTCCTATTGATAATGACTTCAGACAGAAATTTCCTATTATTCAGTACGCTGATGATACGCTACTCATCATGCCAGCATGTGCAAATCAATTGGCAAACTTGAAGGAAATTCTCACTCTATTTAGTGATGCTACAGGGCTGAGAGTTAATTTTTATAAAACATCTTTGGTGCCTATCAATATCACACAGGAGGAGGCACAAAATATTGCTACATCTTTTGGTTACAGAGTGGAGTGCCTTCCATTTACTTATTTAGGCCTCCCCTTAGGCACCACTAAACCTTCAGTTGATGATCTAATGCCCTTGGTTTCAAGGTTAGATAAAAGATTGTCGGGTATCTCTTCTATGCTCTCATATACTGGAAGGTTGACATTACTCAATACCACACTGAATGCTATTCCCATGTATTCTATGTGTACAATCAAGATTCCAATCACTATCTTTGTACATTTTGAGAAAAGTGGAAGACAATTCTTATGGGCAAAAAAGGATGAATGCACACAAGGTAAATGCCTGGCGAGCTAGGACATGATATGTAAACCAAAGGACCAAGGTGGTCTGGGAGTTCTTAACTTAAGAACCCAAAACAAAGCACTACTCATGAAGAATCTATACAAGTTTTATAACCACCACGACATTCCATGGGTAAACCTTATATGGCAAGCTTATTATTGCAACAATAATACTCCACACTTATGCAACAGGAAAGGTTCTTTCTGGTGGAAAGACTATCTCACCATGGTTGATGATTTCAGAGATTTGACTTCATGCTCAGTTCATAAAGAAAATTCAGTATCCCCGTGGTTTGACAAATGGGATAATAACAGTAAGAAAGAAATCCAATACCCGCGACTACTATCATTTGCCAAGAATAACAGAATAAATATGCACGAGGCAACTGGATTAGATGATTTATATGATCTCTTGCATTTACCTCTCTCTATTGAAGCTCACCAAGAATTCAGGGATTTACAATTGGATCTAAACGGAATTACCAGCTCAGACCATTATGATACATGGTATTTCAGAGGAAGTGGAGCTTTTTTCTCCACAAAGAAAGTTTACAGAGCCCTTATTGGTAATAATGAAGTGGCCAAACCAATTCTTGATATATGGAAGACATGCAATATTCCGAGACAGATTTTTTTGCATGGTTGCTCATGAACAACAGACTAAATACTAAAGATCTCATGTGCAGAAAGAATTTCTTTGTGCAGTTCAATGACTGCGTCTTGTGTGATACTTGTCCAGAGGAAACCCTCATGCACCTTTTCTTCGAATGCTCATTCAGCCAAAGTTTTTGGTGGGCACAGGGCATTGAGTGGAATACGGATCTTCAGCTCATAAATGAACTTCATCATGGAAATACTCATCTCTAGATGCTGGGCTGTCTGGGACCAGAGAAATGGATTCATTTTCAGAGACATTGCTCCATCACTCACATCATGTTTTTCATTTTTAAATCCATCTGTGTCTCTAATCTTCATAGGGCTAGACCTAGTTTGAAGGAAGGCATGACCTCCTCGATTGATACCTTGTAAACACCTAGACTAGTGATCTTCACATCGCTTGTACATTTTCCACCCATAAATATAAAAATCGACAAACAGTAGGGTTTTTGCCCTACTGTACCCTGTCAAAAAAAACATGAAATTAAAAATCTCGCGGGAGAATTCATCGATGAACACATATAGATGATAGTTCTAGCTCCGATTGAGCACGAAAGTTTACATAATACGAAGTAATAAGCTAAAATAATTACTGTCCGCAGCGGCGCGAGCTAATTTTGCCCAAAATTAGGCCCGGTGGCCTCTACGCGCGGCGGCGGAGGTGATGGCGGTGGAAGGCGAGGCGGCAGACGCGTGGAGCTCCTACTCGTCGTCGAGCTCGATGATCTCCAGCTTCACGCGGCGGGCGCGTTCTTCTCGGCGCGCCGCCTCGTATTCCTGGACTTGCCGCATGGCGTCGGCCTCCTCGCGGCGCCAGGGGGCTCGGTCCTCCGCGGCGGACACGGCCGCCACCTGAGCGACAACCGCCTCCTCCTCCTCGTCGTCGTGGACGTAGTCCTCGGAGGACACGACCGTCGTAGCCGGCTGCGCGACGACGGCCATCTCCGCCTCCTGCACTTCCTCCTCCTCCTCCTCCGACACTTCGTCTTCCTCCTCCGACTCTTCCTCCTCCTCCTCCTCCGACTCGGACCAAGGGGGCGTCGCGAACCGCCGGAGGACGACCCCTCACCTCCGAGCGCGTACCTGGCGAGCTTCCCCGGGGGCGTGAGCCCCCTGTTGGTCCACCGGCGGGCGTTGCGCTTCCGCGCGCCCTCCGAGCGGACCCATTTCCGCCGCTCCGCCTCGGTGCGGAATACGGGCGGACGCGGCGGTGAGTCCCCTCCGCCCAAGCTTCCTCCTGCCCTAGCGGAGCTACCGCGGCTAGCCATGCGGACCTATACGGGCGACGATGCGGCGGAGGGGTGACGGCAATTGCTCGTCAGAGTTGGCGGACCTAGGCGGCGGAGCGGCGGCAGCGGCAGAGGGTGATACGTCTCAAACGTATCTATAATTTCTTATGTTCCATGCTACTTTTATTACAATACTTGAATGTTTTATACATACTTTACAGCATTATTATACATTTTCTGGCACTAACCTATTAACAACATTTTCTGGCATTTTCTCTGGCCAAGTTGATACTTGTAACTCCAAGAGGGGGTAATTATGCTCGATAGTGGGTTCATGCCTCCATTAAATCTGGGACAGTGACAGAAAGTTCTAAGGTTGTGGATGTGCTGTTGCTACTAGGGATAAAACATTGATGCTTTGTCTAAGGATATTTGTGTTGATTACATTACGCACCATAATTAATGCAATTATCTGTTGTTCGCAACTTAATACCGGAAGGGGTTCGGATGATAACTGATGTCTACGGGTGCTTCTATTCTTGTAGACAGTGTTGGGCCTCCAAGAGCAGAGGTTTGTAGAACAGCAGCAAGTTTTTCCTTAAGTGGATCACCCAAGGTTTATCGAACTCAGGGAGGAAGAGGTCAAAGATATCCCTCTCAAGCAACCCTGCAACCACAAAGCAAGAAGTCTCTTGTTTCCCCAACACACCTAATAGGTGCACTAGTTCGGCGAAGAGATAGTGAAATACAAGTGGTACGAATGAATATGAGCAGTAGTACGGCGCCAGAAAATAGCTTGCTGGCGTGCAGTTGATGGTAGTAATATTGTAGGAAGTAAACAAGCAGTAGTAACGCAGCAGTAGTAACGCAGTAAAACAGTAAACAAGCAGCGATAGCAGTATTTAGGAACAAGACCTAGGGATTATACTTTCACTAGTGGACACTCTCAACATTGATCGCATAAAAAATAACTCTTTCTCATATGTGCTACATACACTCTTTTGTTGGATGACAAACACCAGTCGTTGTGTAGGGCTACAAGAGCACCTCAATGCCGGAGTTAACAAGCTCCACAACATTCGACATTCATATTCAAGTAACCTTAGAGCATAATAGATCATTGCAAAATAAACCAAGAACTAGCATAGTGCACACACTGTCCACATTACACTATGAAGGAGGAATAGATCACATCAATACTATCATAATGATAATTAACTCCACAATCTACAAGAGATCATGATCATAGCCTACGACAAGAACCACACGGTGCACACACTAGTCACCTTTACACCATGCAGGAGGAATAGACTACTTTAATAACATCACATGAGTAGCACACAACTAGTAGCGCTACAAAGCTCATCATATGGATCTCAATCATGTAAAGCAGCTCATGAGATCATTGTATTGAAGTACATAGGAGAGAGATTAACCACATAGCTACCGGTACAGCCCCAAGCCTCGATGGAGAACTACTCCCTCCTCATGGGAGCAGCAGCGGTGATGAAGATGGCGGTGGAGATGGCAGCGGTGTCGATGGAGAAGCCTTCCGGGGGCACTTCCACGTCCGGCGGCGTGCCGGAACAGAGACTCCTGTCCCCCAGATCTTGGCTTCGCGATGGCGGCGGCTCTGGAACTTTTCTCGTACCGTGGCTTCCTCTTCTCAGGGTTTTAGGTCACGACCTTTAAATAGGCGAAAGGGGAGCCCATTAGTTGATTTTAGAAGGAAGAAAAAACTGGAGCTATTAATTGATTTCAGTAGTAATTCCACATAAAAGTATGAATCTGTACAAAAATCACATCAACATGGGCTTTACTGAAAAATATCATTCGATGCATGTCTTAAATACACATCAAAAAAATGCTTCCCCATGATGAATCCCTCGTATATTTATCAATGATAGCTTGCATGGGTAAGTCACATAACTGAGAGAGAACATATTGTACACACAAGTCACATAACTGAGAGAGAGAGAACATATTGTACACACAAGTCGCATAACTGAGAGGCAATGTATGTACATGGAAGCTATCGCCAACTGCAGCTAGATAAATTTCAGAAAAAATAAGATATTTAGTAAACAACTGGAGCGTGAATATTACATGGATTAATCCCCTTGACAAAAACAGCCACATGAGAAGCAGGGCGGAGTTACCGGGTTGACCAAACAACTCAGTTTTGACTCTTTATCTCCTCGCAACACCAAAAATCAAAAGAATAAGAAACACAATATGAGAACAACCTGCTAGGAATATTGTCAAACACCTTGTAGGCATATATACATGGAATCTGCATAGTTTATAACTAAAGCAATTTCTGCCTGTGTAGTTCAGTGTAAGGCAGGGGGACGAAAACAAAGAGTTGATATAACTTCAAACGGTTGCAATGACAAGGTCGATTATGGCAAGGGGAGATGAAGAGGAGCGGCCATACACGCAGCAGCAGGATAGAAGACAAGACAAACATTGGGGTGAAGCCTGGAGGAGGGAGAGGCACAACAACCTGCAAGAGGTAGACTGTAATCCTCCGAAGATGGAGATGCCACAACCCTCCTGGTGACCTCCCTGAGCAGGGTTGGAGAGAGAGAGAGTTTGAGGGAGAGAGAATACCAGAGAGATGCAATAGCATTCAAGGGAGACCCGTGAGTGGGGAATACCAGAGCAAGTGAGGGAGGGATGCAACGCAGCTGCTCTCCCGCCGACGACCCGACCCACGGCACTGGCCTGCTCCGCTCCAATCGGCTCCAATCGGTCCTCGCGACGGCAGCGTGGTGCGCACAAGGAGGGGATTGGGGAGGACGAAGCGGGCGGGCGGATTTCGCTGTGCCTCAAGCAAGAGGATAATGAAGAGGGGCTCGGTCGCGGACTCCACGCCGAGGAGCTCGGGAGAGGCTTCCTCCTCCGCCTCCTCGCCTTCTATCTCGACGAAGAAGACCACGACGGCACGCAGGACGGGGATGAGGCGCGGTCTGGGTAAGCGACCTTCATCGGCGGTCGCAGGTCCCCGTCCAGCGCGGCGCCGCAGCGCGTCCTCGTTGGCGGCCCGGCGCACGGCGAGGGCCGCCGCCGCCTCCCGCAGCTCCCGCGCCACCTCGGCTGTGGCCGCCGCCTGCTCCTCCAGGCCGCTCGCGTCGCCGTCGTCCATTGCTTCCGCCTGCGCCTTCCTGGCCTGGCGCGCGGGGGAGATGGCGGTGGTGGGACCGGCGGCGGGCTGAGCAGGAGAGGAGCCGCACGGGATTGGAGGAGAGACGAACAAGGAGGGGATTGGGGGTGGGGATCGAGAGAGACGACCGGGAGGAGACCCCTGCCTTTTCCCCTCCTTCCGTGTGGAGGAGATATTTTCTATGGCCGGCGCGAGGCGAACACAATCCTGAAACGAGCCACAACGACTGACACGCGGGTCTGACCGATTGTAGGACCCAAAGGAAGCTAGACGCGGGTAGACATTAGACGTTTCATGTCTTTCTCTAGCTCAAACGAACGGCTGAGATCAAACTTTGGCTAGTAACAGTAAAAATCTGACGGCCCACATGCTCAGAGCGCTGTGAATCCCCCATGGGGGGCAGCTATTATACCTTTAGATGTGCGGGGCGTAAGCTACGTAACTGTGTTTCCGCGCGTTTTCTTTTCTGTCTTGGGTGACACCGCAGAGCCATCTGCATTGCCTAGGGAGCACCTCTCCTAGCTCTTTACATCTGTTCCTCTGCTACAATATAGTTTTGTCTTAATTTTGTTGATAGTAGGTTACTTCAACTTTGATATTTTTTAAAGAATTAATTCAACCTGCTCTGCGTTTGCATTTGGTTCAGCATGACTATACGGCATGTATTTTGAGGCTGCGTTGACAATGAATGACAGAGGGCTGCATCTCCAACGGGGCGACGCATATCGGACATCTAAAAGTGATCGCGCGGGCGTTTGTTTGCATCACCCCACGGATATATTTTGATCGCGCGTCCGTTTTCGTCTGGGTATCCAATAATATTTTTCATTCACCAACTAAAGATCCCGACTGCCTGGCTCCGTCGTTGCGTCCCTCCCTCGTCTGCTTCTCCGGCAGCCCATATCAGATGTCCAAAATTGGTCGCGCGTCCGTTTCCGTGTCCCTACAAACATATTTTGTCCACACATCCGTTTGCGTCTGCGGTGTGCTCCCAGCGGGACGAACCATTTTCATTTTCCAATAATACTTTTCATTCACCAAGTAAAGATCCCGACGGCCCGGTCCCGTCGTTGCGTTCCTCCCTCGTCTTTTCCGCCGCCCACCGTGCGGCCGCTAGAGCTTGGTGCGACGCCACATCATCTAGCAGGCGCTATCGCAACGTCTCTTTACTATTAAAATGCAATAGGTGGTTGCCTGACGTCACACTGGAGCCAGTTTTTATTTGAGCTCAACGTTTGAATTGTGATGATAATGATAATAGGCCCATATGATGGATGGAAAGTTTCCTACCATCCAACTATATTAACCAAGCTACATAGAAAGTAACAATAAGAAAAGGAAAGGAGGATTCCACGCACTACGACAAGCCAATTGGACCGGTCAGAAAACAAAAGAAAAATGAAAGAGGAGTTTGCATCGGTCAAGAAATTTTATATTTTTTTGCATGGTAATACGATTCTCATTGATAAATAAAAGACGAGATACAAAGTACGTATACACCGATCTTACAGATCTGGAAAGATAGGATAAACCTATGTGACAAACCAACGCCTATCCATCTTCTTTGGCACCACCGTAGCAGCCACCAAGAAAAAAATGGACAGATCACCTCTTCACCTGAGCTCGACGCGGCTCCATCGCTGATCATCAGCTTTTCGGACCTCCAATGTAGTTTGCCATAGGACAAACCATTGCCGTTGAAAGAATCAGACCAGGGCAGCATGTCCCTGGACACGCCATCGAACTTCAGCACTGGCACCCACGCACGACGATGTCGGAGTAGGGAACCAGAACCATCAGCCTTCAACCACGAACCCACCACAAGGTGCACCATCTTCCAGCTGTCACCAGTGCAGACCACCGTCTGCACGTACTCCTGGACGAATCCTCTCTGCTCCACCTTGGCGCCGGAGACAACGCCGCAGCAACGGGGACAGAGCAGGAGGAAAAAACCATCTGATGGAGTCGTCGCCGCCGCCTCGCTGACACCATCCATGAATCCTAAAGCCACCGATCTGAAAGATCGGCAAGCACACAGTGCCACCAACTCCGAGACGCCGCCATGAAGGACATCGCCGGTGTGGGAGAAGAGTTGAGGCAGATTTATTTGCCCGGGCGCCGCTCCCACCACCCCAACGGCGCGCCATGCCAGAGAACTCCTAGCCCTAAGTACCATGCAAAAAACGGGGTCCCCCTCCCTCCTACCGCCGGAGCGGCAAGCGGAAGGAGAGGGGCCCAACGCAGATGCCGGAGATTGGAGCAGGAAATTTGTTTCCGCCGGCCGCCGCCTGGGAGACGCAGACCCGGAAGACCTATTCGTTCTCAAGAAATTTTATATGAACATCACGTGGAGCACTACAATTCGGTATGTTTGTTTCTACAATGTATACTACAGAATACAAAAGATGGGACATATATTTCGCAAACAAAAAAAGATAGGACATAGATCGGGACGATCGATACACGCTCTATTAGACAGATAGATCAAACCTCATGTAGCTAGCATCAAACAGAATCATTAACTTGGTGTCTTACGGGCTAGCGCAATCAAACTTGCTGGCTGCTCGATGGTTTGTAAGTGTGGTCTAACCGACTTTACCAAAATTTATATGCTAATTAGTCCATTTGGCATTCTCCGTGAGATAAGAAAATGAGCCGCATTTCAAGGGCACAAGTGAACAAACCAAGCAGTTCACAAATTGACGTAACACATAATATGGCCTTATGACAAGTTTGCATGAATGACCACGATCAGCAAGGCCGTTTTGTGCCGGGCTAACAATTTTTTGTCAATCTCTATATCGAGAATTCAGTCGTGACATGACACAACGCCACATGTCTAATGTTCCATCGATTACTAGGGAATGAATGTCGATACAGTGACTCGCCCTGACCCGAAATAATCTTATCGTCGTCACATGACACAACACCACGTGTCTAATGTGCCAATGATTACTAGGGAATGAATATCGATATAGTTACTCGCAATGACCCGAAATAATCTTATCGCCACTAAAAATGAGATCAAATATTTAATTATTTTAT
Organism: Lolium multiflorum; assembly: GCA_030979885.1. NCBI lineage: Eukaryota > Viridiplantae > Streptophyta > Magnoliopsida > Poales > Poaceae > Lolium > Lolium multiflorum. The sequence continues at coordinate 210,731,373 of CM061748.1, forward strand.
TTTCATGAGAATTATTTATTATTTGTTGACCCGTTGCAACGCACGGGTATTCCGCTAGTAAGATTCATATGGGCATTACAACATAATATATACACCGTAATTCAACTGCGTCTACGACTAATAATCGATCTTCCGGTTATCGTCTGAACCCCTTCCACTATTATGTTGCAAACAACAGATTATCGTATTAAGAAATGTGTGTAAATTAAACAATAGAATTATTCTTAGATAAAGCATTGTTATTTTCCCCCTAGTAGCAATAGCACATCTACAATTTTAGATGTTATTGTCACTCTTCTAGAAAACTAGAGGCCTGAACCTACTTTCGAGCATAAATACTCCCTCTTGGAGTCACAAGCGTTTACTTTGCCAGGGTATCTAGTAGCAACGGAGAGCATGCAAGATCACAAATAACATATGATAAGTATATAATCGATCTCAACATAGTATTCAATATTCATCGGATCCTAGCAAACACAACATGTAGCATTACATAAATATGATCTTGATCATGATAGGAAGCTCACAAGATCTAAACATGAGGCACAAATTGGAGAAGACATCCATCTAGCTACTGCTACGGACCCGTAGTCTAGGGATGAACTACTCACGCATCACTTCGGAGGCGGGCATGGCGATGTAGAGGCCTCCGGTGATGATCTTCCCGTCCGGCACAGTGCCGGGAAGAGCTTCAGAACCCTTCCGAGCTAGGGTCGGCAATGGCGTCCGCGACGGAACTTTTCGTGGATGGAGCCTCGGGTGTTTAGGTTTTCCCGAGATCGTGAATAAAGAGGCGGAAGGACGAGGTCGGTGGACGCCAGGGGGCCCACACCACCCCTTGGCGCGGCCAGGGCTTGGGCCGCGCCAAGGCATGGTCTGGCCGCCTTGTGGCACCCTTCGTCTCTCCTCTGGACTCCGTCTTCGTGATGGTAAAATATGAACTTCGGCTTTTGTTTCATCCAATTTTGAGAATATTTTCTGTAGAACTTTTCTGAAATACAAAATGATAGAAAACAGGGAACTGACACTGTGGCATCTTGTCAATAGGTTAGTGGCGGCAAATGTATAAAAATGCAACAAAGTGTAAGCAAAACATATATAAATTGGTGTAAAACAAGCATGCAGCATCAAAAATTATAGATACGTTTGCAACGTACCAATCATGTTCGAAAATATCCACATCCCAACTTTTTAAATAAAATTTGATGGGTGAACATGGAATATGACAATTGGTGCAAGTGATTATCGGCTAGTAGGTCTCGTGCCATGTCTATGGTCTGAGTCTGCAGGTGTAGATCGCCTAAACCAAGTTGATCATATGAAATAGGAAGGCTCACTGGTGTCTATCAGTGGTGTCTAGGTTCATTGATGTCTATCAATGGTACCGTTTAATTGGTATGAAAGAAGATGATTTGACAAATGATAGGAGAAAACTGGCTTTATGAAAATAATGCTTGAGCTCTACCGCCAAATGATCACGTATGTGTTAGGTTGCCATTCGTGTCCACCAAAGTGTCATCTTGCCAATACAATTACAAATGTATTGACCTTCGGGATGTAATGCTTTATGTTGTAGGTTACTTCTGTAGTTGAAGATTGGTAGTTTAGGTTCACGAGTCTTTGCTCAATATGTCTTTCTGTGGCGTCATGAGGAAAGTGGGCCCCATGCTTGAAGATTTACCTTGCTGCTATAAACTCTAAATCAAAGCTAGCCTGAGAGCTATGCAAGTTATATTAAACTATTTTATTTTCACCAGATCATGCGTTGTAATTATGACCTTTGCTACTCGATATTTCATCTTAAATTGTGTGTGCTAGCAGTTTCATCCTCGACTAGCACTATTGCACAGAGACTCTCAATTTTCAAGGTGAGGTCACTACATGCGTATCGCGCTTCCGGCGAGCCTCCCTCGTCGTGTGCTGTCGTGCATCACGCTCTGCGTCGAGGGTATACGGTGATGTGTTTTTGTGCGAACATACTTTTTGGCGACTCTGCTGGGGAAGAAGCTTCGAACGGTCTTCAACCCATTGTTGCTACAAAAAGAGCTTCATCAAGAGGCTGCAATCTACAATGGTATCATGAATCCTCAATCTCGTAAACATCAAAGAGAGCGTCATCAAGTTGCTTGCACTTGCTAATTACAAGGACTTGCTCGTTAATAATAAAGAAAAATAATCAGAAGTGCAATGAGCACTGATATTAATGTGGTCGTTTCGAAACTTGTGAAGTGAAAAAGGTGTTACCAAATTAGAAGCGGAACAAAATGTGTTGGGACATTGATATTTGCAGGACCGGCACGATATATTTTATTGTTACTGTCCCATTTCCTAGTTGATGCATACATTGCTGCGTGGTCATTGCAGTGAAAATGAAGCTGGAATCTTTTAACTGGATAGGGATAAGTTTGCCGGACAAGAAAAATGCATCCAAATTACCTTTCTGCACATGCAGCGCATCTCAATGGCTAGATAAAAAGTTTGTCAGGCCCTCTAACTGTCATTCTCTCTCCTCTCTTATTTTCACCTTGCTTCTCCTACGACACTTGCAAGCAGAAAGGCCACTTCTCACAAAAATTCTGGCATCGATCACAACACACCATGTGTCGCGTGTGGGCAGAGTTTCGAACATTCGGAAAGGTACATCAGGCGCAACAACTTTGTTGAGTGTTTGTGCCCTAAAAAAAAAATCCCAGGAGTGCAATATGTATATATGGCCCAGTATGGTATAGCTCCCAGGAATAAAGTCGAGGGCCCTTTTTGTTTTCTCGATGTTAGAGGAGAACTGTGATTGGGTGGGGATCCCATATGTATCGCTTTTTGCGAGCTGATGCATCGCCACGCTCACGTTCTAGATGGGCCTATCCCAATGCGCGTCTAGCTAGTACGTAGCCAGCTAGCGGACGAACGATCGATCAACAACGCAGCCAGTCACATGGCTGGCAACCGACCGAGCCATCACAAGTGATACGGGCATGGAGGCTTATGTGGAGGCCAATTTCAGGACTCCACCAAGCTAGGTGGTACGCCATCGAGGATTCAGGAGCGACACACTAGGATGACCTACGCTATGTAATAATTAAGTCTAAGGTTGTGTCATTCATTCTATGTTAGGAAATAATGTAGCCAGGTCATGTGGTGGGCCAATTAGGATTAAATTAGTGTTGTGTTTGGTTTTGGCCCTGTCCAAACCAAACCAGGGTAGGCCCATAGTGGGGCGCCCCAGCCCAGCAAGGGCTAGCCGGCCACCTCTCCCTCATATAAGGAGGTGGGGCGGCTAGTGTTGGGGGATGACCCCCGGTATGTCAAAGGCATGCCAAACCGGATGGTTTGGGCTATCAAGATACCGGTTTAAAGTTTAATCCGGGCTGTGAAGTTAAGCGTTTGGCTAAGGAAATCTATGCCAGTATCCCCAGGAAGGGTATGCCGGGATGAGCTAAGAAGATACCGGATTACCGGTACAAGCGACACTGTAGCACGTCGGCTAGACCGGTCAAAGATTCTCTCAAGAGCTAGAGGACAAGGATGACCTAAGCAAAGTAGCTTTAAACGAAGCCCTGACGCCAAAGAGGAAGGTGACGCTGAAAGCATCCGGAGGACGTCAGCCTCCCTGATTAAAGAAGATACCGGCGTCACCAGTGATTAAAGTAGCTTTGTAAAGTAGTTTGTCTGTTCAAAGATGCCATTAGGGTTTCTTCCCCTGTAAGCCACCCTCTCCCCTATATAAGGAGAGGGGGCACACCCCTTCGCGGGGACGATCGATACTAGGAGGAACCTTGTATCCAAGAAACCTGTAAGTTCGTTGTATCATGGAATAGAGAGATCTAGAGCAGAGTTCTTCCTTGTGTCTTTCTTCTTCTACCTCTGGCCTAGGCCAAGTTCTTGAGGAAAGCATCCGGAAGTTCATCCAATCTAATCAAAAACCCTCCCCCGAATCCTCTAGCGCCCATTCGGCCCCAACTTAAGCCATCCTATGGCATCTGTCTGTTCGCCACGACGACAGTTGGCACCCACCATGGGGCATGAAGTGGCGCTGGCTGGAGTTCACATTCGGGCGGGCCTCCTCGAAGTGTCCGGCGAGCGAACAGTGTATGCGCTCGTGCAACGCATCTACTTCATGGACTTCATCAACGACAACGCGGGCTGCTTCGCCAACAGCGGCAAGTTCCCCAAGAACGGCCGCATCATCGAGTTCGGCAGTCACCGCATCTACTTCGGCACCGTCCCTGTGCGCCGGTGCCTCTCGCCGGTCTGGTGGCGCCGGATCGCCAAGGTGGCTATGTGCGCCGCGCCGCCGGCAGCGTGGAGGTGATGATGGCTGGCGCGGTGGTGCTGGCAAGGAAGCTGTGGAAGAAGGAGCTGGGCGCGCGGCGTCGACGCGCGCAGCCGGCCACCGCTGGAGGCGCGCGGGTGCATCTTCTGCACCACCGGAGACTCCTCTCCAAGCGGCGATGAGCGTGCTGGCGACGCCCATCGCACAGAACATCGACCCGGCAGCGGAAGCGGAGCTGGAGGCGACGCGCAAGAAGCTGCTCTCCGGGGGCGCGGACATCATCCGGGCTCAGCGCGAGCTGAACCTAACCTTACGTGAGTACAACGCTGCCCATGGCTTTGCTTCTGTTAGCGCTCAGGCTGCTAGGGTGCCGGAGAACCGGCTTAAGGCTTACAATCTAGATCAGGATCTGCATAAGGAAGTTCTTGCCGGCAAAAGTACCACTGCATCTGTGAGCATCGTAGAAACCCAAGTACAGTAGCCCAGATAAAACTATAAAAGCTGCTAAGGCCGCTATGGAGCTGTGTGAGTCGTTATCCGGAGATGCATTAGCAAAGCAGCAGGATAGAGTTAGAGAATTGATTGATACGATACAGGCACAAAATGATGAGCTCGCTAGAATCAACAAAGCAGCACTCGAGTCAAAATCGATCCGGTCGACAAAAGTTGCCGGAAGCAAGTTCCATGGGCAGGCATCGTCCCCCCATCCGGATAAGAGAAAGGAAAAAGAAATGAATGCGCGGCAGATGACCGTGTATGATCCGGTTCTTGCCGGAAAACAAAAAGCCGGGCCACACGAGGCCGGAGGAAAAAGCTATGCTGCAGGTCGTGGCTATGCCGGAAATGGCTATGCCGGAAACAATTATGCCGGTAGATATTAAACCGGGCAAAATTATCGAGTTGCAAGGGCAGCTTATGTAGAAGAAGAAATGCCACCACCAAGGTACCGGCAGGCAAGAGCCGCGGAACCGGTAAGATATGATTCGAGGTGGAACGAACAAGAGTCCTACCGGAACCCTTTGGGGGAACGTGTGGGAGAAAGATGCTTGCCAGGCCAGGATGCGAGGCACAGGCTGGACAGAGTGTATCTTTCCGAAATGATCGAAGCTGAGGGTCCCCCTGGCCCAAAGTGCTTTGGCCCACGAATCATGAAAGAAGAGCCACCGGTGCACAATTTCCAATTGCCCCGGGACACAAAAACATATGATGGCACGACAAAGCCGGAAGATTGGCTGGCAGATTATGTCACAGCTGTTTACGTCGCTGGTGGCGGAGGAAACCGGCGTTGGGCCGTGAGAATCATACCGTCCTTCCTAGTGGGACCTGCACGTATTTGGCTTAACAACTTGCCGGCAGGAAGCATAAATGGATGGTTGGACTTTGAGGAAGCTTTTGTGAGTAACTTCACCGACGTACCGAGGCCAAACGAGCCACGACGCTCGCCTTGTGCGTACAGCGCCCGAATGAAACAGACCGGGATTATCGACCCGGTGGAACTCAATAAGAAACTCCTGCGAAGGGGTGATAGAGGCACAAGCCATTGCTTGGTTTTGCAATGGATGCGAAGAGGAACACCGTTATGGCAAAAGTTGCAGTGAAACATGCCAACAACTGGCGGATATGATGCGGGTGGCGGATAATTATGCGTTGGGAGATCCAATGCAACCGGTAGTGCAAGCTGAACCGGCGCAAACAAGCCAACCACGCCAAGATCATTACCGGGATAACCGGCATGACAAAAGAAGGGAAGAGTTTCCGGATCAGAGATACGGTCCGCAACAAGTTGCCGCGGTGCAAGAACATTCCGGTCCCAGCGGGAGCCAAAGGCAAAAAACCGGATCGCAGCCATGGGCGGGTCCTAAAAAACAATGGGTTGAAAAGAAAAAGTGGGGAGAGAAAAAAGGTTGGCAAGAGCGTATGAGATACACAATGGAAGCAGCAATGGAGCAACCATGCCGGTTTCACGCCGAATCCGTCGAAAGCCGGCAAATCATTTGACAAAAGATTGTTCTGGGTCAAGTACTTGATGCTGAAAGGTGCGGTAAAAGACGCGCAAGCGCAAGGGGTTCCGATCTGCCACCATCGCAAGATATGTTGCGGCAACAACTACCACCACCACCACCGCTCACCGGGGCAAATGCCTTACCGGTACAACCTCAGCAGAACCAGCAAGTTCATCAGGTGGAAGACGGCAATGGCTAACCGCCACTGCCGGCACCTTTGGGCCGGAATGTTTACAAGGATCTGCACTTGTGCTGCGTTGTTTCGTCTTGAGCCAACCGACGAGGCAAAGCGTGCATCGCCGTTCCATGGAAGTGAACGCTGTGATGCCGGCAGTTCAAAATACATGTTGTGGTCAGAAGGAAATCAGTTGGTCGTTCATAGATCACCCTAAAATCATGCCTAACCCGGGTGGTTACGCTCTTGTTGTGGATCCAATCATGCATGGGCTAGAGACTCGAGTCAAGTTCAGCAAGGTGCTGATAGACAATGGAAGCAACATAAATATCATGTACAAGCATACAATGCTTACGTTGGGCATAACAGAAAACATGCTACAGCCAACTCACACAACATTCCACGGAATCGTTCCGGGCCTGTCATGTGCTTGTGGGAAAAGTCCGGGTGGATGTGTCATTCGGAGGACGTGACAATTGCCGGGTGGAAAACATTCTGTTTGAAGTGGTGGATTTGGAGAGTCCTTACCATGCACTGTTGGGGAGACCGGCATTGGCGGCGTTCATGGCCTCAACTCATACGGCTTATCTCAAGATGAAGATGCCGGCACCTCGTGGACCCTTAACTGTGGTGGGAAACTACAAGATCTCACTGGAAGCTTCCAGCCGGATCAAATCGGCTGAATCGCTGGTGATAGCGGAGGAAAAGAAAAGGATGCAAACATTGCGCTGGCTCAATCCTCGCAGCTGAGTTTAGCGGCCATGAGTGGAAACTTGGGCACACCGGCATTCAAGCCGACAAAAGAAACAAAAGACATCGTGTTGGACCCAGCTTACCCGGAGCGCACCGTTCGTATCGGTGCCGGCCTGAGTGAAGCATAGGAAAGCGCGCCCGTCAGCTTCCTCCGTGAGAATCGGAATATCTTTGCCTGGTCTACTGATGACTTGGTAGGTGTTCCGAGGGAGCTGGCTGAGCACTCTCTAAACGTCCGGAAGGATGCTAAGCCGGTGCGACAACCTTTACGCCGGTTCGCTGAAGACAGGAGAAAAATCATTGGAGAAGAAGTTACCAAGTTGCTGGTTGCCGGTTTCATCGTGGAGGTACTGCATACTGAGCCAATCTGGTGCTGGTCGAGAAGAAAAAAGAAGAAGAGCCCAAAGCCCCAAAGGTGTGGCGCATGTGCATCGACTACACCAACCTGAACAAGGCTTGCCCAAAAGATCCTTTCCCTTTACCCCGAATCGATCAAGTGATTGATTCCACCGCTGGTTGTGAACTGTTGTCTTTCCTGGATGCTTATTACAGATTCCACCAAATCCCCCTGAAAAAGGAAGATCAAATAAAGACTGCTTTCATTACCCCGCACGGGGCTTATTGCTATGTCACTATGCCTTTTGGTTTGCGCAACGCTGGTGCAACGTACCAGCGTTGTATGCAAAAATGCTTGTTTGATCAGATCGGAAAAAATGTGCAAGTCTATGTGGACGATGTTGTGATAAAAACTAAGGTAAAAGAAACCTTGATCGATGATCTCCGGCAAAATTTAAGAAGGTTCCGGATGAAACTCAATCCGGCAAAATGCACTTTCGGTGGCCCAGCCGGTAAGTTTCTTGGCTTCCTTGTATCAAGCCGGGGAATTGAAGTCAATCCGGTAAAAATCCGGTCAATAGAAAGAATGGCTATACCGCAGAACTCAAAGATGTGCAAAAGTTTACCGGAAGCTTGGCATCGCTAAGCCGGTTCATAAGCAGGTTGGGAGAAAAAGCTATGCCGCTATATGCATTGATGAAAAAATCCGATACCTTCGTCTGAACCCTCAGGCAGACGCTGCGTTTAAAGAGCTAAAAACTATGCTTGTAACGGCCCCAATCTTGGCTTCACCTTTGGAAAGGGAACCCATGTTGCTTTACATAGCGGCAACAAACCGGGTGGTGAGTGTTGTGGTTGTGGTAGAACGAGATGAGGAAGGAAAAACCGTGCAGAGGCCGGTATACTACCTGAGCGAGGTGCTCTCCTCTTCAAAACAAAACTACCCGCACTTCCAAAAAATGACCTACGGCGTGTTCATGGCCGCCACAAAGCTCAAACATTACTTCGAAGAGCATCCGATGAAAGTGGTGAGTGAAGCACCAATTTCAGACATCATGTGCAACAAAGATGCTAGCGGCCGGATTGCAAAATGGGCAATTCAGCTATCCCCTTACGTACCGGTATACGAGAGGAGAGATGCCATAAAGTCACAAGCTTTGGCTGATTTCCTGGTCGATTGGGCGGAAATGCAATATAAGCCACCAGAACAGAGATAGAATACTGGAAGATGCACTTTGATGGATCCAAACTCAAAGAGGGTCTAGGTGCCGGTGTGGTACTCACCTCGCCTAAGGGAGATCACCTCCGGTATGTTTTGCAAGTACATTTCAGGGCATCAAACAATGTCGCTGAATATGAGGCTCTGATCCATGGACTTAAGGTCGCAAAAGAAATCGGTGCACACCGGATCATTTGCTACGGCGATTCGGATCTTGTGGTGCAACAATGTTCCGGAGATTGGGACGCAAAAGATGCCAACATGGCTTCATACCGGTTTCACGTGCAAAAGATTGCCGGCTTCTTTGAAGGGTGTGAGTTTCATCATGTGCCACGGGCTGAAAATGAAGCCGCGGATGCTTTATCCAAGCTAGGCTCGTCTAGGCAAGAAATTCCTCCCGAAATAGCCTTGGCTCATTTAAGAACACCATCGATCAAACCAAGTCCGGAATCGGAATCAATTTTTGTACCGGAATCACATGTTGTGCCAATGGATATTGACGAAGGAAACTCGGGGACTGCTCCGGCAAACTCGGGGACTGCTCCGGCAAACCCGGGGACTACGACGTCCATATCGGAACAAGCAATGCTGGTGGATAGCCTGGAGATAGACGTGCCGGTATTTCTGGTTCGGGAAACACCATCTTGGGTTAAACCTATTAAGGAATTCCTGATCAACGGCACCCTGCCGGTTGACGAAAATGAATCGAGAAGGATCCAGCGAAGATCCAAAGTGTATACCTTCATCAACGGAGAGGTGTACAAAAGAAGTGTTACCGGTGTCCTTCAAAGATGTGTGGAACCGGAAGAAGGGAAAGAGATCCTTGTGGAAATTCACCAAGGAGAATGCGGGCATCATGCGTCATCAAGGGCGCTGGTTGCAAAAGTATTCCGGCACGGCTTCTACTGGCCCACTGCTTTGGAAAATGCTGAGGATTTGGTACGGAAATGTAACGGGTTCCAGAGGTACGCCAAGCAAAATCATACTCCAGCATCCGGTTTAAAATATATACCATTAACTTGGCCATTCGCTGTGTGGTGCCTTGACATGGTTGGCCCATTCAGAACTGCGAGGGGAAACATGACCCACATTTTGGTCATGGTGGATAAGTTCACCAAGTGGTTGGAGGTAAAACCTATCGCAAAATGTGATGGGCATACCGCAGTGAAGTTCTTGAAAGATGTTATTCTGCGGTATGGATACCCACACAGCATCATTACTGACAATGGTTCGAACTTTGCCCAAGGAGAATTCAAGCGGTTCTGTGAGGATAATAACATCCTGCTGGATTTGTGCTCGGTAGCGCATCCACAGGGTAATGGTCAAGTTGAAAGGATCAATGCGCTGGTGCTTTCCGGCATAAAACCAAGGCTCGTTGAACCACTCGAAAAGTCACCGGGATGTTGGCTCGATGAGCTGCCATCAGTGCTGTGGAGCATAAGAACGACTCCAAACCGGTCTACCGGATACACTCCATTCTTTATGGTTTACGGAGCAGAAGCGGTCATACCAACCGACATTCTCCATGACTCACCAAGGGTGCAACTCTATACCGAACAAGAGGTAAAAGAGGCCCGAGAAAACGATGTGGACTTGCTAGAAGAAGCAAGAGAGCTGGCGTTGGCAAGAACAGCCATTTACCAGCAGAACCTCAGACGCTATCATAGCCGGAAGGTTAACCCGAGAGTTTTCCGGGAAGGAGATCTGGTGTTACGCCTAGTGCAGCGCACTGAAGGCCGGCATAAGCTTTCACCTCCATGGGAAGGGCCATTCATTGTGAGCAAGGCTCTACACAATGATGCCTACTACTTGATCGATGCACAGGAATGGAAGGAAGGAAAGGCGGACAGAGCCGGACATGAGACCAAGCGTCCATGGAACGTAGCATTGTTGCGTCCTTTCTACTCCTGAAGTTGTACTGTAAGAAGTTCCTTTTTGTACCTTATTTATTATGAATAAAAGACTCCGGCACCTCGAATGTTTCTCGGGGACTGCCTCTATCAAAGTTGCATGTAATGTGTTTATTTTTTCAGTTTACCGGTTGCTTGTTGAACATTTTTTCTTTTCGGTTTAGTAACGTGCTAAACCTACCGGAGTCTTCGACTCTGCTGCTGTCCGCAACCCGGCTTCATGGCAAGCAAGATAAACCGGTAGGAATTAAGCACGTGAACCACGAAAAGAGGGAGTGGGAACAACAATCCGGAAAAACTTAACTAACCCCGGTTATACCGGTTTTTTGTGAAAAATTTCGAGTTATTTCTAAGTTCAAGAAAGTGTTCGCTTGGCAAAAGAACTTTGTAACTCGTACGCCAAAACACCCAGAGAGGTAGGCAGAGGCAAAGGGAAAGAACCAAGTGTGCATCAAATTGGATGCGGAAACAATTCCGGAATCTTCACAGTGCAAGATAAAAGCAAACAACAAAGACAGCATGCTAAGTTAACAAACCAACATGACTTGATAAGCTACCGGTGTGAAAGACACCGGCATGAAATTGTAGCACAACCAAAAGACATGACGAGTATTATCTTACATCCAAGACCCCGGCATACCGGGGCAGAATTTAACGAACATTGTCTTATAAGCCAACAGATGCAGCAAAGAGCAGACAAGCAGCAGGGGCTTCAGGAGGAGCACCACCAGCTTCCGGAGGAGCATCACCTTCTCCGGCATCCTCGATCTCCTCATCACCGATGTCTTCCTCTTCGTAGTCGCTGAGGTAGTCCTCGACATCGGGAGGCGGAGGGATGAAGGTGCGGATCGGGGCATGCTCCGCTATGTGGTAGGCGCGGTCCTTCCGCTTCGCGGTGAGGACCGGATCCTTGTCGGTGGGAGCGCCGTGACGGAGGCTGTGGAAGGAATCCAGATCCAGATCTTCGTACCAGGAACATGCGATGCGTAGTGCATGATCTGCTCCGGCACGGGCGGCTGAGCACTACCACTCACGGATCCTCCGGCGTCTTTCAGGCGTTCGGAGGTGAGCGTCAGTTCGCCGGCACAGCTTCCTGCGGCGAGCACCTTAAAGATCTTTATCGCCACATCGGGCAGATCGGCATGATGCCGGTCCACGGCGCGCATGTGCTGGATCCGGGCAGAGAGTGCGACCAAGTAGTCATAGGCATCCCAGGGTGCTTCCGGGTTGCTCATGGACTGCTCGATTCTGCGCTCCCTTACCTTCTTGTGCGCGTGAGGATGGGAGTCCGGAAAAAGCTCTGCGAGAAGAAAGAAAGAAAAGATAAGAAAATGTTGCCGGGAGGAAAAAGCTTATAAGCTAGAGATAGAAAAGAAAAAGACTTACTCTCCTTTTGTACTCCTTTTGCTCCGCAGTTAGGAGGGCGACCCGTTCTTTGGCCGCTTTCCGCGCCTTGCTCTCCTCCTCCAGCTCCGCCCGCAGCATCGCGCTGGAGTTGGTAGAATCCTCCAGGAACTCCGCCAGCTTGGCCTCGGCTGCAGTTTTGGCCTCCTTCAGCTCCTTATCATGCCGGAGCCCAGCTTGGATGAGCTGGTCCTTCAGCCCCCTGGAGGCGATCTCCTGGGCGTCCAGAGCCTTGCGGTGCTCCCGGATAAGCTGCTCCTTTTCATCTGGAGTCCGGAAAAGAGATGTTAACAAAAATGTAATCGGTAAAATGCAGAAACACAAATCAACCGGAAAAGGAGTGGTACCTTGAAGGGTGCTGAGCTGGGTTTTGAGGGCCTCGACGGAGCCGAGCAGTCTTGTGCAAAAAATTCATAAGTGATAAGAGGAAATCGACAAGTGAAAAGAAGCCGGGTGCACAACAACAAACCTTGGCAGTGGCTGTGGGCCTCGGCAAGATCCCGGTGCTCCCACAGAAGCTCCTCGAAGAGGCGCTTCCGGGCGTCCGCCGTGCTCTGTTTAAGTAAAAATGATAGTATGAAGATGCCGGTTTCTGGTGTTTCTAAGGAAATTTCGCGCTCAGAGCTACGCTCTCAACCCGAAACTCGGGGACTGGGAAGATATACATAATCTTGAAAGAATGAAAACGGGCATGATTTAAAAAGAACTTTGAAGTTTGGTAAAACTTACCACCACGGTGTTGGTAGCGTCGTGCCACGCGTTGTCAAATTCTTTGACCGCGCGCCGGAGCCGGCTAAAGTGTTACTCGGTGTTCCGAGGGCCTGCGGGGTCGATCGCCGGCATCTTGTCCTTCCCCAGGCCAAGCGTCACCGCGGACAGATCCGCTCGATTCCACTTTTTAGCATAATCGAGAAGATGCCCCAGGTTGGCTCCTCCGTGGGTCAGCTCGTTGATCCGGCCAGTGGCTGGCCGTTTCCCGGCAATAATGGCGGCAGCCGGCATGCGCGATGGACTGCGCGCCGGAGGTGAGGGAGCCGGTTGAGACGGCCACCGCAGCAGGCTTTGTTTTGGCCGCTGCGGGCTCTTGGCTTGGCGGTGGAGTTGGCGGCTTGGCCGTAGCAGGCCCTCCGGCTGAGCTTGCCGGAGGCATTGGTGTGGTCTTGGGTGGCGCAGAGGCGTCAGGCGCATCCTGCGCCGATCTAGAGCTTGCCGGCGCGGAATACTCCGGCACGGTCTTGGAAGGGGAGGAAGCGGAAGCTTTCTTCTTCTTCTTCTTGGGGACGGTGGTAACCAGAGGTTCCACCCTCCCGACATCTTCAGTGTTGGCGGGTTGTGGCGCCAATATCTAGGTTCTCGGAGGGGAGATGATGTCCTCCTCCGCGCGGTGGTACGAAGGTTCGGGGCCGCGCGCCCCGCCTGTAGTGCCCCCGGGGGAGGCGGAAGAGTTGCCGGCACCGGATGGTACCGGGCTTGGTTGAGAAGGAGCTGAGGTCCTCGCGACTTCCTCAGAGCTTTCCGGGGGCATGCCGGAAGCGCTCTTGGAAATCTTGAGCGCAGGACTGAAAAAGATAGAAAAAAGAGAGTCGAAAAAACCAATCGGAAAAAAGAAGATTGTATAACAAAAGGAAAGGAGGAACGGAAACTTACCCGTCAGCAACCGACATCTCACGCTTCTTGTAGTGCCTCACAGAGGGCTTCTTGGGGCGCTTGGCGGCGGGAGCATGGCTCGAACCGGCCTCCGGCTCCGGTGCCTTATGCTTTTGGCCCCGCGAGGTGAGTTCGTCAAGAAACTCTCGGCCGAACTCGGCCTGCAACGGAGCCACGTGCTCCAAGACCTGCGAGTTGGCGCTGGCTGAGGGGGCATCTACAAAAGATAGTGCATGAGAAAGCAGAAAAGTTAAGTACCTCAAGTATAGTGACCTCGTCGTCCGAACCAGGATCATTGGACGGAAAGTTACCGGGGCGTGGAGTGTGGGTCCGGCCCATCTTGAGTTCTCTCGGTGGCACGTAGGGGTCCGGGTCAACCTCGTCGACGGCGCGCTTCCAGCAAGGGCCTGATGCTTCCGCAGTGATGCGGGAGAAGCGTTCAAGGGCCTGTAATAGAGAAAGCAAAACGGTTAGCTGCATGTCAAAAAGCTACCGGAAAAACAATCCGGATTGTGTGAGCCCTTACTTCATCGGTTGGAGGGTTGGCGGCGCTAAGAGGCAGGAAGCCCCACTGCCAATCCATTGGCATGTCAGTTTGACAGATTTGTTTAGCCTTGAGGACTACGTCCTCTTTGCTTAGTTGGATGCCGGTAATTTTGGTGGGGTCGCGCGGGCCGCACATCTCACTCATCTTGTGAGACCAGCGCTGAAGGGGAAGCACCCGACGCGAGATGAATGTCTGGATGATATCATCTGAGCAGATGTCGGTGTCCTTCATGAGTTTCTCCATGAAGCGTACAATCCGGTTGGTTTCTACATGGGTAGACTTCGGATTGTACCTCCAGTTGGCCCTCGACGGCGGTCCCGGCTGGTATGCCGGCAGATTGATGAAGTCTGCGGCATCTTTGTTCTTCACGTAGAAGAAGGTCTCTTTCGGCATGACTCGAGACCGGAAAACTTAAAAAAGGGGCTCCCTTGGCGGGAGCCGATGATGCAAGACCCGCATTGAACGGGGGGTTTGGGCTTAGGAATTTCCTTGCCCTGGACGGAATTGATCCGGAGAGAGAAGAAGCGAGCGAAAGTCTCGCGGGTGGGGCGGAGACCCATATAGGCCTCCATGAAGGTTGCGTAGCAAGAGAGGTAGAAGATGGCGTTGCCAGGAAGATGGTGAGGTTGGAGTTCATAAAAATCAAGGAAAGAGTGAAAGAAGTCGGAGGCAGGAAGGCCGAAGCCGCGCTCAAAATGAGCGAGAAAAACAACATGTTCACCCAGTTCCGGGTCGGGTTCCACCTCGTCGCGCGGAAGCCGGCAGATCACCCCTGCCGGTACCCTTCGGGGGCGGTACAGCCAGTCAATCTCCGGCTGCGTCACGTCAGAGCCCTTCCAGGCACCGCGAGTGACCGCGGACAGGTCCACTCCGGAACCTTGGCCCGAGCTGCTGGCTTCCTGGCCTCTTCCGGTATCCGCCTCCGGAACATTTGAAGAAGATTCCATCCGGGCTAGATCAGCCTCCAATCCGTCTGAGTACTGGTTGGTTGAAATTTGTTCCCCGAAAGATACCGAGGGAGTCTCGCTGCCGGCTAGTTCAGACAAATATTCGTCGGTAGACATACAATTCTAGACCTACCCGCATACATTTTTCCCCGGATCTAGCCGCGTGCGAAGATCTACGAGTGAGAGAAAAATCAAAGGAAAATAGAAGGTAAATCTCCTACCGGCCCAAGAACAAGGAGGCAAAGAGAGGCGAAATCTGAGAACTTAGGGCTAACCAGAGGTGGCGCGAGACGCTGAGGACGACAGTCGCCGGAGATGCGGCGGAATCCCAGTCGCCGACGAGGTCTAGCAAGGAAGGAAACCAAAGGTCGCCGGGAGCGCCCGGCAGCGACAGCAGGGCTCTGCGGAGACTCTTTGTGCGGTACTCAATGGATTCGGTGCAGAGGTTCGCCGGAGAACAGAGCTCAGGCGACGAACGGCAGCGGCGAAGGCGCAAGGGGGCAAAGAGCTCTAAGTGCGTGAGGGAGTTGTGAATGCGGAGAAAGGGAGAAGAAGGAACCGATCTCCCCTTAAATAGGAAGAAGGAGTAGTGGGCCGGCAACCGCCGGGCCGCGGCGGTTCGCCTTGTGGGCCGCCACGTGGCGCAAGGATACACGCGCGAAAAATAAAATGCCACAGGAAGGCTACGCGGATCCGGAACGGCATCGAGGATCCGATGCGGCGCATTTAATGTTAGCGCAGAAGTCGAAGGGAAGTGACCCCTGACACTGGCTTGTCAGAAACAGTGCGCATGTCTCTGACAGGCACTGTACCCGAGAAATCCTCGACTTCGCCGAGGAAGGTTTCAATGTCAAAGGTACCGGAACGATCCGGAGAAAAAGAGGAAGTGTGGCAGTGATGCCGGAAGGTTCTATCCGGGTGCCGGAAAAGTTAAACCGGTACCTTGGGTAATGGGAACCTGGCATGGCCCGTCGGATAAGATCCACCGGACTATACCAGCTTCGGGGACTAATGTTGGGGGGATGACCCCCGGTATGCCAAAGGCATGCCAAACCGGATGGTTTGGGCTATCAAGATACCGGTTAAAGTTTAATTTTGTGAAGTTAAGCGTTTGGCTAAGGAAATCTATGCCAGTATCCCCAGGAGGGGTGGTATGCCGGGATGAGCTAAGAAGATACCGGATTACTGGTACAAGCGACACTGTAGCACATCGGCAAGACCGGTCAAAGATTCTCTCAAGAGCTAGAGGACAAGGATGACCTAAGCAAAGTAGCTTTAAACGGAGCCTGATACGTCCAAAACGTATCTACTTTCCCGAACACTTTTGCTATTGTTTTGCCTCTAATTTGTGTATTTTGGATACAACTAACACGGACTAACGCTGTTTTCAGCAGAACTGCTCTGGTGTCTCGTTTTTGTGCAGAAATCCAACTTTCGGGAAAATCCTCGGAATTTATGCAGAAGGCCCTATTTTACCAAAATATTGACGGAGCCAGAAGGGCAAGAGGGAGGTGGAGGCAGGGCCCCACACCACATGGCGGCGCGGCCCAGGGGGGGCGCGGCCATGTGGTGTGGCCCCCTCGGCCGGCCTCCGACGCCCCCCGGACTACTTATTGGTTTCGACCTGAAAACGCACGGGGAGAAGTCGAAGTCGCCAGAAACCCTCCAGAGAGCCGCCACATCGCGAAACTCCGTCGCGGGAGCCGGAAGTCTCGTTCGGCACTCCGCCGGGACGAATTGGAGGAGATCTTCACCGCCATCACCAACGCCTCTCCATCGACCAGCCATGTTTCCCCCATCCATGTGTGAGTAATTCCCCCGCTGTAGGCTGAAGGGGATGGTAGGGATTGGATGAGATTGGTCATGTAATAGTCATAAGATTGTTAGGGCATAGTGCCTAGTATCCGTAGATGTCACTTTTATGATATTGTTGCAACTTGTTATGCTTAATGCTTGTCACTAGGGCCCGAGTGCCATGATCTCAGATCTGAACATGTTATTGATTCATGAAGATATTCGTTGTTTATGATCTTACCTGCAAGTTGTATACACATGTCGCTGTCCGGAACCAATGGACAGAAATCGGGACAACCGGAGGGGATGGTAGTGATGTGAGGATCACATGTGTTCACGGAGTGTTAATGCTTTGCTCCGGTACTCTATTAAAAGGAGTACCTTAATATCCAGTAGTTTCCCTAGAGGCCCGGCTGCCACCGGCTGGTAGGACAAAAGATGTTGTGCAAGTTTCTCATTGCGAGCACGTACGACTAAATATGGAACACATGCCTATTGATTGATTAGTACTTGGATACCGTTTTATTATTATCTGCAAATGCCCATGCTTTGATTGTTACATGAGTTTCTCTCATCCATGCAATGCCCGTTAAATCCGTCCCTGTGCCTACAGTATTTTAATCCTGCTGTTTACTATAATCACTACTGCTGTCTTTATTTCACCGCTGCTGTTATTTCACTATTTCCACTGCCATAAAACTGTTACTACTGATAAACTCTTGCGAGCAAGTCTGTTTCCAAGTGCAGCTGAATTGACAACTCATGTTAAGGCTTACAAGTATTCTTTGTCTCCCCTTGTGTCGAATCAATAAATTGGGTAATACTTCCCTCGAAGACTGTTGCGATCCCCTATACTTGTGGGTCATCAAGACTATTTTCTGGCGCCGTTGCCGGGGAGCATAGCTTTATTTGGAAGTTCACTTGGATTGATATTGTTCGCTGCAAATTATCCATCATGGGTAAACCTCGCGATACTAAGATCGCCATATTACCATCCACTACAAGAAAAGGTACAACTCTGAGTACCTCTGCTGCTCTTGATTCACCCTCTGTGATTGATAAACTTGTTTCACCGCCACATGCTTCACATGCTGGTACTTCTGCTGAATCTGAAAATTCTCATAATATTGATAATGTTTCTGCTGTGCTTGATGATAGTGGTTCATTGGGATCTTTTCTAGATGCTACGATTGCTAGGTCTAGACAAATTGAAAATACTGAAACTCCTAATGCTACTACACCTGTTAAATCACCTGAACTTGATTATTCTAGTGATGATCCTGATGAAGATTATGTAGAGCTTGATGATGATTTTATTGAAAAATGCAATGCTACTACTGATGCAAGAAAAATTAAAAAATTGCTTGCAGAACATGCTGTTAGATATAAACCATCTCCTGATCCTAAATTTGCCACATCTCCTATAAATATTAGGGATAAAGATTATGATTTTTCTCTTGATCTATCTCATATAGCTATTGTTGAGAAAACACCCTTTTGTGGTACTGAAAAAGAAAGTGCTGTTGAACACTTGACTGAGTTATCTACTCTTAGTGGCGTGTTTTCTGATGATGTCAAGATGCGTACTTATTTTGTCGCTAAATTTTTTCCGTTCTCATTAAAGGATGATGCTAAAACTTGGTATAATAATTTGCCTCCTGGTTCTATTAAAAGTCCAACTGACTTGCGTGATGTTTTCTTTCGAAAATACTTTCCTGCTAGTGCTCAACATGCTGCTTTGCAGAGAATTTATAATTTTGACCAGGAAGATGGAGAGAAATTGCCTGAGGCTTGGGCGAGATTTTGCTCTCTTATTAGAGCTCAGCCTGACCATGATTTGGAAAAGCATGATTTACTTGATATATTTTATAGTGGACTAACCATTGAGTCTAGGGCATACCTAGATAGTTGTGCTGGTTGTGTTTTCAGGAAAAGAACTCCAGACGACGCTGAAGAATTATTGGCTAAAATAGGACGGAATCATGATGATTGGTCTACACCTGAACCAACCCCGACACCGATAGTGAAGAAGAGGGGTATGATTAAATTAAATGATGAAGATATGAGGGAAGCCAAGAAGTCTCTTAAAGAGAAGGGTATTAAACCTGAAGATGTGAAGAATTTACCTCCTATAGAAGATATATGTGAGATAACTCCCCCTTCATCCATGATTGAGGTACACTCTCTTCAACACTTTACTAGGGAAGATATTCCGTATTCAAAATCTCCTGCTCAATGCTTAGATGAATTTGATAATTATATTGTTAAGCAAGAAAACTTTAATATGAGAGTAGAGAATCATTTAATGGAAAATTCTCGAGCTATTAGTGAATTGCATGGTATTGTGGAGAGAACCTCCAATGATGTTAAGATACTTGTTAAACATTTTCAAATGGTTCAAACTCAAATTGATCAACTTACTAAAGTGCAAAATGACTTGTTGGGAAATAATTCTAAAGAAAAACATGCTTATGAAGTAACAACTAGAGGTGGTGTTTCTACCCAGGATCCTCTATATCCTGAAGGGCATCCCAAAAGAGTTGAACAAGATTCTCAACTAATTAAAACTAGTGCTCCATCTAAGAAAAAGAAAAAGAAACATAAGAATGTTGTAGAATCCTCTGAACCTGTTAATGATCCTAATAGTATTTCTATTTCTGATGCTGAAACTGAAAGTGGTAATGAACATGAGGAAGATAACGATAAGAATGATACTCCTGATAAAGAAGAAATTGAAAAAGAACCTGAAAAGCATGCTAAAAATAAAAAGTACACTAAAGAAGATTTTATTACTGAGAAACATGGTAATGAAAGAGAACCTTGGGTTCAAAAGCAAATGCCTTTTCCTGCTAAGAAACTAAAATCAAAGGAGGAGGAACATTATAATAAATTTTGTGATTGGATGAAACCTTTATTTTTGCAAATCCCTTTGACTGATGCTATTAAATTGCCTCCTTATTCAAAGTATATGAAAGATATTGTTACTAACAAAAGGAAAATCCCCAATGAGGAAATTTCCACTATGCTCGCTAATTACTCCTTCAATGGTAAGATTCCAAAGAAGCTTGGAGACCCAGGTATACCGACTATTCCTTGTTCCATCAAGAATAATTATGTTAGAACTGCTCTATGTGATTTGGGAGCGGGAGTTAGTGTAATGCCTTTTTCTCTTTATAAGAGACTTGATTTAGATAAATTGATACCAACTGATATATCTTTGCAAATGGCTGATAAATCTACTGCTATTCCTGTTGGTTTATGTGAAAATGTTCCTGTGCAAGTTACTCAGCATTGCTTGATATTAACTGATTTTGTTGTGTTGGAAATGCCTGAAGATGATAATATGTCCATTATTCTTGGAAGACCCTTTCTTAATACTGCAGGGGCTGTTATTGATTGCAATAAAGGCATGGTTACTTTCAATGTTGATGATAAGGAACACACTGTCTATTTTCCCAAGAGGATTGATAAAGTATGTGGAGTCAATACAATTTTTAATGTGAAAACTATCAAAGTGGGATCCATTGATTGTCCTATATATGAGCCTAAAGAAGAATATCAAACTCTTGTGATTGGATCCATATCAATTCAATATAAGGTAACATGATTGATTTGAGGTTTATTTCTTCTTATGTCATATAAAATTTATTTGGTAGCAAGACTTGATCAACCTTGTTAACAAGTATATTTTATTGCATAAAAGAGCTAAACAACACTTCTTTCTTTCTTTCTCCCTCCACCTATTTTACTTGCTGTAGCACTTTTGTTTTGCAATATGCTTTAGTCATTTAAGATTTTAGAAATCATTTTCCTGCGCAGTAATCATTAATTTAATACCCAGAAATGTGCATTTTTCGAAGTTCTCTAAAAATTACAAAAATTACACCGTTGGTCCTATTTTTCGACGAGGCACCTGGGAGCACCAGAGGATGACCTGTGGGGCACCAGGGGGTGCCACACCATAGGCCGGCGCGGCCAGCAAGGGGGCCGCGCCACCTTGTGGTGTGGGCCACCCCTTGCCCCACTTCATCATCTCTTCCTCCCAGCACCTTCTCTCTCCCGAAAAAGCTCGTACCAAGTTCCTCTCACTCGTGTTTCTGCTCAAGAACTCGCGATTTTTCGATCTCCTTGCTCAGCCCAGATTTCTGTTTGAAATTTGGCACATTTACTCCTTGGTATGTGACTCCTTTGATTGTCCAATTAGAATTTCATTTGGTTGAGTATATCTTGAATATTTTGCTGCTGTAGATAACATGTTTAGTGAGCTTGCATGCTTGTTCTAAGTGGAAGAAATTAGTTTTGATGCATGTTTAGTACTCTAGCAAGTTCCTATAGTAGTTCCCTTCAATTATATACCTTGAAATCAAATTTTATAATGATTGTTGAAAAATTTCAGAAAATGGAAGGGAGTGTGCACCAACTTAACCAAGAAGAGTTGGAGGTACAGCAAGTTATGAGAGTCCATCGTGAAGAGGGAGTATACCCCTCTTATTACCCATGCACGGACTTTATGCGGAATGCAGGAATCCTGCAAGATGTGCAAACACTAATTTCCAATGCAGGATTGGGAGATTTTGCTGTTGGTGAACCTCACCAATATGCTAAACTAACGGTGTCGGTTGTGCAGGATTTCGAATTTCACCGGTCTCAAACTGACCCCATGGTCCGGTACAAGATTTATAACAAAACTATCGACTTGCCTTTCAGTGATTTTTGTACAGCAATTAGAGTGCCGCGATGGGGATCTTGCGAGAAGATCAGGGGAACACCGCGGGAGCTCTCGAATCTTTATACAAGGATTTGTAATGGGAGGAGCTTCTCCAATGATGGTGGTAAGATTAGTAGCATTCAACATCCAGCCATCCGCTATTTTGCCTATTTCATTACAAAGTGCGTTCTTGCGAGAAGGACTGGAGGTAAATTATCTGTCCAAGATTTGGCTTTCTTAGCTGCTGCTTTGCAACAGGATAGGACTTATAATTTGGGTGCTTTAATAGCTTGTAGACTTGCTACTAACCGTGAGAAAGGAGGAATTTGTGGAGGTCTTATCGCCTCTCGCTTATTAGCTATGCATGGTGTAGGTCCTCACCATTTAGATATTCCGCTTTCTATAGAGAAACTTGATGTTTTCTCCATGATCAGGCATGAGTTTATTTCAGATGCATCTAATTTGAACAACCTGCATTATAGGATAACTTTGTATAAGAAAAGTTGGAGTATAACTAAGAAAATTGAAAAATTAGTACGCTTGCCTGCACCTGCTTTGTTTAACCTTGATGCCAGGGACGGGTGGTCGATCACAGAAAATGAGCTAAACGCATACATAGAAAGGGAAAGCCGTCGTGCAAGGGAAGATGTGGAGGAGGCCGAGGAGCACCCCGACTCTTCATCCGATGCAGCGAGCTCCTCATATCAACATCATGGGCATGTGGAACCTCCACGATATTCTTCTGCGCAGGGGCCCTATTACCACTCCATGTATGATCCACCGGCGTGGAACTCCGACCCTCGTTGGGAATGAACTCCACTTAGGCCAAAAGCCTAAGCTTGGGGGAGGTATACCGGCATCACTCATTCTTTGCATATTATGGTTGCTGGATACTTGTACATACTTGTTTAGTCTCTTAGAGTGGTTTTCTAATGAGAGGGAGATGATATTTGGGGAAGTGCTGTCCAAAAACAGATTCTGGGCTGTTACCAAAAAAATTCGTACGCACAGCCAGAACGTTATTTTGAGTTGCCAATTTTTGAGCATGTGCCCCAGGTTGTTATCTAACTTTCATTAGTTGAACACTTTTTGGTCTGAGCAATGGAAGATTTTTGTTAATTTCGATTTCTGTACTGCTGTCAGGATTTGGCAGATTTCTGTCATCCTGCTTTTCTGTGTTTCTGTTAGTTTGCATTCTTTTGTTTTCACTTTGTTTCTTTCCTAAAACACAAAAAGACCAAAAATATTTCTGTTGTTTCTCTTCACCATTTGTTTATTTGGTTCTTTGCTCTTAGTTTACTTTATTTGCTATCGTTGGTTTGCTATGAGAAAACCCAAAAAGATTTTGCTTTGTTTGCTTGTTTTCTTTCGTTCTTGTTTCCAATTCGAAAACACCAAAAATATTTGCTGTTCTTCTTTGGTTTGTAAAGTTCATCATGAGTTCAATGGTCTTCGGTGGCTGGAGCGTGGTTTTCATTTCATATTATCCAAGCTACACAAGTGAAAAGGCAATAATGACGATCTACGACAATCTGATTGTGGTGAGAGGCTGGTATGAACTCTATTTGCTTTCATTTTTGTACATATACTCATCCATATGAGCATGCTTAGTTGGTTCATGTGAGGTATATGTTATTTGAGAAAGTCTAGTAGTTCATGATCTCTCATGTTTAGCTCCAATTTATTAATATGAGTAGCATGTCATGGATGTTTGCTTGCATTGTTTTATTCATAAGTAAGTATGGCATTGTGGTATCCTCCTCTGAATAATTCATTTATATCGACTTGGCACATGCTCACGCATGCATATGACTGAACAAAAAGTCAATTAAGCCTCGATGATTTATATTGCTTCAGAGTTCTTGTATCACTTTTATGCCTCCGTTAATTTATTTTGCCGCAAGCATGATTATGACAGTTATTGCTCTCTTGATTTGTCGCTCCCTAGTCTTTTGCTAGCCTTCACTTGTACTGAGCGGGAACGCCGCTCGTGCTTCCAAACACCTGAAAACCAAGTTGTTCCAAAGTGTCCACCATAAATACCTATGCATGGCATTTCAAACCATTCCAAGTAAATTCTCATGCGCTACCTTTAAAAACTTTCAAAATGCTTCTCAATTTGTGTTAATGTTTCATAGCTCATGAGGAAGTATGTGGTGTTTAACTTTCAACCTTGTCATTTACTTTTGACGGATTCTCATATGGACTAGTGGCACATCCGCTTATCCAATAATTTTGCAAAAAGAGCTGGCAATGGGATTCCCAGTCCCGAATTAATTAACTTAAATAGACACTCCTCCATGGTTTGTGATTGTTGGACGGCACCCGAAGGATTCGGTTAGCCATGGCTTGTGTGAGCAAAGGTTGGGGGGAGTGTCATCATCATAATAAAACTTAAATAAAAAGGCACTCCTTCATGGTATGTGATTGTTGGCAGGCACCCGAGGATTCGGTTAGCCATGGTTTGTGTAAGAAAGGTTGGAAGGAGTGCCACATAAACATGCAAATAATTCATGGGAGCCGCTCTTGTGAGTCCGGTTGATGAGGTAGTTAGTGTACCCATTACCATTCGTTGACAACAACAAACACCTCTCAAAATAATTTTACTCCTGCTTTACAAATAAAAAGCTCTAGCGCATGTTAATCCCTGCTTCCCTCTGCGAAGGGTCAATCTTTTACTTTTATGTTGTGTCTCCATTCTTTCTTTGAGCACTGTCTTGAGAGCACAACTGTCATTCTTAGTATAATATGCTTGTCTCAAAATATGATTGATTGTGGTATAACTTTGATGCTTTTATCTTTGACAATCACTACTTCTAGTCTTTCTATGAACTCCAGAGGTGCCTCGGCATTTATGTTTTGCCGATCAAATACGGGCAAGCGAGATACCACTTTATCATATTCTCTTATGAACATTGCAATCCTGCTTATATACATGATTCATGATGCTTATTATTAATTGTTGGTACTTCTCCATGATTGACATAGCTGTTGGATGATCTTATTTGCATGTATCTCATTATGAACTGCTTAAGTATTAGCCATAGCATGAGAATATATACATCATATGAGCAAATGTGTTCGTGAAAGTTCTTTTATCGCTCAGTTGTTAACTGAATTGCTTGAGGACAAGCAATAAGCTAAGCTTGGGGGAGTTGATACGTCCAAAACGTATCTACTTTCCCGAACACTTTTGCTATTGTTTTGCCTCTAATTTGTGTATTTTGGATACAACTAACACGGACTAACGCTGTTTTCAGCAGAACTGCTCTGGTGTCTCGTTTTTGTGCAGAAATCCAACTTTCGGGAAAATCCTCGGAATTTATGCAGAAGGCCCTATTTTACCAAAATATTGACGGAGCCAGAAGGGCAAGGGAGGTGGAGGCCCGAGGGCCCCACACCACATGGCGGCGCGGCCCGGGGGGGCCCGCGCGGCCATGTGGTGTGGCCCCCTCGGCCGGCCTCGACGCCCCCCTTCGGACTACTTATTGGTTTCGACCTGAAAACGCACGGGGAGAAGTCGAAGTCGCCAGAAACCCTCCAGAGAGCCGCCACATCGCGAAACTCCGTCGCGGGAGCCAGAAGTCTCCGTTCTGGCACTCCGCCGGGACGGGGAATTGGAGGAGATCTTCACCGCCATCACCGCCAACGCCTCTCCATCGACCAGCCATGTTTCCCCCATCCATGTGTGAGTAATTCCCCCGCTGTAGGCTGAAGGGGATGGTAGGGATTGGATGAGATTGGTCATGTAATAGTCATAAGATTGTTAGGGCATAGTGCCTAGTATCCGTAGATGTCACTTTTATGATATTGTTGCAACTTGTTATGCTTAATGCTTGTCACTAGGGCCCGAGTGCCATGATCTCAGATCTGAACATGTTATTGATTCATGAAGATATTCGTTGTTTATGATCTTACCTGCAAGTTGTATACACATGTCGCTGTCCGGAACCAATGGCCCCGAAGTGACAGAAATCGGGACAACCGGAGGGGATGGTAGTGATGTGAGGATCACATGTGTTCACGGAGTGTTAATGCTTTGCTCCGGTACTCTATTAAAAGGAGTACCTTAATATCCAGTAGTTTCCCTAGAGGCCCGGCTGCCACCGGCTGGTAGGACAAAAGATGTTGTGCAAGTTTCTCATTGCGAGCACGTACGACTAAATATGGAACACATGCCTATTGATTGATTAGTACTTGGATACCGTTTTATTATTATCTGCAAATGCCCATGCTTTGATTGTTACATGAGTTTCTCTCATCCATGCAACGCCCGTTAAATCCGTCCCTGTGCCTACAGTATTTTAATCCTGCTATTTACTATAATCACTACTGCTGTCTTTATTTCACCGCTGCTGTTATTTCACTATTTCCACTGCCATAAAACTGTTACTACTGATAAACTCTTGCGAGCAAGTCTGTTTCCAGGTGCAGCTGAATTGACAACTCCGCTGTTAAGGCTTACAAGTATTCTTTGTCTCCCCTTGTGTCGAATCAATAAATTGGGTAATACTTCCCTCGAAGACTGTTGCGATCCCCTATACTTGTGGGTCATCAGAGCCCTGACGCCAAAGAGGAAGGTGACGCTGAAAGCATCCGGAGGACGTCAGCCTCCTTGATTAAAGAAGATACCGGCGTCACCAGTGATTAAAGTAGCTTTGTAAAGTAGTTTGTCTGTTCAAAGATGCCATTAGGGTTTCTTCCCCTGTAAGCCACCCTCTCCCCTATATAAGGAGAGGGGGCACACCCCTTCGCGGGGACGATCGATACTAGGAGGAACCTTGTATCCAAAAAACCGTAAGCTCGTTGTATCATGGAATAGAGATCTAGAGCGAGTTCTTCCTTGTGTATTTCTTCTTCTACCTCTGGCCTAGGCCAAGTTCTTGAGGAAAGCATCCGGAAGTTCATCCAATCTAATCAAAAACCCTCCCCCGAATCCTCTAGCGCCCATTCGGCCCCAACTTAAGCCATCCTATGGCATCTGTCTGTTCACCACGACGACAGCTAGGGTTTAGGCGGAGACAAGTTTAGACTAAAGTTTAGGGTTTACCCCATTGCGTGTGTTCACGTGTATCATCCCTCCGGGGGTACGGCGCTGCCGTTTATCTATATTATCCGCTGCGAAGGTTCTTGTGTTCATCAAGGATTGTCTAGCTCAAGGTTTGAGGCGTATCGTTCATCGATCCGTTGCTTGCTGGATTCGTTCCCTCTTCTCCAGGCTGCGTTCATCGCGTTGTTGGGAAGATCTACTACCCCAGGTTCTCGATGTGAAAGATCGGGCATCAACCTAGGAGAATCTAGTGGGATTCCCCTTATCATGTGGTATCAGTTTTCTGGGTTGCTCACGGCGAGGTTTTGTTGATCGGTCACATCTAGATCGGTTTGCATCGGAGAAGGTTGGCTCTAGATCGGAGGAGTTTGGCTCTCGGTCGAAGGAGATTGGTTGGTGGAAGTTTGGAGTTGTTGTGGTGCAGTTTGCAGGTCATCCATGGCTGTTCCGGAGGTCAAAATCGGCGAAAAATCGAGGCTGAAATCGGGAAGAAGATGCAAATTCGCGACGCGGTCCGGTCCCCAGGCCCTGGACCGGCCGGGCCGGTCCAAACCGGACCATATGTTGGTGCCAACCGGCCCCTATACTGAGCCGCCCAGCCGACCAGCCGCGTCGGGCGGTCGGCCAGGCCACAGGCCGGACCACCGCGCCCGAGCCGGTCCAACCGGGTCCCGGACCGGTTCAACCGCGCCAAGCCGGTCCAACCGGGGGGCAGGCATTTTTGTTGTTTCATCTCCGACGGTTTCACCTCTTGTTCCGCCTAGTTTTTTTGCTATTGTGCTATAGGTTGGAAGGAAGACATCTACTGCGACTACATTCGTTTTCTGATGGGTTCATCTTTTGGTGTCGTTACATGGCGGTTGGCTCGTTCCGCGACACCAATAGAATTTCAAGTTTGGGAGTCAACCATTGACGGTGGTTTTGAGAGATGCAAGGCGGCAGATAGCACGTTCGGTGGCCAAATTGAATTTGATATTGCATACCGGCGTGTTGATAATGAGTTAGCCGAGTGGTATCACGATTTTCTGATAGTTCAGGGATCATTGGTTTAAGGTCTAGTTGGGCAAATTTCAAGCAGTTTCTGCAAGCTAGATTTCGGGTTAAGTCCACGGAGTTGGACAAAACAATGGTGTGTTCTAACACTACCGTGAAGGAGGTTGTTCCAGTACAGGCAGTCACTGAGGAGAGGAAACCTGGCTCGATACCAAGAGCACTACTGTGACTGTTGAGAAGGATGTACCATTGAGCGGGCTGAATATGCAACTCAAGAAGGTACAAGATGATGCTTGCAAGACAGTTGACAAGGTTCAGCGGTGGAGTTTGTTTCAGACTCAGTGCATTATCAAGGGCAAGGCTTGCAAGTTGATGATTGATGGTGGTAGCTGTACTAATGGCATAAGCAAGGCAATGGTGGAAGCATTGGGGTTGTCTACATGGCGTCTTCCTGAACCTAAACGTCTTGAGTGGTTGAATAGCTGTGGTATGTGATGACTCACAAGTATAGGGGATCGCAACAGTCTTCGAGGGAAGTATTACCCAATTTATTGATTCGACACAAGGGAGACAAAGAATACTTGTAAGCCTTAACAGCGGAGTTGTCAATTCAGCTGCACCTGGAAACAGACTTGCTCGCAAGAGTTTATCAGTAGTAACAGTTTTATAGCAGTAGGAATAGTAAAATAACAGCAGCGGTGAAATAAAGACAGCAGTAGTGATTATAGTAAACAGCAGGATTAAAATACTGTAGGCACAGGGACGGATGAACGGGCGTTGCATGGATGAGAGAATTCATGTAACAATCATGGTAGGGCATTTGCAGGTAATAATAAAGCGGTATCCAAGTACTAATCAATCAATAGGCATGTGTTCCATATATAGTCGTACGTGCTCGCAATGAGAAACTTGCACAACATCTTTTGTCCTACCAGCCGGTGGCAGCCGGGCCTCTAGGGAAACTACTGGAAATTAAGGTACTCCTTTTAATAGAGTACCGGAGCAAAGCATTAACACTCCGTGAACACATGTGATCCTCACATCACCGCCTTCCCCTCCGGTTGTCCCAATTTCTGTCACTTTGGGGCCTCGGGTTCCGGACAGCAACGTGTGTATACAACTTGCAGGTAAGATCAATAAACAATGCATATCATGATGAAACAATAACATGTTCAGATCTGAGATCATGGCACTCGGGCCCTAGTGACAAGCATTAAGCATAACAAGTTGCAACAATATCATAAAAGTAACATCTACGGATACTAGGCACCATGCCCTAACAATCTTGTGACTATTACATGATCAATCTCATCCAATCCCTACCATCCCCTTCATCCTACAGCGGGGGAATTACTCACACATGGATGGGGGAAACATGGCTGGTCGATGGAGAGGCGTCGGTGGTGATGGCGGTGAAGATCCCCTCCAATTCCCCGTCCCGGCGGAGTGCCAGAACGGAGTTTCTGGTCCCGAGGCGGAGTTTCGCGATGGCGGCGGCGTACTGGATGGTCTCTGGAAATATGGTCGAACCCCCTGGCGTTTTTAGGTCGAAAGGCATATGTAGTCCAAAGGAGAGCGTCGGGGGGCCGCCGAGGCGCCCACACAACAAGGCGGCGCCCCCCCTGGGCCGCGCCGGCCTAGTGTGTGGGGGCCTCGGGCCCCCACCTGGCTTGCCCTTCTGGCTCCGTCAGTATTCTGGGAAAATAGGGCCTTTCGCATAAATTCCGAGGATTTTCCTGAAAGTTGGATTTCTGCACAAAAATGAGACACCAGAGCAATTCTGCTGAAAACAGCGTTAGTCCGTGTTAGTTGTATCCAAAATACACAAATTAGAGGCAAAACAATAGCAAAAGTGTTCGGGAAAGTAGATACGTTTTGGACGTATCAACTCCCCCAAGCTTAGCTTATTGCTTGTCCTCAAGCAATTCAGTTAACAACTGAGTGCGATAAAAGAACTTTCACGAACACATTTGCTCATATGATGTAAATATTCTCATGATATGGCAAGTGCTTAAGCAATTCATAATAAGGTACATGCAAATAAAGTCATCTAGTAACTGTGTCAATCATAAAAGAGATACCAACAAACTAATAACAAGCATCATGAAACACTTCAATAAGCAGGATTGCAATGTTCATAGAAGGATATGATAAAGTGGTATCTCGCTTGCCTGTATTTGTAGCAAAACATAAATGCCCAGGCACCTCTGAAGTTCATAGAAAGACTAGAAGTAAATTTGTCAAAGATAAAAGCATCAAAGTTATACCACAGCTAATCATATTTTGGGACAAGCATATTATACTAAGAATGACAGTCATGCTCTCAAGAAAGTTCTCAAAGAAAGGATGGTGACTGATGTCTACGGGAGCTTCTATTCTTGTAGACAGTGTTGGGCCTCCAAGAGTAGAGGTTTGTAGAACAGCAGCAAGTTTCCCTTAAGTGGATCACCCAAGGTTTATCGAACTCAGGGAGGAAGAGGTCAAAGATATCCCTCTCAAGCAACCCTGTAATCACAAAGCAAGAAGTCTCTTGTGTCCCCAACACACCAAATACACTTGTCAGGTGTATAGGTGCACTAGTTCGGCGAAGAGATAGTGAAATACAAGTAATATGGATGTATATGAGTGGTAATAGCAATCTGAATAAAATATGGCAGCGAGTAAACATGCAACAAAACAGTAAACAAACGGAGATTCGATGTTTGGAAGCAAGGCCTAGGGATCCTGCTTTCACTAGTGGACACTCTCAACAATGATCACATAATAGGACTACTCTACACTCTTTTGTTGGATGATGAACGCATTGCGTAGGATTACACGAACCCTCAATGCCGGAGTTAACAAGCTCCACAATGCAATGTTCATATTTAAATAACCTTAGAGTGCAAGATAGATCAACATAATTACACCAAGAACTAACATAGCATGCACACTATCACCATCACGCATATGTAGGAGGAGTAATACACATCAATACCATCATAGCAATAATTAACTTCATAATCTACAAGAGATCATAATCATAGCCTATGCCAAGTACTCACACGGTGCACACACTATCACCATTACACACATGGAGGAGGAATAGAGTACTTTAATAACATCACTAGAGTAGCACATAGACGATATTCAACTAGATCACATAAAGAGAGAGATGAACCACATAGCTACAGCGGAGCCCTCAGCCCCGGGGGTGAATTACTCCCTCCCCATCATGGAGGCAGCGATGGCGGTGAAGATGGCGGTGGAGACGGCGGTGGAGACGACTCCGGGGGCAATTCCCCGTCCGGCAGGGTGCCGGAACAGAGAGTTCTGTCCCCCGAATCTTGATTTCGCGATGGCGGCGGCTCTGGAAGGTTTTCTCCGTATCGTGGGTCTCCGTCGGGGTTTTTAGGTCAGAGAGGCCTAAATAGGCGAGAGAGGGAGTCGGAGGGGCCACGGGGTGCCCACACCCTAGGGGCGCGCCCCCCCTGGCGCCGGGGTGTGGTGTGGGGCCCCCCTGGCTCCCCTCTCATCCTCCTCCGGTGCTCTGGAAGCTTCCGGGAAAAATAGGAACTTGGGCGGTGATTTCGTCCGATTCCGAGAATATTTCGTTACTAGGATTTCTGAAACCAAAAACAGCAGAAAACAGCAACTGGCCTTTCGGCATCTCGTCAATAGTTTAGTTCCGGAAAATGCATAATAATGACATATAATGTGTATAAAACATGTAGATATCATCAATAAAGTGGCATGGAACATAAGAAATTATAGATACGTTTGAGACGTATCAAGCATCCCCAAGCTTAGTTCTACTCGTCCCGAGCAGGTAAAACGATAACAATGATAATTTCTTAAGTGACATGCCATCATAACCTTGATCATACTATTGTAAAGCACATGAGATAAATGCAGAGATTCAAAGCAATGATGAAGATAATGAGTAAACAAATGAATCACATAACAAAGACTTTTCATGAATAATACTTTCAAGACAAGCATCAATGAGTCTTGCATAAGAGTTAACTCATAAGCAATAAATTCTTAGTAGAAAGCTTTGAAACAACACAAAGGAAGATATAAGTTTCAGCGGTTGCTTTCAACTTTAACATATATATCTCATGGATAATTGTCAACACAAAGTAATATAACAAGTGCAATAGGTAAACATGTAAGAATCAATGCACACAATTTACACAAGTGTTTGCTTCTAAGATAGAAAGAATAGGTAAACTGACTCAACAATAAAGTAAAAGAATGGCCCTTCAAAGAGGAAAGCATCGATTGCTATATTTGTGCTAGAGCTTTGATTTTGAAAACATATAGAGAGCATAAAAGTAAAGTTTTGAGGAGTGTTTGTTGTTGTCAACGAATGGTAGCGGGTACTCTAACCCCCTTGCCAGACAAACCTTCAAAGAGCGGCTCCCATTTTATTTTATTTTTGGGTGGCACTCCTTCCAACCTTTCTTTCACAAACCATGGCTAACCGAATCCTCGGGTGCCTGCCAACAATCTCATACCATGAAGGAGTGCCCTTTTATTTTAGTTTTATTATGATGACACTCCTCCCCACCTTTGCTTTCTCAAGCCATGGCTAACCGAATCCTTCGGGTGCCGTCCAACAATCACATACCATGGAGGAGTGTCTATTTTTGTTAATTAATTTGGGACTGGGAATCCCATTGCCAGCTCTTTTTGCAAAATTATTGGATAAGCGGATGAAGCCACTAGTCCATTGGTGAAAGTTGTCCAACAAGATTGAAAGATAAACACCACATACTTCATCATGAGCTATAAAACATTGACACAAATAAGAGGTAATAACTTTTGAATTTGTTTAAAGGTAGCACTCAAGCAATTTACTTTGGAATGGCGGAGAAATACCATGTAGTAGGTAGGTATGGTGGACACAAATGGCATGAATATTGGCTCAAGTATTTGGATGCATGAGAAGTATTCCCTCTCGATACAAGGTTTAGGCTAGCAAGGTTATTTGAAGCAAACTCAAGTATAAAATGGTGCAGCAAGACTCACATATAAACATATTGTAAGCATTATAAGACTTTACATCGTCTCCTTGTTGTTCAAACACCTCAACCAGAAAATATCTAGACTTAGAGAGACCAATCATGCAAACCAAATTTTAACAAGCTCTATGTAATTATTCATTAATGGGTACAAGGTACATGATGCAAGAGCTTAAACAAGATCTATATGAGCACAACAATTGCCAAGTTTCACATTATTCAAGACATTATACCAATTACTACATGTAGCATTTCCCGTTTCCAACCATATAACAATTAACGAAGCAGTTTCAACCTTCGCCATGAAAATTAAAAGCTAAGAACACATGTGTTCATACGAACCAGCGGAGCGTGTCTCTCTCCCAAACAATCATTTATTCAAACAAAAACAAAAACAAAAGCATACAGACGCTCCAAGTAAAGTACATAAGATGTGACCGAATAAAAATATAGTTTCACTAGAAGAAACCTGATAAGTTGTCGATGAAGAAGGGGATGCCTTGGGCATCCCCAAGCTTAGATGCTTGAGTCTTCTTAAAATATGCAGGGATGAACCACCGGGGCATCCCCAAGCTTAGACCTTTCACTCTTCTCGATCTCATTATATCACCCTCTTCTATTGACCCTTGAAAACTTCCTTCACACCAAACTTCGAGCAAACTCATTAGAGGGTTAGTGCACAATCAAAATTCACATGTTCAGAGGTGACACAATCATTCTCAACACTTCTGGACATTGCATAAAGCTACTGTACATTAATGGATCAAAGAAATGAATCCAACATAGCAAAAGAGGCAATGCGAAATAAAAGGCAGAATCTGTCAAAAACAGAACAGTCCGTAAAGACGAATTTAAAGCTGGCACCAGACTTGCTCAAATGGAAAAACTCAAAACTAATGAAAGTTGCGTACATATCCGAGGATCACGCTCGTAAATTGGCAGATTTTTCGAATTTTCTACAGAGAACTGTGCCCAGATTCGTGACAGACAGCAATGCTGTTTCTGCGCAGCGATCCCAAATATAACATCAACTTTAACATAGAAACTTTACTTGGCACAAAAACTTGATAAGGAGAGGTTGCTACAGTAGTAAACAACTTCCAAGACACAAATATAAAACAAAGTACTGTAGCAAAATAACACATGGGTTATCTCCCAAGAAGTTCTTTCTTTATAGCCATTAAGATGGGCTCAGCAATTTTGGTGATGCACCCGCAAGAAATAGTATTTGAAGCAAAAGAGAGCTTCAAGAGGCAATTCAAAACACATTTAAGCCTAACATGCTTCCTATGCAGAAGAATCTTATACACAAATGAATTCATGAAGAGCAAAGTGACAAGCATAAGAGGATAAAACACGAGTAACTTAAAGATTCTCAACATAAAGAGGGGAAACTTAATATTATTAAGATGCATATAAACATATTTCCCTCTCTCATAATAACTTTCAGTAGCATCATTGATGAAATCCACAATATACCCGTCACTTAAAACATTCTTATCATGGTTCATATGCATAGAAGTATCATTAATTTTGGCATAAGAAGAGTTATTCTCATTAATAGTAATTGGAGCAAGATTATTATCAAGAATTTGAACATGGTAAACAAATTGCATACTAAGGGAATGGTTTTTGGCAAGCCCATCATAACTATGACAAGTTTCATAAGGATAATTGTAACATGTGTCATATACATCTCTATAGCAATTATCTAAACCAGAATATGTAATATCATCATTTTCACTAAAAGTAGAAGTCTCAAATATAGGATCTTCAAGCACAACATCCCCAAGCTTAGAGCTTTCAATATCATCGTTTAAGGGGACATGAATAATGCTATCATCATTACTTTCATAATCAGTACCAAAGAGATTTCCAATATCAAAGGTAGTGTGCTCATTCAAATCATGATCGCTAATGTATGTAAAGGGCATAGGAAGATCATCGTATTCAGATTCATTATCACAATAATCATTAGGAGCAACATACTTACAGTTACCTATTGTTACCTCATACACGCGGGGATATGCCATTGCCTCTTTCTCTTTATTCTCTTTCTTCTTCTTCTTCTTCTTCTTCGTTCCCTTCTTCTTCTTCTTCTTTTCCTTCTCCTCGCTTCCTTCTTTAGGAGGAAGAGGCTTGAAGGGTGGCTTGTCCGCATAACCTGATTTA
Source organism: Lolium multiflorum (assembly GCA_030979885.1). Classification (NCBI taxonomy): domain Eukaryota; kingdom Viridiplantae; phylum Streptophyta; class Magnoliopsida; order Poales; family Poaceae; genus Lolium; species Lolium multiflorum. The sequence goes on from CM061748.1 coordinate 210,766,307, forward strand.
CTTTTAGAAACAATAGAAGAAACTTGGGAGGATCCCTCCTTTTCATTAATTAATTGAAAACACACAGCGGTCCTATCATATTTTGGCAAGGTGTCATCTTCTAAAATATTTTGTATGTAAGTATTTGTATGGCTATTATCAATGCAATAAGAAAGACAACCATGCAGGACATCATCAATATCAAGATCGTTAATATTTAACAAAGAAATTTTTCTTGATAACTCTTCACACTTCAAAAATAAGGTAAGTTCATCATGCTGATTAGGAATAATTTCATCATCACAATACAAATTTGCAGCACTCATGGGGTTTGAATTATCATTGGAGGAACATTGAAAATTAAAATGACCAACTCTATGGCAAAGTTCACAAATAAAAGGATAGAGGGCACACACTTTTTCTCCAAGATCATCTAGAGCTCTAGACCACTTTCTAGTTTTTTCATTTCTGTGATGGATACAATATTCATCTTCTATTTGATTAATTCCACAAGGTCTATGTATTCCACAAAAATTAACATGCTTATAGGAAATAGCATTCTTAGGAGTTTGAGCATGCTTATTGCAATCATTAACAACAATGTCATTCTTCATGCAAGCCTCTTTAAAAGGTTCATGATACTTATCAAAATTCTTTTTAGGCAATTCTAAATGAGAAGCAAAGGCTTTATAAAGATTTGCAGCAACTTGAGAGTCAAGACCATAAGTAGCACTCATATTTCGAAATTTATCAGTATTCATAAAAGTTTCAATGCATTCATAATCATAGTTTATACCTGACTCTTTACCTTCGTAGAGGGAAGCAGGGATTAACATGTGCTAGAGCTTTTCATTTTTCAAAGACAGAAGTAAAATTATTTTGAGAGGTGTTTGTTGTTGTCAACGAATGATAGTGGGTACTCTAACCACCTCGCCAACCAGACTCTCAAGAGCGGCTCCCATGAAGGACGTTATCTCTACCAGCAAGGTAGATCATCCCTCTTCTCTTTTGTTTACACATGTATTTTAGTTTCATTATGGATGACACTCCCCCAACCTTTGCTTACACAAGCCATGGCTAACCGAATCCTCGGGTGCCTTCCAACATTCACATACCATGGGGAAGTGTCTATTTGCAGGTTAAGTTGCTTACTGATGAATCAGAGCAAAACACGTGAAGAGAATTATTAATGAAGGTTGATTAATTGGGGCTGGGAACCCCGTTGCCAGCTCTTTTTGCAAAATTATTGGATAAGCGGATGTGCCACTAGTCCATTGGTGAAAGTCTGTCCGGAGTAAATGACAAGGTTGAAAGATAAAACACCACATATTTCCTCATGAGCTATAAAACATTAACACAAATTGAGAAGTAGTTTGAAGGTTTAAAGGTAGCACATGAGAATTTACTTGGAATGGTTTGAAATGCCATGCATAGGTATTTATGGTGGACACTTTGGAATAACTTGGTTTTCAGGTGTTTGGAAGCACGAGCAGCGTTCCCGCTCAGTACAAGTGGAGGCTAGCAATAGACTGGGAAGCGACAATCAAGAGAGCAATAACTGTCATAATCATGCTTGCGACAAAATAAAATTAACGGAGGCATAAAAGTGATACAAGAACTCTGAAGCAAAGTAAATCATCGAGGCTTAATTGACTTTTGTTTAGTCATATGCATGCGTGAGCATGTGCCAAGTCGATTCAAGTGAATTATTCAGAGGAGGATACCACAATGTCATACCGATCTATGAATAAAACAATGCAAGCAAATATCCATGACATGCTACTCATTATTAATAGATTGGAACTAATCATGAGAGATCATAAACTACTAGACTTTCATTAAATGACATATACCTCACATGAACCAACTAAGCATGCTCACATGGATGAGTATATGTACAAAAATGAAAACAAATAGAGTTCATACCAGCCTCTCACCACAGTCAAATTGCCGTAGATCGTCATTATTGCCTTTCACTTGTGCAGCTTGAATAATAATATGAAATGAAACCAAGCTCCAACCACCGGAGACCTCTGAACTCCCTAATGAACTTTACAAAACCAAAGAAGAACAACAAATATTTTTGGTGTTTTCGGGTTAGAAACAAGAACAAAAGGAAACAAGAAAACAAAGCAAAATCTTTTTGGGTTTTCTCATAGCAAACCAACGATAGCAAATAAAGTGAAATAAGAGCAAAGAACCAAATAAATAAATGGTGAAAAGAAACAACAGAAATATTTTTGGTCTTTTTGTGTTTTAGGAAAGAAACAAAGCGAAAACAAGAGAATGCAAGCTAACAGAAACACAGAAAAGCAGGATGGCAGAAATCTGCCAAAACCTGACAGCAGTACAGAAATCGAAATTAACAAAAATCTTCCATTGCTCAGCTCAAAAAGTGTTCAACTAATGAAAGTTAGATAACAACCTGGGGCACATGCTCAAAAATTTGCAACTCAAAATAACGTTCTGGCTGTGCGTACGAATTTTTTTGGTAACAGCACAGAATCTGTTTTTGGACAGCACTTCCCCAAATATCATCTCCCTCTCATTAGAAAACCACTCTAAGAAACTAAACAAGTATGTACAAGTATCCAGCAACCATAATATGCAAAGAATGAGTGATGCCGGTATACCTCCCCCCAAGCTTAGGCTTTTGGCCTAAGTGGAGTTCATTCCCAACGAGGGTCGGGGTTCCACGCCGGTGGATCGTACATGGAGTGATAATAAGGCCCCTGCGCAGAAGAATGTCGTGGAGGCTCCACATGACCATAATGTTGATATGAGGAGCTCGCTGCATCGGATGAAGAGTCGAGGTGCTCCTCGGCCTCCTCCGTGCCGTCCCTTGCATGATGGCCTTCCCTTTCTATGTATGCATTTAGCTCATTTTCTGTGATCGACCACCCTTTCCTGGAATCAAGGTTAAGCAGAACAGGTGCAGGCAATCGTACTAGTTTTTCAATTTTCTTAGTTATTCTCCAATTTTTCTTATAAAATGTTATCCTATAATACAGGTTGTTCAAGTTAGACGCATCTGAAATAAACTCATGTTTAATCATGGAAACAACATCAAGTTTCTCCATGGAGAGCGGAATATCTAGGTGGTGAGGTTCTACACCATGCATAGCTAATAAGCGAGAGGCGATAAGACCTCCACAAATTCCTCCTTTCTCACGGTTAGTAGAAAGTCTACAAGCTATTAAAGCACCCAAATTATAAGTCCTATCCTGTTGCAAAGCGGCAGCTAAGAAAGCCATATCTTGGACAGACAACTTACTTGCATTCTTTCTAGCAAGAACGCACTTTGTAACGAAATAAGCAAAGTAGCGGATAGCTGGGAGTTGAATGCTACTGATCTTACCACCATCATCGGAGAAGCTTCTCCCATGACAAATCATTGTATAAAGATTCGAGAGCTCCCGCGGCGTTCCCCTGACCTTCTCACAGGATCCCCACTGCGGCACTCTAATTGCTGCACAAAAATCACTAAAGGGCAAGTTGATAGTTTTGTTATAAATCTTGTATCGGACCATGGGGTTAGTTTGAGACCGATGAAATTCGAAATCCTGCACAACCGACACCGTTAGTTTAGCATATTGGTAAGGTTCACCAACAGTAAAACCTTCCAACCCTGCATTGGAAATCAGTGTTTGAACATCTTGCAGGATTCCTGCATTCCGCATAAAATCCGTGCATGGGTAATAAGAGGGGTATACTCCCTCTTCGCGATGAACTCTCATGACTTGCTGCACCTCCAATTCTTGTTGGTTTAGTTGGTGCCTACTTCCTTCCATTTTCTGAAATTTTTCAACAATCATTATAAAATTTGATTTCAAGGTATATAATTGAGGGGAACTACTATAGGAACTTGCTAGAGTACTAAACATGCATCAAAACTAGTTTCTACCACTTAGAACAAGCATGCAAGCTCACTAAACATGTTACCTACATCAGCAAAATATTCAAGATATACTCAACCAAACAAAATTCTAATTGGATAATCAAAGGAGTCACATACCGGAGAGCAAATGTGCCAAATTTCAGACAGAAATCTGGGCTGAGCAAAGAGATCGAGAAATCGCGAGTTCTTGAGCAGAAACGCGAGTGAGAGAAAGTGAGTACGAGTTTTTTCGGGAGAGAGAAGAGAATGAGTGAAAGGGATGATGAAGTGGGGCAAGGAGGGGCCCACACACCAGGGTGGCGCGCCCCCCTTGCTGGCCGCGCCGGCCTGTGGGGTGCCACCCTGGGGTGCCCCACTGGTCATCCCCAGGTGCTCCCAGGTGCCCCTTCGAAAAATAAGACTACCAGTATAATTTTTGTAAATTTTTGAGAACTTCGAAAAATGCACATTTCTGGGTGTTAAAGTAATTATTACTGCGCAGGAAAATGATTTCCAAAATCTTAAACAACTAAAGCATATTGCAAAACAAAAAGTGCTACAGCAAGTAAAACAAATGGAGGGAGAAAGAAAGAAATGTTGTTTAGCTCTCTTATGCATTAAAATATACTTGTTAACAAGGTTGATCAAGTCTTGCTACCAAATAAATTTTATATGACATAAGAAGAAATAAACCTCAAATCAATCATGTTACCTTATATTGAATTGATATGGATCCAATCACAAGAGTTTGATATTCTTCTTTAGGCTCATATATAGGACAATCAATGGATCCCACCTTGATAGTTTTCACATTAAAAATTGTATTAACTCCATATACTTTATCAATCCTCTTTGGAAAATAGACAGTATGTTCCTTGTCATCAACATTGAAAGTAACCTTGCCTTTATTGCAATCAATAACAGCCCCTGCAGTATTAAGAAAGGGTCTTCCAAGAATAATGGACATATTATCATCTTCAGGCATTTCCAACACAACAAAATCAGTTAATATCAAGCAATGTTGAGTAACTTGAACAGGAACATTTTCACATACACCAACAGGAATAGCAGTAGATTTATCAGCCATTTGCAAAGATATATCAGTTGGTATCAACTTATCTAAATCAAGTCTCTTGTAAAGAGAAAAAGGCATTACACTAACTCCTGCTCCCAAATCACATAGAGCAGTTCTAACATAATTATTCTTGATGGAACAAGGAATAGTCGGTATACCTGGGTCTCCCAGCTTCTTTGGAACCTTACCATTGAAGGAGTAATTAGCGAGCATAGTGGAAATCTCCTCATTGGGAATTTTCCTTTTGTTAGAGACAATATCTTTCATATACTTTGAATAAGGAGGCAATTTAATAGCATCAGTCAAAGGGATTTGCAAAAATAAAGGTTTCATCCAATCACAAAATTTATTATAATGTTCCTCCTCCTTTGATTTTAGTTTCTTAGCAGGAAAAGGCATTTTCTTTTGAACCCAAGGTTCTCTTTCATTACCATGTTTCTTTGTAATAAAATCTTCTTTAGTGTACTTTTTATTTTTATCATGCTTTTCAGGTTCTTTTTCAATTTCTTCTTTATCAGGAGTATCATTCTTATCATTATCTTCATCATGTTCATTACCACTTTCAGTTTCAGCATCAGAAATAGAAATACTATTAGGATCATTAACAGGTTCAGAGGATTCTACAACAGTTTTATGTTTCTTCTTCTTTTTCTTAGAAGGACTACTAATTTCTTTAGTTCGTTGAGAATCTTGTTCAATTCTTTTGGGGTGCCCTTCAGGATATAGAGGATCCTGGGTAGAAACACCGCCTCTAGTTGTTACTTCATAAACTTGTTTCTCTTCATGATTATTTTTTAACAAGTCATTTTGCACTTTAGTAAGTTGATCAATTTGAGTTTGAATCATATTAAAATGTTTAACAAGCATCTTAACATCATTGGAGGTTCTCTCCACAATATCATGCAATTTACTAATAGCTTGAGAATTTTCCATTAGATGATTCTCTACTCTCATATTAAAATTACTTTGCTTAACAATATAATTATCAAATTCATCTAAACATTGATCAGGAGGTTTTGAATATGGAATATCTCCTCTATCAAAGCGTTGAAGAGAATGTACCTCGATTGTGGATGAAGGGGGAATTATCTTACATAGGTCTTCTATTGGAGGCAAATTCTTCACATCTTCAGATTTAATACCTTTCTCCATAAGAGATTTCTTGGCTTCCCTCATATCTTCATCATTTAATTCAATCATACCCCTCTTCTTCAGTATTGGTGTCGGAGTTGGTTCAGGTGTAGACCAATCATCATGATTTTTGCTTATCTTTGCCAATAATTCTTCAGCTTCGTCCGGAGTTCTCTTCCTGAAAACACAATCAGCACAACTATCCAGGTATGCCCTAGACTCAATGGTTAGTCCACTATAAAATATATCAAGTAAATCATGTTTTTCCAAATCATGTCCAGGCCGAGCTCTAATAAGAGAGCAAAATCTTGCCCAAGCTTCAGGCAATTTCTCTCCATCTTCTTGATCAAAGCTATAAATTCTCTGCAGAGCCATATGTTGAGCACTAGCGGGAAAGTATTTTCGAAAGAAAACATCAAGCAAACAACTTGGACTATCAATAGAATCAGGAGGCAAATTATTATACCAAATCTTAGCATCATCCTTTAATGAGAATGGGAAAATCTTAGCAACAAAATAAGTACGCATCTTAACATCATCAGAAAACAAGCTACTTAAAGTAGAAAGCTCATTCATATGTTCTACATCACTCTCTTTTTCAGTACCACAAAAAGGTGTTTTCTCAACAATAGATATATGAGATAAATCAAGAGAAAAGTCATAATCTTTATCCTTAATGTTTATAGGAGATGTGGCAAATTTAGGATCAGGAGACAGTTTATATCTAATAGCATGTTGTGCAATAAGCTTTTTAAGGTTACTTGTACTAGTAGTAGCATTGCATTTATCAATAAAATCATCATCAAGTTCCACATAATCTTCATCAAGATCATCAATCTCAGGTGAATTAACAGGTGTAACAGTATTTTCATTAGGAGTTTCAGTATTTTCAATTTGTCTAGACCTAGCAATTGTAGCATCTAGAAAAGGACCTAATGAACCAGTATTATCAAGCACAGTAGAAGCATCATCAAAATTATCAGAGGAATTTTCAGATTCAGCAGAAATACCAACACGTGAAGTTTGTGGTGGTGAAACAAGTTGACTTATCACAGATGGTGAATCAAGAGCAGCAGAGGTACTCAGAGTTGTACCTTTTCTTGTAGTGGATGGTAATATGGCGACTTTAGTATCGCGAGGTTTACCCATGATGGAGAATTTGCAGCGAACAATATCAATCCAAGTGAACTTGCAAATAAAGCTATGCTCCCCGGCAACGGCGCCAGAAAATAGTCTTGATGACCCACAAGTATAGGGGATCGCAACAGTCTTCGAGGGAAGTATTACCCAATTTATTGATTCGACACAAGGGGAGACAAAGAATATTTGTAAGTCTTAACAGCGGAGTTGTCAATTCAGCTGCACCTGGAAACAGACTTGCTCGCAAGAGTTTATCAGTAGCAACAGTTTTATAGCAGTGGGAATAGTAAAATAACAGCGGTGAAATAAAGACAGTAGTGATTAGAGTAAACAGCAGGATTAAAATACTGTAGGCACAGGGACGGATGAAGCGTTGCATGGATGAGAGAATTCATGTAACAATCATGGTAGGGCATTTGCAGGTAATAATAAAGCGGTATCCAAGTACTAATCAATCAATAGGCATGTGTTCCATATATAGTCGTACGTGCTCGCAATGAGAAACTTGCACAACATCTTTTGTCCTACCAGCCGGTGGCAGCCGGGCCTCTAGGGAAACTACTGGAAATTAAGGTACTCCTTTTAATAGAGTACCGGAGCAAAGCATTAACACTCCGTGAACACATGTGATCCTCACATCACCGCCTTCCCCTCCGGTTGTCCCAATTTCTGTCACTTTGGGGCCTCGGGTTCCGGACAACAACGTGTGTATACAACTTGCAGGTAAGATCAATAAACAATGCATATCATGATGAAACAATAACATGTTCAGATCTGAGATCATGGCACTCGGGCCCTAGTGACAAGCATTAAGCATAACAAGTTGCAACAATATCATAAAAGTAACATCTACGGATACTAGGCACCATGCCCTAACAATCTTGTGACTATTACATGATCAATCTCATCCAATCCCTACCATCCCCTTCAGCCTACAGCGGGGGAATTACTCACACATGGATGGGGGAAACATGGCTGGTCGATGGAGAGGCGTCGGTGGTGATGGCGGTGAAGATCCCCTCCAATTCCCATCCCGGCGGAGTGCTAGAACAGAGTTTCTGGTCCCGAGGCGGAGTTTCGCGATGGCGGCGGCGTACTGGATGGTCTCTGGAAATATGGTCGAACCCCCTGGCGTTTTTAGGTCGAAAGGCATATGTAGTCCAAAGGAGAGCGTCGGGGGCCGCCGAGGCGCCCACACAACAAGGCGGCGCCCCCGGGCCGCGCCGGCCTAGTGTGTGGGGGCCTCGGGCCCCCACCTGGCTTGCCCTTGGCTCCGTCATATTCTGGGAAAATAGGGCCTTTCGCATAAATTCCGAGGATTTTCCGAAAGTTGGATTTCTCGAGACACCAGAGCAATTCTGCTGAAAACAGCGTTAGTCCGTGTTACTTGTATCCAAAATACACAAATTAGAGGCAAAACAATAGCAAAAGTGTTCGGGAAAGTAGATACGTTTTGGACGTATCAGTATGCTGAAGATTACTCACAAGGTGCGTGTGCCATTTACAATTGATGAGATAGAGTGCGATGTGTTGCCATTGGAGGTGTGTGGATTGCTAGTTGGGCGTCCTTGGCAGTATGATCGTAATGTGACACATGCTGGGAGAGCAAATACATATTCTTTTATGCATGGTGGCAAACAACGGACTTTGAAGCCTATGGGTGATGATCATATCAAGTCCGATGTGGAGTTAGTGGTGCGTAAGGAGAAGTTGCACAAGCCTAAAGTGCAGCAAGAGGTGCATGATGTTCCGAGCATTGATGTTGGTGATGTTTCAGCCATGCCTGTAGATGACAAGCCAGTTCTTGTTGGTGACAAGCCGGATGAAGCTACACTTGTTGTTGATGTGGATGTTGCAGCATGTGCTACAGTTCCAGTTTGTGTTGATGCTAGTATACAGACTGATGATGTTTGTGCTGATGGTGTTCAGTACATATGGCGCAGATGCGCGTGGGAGGAGTGGGAGGCGAGCGCGTCAGTGGAGACAGTGGGCAGCGGCACTACCGTGCTAGGAGTACTGCAGTCCAGTTTTCCGCGACACCGCGGATGCATCGAGGCAAGGATGGACGTGTGAGACATCTATGTGGCCCAGGAATTACACATCTTGTGCAGGGTCATGTGCAGCGACACAGGGGTCCATCAAAACCTCGCAAGAAGAAGGAATTGGCGCCGAAGTCCAAGCTCATGTGGAGAAGAAAGGAGGCGCCAAGTGCTGTATCAAGTCAAGCAGGCCGCGAGGGAGGATGTGGTGTGGAAGGCAAGCAAGACTTGAGGACGGCGAGGACGTGTCATGTTCATATCACGTCACCTTTTCCAGAAGACCCTCACGCGTTGGGGACAACGCTTCTTGAAGGGGGGAGGATGATACGGGCATGGAGGCCTATGTGGAGCCCAGAGTCAGGACTCCACCAAGCTAGGTGGTACGCCATCGAGGATTCAGGAGTGACACGCTAGGACGACCTACGCCATGTAATAATTAAGTCTAAGGTTGTGTCATTCATTCTATGTTAGGAAATAATGTAGCCAGGTCATGTGGTGGGCCAATTAGGATTAAATTAGTGTTGTGTTTGATTTTGGTCCTGTCCAAACCAAACCAGGGTAGGCCCATAGTGGGGCGCCCCAGCCCAGCAAGGGCTGGTCGGCCACCTCTCCCTCACATAAGGAGGTGGGGTGGCTAGGGTTTAGGCGGAGACACGTTTACACTAAAGTTTAGGGTTTACCCCATTGCGTATGTTCACGTGTATCTTCCCTTCGGGGGTACGGCGCTGCCGTTTATCTATATTATCCGCTGCGAAGGTTCTTGTGTTCATCAAGGATTGTCTAGCTCAAGGTTTGAGGCGTATCGTTCATCGATCCGTTGCTTGCTGGATTCGTTCCCTCTTCTCCAGGCTGCGTTCATCGCGTTGTTGGGAGGATCTACTACCCCAGATTCTCGATGTGAAAGATCGGGCATCAACCTAGGAGAATCTAGTGGGATTCCCCTTATCAACAAGCATCAACATATTTGCACGCGCTACAGCGCAATAATGCATCTCGCTGGCCTCATATTGTTTTTTGTCTTTTTATTTAAAAACACATGCATAGAAAAAAGGTTCAAGGGTACGGTAAAGGATTCACATGTCCGAAATATGTTTACGGTTCAAAATTGTTCCCAGAATAAAAACATTGGAAAAAAGTTTGCGAGTACAAAAAATCGTTCGCGCATCCAAAAATGTTAACGGTTTAAAATTGTTCCTGGATTAAAAATACTTGTACGAAAATATTATTCGCAGGTACGACAAATTCCTGGGTAGGAAAATGGTTCGCAAGTCCGAAAATGTTCATGGTTCAAAAATTGTTCCCGAATTAAAAACACGGGTACGAAAAAATTGTTCGCGCGGGTTCAGAAAATGGTTCGCGAGTTTGTGGTTCTAAAAATGTGTGTGGTTCAAAAAATTGTTCGCAGATGAAAAACATGGGTACAAAAAAAATGCTTCACGGGTATGAAAAAACGCTTCACGGGTACGAAAAATGGTTCGCGAGTAGGAAAAATGATTCGGGGCCTAGAAATGTTCATGGTTCAAAATAGTTCCAATATAAAAACACGGGTATGAAAAAACTGTTTGAGGGTATGAAAAATGGTTTAGTACGGAAAATAAATCGTGGGTCCGAAAAATCGTTCGCAAGTATGGAAAAAGGTTCAATGGTCCAAAAAATATTCAAGCTTGAAAAATGATTCCGAATTATAATTATAGGCCGCAAGTACGAAAAATTATTTACAAGTACGAGAATGGTTCTTGTTTAAAAAATGTTAACATGTTAAAAATAGTTTAGATTTTAAAGGGTTTATGAGAAAAAGGTTTAAATTTAAAATTGATCAAATTCAGAAAGATCATGAATAAAATTGTTAATATTCATGATTTAAAAAATATTCGGTTTTACACAAAATGGGGAAGATAGAAAAAAGGAATAACAACACGAAAAAAAGAAGGAAAAAAAACAGAACCAGAAAATGAAAACAGGAAGAAACAAAAAAAAAAACAAAGGGAAACACCGAGTAGGCCTGCCATGCAGCCATCTTTCCGAGCAGAATGCCGGCAATCCGTTGATTGGGATGTGTATCTGGAGCGCCGCACAAGGATAACATGGGCCGGCCCAGTACTAGCGATATAGTCTTTTTCCAGTTTTTCGTGCATCACATCGTTGTCTGCATCTGGTCTTGTCCTGTTTTTCTTTTTGCTGTTCTTTGATTTTTCGTTTGTAGTCCGGTTTTCTTCTCCCAAGGTAATTTCAGGTTTAGCGTTACACAAAGGCAGACCGGATTGCACGAAATGGCATGCTTCAAAAGGTTATCAGAAGTTAAACATGATCGAGCACAGCAAGCTAGGCAAAGAATTTGCATCTCAGCGGGGCGTGGGAGTCACAAATAGTATACGGAAGATAGATGTGATTCTGGACCTGAATCTGCAGTTCCCCCATCAATCTATCCTTCTTGTACGCGCTCCCCCTCCTGAAAAAACCCTAGGCTCCCACCCCCCGCTCCCCTCCTCCGCCGCCGCTAGAGGTCCCGCCGGGCAAAGCCCGGGCGGTGACGGCGGCGGCGGGCCTCTCGCGGTGGTGGCCTCCTCTTCCGCCCGGCGGTGCGGGACACGGCGGCGGCGCTCCGGCAGCGAGGTGCTGGGAGGCCGGCGGCGGCGCATCTCGGGTCGGCGGAGGTGCTGCTCTCCCCGCGAGGAGGCGTCCCCTGCGGCGGCGGCCGGGATCTCGGGCCCGCCGTGGCTGCGGCCGGCACGTTGGCCTGTGGCGTCGGCTGCTGGGCACCATGGAGGTGTCGGCGGCCGGCCGGGCGGCGGCGGGCTGGAGCCTCACCCTCCAGTCCCGTTCTTCGTGCGGTGAGACGGAGGTCAGCACCTCCCTCTCCGACGACGGCAGCGTCGTGATGTCTACGGGTGCTTCTATTCTTGTAGACAGTGTTGGGCCTCCAAGAGCAGAGGTTTGTAGAACAGCAGCAAGTTTCCCTTAAGTGGATTACCCAAGGTTTATCGAACTCAGGGAGGAAGAGGTCAAAGATATCCCTCTCAAGCAATCTTGCAACCACAAAGCAAGAAGTCTCTTGTGTCCCCAACACACCTAATACACTTGTCAGATGTATAGGTGCACTAGTTCGGCGAAGAGATAGTGAAATACAAGTAGTATGGATGTATATGAGTGGTAATAGCAATCTGAATAAAATATGGCAGCGAGTAAACATGCAACAGAACAGTAAATAAACGGTGTTTGCGGTATTGGAAACAAGGCCTAGGGATCATACTTTCACTAGTGGACACTCTCAACATTGATCGCATAATAAATACTTCTTCTCATATGTGCTACATACACTCTTGTTTGATAATGAACATCATTCGTTGCGTAGGATTACACGAACCCTCAATGCCGGAGTTAACAAGCTCCACAACATTCGATATTCATGTTTAAGTAACCTTAGAGCATAATAGATCATTGCAAAATAAACCAAGAACTAACATAGCGCACACTGTCCACATTACACTATGAAGGAGGAATAGATCACATCAATACTATCATAATGACAATTAACTCCACGATCTACAAGAGATCATGATCATAGCCTACGACAAGAACCACACGGTGCACACACTAATCACCTTTACACCATGCAGGAGGAATAAACTACTTTAATAACATCACATGAGTAGCACATAACTAGTAGCGATACAAAGCTCATCATATGGATCTCAATCATGTAAAGCAGCTCATGAGATCATTGTATTGAAGTACATAGGAGAGAGATTAACCACATAGCTACCGGTACAGCCCCGAGCCTCGATGGAGAACTACTCCCTCCTCATGGGAGCAGCAGCGGTGATGAAGATGGCGGTGGAGATGGCAGCGGTGTCGATGGAGAAGCCGGGGCACTTCGCTCCGGCGGGGTGCCGGAACAGAGACTCATGTCCCCCAGATCTTGGCTTCGCGATGGTGGCGGCTCTGGAAGGTTTCGCGTATCGTGGCTTCCTCTCTAAGGGTTTTCGATGCAGGGGCTTTATATAGGCGAAAGGGCAGCGTCGGAGGGGCGAAGGGGCGACCACACCATAGGGTGGCGCGGGCCCAGCCCTGGCCGCGCCACCCTATCATCTGGGGCCCACAGGCCCCCCTCTGGCGGCTCTCGGGTGTTGGATGCTTCCGGGCAAAATAGGAACCTGGGCGTTGATTTCGTCCAATTCCGAGAATATTTCGTTACTAGGATTTCTGAAACCAAAAGCAGAAAACGAACTGGCACCGGCATCTTGTTAATAGGTTAGTTCCAGAAAATGCACAAATATGACATAAAGTGTGCATAAAACATGTAGATATCATCAATAAAGTAGCATGGAACATAAGAAATTATCGATAGGTTGGAGACGTATCAGCATCCCCAAGCTTAGTTCTGCTCGTCCCGAGCAGGTAAAACGATAACAAAGATAATTTCTGAAGTGACATGCCATCATAATCTTGATCATATTGTAAACATATGTAATGAATGCAGCGATCAAAACAATGGTAATGACATGAGTAAACAAGTGAATCATAAAGCAAAGACTTTTCATGAATAGTACTTTCAAGACAAGCATCAATAAGTCTTGCATAAGAGTTAACTCATAAAGCAATAAATCAAAGTAAAGGTATTGAAGCAACACAGAGGAAGATTAAGTTTCAGCGGTTGCTTTCAACTTATAACATGTATATCTCATGGATATTGTCAACATAAAGTAATATAACAAGTGCAATATGCAAGTATGTAGGAATCAATGCACAGTTCACACAAGTGTTTGCTTCTTAAGGTGGAGGAAGATAGGTAAACTGACTCAACAATAAAAGTAAAAGAAAGGTCCTTCAAAGAGGAAAGCATCGATTGCTGTATTTGTGCTAGAGCTTTTATTTTGAAAACATGAAACAATTTTGTCAACGGTAGTAATAAAGCATATGAGTTATGTAAATTATATCTTACAAGTTGCAAGCCTCATGCATAGTATACTAATAGTGTCCGCACCTCGTCCTACTTAGCTTGGACTACCGGATCTTTGCATGCCATGTTTCAACCAAGTGTCACAAAGGGGTACCTCCATGCCGCCTGTACAAAGGTCTAAGGAGAATGCTCGCATTTTGGATTTCTCGCTTTTGATTATTCTCAACTTAGACATCCATACCGGGACAACATGGACAACAGATAATGGACTCCTCTTAAATGCATAAGCATGTAGCAATGATTATTATTCATTATTCTCATATGAGATTGAGGATATATGTCCAAAATTGAAACTTCAACCATGATTCATGGCTTTAGTTAGCGGCCCAATGTTCTTCTCTAACAATTTTGCATGCTCCAACCACTAAAATGATAGATCCTTCAGACAAGACGGACATGCATAGCAACTCACATGATATTCAACAATAGTTGATGGCGTTCCCCAGAAGCATGGTTATCGCACAACAAGCAACTTAATAAAAGATAAAGTGCATAAGTACATATTCAATACTACGATAGTTTTTAAGGCTATTTTGTCCCATGAGCTATATATTGCAAAGGTGAATGATGGAATTTTAAAGGTAGCACTCAAGCAATTTACTTTGGAATGGCGGAGAAATACCATGTAGTAGGTAGGTATGGTGGACACAAATGGCATAGTAGTTGGCACAAGGATTTTGGATGCATGAGAAGTATTCCCTCTCGATATAAGGTTTAGGCTAGCAAGGTTATTTGAAGCAAACTCAAGGATGAACCGGTGCAGCAAAACTCACATAAAAGACATATTGTAATCATTATAAGACTCTACACCGTCTTCCTTGTTGTTCAAAACTCAATACTAGATATTATCTAGACCTTAGAGAGACCAAATATGCAAATCAAATTTTAGCAAGCTCTATGTATTTCTTCATTAGTGGGTGCAAAGCATATGATGCAAGAGCTTAAACATGAGCACAACAATTGCCAAGTATCACATTATCCAAGACATTTTAGAATTACTACATGTAGCATTTTCCAATTCCAACCATATAACAATTTAACGAAGAAGAAACTTCGCCATGAACATTATGAGTAAAGCCTAAGGACATATTTGTCCATATGCAA
Source organism: Lolium multiflorum (assembly GCA_030979885.1). Classification (NCBI taxonomy): domain Eukaryota; kingdom Viridiplantae; phylum Streptophyta; class Magnoliopsida; order Poales; family Poaceae; genus Lolium; species Lolium multiflorum. The sequence continues at coordinate 210,781,612 of CM061748.1, forward strand.
CAGCGGAGCGTGTCTCTCTCCCACAAAGTGAATGCTAGGATCCATTTTATTCAAACAAAAACAAAAACAAAAACAAACCGACGCTCCAAGTAAAGAACACAAGATGTGATTGAATAAAAATATAGTTTCAGGGGAGGAACCTGATGATGTTGTCGATGAAGAAGGGGATGCCTTGGGCATCCCCAAGCTTAGACGCTTGAGTCTTCTTAAAATATGCAGGGGTGAACCACGGGGGCATCCCCAAGCTTAGAGCTTTCACTCCTCTTGATCATAGTATATCATACTCCTCTCTTGACCCTTGAAAACTTTCTTCACACCAAACTTCAAGCAAACTCATTAGAGGGTTAGTGCACAATTAATAATTCACACATTCAGAGGTGACACAAACATTCTTTACACTTCTGGACATTGCATAAAGCTACTGGACATTAATGGATCAAAGAAATGAATCCAACATAGCAAAAGAGGCAATGCGAAATAAAAGGCAGAATCTGTCAAAAACAGAACAGTCCGTAAAGACGAATTTAAAGCTGGCACCAGACTTGCTCAAATGGAAAAACTCAAAACTAATGAAAGTTGCGTACATATCTGAGGATCACGCTCGTAAATTGGCAGATTTTTTCGAATTTTCTACAGAGGCCTGTGCCCAGATTCGTGACAGACAGCAATGCTGTTTCTGCGCAGCGATCCCAAATATAACATCAACTTTGACATAGAAACTTTACTTGGCACAAAAACATGATAAGGAGAGGTTGCTACAGTAGTAAACAACTTCCAAGACTCAAATATAAAACAAAGTACTGTAGCAAAAAAACACATGGGTTATCTCCCAAGAAGTTCTTTCTTTATAGCCATTAAGATGGGCTCAGCAGTTTTAATGATGCACTCGCAAGAAATAGTAGTTGAAGCAAAAGAGAGCATCAAGAGGCAAATTCAAAACACATTTAAGTCTAACATGCTTCCTATGCATAGGAATCTTGTAAATAAACAAGTTCATGAAGAGCAAAGTAACAAGCATAGGAAGATAAAACAAGTGTAGCTTCAAAAATTTCAGCACATAGAGAGGTGTTTTAGTAACATGAAAATTTTTACAACCATATTTTCCTCTCTCATAATAACTTTCAGTAGCATCATGAGCAAACTCAACAATATAACTATCACATAAAGCATTCTTATCATGAGTCTCATGCATAAAATTATTACTCTCCACATAGGCATAATCAATTTTATTAGTTGTAGTGGGAGCAAATTCAATAAAGTAGCTATCATTATTATTCTCATCATCAAATATAGGAGGCATAGTATCATCAAAGTAAATTTTCTCCTCAATGCTTGGGGGACTAAAAATATCATGCTCATCAAAGCCAGCTTCCCCAAGCTTAGAATTTTCCATGGCATTAGCAACAATAGTGTTCAAAGCATTCATATTAATATGTTCCATGGGTTTTTTAATTTTCGCATCAAACCATCCATGTCTTAAATCAGGAAATAGAATAAGAAGCTCATTGTTGTCCATTATGCCTAACTAGTGTAAACAAGAAACCAAATGTCGCAATTGCAGAGTCTAAAGGAAATAGCTTCGAGCACACACACAATGGCGCCAGAAAAGTACTGTTACCTGGAACCGGAGTATGAGTGCCTTTTACCTTTCCTCCCCGGCAACGGCGCCAGAAAAGTGCTTGGCGCGTAGTTGACGAGGGAGGAAAAGTGCTTAGTTGCCGGGCTTGCCAATGTGTGAGTGCCGTTTACCTTCCCTCCCCGGCAACGGCGCCAGAAAAGTGCTTGATGTCTACGGGTGCTTCTATTCTTGTAGACAGTGTTGGGCCTCCAAGAGCAGAGGTTTGTAGAACAGCAGCAAGTTTCCCTTAAGTGGATTACCCAAGGTTTATCGAACTCAGGGAGGAAGAGGTCAAAGATATCCCTCTCAAGCAACCCTGCAACCACAAAGCAAGAAGTCTCTTGTGTCCCCAACACACCTAATACACTTGTCAGATGTATAGGTGCACTAGTTCGGCGAAGAGATAGTGAAATACAAGTAGTATGGATGTATATGAGTGGTAATAGCAATCTGAATAAAATATGGCAGCGAGTAAACATGCAACAGAACAGTAATAAACGGTGTTTGCGGTATTGGAAACAAGGCCTAGGGATCATACTTTCACTAGTGGACACTCTCAACATTGATCGCATAATAAATACTTCTTCTCATATGTGCTACATACACTCTTGTTTGATAATGAACATCATTCGTTGCGTAGGATTACACGAACCCTCAATGCCGGAGTTAACAAGCTCCACAACATTCGATATTCATGTTTAAGTAACCTTAGAGCATAATAGATCATTGCAAAATAAACCAAGAACTAACATAGCGCACGCACTGTCCACATTACACTATGAAGGAGGAATAGATCACATCAATACTATCATAATGACAATTAACTCCACGATCTACAAGAGATCATGATCATAGCCTACGACAAGAACCACACGGTGCACACACTAATCACCTTTACACCATGCAGGAGGAATAAACTACTTTAATAACATCACATGAGTAGCACATAACTAGTAGCGATACAAAGCTCATCATATGGATCTCAATCATGTAAAGCAGCTCATGAGATCATTGTATTGAAGTACATAGGAGAGAGATTAACCACATAGCTACCGGTACAGCCCCGAGCCTCGATGGAGAACTACTCCCTCCTCATGGGAGCAGCAGCGGTGATGAAGATGGCGGTGGAGATGGCAGCGGTGTCGATGGAGAAGCCTTCGGGGGCACTTCCCCGCTCGGCAGGGTGCGGAACAGAGACTCCTGTCCCCAGATCTTGGCTTCGCGATGGTGGCGGCTCGGAAGGTTTCGCGTATCGTGGCTTCCTCTCTAAGGGTTTTCGATGCAGGGGCTTTATATAGGCGAAAGGGCAGCGTCGGAGGGGCGAAGGGGCGACCACACCATAGGGTGGCGCGGGCCCAGCCCTGGCCGCGCCACCCTATCATCTGGGGCCAGGGCCCCTCGCGGCTCTCGGGTGTTGGATGCTTAGGGCAAAATAGGAACCAGGCGTTGATTTCGTCCAATTCCGAGAATATTTCGTTACTAGGATTTCTGAAACCAAAAACAACAGGAACACTTCGGCATCTTGTTAATAGGTTAGTTCCAGAAAATGCACAAATATGACATAAAGTGTGCATAAAACATGTAGATATCATCAATAAAGTAGCATGGAACATAAGAAATTATCGATACGTTGGAGACGTATCACGTCGCTTCTCGACGGCGGTGTGGCCAAAAGGCGGCTCCTTGCGGCGCTTCTTCGACGGGCTTGGGTTTGGCGGCGGGACCGGGGAGAAATCCCTGCGTAAGCTGGCGACGGCGACGCCCGCGGGCGCCGTCACCTCGTTGGAGGCGTCGCCATGGTGTTGCTCGCTCTTCCCCGCATCGAACATCGGGGAAACCTTGATCCGGTCTTCGGATCGGGCGGCGGCACGGCTGTGTCGTTTTCCTTCTTGGAGGCGTCGCCTAGATGATTCGGGAGTCCTCGGTGCGCCATTTGGAGTCGGTGGCGGCCGCCGCTCAGAGCTTGGACTTCCGGGGCGCTATGTACACCGTCGGCGGCTCTTCTTCGTGGTCAACGCCTCCTTCGATCTGGTTCAACCCCGCCGTTCACTCGCCGTTCCTGGGCACTTTTGGGTGGGCGGTGCGTTGGCTTGTGCCATCTTGAAGTTGGAGTTGGCTTCCCGGAGTTCCTTTCTTCGGTCGTGACGCGGCCCAGTAGCTTAGTGTATCGTCTCCTCTGGACGGTGCAAGTCGTGTTTGTATCGGGTTGCCTTTGTTGGCGTTGTCGGCCGTCTTAGCCTCTTCTTCTATAAAACTTGATGCACCTTCCAGAATGTATCCTTGAAAAAATAGATGTGAAACTAAAAGAGAAACGAGAAGATCACATACTTCACAACAGCGTCGTTGTCGCCCATGTTGAGGTTGTCGAAGAAGTCGCTGAGGTCCGGGAAGAAGTTGTCGGTGTGGAGGAACTCGTCGTCCGATGACGACGTCGTGATGCCAGTAGTCGCGCCGGAGCGCTCCCCAAAAACCTGATTGCCCCTCACCCGTACAGGTTCACGAGAGGCAGGGTTCCGGAGGCCTACTGTCCCGGCAGTCGGTGCACGCCGACGGACGGGATGAGGAAGACGAAGGCGGCGGCGCAATGAACTGGAAACAGGTAGTCGCATATGTGGCACGTACAGGCTAGGGTTCTCGTCCGCGCTTATATAGTGCGGCTCGGGAAGGTCGTGGGACGCAGCCCACGTACGAGTTCACGATCCAGAAAAACCGGAACGAAAACGGCTGAGTTAACGCGTCCGTTAATGGCTCATAATTGTGATTGATTACACAATTAATTTCCCGAACAGCAAAAAGATAAGCTCGGCTCGGCGAGATTCCCGCAACCCGCGGCGCGTCGTGACGTGTCGTGACGAGGCGAGGCGTGGCGAGGCGGGCGGCGGAGGAGGAGGAGTGCGCGAGGGCTCTCTCTCTTCTCACTCACTTACTAGGACTAGAACAGCCCACCTTATATACCACTCCAACTCTCTCCCAACTAGCAATGTGGGACTAAACTTTAGCCCCCACTAGTGCTGCCACTGATTATTGGAATGGGCCATGTGAGTTTCAGAATTTGATAATGGGCCATGGGCCAAAGGCCAAATGCCCACAAATTCCAGCAATCCCCCACAAACTCTCATTGGCACATCTCATCAATAAGTTTCCAGAACATTGTTTTATATACCGGTATGTCGTGGAGACTGTTAAGTTGAACTTCCACTTAAAGCTTCATATTACACTAGATTGCAACTTGGATAGTGGACTATGCCTTGAACTACAAGTTTTCTGCGCACTAGCTTCATACAAAGCCTAGACCGATACTAGGCTGCCGCGAGGCTTCCTCGCGGTTTGGAGCTTATACGTCATACTCCAGGGCCTTTCATGAGTTTACTAGAGAGCACCCAACTCTCATAGATTGCGACGTTTAACAATCGGACTCATATAGGTGTGTTCTTCAAAAGATGTTCTGCAGGACAACATCTCTGCTAAAATAAGCCACTTAGAACACATTAAGATAATTATCAACCTGCCATGCAGATTAGGAGAGTATTGCATCTTACGGAGTGGTAAAATTGCTATAGGGATATATACTCTCCTCCCAGCTGACCAACAGCTTGTCTCCCAGTTCTAATTCACGGGATCTCCGATCACATAGAGTGGGTTACCACCGTGGGCAGCTCATAGTGTGGGTCTCATACCCATCTCCCTCGATGCATTTTCTATCACATTTCGTGATAGTCCCTTTGTGAAGGGGTCTGCCAGGTTTCTAGACGTATGGATATAATCCAACGCTATAACTCCGGAGTTTCTCATTTTCCTGACAGTTTTCAGTCTCCTCTTCACATGCCTTGATGACTTCATATTATCCTTAGAACTGTTTACTTTGACGATCACAGTTTGATTATCACAGTTCATAGGAATAGCGGGTATTGGTTTCTCAACCACAGGTAAGTCCATCAAGAGCTCACGAAGCCACTCTGCTTCAACAGTGGCTGTGTCTAATGCTGTGAGTTCTGCTTCCATAGTTGACCTCGTAATGATGGTCTGCTTGCAAGACTTCCAGGAAACAGCGCCACCTCCAAGTGTAAACAAATAACCACTTGTGGCCTTAGTCTCATCAGCATCAGATATCCAATTTGCATCACTATAACCCTCAAGTACCCTTGGATACCCAGTATAGTGAATGCCATAACTCGCAGTGCCTTTCAAATAGCGCAAAACTCTCTCAAGAGCATGCCAATGAACATCTCCAGGTCTAGACACAAAACGGCTGAGTTTACTTACAGCAAAGGAGATGTCAGGCCTCGTGGCGCTGGCTAAATACATAAGCGAGCCAATGATCTGCGAATATCGCAATTGATCTCTAGCAATTCTTTTATTCTTACGAATTATCACACTAGGATCATAAGGCGTTGGAGAAGATTTGCAGTCGCTATACCCGAAGCGACTCAGGATCTTTTCCACATAGTGGGACTGAAGCAATGTAATCCCACCATCGTCATCCTTCAGCAGCTTGATGTTTAAGATCACATCAGCTACTCCCAAGTCCTTCATCTCAAAACAACGAGATAGGAACTCCTTGACCTCCTTAATCACATTAAGGTTGGTCCCAAATATCAATATGTCATCGACATAGAGACAAAGAATAACTCCCTCGCCCCCACCATGGCGATAGTATACACACTTGTCAGCTTCGTTTACAACAAAGCCTTCAGCGGTTAAAGTTCTTTCAAACTTCTCATGCCACTGCTTAGGCGCTTGCTTAAGCCCATACAAAGACTTCAGTAATTTACACACCTTTCCTTCTTGACCATCTACTACAAATCCATCAGGCTGCTCCATATAAATTTCCTCTTCAAGCTCTCCATTTAGGAAAGCAGTCTTAACATCCATTTGATGAACGAGAAGACCATGTGAGGCAGCCAAGGATAGTAGCACTCGAATGGTGGTCAATCTGGCAACAGGTGAGTATGTATCAAAGAAATCTTCACCTTCTTTCTGGGTATAACCCTTGGCCACAAGACGTGCCTTGTACTTTTCAATAGTACCATCGGGCCTAAGCTTTTTCTTGAACACCCATTTACATCCTACAGGTTTGCACCCATAAGGACGATCAGTAATTTCCCAAGTTCCATTGGCTAAGATGGAATCCATCTCGCTACGGACAGCTTCCTTCCAGTAGTCAGCATCCAGAGATGCATAGGCTTCTGAAATAGAAGTGGGAGTATCATCCACGAGGTACACAATGAAATCATGTCCAAAGGACTTTGCAGTCCTCTGTCTCTTGCTCCTTTTGGGAGCTTCATTGTCATCCTCCACAGGATTTTCAAAGTGTTCTATAGCCATGGTAGGTTCAGGAAATAATTCCTGAGTAGATGAACTGGGCATCTCCTGAATTGATGAGCTAGACGTTTCTTTCATAGGAAAGATGTCCTCAAAGAAAGTCGCATCATTCGACTCCATAATTGTACCAACATGCATGTCGGATACCTCAGATTTTACTATCAAAAATCTGTAGCCAATGCTATGAAATGCATATCCCAGAAGAACACAATCCACGGTTTTTGGTCCAAGCTTGCGCTTCTTGGGTATCGGCACATTTACTTTCGCCATACAACCCCAAGTTCGTAGGTAAGAGAGTTTCAACCTTTTCCTTTCCCATTCCTCAAAAGGAGTAATGGTTTTGTTCTTTGTGGGGACACGGTTTAGGACATGACATGCAGTCAATATCGCCTCCCCCCACCATGCCTTGGATAGACCCGATGTATCTAACATGGCGTTAACCAAATCAGTTAGAGTACGGTTCTTTCTTTCGGCCACCCCATTTGACTGAGGTGAGTAGGGAGGCGTCCTCTCATGGATAATACCATGTTCCGCACAAAAAGAATCAAACTCGTTGGAAAAATACTCTCCACCACGATCAGACCTTAGCCGCTTGATCTTTCGATCAAGTTGGTTTTCTGCTTCAGCTTTAAAGATTTTGAAGTGATTAAGAGCTTCATCTTTAGATTTCAGGAGATACACATAACAATATCGAGTAGAGTCATCGATTAAAGTCATGAAGTATCTTTTCCCTCCTTTTGTCAATTCACCATTCATTTCACAAAGATCCGAATGTATAAGCTCCAGCGGTGCCAAGTCTCTTGCCTCCGCAGTCTTGTGAGACTTACGTGGTTGCTTAGCTTGCACACATACTTGGCACTTGGATTTCTTGACAATAGCAAATTTCGGAATTATATTCATATTCGCTAGCCGCGTCATGCACCCAAAGTTAATATGACAAAGTCGTGAATGCCAAATATCGGACTCACTATCATTGAAACCAAGGTTATCGAACCAGTAGGAGTCAAGGGCCACGTGAAGGTTGTTGGTGAAGGAGTGTAGTGCGGCGCAACACCGGTGATTCCGGCGCCAACGTGGAACCTGCACAACACAATCAAAATACTTTGCCCCAACGTAACGTGAGGTTGTCAATCTCACCGGCTTGCTGAAAACAAAGGATTAAACGTATGGTGTGGAGAATGATGTTTGTTTGCGAAGAACAACAGAAAACAGAGATTGCAGTAGATTTAATCAGGGCAATTGACAAATAAAGATTCAATACATATCATGATGATCACTATGAGATTTAATCAGGGCATTACGACAAAAAACATAGACCGCCATCCAGCATGCATCTATGCCTAAATAGTCCACCTTCGGGTTAGCATCCGCACCCCTTCCAGTATTAAGTTGCAAACAACAGACAATTGCATTAAGTATGGTGCGTAATGTAATCAACACAAATATCCTTAGACAAAGCATTGATGTTTTATCCCTAGTAGCAACAGCACATCCACAACCTTAGAACTTTTTGTCACTGTCCCAGATTCAATGGAGGCATGAACCCACTATCGAGCATAAATACTCCCTCTTGGAGTTACAAGTATCAACTTGGCCAGAGCCTCTACTAGCAACGGAGAGCATGCAAGAACATAAACAACACATATATGATAGATTGATAATCAACTTGACATAGTATTCTATATTCATCGGATCCCATCAAACACAACATGTAGCATTACAAATAGATGATCTTGATCATGTTAGGCAGCTCACAAGATCTAAACATGATAGCACAAGAGGAGAAGACAACCATCTAGCTACTGCTATGGACCCATAGTCCAAGGATGAACTACTCACGCATCAATCCGGAGGCGGGCATGGTGATGTAGAGCCCTCGGTGATGATTCCCCTCTCCGGCAGGGTGCCGGAGGCGATCTCCTGAATCCCCCGAGATGGGATTGGCGGCGGCGCGAAGTTTTTCCGTATCGTGACTCTCGGTTTTGGAAGCTCCGTGGAAAAATAAGACCCGGGCGTTGATTTCGTCCAATTCCGAGAATATTTCCTTTGTAGGATTTCTGAAACCAAAAACAGCAACGCGCGGCATCTTGTTAATAGGTTAGTGCCGAAAAATGCATAATAATGATGTAAAGTATGTATAAAACATGTGAGTATTGTCATAAAAGTAGCATGGAACATAAGAAATTATAGATACGTTGGAGACGTATCAAGCATCCCCAAGCTTACTCGCCCTCGAGTAGGTAAACGATAACAACAATAATTTCTGAAGTGACATGCTACCAACATAATCTTGATCAACATTATTGTAAAGCATATGAGATGAATGGTGTGATTCAAAGCAATAGATTGCTAACAAAAGATAATGACTAAACAACTGAATCATATAGCAAAACTTTTCATGAATAGTACTTTCAAGACAAGTATCAACAAGACTTGCATAAGAGCTAACTCATAAAGCAATAGATTCAAAGTAGAAGGCATTGAAGCAACACAAAGGATGATTAAGTTTCAGCAATTGCTTTCAAATTGTAACATGTATATCTCATGGATAATTGTCAAAATAAAGTAATATAATAAGTGCAATAAGTAAACATGTAAGAATCAATGCACACAGTTGACACAAGTGTTTGCTTCTAAGATAGAAAGAAGTAGGTAAACTGACTCAACATAAAGTAAAAGAAAGGCCCTTCGCAGAGGGAAGCATGGATTACTATTTTTGTGCTAGAGCTTTTATTTTGAAAACATAGAAACAATTTTGTCAACGGTAGTAATAATTCATATGTGTTATGCATAATACTTCCTACAAGTTGCAAGCCTCATGCATAGAATACCAATAGTGCCCGCACCTTGTCCTAATTAGCTTGGATTTACATGGATTATCATTGCATAACATATGTTTCAACCAAGTGTCACAAAGGGGTACCTCTATGCCGCCTGTACAAAGGTCCAAGGAGATAAATCACATTTGATTTCTCGTTTTTGATAGATCTCAACTTAGGACATCCATATCGGGACAACATAGAAAACAGATAATGGACTCCTCTTTAATGCATAAGCATTCAACAACAGATAATATTCTCATAAGAGATTGAGGATGAATGTCCAAACTGAAAACTTCCACCATGATACATGGCTTTGGTTAGCGGCCCAATGTTCTTCTCTAACATATGCATACTCAAACCATTTGATCATGATAAATCACCCTTACTTCAGACAAGACGAACATGCATAGAAACTCACATGATATTCAACAAAGGTGTAAAAAGTTGATGGCGTCCCCAGAAACATGGTTACCGCTCAATAAGCAACTTATAAGAACTAAAACAGATAGCTACATATTCATCACCACAATAGTTTTTAGGCTATTTTCCCATGAGCTATATATTGCAAAGACAAAGGAATGAAATTTTAAAGGTAGCACTCAAGTAATTTACTTTGGAATGGCAGAAAAATACCACATAGTAGGTAGATATGGTGGACACAAATGACATGGGTTTTGGCTCAAGGTGTTTGGATGCACGAGAAGCATTTCCTCTCAGTACAAGGCTTTGGCTAGCAAGGTTGTTTGAAGCAAACACAAGTATGAACAGGTACAGCAAAACTTACACAAGAACATATTGCAAGCATTATAAGACTCTACACTGTCTTCCTTGTTGTTCAAACACTTTACCAGAAAATATCTAGACCTTAGAGAGACCAATCATGCAAACCAAATTTCAACAAGCTCTATGGTAGTTCTCCACTAATAGATTAAACTACATGATGCAAGAGCTTAAACATGATCTATGAGAGCTCAAAAAAATTGCCAAGTATCAAGTTATTCAAAACCATATGAAGCATTTTCTGATTCCAACCAAAAAGCAATCAACGAAGCAATTTTTAGCCTTCGCAATGAACATTAAAGCATAACTAAGAACACAAGTGTTCAATATGAAAAAGCGGAGCATAATATCTCCAATACAAGGATGGTGGGATCCAACTTTATTCAAAGCAAAACAAAAATAAAAGCAAACAGACGCTCCAAGTAAAGAACATAAGATGTGAAGGAATAAAAATATAGTTTCACTAGAAGTGACCTGATAAGTTGTCGATGAAGAAGGAGATGCCTTGGGCATCCCCAAGCTTAGATGCTTGAGTCTTCTTGAAATATGCAGGGATGAACCACGGGGGCATCCCCAAGCTTAGACTTTTCACTCTTCTTGATCATATTATATCATCCTCTTCTCTTGACCCTTGAAAACTTCCTCCACACCAAACTTAAAGCAAACTCATTAGAGGGTTAGTGCATAATCAAAAATTCACATATTCAGAGGTGAAATAATCATTCTTAACACTTCTGGACATTGCACAAAGCTACTGAAAGTTAATGGAACAAAGAAATCCATTCAACATAGCAAAAGAGGCAATGCGAAATAAAAGGCAGAATCTGTCAAAAAAGAACAGTCCGTAAAGACGAATTTTTCAGAGGCACTTAACTTGCTCAAAGGAAAAACTCAAAACTAATGAAAGTTGCGTACATATCTGTGGATCACGCACGTAAATTAGCCGATTTTTTGATTCTTCTAGAGAGAAGGACGCGAATTCGTGACAGACAGCAAATCTGTTTCTGCGAAGAAATCCAAATCTAGTATCAACCTTACTATAGAGACTTTACTTGGCACAAAAATACAAGAAAATAAAGATAAGGAGAGGTTACTAAAGTAGTAACAACTTCCAAGACACAACAAAACAGTAGCAAAATAAAAACATGGGTTATCTCCCAAGAAGTGCTTTTCTTTAACGCCTTTCAGCTAGGCGCAGAAAGTGCAAATCAAGTAACATCAAGAGATGAAGCATCAACATCATAATTTGTTCTAATAATAGAATCAAAAGGCAACTTCATTCTATTTCTAGGGAAGTGTTCCATACCTTTCTTGAGAGGAAATTGATACTTAATATTTCCTTCTTTCATATCAATAACAGCACCAACAGTTCGAAGAAAGGGTCTTCCCAAGACAATAGGACAAGATGCATTGCATTCAATATCCAAGACAACAAAATCAACGGGGACAAGGTTATTGTTAACCGTAATGCGAACATTATCAATCCTCCCCAAAGGTTTCTTTATAGAATTATCAGCAAGATTAACATCCAAATAACAATTTTTCAATGGTGGCAAGTCAAGCATATCATAAATTTTCTTAGGCATAACAGAAATACTTGCACCAAGATCACATAAAGCATTACAATCAAAATCATTGAATTTCATCTTAATGATGGGCTCCCAACCATCTTCCAACTTCCTAGGAATAGAAGCTTCAAGTTTTAATTTCTCTTCCCTAGCTTTAATGAGAGCATTTGTAATATGTTTTGTAAAGGCTAAATTTATAGCACTAGCATTAGGACTTCTAGCAAGTTTTTGTAAGAACTTAATAACTTCAGTAATATGACAATTATCAAAATCTAAACCATTATGATCTACAGCAATGGAATCATTGTCCCCACTATTTTGAAAAATTTCAGCAGTTTTATCACAAACAGTTTCAGCAGTTTCAGGCAATTTTGCACGCTTTGTACTAGGAGTAGAAACATTGCCAACACCAATTATTTTACCATTGATAGTAGGAGGTTTAGCAACATGTGAAGAATCAACATTACTAGTGGTGGTAATAGTCCAAACTTTAGCTACATTATTCTCTTTAGCAAGTTTTTCTTTTTCTTCTCTATCCCACCTAGCATGCAATTCAGCCAACATTCTAATATTATCATTAATTTGAACTTGGATGGCATTTGTTGTAGCAAGAAATTTTTTATCATTATCCTCAGGTTTAGCAGCCATTTTATTAATTAAAGAAGATTGTGATTCAGACATATATGAGATTCGATTTTCAGCATTTGAAAGTTTAGTTTGCAAACCAGAAATTTTCACATTCAAATTTTCAAGTTGATTTCCTATATTTTTCAACAAAGCAGATTGTTCATTCATAGTTTTAGTAAACAATTGATTTTGCTCATATTGTGATTGCATAAAGCTCTTAGTAGTTCTTTCAATTTCCAATATCTTTTACTCATTAGGCAAAACAGATTACCATAAGAATTACTATAACCACTACCATTATTAGAAGGATATGGCCTATAGTTGTTGTTACCATAATTATTCCTATAAGCATTGTTGACCCACAAGTATAGGGTGTATCGTAGTATCTTCGATAAGTAAGAATGTCGATCCCAACGAGGAGCAGAAGGTGTTGACAAGCAGTTTCGATGAAGGATTCACTGTAAATGCTCACAGACAAGTATTCAAGGGGTTTTGATATTGCAGATAAATAAAGTACAAGTAAATAAAATGCGAGAGAAATAATTGCAGCGAGTGGCCCAATCCTTTTTAGCACAAAGGACAAGCCGGTTTGTTTACTTATAATGACCAAACGTTCTTGAGGACACACGGGAATTTAGTCTAGTGCTTTCGCTTCATACAGCTAATTAATCTTCATTGTTTTGATAAGTGTTGTGTGGGTGAACCTATGCTAATGCACCGCCCTTCCTAGGACTAATACATACTTGTGATTATACCCCTTGCAAGCATCCGCAACTACAAGAAAGTAATTAAGATAAATCTAACCACAGCCTTAAACTCTGAGATCCTGCGATCCCTCTTGCATCGATATACCAACGGGGGCTCAGGTTTCTGTCACTCCGGCAACCCCGCAATTAGCAACCGAATACAAGATGCACTCCCCTAGGCCCATAAATGGTGAAGTATCGTGTAGTCGACGTTCACACGACACCACTAGAAGAATGACACCACAACTTAAATATCATAACATTGAATATTACTCAACCATAGTTCACTACTAACATTTAGACTTCACCCATGTCCTCAAGAACTAAACGAACTACTCACGAGACATCATATGGAATACAATCAGAGGTGATATGATGATGAATAACAATCTGAACATAAACCTTGGTTCAATGGTTTCACTCAATAGCATCAATAACAAGTAGAAATCAACACCGGGAGAGTTTCCCCTATCAAACAATCAAGATCCAACCCAAATCGTTACAGCGGTGACGAGGTGCAGCGGTGGTGATGGCGGTGAAGATGGTGGAGATGATGATGATGATGATGGAGATGATGTCCAGCTCGATGACGATGGCGATGGCGTCGATTTCCCCCTCCGGGAGGGAATTTCCCCGGCGGATTCCTGCCCGCCGGAGAGCTCTTTTCTCTCTAGTGTTCTCCGCCCCGCAGAGGCGGCTGTAACTCTTCGTGAGGTACCCTCTGTGGCTTAGGTTTTCGGGACGAAGGCATACGCGAAGAAAAGGAGGCGAAAGGGGGCTGTGGGCCCCCTCCCCACAAGGCGGCGCGGCCAGGCCTGGGCCCGCGCCGGCCTATGGGGGGGCCCATGGTGGCTCCTCCCGGCTCCTCCTTTTGGCTCCCTTCGTCTTCTGGAAAAATAGGAATTTACGTGTAATTTCCTTCCACAGTTGATCTTCCGAAATATTGCGTTCTGACGGTGCTTTTTCCAGCAGAATCCTGGCTCCGGTGCTCGATCCTCCAATAATTATGAAATATGCAAAATAGATGAAATAACATAAGTATTGTGTCCCAATATGAAATATATCAATGAATAACAGCAAATTATGATATAAAATAGTGATGCAAATTGGACGTATCAACTCCCCCAAGCTTAGACCTCGCTTGTCCCCAAGCGAAACTGAGCTCGATAAACAAGACCACATGTTTATGGAGTGAAGAGTCGATAAATAAAATACGGACAAGAAGCATCATATTGATTCACACAAGACATTCTAGTAAACATTCTCTTCATATAACTCAACTTGAAATAAGTAAAGAGAAATCACAAGTAAAGGTGCATAGGAAATCATAGATGGTTATGGCAAACTTTGTTCTTGGTCAGAGAACTACTAACGGATTGCTCTTATTTAATAAGCAAGGCTTTCATATTAGAATTTATATAGCAGGGCTTTCATTCTCAATCATAACAATCTCCTCATAATCATTGATAACTTTCAAAGTCATATTCATTCAGATAGAATTTATACTAAACAAGAAAGTATAAAGGACATGATTAGCTCAATCATAGCATAAATGATTGGTTCACAACAACTCAATTGCTTGCTTAAGACAGAGGGAAATAGGTTTACTGACTCAACATAAAAGTAAAAGATAGGCCCTTCGCAGAGGGAAGCAGGGATTAAATCATGTGCTAGAGCTTTTCAAGTTTTGAAATCATATAAGGAGCATAAAAGTAAGATTTTGAGCGGTGTTTGTTGTTGTCAACGAATGGTAGCGGGCACTCTAACCCCTTGCCAAACGAACCTTCCAAGAGCGGCTCCCATGGAGGACGGCATCTCTACCAGCAAGGTAGATCATCCCCCTTCTCTTTTGTTTACACATGTATTTTAGTTTTATTATGGATGACACTCCCCCCAACCTTGGCTTTCTCAATCCATGGCTAACCGAATCCTCGGGTGCCTTCCAACATTCACATACCATGGAGGAGTGTCTATTGCAAAATTAAGTTGCTTGCAGGGCAAAACATGTGAAGAGAATTATTAATGAAAGTTATTAATTGGGGCTGGGAACCCCGTTGCCAGCTCTTTTTGCAAAATTATTGGATAAGCGGATGTGCCACTAGTCCATTGGTGAAAGTCCGCCCAACAAGATTGAAAGATAAAACACCACATACTTCCTCATGAGCTATAAAACATTGACACAAATAAGGAGTAGTATAGTTTGAATTATTTAAAGGTAGCACATGAAGTATTTACTTGGAATGGCAGAAAATACCATGTAGTAGGTAGGTATGGTGGACACAAATGGCATAGGTTTGGTCTAAGGTTATGGATGTATGAGAAGCATTCCCTCTCAATACAGGTCTTTGGCTAGCAAGGTTTGATAGCAAGCATAAAGGTTGAAGGAAACAAACAAATATACATGCGATAGAAACAATCATGCATCTTTCTCATAAGCACAAGCAATTTTAACTTCAGAATACTAAACTCATTAGCATAAAGATAATAGAGTAATATATCTACATGTATTTCTCTCTTCTATTTAAACATCAGGGTGTTGTTGCTATTGACCAATGCTAAGTTTGCCAAAACCAAATAGATTTACTTGATGCTCCCAAAGTGATATCAATACTAATGTCAAGAGTAATCATATAATAGAGATTGCAAACTAAAATAAGGTGTGCAAAAAGTAAATGATAAGACTTCTCATTAATATTCCATAACGATAACTCACACCAACGGATACATAGATAACCAACTAAGAGAGATACTTCCACATTGCAAACTATTCCATATGATAACTTCCCTACTCATGATATGACACTACTTGATAGTAAAAGATAAAGGTAGTGATGATGTGATACCGCGGCACTCCCCCAAGCTTGGAACAAACCAAGGGGATGCCAATACCGATGATGAATTACTCCTTCGGTGATGATGGCGAATCCTTGCCATCATCAGACTTCCATGGAAGAGGCTCTCCATCAACAAAAGACATCTTGGTCTCCGGAAACCTGAAACTAGCAGCATGACTTATGCGCTTAAACCTGTTTTCATACTCACAGTTTTGATTATGAACATCATAGAGTTGAGCTTGGAGTTTGTTGGTGGTGTCGTGAAGTGAGAAGATATCGTCCCACAACTTTGCAGTCTCCCTCTTGTGTCCATCAATGAGTTCAGACACAATCTTGTGAAAGATGTCCACTTCACGCTCAGCCATCTTCTTGTAGTTGAAGACCTCCTGTTCCAGTTTCTCCATCCTGTCTTCCAAGCTCCCTTCTCCTTTAGGACCCTGGACATCTTTGATCTGCAACTCTCCATCTACGAGCAGCAATTCTTTGGGGTGCATCTTCAGCTCGTTCATGTACGGGTTGACGACGTCCTCAAAGAAGCTGTCCTTCTGAGTTCCCGACGAAGACATGGTGGATCTAGATCCGAAGTAGATCCTGGCAGAAAACAGCTCGAAACAAAACACGACGAGAAAACGATATACGGACCTCCAGGGGTCCGGGGGATTATATAGCAAATATTTTTACAACAAAAGGAAGGTTCCAGATCGAACAAGAGTCGGAGGGGGACAACGAGGCGGTGTCCTCATAGGGCGGCGCGGCCAGGCTGGGGCCCGCGCCGGCCTATGGGGGCACGCCCTCGTGCGTCTCCTCCACTCCGTTTCGATCTCGTAATTTTTCATATTTTCCAAAAACAGCAAAAATATTGTTCGGAAAGCTAAACGCGGACTTTTTATTACCTGTACTGTTACCTATTCAAAGTCGAGTTCTGGCGGACTATCAATTTGTCCTTTGATGAAAGCCTCCGGTGTTTCCACTTGAATAATATCAACATCAACATTATAAGAATCACCCGAGATATAATGCTTGAGTCTTTGTCCATTCACCACTTGCGTAGCATTGCCTTGGAGAGAGCTAATTTTAATTGCTCCTGAACGATACACCTCCTCAACAACATATGGTCCTTCCCATTTCGAGAGTAATTTCCCTGCAAAGAATCTGAGACGAGACCGATACAATAGGACTTTATCCCCAATATTAAACTCTCTTTTGATGATCCTTCTATCGTGCCATTTCTTAACTTTTTCTTTAAAGAGTTTAGCATTTTCATAAGCTTCACTTCTCCATTCATCTAGAGAACTTAATTGCAACAACCTCTTATTACCGGCTAGTTTAGGATCTTTATTTAGTTCTCTAACAGCCCAATAAGCTTTGTGCTCTAGTTCTAAAGGTAAATGACAAGCTTTTCCGTAAACCATTTTATAAGGTGACATTCCCATGGGATTTTTATAAGCAGTTCTATAAGCCCATAGTGCTTCCTTCAATTTACTAGCCCAATTCTTTCTAGATTTATTAACAGTCTTTCCCAAAATAGATTTAATCTCTCTATTTGATAATTCTACTTGACCACTAGTTTGAGGGTGATAAGCGGAAGCAATTCTATGATTAATACCATACTTAGCAAGAGTTTTTCTAAAACCTCCATGAATAAAATGAGAACCTCCATCAGTCATAATATATCTAGGTACTCCAAATCTAGGAAAAATAATATCTAAAAGCATTTTTAAAGAGGTCTCACCATCAACACTTTTTGTGGGTATAGCTTCTACCCATTTGGTAACATAATCAACAGCGACAAGTATATGAGTGTTACCTTCTGAAGAAGGGAAAGGACCCATGAAGTCGAATCCCCAACAATCAAATGGTTCAATAACAAGAGTATAATTCATAGGCATTTCATTGCGTCTGGAGATATTACCAACCCTTTGACATTCATCACAAGATAAGATAAACTTCCTTGCATCTTTGAAAAGTGTTGGCCAATAAAAACCTGATTGTAGAACCTTTTGCGCGGTTCTATCTCCAGCGTGATGTCCTCCATAAACACTACCATGACATTTACTCAATATCTCCTGTTGTTCATATTCAGGAACACATCTTCGCATAATACCATCTACTCCTTCTTTATATAAGTGTGGGTCATCCCAAAAATAATGCCTCAAGTCATAAAAGAATTTCCTCCTTTGCTGAGCTGAAAAGGTTGGAGGCAAGTACTTGGATACAATAAAGTTAGCATAATCGGCATACCAAGGGCTATCTCGCGAGCTCACCTTTATTACAGCCAATTGTTCATTTGGAAAACTATCATTAACAGGAACAGGATCATAAGCAATATTTTCCAATCTAGACAAATTATCAGCAACAGGATTATCAGCACCTTTCCTATCTATAATATGTAAATCAAATTCTTGCAAAAGAAGTACCCATCTAATAAGCCTTGGCTTAGCATCTTTCTTTGTCATAAGGTATCTAATTGCAGCATGATCAGTATGAATCGTGACTTTTGAATCAACAATATAGGGTCTAAACTTGTCACATGCAAAAACTACGGCTAATAATTACTTTTCAGTTGTAGCATAATTTCTTTGAGCAGCATCAAGAGTCTTACTAGCATAATGAATAACATTTAATTTTTTATCTACTCGTTGTCCAAGAACAGCGCCTACAGCAAAATCACTAGCATCACACATAATTTCAAAAGGCAAATTCCAATCAGGAGGTTCAACTACAGGAGCAGTTGTTAAGGCTTTCTTTAGAGTTTCAAAAGCTTCCTTACAATCATCATCAAAAACAAAAGGTACATCTTTTTGAAGAAGATTAGTAAGAGGCTTTGAAATCTTGGAGAAATCTTTAATAAATCTCCTATAAAACCCAGCATGACCAAGAACACTACGAATACCTTTAACATCCCTCGGATAGGGCATCTTCTCAATTGCTTCAACTTTAGCTCTATCAACTTCAATACCTCTCTCGGAAATTTTATGTCCCAATACAATTCCTTCATTAACCATAAAGTGGCATTTCTCCCAATTAAGAACAAGGTTAGTTTCTTCACATCTCTGCAAAACTTTATCGAGGTTTCGCAAGCAATTATCAAAAGAATTCCCATAGACAGAAAAATCATCCATGAACACCTCTACAATACTCTCGCAAAAACCATGAAAAATAGCAGACATGCATCTTTGAAAAGTAGCAGGAGCATTACATAAACCAAAAGGCATACGCCTATAAGCATAAGTTCCATAAGGACAAGTGAAAGTGGTTTTCTCTTGATCTTTAGCTTTAACAGCAATTTGTGAAAACCCAGAATAACCATCAAGAAAGCAAAAGTGAGTATTTTTAGACAACCTTTCTAGCATTTGATCAATAAATGGTAAAGGGTAATGATCTTTCTTAGTAACTTTATTAACTTTTCGAAAATCAATGCACATTCTATACCCTACAACTACTCTTTGAGGGATGAGCTCATCATTATCATTAGGCACAACAGTCATTCCTCCTTTCTTAGGAACACAATGCACAGGACTAACCCATCTACTATCAGCAATAGGATATATAATACCTGCTTCAAGAAGTTTTAATACCTCATTCCTTACCACCTCCTTCATCTTCGGAATTAGACGACGTTGATGTTCAACAACAGGCTTTGCATCATCTTCCATATTAATAGCATGTTGGCAAATAGAAGGAGAAATCCCCTTCAAATCATCAAGAGTGTAGCCAATAGCTCCTCGGTGTTTCTTCAATATTTCCAATAACCTTTCTTCCTCAATCTCTGAAAGCTTAGAACTAATAATAACAGGATATATTTTCTTATCATCAATATGAGCATATTTAAGATTATCAGGTAAAGGCTTTAAATCAAAAACATGATCTTCCTTTGGTGGCGGTGTTGTACCCAAATCTTCCACCGGTAAATCATGCTTGAGAATAGGTTGGCGAAGAAAAATTTCCTCAAGCTCATCTCTTTCTTTCCTAAAAACTTCACTCTCGCTATTCTCCAAATGTTGCTGCAAAGGATTATTAGGAACAAGAACAATAGATGCACACTGCTCCATTTTAAAATCATCACTAGGCAAATCAGCTTTATAAGGAGTTTTGGTAAATTTAGAGAAGTTAAACTCATAAGATTCACCAGCAAATTTAGTCAAAATTTTCTCTTTCTTGCAATCTATAATAGCTCCACAAGTATTTAGAAAAGGTCTACCAAAAATGATAGGACAATAATCACTAGCAGCAGAACCAAGTACCAAAAAGTCAGCAGGATATTTAATCTTACCACATAGAACTTCCACATCTCGAACAATACCAATTGGAGAAATAGTTTCTCTATTAGCCAGCTGAATAACCACATCAATATCTTCAAGTTCACAAGAATCAATTTCGTGCATAATCTCCGTGTAAAGCTCATAAGGAATAGCACTAACACTTGCACCAATATCACATAAACCATAATAGCAATGATCACCAATTCTAACAGATAGCATAGGAACACTAACTTGTTTGGGTTTATTAGGATGTGAAACAATATTAGAAGCATCTTCACAGAAAATAATATGACCATCCTCCACATTTTCAGTCACAAGATCTTTAACTATTGCAACAGCAGGTTCAACCTTAATTTGTTCTTCAGGTTCTATAGGTTTCTTTTCACTTTTATTAACCGCACTAGATATAACAGAGTACTCTTTCATTTTAGCAGGAAAAGGAGTTTTTTCAATATAAGCTTCAGGAATAACATGATCAACAGTTTCAATCACTACACATTTGTTTACAGATGAATCAATTTTATCTTTATACGGTTCATGATACTTATCAAAATTCTTCTTAGGCAATTCATAATGAGAGGCAAAAGCTTTGTAAAGATTTGCAACAACTTGGGAATCAAGACCATAAATAGCACTCATATTACGAAATTTATCAGTATCCATAAAAGCTTCAATGCATTTATAATCAAAGATTATACCTGACTCTCTATCTTTGTCGTTCTCCCATCCTTCAGTATTCTCCTGGATCCGATCAAGAAGGTCCCTTTTAAACTCTTCTTTGTTGCGTGTAAATGATCCAGAACAAGAAGTATCCAGCAAGGTCTTGTCTTGAAAAGAAAGTCTTGCATAGAAATTATCAATAATAACATTACCAGGAAGCTCATGAATGGGGCATTTGAGCATTAAAGACTTCAATCTCCCCCAAGCTTGGGCAATACTCTCTCCATCATGAGGCCAGAAATTATATATGCGGTTCCGATCCTTGTGAATTTCACTTGGAGGATAAAATTTGGAATAAAATAAAGGCACAATGTCCTCCCAATTAAGAGAATCCCTATTCTTCAGCAATTTATACCAGTGCGCCGCTTTACCAGACAGCGATATAGAGAATAGTTTCTTTCTAACTTCATCCATAGTAATACCTGCACATTTGAATAACCCGCATAATTCATGTAAAAACAGTAAATGATCACCAGGATGAACAGTTCCATCCCCTTCATAGCGGTTATCCATAACACGTTCAATAATTTTCATAGGTATTTTATATGGTATTACTTCCTCACCTGGCGCTTCATCCACTACCGTTGCAGTAGTAGTAGATTTCCCAAATAGAAATTGAAGAGAAGATCTCTCCATAATGACTTATAGCAGCAGGCAGAAAAACGTATCTACTTTCCCGAACACTTTTGCTATTGTTTTGCCTCTAATTTGTGTATTTTGGATACAACTAACACGGACTAACGCTGTTTTCAGCAGAATTGCTCTGGTGTCTCGTTTTTGTGCAGAAATCCAACTTTCGGGAAAATCCTCGGAATTTCTTCAGATGGCCCTATTTTACCAAAATATTGACGGAGCCAGAAGGGCAAAGGAGGTGGAGGCCCGAGGGCCCCACACCATATGGCGGCGCGGCCCAGGGGGGGCCCGCGCGGCCCTATGGTGTGGTGGCCCCTCCGACGCCCCCCTTCGGACTACTTATTGGTTTCGACCTGAAAACGCACGGAGAGAAGTCGAAGTCGCCGAAACCCTCCAGAGAGCCGCCACATCGCGAAACTCCGTCGCGGGAGCCAGAAGTCTCCGTTCTGGCACTCCGCCGGGACGGGGAATTGGAGGAGATCTTCACCGCCATCACCGCCAACGCCTCTCCATCAACCAGCAATGTTTCCCCCATCCATGTGTGAGTAATTCCCCCGCTGTAGGCTGAAGGGGATGGTAGGGATTGGATGAGATTGGTCATGTAATAGTCATAAGATTGTTAGGGCATAGTGCCTAGTATCCGTAGATGTCACTTTTATGATATTGTTGCAACTTGTTATGCTTAATGCTTGTCACTAGGGCCCGAGTGCCATGATCTCAGATCTGAACATGTTATTGATTCATGAAGATATTCGTTGTTTATGATCTTACCTATAAGTTGTATACACATGTCGCTGTCCGGAACCAATGGCCCCGAAGTGACAAGAATCGGGACAACCGGAGGGGATGGTAGTGATGTGAGGATCACATGTGTTCACGGAGTGTTAATGCTTTGCTCCGGTACTCTATTAAAAGGAGTACCTTAATATCCAGTAGTTTCCCTAGAGGCCCGGCTGCCACCGGCTGGTAGGACAAAAGATGTTGTGCAAGTTTCTCATTGCGAGCACGTACGACTATATATGGAACACATGCCTATTGATTGATTAGTACTTGGATACCGTTTTATTATTATCTGCAAATGCCCATGCTTTGATTGTTACATGAGTTTCTCTCATCCATGCAACGCCCGTTCCGTCCCTGTGCCTACAGTATTTTAATCCTGCTGTTTACTATAATCACTACTGCTGTCTTTATTTCACCGCTGCTGTTATTTCGCTATTTCCACTGCCATAAAACTGTTACTACTGATAAACTCTTGCGAGCAAGTCTGTTTCCAGGTGCAGCTGAATTGACAACTCCGCTGTTAAGGCTTACAAGTATTCTTTGTCTCCCCTTGTGTCGAATCAATAAATTGGGTAATACTTCCCTCGAAGACTGTTGCGATCCCCTATACTTGTGGGTCATCAAGACTATTTTCTGGCGCCGTTGCCGGGGAGCATAGCTTTATTTGGAAGTTCACTTGGATTGATATTGTTTGCTGCAAATTCTCCATTATGGGTAAACCTCGCGATACTAAGATCGCCATATTACCATCCACTACAAGAAAAGGTACAACTCTGAGTACCTCTGCTGCTCTTGATTCACCCTCTGTGATTGATAAACTTGTTTCACCGCCACATGCTTCACGTGCTGGTACTTCTGCTGAATCTGAAAATTCTCATAATATTGATAATGTTTCTGCTGTGCTTGATGATAGTGGTTCATTGGGATCTTTTCTAGATGCTACAATTGCTAAGTCTAGACAAATTGAAAATACTGAAACTCCTAATGCTGCTACACCTGTTAATTCACCTGAGTCTGTTGAATATTCTAGTGATGATCTTGATGAAGATTATGTAGAGCTTGATGATGATTTTATTGAAAAATGCAATGCTACTACTGATGCAAGAAAAATTAAAAAGTTGCTTGCAGAACATGCTGTTAGATATAAACCATCTCCTGATCCTAAATTTGCCACATCTCCTATAAACATTAGGGATAAAGATTATGATTTTTCTCTTGATCTATCTCATATAGCTATTGTTGAGAAAACACCCTTTTGTGGTACTGAAAAAGAAAGTGCTGTTGAACACTTGACTGAGTTATCTACTCTTAGTGGCGTGTTTTCTGATGATGTCAAGATGCGTACTTATTTTGTCGCTAAAATTTTTCCGTTCTCATTAAAGGATGATGCTAAAACTTGGTATAATAATTTGCCTCCTGGTTCTATTAAAAGTCCAACCGACTTGCGTGATGTTTTCTTTCGAAAATACTTTCCTGCTAGTGCTCAACATGCTGCTTTGCAGAGAATTTATAATTTTGACCAGGAAGATGGAGAGAAATTGCCTGAGGCTTGGGCTAGATTTTGTTCTCTTATTAGAGCTCAGCCTGACCATGATTTGGAAAAGCATGATTTACTTGATATATTTTATAGTGGACTAACCATTGAGTCTAGGGCATACCTGGATAGTTGTGCTGGTTGTGTTTTCAGGAAAAGAACTCCAGACGACGCTGAAGAATTATTGGCTAAAATAGGCCGGAATCATGATGATTGGTCTACACCTGAACCAACCCCGACACCGATAGTGAAGAAGAGGGGTATGATTAAATTGAATGATGAAGATATGAGGGAAGCCAAGAAGTCTCTTAAAGAGAAGGGTATTAAACCTGAAGATGTGAAGAATTTACCTCCTATAGAAGATATATGTGAGACAATTCCCCCTTCATCCATGATTGAGGTACACTCGCTTCAACACTTTACTAGGGAAGATATTCCGTATTCAAAATCTCCTGCTCAATGCTTAGATGAATTTGATAATTATATTGTTAAGCAAGAAAACTTTAATATGAGAGTAGAGAATCATTTAATGGAAAATTCCCGAGCTATTAGTGAATTGCATGGTATTGTGGAGAGAACCTCCAATGATGTTAAGATACTTGTTAAACATTTTCAAATGGTTCAAACTCAAATTGATCAACTTACTAAAGTGCAAAATGACTTGTTGGGAAATAATTCTAAAGAAAAACATGCTTATGAAGTAACAACTAGAGGTGGTGTTTCTACCCAGGATCCTCTATATCCTGAAGGGCATCCCAAAAGAGTTGAACAAGATTCTCAATTAATTAAAACTAGTGCTCCATCTAAGAAAAAGAAAAAGAAACATAAGAATGTTGTAGAATCCTCTGAACCTGTTAATGATCCTAATAGTATTTCTATTTCTGATGCTGAAACTGAAAGTGGTAATGAACATGAGGAAGATAATGATAAGAATGATACTCCTGATAAAGAAGAAATTGAAAAAGAACCTGAAAAGCATGATAAAAATAAAAAGTATACTAAAGAAGACTTTATTACTGAGAAACATGGTAATGAAAGAGAACCTTGGGTTCAAAAGCAAATGCCTTTTCCTGCTAAGAAACTAAAATCAAAGGAGGAGGAACATTATAATAAATTTTGTGATTGGATGAAACCTTTATTTTTGCAAATTCCTTTGACTGATGCTATTAAATTGCCTCCTTATTCAAAGTATATGAAAGATATTGTTACTAACAAAAGGAAAGTCCCCAATGAGGAAATTTCCACTATGCTTGCTAATTACTCCTTCAATGGTAAGATTCCAAAGAAGTTGGGCGACCCAGGTATACCGACTATTCCTTGTTCCATCAAGAATAATTATGTTAGAACTGCTCTATGTGATTTGGGAGCAGGTGTTAGTGTAATGCCTTTTTCTCTTTATAAGAGACTTGATTTAGATAAATTGATACCAACTGATATATCTTTGCAAATGGCTGATAAATCTACCGCTATTCCTGTTGGTTTATGTGAAAATGTTCCTGTTCAAGTTACTCAGCATTGCTTGATATTAACTGATTTCGTTGTGTTGGAAATGCCTGAAGATGATAATATGTCCATTATTCTTGGAAGACCCTTTCTTAATACTGCAGGGGCTGTTATTGATTGCAATAAAGGCATGGTTACTTTCAATGTTGATGATAAGGAACACACTGTCTATTTTCCCAAGAGGATTGATAAAGTATGTGGAGTCAATACAATTTTTAATGTGAAAACTATCAAAGTGGGATCCATTGATTGTCCTATATATGAGCCTAAAGAAGAATATCAAACTCTTGTGATTGGATCCATATCAATTCAATATAAGGTAACATGATTGATTTGAGGTTTATTTCTTCTTATGTCATATAAAATTTATTTGGTAGCAAGACTTGATCAACCTTGTTAACAAGTATATTTTATTGCATAAAAGAGCTAAACAACACTTCTTTCTTTCTTTCTCCCTTCACCTATTTTACTTGCTGTAGCACTTTTGTTTTGCAATATGCTTTAGTCATTTAAGATTTTAGAAATCATTTTCCTGCGCAGTAATCATTAATTTAATACCCAGAAATGTGCATTTTTCGAAGTTCTCTAAAAATTACAAAAATTACACCGTTGGTCCTATTTTTCGACGAGGCACCTGGGAGCACCAGAGGATGACCTGTGGGGCACCAGGGGGTGCCACACCATAGGCCGGCGCGGCCAGCAAGGGGGCCGCGCCACCATGTGGTGTGGGCCACCCCTTGCCCCACTCCATCTCTTCCTCCCAGCATCTTCTCTCTCCCGAAAAAGCTCGTACCAAGTTTCTCTCACTCGTGTTTCTGCTCAAGAACTCGCGATTTTTCGATCTCCTTGCTCAGCCCAGATTTCTGTCTGAAATTTGGCACATTTACTCCTTGGTATGTGACTCCTTTGATTGTCCAATTAGAATTTCATTTGGTTGAGTATATCTTGAATATTTTGCTGCTGTAGATAACATGTTTAGTGAGCTTGCATGCTTGTTCTAAGTGGAAGAAATTAGTTTTGATGCATGTTTAGTACTCTAGCAAGTTCCTATAGTAGTTCCCTTCAATTACATACCTTGAAATCAAATTTTATAATGATTGTTGAAAATTTCAGAAAATGGAAGGAGGTGTGCCCCAATTGAACCAAGAAGAGTTGGAGGTACAGCACGTTATGAGAGTCCATCGTGAAGAGGGAGTATACCCCTCTTATTACCCATGCACGGACTTTATGCGGAATGCAGGAATCCTGCAAGATGTGCAAACACTAATTTCCAATGCAGGATTGGGAAATTTTGCTGTTGGTGAACCTCACCAATATGCTAAACTAACGGTGTCGGTTGTGCAGGATTTCGAATTTCACCGGTCTCGAACTGACCCCATGGTCCGGTATAAAATTTATAACAAAACCATTGACTTGCCTTTCAGTGATTTTTGCACAGCAATTAGAGTGCCGCAGTGGGGATCCTGCGAGAAGATCAGGGGAACACCGCGGGAGCTCTCAGATCTTTATACAAGGATTTGTAATGGGAGGAGCCTCTCCAATGATGGTGGTAAGATTAGTAGCATTCAACATCCAGCCATCCGCTACTTTGCCTATTTCATTACAAAGTGCGTTCTTGCAAGAAGGACTGGAGGTAAATTATCTGTCCCAGACTTGGCTTTCTTAGCTGCTGCTTTGCAACAGGATAGGACTTATAATTTGGGTGCTTTAATAGCTTGTAGACTTGCTACTAACCGTGAGAAAGGAGGAATTTGTGGAGGTCTTATTGCCTCTCGCTTATTAGCTATGCATGGTGTAGGTCCTCACCATTTAGATATTCCGCTTTCTATAGAGAAACTTGATGTTTTCTCCATGATCAGGCATGAGTTTATTTCAGATGCATCTAGTTTGAACAACCTGCATTATAGGATAACTTTGTATAAGAAAAGTTGGAGTATAACTAAGAAAATTGAAAAATTAGTACGCTTGCCTGCACCTGCTTTGTTTAACCTTGATGCCAGGGACGGGTGGTCGATCACAGAAAATGAGCTAAACGCATACATAGAAAGAGAAAGCCGTCGTGCGAGGGAAGATGTGGAGGAGACCGAGGAGCATCCCGACTCTTCATCCGATGCAGCAAGCTCCTCATATCAACATCATGGTCATGTGGAGCCTCCACGATATTCTTCTGCACAGGGGCCCTATTACCACTCCATGTATGATCCACCGGCGTGGAACTCCGACCCTCGTTGGGAATGAACTCCACTTAGGCCAAAAGCCTAAGCTTGGGGGGACCGGCATCACTCATTCTTTGCATATTATGGTTGCTGGATACTTGTACATATTTGTTTAGTCTCTAGAGTGGTTTTCTAATGAGAGGGAGATGATATTTGGGGAAGTGCTGTCCAAAAACAGATTCTGTGCTGTTACCAAAAAAATTCGTACGCACAGCCAGAACGTTATTTTGAGTTGCCAATTTTTTAGCATGTTCCCCAGGTTGTTATCTAACTTTCATTAGTTGAACACTTTTTGGTCTGAGCAATGGAAGATTTTTGTTATTTTCGATTTCTGTACTGCTGTCAGGATTTGGCAGATTTCTGTCATCCTGCTTTTCTGTGTTTCTGTTAGTTTGCATTCTTTTGTTTTTGCTTTGTTTCTTTCCTAAAACACAAAAAGACCAAAAATATTTCTGTTGTTTCTCTTCACCATTTATTTATTTGGTTCCTTGCTCTTAGTTTGCTTTATTTGCTATCGTTAGTTTGCTATAAGAAAACCC